>JARDVY010000011.1:7810000-9082500 GCA_029030555.1 Ornithoptera alexandrae | reverse complement strand
CTCCTTTTGCGGCTGTTGGTTTTTCCGTTTTTAATATTGCATCCACTCCATTCTCACCCGGCCTTAACCCTTCAGAATTAATTGTGTGTCCCATGAATTTTATTTCTTTTACACTAAAAAGACATTTATTTTTATTAAATTTTACATTATCCTTTTTTGGCCTACATAAAACCTCAGCTAATCTCTCCTCATGCTCTTTTTGATTGCGACTCCATATAAGTAAGTCGTCACAAAAAACTTCTACTCTCTCCATTGTAAAAAATTTGACCATTTCGTTATGAAACATCTCTGGCGCACAGTTACTTCCGAATGGCGTTCTTAAGAATCTATATCGACCGTAAGGCGTTGAGAAGGTGCATAATTTAGAACTGTTTTCATCTAAACGCATCATATAAAAACCTTACTTTGCATCGCATTTGGAAAACACTTTTGCTCCTGTTAAATTACTAGTTATTTCGTCTAATGTTGGCAACTGAAAATCACTTAGTTTGACTGCCCTGTTTAAGTGTTTAGGTTCTAAACAAATGCGTAATGGTTTATCAGGTTTTTCAATATTAGCAATATTCGAATTCCAATCAGTTGGACCATTTTATTTTACAATGATGCCTAACTTCACCATATTATTTAATTCCTGTTTTAATTTACGACCCAATTTGATTGGAATTTTTCTCGGACCATTTACTACCGGCGGAACGATCGGGTCTATTATTATTTTATACAAAAAAGGCAAACAATCTAAGCCTTCAAAAATTGCATCATCAACATGTATATTATTTAAACTTAAATAGTAAATTCTCGCCAACAATTTTAACGCGATATACGCCTTTAAACCCACCCAATAAGTTGTTACAATTTAGATTTAACTCATATATAGGTTGATAACAACAGTATTCATTATGTTGGAGGTAAGCACTTAAATAACCGACTGCCGGCAAACCCTCTTTACTTATCTCTCGCGAGACTGTATTACATTTTTTTAAATTCCGAACTTGAAAGCCAGTGTCTTGGTACGAATTTAAAGACATCACTGATGCTTTTGCACCACTGCCTAATTTAAATTTAATAAACACATCATTTACTTTAATATCTGCGTGCCAAGATTCACGAGAAACATCTAGTGTAACTATAGAAACATTGTTCATTAAAAACTCACCCATGTCTCCAATGTCCTCACCGTACTTGGCCTCGTGTTCATTATTTTTATCCATCTAATCGGCTCTTAGCCCCTTCCCCGTAAACATAACGCGGCAATATCTTGCGAAGTGCCCAGATCTGTTGCAACGATAACACTTGCCTTCCTGTGCCGGACATTTACCACGAACACTAGGACTTGAATTACACCTATTGCACTTTATTAGTTCATCACCACCGTGACTCCATTTTCTTTCTTTATTGTAATAGTTTTATGTCTACTCTGGTCCCGTGTATAATTGACATGACCCTTGAATGTGCTATACGTTTCTCGCCTGTGCCTGCTCCGCGACATGTATTCCACTTCTTCGTTTCCCACGTTTGCACTAGTATGCCCTGAGCTGCAAGCTTCCGCCTGCTCGTTTGCACGTTCAACCGCCCTGCATAATTCGATCGTCTCGTCCAATGATAAACTAGATTTTGCCAATAATTTTTCTCGCATTTGCCTGTCTCTTACCCCACGAATTAATTGTGTAAATATGCGACTATTTTTTAAAGATCCAAATTCACAATTTTTCGCCCTTATTTTAAGAGAACTAAAGAATTTCTCGAATCTCTATTCGTTTTGGTTAGTTTCAAAGAATACATATATTTCACAATTAATACTTTTTATAGGACACAGTGTTCATTAAATTTTTACATAATAAATTATAATTGTACTGCTCCGGTTCTAAATCCAGCTCCTCGTATAATTCTCGTCCATATTTACCAATGACATACATAAGCAAAGCGCATTTTTCGTCGCCGACGCAGTTTCTCTTACCGACGCGATCAATAATAATCGAACCCCGTCTTCCATTATCGCTAATTAGTAGCTAAATTTCCCTCCTGAGCGAGTGGTGACGGTTGTTGTATAGAAGGAAAGCTTATACACTCCTCTTTATTTTTAGACATTATTCACGCCTTTTCTTTCGTAATTACTACATATTTGAATACTATTCCACTTAGAACATCACTAATAAACTATACACACACCTGACACCATGTTGTGGCATGGTTTTTTCATAAAACTACATAGATGTTCACACTCTTTAATCTTAGCCGCACACTGCCTTTGTCTCCCTCCACTTATGACGGTATTAACATATAACCTCTTCCTATAATATTTAGTACTACCCTCTACAATTGCTTTATTAACTTGTGAAGGAAATTTCCAAATTATATCAGAGAAAACGTCAAGGTAAACTGTCAAAGATTATTGATGACTACTTTAGCATTTAATTCATTCCATCTTTCACTAAAATCTGTTGGGAATGTTTATATTTAATAGAAGTGACTTCGTTATTGATGAGTTCCACTTGGTACATTTGCAGTTTGCTCTCCGCTACTGCATTGAGCAGTCGATGTACATGTTTGTGACGCTGTGCGAGACGCCCTGCCTCTGCACGTATGTCTGCGAGGAGGACTACGAGTGGAACGCGAGCGACCTGATCAACTCGCCGTTCACCACTCACACGCCGCCACTTTTCTACTTCCATCTGATGATGAACGAAAACGGACCCTTCTATACCACACCGCCGGAACAATTCGAGGTGACTGCGGCGAAGTTGTCTTACGACTTGTTTTTTTAAGCCAAATTTTTTGTTCTTTGCTGCATCAGATGAGCTTTTAGTTTGCAAAATTGTTTTTTTTTTAAACTAGAATACATAAATGCTTGAAATTAAACTTTAAATGTGTTACCCACAACACGCGCTACTGTAATAAATACTTCATTTAAGTCTTGTCTAAATGGAAAAAATATTTGTAAACGGACACGTTGCTTTGTTTGTTTACTTTTTATCAGATAGTTATCCAACGATTGTTCCGCGAGATGTTGTACCGCTGCCACTTCATACCGCAAGTGCATCCAATGGTAATGACCGGGCTGGTCTTCGACAAGGAACTGGTCTTAACGTCCATAGGTGAATTATAAGAAATATTATAAACTAATAAAACCTAGCAGAACTTGTTCTGCCATTGTGTATTAATTTTGAAGCGAACTAATATTTGTGCTTTTAAAACTTATCTGTAACTTACACCAACCTATAATTGGTATTTCGTTTAAGTGTATTATTCTATTCATTTTGCATCACCTGTAACAATTAGAAAATTCTCACATTATCGCTCTCACACAGGAAATGTTTTTTTTTTACTTCGTAATACAGAAAAATACAACAATAGCTCTTTTGTTATTTAGACTTGATTTTTTTTTAAATATACTATTATATCTCTATATAAAAGCTCAGGTTAAAAATATATCCAAAGTGCGTTAGATTAATACAAACAACATTTCAAGCGTTAGTACTTGTAGGTCTGATGGAGCCAAACGTAGTTGATTATCGAGAGAGGCTGCTGAAGGCGTACAGGAAAGCGATCATTCCGCTAAAAGCATATATGGATCAATACCAGGAGTACAAGGACATATTCATCCTAACAATTGAAGAATATGTAGAGTGAGTTGTTTAGGATTTCAGTTATCACGTTCGACTAGAAGCGAGAACCAGCTAGCAGGGGGGTGGTGCATAAGCAATTAATGATGAGGTTGTTGTTGTAATCTATTTCGCAGATGTGTATATAAACGCAGTGCTTCTCACTATCGTAGAACAGAATGTTTTAATTACTGTTTTAAATTAAAAAATTGCAGTTAGTAAAGACGTGTCGATAAAATAAAGGAATTCTAACAGAGATTGTAACGTATAATTTTCTTGGATAGAAACTTCCGCTCAGAAAAGCATTCGGCGTCCGAAACAAAAGAGGAGATCCAAATACACTACGACGCCAAACAAGCGCTGATACAGCGCCTGCCGCAATATATCACTATCGGACCTTTTTCCATTAACGTGGACAGTCTTAAGGTATATTTTAAAAATAATTAGCGTGGATTTAATAATAAGTACCATCAGTGAAGACCTTGCTATATTTATTGGACGTTTTCCTGCTGATAATTTGCCTGTCCATTAAAATACGACACCGGATAGGAGTTTTTCAAATTAAAAAATCGCCTGTGTATCCATGAGTCATGAAATTATACACCTCCATACCCTAGAATTTTCCTTAGTTTAATTTTTTTTATTAAAATATAATACATTAATTATTGAAGTTGTTTAAAAAAATGTTTCCCATTCAAGCAAATCCTAGTAACCAAGCGCACGGATATAATGAAAGCACTGCTCATGATGTGGTCAGAGGAAGTGAGGCTGGCGGTAGATGACGTCATCCTGGCATATAAGGGCGTAATGAGGAAGCTCGGCGAGAAACCCAACACCATCGAACAGGTGTTTGAGATCCGCGAGTGGATGGAGAGCATACCTTTCGCACTGAAGACGCAAGACGACAACATGAAGAAAGTTTTCACGGTTGTTGTTAAAGAAGTTTATTAATAACCTATTAGCTTGTTGACTTAGAAACGGGCATTTATAAAATTAGCCGGCATTAATAATTTAGAGTGGACGTCTATTGCCGGATGATGATGATGAATAACTTAAAATGCATGCTAAATTTAACTTAGTATTATGCAAGTTTAAATTGTCTTATCTTGAAAATACTAGAGATATTGTAATAAAACTTGAGAAGCAATAGAAGCCAATATAAAATTTACCGTTTTGTTTCGCGTTAACAATCGCATAGGACAAAATGTCTGTAAACTTATGTCGATATCATCATTTTAGTATGTTAAAAAAAACTGTATTGTCTGGATTTAAGGATTACGAAGTACTGGACACATTCTTCACACCGCTAGAGAACGAGGATTTCAAAGCATTGTGGGAAGCAATCGGGTGGCCGCTGGTTATCACTAAGCAGGTCAGTATTATTTGTTTTTTTACTCCAAAAAGTAGTTCTGCATCATCCCCGATGTTATTTCTACGAAATTAATTTTGCTGATTCAGAGTAAATTTTGTTGGTCATCTGCAAGAGTTGGCGTAACTACGGTGTTGCTTATAATCTGTATCAATGAAAATCATCTATACTCCATTCAATCTGAATAAATGTTTTCGTTAAAATTTTATTTGAAAGAAAGCAGATTTAAGGTGAAGGTTTGTTTGATGATGACCGTCAATTTATTGGATTCAGGTGGATGCTACAACAGAATTTTTAGAAGAGGAGCAGGAGAAGTTCTGGAAGTTGCATCAGCAGGATGAGGCGACTTTGTACGACAAGATCGACATGTTTACGTCGCAGTGCATGGCGTTGACGCTGCAGAACGACATGACCAGGGTTCTAATCAGCATATTCTCATAGTTCTTTGGAGAAAGGTTATTCTTGCTAGAGACTATGTAATTGCCATTGAGTTCATATGTTTCTTCTTACGTTTTTCCTTTCGATATTTATGCCGAGTAGGATTATATTAAGAATATTAATGATTAAAATGTCGTGCAGCTAGTGAAGTAATTGAAAAGACGTAAACCGAATTTAACTGTCTCCGGCAACAGAAACCTATCACCAATAAATAATATACTAGTGTTAATTATTAATATTAAAAAATTCATTGTATGACAAAGAATTTCTATAACCTAGTTGCACGAGATTGCGAATGACATTAAGAAGGCGTGGAAGGCCATGAAGGAGGCGCAGGAGTGGGGCCGCATTCTTAATCAACGTCAGAAGCTATTTGGGCAACCCGTGGTTCCGTTTGCGGATCTTAACCGTCTCGTCAAGGAATTCGAGCCGTATAGGAATCTTTGGGTAACGGCATCAGGTCGGTATCAAGCGTCAAACATGAAAATTTACTGGGAGCAGAAAGGGTCACTATTGTGCAATATAATTTTTAAAAGATTAGTTGAATATTCTTAATTGCCTTAAACTTGTAGATTTTGAGAATTAGTTATACTTTTGTTTCATTTACGTTGACTTAGAGTCGGGAATTTCTTGTTGGTCAATATAACAACTCATTTCGGAGTCGAACGCAGGCAGTAAAGTAACATGCATTTGCTGTTAAGGATAGGTATTTCCTGCTAACCTATACTTTCTTCTGTTATTTACAGAATTCCTGAAGTCACGAGACGTGTGGTTCGACAACCCGCTGATGTATGTGGACGCGGACACCATAGAGCCGTTGGTAAATGAATATTACAAGACGTTGGTCAAGTGCATTCGAACCTTTGCCGACTTGCCGAAGATCCAGAATGTTGCGTTGTCTGTGCGGGTGAATATCGCGTTTACATTTTATTTAGTTATTTCAAATAAATCGTTACGTTGGTAGATATACTCTTGGATATTATATACATATTATATTATATATATATATATGCATATATGTAGAAATTTGTTAATAGGACCAATAAAGCACTTGATGTAAACGATATGTTTAGGATGACATCGATGAGTTCCGGCCTCTTATACCGATATTGCAAGCTGTTAGAAACCCTGGAATGAAGGAAAGACACTGGAAAGAGTTCATGGACAGAGCGGGTACGTTCTTTGTGAATATATTGAAATGAAAAATCGAAAATTGCAAACAAATGCCAGATTACAATTTTCTTTGAAGGTATCACGGTGACTATGAACGAGAAGCAGACGTTCCAGATGTGTCTGAAACAAGGAGTGGCAGCGCACGGAGCGCTCATCGCTGAGATCGGGGAGCTGGCCTCCAAAGAATATGTTATTGAGCAGTCCCTGGACAAGATGTTGAATGAATGGGCGAACAGAGTCATGGAAGTAACTCCATACAAGACTTCTGGTAAGTAGGCGGTCAACTACATACATATGAGCCGCTAAATAATATATATATATATATATATATATTAATCTTTCCCTATAAAAGCTGCAGCTAAGTGCGGAGAAGTCATGGTCCGTGATTCCCGGACTGGGAATATTTCCTGTATGTCGGGAACCAGTTTCCGTTCCAGTATCATATATCATTTTTTTTATTAAATGATAATATTATATAGTGCGTGTTTTTATATATATTTTTATGTATACGAGTACGTGTGCTTGCATGTCTGTGTGAGTGCGTGTGTGTGTCTGCCTGTATGTCTGTGTGTCTGCTGTGTGTCTGCCTGTGTGTGTCTCTGCGTGCGTGCATTGCGTGCGTGCGTGCGTGTGTACGTGCGTCTGTGCGCTGTGTGTCTGTGTGTGTGTGTGTGTCTGTGAGTCTGTGTGTGCCTGTGTGTCTGTCTCTGTGTGTCTGTCTGTGTGTTTACTGTGTCTGTGCGTCTGTGTGTGTCTGTGTGTCTGTGTGTCTATCAGTGTGTGTTGTGTGTCTGTTTGTCTGTCTGTGTGTCTGTCTGTGTGTCTGTCTGTGTGTCTGTCTGTGCGTCTATCTGTATGTGTCTGTGTGCGTGCTGTGTGTCTGTGTGTCTGTCTGTGTGCCTGTGTGTCTGTGCCTCTGTGTCTGTCTGTGTGTCTGTCTGTGTGTCTGTCTGTGTGTCTGCTGTGTGTCTGTGTGTCTGTCTATGTGTCTATCTGTATGTGTCTGTGTGCGTGCTGTGTGTCTGTGTGTCTGTCTGTGTGCCTGTGTGTCTGTGCGTCTGTGTGTGTCTGTCTGTGTGTCTGTCTCTGTGTGTCTGTCTGTGTGTTTACTGTGTCTGTGCGTCTGTGTGTGTCTGTGTGTCTGTCTCTGTGTGTCTGTCTTTGTATTTGCTGTGTCTGTGTGTCTGTGTGTCTATCAGTGTGTGTCTGTGTGTCTGTCTGTGTGTCTGTCTGTGTGTCTGCTGTGTGTCTGTGTGTCTATCTGTGTGTGTCTGTCTGTGTGTCTATTTGTGTGTCTGCTGTGTGTCTGTGTGTCTGTCTGTGTGTCTATCTGTATGTGTCTGTGTGCGTGCTGTGTGTCTGTGTGTCTGTCTGTGTGCCTGTGTGTCTGTGCGTCTGTGTCTGTCTGTGTGTCTGTCTGTGTGTCTGTCTGTGTGTCTGCTGTGTGTCTGTGTGTCTGTCTATGTGTCTATCTGTATGTGTCTGTGTGCGTGCTGTGTGTCTGTGCGTCTGTGTGTCTGTCTCTGTGTGTCTGCCTGTGTGTTTGCTGTATCTGTGCGTCTGTCTCTGTGTGTCTGTGTGTCTGTCTGTGTGCCTGTGTGTCTGTGCGTCTGTGTCTGTCTGTGTGTCTGTCTGTGTGTCTGTCTGTGTGTCTGCTGTGTGTCTGTGTGTCTGTCTATGTGTCTATCTGTATGTGTCTGTGTGCGTGCTGTGTGTCTGTGTGTCTGTCTGTGTGCCTGTGTGTCTGTGCGTCTGTGTGTGTCTGTCTGTGTGTCTGTCTCTGTGTGTCTGTCTGTGTGTTTACTGTGTCTGTGCATCTGTGTGTGTCTGTGTGTCTGTCTCTGTGTGTCTGTCTTTGTATTTGCTGTGTCTGTGTGTCTGTCTGTGTATCTGTGTGTCTATCAGTGTGTGTCTGTGTGTCTGTGTGTCTGTCTGTGTGTCTGTCTGTGTGTCTGCTGTGTGTCTGTGTGTCTATCTGTGTGTGTCTGTGTGCGTGCTGTGTGTCTGTGTGTCTGTCTGTGTGCCTGTGTATCTGTGCGTCTGTGTGTCTGTCTCTGTGTGTCTGCCTGTGTGTTTGCTGTATCTGTGCGTCTGTGTCTGTCTGTGTGTCTGTCTGTGTGCCTGTGTGTCTGTGCGTCTGTGTCTGTCTGTGTGTCTGTGTGTCTGTCTGTGTGTCTATCTGTATGTGTCTGTGTGCGTGCTGTGTGTCTGTGTGTCTGTCTGTGTGTTTACTGTGTCTGTGCGTCTGTGTGTGTCTGTGTGTCTGTCTCTGTGTGTCTGTCTTTGTATTTGCTGTGTCTGTGTGTCTGTCTGTGTATCTGTGTGTCTATCAGTGTGTGTCTGTGTGTCTGTCTGTGTGTCTGTCTGTGTGTCTGCTGTGTGTCTGTGTGTCTATCTGTGTGTGTCTGTGTGCGTGCTGTGTGTCTGTGTGTCTGTCTGTGTGCCTGTGTGTCTGTGCGTCTGTGTGTCTGTCTCTGTGTGTCTGCCTGTGTGTTTGCTGTATCTGTGCGTCTGTCTCTGTGTGTCTGTGTGTCTGTCTGTGTGCCTGTGTGTCTGTGCGTCTGTGTCTGTCTGTGTGTCTGTCTGTGTGTCTGTCTGTGTGTCTGCTGTGTGTCTGTGTGTCTGTCTGTGTGTCTATCTGTATGTGTCTGTGTGCGTGCTGTGTGTCTGTGTGTCTGTCTGTGTGCCTGTGTGTCTGTGCGTCTGTGTGTGTCTGTCTGTGTGTCTGTCTCTGTGTGTCTGTCTTTGTATTTGCTGTGTCTGTGTGTCTGTCTGTGTGTCTGTGTGTCTATCAGTGTGTGTCTGTGTGTCTGTGTGTCTGTCTGTGTGTCTGTCTGTGTGTCTGCTGTGTGTCTGTGTGTCTATCTGTGTGTGTCTGTGTGCGTGCTGTGTGTCTGTGTGTCTGTCTGTGTGCCTGTGTCTGTGTCTGTGTCTGTGTCTGTGTCTGTGTCTGTGTCTGTGTCTGTGTCTGTGTCTGTGTCTGTGTCTGTGTCTGTGTCTGTGTCTGTGTCTGTGTCTGTATCTGTGTCTGTGTCTGTGTCTGTGTCTGTGTCTGTGTCTGTGTCTGTGTCTGTGTCTGTGTCTGTGTCTGTGCCTGTGTGTCTCTGTGTCTGTGTGTCTGTGTGTCTGTGTGTCTGTGTGTCTGTGTGTCTGTGTGTCTGTGTGTCTGTGTGTGTGTGTGTGTGTGTGTGTGTGTGTGTGTGTGTGTGTGTGTGTGTGTGTGTGTGTGTGTCTGTGTGTGTCTGTGTGTGTCTGTGTGTGCGCGGGATTTTTATTAGATAACTCTTAAATATTAAGTTATTTTTATTTGTCAAAAAAACAAATGTTCACCTGAGTGACACACCTCCTGTGTATTTAGATATTTTTTAAAAAGGTATTAAATGTTTTAAACATTCATTATGTTCTAGGTACGTTTATAATGAAGATTGCGGATGAAACGCTGCAGCTACTGGACGAACACTTGCTGACCACGCAGCAGCTTGGCTTCAGTCCGTTTAAGGCGGCCTTTGAGCTCCGGATCGAAGAATGGGACGATAAGTTGCGACTTACCCAAAAAGTAGTGGACGAATGGATTGAGTGTCAAAAGTATGTTGATTTCAAACTTATTTTACTATCAGGGTAATTAAATGTATTATTAATTATAGATGTCAAGGTTAAATTGGTTTTCCACCTACAAAATATCCTTAGAGGTGCTTCAATGAAGTTAAGGAATGTTCACTTACAAGTTCACTTCGCACATAGCTCATGCTCGCACATTGCTCGTGTTCCAGGCAGTGGATGTATTTGGAGCCTATATTTAATTCTGAAGATATTTCGCGGCAGTTGCCCTTCGAAGCCAAGAAGTATGGCACCATGGAGAGAATTTGGCGCAGGATCATGGCATCCGCCGCTGCTTGTCCCAAGGTAATTACACTAGCAGTTTGTAGTTAATTTTATTTATTGGCCTCTAACTAGATCTGTCGGTTAAACGTACTTTTATTAGAAGAACTTGAGGACTGGAACTGCTGTTCTGTATAACGCAATAGGATTACAAGTCTTGTCGTAATATCTTTATCAAATCTCTCGGATAAATCAGGTTTTCCTTTATGCAGATAATGGTGACATGTCCGGACAGCCGTCTTCTCGACAGCTTGGTAGAAGCTGAGCACCTTCTAGAAATTGTGTCTCGCGGGCTCAGCGAGTACATGGAAGTGAAGAGGATCCGCTTCCCGCGCCTGTTCTTCCTCAGCGATGATGAGCTGCTAGAGATCCTATCGCAGTCGCGTAACCCGCGCGCTGTCCAGCCTCACCTTAGGAAGTGCTTCGAAAACATTGCCAAGGTTTTATTTTAAATTTTTACCACAAGGAATGTGGATGGTATTGCTTGCCGAACCTGGTTTCGAATGGTTCACAACGGCAGTAAAACATCTCATTGAATTATATTTCTAGTTATCTTCATAAGATGTATCTTCTTGTGTCAGGTAACCTTTGAGCCAGACTTGAAGATAACTGAGATGCACTCAAGTGAAGGTGAGATTGTCGAGCTCAAGTACAAGTTCTACCCATCAGCCAACGTGGAGCAGTGGTTATTACTACTGGAAGATACTATGAGGCATACAGGTAACAGAAATCTTATATATCTTTCCGTGTATACTTTAAATATAAACTAAGACCCGCCTCAAGAAGTGGTAATACCTACATCACAATAATCCGGTTTCAAGTTCCATGCAGAATAAATCGGAGAACAAGACTACGTTCAGGTCTCAAGACGATGAACACAATGTGGTATAAATCTCCCTATAAATACAATATTTAAACTGCTACGTATATATTCTAATTAGCATTTGTATCATTTCTAATATCGCTTACTGGAAATAATTATTTCAGTACGTTTGACGCTGGTGGCTGCGTTAGAAGAGCTGTACCAGTTGCCCCGCGAGCAGTGGGTGCTGCGTTGGCCGGGGCAAGTGGTGATAGCTGGCTCCCAGCTAGCCTGGACCGCAGGTGTTGAACTAGCGATCACCGAATATCGCATGGATGCATTCTTTATGGAGATGCTGCAGAAGGTGATGTATTTTAATTTTAAAGAGTATATATATATCAGCATTTTTCTGTGTTATAACTGGAAATTGCTGTAGCTGGTATTATTAGGTGTATGTATTAGGTGTTTATCGCCTGATGATGATGGTGATGTATCAATTGCTTCAGTTGGACAGTCTTCGCGCGCTGGTAAAGGGCGAGTTGACGTTTTTCCAGCGAGAGGTTCTTTGTGCCCTCATTGTGATCGAGGTACACGCGCGTGACGTCACTAACACTCTTCTCGACGAGGGTGTCAAGAACGTCAACGACTTCCAGTGGACATGCCAGCTCAGGTATGACTTAGTCGATTTATTTGCCACTAGGGTGTGCAAGGCTGCATTAGTTTTTTTTAGACATTTTTGTTTCAGACGAGAGGATTGTAAAGAATAAGATGTAAAACAGAGAAGAATTATTCACTTCGTCTGTAAAGTTAAAAAATGTATTAATATTTAAGGTACTATGAGGCGGTGAGGGATATGATTCCGTTGGAAGAGGACGAGCTACCGGAGGTTTACCAGGACGAGAACCGACTGGACACTTCCTTGTATTACCGCCAGTTCAGCCAGAACAAATGCGACGTGCGCGCCCTTAACTCCATCTTCACCTATCAGAACGAATACCTGGGAAATAGGTGAAATATCTTCACTTTAAAGGACATGTATAAGACAACAAATGTTACTCGTAATACTGCTTAAAAGGACAATGTTTTTTTTTATGAAATATGGGAAGCGCAGAACTTTTATATTTATCGCAGTGGTCAAGAAAATGACGAGTTGGTTAGGTTGTTTGCACATGGGTCTCATTGGCAGGAAACATAAGATGAATAATTTAGTTATCGCAGTAATTAGATTATATTTATTGATTTTAATTGAGAAATTCAGAATAAGGGACCAGATTGTTTCCATTGAATTTGTGTTTAAACTCTAGCATGTTACTAACACAGCGGCCGCCTGGTGATCACCCCGCTGACGGACCGGTGTTACGTGACCCTCATGTGCGCCATGCACTTGAACTTTGGCGGAGCCCCCGCCGGCCCGGCCGGGACCGGCAAGACCGAGACCACGAAGGTAATTGACATACAGGGTGTCCCGTGGCAGATTTAGGATTTCTTAATTAAATTAAAGGATGTTATTATTTCAGAATATACATATATTTATCATAAAATCAAAGACGAGACATGCGGATTTTATTTTTTGAAGATCACTCCGTCCACATGTTTTCCATCGCGACGTACACACTCGCGGCATCTTTCGAGAGTATTCTGTGTATTGTGTGTATCTCGCGAAGGAGGCTCATGGTGACTCTTGCTGTGTTAGGCGTGGCGCCGTCTTGTTGAAACCACGTGTGAGAGCTGTTCGATGGATGTTCCTAGTTTCGGTATAACTAACTCATTAAGCATGCGGCGATAGACATCACCATCAACAGTTACGGTTGCTCCACGAGAATTTTTAAAGAAAAGCGATCCAATTATTCCATTGACGGAAAGAGACACCAGTCCACTGCGACATCATGACTGACCAATCCGCACAAATGCCGCGCCAAACTGTAACCTCTCCTCGGTCCTCGGTCCCCCGCGCAACCGTTAAAAAAATATTCGAATTTCAAATCTACCACGGGACACCTTATACTTTAGAACGGTATCTTTACCCAGAAGCGATGAATACTTAGCTGTTTTTATTGAATGCAAAGCTATAATTTACCGACACCGTTGTCAAAAGTGTGTCTAAAATTAAATTGAAAATTGTAGTCACTTTATATAAATATTGTTAAGCTTACTATTATTTAAACAAATAATTATTATATTTCTATACTAGATGGCGCTATATTCAAATTTGTAAGCCTTTTGTGAATAGTTTGCATTTGTTAATTTCATGGCAACTAACAGATTAGCTGTGATCTATTTCATTATTCAAGGAACAGGTTAACTTCAATACTGTATAATAACAGCAAGAACTGTTGCATGAGTTATATTTTCTGTCTTTCTCCTTCTTCTTAAAGTGCTTCTCCATTTAGTGAAGCAATTCTCTATCTTTAATAAATAGAAATGTATTTAACAAATGTAACAAAAAATCAATACTTTTCATTTCTGATTATTCGTTTAAGTCATGATGCATTACTTATTTAATTCAGGACTTAGCGAAGGCCCTCGCCGTACAGTGCGTGGTGTTCAACTGCTCGGACCAGCTGGACTTCATGGCCATGGGGAAATTCTTCAAGGGCCTGGCAGCGTAAGTAACTTTCTTACATCTCTTATTTTATTGTGTTTAAGATAACAAATGATCAGATTAAGTAAAGAATATCATGGTGACCATTACAATTATAATTTTAAGTGTTACGTTGTGTAGATCAGGAGCATGGGCGTGTTTCGATGAATTCAATCGGATTGACATTGAAGTTCTTTCGGTGGTCGCCCAACAGGTAAAATTCAAAGTACATATCTACAACCATCTACAGTTCCTTTTCTTTGTGTAGCGTGGAGGAAATATCTTCGCGTATCCTTGGTGCAAGAGCAGGTTGTTGTCGATTTTGATTGTTCACAGCCGAACTTTAGGTACTCCGGCTGTTGTTAGGTGTACTGCTACCGCTGGTAATACCGTTCACTCCCATTCTTAAGATGATAGACATTATTAAAATCCCTATGAATAATATATATTTATCTTAAAAATTAACGAAATATGTAATATACACAAGTAAATGAGATATTTTTCTATAATTATGTAGACTAGTTCATGATCAAAAGCTCACATGATAGTAGCCGACGAAGTTTCGGCTAGATTGTAGTCAGTGGCTTTTACTTACTCTTTCTTTAAATGAAGTATGTTTAGAGGTCGTCTGATGAGTAGTTGTTGGGGGACACAGGTGGTAACGATACAGAAGGCCCAGATCGCTAAACAGGACCGCTTCATATTTGAAGGCTGCGAGTTGCCGCTGAAGGCGTCGTGTTCAGTATTCATCACAATGAACCCGGGATATGCGGGTAATAAAAATTAACACTAACTTGTTATTAAAATACTTTTGAAATAATTGAAATCTCACCTGTTTTATCTCAATATTGGCCTTGGGTATTGTTCATATCCAAAAATATATCTATCTGGAATTTTCACCAGATCCTCATAGATCGAATTGATCTCTCCGTTTAAATCCAAGTTTTTTGTTTGTAGTAGAGTTCAGGGAAACATGAAACTTGATAATTGTCCAATAGTTTCGGAGCGTCCTTTGAACGCGAATACGTGCCTACATGGAAGTTAAGCCTCTTTTGTGGATATGCCAATGATCACATTAAAGGAGTGTTGGTATAAAAATGCACGGATAGTAATCCTGCATAATCCTAAAGAAGAAGATTGTAATTGATCTAAAAGGGTGGGGCTTGGCCATCAGTACGACATAATTTTAAATCAATTTCTTTGTCCAGGTCGTACCGAACTTCCGGATAATTTGAAAGCACTCTTCCGCCCCATCGCCATGATGGTGCCTGATTACGCGCTGATTGCGGAGATATCTTTGTTCTCGTACGGTTTCTTTGAGGCAAAACTCTTGGCTGGGAAAATAACCACTACGTTCCGGCTCAGCTCTGAGCAGCTGTCGTCCCAGGTATCGCCTGCGACCACCAGTACTATATCCAACCATCAGTAATATAGATACAGTTAGATGATTTTGTTTCGATTGATCCAGGACCATTACGATTTCGGTATGCGCGCCGTGAAGACGGTCATCCTGGTGGCAGGTAACCTCATCAGGCAGATGCCGGACGGTGATGAGAGGCAGATTGTACTTCGGGCCCTGCGTGATGTTAACGTACCGAAATTTCTTGCCGATGATTTGCTGCTTTTTAATGGTAAACATTTTTAAAATGTTTTTTTTTTTTTAGATAGATTGCAGCTAGCCGCGCTAGAGTATGTTTTAAGGAATATATTACACGAGATCTATATTTAGCAGAAGACGTTCATCGGTTGAGATGACGATAGTGATTAATAACGTTGTGCCAATAGTTTATTAAAGCATTTGTCTCTTTATCTACAAGAAAAGAAGACATTAACATAACACGTAGTCGTTATGAATTATAAAAAAAACAAAGACTCTACCGATCTTTTTTTTTTCATTTCACTAAGCGACGCGACGAGCGGGACGTTCACCTGATGGTAAGTGATACGTCTGTCCATAACAAACATGCCGCTAGTTAGAATGGTATACACCGCACCACATTGCGCTCGACTCTTTAAGACATAAGATGTTGAGTCTCGTTACCCAAGTAACTACACTAGCTACAGCGCCCTACAAACCGGAACATAGTAATGTTTTCACAGTACTGTTTGGCGGAACTAGGCGCTGTGGTGGTACCTGCAGAGACGGTCTCCGGCAATAGAGACAGGCAAGCAACAGCGAACTACAACACTTTTAAATTTTTAGGTATCATATCAGACTTGTTTCCGCGAGTGGAGATCCCCGTTGTGGACTACGGGATCATGGAGCAGTCCATCCGGAACGTTTTGGTGAAGAAAGGCTACGACGAGTTATACAGTAAGTAATTGATATTATAATTAAAGTTATAAAATGAGGTTAGGATTTTAAGTTCTCTGTCAAAAACTCTCAGCTGATCCTTTTATAAGAAGATCTATTTAAATGTTTTAGTTGATCATGTGATAAATGTAATTTTTTTGTTTCAGCTTTCATATTCAAAATCATACAGCTGTATGAGACGACCGTGGTACGGCACGGGCTGATGCTGGTGGGTCCGGCGGGCTCGGGCAAAACAAAGGCACTTGTCATTGACTTTATTTGATTCAGTTTAAGACCAGTCAGACTATTGATGTCCACCACTTGACATTGGACTTCCTGGTTGGTAGTAATTGGGTAGCGAGCGCAGTTTATGTCGGGGAAGGTTAGAAGTTGCTGCAATAATATCTGGACATGATCCCCAATAGTCGCTTTTTACAATAGGCTGAAGATAGTGTGACGGTGGAGATCATGTCCACCTCCAACCCAAGACGGAAATGCTAAATATTTTGTGCTTGTAAGTCAAAATTAAATATATTTTATACTTCTTAGTGCTATGAAATTCTGCGCGACGCTTTGACAGCTATAAAGGGTAAACTGACGCCGGATGGGTTCCCCTTCACGCCAGTCCACACCTACGTGGTGAACCCGAAGTCGATCACCATGGGACAGTTGTACGGGGAGTTTGATCTGCAGACGCACGAGTGGTAAAAATTCTTTACTATGTTTAATAGATTTGGTCTGTGTGAACAAAACGTTAGTTATAATTTGTTTTTAATTGTGTTCTATTGAGTTTTTACACGGTGTACAATAAATGTAAACATATAGAATCAAACTACATCATCATCATAATCTTCCATGATCCAGTTAATCATTCCCCCACTTCTTTTCGCTATTAAGTAGTGCTCGACACACCTAGGGGAAGGCGTCCTACATAATTACGTATCAGACATGACCTTCTAGGATGTCTGCCCCTTCCCTGTCGCCACACAAAATTGTCGTTACGTCCGCTTTCAAAATTCTTCTGCGTTTTGCGTGTTGGTTTTTATTATAGTACGAAATGACGAGACGAGCAGGACGTTCACCTGGTGGTAAGTGATACGCCTGCCCATAACAACGTGGCGCTGGTTAGAATGATGTTATATTTGTGGGTATTTGACTTGTATGTGTTATCGACAAATAATATCAACTAAGCGGGTACCTAGATGGTCTCCGGCAACAGAGACCTACCACCGGTATACTGCCACCACCAGCTGAGTTATTTAGAATCGTATTACAAAATTTTAAATTTGACAATTAGGACGGATGGAATCTTGTCAAGTCTGGTGCGTGCCGGGATTGCTGTGGAAGACATGGATAAGCGCTGGTACATCTTTGACGGCCCCGTTGATGCGGTGTGGATAGAGAACATGAACACGGTGCGAAACATTATTACCAGGATTTAATTTTATATTTTGGATAGATATATTTTATTTATACTTTCAACCCTATTATAATCAATCAAAAAATCTAGTAAAGATTTTCATTAGTGAATGAGCCAGACTTACCTGGATCGAAAAGTGTAGGTAATGGCCACGTCTTTCGTTCGACTTCCGTTCATGGTTTACGCACTAACGTCACGATTTGGTACTCCGTTAGAGTAGCTGCAGCAGCGATAAACCCTTAAAATAATTTGTATGTCATACCTTAACATAGGTACTCGACGACAACAAGAAACTGTGCCTATCCAGTGGTGAGATCATGAAGTTGACAGAAAGGCAGAGGATGATATTCGAGGTGGCTGATCTGGCAGTGGCGTCGCCGGCGACTGTTTCGCGTTGTGGGATGGTCTACTTGGACACGAAGGTCGTGGGGCTGCCGCCACTGTTTCACGCCTGGATTAAGAGTAATTTGCCACCGGTAAGCGACATGCTTGATTTATTTTTGGTTTAATAAATTTCATGCTCTGTAGCTGTTTAAAGGGTTATACTTTGTGATATAATTTAGTTCTGGGGTTTGCGGAGTGTGTTCGCCGGTGAATCCTTAGGAAATATACTTTTTCTAATTAGTTATTCAATCTTCCAGATAGGCGACAACATCCGCAAGATCCTCCCGGGCCTGGTCGATACGTACCTGTACCCATCTATACAGTTGTTGCGGTCGCGTTTGATTGAGATCGTACCATCAATAGACAGTGCGCTGGTGCTCAAATTCTTGGAGCTCCTCGACTATCGCTTGCGTCCACTGACGGGCAAGGACGACCGGCCGCCTCCTGCGCCTCCCTTCCTAGCTCTTATGCGTGAGATTTTTATTTACTTATCTCTTTAAAAGCCGTGCAATAATAAGATCCAGTTCAGCATTAGATTATAAATGGTTCGTGTGATAGGCGCCAACAGCGCCGTGACAAGACGAGACTTCAGTGTTACCATTAGCAATTTTGCTTTTTGCAGTAATCTAGAAACGAATGGTGCTTAGTACATAACTGTTCCAGCTAAACTGGCGCCGTGCTGGGTTGTGTGGTCAGTGATCTGGTCGGTGGGCGCGACGTGTGACCACACCGGGCGCGCGATCTTTTCGGATTTCATGCGTGGTCTTATGAAGGAGGCGGAAATGAAGCCGCTGTTCCCTAAGGAGGGACGCGTCTACGACTACACGTGAGTCGTGTGCACTAAGAAAATCAATGTTTCACATTTTGTCTCATATCTGTAATGGTTGTTGTTGTGTAACGTGCAGGTTGCACGACGGGGGTTTCACTGACTTGACGGAAGACGGCGAGCCGGCCACCGCGTACTGGTACAGCTGGATGACCAACGTGGAGGAGTATGAAGTGGACCCGGAGCGACCCTACTCAGGTAAGTTATAAGTTAAAGCTAATTTATAGTTCTATACAGATCAATGAAATATGATTTATTTTACTGAATAGACGAAGATTACTGTTCTATAACAAAACCATTAAAATATTTACGCTCTTTTACCATTTTTCAGACGACGTGTTATCTATTCTCTGATGAAATGTAGCTCTTGGTAGCAAGGATCCGGGTTCAAGGCCTGTTGTTATAAAACGCGACTATGGAAAGCGGTAACCTAAGAATCACATTGTTATGATATCTGATGTCTGAGGTGATCTTAGCAGTGATCTTGGTACCTGTTCAGAAGGTATAATTACAAAGAAGATGTAGAACTTTGATAGTAAACAAAACACTGGGCTCGTAAAGTAGAACGCTTGGGTTACTTATGGGCGATGTTGTAAACATACGATTGTGTATTGTTGCAGAGATCGAGGTGCCGACCATGGACAACGTGCGCAGCGCCGCGTTGCTCGGCTACAAGGTGGCGAACTACAACCACGCGCTGTGCGCCGGCCCCACCGGCACCGGCAAGACGGTCACCGTCTCCTCCAAGCTGTCGCGCGGTCTGCACAAGAAGTTCATCTGCGAGTTCATCGTATTCTCCGCGAGAACTTCGGCCAATCAAACACAGGTTAACTTATCGAGAATTACTTTTCACAGTTAATTTAACAATATAGTTAATTTCGTTGACATTTTCTCCAACAGTAGTATAATAATAGTTACGAACCTGTGACTTCTGATTTATAAGCTATAACTCAATCCCTTCGAAACTATACGAGTTATGAAATTCACCTTCTTGGTACTTAATGTATTAGATAAACCGTCTAAATCTGTATTCGAGTGATTTAAACTGAACCAGTTTTGTTGCGGCAAACTTGGAAAGGATGTTTTTAAATATTTTTGTACCTTGTACAGCTTACGCTTACGTGGAGACCTTTGTGGGAGGCCTATGTTCAGCAGTGATGTCTATCGACTAATGATGATGATAATGACAACTTATGCTATCATCACGCTCATTGCCACAAAACATAAGTTCAGCCTACCGCGGTAACTTTACCACATCATTTTGTTATATTGGAAAATGTTTGTGCATAGTGGCCTGATACAGATATAGACGATGGAGTCGAAGAAGATGAATGATGAAGAAACGATGGTCTTGACGAGGGACGAAAACATTTGTAAAGATAATTTCCGCTCTTGCAGGACGTGATAGACAGTAAGCTGGAGCGGCGGCGTCGCGGCGTGTTCGGCCCGCCGCCCACCAAGCGGCAAGTGTTCTTCATCGACGACCTGAACATGCCTGCGCTGGAGGTATACGGCGCCCAGCCCCCCATTGAGCTACTGAGGCAGTTCATGGATTTTTCTGGTAACAAAATTAATTTATCCTCTTTGAAAAGCTTGAATCGTAAACTAAATTGTAATCGTAACTCTTCTGCTTTGCTTCAAATTCTCCTTTAAGATAACGTAAAATAAGAATAAGATTTTAATGATGGTAACACTGTAACATTACTGACCACATTCCGCAGGCCTGAGGAAACGACTTTAGAGAGTACGTTTAACGAGGCCGCATACTACAGCTTCAACCACAACATACAGCATACTATCGCTTACAACAGCGACTACTTCTATGCAATGTAATGCATTGTTAAAAAACAATTATTGTGTCATTGTTATGGATAATAGAATAACTTACCACCAGGTTAATTTCCTGCACATCGTGTCGCGTTTGTATATAAAAAATAATAGTTGCTAGAAAAACGAATTTTCTTTAAATTTACCTTCATTTACAGTGTAAAGGAATCTCAACGCTTATAAATTGTCCTTAAACTGTGAACTTGAACGATTGTGTTAATCCATCGCAAAGGTTGGTACGATCGCACCAACATCGGCGAGTTCAAGACGCTGGTTGATGTGGGCATCGTGGCAGCCATGGGTCCACCGGGCGGCGGCCGTAACGCTGTGACCATGCGCCTCATGCGGCATTTCCATTACATATCGTTCACAGAAATGGAGTACAGCAGTAAGGTATTTCCATTTCGGAGAATACTATAATGTGTATATAATTTTCCGAAACATGTACATATAATAAAACATACCATTAGACTAATTTACTGTCACTCGTTTAAAACGTAACTCCGTCGAAATTGCTCTAGGCTGTAGACCAAGAAATCTTTACAGCCGCTTAATGATTCTTATAATTTTTTTTACTTTATTTATTAACGAACATAATCATGACTGTCATAAAATAAAATCACAGTACACCTTCCGGTTATTTTAAATCTTTCTTAAACTAACTTTCTAGTACGCAATATTCAGCGTGATCCTCCGTTCGTGGACGAAAAACTTCAACAATGTTACGATTAGAGAAGATCCTTTCCTAAAAAGTTCAATGGAGGTGTTTACATCACTGGTGGAGGAGCTATTGCCCACTCCGACAAAGTCCCACTACACTTTCAACCTGCGAGACCTTAGCAAGGTTTTCCAAGGCATTCTGATGGTGGACCCGAACGCTATAAAGGTATCGTTAATTTTGTATATTGGACTGCACTGTTAAATTTCGGAATTTAAATGTAAAATTAAATTACATTCCTGAAGCCTAAATTGAGACAATTCTTTCCTTACTTCTCCAATATTCCTACGTTCTATATTTTTAAACAAGTCACTTAGTCTTTTGGAAAATTGTCATACTCCGCAGGATGAAGATCAAGTTATTAGGCTGTGGTACCATGAGCATCTGCGAGTTTACCAGGATCGTCTAGTTAACGCGGAGGACCGGCTGTGGTTTGCAAAGTAAGTAGCAAATTAGATAAAGAATTTCAAATGTGTCCGGTAGATGTTCTACAAAATTAATTTTGTAGTATATCTTTCATAATTTACGAGTCTGCCTGTATTTGTTAATATGTACAGTCCCTAAATTATCATGAAGCAAACAGAAGAGGAATAAGTAGTCATTATTAGCATTTTGCTTATCATAGATTGGTATCAGGACAAACATGATCAAGTGTAACAATACTTCGGCACGACAACGTTTGATTGTGCTTGTATTTTAGGTTATGGCGGTTAAAAAATACGAGAGTTCAATACACATCGACTACTTCAATGATGTATTTGTTTAACTTGTCGGTAAATTTCGATTAGCTTGATGAAAAAGAAGATTCGAACGGAATTCGGAAGAAAACCTGATGAAATTATTGCCGGGAGATTGATGCTTTTCGGGGACTTTATGGACGTCGGCAGCGACGATAGAAAGTACGTGGAGATCAACGACAGATCAGAGGTAAGGAAGGAAAACAGAATTGAATTAGCGTTATGGAATTTTTTGGATTCAATCATTATTACCGTCAATGCAGTGAGCATGTCCTTATTAGAGGCCTATGTCTAGAATAAGGGATCATGTTTATGATAATATTGGCTCATCGGGCAATATTTATTATGTTCCCCAGCTCGAAGAGATCCTAATGCATTACATGGAGGACTATAACTTGTCGTCCACGGTGCCGATTGATCTGGTGCTCTTCGACGACGCAGTGGCGCATCTATGCCGCATCGCGCGCATTGTGCGTCAGCCAATGGCCAATGGTCTGCTACTCGGGATGGGGGGCTCGGGTAAGAGTGAAATTTCCTGCTGAACTTTCTACTCAAAGAAATTGAATTAGAATGTCAGTGTAGAACTTTAATGATAAATTTAATAGCGTACTAGTACTAGGTTCAATGCTCTTAGGACTTCCATCAGGTTAATTGACAGTCAAGAATCCGCTAAGGTATGTTCAACTCAAGATACGTCGTTTTGGAAATTAACATGAACTCAGTTATTCCCGCTGCATCTCGCAACAAAAACATTAATGTTAAACCAATGTTCAGGACGTCAGAGTCTCTCGCGGCTCGCTGCTCATATGGCTGAGCTGATGTGCATTCAGATAGAGATCACGAAAGCGTACGGTATGACTGAGTGGAGAGATGACATCAAGCAGACCATGATAAAGGCAGGCGGCGAGAACAAGGGCATTGTTTTCTTATTTTCGGATGCTCAGGTTTGATACTGTTTTTAAGGCTATAGGAATTTATTTCATTTAAGTTTAAAGTCAATTTTATTGCAATTTAGACGTGAGGGTTCATAGTTATAACTGCGGCTTATGTAGCTTTCTGTATTCTTGATGTTTCCGATTTTTCCTTCAAATTATCATGATTCCTATCTTGGTGACACAACCACTTTATCATGTCGTCGGTCTTGTGGGTGCATTAAGTCTATTTTATCTTTAGATTAAAATGGAGTCATTCCTTGAGGATTTAAACAACGTCCTGAGTTCGGGCGACGTGCCAAACATTTACGAGGCGGAGGACTTGGATAAGGTTTACCAACTGGTACGTCAAGCGGCTATGGAGCAGAACTTGCCTCCTACCAAGACCAATTTGTTCGCTTGTTATCAACGCCGCGTGCGCACTAATCTGCATATCGTTATTGTCATGAGTCCAGTAGGAGAGGTAATTATAAATTAAGAAAATATATTTTAATCATATTTCGTTCTTTAAATGACATCAGCAATATTGAGATGAAAATCATGACTTGTAATCTTCATTGTAAGGACCCTAAATTTTAGTTTCAAAACGCAATTTTTTTTTAATCCCTCAACACCTTGCAGGGATTAAGAAGAAATTAAATACAGTCTATCTTAGCTAACCCGTAGATCAAGTAGATAGTTTATTTATTCATTAACGTGAACCTTTTAGATTTTCCGTGCCCGATTACGTCAATTTCCTTCCCTTGTGAACTGCTGCACGATAGATTGGTTCAGCGAGTGGCCAAAGACCGCATTGCAATCAGTGGCTAAGCATTTCTTCGAAGTCATGGAGGAACTACAGACGACTGAGGAAGTCATTACTTCCATGGTTGTGAGTATACAACAGAATGATATGTTAATAACATATAAATCAGTTTTTTTTTGACAGGTTAAAATTAAATTCTTCATAATTATTGTTAACATTTTAGTCTGTATGCTGTTATGCGCACCAAAGTGTGGTAGACGCCAGCACCAAATTCTTGGCTCAGCTCAATCGTCTTAACTACGTCACTCCCATGTCCTACATGGAGATGCTCGCTGCCTACGCCGAGATGTTCAAGAAGAAACAGGCGGCAATATTAAAAGAATCGAATGCACTGAAGACTGGTACCGTTACTTTAGTACATCTAAATTTAATTGTGTATTATCATCAAAGTTTAATTCTAATACGCCTGAAGTAGTTGTAACAGCAGATTAATATTTAAAATATATATAATATTAGTATCGTAGCTGGAAAATTTGAATGGTGACTCGTGTTTAGTTGTTTGTATGTTAAAGTGGAAATTCAAATTTATTAGGTTTAAACAAATTAAACCAAACAGAAGTGGAAGTGAAACAATTGCAAATCGAATTGGCTGAGCTCAAGCCGATGATGGAGAAGGCGGCAGAGGAGACTAAAAAAGTGATCGAGCAGATCGCCATAGATACAGTTAGTACAGATTTGTATATATAAGCATTTGTTTATGCCGCTATTACCGCTATGTTACATTCGGTTAGATGAGTTATAAATATAGTCTTTTTAATTAATTTCGTTACCGTTTCCCAGACCCCTCCAACGGGTTCTCGCCTTGTCGTGGCGGAGGGGCTTACTAACCGTGATGCGGAACACGGTGAAGCTAAGTGGAACCCACCCGGCCGGCCCGCGGCGAAGGACTGGCCGGAGCGGCCGCTCCAGGTTCGAGCACCGGTTGGGATAACTGGAGCTCACCGGAGCGGCCGGGGGCCGCAGGGGCGGCCGTATGCTGCCCTAGCGGCCGGCTGCAGGGGCGGTTTCATACCGCCCCTCGCAGCCGAGGTGAGGTCGCGGAGGGAGTACCCTCTGCGGCCAACCGGTGTCGCACCGGCGATGTGATGGCGGTGGGGCGGCGGGGGAAGAGGAGTGCCGGTATTGAGATGCGCCGTTCTCCCTATTCTCCGCGGCCGTTGACAGGTAGCGGTGGGCCTAACATCTCTCCGCCGCCGGGAGCCGGGAGAGGTTTTCTCCAGTGGCTCCCATAGCTTCTGGGCGACAGGTTCGGGGGAACCGGTCGCCCGCACACTCATGAGGTCGAGAAGGGGGCGCGCCGCATGTTCCGGCGCGCCCTGGAAAGGGAGGGTTCATCCCTCCCTCCCGAGGTGGGGCTCCGCAAGCGGCCAGCGCCGACAGGGTCGTGGTTGAGTGCATGCGTTCCCGTGACCCTGCCATCATGGCGACGAGGCGGAACATCGTGGGGGTTTTAGTCGGTGCAAGTCCGACATAACCCGTCCTCGCCCCCGCAAGGACGGGTATGCGTAGGCATTTCCCCCACGTAAAACAAAAAAAAAAAGAACCGTTTCCCAGAACGTATACAAATGTGTGAAGTTAAAAAGAGTAAATAAGTATAATCATATCTTTTTTTTAAATGTTAAGTATTGAAAAAAAAAAACCGTTTAGGCGATAGCGGAGGAAGCTAGAATCAAGGTGGAAAAAGAGCAAGCAGTGGCCGAGAAAATGGCGTCAGAAACAACTGCCATGGCTGAAGAGGCACAGCGAGATTTAGGTATTTTTGAATTAATTTTTAATGCCAATTAGATAATTTAATATCAAAATAAGAATGCAAAATTTAGAATAAGTGTCACGTAAATTACGTTAACTAGTTATATAGATATGAGCGTGTGAATGTTTGTCTAGATGAGGCAATGCCTGCTCTGCTTGAAGCAGAGAAGGCGCTAAAAGAACTTAATAAGAACGACATCGTGGAGGTGAAGGCTTTAAAGAAACCACCTGCCGGGGTCTTGCTCGTTGTGGAAACACTTTGTGTGGTTTTTGATATTAAACCGCTTAAAGTAAGTTATATTTTATTTTTAATTTTCTTGTCAGTACCTTTAAGTTTTAATTTTGTTTTATACGAAATTAAGATTAAATAATACTCATTCCATGGTGCTCAACATCTATTTCTCGATGTTCTTAAGGAACCTGGCGCAAAATTCGGCGAAAAGGTACTTAACTATTGGAAGCCTGGCTCTCAGATGTTAGCAGATCCAGGCGCGTTCCTCGACTCTCTTATGAAATTTGACAAGGAGAGTATTACCGAGGACATGATCAAAAAACTGACACGCTACGTCAACAACCCCGACTACCAGCCTATCAAAATTCAAAAGGTACGTTATTGATTGATGTGTTGTTAACGTTACAATTGTATTAGGAAGAAAAAGGTACTATTAAATATCAAAGCTAATTTTTGATGCTCTAGAAGGCTGGGCGAAAGTTATTATCTTCATCATGACTATAATCACCACCACCATCATCATTGTGATTATCATAACCACTATAACCATCACCATGATTGTCCTCACCACCACTATAAATATAATTATCGTCATCAACGTCATCGTTACTGTCTTCATAATCATCACCAACTCTACACCGCCTTCACTTTCGTTAGCATTATTATGTTAATCATTAGAACCGTTACCTCCAAATTCTTACTTCGACAATTGTATTGCATTGTTGATAAATCATCACATGTAGTGCTTCATAACTTTAACAATATATAAGTTGTGAGCAGTAATGGATTATTATAGATCTCCAAGCAAGATAACGATTATAATAATATCCATTTGTGCCCGTCAGGTGTCGAAGGCGTGCATGTCGCTGTGCATGTGGGTGCACGCAATGTACAAATACTATCACGTGAACAAAGCCGTGGCACCTAAAAAGGAGGCACTAAGTAAAGCGACTAAAGAACTTGCTGCGGTGGAAGGTAACTTGTCTCTGATGAGGTGGTTGTCTCGTTACAGTTGTATCATTGCAATGCCTACTTTTATTGCCAAACAGTGATCAAGTTTGGATGGGGCTGTTTTAGAGAAATTAATGAAGTAACCGGATTTTTTTTGCAAAGTGAAACAGAAACTTTAGTTTTTCTTTTGTTGTCTTGTTTAGTTTAATTCTATAACATCATTCTTTTAACATTCTCTTCTCTCTTTTTATGCCTTGCAATTTCTTGCATGCATTTTTTTTCCACCTTATTTACATTCCATAATTTTTTTTATTGTTTTCCTAATTTTACATTCGAATAATGTTAGTTCTGATGTGCACTTGACTAGGTAACGAGATTAACCAACGTAACATCCTTAATGTGGTGCGGTGGATATTGTCCTAACTTGCAAAAGTGTCGTTGGCGGATGTATCATTTACCATCAGGTGAACGTCGTGTTCGCCTCTTTGCTACGTCAAATTCCTCTTATATATTTATTGCATTTTCATTTTATTGTTTGTCTGAAACCTGATTAAATCTTCATCAGCCATGCTTTCTAACGCGCGAGCGAAAATGCAGGCGTTATTGGCGGGAATCGCAAAGTTGAACGCGTACCTCATGGAGAAAGAGGAAGAGAAGAAAAAAATGGAGGAGGATATTAATCAGTGTCTGGCGAGGATGGATAGAGCAAATAGGTTACTAAATAGTCGTGTTTATCATACTTTATACATTTTTGAGCTTTGCAGTGGTATGAAACCCAAATATAAGTGTCGTTAATCAGGATGTACTGGACTCTGTAGTTCTAACGGCAGAGTTACAAATATTAGTTTATTTTGTAAATGCTTCAGTTTTAATGAAGCTACAGATGAAGACTTTATTTGACCAAAAGTTTATGCCCCTCATTGTAAAAATCAGGTAATAGACAAGATGTTTACACATATTTCCTGTAGTTAAACCTGTACTTACCTTTACTACTACTTGATAACCAACGAAAAGAGAAAATCTAGAATCGTTTATACGACTAATACACCGTTTTGAAACAAATTAGTTAAAGTTTGTACGGTTCGAAATGTTCCGGTATTGTTGATGGTTATTTACGTAAAGTTTTCTATACACAGGTTGCTGAACGGGCTGTCGAGCGAGAGGGTGCGCTGGATCCAAACCATCAAGGACTTAGGAATCGCTAACATCAATCTGATTGGAGATATTTTACTTAGCGCTTGTAAGTATACTTAAATATATTATATAAATATATAAACTTATTAATTACTCACTACTTTTGATATCAAACCATTGTCTTAGGTCTTAGGTCTTAGGTACCTAATTTAAAATAAAAAAAGTGTATACTAATGAATTCACATAAGGATATTTTCCTTTTTTAATTATACGTGAAAAGTGCCCCAACAGTGATGAGAATTAGACATAGTTACATATGGAATAGAAGCTAAAAAAAAACTCTGGCCCTATTCTCTTTTTACCCTATCACTGAATTATCTTGTGAGTTTTAATGAGTAATCTTCATGTCCAGGTGCAGTTGGATATATCACACCGTTCACTGAAGAATTCCGTAAGGAGTTGATGAGTCAATGGATCGAGCATATGTTGGTACGAGTGGATGTAGTAAATCATCATTACTATTTCAGCCTATTAATACTCGTTGTTGAATTCAACTCTAGGAAAGGAAAAAAAGGATATTGTAAAACTGCTGTCACTTTCTTTGAAGTTTTATTCTCTTCTGTCACCTTTTACTTCTAATATTACTATTAAACTTCTCTTTTAAGATATTAATGCAATAGTCTAAATGATGGTCTAGAATTTATATCATAATAATTAATAGTTTTCTTCCTTGTTTAGAAAGTTGAAGTTCCTCACACAGAGGGCGCTACTCCTTTGTCCGTTCTTGGTGACGCTGTTCAAATTAGGCGAGTTTTTTTTAAATGAATTTATCCAATTAGTAATATGTTTACTTTCCGTCCATAAATTCAAGGTTTTCCAAAAGACAAATAATTGGATTCGTAAGAATAGAAAGTTTGCCAAACCTATTCATGTCCATAGATAAACAGCGAGCTTAGCAAAACGTTCACCTGATTTCAATTGATACTGTCTATGCTGTTACTTAGGAAGATAATTAGGGTTTAAGCCAGACATTACACGATATGATTCCCCCCAACCCGTTTTCAACACTGGACGGCGAGTCTCCATTATTGTATTGTTGATATCCCCAATTTGCGAACATAGAGTTTCAGCTCCTCCTTTTTAATGAAAATGCAAAGGAGTAGAATAAGTTACCGGCGTCGGTGTTCTCGGCCCAAAACAACGTGGGTGTTTTCAAGAAATGAGTGAACAGGGTTTTATTGGATTAGTGCGCTTTACTACCGCAGACCACCACCACTTAACAGCAGGTGCGATCATGGTCCAGCGCAAAACTTGTCGATTTAAAAAAAAGGCAGAAATTTTCCAGAAAAAGAAGCACAGCATTTCCTGCGTTGGTTTGTATAATGAGATCACTGACCTGCATGCTTGATGAAGTATATTCAGCGGTGGACATGAAATGAATATTGTTTTTCTAGGACATGGCAAATGTACGGCCTGCCTCGGGACCCGCTGTCCGTGGAGTCCGCGGTGCTGATGAGCAACTCGCGCCGCTGGCCGCTCATCATCGATCCGCAGACGCAAGCGAACAAATGGATCCGAGCTATGGTATGCTTAATGTTGCTCTTTTGGAGTTGGTTGGCAAATTCGTCCTATAAACCTCTTCAGCTATTGTGATAACATTTTCTTTATAATCATGTATCAGTTGGTATTGATTGATAAACTAAAAAAATAGAACATAACAGAACGGAACAGTAAAGAACAGGACAGGACAAAAACAGGACGCAGAACAGGACAAAGGACAGGAAGGATAGAGGACAGTACAGAGGATAACACAGAGGACAGGACAGAACAAACAATAGAACTATACAATTTAGAATAATATTATCGTTTATGCCACTTTTCTTTATTAACCGTTAAGACAAAATTTACTAAACATAAATAAAATAAAAACAGTGCAAGTTAAGAAAGCTATCAGAAATGTCGCTGCAAGCCGGTGACAACAGCCGGTAAGCCGGCAAATTGTTCAGCGAAGGAAATATTATACTTTATTAATTACGTCATACTCGTATACGTTCGCAGGGCAAAATAGAGGGACTTATCGTTTGTAAGCCAAACGACCGGGACCTGCTGAGGAACTTCGAGTCGGCGCTGAGGTTCGGTAAACCGATCCTTCTAGAGAACGTAGGACAGGAACTAGACCCCGCTCTAGATCCGGTTTTAAAGGTTATTGACATACTTTAATCATGTTTGGATTTTTTTATAAAATTACCAAAACCTTTATTTTTTTTTAAATTTGTTAAGATTTCGGCTGTTTTTTATGGGCCTGATAAAATTTTTTACATTTTATAATCTTTTACCACAAACAACGGAAGGCCATTTGTGGAACATGTTACAAGAAATCTATATCCAGCAGTGGACGTCTATTGGATGAATGATGATGATGAAGATAACTTTTTACAATTTTGATTTTTATTATTCCAATAAATTATCCAAGCAAATAGACTTTATTGATTTTACACTTTTATACTAAATTTCAGCGCCAATATTTCCGTCAAGCCGGACAGTTGGTACTCAAATTGGGCGATTCCCTGATTCCTTTTTCGCCTGGGTTCCGCTTCTACATTACCACAAAACTGCCTAATCCTAAATACACACCGGAAACTTCTGTTAAAGTGCAGATTGTTAACTTCGCTCTTGTACCCAGGTTTACTTTTTTTTATCAAATTTATCTTTATGTATCAATCATGTTAGAATAAATCTACAGCCATTCTACTCTTGGAATGATAGCATCCTTTTCTGTGGCCATCGTTAACGTATGGCTGACTCTAAGCTTGTCAAGAGAATATTCTCTTGACAAGCTTCTCTTGATAAGCTAAGAAAGCATATTTCAGTAATAGATATCAAAATGCTGATAATAATCAAATCTTTGTCGTTAACAGTGGTTTAGCCGAACAGCTGTTGTCCATAGTAGTGGCACAGGAGCGTCCTGATCTAGAAGAGCTGCGCGGGCAACTGATCGTGACGCGCGCGCAGATGGCGGTACAATTGGCGGAAATGCAGTCCGATATCCTGTACGGTCTATCCAATAGCGAAGGCTCGCCGGTCGACGACCTGCCGCTCATTTTAACGCTGGAAGCGATCAAGATTAAGAGCGCTGAGATTATTGTGAGTAATTAATTATTTTTAACGATAGAGATGAGAAGGGCTAAAATTGATGACTGACTTAGAGAACTTCTGTCAAAAGAAGAGTTAAAAGAGATTTATGCACCACGTTGGCCAAGTGCAGCATTATACCTGCCCAGGGAAACTACAATCATGTATTTTCCTCCTCCGGATTGGGTTTATTCGCATTTTTTAGAGACGTATATTATACACGTACTCACGAATAGGACCATATTACAAACCGAGCTACCATCTGTTTCTCGTCTGTATCATCATCATCCGATAGACGTCCACTGCTGGACGTAGGCCTCCCCCAAAGTTCTCCACATTGATCGTCTGTGTAATTTTATCCTAATATTTTGAACTTCTTGTTCAAAGTCATATTGACTTCCTAAAAAATACTTATTCAATTTTACTAAACCCCAGATTAAAGTAGAGGACATTGAGCGCACTTCCAAGGAAATAGACGAAGCCCGACAGGACTATGTACCGGTGGCCAACAGGGGCCAGATTTTGTTCTTTTGTCTGTCTGGCATGGCTAACGTGGATCCCATGTACCAGTACTCATTGGAGTGGTTCGTGAAGCTGTTCATACGCAGTATGTCTGAGACGGAAAAAGTCGGTACGTGTAAACAAAGTTTTATGAAATGATTCAATCGAGAATTTTTTTAACAATTGTTCCAAGTAATGAATGAGCCATTTGAAGGCTATCAAAGAGCTTGATAATTGTCCAAATTGAAGAATACTTAACTTTTATTGAGTAACACTTTGAAGGTCAGGAATTTGAGAGCCTATTGAATTTTATCATGTTATAAAACAATCATACTGATTTTATAATATAACTAATGATGCACTTACCATCATGAGTAAATACATATTTTCATGGCAAATGTGCAATTTTAAATGGGTGAAATTTTATACAACGATTTCTGCGTTTCATTCGTTTCCACAGAGGACATCATCGAGCGCGTCGAAATTATCATAGAGCATTTCACCTTCCTGCTCTATCAGAACGTCTGCCGGAGCCTTTTTGAGCGTCACAAGCTGCTATTTGCTTTCTTACTGTGCGCGAGGATTTATCTGGACAAAGGAATTATCAAGTTGGATGAATACAATTTTCTGCTGAACGGGGCCAAGATTGAACACGTAGGTCTAAAGATAAATCTGCAATGACACTTTCAAAAATTTCGTTTATTTAAAATTTTGTTAAATGTAAATGGAAGTATTTTAAATTTCAACTTAAATTTACTTTAATGCTTTATTTTTGTATGTGGTTTATCTGTCTTGCCTGGGGTTTCTAACATTTAAACTTATTTTATTTGAATCTAGAATATTTCCAACTATTTTTCATCAGTATTTGACTATCTGTTTAAAGATTGTCATCTCTTTTATAAAAGTTTAAAACTTGGATGTTCTTAAATCATCGTTTTTCTTATACTTAGGAAATGGAAAACCCTGAGCCCAAATGGATATCAGAGAGGATGTGGCTCGACATGCAACAGCTTGCGTCTGTTCCCAGCATGAAGGAGTTTGTGTTCGATTTCATGACTTACATCAAGTTTTTCCGGTCTTACTACGAGGCGTATAACCCACATAAGTATGTTATAACGGCTTTTGAAGGCCTATTTTCGTTTTCACCAACATGTATTATCAATATTATAATCATAATTAACCGATTTATGGATTATCTTAGAAGCATCAAAAACAACCAGCCTTTCTCAAATTAGATTACAGTCCGATTAATAAAGACGTAAAGAATTATTGGCAGTGATTTTTACTTCAGTGCCATCATCTCCAGAATTGCTATGTTTAGCTATCTAGTAATAGACCTTCATTCATCATTTTTTCGGCGAAGTTTTACACTATTGTATCAAGCTTCTATATCAGCTATTGTATCAAGCAATCATGTAAATAGTTTCTCTCTTGCACATACATGTGTTAAAATTATCCATATAAGAGACATTTAATTTAACAGGATGCAGTTTCCAAAGCCGCTGGACACTCAGCTTGATGCGTTTCAAAAGCTGCTCGTGTTGAAGTGTTTCCGCCCAGATAAAGTCATTCCCGGTCTTCAGGTAATATAGATTTCAAATAAAGTAAGTAATGTTGTAATATATTGAGTTGATTTCATAATCTGTCACACAACTGTCATCCTTCATTAAGTTGTTAAGTTATATGATTTTTTTAATGACCTTAAGGAGTAATTTGTTTTTCTAAAAATATATTTAGAGAATAGCTGTAAACAGCATGTGTAATTTTCACTGCTTTGGTATAATAATAATATACTAACATCAGATAAGAAGACTCAATTTTTATCTTAAGGTATTATCAAACTCGACTACCAAGAATGAACAGATTGAAGTAATTTTTCTGTATCAGGACTACGTGGTGATGGGGCTCGGTGCGAGGTTCGTGGAGCCGCAGCCGGCTGACCTGGCCGCGCTGTACGCTGAGTCGGACCCCCTGGCTCCTATCATCTTCGTGCTGTCCACTGGCACCGATCCAGCAGCCGGTCTGTTACGGAATTTTTTTGATTGAAATTTATTTTTTAAAAAGTGATTCGAGTAAACTTATTCCGCCGTTTTTCCGTAAACAATTCCTTACTTTTAATTATTGGAGATATTTTTTGATATACTTTTTTACGGTTTAATATAATTGTCGTGCAGATCTTCTGAAGTTTGCTGACAAAATGAAGATGGGCAAACGTTTCGAGAGTATCTCGCTCGGTCAGGGGCAGGGGCCCATCGCCGAGAACATGATGAGAAATGGTTGCGAATTCGGCACTTGGATATTCTTTCAGGTAATCCTATAGTAATTACTCTCTAATTACAATCAGCCAACAGTTGACTTCGATTCGACATTTACCGTTTAGGAAGTATTTCTGTTCTTTGTGCAGTAGTGTAAGTAAAAATTTCCGGATTTAATTGTAAAGTATTATTTGCAATTTACGTATCCAGAATTGCCACTTGTCACCGTCATGGATGCCCGTTTTAGAGGTGAATGTCGAAAATATTTCTCCGGAGACCGTGCACAAGGACTTCCGGTTGTGGCTCACTTCTACTCCATCTCCATTCTTCCCTGTCGCATTGCTACAAAACGGTGAGAAAAAATAACTTATTCTTCTTTCTTTTTTCTATCAATTTTCAATTCCAGTGTTTTAGTTTTTTACCTGTTATTATGGCATTGTTGTGTTAATAATTTAAAACTGTGACAAGATGTTTTCAACTAACCCAACAAATGGTGCCACCATTAACAATAGTTCACGCTATCATTTATCCTCCAACGGGTTCCCGCCTTGTCGTGGCGGAGGGGCTCAGTAACCGTGGCGGGGTCGCCCGCGGCGAAGGACTGGCCCGAGGCGGCCGCTCCTGGTTAGAGCACCGGTTGGATAACTGGAGCTCACCGGAGCGGCTGGGGCTGCAGGAGCAGCTCTATGCTGCCCTTTGCAGCCAGGCTGCAGGGGCGATTTCATACTGCCCCTTGCAGCCTAGGTGAAGTCGCGGAGGGAGTACCCTCTGCGATTAACAACGGGTGGCGGCGGGTCCAACATCGGTTCCGCCGCAGAGAGCCGAGAAAGTTTTCTTTTTTGGCTCTCATGGCCTCTGGGCGACGGGTTTGGGGGAATCCGTTCCCCGCGCGACAGCAGGAGGAGGGGGCGCGCTGTATGTTCCCGCGTGCCCCTGCGGGGACGGAAACGGAGGGTTTATCCCTCCCTTCCAAGGTGAGGCTATGAAAGCGGCCAACGCCGGCGGGGTCCCGGATGGTGCGTAAGAGTTCCCGTAACCCCGCCATCAGGCGACGAGGAGGAAAATCGCAAGGGTTTTAGTCAGTGCAAGTACGGCATAACCAGTCCTTGCCCCCGCGAGGACGGGTATGCGCAGGCATTTCCCTCACGTTAAAAAAAAAAACGCTATCATTTATCATAGCGCAAATCCTTAAAGAGTGGTACACCTTTGAGTACATTTCCCTCCGCCAACGAATCATTACAGAGTATACAAGGGAATCCATTAAATGGATCTCTCTGGATGTTCGTAATACTAAGAGAGGAACTACTATTGTTATAAGTATTAGTTGCTGATCTCGGCAACTCACCACAAAACTTCTACAAAATAATTATAATGAAAACCAAAATGTTTACAAATAAAATTAGTATAGAATTTAATATTATATACAGCCAAAGACATTCCGTAATAGATTGCGTTTCCTTCAAAACCAAAACTACTAGACCATAATTGTTCCAACCCCTAAACACATAACAGCGATACGAATAACAGATTTCAAATTCCCACTTCTTTTGTAGTATAATAAGTTTTACAATTCCTTGTTTAAGGGTACAAAATGACAGTGGAGCCGCCGCGCGGCATCAAAGCTAATTTACTGAAGGCCTTCATGAATCAGGTTCCAGATTTCATGGATTATATCAATTCCGGTGACAACAAAGTGCCCAACTTCAAGGTTTGCTTTTGTTGCGTTATATTTTTAACTCATACATTTTTTTTAATTACACACAGCTAAACGTTAAACAAATATCGAATCCGGTGTCTGACACATGGAGACATCGTCTGTACCATTACCATTTTTTCAAATTTAACCCTATGAGCACTTTAACTGTCATTGTTAAAACTATATTTGAGAGGAAGTAACAATGATCATTTATATTATTTTCCGTTAGAAATTGGTGTGAGTTTTTATTTGTTTACTAATTTAAAGGTTTAGAAATAAAGTTAAAAATGTATTAATTAACAAGGGTTACAATAGGGTGTATTACTTAACATGTAAGATATTTTGAAATTTTATAATATATATATATATATATATATATATATATATATATAAGCCGTAATATATGCTTGGGGTATGTCTGCGTGATGAAATCAGAAATTAAGAGATCCACAGAAGATCTAGGTTCATCGTCATAGTCCTACGGGTCGCGAGATTGAAGTGGCAATGGGCGGGGCGCATAGTTCTTAGAAGCGATGGACGTTGGGGTCTTAAAGTGCTGGAATGGCGATCCCGCACCTGAGAGACCAGCGGTGGCAGACCCCGACTAGGTGGACAGACAACATAAAAAGAATCGCTGGGAGCCACTGGATTGCAACAGCGCAATACTCTGCTTTATGGAACACGTTACAAGAGACCTATGTACAGCTGTGGACGTCCATCGGTTGAAATGATGATGATGATAGTATAGTCTGCAGAGTTTCCTGCGCCCATTCCTTTCAGGTTCAACGAATTTAATATTGCGAAGAGCTAAAAGATTTTGTTGTTCAATCAGCGAAACTATAGTATATAGTAGTCTTATGTGGAATAAAACAAATGACTGACCATAAATAATTTTAATGACGTCATTGTTGATGTCGGATGTAGACGAGTGTTTGTTTGTAGTGGCTGCTGTTCTCGCTTTGCCTGTTCCACGGCGTGGTGCTGGAGCGGCGCAAGTTCGGCCCGCTCGGTTTCAACATACCGTACGAGTTCACCGATGGGGACCTCCGCATCTGCATCTCTCAGCTTCACATGTTCCTCACAGAGTATACCGAAGTACCGCTGCGGGTTCGTATTGCCCACCGGTCTCACATACTTAACCTTCTAGACCTATACATGAATTAAGTCTCAACTGATGATTAAAAAATCAGTCTATACAGAAAGTAATTGATGAATGGGTTACCATGACTCAGAGTTGCTTTTTATATATTCATTTATTTACAAATGGGAAATCATGGCTATTAGAGAAGATATTGTTTTTTTTTAAATCTCGTAATTAAGCAACGAGACGAGCGGGGCGGTCACCTGGTGGTAAGTGAATCGCCTGCCCATAACAACGAGGCGCTAATTAGAATGGTATACGCAGCACCACAATGCGCTAGTCGCTTCAAACATAACATGCTGAGTCTTGTTACTCCAGTAATTACACTAGGTATAACGGCCCTTCAAACTGGATCACAGTAATGTTTGTATAGTACTGTTTGTCGGCTGCAATCGCTGCGGTGGTACCTAGACGGTCTCCGGCAACAGAGACCTGCCAGCAGTGCTTTATAACATCGCGTAAAATCAAACCTTTTCTGAATTTTCTCAAGTAGAATTTAGTGGAATTTATCAACCGCTTCATTCGTAACTGAACATATTTTGTTCAGAAGAACGAGAGGTTTGTCTGGTGGTAAATGATACATCTGCAATTGGCAACGAAACAGTACATTTGAAATTGGTATTTGATAAGTTCACCGTAGTATGATAAAACCGATCGTCCCGTTGGAAAAATTAGGTGGAATATTTACACATTGTTTTACGACATTAGCTGTTTCTATAACCATTTTATAGTTTATGAGCGATCAGACCAGTTCTAGGAAGTAGGTAGCCTTCCAAATAAATACAAGTAGGTTCATTAAGCTAAACGTTAACTGCCACTGTATCAGATGTTGACGTACACCGCCGGCCACATCAACTATGGCGGGCGGGTGACCGACGACTGGGACCGCCGCTGCCTGCTGTACCTGCTCGCCGACTACTACAACACCGCCGTGCTCAGCGAGAGGTACTACTTCGACGAGAGCGGAGCTTACAAGCAGGTTATACAATAATAATACTCTTCATTGTATAATACACCATAGGCGTTCATACGGGGGGATTTGGGCCATTTTCCATCACGCTGGTCGAATGCGGGTTGGTGATAGCCAGAGTTTCGTTTGTTGATTAGCAGGGAGCACCACGAGCAGGTGAGGTTGGTTTGGATCCCGCGAGTTGTTATGCGAGGCCCCTTACATGTGAACCCCTGAAAAAGAACGGATTGTGGTTCCCAATGATGCGGCCGGCGCAAGACCGATCGATGTGGGGATTTTTGGGGGAGGCCTATGTCCAGCAGTGGATATCTATCGGTAGACGATAATAATGATGATGATGTAGGACAGTCTTATTGCTCTAAAAGCAATCTTTTCCAGACGACCCACTGGAATAGAAGAAATGAATTATATAGAAAGAGAAGATAGCGGTGTAACAGATAATTAGAACAATTGATAATGAGCAATAGCAACAGGAACATGCAGCTTAAACTTTATGATAGTGTTCTGTAAAGTTATTTTGAATGAAAATAATTATTTGTCAGTTTGAATGGATACGTAACAATAATTGTTTTGAGATCTTCAATTTCCGTCAATAACTGGGAACTTTGCTGGCTACAGCATTTCAAACCGGACCATAGTTTGTTTACTCTTTACAATTTCTTATTTAGCTATTGATATTTTGTCTGTTGTTTTTGTACAAATATCTTTAAAGATTTCCACACATCTTTCTGTATGACTATTTGAATTCATTCTGTAGCAGCAACTTCTTTCATACACTGTACGACATGGTGGTTTAAATGTATATTGCAATGATATCTTTTCAATTAAGTGATAACTCTTTAAAAAATTTCTTAGTGATGCAGTGTGAATTATTGTTTGATACTAAATATATTGGCCCATTGTAATAGCAACCGTCATCAGCAAGCGTGGAGGACTACACCAAATATATCCGCACGCTGCCCCTCAACGACGACCCAGCTCTCTTTGGCCTGCATAGCAACGCGAACATCAGCTACGCCGTCTCCGAGACAAACTACAACATCAGTAAGTACTATGTTTACATCCGTATCTTGATATTGTTCGTCGGCTACAGAATCAGGATGGTAGGTCTCGAGCGTTTTAACTAGTTTAGTCTGTCTGAGTAAATTATATTCGTAGTTGCTGTTCCTCTCGCAAAATATTGCAACAGGTGTTAACAATTCAAAATATGTTATGGTGTGGTTTCATATCTTCTTCTTCTTCGCACTAGCACCGTCTTATGATGAGGTACCTTTTCATTGGTTCATTGTGATCACCTGCATTGTCTTCTGACATACCCATACTATCGTAGACGTTTCCATGTCACATATTACAATTTATTGATGATCTCTGCAGATACATTGCGCGGTCTACAGCCGAAGGAGGTAAGCACCGGTGAGGGTATGTCGGCTGAAGAGAAAACTGAGAAAGCCGCAAAAGATATTTTGGAAGTGGTACCACAGCTTCTCGACTTGCGTTACATTTCGGAAAAGTAAGCAATACATATATATACACATATTAAGGTATTATTAAAAACATCTTCTGAGGGCATACTACATTTATTATTCATCTGACCATGTCTTCCTTATCTGTCTGAAACCCACTACACCATTACAGTAGAATTTGTACCTTAACAAGTTACAACTAAAAAGGTTTAATTTTGTGTAAACATCCTATTCATCGCCTCATCATTGTTAGATGAACATTCTACGTATCACATCGTTTCCTTGTGTTTAAATAATAAATATATACTACGACGTGAAGAGGCAAGGCTCCAGTCCAAAAATCTGCATTGGGCCAGCGTGGTGAGAAAAGGCCCAATTGCCCTCAATATGAACCTCTACAGACGACGAATCCTAGTGCCTGGCGGTTTTGCGGGCAGCACAGGATCAATCGATGTGGAGTTCTTTCGGGGAGACCTATGTCTATTAGTGGACGTCGAGTGGCTTATGATGATGATCTCCTTACGAAAAAATATCCTAAAAGTCCTAATAGTGGCAAGGATGACGGCGGTTTATACAAATTTACATAAGTTACTAAATATTTCGTTCCTTCCAGCTATCCCGTTTCGTACAAGGAGTCATTGAATACAGTATTGATACAAGAGGCGATTCGATACAACAAACTGTTGAATGTGATCAGTAGCTCTTTGAGGTAAGTGCATTTCGAAACCTTCCGTCTTGTTCATATTTTCCTGGAAAGATGACAAATCATGCATGCCAGAGACGAATACGCTTCTCTCTTAGAAACGTTAGGGATTTGTATTGGTAGGTGCCCTTACTGTTCATAGGAGACTGTCATAGTACATAATCCATTAGAAATACTTTTGGAAGGGTAACGTACCCTAGATGAAATCCTACCTAAAAAATAGAAATTATTTGATCTCTTCTCCTTTGCGGAAGGCGAGGTAATTGTCCAAGGTTTCCCAATATTGGTCACAATTCAAATACGTTTTAGTCGTTTTTCGAACACGATAGTTTGTATCGACTAGCTTTCTATTCTTACAGAGATCTGCTAAAGGCCTTAAAAGGTCTGGTGGTGATGTCGGAAGCTTTGGAGAGCATGGCTAACGGCCTCACCAGACAGGACGTTCCCACCATGTGGAGCTCTAAGGCGTACCCATCACTCAAGCCTTTGGGTAATACATAATTCTTCTCCGAGTGTTATCCCGCAAAGTTTTTTCTTTTGATTATAGGTTTCCTGAATATCTTGTACATATATATTTTCCTGTCCAGGTGCGTGGGTAAAAGATTTATGTCTGCGTGTGCAGTTCATGCAACAGTGGGTAGAAGGTGGCATACCCAAAGTATTCTGGATCTCCGGCTTCTACTTCCCGCAGGCCTTCCTCACTGGCGCGCTCCAAAACTACGCCAGGAAACATGTCATCGCTATTGACACCGTGTCTTATGCTTTTGAGGTTCGTATCATTTATTTTTACTTGAGGAGTCTTAATGATGTTTTCTAAATAAAAAACTTCTTCTTTCATAACTGAAAAAAGAGTTGGAGTTACCTCGAAGTTAATAATAACAGGATTGTTATCCATGTAGAATTCTAATCTTGCCGTCTGTAATTACTCTTATCGATGGTTATCTCATGTGGTTTTATCAGCCTTTAGCGGGACCTCCTCCGAAGAAGCCGGACGACGGGTGCTGCGTTCGCGGTTTGTACCTGGAGGGTGCCCGGTGGAACATGGGTGACATGAGCCTCGAAGAAAGTAGGCCTAAGGAGCTTTACACAGGTTTGTTTCATACTTCATACTTGTAAACTTCATATTCTCTTTCTCTCTCTGGACAAATCTTTAAATAATCGTTAAAAATTCATCTTTCGTTACTAAATTGTAGCAATAGATAAAGTTTCCTTTATTGTAGAAGATCATATAGATAATGTTAAAACTGTTTCTACATCCTGTTGCAGAAATGGCCATCATCTACATGAAGCCGGAGCAGGGCCACAAACTTCAGCAGGGCTTGTACGAGTGCCCGACGTACAAGACGCTGCTGCGGGCCGGCACGCTGTCCACCACCGGCCACTCTACCAACTACGTGATGACCATAGAGCTGGCCACCCACAAACCGCAAGCGCATTGGATCAAACGGGGAGTCGCTCTCTTCTGCGCACTCGACTACTAGGAATATTATCTACGAAGTTCACAAGTTTATTACAATCAGCTCCGATTTTACATGACATCGTCATCACTCTACTCTTCTCTTTTTAAGTGGAGTGATCAACATGTATTTTTCTATCCTTTATTTTGGAAGAAAAATTTTTCACTGGGTGAACCTTGAAACTGTGAAGCTTTAGGTGGGAACCTTAACTTTATTGCATCGTCATAATTATTGAACAATAAAAATATTCCTGTACCAGCAGTTGCGTCTGACTTCTCCAAATTATCTCCCTTCAATGATATATAATGACGACGAATGATTTTTGTTTCACTGAAATATTATATTGATTTTTTAATGAAGATATTTAACGGAATATATTCAGCTGTGGAGGAAACAAGGCCACTTTCACATTTACATTTACTGGCGGTAGATCTCTGTTGCCGGAGACCATCTAGGTAGGTTTCACCGCAGCGCCTTTTGCAGCCGACAGACAGTACTGTGCAAACATTATTGCGTTCCGCTTTGAAGGGTGCTGTAGCTAGTGTAATTATTGCGGTAACGAGACTCGACTTCATATGTCTCAAGCGACGAGCGCAATGTGGTGCAATGCATACCGTCTTAATTAGCGCCACGTTGTTATGGGCGAGCTCATCACTTACCGTCAGGTGAACGTGCCGCTCATCTCATTGCTTAATAAAATAAAAAGATAACGTTATTTATTGGATTATACATAAAAAGTTAATTTATGAAGAAAATATATGATTGTCATTATATCATCGGTGCTTACTCGGCTGCGTACTGTAACAGTGCTGTGATTGGGTGAAGTCGAGTAGTGAAACACTTGCTCTTCGGAGACGTGATTGTGTAGCTGGTAAAGTGAACTTATAAGCGACGCGTTCATTCTACTCTTAAAGAGCTTGTTAGTATAATTAGGAATACTGACGCCGGCACCTTGGTATCATTAAAGGATTATAAAAAGGATAGAAAAATATGTTGCTCCGTTTGAATATTAAAAGCTACAGCTACAGCTCTTTACCGTACAGCAAAGGCTATATTTTTAAAGGACTATTTTTATATCCTTTTACCAACAATTTAAATTTTGAAGGAAGGACAGTTTGATATCAAATTAAGGACAATATATTGCCCTAGGTTCGGTAATGGATGATGATAAGATAATGACTTATTTAAATTTAAAATGGACATCACAGTATTCTTATATGACTTAAGAATTAAACTATAATTGGGTAACGATAAGTATTCAATGGACAGCAGTGGACGTCTGTCGGCCGATGATGATGATGATGATGAATCATTCAATGAGGAGAAAAATTGTAAGAATAACACGACGTGCATTGATAATGAATATATTGTCGATCAGACGGACTGTTGATCAACGGAAATGATGTAAAAATTAAGGTCCTTTACTGTTTCTATTTGTTAGTAAATAACAAGTATTTAGTTAAGGAGATTGGATATATATGTTCCCATTTTTCTGTAAGTCGACGGTCTCCTCCTGCGAGGAGCAGTCGATTCTATTTATCTAGCGGCAGTAATATAATTTGATAAAACGGTAACTTAACGCCGCCCGCGGGACGGGTAACGGCCGCTCTCAACGGCTCCATCGCTATTGCCGAGCCAGTCATCGACATTGTATTGCACCGTCTCCAAGTCTACGGTTCAGTTTGATAACTATAACAATTATATCTTTTAGTTTAAGCATTGTGTAAGTGTAGCATGTGGTGTTTCAGGCAGCTACTGCCCATCGTAATTGGATAGCATCTTCAAACTGGAGTAGGGTGGTCAGTTGGAGAAAACTCTCCTTATCCTGTGCCATTCTTTTAAGTTTAAAGTATTTAAAATGTGTCAATCTTATATCACTAAAATACTTTATTAATTATCTTCTGAAATACAACTTTTAACTTATTTTGCAATAAGATGGTTAAGCAAGCATTGTGTTAGTAATTAATAGCGGAGTTCTTAATATGGAGCACAATAAAGCTCTGAGCTGATTGTCGCTATTTTGGGTTAGAAACAATAGTCTTAGATTATTTGTTGCAAAACATATATAAATATATTTAGTTGTAATTTTAATAACCCCTGCATTGCAACGTTACCGTTAAACCAACCAGCATAATCTAGAATTAGTAGTAGGTCTCCATTGCTTGAGAAATTTTTCTTTCTTTAATACTCTCGCTATTTCTCTCTTTATACGTGCTATATTGCTCCAGCACCCACGAGAAGACGACACCGGCTCCCCTGGGGAACCAAAAGTTTAAATAGTTTTTTATTTCTGTCGCCAAAAATCAGTGTTAAAACATTACTATATCCGGGTTCGAAAAGCGCTGTATCTAGCTCAATTCCTGCCTTAATGAGGCTACACTCGTATTAATAAACATGATTAGAAATAAAAATAACCTTATCAAATACGTAAGGGACTCTACTTAGCAGGTATATTAATGAGGACGGAGAACTTTCCGACGACGAGCATGCTAAAAACCATTATATTTCTCTATTGAAGTCATTGTGTAGACCACCAGGAATTGACACTCGTCACCAATAAACTTTGTTAATCTACGCCGAAGCGACCCTTTTCTAAAACTGTCCAAACTTTTTTACTAAACGCAATTAAATAATTTATTTTTTAATTAAACGAATTGACTTTAAATAGCACCTGAAAAAATGCTATGATTTTGTGCATGAATAGATCCATAATCATTTACCTTTGTAAAGGATCGAAACGGTTAAAGTTTCTACTTGGTTAAAGAAGCAACCCTCATAAACGGAACTTATTAGCAATAATAAAAAAAACAGAAAATAAATGAATAGAATAAAAAATCTATTAGTTGTGTAATAAAAACAAGAAGGCATCACTACTGCAGTTGAGTCAAAGATATTGGTTTATAACTTAATAATAACTTGATCATTTCTAACGTAAGTTACATAGTAGACAGCACTCATAATATTTCTACTTGACTCACAAGAAGAGAATCAAGGACGTTTATACACCTCGCCGGTTTACAGTCGATTGAGATATTTTTTATTCCATTAAGCGGCGAGACGACTGGAACGTTCACCTGATGGTAAGTGATACGCTTGCCCACGGCGCAGCGCGGTGCTAGTTAGAATGGTATACACAACACCAAATTGAGCTCGTCGCCTTCACACAAGATGTCGAGTCTCGTTACCTCAATAATTACACTAGCTACAGCGCCTTTCAAACCGGAACATATTACTGTTTCTCGGTTGCAACGGGCGCTGTGATGGTACCCACCAAGAACGGTCTCCAGCAACAGAGACCGCCAGCATCACGAGTCAACGACAGGTGTTGTTACCGCAACAAGTCTATTTCCTCTCCCTATCCTTCGCCGGAAGTTCGAGCTCAGTGGGGATTAAACCCGCTTCTCTTGGAACCGTACAGTGCGCATGTTCCTTATAAACTTCGGTTTCAGATAAATTGTATAGGAGATTGGAGTATCTAATAATTTTCAGAGCGTAGTTCTATGAAAAAAGCTTCGTTAAAAGTTTTTCATAGTTAATGTGATGCAAATAGAGTCTAATTAATATCTCGCAGGGAGGTGCTCACGGCGCAGGGTGCAAACGAACCCTCCTTTCACGAACTTAATTAATTTCTATTATAATACAATGAGACGAACATTCACAAACGAGAAATGAGTCTCGTATTAATTATACTGCGGTAATTATACTCGTAGGGCATGTACACAATCAGCCCTGTACTCTCGGCCTAGCAAGAATAGGACTAAGGTGAGCTCTGCCTGTCGTAGAAGGCGACTAAAAGGATCTAGAAGTTTCGCGTGCCTTGCAGGTGAGGGCCCTTATCGCTCAACAAGCGAACCTGCGTGGGACAGCGTATGGCTCAGCGATAGTACTTAGGAGTGTCAGGCCCCTCCCCAGACACGTAAAACATAAAGTGTAGAGGGACACCGTTGCGTTGTGTAAGAGATCTTGGAACCTCTCCGAATGCACTGTTGCCGACCACCGAGGGGGTTTTATTGAGTAAGAAACTCACATAACCCTGACTGTCTCCCAGAAGCAGGCTATCTTTCGAAGATTTCCCCCCGAAACCAAAAAAAGGACATGTAGACAATGAGAGAGTACGGACTTAGGTTACATCTATACAGATTAGACTTAAGGAGACCTACGCAATCCTAACTAGCGCTACATTTCTTTAACTAAACGGTATTTCTAAAGCATTACCTTTTATGTGAAGCTGATAACTTTGAAGTTGACACATGAAGTTAAGTAATAATAAGATGATGAAGTGTGGTCCAAATACTCATACGCTGACAGTCCACATAATGCTTTGTAATGGTAAGTACTTTCAAAGAACCTTCATCATAGAGGGTCATTGTTAGACATAGTCTTTCCCCAAAGATCTCCATCCAATCCATTGTTCACCATTCAGCGGTTTCCGGCGACCTTCACCAGATCATCGGTCCACCTTTATCATAAAAGCCTCATGTAAACTAACGCCTTCAGCATCAGATTTAAACCATGACTCTTTATAGACGTAATAAAATAATAAACAGCCTGCTTAATTATCCCACAGCTGGACTAGCTGGTGCCTTGACTTTCCCAAGAAGAGAGCCAAGGCCTTTTATATACAACGTTGGTTATGTATTTTCTTTATAAGACGAAGTGACGAGACGAGCGGAACATCCATCTGATGGTAAACAACGCACCTGCTCACAACGAAGAGGAGTTAGTTAGGATAATATACATTGCACCACATTGTACTTATCGCTTTGTAAAATGTTTAGTATTATTACCGCAGTAATTCAAACCGGAGCTTAGTAATGTTTATACATTACTGTTTGTCAGCTGCAATAGGAGCTGCGGTGATACCTAGACTTTCGCCGGTAACAGAGACCTACCACTAATGCGGGTCGGTGGATGTCATATTCCTGAGAAAGCTACCATTGATAGAAAATGTAGGTTTTCTCGCGATGTTTTCTTTCACCGGAAGTTCAAGCACAGTGAGGACTGAACCCGCGCCTCTATGGGACGTATACCGTCAGCGACTACTTGGCGAACTGAACTATCACGACTTCACGTAGGAGTAAAGAAGGCAGTTAAACTATCCTATTGATGGGATAATAGTTTGAGACTATTGACGGCAGTGAACCGCGGGTCCGTAACAATGTGGTGTTATCGGTGGTGGTATATATATATATATATATATCTGTACACCACCACGTCGCTCATCACTTCCATGTGTGCTTATTAAGTTGCGTACAATATCCTTACCGCCCGCTGAATCATCTAAGGCTTATTAAACGTACAGACCTGACGCCCCGCTGTTTTACTGCGAGCCAGCTTCTACATGTATTGAATATCTCCTGATAATAAGGTACACACACATATGTGTGTGTACCACGCCCGCTTTGCTAGTCGTAACACCCCCGCAACCCTCTTTGAGAGTAGCATTTGGTATAATCCGTTTTTAGCTGCCCTATAACCGGCAAAAGGAATATTCCTAACAAGTTTCAAGTCTTCAGTCCTTACGGTTCCAGAGATGTCCTATTGTGTCTCGACATAGGTATATATATATATTCCAATTCTTTACAATTGTATTGTGAAAATGTTATCTGTATGTCTCAAGTTATTTGAAAGCGGTTACTTGAAAGAATAGAGCAAAATACTTGAGGGTACTTTAAAATCGATACAAATGTGCGATATTGCAACATCTACATAATCGTCTACAGGCTTAATATATCTCACAATTTCATACTTTTACTCAGAATATGTATATATATATATATATACATGTATACATAGAATATATGTGTATATATTTATAATACGTATGTTTATATATATATATATATATAATACGGACATAAACTAAGAATTAAATGTCGTGGCTTTATACAATTGAACTAATATCATAATGATGGTTTTTACTTATATACCATGTACTGATTTGTTGTTTCAGGGTTGAGGGTGTGTGGGGACATAGCTCAGTGGCAGAGCATTCGACTGCAGATCGAGAGGTCCCCGGTTCGAATCCGGGTGTCCCCTTAAACTTCTATTTTAGTACTGTGTACTTTGAGAGTTTTTTCCTAATTTTGCTGTTTATTTTTATAAGTATGGTAATTGTTATTTACGTGCGTACTGTACTTTACTGAAGTAGTTATAGTTGAAGAATGAGTTAGTTGTAATTATTTTAAAGTAAAGTTAAATAAGGGTACATATATTGTGGTGGTTCGTAAGGAATATTTCACACAAATTTCAAGTATAATTGTATATCACGACCAGCAATGAGAGCGGGGAACAGCTAGTATATACTCGTACGTACAAACAAGTCTGCCCTAAACGAACGAGTAGACGTTATACGTCTATATTATTACAATATTGCTTAACATTAGCAGTGAACTGCTTTATGCAACTTAATTGTGATTCAGTAAGTTTTTTTAATATATTCCTCTTTGTGATATATCATAGCCGTACCAATTTCCCACAAATACTTAGCTGATATAAAAGGATAACTGAGTTACTTCCTGTCGTAGGAAGTTCCTTTGGCGCGTATTAGCTGCATTCAGTCGTAATTGGATCATAGATCGCTGAAAGCTATAATTATAGGATAAATTAAAAGCTCACGTATGGGAATGTTAAAAAAAACCTATGTGAGAGTTTTGTGAATTACTTAGAAGTAACTGTTTTATATAGTTAATGAAGTTAATAATGAAATAATATTACAAACAACAGTTGTAGTTTAGTAGTTTTCTTAACTGATTAAAGAGACGTTTTTAATACTAGCCGTTGGATTTTCTTTGATATAGCCTATGTTTTTGTAAATAAAAAAAACAGGATAACGATAGGATTACTTGCATTCTTGATTACTGTAAAATTTTATGTTATTTTAGTTAATTTTTTATGTTTAATTAGTAACATTTAAACAAAAAGGAATCGAAGTATTCGCGTCCGTTTGGGCGTTAAACGAAACCGCTCTACTACATATTCCCTATGATATACATAGAAGAATAAATAAAAATGTATATAATATCCATTAAACTAATGCCTTTCATCCTTTCATCATGATCATGATCACTTCAGCGTTGTGCAGTGACACCTTTTTCCTGCTGAAAATATACCGCTGAACATATATGCCTCTCGCACACAACGATTCTCTACTCTCTGATTCTCAGAAGTGATATTCACCATGGTTAGCCCCGAGGAACCAAACCAAAGACTTTGCTCTATAATTCAAAACGACGACACGAGCTAAACGGTCACCTGGTTGTAAGTGATACGCCAGCTCATTACGAAGTGCCGTTATGATGATTACAGACAGCGCCACATTGCGCTCCTCGATTTTATACATAAGACGTTGAGTGTTTTAACCGCAGTAATTTTATTAGCTACAGCGGCCTTCGAACCGGAGTGCGGTGATGTCTGCACCGTACTATTCGGCGTTATTCATTCCCAAGCGTGTGCAAATATAGATGAACGCTTTAAAATGCTTGAAATTAATTTACGCCAATATGCTAATCATCACTTGAACATTTGGATGTAGTGGTGTAAATGAATGCCTTCAATGAATATCTTCCGACGTCCATTTTCTCCGGATGACCGCCACGAGTGTCGTAACTTACTCTAAAAACCCCACCCCGAGGTGCTTTAAGTAAGGTAAGCACATAACTTATCACGAATAATTAGAAATGTTTTATTGTTACGTTACTGCGCTCTTTTAATTGTTTTCAGTTACTATTTAACTGTAAATATAAATTATTTTTTTTCAACAAAGCGATGAAATGAGCAAGATATTCACCTGATGTTAAGTGATATGCCTGCCCATTACAACGCGGCGCTAGTTAGGATGATATACACTGTAACATATTGTGCTCATCGCCTTAACACATAAGATGTTAAGCCTCGTTACCGCAGTAACTGCATAAACTGCAGCGCCCTTCAAACCGGAACAAAGTATAGTTTGCATAGTACTGTTTGTCGGCTGCAATAGGCGCTGCGGTGGTCTAGACGGCCTGCAGCAACCGAGACCTAACCACCGGAACATATAACAGAGGCCGCTAGTACTTGGCGAATTTTAATATTGAGAACAGGACCTATTCCTAATAGTTTACTAGTTCTAGTAGTCTAACTACTGTAAAACTATAATAACTAAAAAATAATCATTATTAAAGTTTTAACTTAAAACATGATATATTTATATGTACATCTTAATATTTAATTCTTCCTCTAGATACTGTTTCATTCGGCGATAGTTGTTTATTGTTTAGTGCAGTCCTGCAACGGGGACATAGCTCAGTGGCAGAGCATTCGACTGCAGATCGAGAGGTCCCCGGTTCAAATCCGAGTGTCCCCTACGATTATTTTATGGTTTACTTACTTCTGAGACGTGGTTTTTCTCTTATTTAAGTAACTCTTACAGAAGTTGGAGCGGCTCTCTTCAACTTTACAATTGTAATAATGCAATGAAATTGAACATAAACGCGATGTCTCAGTCATGTTCGCAGAGCTCTTCGCTACGATGGAGGCCTTGTCATATATAACATCACCTAATTATCATCAATTTGTTATTTTATCAGATTCCAAAAGCTGCCTACAACACGTGGCTCGCTGTACCCCGACTTTCGAGGGTTACCGATAGCATACACAATTTTATAATTATCATTAGAACTACGCAGAATCCAAAACTGACATTTTCCGATGGATCCCATCTTATATTAATATTTTAGGCAATGCAATAGTACATTTACACGCAAAATCCGCCACCACTGCAGGTGCCTTTTAGCGAATATATTAAAACAATATAACTATTTTGTTATGAAAAGGTTATAGGGTATAGAACAACGCAGCCACACCCTCTACCTTCGCCCTGGATTACCAGCTGTGTACTAAGTCGACAAAGCACTACATCGCGTGGAGGGATGTGCCGTGTAAGTTTGCCTGTTTAATGCGCAGGGTGTCTCCACCGTTGCACTCTAACTGCAACAGAATCGATGATGTTTATCACATCCCCATAGAGTTCGAAATATCCAGCTTATAGAGACGCCTGCGGTTCTAGTGTTTTGTTTCAAATTGATAGAGTTAATACAATCTTGACTAAACCTATTTGTATTTACTATGGGGGCGAAGCGAAGTCCTGTAAAATAAAGAGATAAAAAAAGTATCTTTTATCTTTTATCTTTTTCTTTTTATTTATTCGACTCACGGTAAGAGCACACAAGTGTTCTCCTACTTATTCAATTCTGATTAAGCACCATCGCAGCTCCAATCGCAGCCGATAAACAGTACTAAACATTACTGTATTCCGGTTTGAAGGGCGCTGCAGCCAGTGAAATTACTGCGGTAAAAAGATTCAATGTCTTATGTATGAAATCTACGAGCGCAATGTGGTGCTGTCTGTAATCATCCTAACGCTACATTGTAATCAGCTGGGGTCACACTTACAATCGGGTGACCGCCCAGCTGATGTCGCCGCTTTTTTGAATTATAGAATAAAGTCTCTGTTTCGAATCAAGGGCACTAAACACATGCTGACAAGCGCAATATGGAGCAATGTATGATCAAGCTAGCTTACCTCATCTTCATCTAGATTACTTAACGACTATTCTGAGCTAAGATTTATAGGGTTAGTAATATCAAGATTCTGTAGTTCCATTCTAACTTAATGAGGCCTACACTAGATTTTAGTATGTGAAACTATTTAGTCTACTAATTATGCAGTAATTCACCACCACCTACGAAACGGCCGGTAAATCACGAGATGCTGTCGGGCGCATTGATTCATTACAACCGTTTCCATGGCACCCGCTTTATATATCAAAATTAACGTGAAGTCACACGCAAGTATTACTTAAGAATTATAGGACGATACTCCTTTGTCCTATATCTAGATCTTATACATCTAGACCTAGATATCTTTAGAAAGAACATCATGCACAGTATCGTGATATTCATCTCATTACTTTAAAGTAAAAGTTTATTGGTGGTAGGTCTCCGTCGCTGAAGACCGCATAGGTACCACCGCAGCGCCTATTGCAGCCGATAGACATTACTCTGTGCAGATATTAATGTATTCCGGTTTGAAGGGCGCTATATGTAGTGAAATTACTGTGGTAATGAAACTCAACATCTTGTCTTAGGCGACAAACGCAATTTGGTACGTTACATCTTAAACATCGCCACGTTATTATGGGCGGGTGTATCACTTACTATCAGGTGATCGTTCTTCTAGTCTCGGCGCTTAATTGTATAAGAAAAAAAACCATGTTAAAAAGTTAAATAACTTGTTCACCCTATCATACAGGGGTTAGACTAAGTTCTTGTGATCTTTTCTCCTTTGTTCACGGGGCAATTGTTATTGTTGAGTTAAATGAAAACGGTGATGTGGTGTAACTTGAAACGCATCGAGATCATAACTTTCTAACTTGAACTTAACGAAAATGTTATTAATTTTATAAAGCTAAAGTTTAAGTTACGGGTTGCTCGCATCGAGTAGATTCCCGCGATTCTCATCAGACCGTCGGTCCAGGGGGCTTTCCAACACTTCACTATTCTTGACTGATCGATACACAGTTCTTTGGTGGAGCCCTATTTCCAGCAGTGGACGTCATCAGCTGATGATGATGATGAAAGTTTAAGTCTTATAACATTAGAAAAGTTTAACGAAAAATTCATTTAAGTTGTTGTGAAACTTTAAAGAGATAAATAGATTATACAACCTGGTGGCACTAAGAGTAACTCAGATGATTAAGTTTAATTTGTCTGGACAGAAGTTCAGTTATTATAGTAAGTGTAGTAACTTAAGCATCTTCTTTTAGGTTGCAGTAATTTTACATACTACTGTCAGGCAGTTGAATAAAGCTCTGCCATGCTACGTACCTACGTGGTCCTGTGTAGAGCTGCAATCTTCCGGGAAACTATATTATCATGTGGACGTTTGTTGAAACTGACTGGTTTGTTAAAAATATCCGGAATACGCTTCGTCTGAAAGTTCTTCATGTTGTAACGAAATAAATTAATTAATAAAAATAAATTAATGATTTTATAAAAAGAATATTAAACAATAAGAGTGTTTAAACAGCTCAAATAAAAATTATTCAAACTTATAAAGTTGAAAATATAATTAAGCGAAAGTTAAAAGAGTGAAATAGATGTGTCTCTAAAGTATAAAACTATACAAAAATATTTAAAAAAATTTAAACAAACTTTGTTCTAACTCTAAAATACGAAAATATATAAAGAAGTTTAATTTGAAAAAGATCCATTATAATAAATGACAAAGTTACAGGCCAACAGTTGGGTGTTCGCGAGACGCCCTCAGGACAGCAATAAGGAACTGTTCGTGTATCGACGGGTGCACGGGCGGCGCAGGCGCACACTCGCGCTGCTACGTACACACGGGCTGCGGCCGGCCCGACATGTACTGCGCTGCGGACGTGTCCAATGTAAAGCATTTGCTGTGTACAAATTGATTGTAATATTGATTGGATATTATTACTGATCTCCAATACATATTGAAAAGATGGATAAGGATGGTGTACTGCAGAGTATACCGACTGGAATCCTAAAAAATATACAAATGTGATTGTATGGTGAAAAATTATCAAAGTATAAGAGTGTGAAAGTCTCTAATGACGAGTTATAAAGGATGTATCGGTTCGAATCCCGGGATAATATGAAAATGCAATTAATAATGTATTATGATACAATACGATAGAGTAATAGTGTGGAGGGATTTAAAAATGGAATTTATAAAGTATACGGGATCGAAACCGTGGGAAATGGTGCATGGCAATTTAACATATAACATCAAGTTGGTGAAGAAGGTGAGATACCAGCCGGGTGCAGTTGGTGGTTACTTAAGTAACTACTTGATTATACTCCGGTTCGGGAAGGGTGTTAGATACCACTTCTGTGGTATCGAAATACTCAGAACCATGTCTTAGGGCTTCCGCTCTATGATACATGCGTGCTCGGCGTGGTAGTGGCTCGCCGCTATGACACGTAAATTTTTTTAATAACATTTGTTTATTCCAAAGTCGACTCGCACTGTGTCGATGCATTATGAGGTAGCGGAAGCGGATGCGAGCTGCTGCCTCGATGCTTATCAAATATTGATATTGCGTGTTGTCGTAGCGTAACGTTTGCACCGTTACTGGACTGATGCGTCTTACGGATTCGGTTGGTTGAGGAATTTTGCAAGATATTGATGTCTGCTGTGATATCTTGTGCGCCTTTCACGAAGATGTGCGCCGATGAAAGTCGATTGCATGTCTGTCGCAGTTCAGTGATACGACATCTTCGACGGTCACCTGGCTAAATGTCACCTTTGGAGGTTGCGCCTCGCATTATGGTTTGACACTCTATCTTATTAGATTGTTCCAAGACGGGTCCCTTGATGACGGGGCTGCAGACTGACTGCACTCCCTATTTTATGAATTTTGCAAATGAAGGCCTCAATAGCTCCCCATGTTTTAAAATATGTGGCGATTGGCGGTGGGCGGGACAAACTTGATCAAAACAACATTATAGTCTACGACAAACACTCCATGCCTGATGGCTCATAATAAAAATTATATTTGTTTGTTATATTCACTACAGTGGTTGGCGAAGTTATACATTTACTCCATGCGTGGTGGTTGCTGGTGGAAGTATGATCTCTCAAGGCTACGATGTAATCGCTTAGCCATCCCATGAGGTGAGCTATGAGGTCTCGAATGCACTCCGCAGATTGCGATCAATGCTAACTACGTAGTTGGTTGTGATGCCATTTCCAACACTTTACACCTTTGCAAATGCACTTGATTGGTGAAAGTGGTAGCTCGTACAAGGACTTTGTTTTAAGTCAGAGTACCCTTTATATTTATTTTTATCCTACAATGTGCGCTGACCATACACTGTATATCTGGTTACGGTTGTACCTTGTGAGATGCCTACTCATATTGCCATGCGCTTACGCATTAACAACGAGCTGAGTGCTCTTCTACCGGTTCGCCAGTAAACCATGCAGTGGATTGCGCTCCGAAGCCAATTAAACTCTCCCTGTTTCGCTGGGGCGGGGGGTGGGGGGGCGCAGTGTTTGGTTAGCGCTCACCGCATACGGCGGGGTCTGTTTACTGGAGCCGTATGCCATCCCCACATTTTTTTTAAATGTGTGGATGCGAACTTTAACACTTGTGTCGGGGTCTTAAGAATAAATAAATATCTTAAACCCGTAACAAGGTGAGGAGCCCTCTACAAGCGTGGAGGGATTACAAATAATAAAATAAAGCACACGAACGGCATCAGACTATCTTAACAAATATTCAGCCTTCTATATAAACCTAAAACAACTGAATATTACTATAAACACAACGTAGAACAAGCTCCTAATCGAGACGATCACAAATGATTATAATTAAATAATGGCCTAAACATAAACATTAATAATACTAAAAATAATAGTACGCATCATCCTGGTCGCGTCAAATATGATTATATGAGACCCTAAATACTGTTGAAGGAAGTCTTTCATAATTTAATTCATGTAAAAGAGGGAGAGAGTTACAATATATTGAAGTTTTTTAATCGATTGCAAATAAATTCAATGTACATCATTTTAAGAATAAAGTCCACTTGGTAGCATAAATATGCGCTGCGGCAAGAGATGACGCTGCGTCGTGCAAGTGCAATGATTAATCAGTAGCCCATATTACATAAGGCTGTATATCCAAACTGCTTTCACGCGCACCAGAGTAACCCCGTGAACACACCCGCACAGAGTAACAAATGGTGCACTCCGCTCCCCCCACGTTACGCAGATCAAGCTTGACAGCCTCGCCATTACATTAACACGTTTTACCATGAAATATAACACAGGAATACTATCATGTATTCTGTTAATAGACAATTTTTTTTATTTATAACATCTTCACTTGGTGGTAAGTGATACGCCCGCCCATAATAACGTAGCGCTAGTTAGCATGGTATACTGCACTACATTGTTTTCATCGTGCTGAGACACAAGATTTTAAGTTGCGTTACTTCAGTAATTACACTAACTACAGCGCCGTTCAAACCGGAACACAATAATGTTTGCACAGTTTGTGGGCTACAGGTGCTGCGGTGGTACCTACCTGGACCAGACCAGTAAGTTTCGTTCATCTAAGGATTGCAATAGAACATAGTGTGATGATTAATAATGAGAACCATCATCGTTTCGATGATTGTGTGACCTTCGAATGACACCATTCTACCATTTATTTACTTCTCGTCACTGCTGGCAGGTCTTTTCCTCACAGTAAACTTTTCCTTGCAGTAAACTTTCCTAACAGTAAACTTTTCTCTCAGTAAACTTTTCCTCGCAGCAAACTTTGCCTTGCAGTAAACTTTTCCTTGCAGTAAACTTTTCCTCCCAGTAAACTTTTCCTCACAGTAAGCTTCTCCTCACAGTAAACTTTCTCTCGTAGTAAACTTTTCCTCACAGTAAACTTTTCCTTGCAGTAAACTTTTCCTTACAGTAAACTTTTCCTCACAGTAAACTTTTCCTCAGAGTAAACTTTTCCTCACAGTAAACTTTTCCTTGCAGTAAACTTTTCCTCACAGTAAACTTTTCCTCGCAGTTGAGTTCTTCGTTGCAGACTTTTCCTCACAGTAAACTTTACCTCACAGTAAACTTTTCCTTGCAGTAAACTTTTCCTTGCAGTCAACTTTCTTTCGCAGGAAACTTTTCTTCACAGTAAACTTTACCTTGCAGTAAACTTTTCCTTGCAGTAAACTTTTCCTCACAGTAAACTTTTCCTCAGAGTAAATTTTTACTCAGAGTAAACTTTTCCTCCCAGTAAACTTTTCCAGGCAGTAGACTTTTCCTCGCAGTAGACTTCTTCGCAATAGACTTTTCCTCACAGTAGACTTTTGAGCCCTGTGAACTGCTCTTTTATTTTGTCAGCAGCGACGATGCGTGACTTTAAATCTTCTAACGAGTTAATTGGTGTTGTATGCAGTAAAGATGTCATGTGACCCCATAACTAATAATCGCAAGATGTTCAATCAGGTCACCTTGCGCGCCACGGTGTTGCTCCGCCTCGGCCAATCCAGCGCTGAGGGAAAGTAGTGATCAACCACTGACTTACGCCGAGACGACAATGGGCGGGACTACCGTCATGCTGGAACACCATTTCTCTTCTGGTTTCGATTGGTATATCCTCAAAATAATTAAAAAAATTGATTTCGAAGAAAATCTCTGTACGTCTCTCAATTTAAATCATTGAGCAAGAAGACTGCGCGTATCAAGTAAGTATGAATTATATCCATCCATACGTTTACGGTGAATCTTTGCTGATGAGCTCCTTCTCTAATCACGTGGGGATTTTCTTCTCGCAGAGCCCAATAATGACTATTATGAAAATTTGTCATGCCGTCTCTGTCAAACTTCGATTCCTTAGTCCACAATATTTTGGTGAGAAATTTATTATTTTATGTCTGCATGCAGCATAAAACGGCAGAAGTCTAACCTCCTTGCAGAGTCTCTTTTCTCCAGCACCTGGACCGGTGTCTAATGATAGGGGTAGAAATTTGCCGTATGCGCAGTAAACCACACTTTCCATTGCGCTAAACCCAGCAATCCTGTCACGACCCTGGTTGACGTAATCGAGTTTGTAACGAAATGGTCTATGATTTCTTCTTCCTCTTCAGTATCGTAGATGCGTGGCCTACCTGCGACATGTCGCTTCTGCTGAACGCTGCCAGTTTCCCTCACGCGTTGTTACGCTGCAGCAAAGACTCTATGACTTGATAGGTAATGATTTGGAAAACGTAGCTGATATTCTCTTCGTGTTTGTAAAAAAATTCCATCACCAAGTCCATAACAATAGAAAATGTCAGCGTATTCTTCATTACCGTAATCCGCCATTGAAATTAAATTTATTGGGTATAAAAAAGAAAAACTATCCAGAATTCAGAAGACAACGATAATGTACTTCCGCACAAGAAACTAGTTAAATTTTAACTGTCGTACTGACTCATCACCTAATAATTACATTGCACATGTTTTACAATGAACTCAATATCTAAAGCGACAATAATAACCTCGCGCGTGTTACAACAAAAACAAAACCGTCGACATAAGGGCCGGCGCGGCGTATACTTTTATGAGTCTCTACAGTTTGGTATTTCATGGTACTTGGTTTTATTACAAGTTTTTTTTCTAAATTTTAGAAACTTTATTTACGTTTTTATACCATGTCGGATAGGTATTGAAGTTAGGTACTTATTTATGTGCTTTATAAGTATTTTTTATAAATAAAATTTTGTTTTAAGATTTAATAAGAATGTAAGTATGACGCCTTATATTTTACTGTCATGACTTTCAAAGAACTTAATTTAAAAATTTTAGCCTCTAAGTGATGATTATTAATTTAATTTAACAAAACAATGATTAAACAATAATTATTTTATTTAAATTTGTGCTGAAATGAGTAAGAAATAAAATCATCGAAAATTTTTCTAGAAAATCGTGAATTTTTTGAGAAATATTTAAAAAATGAATAACTCCAAAAGCATTATTTTTGTACGGGGTATTCCATTCATAGATAGATAGGATACGAGCTATACTTTAGCCACTCTACATCTTTTACACCTATTACCTATCACCCTGTATATATATAAAAGTTTGCCTCATCTCTTTCAATAGAGGTTATGTCCTATTGTAACTTATTGTACTTACAGAGTTAACTAGAGTTTAATTTTAACTTGACCGCGATAAAAAGTTATTAGTCCAATTAAATGGCCGCTAAGGGCGGTCTGCGTGTTATGCAAATTGCGGCGCGAGCTGGTCCCGCGGGTGCGCTGCCGTGGAGGTCGATATTGTTGGGGCAGTCCCTCCAATGTTAATATCATCAGTTTTATTTTTGTTTACCGTAAATTCATGTGATACAGTTTTTTTTGGTAATAAAGCTACATATACGAATAAGTCATGGAGGAATATAATTGTCAGCTCCATTTCGATTTGGAGATCTCTATCAAGATAACTTTTACTGGTGGTAGGTCTCTATTGCCGGTAACCATACAGGTAAGTACCACCGCAGCCTCTATTGCAGCCGACAAATAGTACTGTGCGAACATTACTGCTGTTCCAGTTTGAAAGGTGCTGTAGCCAGTGTGATCACTGGTGTAACGAGACTCTACATGTTGTATCTCTGGCGACGAGCGCAATGTGGTGCTTTGTATATCAACCTGTCTTGTGCCGCATTGTTATAAGTAGGGTATCACTAACCATCGAGTGAATGTTTTGCTCGTTTCGTCATGTAATTGGCTAATAATACCAACCTTTTGTACAAACCCGTAGTGTGCCGCACTAATAATTAAATGTATCAAGCCTGCTGACTGGGCCCCCGCGGGTGCTTGTCAAATATTCACTTTGCATTCATTTACTATATTGCCGTTGTTTTTATTGGCAGTTCTATGAGATATACAATACTACAGTATATAACAATATAGCACTAGCTAGGTATACGCACACTGCAACATAGCTACGCACACTGCAACGCTCTCTAAGCACAAGTTAACCGCTTGCCTTAGTTGCACCCTAAGGTGCGACGGTCGGCGACATGCGCACCGCCGTAGCAGTGACAAATAAGAAATTCACATTGAACTTTGCACCATAGCCAGGCAGAGGTGCTGGCCATAGTAGAAGCGACAGGGTACACGGCCAGTGAGTCGCTCCAGTCGTGTACTGTACATAATAACTCGGACCGTGAATCGCTCGGAACTGTCAGAAAACCTGACACTTCCATCAGTTAAAAGCGACAGAAAATATCATGAAAATGACAAATATAAGAAAGAAATGTTGTCGAAATAAGAGAAAATGCAAAAATAAATTTAAAAATGTACTTATTTAAGAGATGCATGAAAGATGGAAATTGGATGGAGAATGATAGGAGAAAAAAAGTGTGAAAGAGAAAATGACACGGTAAATGAAAAGAAAGCAGAGTACATAGGGAAAAAAATTGTAAATAAAAAAAGAAATAAAGAAGGAATTGTCACAGCCCCGCCCTTACATTAGAGGAAAGCGTGTAAAAAAAAATTGCTTGCTCTAAGTGTCAGTAGATTGCATAGATACAAAACTTAAAATAAATGTAAAATAAAAGCGAGAGAAATGATGTAGAAGAATAATATAGAACGTGATGATATGCAATAAATATATATAAATAAATGTAAAGAAGGAAATAAGAGATGTATGTAAACGGAAATAAAAGATGTCAATAAAAGTTAAGAGTGAGTTGCTAAGGAACCTGAAAGGAGATGCCTGAAAGAAGAAACTGGAAAATGTAAAGATGTAAAAGTATGAAGAAATAGAACTAATGAAAGGTCATAATGAGAAATGTAGTGATGGAAAAACAACATATAAAGAAAAGAAAAGAGGAAGAGGCACCCCGGCCCCACACAGTTATGGAGAAAGTAAAAATAAAAAAAAATCATTTGCCTGTAACCCAAAGGTTCTTTATTAAGTCCACATACAGAGTTTTGGGGTTACAGGGGTGTAAAGGGCTCTCGCAGAATAAGTCACGGGAGCCGAACCAACCTCACCTGCTCTCGGTACATCCTGCTAATCAACAAACGAGGCTCTGGCTCCAACCAACCCCCATTGGGCCAGCGTGGTAAGAAATAGCTAAAATCCCTTGTATGAACCCCTACAAACATCGGCTCCTAGTGCCCGACGGGACTGCCGATCGGTGTGGAGATCTTTGGGGGAAGCCTATGTCCAGCAGTGGACGTCTATCGGCTGATGATGATAACAAACTTTTGATTTTTGTATTCGACTGGTTTCCTATGGCCAGCGGTAGGCGTTGTGCGGCTGCTAATGTAATGTAGCTTCCTTATATCATAAATCTGTTGGCATAACAACATTGTACTACAGGCGAGTGCGCTTGTTCATCTGCGGTCTCATTGTCACTTAATATCACGCGAAGTTGATGTCAAGTTAGTTATTATTTTGACTTAATAAAGAGTACAGTGCGCTCATTAAGTTTCGTCGCGGCTGCCGAAAAGTAATGGACGCGATGTAATCAGCACGAGGCGGGCGCGCGGCCCGCAACTCTATTAGTCAAATCAAACGCTCTTGTGCGAACGGACGCAGCTGGGTTTGTTGATTTTTAACACCACCACCAAAAAGAGGGATGATCTTTTACGTTTCTAACGTTTACTTATATAAATCTCTTTGTTTCCCATCGTAGATATAAATCGGCTATAAAGGTTTTTAATTCACAATAATCTCTTATTTACGAAAGATATAACATAACGAAATCTCCCACCAGCGGAAGGTTTAAGTGAGTGAAACAAAAGTATTAAGAAAATAATTTTAAAGGTTTTTTTTTTGTAGCCATAGACAATGTAGGGGTGCATCACATTTAATATTTATACCACGTAGTAATATTAAAATGGTACAGTGTTATGAAGAGCTTTATATTTACCCGAGACAGTGGGTATATGACAAAAGTGAGAAGATTTAACTTTTTATATCGGATAGAATACAATATTGTGTTGTGTAAATATCCTAACCTCATAGCTGTATTGCCGTTTTTATTACTAGAGACTATTAAATATAATATTACATATAACAGAAGAATAGATGAACACAAGAAAAGAAGGTAAGTGTGGATGTAATCAAGTATATTACATTAATGTAGCGTTCTCGTTGGTCGCAGTCAAGTCAATATGTTTTCTCTCGTTACCTTGAGTCTTTTATGAAGTTATCATCATAACCTGGTTGGTATAAAGATTCACTTTACAGACTTCAGTGACTTTTAAACTTTCGTAACTTAGCTGACTCATAATTTACAATTGGATCTCCAATTTCCGTCGGCGAAATTTTTCAAACAGTGCGATCTATACTCGTATTTATTAATCTTACATTGAATCCATGTATGTCAATTCCAGGGATACATCACCGTTATTTGTGTATAAGAGATGATGTTCAGCTCAAGTTGACGTAAGTTAACTAATGTGATTTCTAATATTCGTTAAGTCATACTAGAATAAATATTACTTTCTTCCAATGAGATTAAATTGTACAAATTTTTTAAAAACTCCTTATTACCATCATCAGCTTATAGACGTTGACATCTGAATAAAAATGTCTTCTAAAAATTTTCACTGCGGCCGGTCCCTTATTCAATAGCTTTTCCTGACCCTCACTAAATCGTCAGTCCACCGGAAAAACATTTTGTTTTTGGTTAAAATATGTATCTATTTTAAGTTTCGATATATTATTTAGCCGATCAAACTATTTATACGCGATTGGAGCTCAAGCTGCAGGAAGCAATCGGGAAAAAGGGAGTGAAAGGAAAGGGTCCTAAACCGGATCATCTTTATGGAATCGCGTGCAAAGTTACCCCTTAATATATAACGTTTAAATGTCGGACAAACTCTTACTGGGTGGCTGTTTTGTATAATCGTTGGATGAAGCTGTAGACATTATTGTATTGAACTTATTATAAACTACACTTGCGAGCAAAAGTTTGGAATCAGTTACTTGAAATTGGTTCCGCGTGATCTTGTGTACTAAATATTTTTTTAATAATAGTAAAAATGACATCATTTTAAAGGTTGAACTCTTAACTTTAAACTGATACCGAAATTATTAAAATCAAGCCAGTATTTAAGATGCTATCCCGGATTAAGTGAAGGAATAACGAAAAAGCTGTGTTTCAATTGTTTGATACGTCGCGAGTTGCGACCTATTCACCCCCTACAAAAGTACATGTTATCGGATTTTTTGTTATCAGTCGACTTTCACACGTTGTCCGGTACACGTGTCCGCTACTTTTGACTTTTTACCTTGTACGACAATAGAGACAACATCTATAGAAGCAGCACAAATCGTAGCACTATTGCAAGAAGGGCTCAGCCAGCGGGTTGTCGCCCGTCAGCTCCACATAAGCCAGTCCTGTGTTTCGAAAGTTTACGAGCGCTTTGGGGAGACTGAAGGTCTTATCTTGAGACCAAGACCTCGATGGCGCTAGTGTAAAGCGGAGAGGGATGACCGTTTTATCACGTCAACCTCTCTCCGAAATCGGCATTTAACTGGTGTCGACGTGCAACAGGAGCTGCGAGATGTTCGTGGGATAGCAGCCAGCAAGTGGACAGTTCGTCGACGATTCAAGCAAGCGAATCTGACTCCAAAAAGGCCTGCCACAGGCCCGAAACTCACGGCAGCTCACCAAAAAGGCCTGCCACAGGCCCGAAACTCACGGCAGCTCACCAAAAAGGCCTGCCACAGGCCCGAAACTCACGGCAGCTCACCAACAAGGCCGCCTTCAATTTGCTCGCACCATCTTGATTGGGAAATTGAGCAATGGAGACAAGTCCTGTTCTCACACGAGAGCAGGATGCGTTTGCACGGTAGCGACCAAGGAGGTCGGGTCTACAAGCGGCCTGGGGAGCGATTTGCGCAGTGCTATTACGCTGAAACAATGGCTTATGGGGGCCGCACTTGTATTATGTGGGCCGGCATTTCCTTCGACGGTAAAACCGAGCTAGTTTTCGTGCCTGGCAGGGGACGAGGAGGCGGTCTAACTTCGGACCGGTACATTTCCGATATTCTGCTGGAACATGTCGTTCCCTATGCAGAATATATCGGTGATGACTTCCTCCTTACGTACAATAACACTCGTTGTCACACTGCCCGTGTAACAACTGAATACCTCGAAGAAGTCGGTATCCTCACATTGGACTGGCCAGCGCTCAGGCCTGAGTTAAATCTCTTTGAGCACATGTGGGATGATCTGAAGAGGAAGGTTCGTTCCAGAACTCCTGCTCCTTCATATCTGAGTGAGCTGAAATCGGCGTTGATTGAGGAGTTGGAAGGTATTCCACAATATTCAATTTAGAAGCTGATCAGGTCTATGAAGGATCGTATCGAGCAGTTATTAGGGCGAGGGGAGGGAACAAAAAGTACTGACACTTAATTTTAAGGCTAAATAAAATATTTATTTATTGTTTTATTCGTTCATTATTTTTGCACATTTCCTTGTTTTCCTACCTCCTTTACTTAATCTGGGATAGCTCCTTAACTACCGGCTCGATTTGAATGATTTTGATATAAATTTAAAGTTGACAGTTGAACCTTTAAAATGAACCAATTTCAAGTAAGTGATTGCAAACTTTTGCTCGCGAGTATAGTTAAACAGTTTACACAAACATTTTACTGTCCGTCGATAAGTCAACAGTTCTGCTTACTATCTCATTTGTAGGAATATCCTGCATGGGATATTTATCTGCAGCGTAGGCAAAATCCCAAGTATTCTTTCTTATCATCCATCATTAAAGGTACTTATGCAGTTATGTAGTCGTGAATGGTATAGGTGACTTGGGGTCCTATCTCAGACAATAGTCAACAGAGGTAATCATGAGTATTGTCTATATATATGAGATTTCAAGATTTGATAGACTTAAGTGGCAGTGGGCAGGGCACATTGCTGGAAGAACCGACGGCCGATGGGGCAGTAAGGTCCCTGAGTGGCGCCCGCGTACCGGTATACGTAGTGTTGGGAGGCCTTCCACAAGGTGGATCGACGGTCTGGTGACAATCGCGGGAACCCACTGGATGCGAGCATCGCGGGACCGATCTATGTGCAGATCATTGGAGGAGGCCTATGTTCAGCAGTGGACATCTATCGGCTGATGATGATGGATTTTCAGATATGCAGTGACTCATTACTATATCTTTGCAACTTTAAGACTTGGAGGTTTTGTTAGGAATATTTTTTTTTGCCGAGTGTACATTAGTTAAGAATGGATTTTTCGAAATGTTGCCTCAAAAAGGGGTTGCCGAGGTGTTAAGGGCAGCAAAGCGGGTAGGGATCAGCGAGTGAACTATATAATAATAGCCTTGAAGCTATAAATATCTGATAGAACTCTCTTTACCCGTTATAATCAGCTGCAGAAGATCATATCGCTGATGACGGAGTACATGATCGAGGTAGGAGATTTTGCGTTTCTTAACCGTAAGCATGAGGTTACGCGCTGATTGCCAACCTTCACTAGTTGGAGAGGCACTTTAAGAAGAATAAGAAGATGTTTCTTATTATCGACGGGTTAGTTTTTATTGGGAATATATACTCTATTAGACAGTGTAGACCCCGTTCAATTCCCCTCCAAAGTTACACTTAACCGGAAGCGTATAAAGTTATAGCTTCCGACATAAAAGTTTAAACGTGTGGAATTTATATCTTGTAACACTTAAAGATATCTTTGCTCATAAAAAAATCTTCGTATTGGTTCAAAAAGAGAAACAAAACACCGGATACGGATAACGTAATGGCAAGGGTAAGTGCTTTCTGCAAGATTTATGTTATAGTTATCTTTAAGTTGTATATATATAACTTCTTTAGATAAGAGTTAATTTTTAACAATATTTTCTCAATTAAACGATGCCATTCTTTATTCAATTAAACGATGAGACGAGCGCGATGTTCACCTGATAATAAGTGATGCGCCCGCCCATAACAAAGTGGCGCTAGTGAAGTGAATAGAAGACACAGCACTATATTGCGTTCGCAAATGTGACGTAATATTTTTGAGTTTCGTTGCCCCAGTGAAGGCGCTGGCTACAGCACCCTCCAAACCGGAACATAGTAATGTAGGCTGCCTGCAATAGGTGCTGCTGCGATGCCTACTTAGACGGTCTCTGGGAACAAAGACCTACCGTCAGTATGAAGCTATAAATAATTATACAATGAATGTATATTGTCGGTAGGTGTATATTTATCCAAATTTACATACGAGTGAATAAGATAGTTAAGCTGCCATTACCCGTCAGCTTATAACTTAGTATTTTATTCAAACGCTAGTAAGTACGTGTAACTTAGTCTAAGTAACGCTTAAGCACAGTGTATTAAACTGTTTAACCAATTCCGAAGGTGCCCAAGTTAGCACCCGATGTTGATATGTCTAAACTTGTGTGAGCTGTGTTTGCAATTTGTTACTATGACGACATACGAGCGGGATAAAATTAATAATACAATAATTTTTTGTATGTAAATCTTAAACATGAAATGAGTTTTTAAGTGCTTCATACTTGACTTCTTCAAATGTCTCATACTTGACTTCTTCAAATGATTCATACTTGACTTCTTCAAATGCCTCATATTTGACTTCTTCAAATGCTTCATATTTGACTTCTTCAAATGTCTCATATTTGACTTCTTCAAATGCCTCATACTTGACTTCTTCAAATGACTCATACTTGACTTCTTCAAATGACTCATACTTGACTTCTTCAAAAGCCTCATATTTGACTTCTTCAAATGTCTCATACTTGACTTCTTCAAATGGCTCCTAACTGACTTTTTCAAATGGCATATAATTGTGTTCTTCAAATGGCTCATACTTGACTTCTTCAAATGGCATATAATTGTGTTCTTCAAATGACTCATACTTGACTTCTTCAAATGACTCATACTTGACTTCTTCAAAAGCCTCATATTTGACTTCTTCAAATGTCTCATACTTGACTTCTTCAAATGGCTCCTAACTGACTTCTTCAAATGGCATATAATTGTGTTCTTCAAATGGCTCATACTTGACTTCTTCAAATGGCATATAATTGTGTTCTTCAAATGGCTCATACTTGACTTTTTCAAATGGCTCTTAACTGACTTCTTCAAATGACATATAATTGTGTTCTTCAAATGGCTCATACTTCAAGTTGTAAAATTTCTTATGATTAACTTTATCGAAAGCCTCTTAGTGGATTTTTCAAAATTGCTCAAAATTTATTGATTTCACCACAAGTGCCTGAAGAATCAGATGACCTCTGTTACGAAGAAAGCGATTAACAACTGCGCTACTGAGACATACGAGATACTGTGTTCCGGCTATCAACATATGGGGGCCAGGGTATTCTGGACGAGCATACTTTTCCACCTACGCCTCGTTATCATTTAACGTAATGTGAAATTTAATTGATAACGTTCCACTTTAATTATAATAAATTTGTCATTGGCAGGCACTTTTCAACTAGACGGTGGTATTATAATATGTACATTTATCTATCCTTTGTCTATTTAATTATTTATATATATTTTATCTATTTATTATCAATTCTTTTTATCTATTATGTTTTATATTCATATCCCAATATTAACTATTATTATATCAATAAATTAGGAATGAATCTACTTACTTTCAGGGGTAGATCAGTCTTTTCCTACTTATATATATTTGTTTAATATGTACTGCTGAAACGGTGGAATCGATTTTTAACGAGCTTTTTTTATATGTAATTAGTTTAAATGTTTTTATTTATTTATAATTCATTCATAAAACAAAATCTACTCTATTTTAGGATTGTGTTGTTGTTGATGAAATGTTCTATTAGTTATCAGTGAGTTGTTTGAAGACTCAGTGAGAGAATATGTTACAGATGCGCTAAATCCAGCCTGATCTGCAAGCGGGAAGGTTAATATGGACTTGATATATCGCTGGTTGTTAATTGAGTAACGCTGAATGATTCACTGCCAGCGGCTCGCGTGGCGCCGTAACGTGATAACGTGTAACCGCGTTATACGTTACTGTCTCGCATCACAGTTAAATAAAATACCACTAAAAGGTTGATATTTATATTTCTTTCGAGTATAAAGTCGACCCTTGGAGTCTGTTATTCAACTTTTTGTGCGAAAAGTCCTTGCAGCTACTATTTCCGTCCAGGTGTAAGGCCTTTAAGAAAAGTGTGAACACGTTATTATATACTACATCCGCTTACCATTACAAAGGATAGTAAAGTACTGGTGCATATTATAAAAAAAATCAAGGTTATTTAGGACTGGTTGATAAATAATTGAACATATATTTTTTTACTTGACTTTCACATGAGCATAAGTATAAATAATGGCGAAGGTGGCTAAGGTCTTCATTTAAAGATACTTGTTATATTTATTCATACGTAAGATTATCAAAACACAGAAATGCTGCTAGAGTGACTGATTGCGTATGTGAGCTGAAATAGGTACAACTAGATAGAGAGGATCGAAAAAACCTTAGTAATTATGAAGCTGCACCAATAACTTAGCCCAAGCTTCGAATTGGGAGCTTTTATATTACAAGTCAAACGGCTCAGCCACTGCGCTACAGAGGTTCAATATCACTAACCTTCAGTAATCCAAATAAGGATAAATTGAAGTATGATGATACCACGCAATATCTTTTTTTTTATTCTATTAAGCGTCGAGACGAGCGGGATGTTCATCTGATGGTAAGTGATACGCCAGTTCATAACAACGTTGCTTTAGTTAGGATGATATACACTGCACCACATTGGGCTTGTCGCCTTGAGACATAAGATAGTTAGTCTCATTACCCTAGTAATTACACTATCTATAGCGCCCTTCAAACAGGAACACAGCAATTTTTGCACCCTACTGTATGGCGCTGCGGTGGTACTTACCTCGACGACCTCCGATAACAGAGACTTACCACCAGTACAGCAGAGACCTACTACCAGTACAGCATAGATCTACCGCTAGTACAGCAGAGACCTACCACCAGTACAGCATAGACCTACCGCTAGTACAGCAGAGACCTACCACCAGTACAGCAGAGACCTACCGCTAGTACAGCAGAGACCTACTGCTAGTACAGTAGAGGCCTACCACCAGTACAGCATAGACCTACCGCTAGTACAGCAGAGACCTACCACCAGTACAGCAGAGACCTACCACCAGTACAGCAGAGACCTACCGCTAGTACAGCAGAGACCTGCCACCAGTACAGCAGAGACCTACCACCAGTACAGCGGAGCCTACCGCTAGTACAGCAGTGCCTTGCCACCAGTACAGCATAGACCTACCGCTAGTACAGCAGAGACCTACCGCTAGTACAGCAGAGACCTACCGCTAGTACAGCAGAGACCTGCCACCAGTACAGCATAGACCTATCGCTAGTACAACAGAGACCTACCACCAGTACAGCAGAGACCTACCGCTAGTACAGCAGAGACCTACCACCAGTACAGCAGAGACCTACCGCTACTACAGCAGAGACCTATCGCTAGTACAGCATAGACCTACCGCTAGTACAGCAGAGACCTACCGCTAGTACAGCAGAGACCTACCACTAGTACAGCAGAGACCTGCCACCAGTACAGCAGAGACCTACCACCAGTACAGCAGAGACCTACCGCTAGTACAGCAGAGACCTACCGCTAGTACAGCAGAGACCTACCACCAGTACAGCAGAGACCTACCGCTAGTACAGCAGAGACCTACCGCTAGTACAGCAGAGACTTGCCACCAGTACAGCATAGACCTACCGCTAGTACAGCAGAGACCTACTATCAGTACAGCAGAGACCTATCGCTAGTACAGCAGAGACCTACCGCTAGTACAGCAGAGACCTACCGCTAGTACAGCAGAGACCTACCGCTAGTACAGCAGAGACCTGCCACCAGTACAGCATAGACCTACCACCAGTACAGCAGAGACCTACCACCAGTACAGCAGAGACCTACCGCTAGTACAGCAGAGACCTGCCACCAGTACAGCATAGAACTACCACCAGTACAGCGGAGCCTACCGCTAGTACAGCAGTGCCTTGCCACCAGTACAGCATAGACCTACCGCTAGTACAGCATAGACCTACCGCTAGTACAGCGGAGACCTACCACCAGCACAGCATAGACCTACCGATAGTACAGCAGAGACCTGCCACCAGTACAGCATAGACCTACCGCTAGTACAGCAGAGACCTACCGCTAGTACAGCAGAGACCTGCCACCAGTACAGCATAGACCTACCACCAGTACAGCATAGACCTACCGCTAGTACAGCAGAGACCTACCGCTAGTACAGCAGAGACCTACCGCTAGTACAGCAGAGATCTGCCACCAGTACAGCATAGACCTACCACCAGTACAGCGGAGACCTACCGCTAGTACAGCAGTGCCATGCCACCAGTACAGCATAGACCTACCGCTAGTACAGCATAGACCTACCGCTAGTACAGCAGTGCCTTGCCACCAGTACAGCATAGACCTACCGCTAGTACAGCATAGACCTACCGCTAGTACAGCGGAGACCTACCACCAGCACAGCATAGACCTACCGATAGTACAGCAGAGACCTGCCACCAGTACAGCATAGACCTACCGCTAGTACAGCAGAGACCTACCACTAGTACAGCAGAGACCTGCCACCAGTACAGCATAGACCTACCACCAGTACAGCATAGACCTACCGCTAGTACAGCAGAGACCTACCGCTAGTACAGCAGAGACCTACCGCTAGTACAGCAGAGACCTACCACCAGTACAGCGGAGACCTACCGCTAGTACAGCAGTGCCTTGCCACCAGTACAGCATAGACCTACCGCTAGTACAGCAGAGACCTACCACTAGTACAGCAGAGACCTGCCACCAGTACAGCATAGACCTACCGCTAGTACAGCAGAGACCTACCACTAGTACAGCAGAGACCTGCCACCAGTACAGCATAGACCTACCACCAGTACAGCATAGACCTACCGCTAGTACAGCAGAGACCTACCGCTAGTACAGCAGAGACCTACCGCTAGTACAGCAGAGATCTGCCACCAGTACAGCAGAGACCTACCACCAGTACAGCGGAGACCTACCGCTAGTACAGCAGTGCCTTGCCACCAGTACAGCATAGATCTACCGCTAGTACAGCATAGACCTACCGCTAGTACAGCGGAGACCTACCACCAGCACAGCATAGACCTACCGATAGTACAGCAGAGATCTGCCACCAGTACAGCATAGACCTACCACCAGTACAGCATAGACCTACCGCTAGTACAGCAGAGACCTACCGCTAGTACAGCAGAGACCTACCACCAGTACAGCAGAGACCTATCGCTAGTACAGCATAGACCTACCGCTAGTACAGCAGAGACCTACCACCAGTACAGCATAGACCTACCGCTAGTACAACAGAGACCTACCACCAGTACAGCAGAGACCTACCGCTAGTACAGCAGAGACCTGCCACCAGTACAGCATAGACCTACCACCAGTACAGCGGAGACCTACCACCAGTACAGCAGAGACCTACCGCTAGTACAGCAGAGACCTGCCACCAGTACAGCATAGACCTACCACCAGTACAGCGGAGCCTACCGCTAGTACAGCAGAGACCTACCGCTAGTACAGCAGAGACCTACCGCTAGTACAGCATAGACCTACCGCTAGTACAGCAGAGACCTACCGCTAGTACAGCATAAACCTACCGCTAGTACAGCATAGACCTACCGCTAGTACAGCATAGACCTACCACCAGTACAGCGGAGACCTACCACCAGTACAGCAGAGACCTACCGCTAGTACAGCAGAGACCTGCCACCAGTACAGCATAGACCTACCACCAGTACAGCGGAGCCTACCGCTAGTACAGCAGTGCCTTGCCACCAATACAGCATAGACCTACCGCTAGTACAGCATAGACCTACCGCTAGTACAGCATAGACCTACCGCTAGTACAGCGGAGACCTACCACCAGCACAGCATAGACCTACCGATAGTACAGCAGAGACCTGCCACCAGTACAGCATAGACCTACCGCTAGTACAGCAGAGACCTACCGCTAGTACAGCAGAGACCTGCCACCAGTACAGCATAGACCTACCACCAGTACAGCATAGACCTACCGCTAGTACAGCAGATACCTACCGCTAGTACAGCAGAGACCTACCGCTAGTACAGCAGAGATCTGCCACCAGTATAGGATAGACCTACCACCAGTACAGCGGAGACCTACCGCTAGTACAGCAGTGCCTTGCCACCAGTACAGCATAGATCTACCGCTAGTACAGCATAGACCTACCGCTAGTACAGCGGAGACCTACCACCAGCACAGCATAGACTTACCGATAGTACAGCAGAGATCTGCCACCAGTACAGCATAGACCTACCGCTAGTACAGCAGAGACCTACCGCTAGTACAGCAGAGACCTGCCACCAGTACAGCATAGACCTACCACCAGTACAGCATAGACCTACCGCTAGTACAGCAGAGACCTACCGCTAGTACAGCAGAGACCTGCCACCAGTACAGCATAGACCTATCGCTAGTACAACAGAGACCTACCACCAGTACAGCAGAGACCTACCGCTAGTACAGCAGAGACCTACCGCTAGTACAGCATAGACCTACCGCTAGTACAGCATAGACCTACCGCTAGTACAGCAGAGACCTACCGCTAGTACAGCATAGACCTACCGCTAGTACAGCATAGACCTACCGCTAGTACAGCAGAGACCTACCGCTAGTACAGCAGAGACCTGCCTTTGTTACAAATAATGTAATTGGTTTATATTCAGTTGGATTTTATCTGTTTATAAAAACACCAACATCAACCGATAGACGTCCACTGCTGGACATAGATCTCCCTCAAAGATCTCCACAATAATCGGTCCAGCGTTGCCCGCATCCATCAAATCTTACCATATTTGTTAAAGTTCAGGTTATAAGATTTGTCCATAGATAAGACACGCCTACGAGCCTGATGCTATAACTAGATAGACGTCTACTATGTGTCATATCCATTTAAAAATAATTTGTTGTTTATGTTAAATTATAATCACGACGTGGGGATTGGATGTGGGATACGATAACGATAACGAAGCGATAACAGGAGAGTTATAAAGAATAACAAATAATGATGCCACCTTATATGATTTGTATAATTTACTTACATTTATGTATATTAACGATTATATTCAAAACAACACATAAGTATTAAGTCTTCAATAAACTTACTGATACTAAAACTAATTTCACAGAGATCAAAATCATTCAGGGAGACAAATGAGATCAGGTTTGACTAGAAATGTAACATGTGACAAATTGAATTAAAATAATTGAATTTATAAAAATTTCTACCAGCCAGAATAAAATAGTTGTAACAACTGTAGCTATACAAACATATGAAATGCTAAAGGAAATAGATCAATGTGATAAAAAAACTGTTTTAATTTTAACTGTTGGTATCTCTTTAAATAAATCAATAAAGAAACACTACATTAGATATACGGTCGATAACAAATTTGACTGGAAATACGGAAATGTGGCAAGAATCATAAGTAATGCAAGCCCCTCGAATGAAAACCAATTACTCTGCATGGGATAACAGTTAAATTTACTGACTATACAAAATAACTATAACACGTTAACAATAAAACAGTGGTTTCCAGGAGCAATGCAACAATAGGTACATCAGTAGAAATGGCAAGGCCTGCAACGCTAGCAGTAAGAACCGACGACAGAGTAGTTGATATAGATAACGAGACATTAATTTACAATATATAATTTGTAAGGTTTTAACATTTGGCATACGTTTACTGGGATTCAGTAGCGGGAGCTTAAATACAAACAGTTATGACTATCGCTACGGACCTTTGCTCCCTTGAAATGCTTTTAAAATTTTTTCTACCTCAGAATAAAATTATAGACGTTATTTACGATTAGAGCTATAAACGAAAAATATTGATAATTTTGTTAAGATTAGTTTCCATCAAAAATCACAAAAGTAATTACTTAACTTTTTTAATTAGAAACAGTCAAGGATCAAACAAATGTTTTAGAACCTAATAGAATTTGTGCTAATTAAGAACTGAATCTTTGAAAAGAGCATAATATAAAAACGTTTTCATTTCTTTTTAAAAGCATCTCACGCGAGACCCGTTGCTTATAATTACGGGTAACAATTTACACTTCGATATAGTTGTCGCCGGAGTCCGTGGAGTCGGATCGTTTCCCGAGGCCGAAGCTGAAGCGGTGCATGTCGCGCTCCCTCTTGCCGAGCCCGAAGTTGAACTTGCTGAGGCGCTTGCCGAGCCCGAAGTTGTAGTTCCTGGCCCGTTTGCCGAGACCGAAGTTGTACAACTGTGGTCTCTTGCCCAGTCCGAAGTCGTACATCCGGGCGCGCTTCTCCTCGTTCTCGTCCAGGTCGTCGGCTAGACGTTTGCCCAGGCCGAAACTGTAAGGTCTCGCGCGTTTGATCTCGTACACTGTAAATTCAATTATTAGTGTTGTGACTAAATAACAAACAACTGTTTTTTTTTATTCTCAATTCACATCTAGATCAAGAAGGTAACTTAAATTACAAGCTTGGGAAATCTTTAATATTAATATGATGACGTCCAGACCGATTCCAATTACGGTGACTACTGAATCAGTGATGATGATATAACTTCAATGCTAGATTTTCGATTTAAATATGTATTTACACTATATCAAAGTTTTAATAGAATAAATGATAGATTGTGTCCCTTGAAGATGAACCAAGAACCAGATAAGAGTTGCAGGAAAGTCACAGATCAGCGTGTACATCTTTAAAGGCAAACGATAGCAAGCGTATAGAGACTAGTAATGACGATAATAAAAGAAATGAGATCTTGTGATACCAACCATAAATGTTTTGAAATATATGTACCTTCAGCGTCGTCGTATTGATCGAATAGTTCCGGAGGGTGGACCTGATCGACGTCTGTCATGAACTCTTCACTAGACTGGTCTTCATCGACAGAGCGCTTACCAAGACCGAAGGAATAGAGCCGCGACCTACGAAATATTAATGTCATAATAAACCAATTGTTCAAAGTTCCAACCCTGTTCGACACCCCACTTGGTGACGCATTTCAAACTAGAAGATTTTATGGTGATATCAAGATTCGTTGCACAAGTCATCTTTCCTAATAACTATTAATGAATGGTCAATAAAATTAAAATGTTCATCAGTTTAAGAAACAAACATCTTATTTCTGATGTCCACTACGTACGATCTCACCACATAATGACAAGCCCTGGGTTGCCATAATAAAACAATGATGATCACTCTACTCTTTACTGGTGGTAGATATCTATTGCCGGAGATTGTCTAGATAGGCAACAACTCGGCGCTTTTTTCTCCTTCCAAACAGTAGTCAGCAAACATTACTATTTGAAGAGCGCTGCAGGCAGTGAAATTACTGGGGTAACGAGACTTAACATCTTATTTCTGAAGCGACGAGCTCAATGTAGTGCTGTGTTCCAGATGGATAGATATATCACATCAGGTTATGTTTTAATATATGGCTTATGTGTGTGAGCTGATGTGGGGAGAGCACAGATTCCCACCTTTTTCCCAACCCAAAGTTATAGACGGGCAGCCTCTTGTATTCGGAAACGTAACTGTAGGCCCGCTTCCCTAGGCCGAAGTCATAACGCGGCGACCTTTTCTCCAGAGGCGCGCTGTGCTCATCTTGGATGGAGTGGTGGTCGTTGATCTCTGGAGTGCCGTGGTTGTCCTCGCTTTGGACGTTTTCCGGGATGCAAATCGCCACGCCCAGGAGCAAACAGCACACGAGGATAGTGTTGAACATCATTCTGCAACAATGAATGCAATGATTAAGGATATCTTGAAGATTTGTTATTAGACCGATTGAAATTTATTTCGTGGCGATGATTTATTGAAGTCTGTTTCTTATGGCCCCACCACCCCGCATTGGGTCAGCGTGGTGAAAAGCGGTCCAAATCCCTAATATGAACCCTTGCAAGAGAGAGCCTCTAGTGTCCGGCGGTACTGGAGGCCATGCTGACTGTAAGGTCGCGTGAAGCCGCTGGATGCGGGCAGCGCAAACCGATCGTTGTGGAAATGTTTGGGGTAGGCTTATGTCTAGCAGGGGACGCTCATTGACTGATGATGATGATGATGTTTCTTATGGTGCAAGTATGCGTACTTAATGAAGCGTGGGTTCGATTCCCGCTGAACTGAAGGTATTGTTTAAGAAAGCGTCGAGAGGGAACTAATATTTCAAAAACAGCTTTCTTCCAAGAATTTAGCCAGAGTTATAGCTAAGCCTTGAATTCTCTTTGTAAGAATAGACTCAAGTTCCAGCATTAAGAACAATGAGAAGGATATTTAGGTCTATGTTTATATATAGTATAGAATTATTTAGAAGTTAGGAAGACCAGGGTTTAGAGTTTCGGTGCAAAACATAGTTGATTCTGTTATAGCTGTGAAAGTGAATTATCGAGTCTAGGGTTAAACAATTAGCCTGTAACATTTTCCAGCTAGTTTCAAACTCTCATAATGTGAACACATCGGCAGGAGCCGATACTTTTTTATAAACATGAAACATCCCGCAGTTGGGAAATAGTTTGCGTTAACACCAGTTTATATACGAAGTTTCTCGGCGCTTGTCACTCGTCGCCCATTTACAGCTGACCTCGCTAAACGGTCAGTGTTAACCTGTTGAGAGCTCTATACCCTGGTCGGTATTCTGGTATTGTAAAGCTAAGTATAAAATGCAATCGCATAGCTGAACCGACGTTAGAGAAGTTTGCGTCGGTAATAGGCGGAATGCTTGTTCGCTATATTGCACATGTTACAGTTTTTTTTATTTTGTAGTACATCTAATACGACACTAGTCTAGTCTACTACTGTTATATGGAATATTTTTCGCATTTATTATCATCAGATTGTGGTTAAAGGAGATATGCTTATAAATCATTGGATAAAGAAACTGTAAACTTGTTTGTCGTTGATTTCTTCCTCTTTGGTTATAGCGGAAGTACCCGGTTTGTTTCTGCGGCTATATACTCTTAAGTGGTGGTGGAAGACAGAAGAGTTTTCCGAATTCGTCTCGGAACATACCACAGTTAATCAGTCACTATAACAAGATGGCTCTGTTTCAGCAGTTACCACACAAGATTCGAAATAATCCGGGCAAAGGTAAGAACTGCATAAAAGAAGAATAGAATGAATGGAGAGAATGAACAAAGAACATTGAATAGGGCAATTAAAAGACAAAGGAAGGAAGCCCAGGCCAACAAATGTCTGGAGGAATGCTATATAAAAATAGTATTCTGCGTGAAAACGTCTGTCTAACCTTATGTATCATAATGAGAAAGAAGTTTATGCTTTTAGTAATAAGAGTCGCATATATTGGATATGTTATGCGTCATGACCGGAACAGTCTCCTGCGACGGATCACAGAGAAAACAAAATTAACGCCGGAAGTCGGGATAAGTTGTAGTATCTTAATTACCTACCTTTCATGAGGATCCTTACCATTACAAAGTCAACCTACGTCATTTATTAGTAGTGGTAAGTCTAAGTTGTCTGAGACCGTCCAGGTACTACCGCAGCGCCTGTTGCAGCCGACAAATAGTACTATGAAATTTCTGGGGTAACGAGACTTAGTTATCCTATTTCTCAAGGCGATAATCGCAATATGGTGCAGTGTATACCATCTTAACTAACACCTAGTTATTGGCAGGCGTATCGCTTACCATCAGTTGAATATCCCGCTCGACTTGTCGCTTTGTTAAATGAAAAAAGAAGTATTCTTGATGTAGAAAATTGTATTTTTTGTAGAGTTAATTATAACTATTTCGATAATAACGCAATTAGACATTGTGTTTGACATTTGACGTCGAGCTGACTCCGAAACCAAATATTGTCGCAGCAGCTCGTGCGCTCGAGTATGGCAAAGTTTAATTGCCTCCATCGATTGTAATAGGAAAAGAAAAAGAAATTGAAATGGGAATGGGAAAAGGGCAGGAAGAAGAAGAATTGTAATAGGAAATATTTTATAAACGAAAAGGCTGTCTTCGTGGTAAGTGACCACACACCGCTACACTTAGTCGGTGGCTGCGAATTTTTGGAAAGGATACACTCCTTATTGAAGATCCATCGTGAAGTCGCATTGGATGGATGTGGTCTAAAAAGAGTAATCAAAACCATTCAAATAACTATTACAAAATTACTAACTGTTCCCCGCCCGCTCTGCTGGCCGTACCAACCCCGTAGCTCCCTTTGGGGCAGCAATTTTGTAAAATCCATTCTTAGCTGATCTGTAATTAGCAGAAGCATTCACAGAGCTCGGGGTATTCTCCGAGCACCTGCATAGGTTCAAACTCAGAGTCTCTCATGCCTTTGTGACTCCGCGGTGGTGCATATAGTCACCTCCTGCCCCTTATATGAGAGAGGAAGAGCAGATTGCGGGAAGGAGCTTGGAAAATAACAGCGAGGAAGTCATTGCTTTTCTGATGATTGAAGATGAAAGTCATCAAATTTTTTTGAGACTCCGCAAGGCAGCTATAGCCAACATAATTAAAAGAAATGAGACTAATTAGAATTGTGATAATTAAATAGACTATAATTAAGGTATTAAAATAAAAATTGTAATTCGATCTAAAATAATCGAAATATAAAATAGAAAAAATGTTATATTAGTATAAGAAGAAAATGAAACAAAAAGAGGAAAAATATGAGAGGAGGGAGAAAAAATAGCAGAACCAATATGCTCACCAGATTTTATTTTCAGTCTATGTGTAATAGTTTCCGAGATCTTGCGATCAGAGTAAAGGTTTCATCACTTAAAAGCAAGTAACATACTATCAGATTTTGGAAGTGTATATCCTCATAAACATCCTATTGGATACTCCATCAAATGGTTGCGAAAGTTAAATATATAAGGTCGCTCGTAAAGCAAGAGTGCCCATTAGCAGTGAATGGTGCCATCAGGCGACAGCTCCGGATGCAATCGACAGGAGCCGCTGGCCGCGGCGCGGGCTGATGTCTTTAGCACTTCGTTAAGTTTGAATTTCACGGTATACTCGTACTTTGCCAACTAAGTGTAATGTAAGCACATTTATTTAACAATTGTTTAAATTCTATATGACTTAATAATTGGAACATATATATATAATATTAAATTTATTGGGACTCGATGCCATCGGTTATGATGAAAGAGTTAGTTTTTGTCGGATTGGTGGTTATCTAATGTAGAAAGCTGTTGCTTCAGATGCTTTTCTTCATAGGAAGCTCAAGTGTAGCGGGATTGGACCCGAGCCCCCAAATATCTTGTACAAGCACCGCACTCACTCACTGATCAATCACCGCTTCACATTTTCGAAATATGTATGATTATACATTTTGCAAGCGTAATGGGGAAATGACCCTGAGGGAGATGAGGCCTGTAAGGGTACCCACACGACGCCCAAGCCAACCTCACCTGCTCGTGATGCATCCTACTAATCAACGAACGCGGCTCTGGTTCTTACCAACCCGACTTGGCTAGCGAGGTGGGAAATTACTCAAATCTCCCCCATATGAATTCCTACTTGAATTGGGAATCTTTAGAGTAGACCTATGTCCAGTAGTGGATGTCTATCAGCGGATGACGACCTTAACTTTCTCGTTGTGAAAAGACCCCCAATCCCAGTTGTGGGAGGATTAAGAGATTGCTAGTCGTTTTTTTTGTAAAATGATTATTATAACCTGTTCATAAGCTTTGTAACTTCCTTCGAAGATTTTGAAGTAATCAATACATAGATATATTCTGTACTATGTATGTAACTTAAACTTAGGATTTCCGTTTTTATTTTGACATATTAAAGATGTCTTATTGCACGCGTGTCGGTAGTTTCGAATGTTTGAAATGTATCACATCCAGGCAGCTGAACTCGTTAAACTTCTTATTACATGAATGATAAGAGGCTTATCTGCCAAATGAGGTTTTCATTGAGGCAACGCCTCATGTAACGCATAACTTATTATATATATATATATATATATATATATATTAAATAAAATTGTAATGAACACCTTAACGATTTTTTTGGGATTTCTCTTTATTTTTTTTTTAAATAATTCCAACGACGCAAAAGGAAGACATAGTTTCAACAAAAAATATCACACATACAATAGTTTTGTTCTGTCTATTTGCACATCCGGTGTGAGCGGTTGGTTTTTTTTTTTAATTTTTATTCAACTCCTGTTACATTAGATATAGGTTGCAAGAATAACTGTGAATATTTAAAGGGCACTGTACCTGCGGAAATTCGAAGAATACGGATTTCGGAGTTTTGTCATCTTGTGTTTGAAAGTGTCGAGATTAACACGGCGCCGTGTAAATCCGTCAAAAATATACAGCGTTTGAATTAAAAAAATATGAGTTCACATTGCTTAAATGTCAGGTTATCTCTACCAAGCAATCGCTTATGAGATGTGATGATTCTGTGGTGTAGACTGAATGTCGTGCTTGCTGTTAAAGCAGCAGAGTCTTATTTCCTGTGCACACTGTAGCAGTGAGGTCCGCGGATGAATACCGGACTAATTTAAAATTCACTTCCGAAGTTTTTAAAGTGTCACACCGTTGCAGCCGTTTCCGGAAATAGTGTGAAAGCGATAAATATAGGTTACCTTTAAAAGATGTGGCTCGCTGCCCTAATGGTTAGAGCGTGCGGGCTTCATTCCGAAGGTCGTGGGTTCGGATCTCGTCATGTGCGGATAACTTTAATATTTAAGTTACGTACATTTGTGAACTTTAGTAACAACAGCGGAATACAAACGGTGAAGGGAAACATCGCGAGAAAACCTGCACATGAATTGGAATTTATTCTAAGGTGTGTATGAGGTCACCCATCCGCTTTGGGCCCGCGCGGTGACTATGGCCTATCGCCCTCATATTGAGGTTGGGCCTGTACCCCAACAGTGGGGACGTAAAATTGGCTGTTATGATATTATGGTATGGTCTTTAAAATGTGATAAATTTGTTTCCAACCATTGGAAAGTAATACTCTCACTCATAACAACGTGGCGCTAGTTAGGATGATACACACTGCATTTCATCGTGCTCTATGTGTCTATGCATACTTGTGGCAGGTCTCTGTTGCCGGAGATCGTTTAGGTACCACCGCAGCTCCTATTGCAGCCGACAAACAGCACTGTGCAAACATTATAGTGTTCCGGTTTGAATGGCGCTGTAGCTAGTGTAAGTACTGGGTTAACGAAACTTAACATCTCAAGGCAACGAGCGCAATGTGATGAATTGTGTACCATCCTTACTAGCGCCACGTTGTTATAGACAGGCATATCACTTACCATCAGGTGAATGTCCTGTTCGTCACGTCGCTTCCTTGTATAAAAAAATGTTGATTGACACTCCAGTAATTTCACTAGTAACAGCGTACTTGTTACCAGAACGTAGTAGTGTTCGTACAATAATATTTGTCAGCAGGAATAGGAGCTGCTATGGAACCTAGATGGTTTCCGGCAAGACGAACTTACCCCCATTTTAATAACATTACTTCCAATAACAATACTGGAAAGTACCTAAGTGTACTAAGTGAGATTACTATACTATTTATATTTTTATTGTTACTTAACGTAACTTGAAATTGGAGTCAATGAGGCCGTGGTCCAAATGACTAAGTCGCAAATCTCGAAAAAAAAATTAAGAAAGGTCTATATTAATACAAACTTAAAGAAGCGGCGAGGAGAAACTTAATTAACTTTTCAGTAGATTCAGTAACTTAGAATCGGGTCACGTATGTAACTTAGCATTAAAGTTGTTATTGAGCGAAATCATTAAATAAGTCGAGAGGAAATTGGGGTAAAAGATGGAAGTTATCTCAGTCATCTGATATGCCGTTTAAAAAGAGATGAGAGAGATTAACCCATCAAAACTTACTCAAGTATACACGGCAGTTAAAACCTTTAAAGTGTATGTTTAACAAGATTAACTGTCAAACAAAATCCAACCGGAAATTAAGTGAAGCTGAGGAATACTCAGTACAATGATTAAGTAACAAAATATTTAATCAAGCTGTCCTGGTGTTAGGATTAGAATTTTATTCCCTTATTACTGGTCGGTACCACTGCAGTTCCTATTGCAGCCGATAGACAGCAATGTGCACACCTTACTATACTCCGATTTGAAGGGTTATAGCTGGTGCAATTACTAAGGTAACAAGGCTTAACATCTTATGTCCTAAGGTGAACGCAATGCGATGCGGCGTATATCATTCTAAATACCAAGTTGTTAAGGGCTGGTGTATTACCATCAAGTAAACGTCTCGCTCGTGTGTTTTTTTTTAAATAGTTACGATACAAGCGAGACGTTCACTTGATGGTAAGTGATACGCTTGCGCATTACAACGTGGCACTAGTTAGGATGGTATAGTGTATATCGTACTAATACCAAACGCGCTCATCTCCTTAAGACATTAAGTCTCGTTACCACATAAATTACTCGTACATTAGCTACAACAACATTCATACTGGAACACGGTAATATTTGCACACTACTGTTTGTCGGTAGGAATAGGAACTTCGGTGGTACTTTCCTAGACGGTCTCCGCCAACAGAGACCTACAGCCAGTAATAGTCACCATTAGAACTTATCAAAAGAATTCCTGGGATCAACTGGATTCAAGCAGTGCAAGACCGTGCTTTGCGGAACACATTACAAGAGACCTATGTCCAGCGGAGGACGTCCATCCGTTGAAATGATGATGATCACGAAGAACTAATTTTATAAAATTTCCGTTAATAATATATACGAGTACATCAATCGGGTCTAACTGTACGGTATGTAGTACTAACAATCGAAATAATCGATTCATTCGAGACATCGATGTAGATTAAAAAAAAATCTTTCCCATTGTCTTCTTCTCCTCCAGGTGTTTCTTTTTAATTTGAATAAGACCTGCGATGAGCTGCAGAAAGCTTTGAGACAAAAAAGAATAAGAAAGTATGAATAGTATTAAAAGAGGAACAAAATGTAGCAGGTAACCCTTACGTCGCGGAGGTTGATAACATTTTAATATCATCATTATTTCCGGCGGATATAATTCCACTGCTGGACATCGAGGTGTAAGAAAATAACATTCAGGCCAATTTGTTTATAGATAAGTTTGAGCATGCTGAACTGAAATTATTAAAGCTAAGCATAAAATTAACATAGCAAATTAACAACTGCTAGCGGCACGTTGTTATGGGCGGGTGTTTCACTCAACATCAGGTGAACGTCCAGCTCGTCTCGTTGAATCGTTAAATAAAAAAAACGGTAATAAAAACACATGATAGGGATAATACCTTGTGTTGTGCTTAATTTGTAAGAGAACGAGATGGATACAGTGTGTCAGTTGATAAAAAGAGAAAGAGATAGCGATTGATTGAAAATTTACAATTGTTTAAAGTGAGAGTAAAAGAGAAAGAAAAAGAGTAAAATAATGAACAATGGACTTTAATGATTCTCCCTGTTTCTCTCTCGTTGTTCGTGTATTCAGTTTAGTAAATAGTATGAAGGCTAATTGTCATGTTACGCAGAGACAGGAAACGCAAGTTGGGGAAAGTATATTGAAACGCGTTTATTGTTTTTTTTTTTTAACTTTAGTTTTAAAATGATGGAAAGAATATCATAGCAATGTAAATTATATGCTTTTTCTATATTTCTAGAATGTATAATAGATATATGAATAAGATATATTTGCTGTGATCTCGTTGCCGTTACCAATTTTCGTTTCATGAAAACCAATTCACCCCGTACCAATAGATGACTCTTTTCAATATGATAGAATTAACGAATATCAAGCAAAGTTAATAATTTTCGTTCCACAGATTTCTAGAATATATATATATATATATATAGAATATATATTAGATCTAAATATATGTATATTTGTCGTTGTGTCTCTTTCGTTACACATTTTCGTTTCATCAAATCCAATTCACATCGTAGAGTAGACGATCCAACTCAAAACATTGTTATGTAGCCTCTGAACTGAATACTATCCTGCTTCTTGTTCATCATCATCTCAGTTGACCGATGTCCACTGCTGGATACAGGTATCTCGTAATGTGTGCTCTTGGGTTTCTATATCCCTAAAATTGTTTCTATTCAGTTATTGCATTTGACAAAGATAATTTGATATCCGGCTCAAACATTATCTCTGCGGTGAAGAGCAAAGGGAAACTGTTGGCTGGACATAAAAGGGATTAATCTCGTGGGTGGATGAATCAGACATATCTTTTAGTTCAGCATATTTAATATCGTAATCTGTCATCCTAAAACAAAGGTCTTCATGAATAATATATAACTGGTCCAATACTTAAAGTAATGTATGTTTTAAGTGGCGGGGGAAGTACAAAGTGTATTAGCAAAAGCTTTGTATTTTGTTAATACACTTTGCATTCGTTTTTAGTAAACATTGATAGATATCATCATCATCATCATCCGATAGATATCTCCACATCGATTGGTTCTGCGCTGCTTGCATCCAGCTACTTCCCGTGACCTTACATTCAACACAGTCTCCAGTACCGCCGGACACTAGGGGTTGTATGTAGTTTGTAGAGGATTTGGGCCTTTTCCCACCACGCTGGCCCAACGCGGGTTGGTGGCAGTGTTGATGGATAGATATATGAAATTTTATTTATAACTGCTTCCTTGATGTAGTTTTTAGACTTTTTCTATGCAAATATATATGAATTAAAAGAAAATTAACTATTACAGGAAAACAGGATTTTAAGAATCCTCCCCCTAACAACAGAGAATATCGAAGTTCCTCATTTTACCTATTGAGAAGTTGTTTCTTTTAATATTTTGTTAATGAGAAAAAATATTAATTGAAATTTTTTTTCCTTACTTATTATGGTTCGAATAGTCATATATACAATAACATATACTAAATCAACAATATATAGAACGTTCCTAATATATACAAGCATAAAGTGGTTGCTATATATCCTTTTGTAATTCATATTTTTTTTATGTATCATTAATTTTGGAATCGTCCTTTTGATAATAATTTATTTACTATTTTGAATATTTTCTTATTAAGCTTAAATAGCATACTTTAAAATTTTGATTTTGTCCTTGTGGCTCCTGTCGGTGTTTCAAGTTCTCTATAAATAAATGATGAAGATGGATTAAGAAAGCTTACAGATATCGTTGATGCGACACCTCATCGCCGGAAGTGCAGCGACGTCTCTTGTTTTAACGCATCCGATCGTTAAGAACTTTTACAAAGATTAAAATTCTTTGGATGAGGAGAAGGAGAAGTCAGTTGGAAGGTGTTGTCTTCCAACTTCGTTTACACGTTGTTATTAATGTCGTCGGTATACATTGTTTATGGCTTACATCGATACTACTGACGTCACCGCATCTTTGTTCCAGCGATCTAGAAGTTAAGTTTGTATATATCTGATAAACTACAGATGTAGTCTTGCCAGTGTATATATATGTTATAAGCGTATATCCATAAATATATTTGTTTATGTACATAATGATAATATTTTCATACGAAGCGTGTATTTTTATTTATGCGTAAAGATCATTCGTCGGAAAGCTTGATACAAAAGCCAGTGTACTCTTATTCAATATACTAAATGTTATAACTTTTTGGTGGCGGATGTTACACCGGATATCCTGTTCTTTATTGCATGTGCCGTTACGTATATAACAATTGTTAAAATAACGAAGAAACTCGATTAACTAACTGTCGATACGTTAACCATCAGACGTCGTTCAGACATTGGAGGGGGTTGGATGAGACGTTGGGGATCTGAAATATGTTTCAAAGCGTTGAATGGAAGTTTCCAAAATTACTGTTTTGGACGGTTTATTTTAATTAATACAGGTTAAAATATAATTATGTAAAATACTAATTCTTACACTGGTTAAAATTTCATGATAATTTTTTTTTGAGAATGTGTTATCGATCAATTGTATTTCTTAAATGGAACGAAAGGGTTTACTTAATATTGTACCTATCCTTCATATGAACAAAGTTATTGCTTTAACTATTAGCTTACACTGGATCAGATTGGTAGTTAGAAAAAATAACTTAACGCATATTCCATAGTTCGTAAATAATTTCCATAGTATTTCACTTATTTCCCAAGGTAGAAACTCTGCTTATTTCAATACAATGTGTAGTTAATATGTTGCCATACAGCCTTAAGAAAAGAGCTACGTTGCCATGGCACCGTAATTTCACTTAGTACGGATGGGAATATAATAATGTAGTTTCATTGTAGTGTTATTTACTAAACTACTTTATACAGCTACAGAATAAAAAATTGGTTTCTAATACAGATATATCTTATTGAAACTAATGTATACTTTATTAAAGTTATCCGCCCTCATGCGAACCTATAAACGGAGGGTAATGCGAAAACTTAAATTACACACAGCGATTAAATCTGTTTCCGCTGTAGCAGTAATGTAATGGTGCAAGTTACTGTTAATATATCTACTTCATCATCAAAAGGTCATCCATCATCTCTACGAAGGTATTTCTTATAACAATATGTAAGTTGATAATTTTTTTTGTTACTTGTCTATATACAAGTAACGTCGGAATCTGTAAGTGATGTTGAGCAAATAAGACGGAAATCTCTTAGTCTCTTCATTGATGAGATATGGTGATATCACTGACCATGAGGTGAACGTCCCACTCGTCACTTCATAGAATAAGAAGAAAATATCCAACTTGATTATCAGGATTTATTCTGCAGCCCGAAGGCAATGTCTTCCATCACGTTTGGTACGTAATTGGAGAGGATTTGTTGATAAGTTGTTCGATGAGACCGGACATCGGCTGAAGGATAAGAGGAAATGAAATATTAATATTTATTTATTCTTTTCAATGATTGAAATTAGGACATAAAGTCCTTATTTTTTTTCAACAAAAGGACATAACAAGCGATAACTCTGCTTAGGTTAGTATATACTGCACCACTTCGTGCTGGCTTTGAGACATAAGATATAAAATTTCGTTACCCCAATAATTACAATGCCTATAGCTACCTTCAAACTGGAACACGGTAATGCACAGTGCTGTTTGTCGGCTGCAATAGGCGTTGCCGTATTTATCTAGACGATTTGCAGCAACGATGAACTACCAACAGTGAACAATTCACGGGACCCAAGCCAACGTCACCTGCTCATGGTGTATCCTGCTAATCAACAAACGAGCTTTTGGCTCCCACCAATCCACATTCGGCAAGCGTGGTGGGAAATGGTCCAAATTCCCTTACAAACGACGGTCCCTAGTGTCCGGCGGTACCGGAGGCCATACTGACTGTTTGTGGACGTCTATCGGTTTATGATATGATGATGACGTAAATGTGAATTACTTCATGTCTGCTCTCTTCCTTCATAGTATGAATTATAACAACAATGTATATATATATATATATATATATATATTTATAGTTATAATAATAATATGAAAATATCCAAGACAAGGACTGGTGGGTAGGTCATTGTTGTTAGAGATTGTCTGGGTACCACTGCAGTTCCTGTTTCTGCCGACAGGCATCTTCTTTTATCTGCCTCAAACAAATTTTAGAGTACTTTGGATACATTGTCAGGAAAGACGGAGATAACCTTGAAGAACTTGTGGCTGCTGGTAAATTGGAAGGGAAAAGGCCGCGGGGCCGCAGCCCAATGCATTGGTCTGACTAGATCCGCAGTACACTCGACTCCATGGGCTACGATTCCCTCCGAGTAGCTGGAGATGGGCCGAGATGACGAAACATCATGAAGGTAAGAGTGATGGATGGAGGTAATCACGACCTTCAGTCATGAGGAATACGATTTGAGGAGAAGGATATATCGACTATAAATGGATATATAAAAGTTAAAAATATTGTTATATTTTATATGTTAGAGAATCTATGTTTTATTGTGAAGTTTATACGCCAAGTTTGAACTTATTCAACTTAAGTTATTCAGGATACCAAAGGAAACTCTATCAGATAGAGCAGTGTATAGTGCAGGATCGGCTCTGTTCAGTAAACTCGATTGCTGTCGAGAACTCTATTTTGCAGCATCCAGCAACAGGAGCCAGGGGCGGTTCGCTTGGCAAACAGTTTGTCGTGTCAACGTTACCCACTTCCCCTCGATTAGTCAAAAGGTTCACTTAATTTTATTAAGCTGCAGCACTCGCATCAGCTGCGTCGTTTCATTTCGGAGAAGCTTCCACAATTTACATGATTGGAAAACTTTTAAAAGCTTCCCCGAAAATATGTTAACGTTATCATCGAAATTATCAACTTTATTCGAGGGTGGTTATCAAACTGAATTATATCCGTGAAATTGTTATTTACATTTCTTAACAGCAGTGTAATAATATTACTGCGATTCAATATTGCTTAGCTGCTACAATTATTGTGATAACGACACCTTTTACGAGGGGGATATCCTCAAAAGATACCTTACTTCTGGGAGGAAAGAGATTTATGTAGGGTTTGTATCGACTAAGACCCCATTGACGTCATCCTTAGCAAGAGGCCCTGAGATCTTCTACGGTATAGCCTATAGTATATATACCAATACCTCCCTGTACCGTAACTAAGCACGTCTCAGGGAGTACCTTTACCCTCTCCATCATTATCATTGCAACCGATGGACGTCCACAGCTGGGCGTAAATCTCTTGTCATGTCTTCCACAAACCACGGTCTTAAGTTGTTTGTATCCAGTGGCTCCCAGCGATTTACCCTCCCCAGAAGCCTTTCTTTGGTACGACGAGCACAAGACCACCTCGTACTGGTCGTTCGCCCTGGATTCGCTTAATGGTGGTAACGAGACATAATATCTTATTAATCTAGGCGACCTATGTAGTGCATTGGTCGTTAAATTAGCACTAAATTGTTGTGAGCATTTCGTCATTTTATTAATAACAAAAAATATGTCTTCTACTTAGAATTAAGTGTTATAATGTTTTCAAACAAAAAAGACTGTCAAATTCAGTAGAATCATCAACAACCGGTAGATGTCCACTGCTGGACATAAGTCTCCCCCAGAGGTTTCCACATCGGGTAAGGATTATTATGGCGGGGAGGGGGGATTTGCGCCATTTCTTATCACGCGGGCCCAATGCGGGTTGGGGGGAGCCAGAGCCTCGTTTGTTGATTAGCAGGCTGCACCGCGAGCAGGTGAGGTTGGCTTGCGACCTGAATTGTTGTGCGAAAACCCTTACACCCCTTACAATATACAAGCACTTGATATTGGTTAAATTGAACGCGATTTCCACTTACTATGGGTTACGACAGATGACATGGTTCACACTTAGCCTCATCAACCACAGATTACCAGGTCCTAGGTACTTTCAAATAAACGCATTGCATATCACTCTTATTTTTTCTGTATATTGTTCCATGACTACCCTTAAATTCATAAGGTGTTAGGCTATGGTCTTAAATATGTACCGTCGCCTCGCCGCATAAGAAAGATGCTTGCTACCTCATCTGTTTCCTGATTTGTACTTAGACTGAAGTGATTGTAGATAAACAAGAATCCATTTCACGGACATCCGGTTCCGTTTATATGAAGCCGTCAAGTTTGATCGTTGCAGTTTACTGCTAATAGACAGTCGTTTACGACAATATTTTACTCTCTATTCGTTTATGATTCCACCAACCCGCACTGGGCCGGCGTGGTGGGAAATGGTTCAAATCCTGTCATATCAACCCCTACAAACGACTAAAGGTAGGTAGCCGCTGATAACTGGCAGCGCTGGATCGGTCTTTGTGATGATGACTCGATTATAATACGATCATGAATCATCCATAACAGCCAATTTTACGTCCCCACTGTTGGGGTACAGGCCCAACCTTAATATGAGGGCGATGGGCCATAGTCACCGCGCGGGCCCAAAGCGAATTGGTGACTTCACACACACCTTAGAATAAATCCTAATTCATGTGCAGGTTTCCGCGCGATGTTCCCCTTCACCGTTTGTGTTCCGCTGTTGTTACTAAAGTTCACAAATGTATGTAACTTAAATATTAAAGTCATCGGCACATGACGAGATCCGAACCCACGACCTGCGGAATGTAGGCCGCACGCTCTAACCATTAGGGTAGCGAGATACGATCATGAATAGATGTGTGGCGGTGTATCCATCACCACGAAAGTACCGCCGTGACGCCGCTCTGGACAAACGTTCTTTGTTATTCCGTCACCGTCCTCTCAGCTCGCACTCGGAGACCAAGCAATCGAATCAGTCGCTTGCATTTGTAACAAATGTTGAGTTATTAACTTGTTCATTTATACGAGTACAATGCGTTGCAGGAAACGAGAGCGCGGTGTCGTACAGCGCTTTCAAATAATCAATTAAGTATACAAGACTGCGCGCGCGTGTTGCGGTACAGATCACTTAGATACCTGCGACAGCCGAGTTAACTGTAACTGCTAATGTTTAATGTTCTTTTACTATTGTTAAATGAATTTAAGAAATACGTGGGCACTGTTTGAAGCACGCGTTATTTACTTACAAGGAATAAACTTCACAATCCCCATAGCGGTGACCCGACTCCAGCTCCAAAAAATCCTATAGATGAATCGATTTTGTTTGCTCTTATACTTTTACAGCAAATGGGGTCATCTTTTTAATATTTTTTTTTTGGAAGATATGGTCAACATGATCATAACACCTTCACATCTTATTAATAGTTAATATATAGTATATTAACAGGATAAAGGTAAAGGGGCAGACGGTATAGGTTTCACTTTGGTGGTGAATACCACGAAGATACTATATCTATATATAAATAAAACATTTCCCACTATCTATATGTAAGGGACTTGTCACGATCTACGGAACCACATCGCTTGGAGACTTGACATTTGGTAGAAATAATAATTTCTGGAGTAAGGAGGCTCAATGACTTGTCTTAGGCGAGGAGCGTGATTAGGTACAGTGTATATCATCCTATCTAGCGCCACGTTGTTATGGGTATATCACTTATTATTAATGTCATGGTCTAGGCAGATTCTTAGATGAATCGAGGTTTTGGTGAAGGTCGCGGAAAGTGGTTACATGGAAGCAGTGTGGACCAAAGAACGCAGGGAACCTTGAATGAGGTATGTACTATTCAGAATAATGTAACACAGTTTTAAATATATATTTTTTTGTAAGAAAGAAACAACCGCAAGATTGCCTTCAACAATCGCTTTCTGTCGCAACCCTGTTTGAAACGAACACCGAGAACAAAGTGTACTGTTTGCATAAGAATGTCGTCACTCCGCAGCAGAAGCAAGGGAATGAGTCAAACATCGCATAACAAAAGTAATGTTTGCTGAGCGGAGACACCCCCACCCCCACAAAGGACATCCGGTTAAAACTAAATAAGGTCTTTGTTCTGTTATCATTGTTCTGTATATATTAAAATTTTAATAGCTTAAACAATTTAACTTTTTAATTCAACAAGATGTAGGGATTGGCACATTCACCCGATGGTGAGTGACACGCCTGCACATAAACATATGACGCTTCTTTGGATTGTATACAAAACTGGACCACGTTGTGTTTATTGACTTGAGACATAAGATATCGACTCTCGTTACCTAATTACACTAGCTACAGCACCCTTCAAACCGGAACACGGTAATATTTGCGCAGTATTGATTTTCGACTGCAATTGGAGGACCGGCAACAGAGACTAACTTAAAACATTTAAATTTTACATAGTTGTAAAGACTCATTGAATAGGAACCGATGGACGCTGGTCATCCGATCTTGGTCTTGCCCTAAAGCTCACCACAATATCCATATATAACCAGCTCTAAAGGTTTTACTAGTGCAGATCGCTATTGCTGGAAATCGTGTAGATACCACTGCAACGCCTATTGCAACCGACAAACAGCACAGTGCAAACATTACTGTGTTCCGGTTTGAAGGACGCCGTAGCTAGTGAAGTTATTGTGATATTGAGATTTAACATCTTAAGTCTTTGTCATGAGCATAATATAGAACTGTGTATATCAACCTAGTGCTTAGTTGTTATGTGCAAGGGTATGAGCATCTGGTGAACGTCCTGCTGGTCTCGTATGTTCGTCGGTTAAAAACCTTAAGTTTTTTTCATTAACGAAGTGAACGTCCTTATCTGATGGTAAGTGATACACCTGCCCATAATAACATGGCGTTAGTTAGGATGGTACATACAGCACCACATTGCGCTCGTCGCTTGAGACATATGATCTTTAGTCTCGTTACTAGACTGCAATAGAAGCTACGGTGGTACCTATCTATATGACCTCCGGCAACAGAGACTTCACCATCATCATCAGCCGTAGATGTCCACTGCTAAATATAGTCCTCTCCTAAAGATCTCCACATGCGGTCAGCATGGCCTTCGGCACCGCTGTCTACTAGAGGCCGACGTATGCAGAGGTTCATATGGTGGGATTTGAGCCATTCCCATCGCGCTGGCCCAATACAGGTTAGAGGGAGCCTGAGCCTCGCTTGTTGATTAGCAGGATACACCACGAGCAGGTGAGCTTGGCTTGGGTCCCGTGAATTGTTGTGCGGGACTCATTACACCCCCACAGAGACTTACCACTAGTGAAATTGAACCCCAATTGGAATGTGTTGTAATATCTCACAGTTCTTCCCTGGAGTCGTTACCGTAACATTCAAAAGGACTCGAAACAGAAGCCATTAATTTGAAAGGACGAACAGACAAGTCGCCTTTGTAAAAAGGATTTTTCCTTCGCTCCGTTCTGTGTTTGATAGATTGCTAACGAGATTTGAATATCGTGGGCTCGGAACGTTATTAATATCAAAATTTTCATAACAATTCCTCATTTAACACACCTTGAACGTTAACACTCATTTCTAAGTGTACGTTATTATATTATTTTATTATAAATTGTAGCTTCGTTAGTTGCTACTTAATTAGAGCTTCCGGTGGAATATTGTAAAGAAACCATTACATTTCAACAAGAGCTTTTTTACTGGTAGGTCTGTTGCCGGAGACCATCTATGTGGATACCATCGCAGCTCTCATTTCTGTGTTCTGGATTGAAGGACGCTGCAGCTAGTGTAATTATTGAGGTGAAGAGACAACATCTTGTCTCCAGGCGACGAGTACAATGTGGTGCAGTCTAACATTATAACTAGCGCGCCGTTGTTATGAGCTAGCGTATCGCTTACCATCAAGTGTCAGGTGTTCTAGAATGTTAGAATTTAAAAACTTTTACCAACAAATATCCATAATTGATAAAAAAAAATAGTACTCTATACTTCAAGGTTGAGGAAGGTACTTCATAAGAATGATGCCTCTAGTTTTAGTATTTTTTTTAACCTCATCTGATTAATCGACTTAACCCGTGCAGTAAGTAAAGAACTTTAACTAAAGCTGTTTATGAATCTCTAAAAGAATGTTTGTGCTTCGGGATTTCTCAAAGAGCGATAATTATTCAGACTATAAAACAATTAAAATCGCTTCAGTATTTAATAAGTTATGACGTCACAGATAGACATAACTTGAATTGATAGCAGCCTCATTGTTAGTCGTAAACAGACCAGATATAAGGAGACAGATTTGCTTATTAACAAACCTGACAATCTATAATCAAATGACGAAAGCTGGTATGCGGATGTGTGACGTCACGCCGCTCATTACCATACAAATGGCTAAGTCATCTTCAGCCGGAGCGGCGGAGATTGACTTTAGAAAAGAGTAACATACAACCGAAGTACAGTAGCGAGCCGCGCGGGTGCGTCCGCTTTGCGTGTGCTACGGTTTAACCGACAAAGCAGAAGGAGGATTGTTTTAACTTAAATGTAGTTTCATCTCTGAATACAGACTTAACAGAATCCGACAGCGAACGCCGTTTATTTGAAAAGGGATTTATTTGTTACTGTTCTAAGTTATAACTTACGATTGAAACATTTGCTAATCTTTCTAGTTTTGCTTTTTGAACAAAACAACTGTGAATAAGTTATAATATAAAAAAAAACAATCTTTTTGTAACATGAACTGCAGCTTACACTATCAAATGATTGTAGATGATTGCTAATCACCTCCTGGCCGGGATATGATATAAGAGTGTGGCTATAGTTAAGATGTTTTCACAGCGCGCTTTTGATTTCAAACATATTACAAGTTTTTTTTTTATTCTAGGAAGCTACGTAAAAATTAATACGTTATCTTGATAGTAAGAAATACGTCTAACCATATCCACGTGGTGGTAATGAGAATGTTACTTTCACTTTCAGCTCGTCGCCTTAAGTCATGAGATGTACTCGTATATATCGTTACCTCAGTTAGTTCACCAACTACAACAATAACGTAGTAATTACTATTATTTGTCGGCTGCCGTAAAAAATAGCAGCCTTGGCGGTCCCCGGCAACAGATCCTACCACCAGTGCAGTTGGAGCCTTATACTTGGCCATCTTGAAGGTAATGCTTACCATTAATATGTGTATATCTACGCTGGGACTACGCAACTTAAAACTTCAAGGTGACAAGCGCAATGATGTAATGTACTTTAACTAGCTTTACATTTTTGTGGGCAAGCGAAACCTTACCATCATCATCATCATCAGCCGCTAGACGTCCACAGCTGGACGTAGCCCTTCTTCAAAGATATATCGAACGGTCCTACGCTGCTCGTACAGCCGAGCACTAGGACCCGTCGTCTATAGGGGTTCATATGGAAAGGATGAGGGCCATTTCCCACCACGCTGCTCCAAAGCCGGTTGGTGGGAGCCAGAGCTTTTGTTGATTAGCAGAGTGCACCATAAGCAGGTGAGGTTGGCTTGGTTACAGTGAGTTGTTGTGCGGGAGCCTTTACATCACCATCACCACCAGTTACACTCATTTCATTTAAGTTGAAAATTAAAAGATTTCTGCTTAGAAACAGACATTGAAGGTCCATAACTAAGTAACCTCTATCGAGAGAGACCTTAATGTGTTGCTGTAAATTAAAAAACTTTCACACTCTAATTATCAAATAACAACTTGTGCGAAATTAGAAAAAAAAAATTACGTTTCACTCGCAGGGGAAATCAAACCTTGTGCGGGGCGACAACCCTTCACAACTTTCACCTGCATTTTATGAAAATTAAACTTCATATTTTATGTATCGGCCCGCTCTGGCCTTTTGGTGATAGCCGACAAAACAAATGGAGGTTTCAAGTTACTTTTATGTATAACTTCGTATTATATTTTACAGGGAGATTTTTAGTCTATATAAACAGCTTTCTTAGTTCTCCCACTGCTGGAACTTGGGGCCGTCTGCCACGAGGATAGAGTTACGTCGATTTATCAATTTTGTTTATCAAGCTCATTGGGGATAGAAACTGCATCTCATTTTATCACAGCTTCCTTCATCGGTTCCATGACACATACGGAGAAGTTAGCCCAAAAATTTATTACCATTTAGTAACTAAACTAAAGTGTAGGAATTTTTCTACGAATTAAGATGGTCCACCGAGTCTTAGACCTATGTCCCACAGTGTACGTCCATCTGTTGAGATGATGAATGATGACGACGGATTTTTAAGTTAAAGTACTATCAAGCAGTTTTAGCTGCTTCTGATTCTATATGAAGAAGAGGAACTGTTCAGCATCGACCCGAGGAACTTCAATGAACATTATTTGTTTGGCGCAACTCTAATTTAGTAACAGGTTTAAACAGTTATACCAGAGGACTGCAGGATAATTTGGTTAAGGATGTTCCGTAGAAATATCTGAAACTTGTATCCTTTTCATTAATATTCCAATCGTTGACTGGCTCCTGAATAATTCTCATCGGCGACGGTTCCGGTACAAAGCGGTTAGTTCCGCGCGCCTCGCACGTAGCGGGGGGGTGTTTGAAACAATTGGTACAAAAGCTTTTGAAACTTCCAAAGAATATTACTAAGTTATCACTTAACTCTGAATGTTAACTTTAATACAAGCAGTCGACACTATAAACCTAATTATTAAAAAATCTCATGTCTTTTTCACCTTCTCCACCAAACATCATTATAGTCTTGTTTCTACAAGTTACATGATAGCTTCCGCTGTGGAGAAGTTAACCTCTTGTTTTACAACACTGACGTCTTCTCGAATTCATAGCATCGTAGCAAGAGTTTGGACGGTGTTAGGGTTTCTTCGAACTCATCCAGACTAGCTACATCTATAATATTTTCAATCTGCAATCATTACATCATTTCAGTTATCCTCCAGTTAAACGTATGAGATAATATACTGGGCGATCAGACTTCACCACGAACGGTCCTATACAAAATTGTAGTGGAAGGTAATACAAAGTAAAACATAAGCTACAAAACTACAAGGTATTAAGGGATGCTTTTTATTTTATTATGCCAAGGGGCCAGACGAGCAAAGAGTTCATGTAGCATGTAATACTTTGTCTATAAGAAGGTGAGGCCTAGATATCATCATCACACCGCGCTTCATGTTGTGCACTGTTGGTGTTAAGTATCATTTCCACAGTATTTTAACCTCAAACAGTAATATGGGAGGTAAACAAAATATTAAATAACATACAGAAATTGAAGAAGGCAAGAGAAGGAAGAATGCAGAGAAGGAAACCTCTTGTGTACAACTTGGCAGCGTACCTTCCAAACAGTTCAGTTCTGATTTAGGCTTTTTCTCTGATCAGATCAATATCAACTTGAAAGCCATCATTCGAAAACTGTTCAGCCGTTTAACACTTTCTTATTTTACTTCAAAACACTGTCATATCATTATTATCATCAGCCGACAGATGTCCACTGCTGGACATATGCCTCGCCCAGAGATCTCCACATCGCAACCTTCATCAGATCGTGGGACCATCTAGTTGGGCACCTGACAACACTGCGTTTCCGGTACGCGGTCGCAATTTCAGGACCTTCTTCCCATTGCCGCTTGACTAGCAACTAACAAAAACTAGAGACTAACAATTCTAACTTTCTGTTATATCTTATCATCATCAACCGATAGACGCCCATTGCTGAAGATAGGCCTCTCCCAAAGATTTCCACATATAGTCAGCATTTCCTCCGGTACTGCTGGGCACTGGGGGCTGTCATATTTATGGTTTCAATTAAAATTTCCCACCACACCAGACCAATAGGGGTTTGGCAGAATATATATGACAGTCAATTTATAAACAAGGAATTTTTAAATAAAAAAAAAAATATGTTAAAAGTTTATAGTAAGTATTCTAAGTATAGAATGTCGGTATGTAAGGATGTGTACGGGTAGGGATTTACATGGGGGGATTCGGGAGATTTCCCACCACGCTGGCCCTATGCGGCTTGGCGGGAGCCAGAGCCTCGTTATATCTAATTACATTTTTTTAATTGTCATATTAATCGCACTAGTTATAACACTTAGGTCATATACTTTTAGCGCCGACTAACCTGTTAGATTAACTAATAAATTCAACCCTTCCCCCACACTCTTTACTTAAGGTTCTCGTGCAATAAATAAGGCTGGGACCGCAGTCTTCCCCGTGCAACTAATCTTACTGTAGCCGCAAAGCCTTTGCTGGAGATTTATTCTTGTATACTACCGCTTTAAGTTACCACTAAGTATGATATTTAACAAGAAATATAAAAACTTTTACATATAAGTAATTTCTAAGTTTTAACTTTTGCAAATGGTTTTTAGTTTTCTGCTCTCAGACTCTAAGTCTTGGACTGTTAAGAAGATCGCGACTAAGGTAACCTGTGCTGTCGTAGTAGGCGGCGTCCTGTCTTGTCGGAAGTAGCGGAAGTATTCAATGACCTTTAAGATTTTATCTTAGTGCTTAGTTAATAATAAGTCTTTTTCGATTATCCATTTAAGTACAACCGAAATATCATCATCAGTCGATAGACGTCCACTGCTGGACATAGGTCTACCCCAAAGATATATACATCAATCTGTTGCGCGTTGTTCGCATCCACTGGCTTCCCACGATTTACCAGATCGTCAGTGACATCGTCTCCGCCGACGGATAATCTGGATCCCGAGCCGACACAGTGAGCATGGGATCCGGGATCGCCAAGCACTAGGAGCTGTCTTATGTAAGGGTCCATATGGAGGGATTTGGGCCATTTCCCACTACACTGGTCTAATGCGGGTCGCTGTGAGCTAGAGCATCGTTTGTTGATTAGCAGGGCGCACCACGAGATGAGGGTAGTTTGAGTCCCGTTAGTTGTTGTGTGGGACTCCTTAGACCCCTTATGCCTAGTTATACTGTACAATAAGAAGATAATGTAAGCTGTGTTAGGAAACTGTAGCTTAATGTGGTGCTGTAAATATCCTAATCTACGTTTCAGTTCTGCTGAAGACAGCTTTAAATTTTTCGTGCATAAAAATTTGCTTTTCCTTTGAGAAATGTCACAGTTCACACGATCGGCGAGCTTGTAGAAAAGTTTAATTATAGTTCAGCTTTAATGAAAGCTCCTAACGACTGGCTAGGTGAGGATATTATTTGAAATGTTGAAAAAAAGGTCAAATCTAACTGAAAGGTCAGTAAATCGCTGACGAGGGACAGAACTGAACGCCAAGTATTTAACAAGTGCTTACAACGTGTCGGTACATAATTTCCAATTGATTTATTTAACTTATACCTGACTTTGTATCATCAAGTGATAATGAGAAGTACGAGTGCGTTATCAATCAAAATATTGTTATCATTTAATGTTAACTTTAATACGGTTAATAGTAATAAAACTAAGAATAATTATGACTAGAATATACTTAGCCCTTTGGAACTGCTATATAATAGTTACGGAAATACTGCAATCCCACAGCTGGACCTCGATCAATTCACATAAAAAAAACTTAACTCACACTTTATTCTTAGAGTCTTTTTTAGCTTTAGTTATTTATTATGTTTTCTTGTGTTACTGTAATTTCATCATCATCATCATCATTAGCCGATAGACGTCCACTGCTGGACATAAGCCTCCTCTAAAGGTCTCCACATCGATCAGTCCCGCGTTCGCATCCACTGGGTTCCTGCGATTTTCACCAGACCGTCGGTCCACCTTGTAGGAGTCCCCTCTACACTACATCTACTGGTACGCGGGTGATACACGAGGACCTTACTGCCCATCAGCCGTCGGTACTTCTTCGTTACTTAAGTCTATCAATCTTTTAGGCTATGTTGGTGACTTTAGTTCTTCTATGGATCTCCACATTGCATCAACCCGCATTGGGCCAGCGTAGTGGAAACTGGCTCGAATTCCGTCAAATGAATCCCCCTACTGTAATTTGGGTATTAATAATTTACCGTCCAATGTAAAGATAAACATGCTAAGTAATGATTTTCAGTAAAAATACACGAAACGATAAAGCACGCGCGTTTGGACCCTAACACGTTATAAAATATAGACCCGCGATGTACTCGTAGTACGGTACAGGAAGTGGGCTCAGATAGCGGCGCGCCGCGAATTGAATTATTGCTGATAGAATTAGCCCACGTCACTGACTCTTCCGTGTAATCACTGTCAGATAAGTGTTTGACTATTCGCTGTTAGTATTTTTTTTAAATATAACGAAATTTATGATTATACATCACTGCCTAGGTTGTGTACACAGCGCCGCGACGCACCGGTCGCTCTGTGAGGTAAGATACCTCTTGAGATAACAATAAAGTTAAAGCGGTTACATCATTAACTACAATTTTCTTCGATCTTCCATATTATTTTAATCTGTATCTGTTATCAAAGCCTGTATTACTGATAATTTATCACGTTGAGAAAAACGCTACAAAATTTTTACAAAAGTTAGATATTGTGGATTTAAATATAACTTATATAGCTCTTCTAGATAAAAAAGTCTAAAATACTGTTAAATATAAATACTCAAAAGTTTCTATTAAGAGGATGTATAGCTGTAGAGCTTTAATCCAGCTATGAGGATATGGTGAGCATACTAAACCATTTTACAAAATGTCGCCATGTAGCCGGCCCCTCGCGTGCAGGGTACGCAGGCTGCACCATAAAGTTTTGTGCTTTATCTATATTTAAAACTTAAGTTACCTATTTCAATTCATCATAAATTATTACAATATAAACAATTTGAGAGATGATTATTTAGATATGGTAAGATAGCTAGAGTAGGCTGTGCTTATTTAGCTAGATAAAGCTCACATTCCTGCGTGTGATGGCCGACTACACGGCGCCGCGTAACAATATTCAATATAGATTATTTATAAATTTTTAAATAAATAAATAAACATATCCAAGGAAGTGATTAGTTACTACGATAAATATAATATATTTTTAAAAGCTAATATTAATTACATACAATAATTTATCTCATGATATTCCACCCCCATATGATACAGTCGGAATGTTGTAACCGGATGCTGTACATTTATTTGTAAATAAAATACACAAATGGCTGTAATTTTTCAGACGAATAATTCATACTAATGAGATAATTAAGCTGTATAATATAACCTTTTTTAAACCCATAGCTATACTTTAGAAAAATTAATATATTAACAACAATCATATCTCATCACTGTTTGTTATACAATATGAACATAAATCTAATTGGAAAGCTATCAAATGGACAACAAGTGTATTAGCTCAATTTAATGAAACCTCAATTAAGTTAGTTGTATTGGTAAGCTCCGAAATTACTTAAAGGCCGAAAAAAACTTAATTAAAACACCGACTCCTTTAACTTCGTTAAGATATTAAGCAATTAATTCGTGCTCGCGAAAAAGACTGTTTAAGTCCTAAACAAACAACTCACTTGAGATTCACGTGGGGAGGTTTGACAGAGACACAGAATACTTGTAAATATATATAAATATATATATATATATATATGTATATATTTATCTGTAACCACAAATATTAGTTAGACATTTAATTTATGAGAGAAAATGTAAATTTAAAGGACAAAAAATACTCTACGAGAAGAGAGATGATCACATGATTGGATACATTGCTTATTATGATTGATAAACACTTAGAAAAGGTTGCGCTGGATAGAAAACTATTCATTCAACATCAACATCGTCAGCCGATGGACGTCCACTGCTGGACATAGGCTTCTCGCAAAGATCCCTACATCGGGTAGGGATTCATATTGGGGGAATTTGGGTATTTTCCCACCATGCCAGCTCAATGCGTGTTGGTGAGAGCCAGAGCCTCTTTTGTTGATTAGCAGGGAGCACTACTAGCAGGCGAGGTTGGTTTAGGTCCCTTGTGATATTGTGCGGAAACCCTTAAACCCCTTTATCCATTAATAAACGATTAAGTATATCTAAAAAAAATTAAGTAATAAATGAAAAATATTTCTAAAAAAAATGGTTTCGTAAAGATAAATAAACGATGTTAATATTACTTTAAAACTTATATCTGTTATGTTATAAAATGCAGTCATTTAAAAACATTTTCGATGCCCGGAGGCTACTTGTTGCTACGGCGTAGCAGTACACGTAGACTGTGGCTACGCCAGACGCACGCTTTGTGTAGCAGAGTACAACAAATTAAATACACGAGGCATTATTTTTTAAATTACTTTACTCTTTTAACAGTTTACTTAAATAACATTAAAGTTAACTATAAAGAAGAATACTCATTGAGTCTATTGATGGTTCATCATCATCATCATCATCATTATCAGCCGACAGACTTCCACTGGTGGTATAAGTTCGCCTACAGGTAATGTAGCACTGGTTAGAATGATATACACTGCCTCACTTTTGTTCATCGTTTTAAGACCTAAAATATTATCTAGCTACTCCTGCAACTTCAGTAGCTCCAGCGCCTTAAAAACCGGAAGTAACTTTTGCAGGTTTCGTTTGTTTTTTAACAAGATAAATAATATATATGTGACTTTTATTGCTTAGTTTTAATATAATAAATTTGTTCTTACAATTATAAATTCCAGTGAATAAATAATGCTTTCATCATCTTAATAAGATATGATATAGATGAAGTTTTATAATATAATATATAGGAAACTTAATAAACAGTCCTTACATATAAAAAATAGTATAACATTTAAAAAAAATATATCTTTGTTTATGTATACATCATTAGTTTGTTGGCCATTTTTTCAGTTTTCTCCTGTAAACATCTGCAGTTTACTTAATCAAAGTTTGTTATAAGTTTTCAAACGGAATACTGAGGTAGTCGTGCTCAATTATGTTAATCATGTCATCCAACCAGGCTAATTAAAGATTTGAAAAAACTTAATTAGAACAATTACTTTGTTGACATTGTTAAGAATTTAATCTTTTAACTCTGGCTCGAAGGAAACAATGGTAAAGTCCTAAATAAACAAACTGTTTCCGTAGGTGCTCCGTCTCATATAAAAGTCTACTCGTAGATCTGTTAGTGTAACTTGATTTGGAATTAGATTTAAAACTATTATCTTAACAATGAATAAAATATTTGAACGATGAGGAATAATGCGGAGAAGTTCAAATGTCATTATTGATTTTTTAAAGGGATAGTTCACAGTTTATTGATGTTGTAGAGAAAGCTTTGTGTTCTGATTTGAAGATTGCAGTACCTGGTAATTATTAAGTTAACAAGCCTATCCACTTAAACTTACTTTTCAAGACAACAAGCTTAATGTGAAGGAGGGTGAAAGTTCTACGCGCGTCGAGTTTAACTAAATAGAAACATGTTACATACAAAGTATTCCCGAACACATTCAAAGTTCAAAGTTTTAACATTCAATTAAAAAGCAGCTGCATTATATAAAGGTCAGTTAATTCGCAGCGGTTCTTTTGTTCCATCGGACTCGTTCCCCGGGACCCGCGGACCTCTGCACTTTATACCGGAAATGTCAAAAGCATCGCCACATTGCTTTGTTTCGGCTTCCGCTAAAACCCTGTCAACCTGCCCAGTTTAACAATAATTTAACCCTTTGAAGTAAAATCACATTCGATACATTTGTAAGTTTTGGTTAAAACTTTATCAATTCATATAAGGGTACATTTGTGTAGGGTGTAAGGGGTCCCGCACAACAACTCATGGGTCTCAAGCCAACCCCACCTGCTCGTAGTGCATCCTGCTAATCAACGAATCAGGTTCTATCTTCCGCCAACCCGCATTGGGCCAGCGTGGTGGAAAATGGCTCAAATGCCCCATATCAACCCCTACAAACAACGCAACGCAAGACCGATCGATAGGAGGGTCTGTTTAGGTAGCCTATGTCCAGCAGTGAATGTCTATTGGCGGATGATGATGATGATGAAATTCATATAGATTTTTATGTGTCTGCTTTGCTTTGCTTGCTTGCTTTGCTTTGCAGACTAAAGTCTGCTTTTTCATTACATTCTTGTTGTATCATATTAGGCGACTATGAGGAAATAGTTCGAAAGAGAATGCGGAAACTTTCTTCGTGACCATTACTGTCAAACCGACATTCATATCATACCTGCCGTGTGATCTTGAATAGATTTACATTCAGGAGTGGACATGAATAGACTGGCACACTGTAATACAGTAATGTTTGTCTACAACTACATGACAGCAGATCTTTCTGAAAGCAGTACAATAAATTCTCTGAAGTTCTCCGTAAAGAAGGAATCGGATATGGGTATGAATACATCAAGCCAGATCTGCGCCTCCACTGCTGATACTCGGAGATAATCAAGGCTGATAATGATCGTGATAATTCAAAGATATGAATGATGACAGATGATATTTGGAACATCGGAAGTTGTAGAAAGAAGTTTATATTTCGATTTGAAGATAGCTATTGATCGTTGTCTATCAAGATGTTTCTACGTTATGTCGCTTTCCTCATCATGTTTTTCTTGATTGGAAGCCAGGGTTAGAAGCCGGACCTTCTCGGGTTATTTCCAGTTCACATATGAGTTCCACGATAACATACCGGTTTGATTATGATTTCGATCATGAAATTGTGTATGTTTCATCTGGTTTATCGAACTGAATACAATGCGACGGCGCGGGGGCCGTTTGTATGGACACTCCCTCTACCCCCAACAATGTGGTATCATCATCTCTCTCTCCTGTTATCATACGATACGTTCGTTTCATAATTGAAATATCTCGTTTTCTTTTCATTACGCTGCTCTGATTCTGTTTATTTTTGTTTTAAATATCAGTCCTTGCGCAAAAATACACACAATATCAGAGTTTTACATGGGATTTGCACCCTTTAACACAAGGTCTGCTTCCCCTACGTCCCATATAAATTTATTTGCATTTTTTAACCCTCGGATATATATACATGGATATCTGCATCACGTATTTATATATATTTATCTCTCTTGCTCTACCATTGCGCTAAATATCCTTCCTTTTTGCTATATTTGGGTTTTAATAATATTAAAAAACGTTTTAATGTTATTTCTCCTGGGCCTCAGGACCTTTTCTCTCAAGGATAATGTCGTGGCTATAGATACACACATAACACAGTAGGTGACTCTCTCTCTCTCTCTCTTCCTAGCTATTATCCCATACGGTGGTGGGGTCAGCTTTCCTTGTTTTTCCTCTCCATTTCGCTCTGTCCTCAACATTATAGTCAGTCACTTGGCACTCGCGCATGTCTCTTGACACGACATTTTTCCACTTTATTTTGGGCCTGCCTTTGGGTGTTTGACCCGGGAGTAAGAACTGCAGTGCCAAGTTGCCAATGTTGTCAGGCGGCCTTCTTCTTCTTCTTTCTAACACGGTAGGTGACCGAATAGGTTTTAGCTTTGCGAAAATCAAACATGAATTACAAGCGATCTTTTGTTTACCTCATTTCTATCACAATTTACGGGAAGCAAAATATGAATTTATTTATATCCTACCCCTTGTCTAAATTAATTTTAAGTTCAAAGAAAGATAAACGGAACCGGAAAACGTAATAGGATGTATAAAGCTTCGAATTAAACTTTGTGTACAAATAACGGATTGAAATAAGTTTAATTAAAACATAATTTATTAACATGAAAGCGACTGAGGTCCTCAAATTGTGGCTCAAGCTGTGGAGGTGCAGCTCCAAATAAAGTTAAGATACGTTGCTTCAAGAGGCCGCGTACAGGTCACGGAAGTGTAGGACGTCCCTACAGATGGACCGACGACTACATCAGAGCGGTCGGAAGTGGGTGGAGGCGAGAAGCCGAGGATCGCATTTCGTGGAAGACATTGAGGAAGGCGTATATCCAACAGTGGATAAACAAAGGCCGATAACTATAATGAAGACGATGATTACACAAGCTACAGCACCTTTCAAACTGCAGCACAGTAATATTTGCGCACTGTCGTTTAGGCACGGTAAACTTTGTATTTTCTCCATGGTTTCAACGGAATTAGAACTCTACTGGATGCATTTTTAATAATGATCTCCATATTTGATCACCTCAAATCAGGTTTGCTGTCAATATAAGCCTCCGTAGCTGGAGATCTTCGCAGTACCATCGAACAATAGTGTATAGAAATAATTGCGTTCCGTTTTAAAGGGTGTTTAGGTGTGAACTCGTACTCCGTTATCAGCGATATGATCTTCTGCAGCTAATTAAAAGGGAAAAGTTCCTGGAATACAAAAAGTGGGGAGAAGGAAAAAGTCATGATTGAGGAATATCAGGGAATGGACTGCTATATTTGGAGCGTCCGATTTGTTCCGCCGAACCAGAGACCAAAAGGACTGTACCACGCTGATCGCCAACCTTCACTAGTTGGAGAGCCATTTTAAGAAGAAGGTAGTGAAATTATTAGAGTCATCATTATCTGAACAGATGGACGTGCATTTTTGAACATAGGTCTTTTGTCATTGCTGGGGGCCACTGGACTCGATAGCGGAAGACCGTGTTGAGGAATACCTTATAAGAGACTTAAATATTGTAGTAATGAGACTTAGATCTTATGTCTTGAAGCGATGAGCATAATTTAGTGCTGTATATACATTCTAACTGAGGCCACGTTGTTATGGACAGGCGTATTGGCACTAGATAGACGTCCTATTCCTATATAGAGCCTTTGTACATGATGCTAGTTTGATGCAGATATGAATTCAAAGTATACTTATGATATGTGTGTTATTGCGGTAAGAGAAACATTATCAATTGTAAAATTTAACACAAGATTAACATATATATATATATATATTATATGAATATATAAAATAGTCTAAATATAGTCCCACAGGGACTATCGAGGGGGTGTGTAAAGCTCCCTACAATCGCAAGTTATACAACACACGTCGCATCGAACTCCGCACACTTTAGCTCCGAGTTGTAATTAACTGTTAATATTTTAATAAGGTTAACCGGTTAAATGTTACCGGTTACTGTAACCCGTGTGCGCGTGGTGGGCCGCGTGATTCCGGTTCATTTTATCGTTCGGTAACCAATTTATCAAATCATATAACGTTCGTGTCGCCGCAGTGAGCAGTACTCCATCCCCCATCGAGGAGGAGGAGGAGGCCGCTGTATATGAAGCTTTATGTAGTAGAATTTTAGTCTATTCCCTTTTTAAAAATAGGTTAAGTGCTTGTTCACAATCCTGTCTGGTGTTAAGTCGCTGCGAGGTCTGTGGTAGTATAACACTAGAATAGTAACAGTCCATTAATTATTTTGAAAAATCTCTCAGCACGGGAACGCCAGGAAGTTGTTTAACTACTTTTCGTTTCTCATCAAGAACGAGCAGCTCGATCTTTTTATTTGCAATCTGTGGATGTATACAACATAACGACAGTGACTCCATTCATCTGATCATCCAGTGGTAAAAAGGGATAGAGTATTACATCATAAAGTACGAGTATATATGTACTTTGTAGGAAGAGTTTTTGTTTTTATTAATTCAAACATGGTAATATATACTTATTGATATAGATTTTAAAATGTTGTGAATCTATCTTTGAATTGTAATACAGTTTGTTAGATTACTGTAAAATACAGTGCAGTAAACTGAGAATACATTAAACGATCAGATTCTTCACCAGTTAATTATAACTGTTTAAACTTTATGATTTCTCTGAAACTTCATTCACAAGCGCTCTGTATGTGTATAGAAAGACAAAAAGGATTTCATCAAACGATAATATCCTTTGTCGTTTGTTAAACGTATCTATATTAATTGTGAAGCAACGAGTGGTTAAGTTTCATAAGTTTCCTGAAATTGTGATCTCTTCATCTCACACGATAACTAATATTATGAATATATTATACACAGCTGTCACGAGATTCCGGTAAAGGGAGACATATTACTTACACATGTCGTATGAAGATTGTAATAAAATATTCCTACAGCCTACAACCATTAATATTCGTGTGGACCAAAATCTCAAATTTAAAGATATGCTTCGTACAAAGAATAAAACACCAACATCAGCCCATAGGCGCCCATTGTTGGACCAAAAGCCTCCCCTAAAGATTCCCCACATCGATTGGGTAGGAATTCATATGTGGGATTTGGGCCATTTCTCACCACGGCGTATTTCGGGTTGGTGGCAGCACTACGAGCAGATGAGGTTGGCTTAGACCCCGTGAATTGTTGTGCAAAACCCCTACCCCCTACAAAGAATAAATAGTTAAAGTTATCAAACTGATCAAAAATTGTTAATGATGAGCAGAGTTTCAATTTATCGCAGCACAAGCATCTGCTCCGGAAATAGACGTCAGCTTTGATACTAATATCAAACGGAAATGGATTTCACTTTAAAACCTCAAAATGTAGGATAAGTTAAGAGTTTCTTTATGCGACGAAGCAATGAGACAAGGAAGCCGTCCATTTGATGGTAAGTGTCCGTAACACGGTGGATGACATCACACCAGGTTGTTCTCATCGCATTGAGACGAAATGTTAAATCTTGTTACACCTTTTTTGTTATTAGGGGAAATCTCCGAAACTATTATCCTGCTTTTAGACGGGGAGAAGAGAAGATGTTATTTTTTTACCCACTAGAAACTTCTTGGCACCATCAAGTACGGAACCATGCCGTGTCGCAATCCCCCGCGGAGCCTGATAGTGCAACATGGCCCGCGAATCCGATAGATCCTATCAGTCACCGTCTGCGGCAGATTGGATTTACCTTAGTCCCTTTTTAATAACTCGAGAATATAGGCCTGAAGTCTCGCTGTACTAGTACTTTCACTAGCTACAGCGCCCTTCAATCCAGAATACAGTAATGTTTAGATAATACTGTTTTTCGGCTGCAATAGGAGCTGTAGTGGTACCTAGACAGTCTTCGGCATTAAAGACTTACCACTAGTGAAATATACGAGTATATATATGCGCGTATGTGTATATATATATATATATATATATATATTACGAAGTAGTTTTGGAGGTTGTTGAATTTAAATGATATGATACCCTGATAATACCCAATGAGGGTTTCATTGGGTATTTATTGTTCATAACGTTTCCACGACTGACCTTAGGGGTGCAATTGATATTCCGGAGCCGAGTTATTACCGTAATTCTTTTATAAATGTATTCATCGCTCGTTACTGGTAACTTTGGACTGTGTAAGGAATTTAAATATATTGAATCAATAAGATATACTATATATCATTACTTTAATACGATATCGCTAATTGATGGTTGGTCTCTGTTGCTGGTAACCGTTTATGTAGGTACCACTGCAGCGCCTATTGCAGCCGACACACAGTACTGTGCAAATACATTACTGTGTTCTGGTTTAAATGGCGCTGAAGTTATCAATGGTGGTAGGTCTCTGTCTACTATCTAAGTAGGTACCCCCGCAGCGCCTGTTGCAGCCAGCTAATAGTATTGTGCGAATATTGCTGTGTTCCAATTTGAAGAGCATTATAGCTAATGAAATTACTAAAATAACGTGACTTGGCACCTCGTCTCACGACGAGCATAATGCAGTGCAGTGTATATCATCCTAACTAGCGCCACGTTGTTATAGGCTGGTGTATGATTAACCATCGGGTGAACGGCTCACTCGTCGCTTTGTAGAATAAAAAAAATACCATTATTAAAAACAGAAAGTAATAAATCCAAAGTAAAAGAAAATTAATATGTTAAAAATAAACTGATTGATAAGTTGACTTTTATTGCATAATTTTTTTTATACAATTGAGACGAGCGGGATGTTAAGCAGGGCTGATGGTAAGTGATACGCCCGCCCATAACAATGCGCCGCTAATCAGGATGTTATACACAGCACCACATTGAGTTCGTTTTAAGACATAAGTTACGTCACGTTACCTCAGTCATTTCACTAGCTACAGCTTCCTTCAAACCGGAACGCAGTAATGTTTGCCGGCTGCAATAGACTAGACGGTCTGCGGCAATAGAGACTTAAATTTGTTTAAAAACTAATCTTTCGTAAGTTTTCCTATTTTATAACTTGAATGCTCTGACTATATATTTAAGAGTTTTATAAAGAATTTAATGTTTGAACTTAAAACACGTAAGGGGTAAGTATAAACACTTGTCGAACGGAAAGCGCTTCAAGTATTACAAATGTCTAAATGAGTTGGTAACTCAATGGAACGAGGACTCAATTTGTTTCCTTGTTTGTTCGCCGCTTTCATATTCCTTTAATTAAATTCTTGCTTAATTCTAACTGTAACATAGCCTCAAACTCACATGATATTAAGTAAAGGGAGCTTGGATGATATAGCGTGCCCCTCCAGAATGTTTGGGCTCTGATATGTTGGCAGTCGGCACACAGCTATGCTGTTACTAATACGACTGCAGATATACAATATGAGGGTGGTAGCTAACCAAGTGTAGTCCAGGAATCGAATCTGGGAACTCCGTTATACTATTCAGGTAGCTACTACGGAACGCTATGGAAGCATTCAGAGGTAGAGGTAGCTCTTTTAAATTTGCCTGACTAAATTAAGGTTGTGTTAGCATTCTAGAAAAAAAAGATATCGAGAGTGCCTGTTTGTAATATATTGGGATTGGGTTTAGCCATTAATTGGTTCAACTCTCTCAGTATATCAGCTGTTTAATGAATTGGTATAAGAATGTTCAAATATGTATGTTTTCCATGCGAAATAATTTCATCTCAGGACACAAGGAGTCGCTTTAAAACCGGAGCAAGTTTATAAAATTTCATTATTAACAGGAGTTGGATTAACTTGAGCCCGCTAACACAAAGAGCGCTTCAATTAAAGATTAACTCATTTTCTACATCGTGGGAGTCAGATGGAGCTGATTAGGCACGGAGTGTCTCAGTGAGGAGTTATCACCGCAAGAGGCGCCCGCCGTGCACTCGAAAGAGGAGGAGCGTCTGCGATACTTCTGAATCGTGAAAGGTTCAATTTAAAACCATTGAAATGGATAGCTGTTGCTTTTGTAGGAGAAGACCCACTTCCAACAGTGGGAACTTTATGTGGACTGATTATTATAAACTAACTGATGATTTGTTTGCTTTAATGAGTAATGCGGGTTGATAATTTTATTAATAATAATGCACTAGTTTGTGAAACCTTAACGTTTTCCGTCACCGGTCGCTGATCTAGATTGTCGAAGATTAAAGCTTATTTGTGTTTATATTTGCGTTGTAGTTTTCAAATATAAATGTTGCTATTCATTACCCTGGTAATTTACATCACAAACCGTAAACCGATTTCTTTTGGGCGTGAAGAGCGTCGTAGCTAGCGACACTTTCGCAAACCTTTTGTATAGTATATTTTAAACTCTGATCAACCTTGTAATTTGAGCGGAACTCTTTTCATCAAAACACTGCGAAAGAAATAAACTCTGTTGTATTACAATACACCCATATCCGGTATTATATTATCACTTTAAAAGCATCCGTTTGAAGTGTCATCATCATTAATACAGCGACGTACGCAAGTGTTCCGTCTTTGAAGATATCGTTACGTATCAAATGAATACCAAGTAATTGACAATTAAGTGTAAACATGATGTAAACTGTAAATAGTTGAACAGTATTCAATTTACATTCGTCGGCGAATTATTTACGCCAAGTCCGCTCCGTCTCACCGCAAATAGCTAACAATTACGATCTATTTAAAGACAAGGAACTGAATAGCTTGCTTTAAACCACTCCACCTCGCGGACGATTTCCTGTTTACAGGACCAACGTATTCCTGCAAACACTGCGTGTAAACTCTTCACTTCTATGCTACCTGATATATGATTAACTTAATTTGTTGTATTTTCTGTAGCATCGTGTATGTTGGTTGAAAGCTTAAGAGCTTAATAACTTGAAAACTTTCAGGTTTGTCTGCAACATTTCGCCGGAAATAGCGAACAATAACTAGTTAATGCTATCATTGTAATGGCTCCTAGACGTATACACATCGCGTTGATAACAATGAGTAGATTTTAAGAAGCTTTTAAAAAGCTTTTCGGTGAAACTTTTTTATACAATAAAGCTGCGAGACAAACAGGATTACTATGAATCAGGGTTACTGATAGTAAGTCTCTGTTGTTTACTGGATGTAGGTCTCTGTTACCGGAGACTGTCTAGGTATGTACCACCGCAGCGCCTATTCCTGCCTCACTACGATTACTGTGTTCCGGTTTGAAGAGCACTGTAGCTAGTGTAATTAGAGAGAGCGCAATGTGGTGCAGTGCACACCAAATTAATTAGTACCACGTCGTTATGGGCAGGCGTATCGTTTACCATCAGTTGAATGTCCCGCTCGTCTCGTTGGTTAATTATGTAAAAAAAAGACTTTTTTCCTCCACCCACAACTGGGGCTTGGTTAGCTCATTGTATTAAAACCTTATGATAGGTTTAAAAGTCTCATTATCCCAGCAATTTCACTAACTACAGCGCTCATTTAATTAAAATACGGTACAGTGTAAATATTTTAACATATACCAAATGTTACAAAAACAAAATGAAATCATCATCATCATCACATGATCAGCGGATAGAGGTCCACTGTTAGACACTGGCCTACCCAAAAATTCCCACCTCGATTGGCTTGAGATTTAGGCAATTTCCCACCACGCTGGCTTAGTGCGGGTTGGTGGAATGCAATGCCTCGTTTGTTGATTAGCAGGGTGCATCATGACCAGGTGAGGTTGGCTTGGTTCCCGTGAGTTGTTGTGCATAATAGGAGACGTTTGATACTTTATCAGACATGTATTTTAATTTATTATATTTCCGGTTATTGGTCCCTATTGTCATATTGATGGCAAGTCTCAGTTGCAGGAGACCGCCCAGGTACCACCGCAGCTGCCGTTGCAGTCGACAAAGATTAGTGAGCAAACATTACTGTGTATCGGTTTAAAGGGCGCTGTAGTTAGTAAAATCACTGGGGTTAAGAAAATTAATATCTTATGTCTCAAGGCGAGCATAATGTGGTGTAGTGTATATATCCTAATATATCGTTGTAATATATATATCATTCCATATTCATATAATATTCCATGTTGCTGTGCTCGTACGCGCGCCAACTTACTTGTCGTCTTACCTAGATATGTTTACTGGCATTCATTTTCCACATTTACTGCTGCAGCCTTGATCAACCTAATTATTTCCTGTTTATTCTAACCTTTCCTTCCTTTTCCGTTAACTACCTGTCTGCGCATACCGACGCACTAACTTGACGTACAAGGAAACCTTCACATTACCATTACTCTCGCACATGCGCGTTAAATGTTTGTCAAATAATAACGCCGTCGGTTTCTTAACAGTAAATAAATAAATAAATAAAAACAATAGCCTTCTACGGAATAAATAAAACCTTCCTTACCACTTCTCGTATGAACGAGTGGCATGTGAAATTCCTTTCCATCAGCGCGAAGGTTTGATGTAAATTAGTTCCATCTCTCATTGTGTTGTTTATTCAGAGTCCCTTGGGACACAGTCCGAGATACTCTCACCGCGACTACATAACTTAGTAGGGCACTAAGCTACCGAGGTCAATGTTTTGACTTAACCATTTGTAATACAGATATATGTATTAGTATTTTGTGAATTAGAATCCTATTTGTCTTACTACTGGTGGTAGGTCTCTGTTGCCGGAGACCGTCCAGGTAGGTACCATCGCAGCGCCTGTTGCAGCTGACAAACAGCACTGTGCAACTATTACTGTGTTCCAGTTTGAAGGGCGTTTTATCTAGTAAAATTACTGGAGTAACGAGATTTATCATCTTATATGTCGAGGCGACGGGGACAATGTAATGTGTATAACATTTTAACTAGCGCCCTATATGAACCCCTACGTACGACAGCTCCTAGTACCCAACTGTACTCGAGGCCATGCTGACTGTATGTGGAGATCTTTGGGGAGGCCTATGTCCAGCTGTGGACGTCTATCGGCTGATAATCAAACCGTAAGCTCCTCGTATTTGTGATGAATACGCCAATTACCCTAACGAATACGTTCAGCAGCGGATATGGATAAGCTGTAATTAAATGTATCATTTACCATCAGGCGAAAGTTCATTTCGACTCATTGTGTTTTAAAAATGGCTTCCATGAAAGCTTAAAGCTTTATCCACATTCACATCATTATCTCATCTCCAGTTAAATTGAACAGCCCAGGCGTTACATTACATTTACGTTGAGCGTTATTGTTGCGAAGGTCACAATTTCCGGCGGAAACCGATGAGACGGGAGTTAAGAAATGATTGCCAGAACTTTAAATTCCTTTACAATATATATATATATATAAGACGAATTGAAAGTTCCTTACATGGTGACAGACTAAGGCCTAAGACCTATAATAATATGGTTCTAAATAGAAGATAACAACATTGGAACGTATTACCTTTGTAATTTCAATAGCTGCAGCATCCTTCAAGCTTGATCAAAACAATGAAACCTATCACTGAAACTTCATATTCATGCTTAAGAATATAATAGGATTCTGATGGTAAGTCTCTGTTGCCGGAGACCGTCTAGGTACCACCGTAGCGCTTATTTCTGTCGCCATTACTGTGTTACTGTTTGAAGGGCGTTGTAGATGGTGTTATTAATGATGTAACGATATAGGCGTATCACTTACCATCAGGTGAACGTCCCGCTCATCTAGCCGCTTAATAGAATAAAAAAGGATAGTATCCGCAATACATTTTCAATATTATTATTTTTTATTGGATTTATAATGGTGATCTGTTGCTATGGATCATCCACACGCATAGTAAAAGTAGTGGTGTGCAAAGTTTACTATGCTGTATAATTACTGTTTATATAGTTGTACTGCAAGTACATCTTTTATACTACACCACACTATACAACTTGATTCAAACTTTTACAAGATCAAGTTTCCTGTGACTTAAAGATCTGCTATCATCATCATTAGCCTATAGACGTCCACTGCTGGACATAGGCCTCACCCAAAGATATTCACACACAAACAGCATAGCCTCCGGTACTGGCGCTAGGGGATGTCGTGTGTAGGAGTACATATGAGAAGATTTGAGTCTTTGGGATTTTGGACCAAGATCTGCTGTACTTTTTTTAAAATCCATGAAGCTACAAAACGAGCGGGACTTTCACTTGATGGTAAGTAATACACCTGCCCATAATGTGGTGCTAGTTAGGATGATATACACAGCACCGCATTGTACTCCTCACCTTAAGACAATATGTTAAGTTACCCCATTATTACACCACTTAAAACGCCATTCAAACCGGAACACATTTGCTAAGAAATATGTGTGTTAATCAGATCATCATCCTCGCCCACTACTGGACATGAGTGATTAATAAAATACCCAAAGATATAATAAGTAATCAATGGCATATAATGCTGATAACTTCTACGTTTTCAATACTTTTTATGCTTCCATAAAACTATAACTTTGTAAAATAATTATTTAAAGTATAACTTAGAAATTTAAGTATATAAAAGTTTAGAGAGCTTTATTATAATGTAATAAATTATTTCATTTTAAACTTTGCCGATGGGACAGATCTATTGAGTAATACTAAATTATAATAGTAGATTAAAACCTTTGAAACATAACAATAGTAGATTCAATGTTTTAAATAAACCAATTCCATAGTAACAATACGAAATAAGGAAAAACTTTATCTTTACAGCAGTTACAAAAAGCTTTCAGATTGCTGAAAAGATTTGTGGAATAAGTAAAAACAATCTCGTCTTCTACTATCCCAAATTTTCAACCTGTACTTATTCCTATAGCAAAGGTAACGTTAGAGGAGAACTAAAAAAGTAGTTCGCGTTTATTGTTAATTACATCACTTAATTGTTGAAATTTAACGGAATTACTCATCGTAAAAAATAACTTAATTGCCTATGTATTTTACTGTCCGCGCCGTAACTTGAAGGCTTTTGATATTAATTGGTTTACAAAGCGTCATAAAAATCCTTTTTGCACGAGACGAAAGGAGCTTTCGGCCAATTGATTGCTTAGAGAGTATTTAATCAGCATTTCAAAGCAAACAAAGTTTTTATAAACAATTGTCCGAAATAGGAGGCTCTATCTACATATACAAAATAAACAGCTTCTTAATTTGCCCACTGCTGGGATTCAGGAATTTCTCACAGAACATGACTTATATTTACGAAAGTTGTCGAGCTTAGAACTCGTCGAGAAACTTTAGATGTTTTCTTTCACACAAAAGCTCAAGCGCATTAGGGTTCGCATCCAGGTCTCTTCTAAATATATTACCTATATGTTTAGAAGAGACCTGGGCCTATAGCTTTACTAGACTGTGCTATATAACTGTATATATATAAACATATGGATGTGTGTTTCATATTATGAACAATTCTCAACTATGAAAGTACGGGGAAGCTTTTTTAATTAATAATCGTCTCGAGTAGTTTTTCTAGTTACAGCTTCTATTAAGCTTAAACACATTACTGTGAGGCAGTAGGAATGCGCGGCAAGAACTATAGAGCTTTTAACTAATGAAAAACTATGATTTCATTAAAATTTAAAGAGGTGTTCTTGTATTGACAGCTTCATTTATTAGGACTGTTAAGCAATTGCTGCTTAGTTCTTAACTTAAGCTCTTTAAGTAAACAAAGTGATTATCCTCCAAAAGCGATGCAAGCTTAGACGAATCTGTCTTAAGCACAGATTTACTGCTATCGACACACTGCAGACCTTCGGTGGACCCATTCTACACAAAGTCGTATCTGTCTGTTTGTCCAGTTAAATATTAACCGTGGCTTGACCGATATTAACTGGCTGAACTTTAACTAACATATAGCTTAAGATATAAGTTATTAGATCTACTTATAATTATACCAACAATAAGGGTTCCGTATATATTTAAACATATGACATTGTCAATACTTTCATTTGTTCAAGTTTTGAGAAACAGTAAGTACAAATTGTATTTATCTACAATCAATACTTGAATTTTATGTGACTTGTATTTCACTCGGGATTAAGTGACAATGAAGGCGCTTGTATGGTGATGGATGCTCGTCTAAAATACTCCAGCTGTATATGTTGACAATCGCAACACAACAATACCGCCAGGGCTGCAGGTTTACGAAGCTGGTAGCTGGACGAGAGCCTGCTAAGCCCCTGTTGCAAATAAATATACACGGACAGTACAACTTCCGCCAGATTCGGTTACTTTATAAATATATTTATTTGCTTTATACAAGTTAAGGAAGCTCAAAGTATTTATTTTCCGGTTCCGTTTTGAATTTACGATTCAAGCTTGTAATTTTTTTTTATATTCTTTCATTGTGTCGTCACAATTAACTAATACTTTGGCAATAACTCGATGTTAGTTACATACAAATAGAGATTCAGGTGACGGCTTACTTCCGGTAATGGAAAGGAACTATAAGAAGAAAAAGAAGAAGAAGAGATTTAGTTGTAGATAGACAGAAGTTTGATTTTTTATAACTATGTACTATTAAATAGTGTACTATGTATTTGTATTAAGAGTGGATCGGGTTTAAATACCTTCAGTTAGACAGAATAGCTGAGGATCGAATTGGTTTTTTCAATCTGATCGACAAACTTCAGAGGGCATCTGATGATGACGATGATGATGATGATTATATAGTATATATATATATATATATATATATATATACATATAAATGTGTGATTACAATAAAGGAGGACGTCGCGTTGTGATGCGGCATTCGTGTTAAATTATGACCGTTACCGGTGGAAGGTCGGTTATGCTGGAGACCATATAGGTAGGTACCAGCGCAGCGCCTGTTGCAGCAGACAAACAGCACTGTGCAAAACTTTACTGTTCCGGTTTGAAGGGCGCTGTAGCTAGTGAAATAACTGCGGTAACGAAACTTGATGTCGCAAAGTGATGAACACAACTCGGTACGGTGTATACCATCCTAACTAGCGCCACGTTGTTATGGGCAGGCGTATCACTTACTATCAGGTGAACGTCACGCTCGTCTCGTCGTTTCGTTGAATAAAAAAAAAATTCTAATTTTTGTAAACGCGAAGGTACTTAATAAGGGTATTCAATATATAATTATCTGCAATGGTCAAACTCTTGATATTAATATCACTTGATATTGAGTGACACAGTGACAGTAATGATATTGTACCCTGGTCCAATATACTCTAACTCCCATATGTTGACAGCTGGAAGACAGCGATGCTGTGCCAGCGAGAAATTTACAATATGGAGATAGGTAATCGGGAAGTTTCTAGAAAAGCTTTTAGCCTTGACTATCTTCTTATGAAAGAGGGCATTCCCAACAGTGGGAAGAGAGTGTGGACTGTTAAGTTTTTCGTTTAAGCACCGTATTAATATAACACCGCTCCTTGCCTCTATGAATATTTATTATGTAGGAGTTATTAAAACGGGTTATAAAAGAGAATATGAATTGTTAAGTAATGACTTTACCTTTGGAAAATTTCAAGTTACGCGTGGTCATACTTATAAACAACTTAATGTTGTACTCGTCAAATAAATGCTTTTTCTGGTCGTCGGTTAAGTTTATTACTTAATCGAATTATTTAATATTAAAATTGTATCCCGTAATTTATGATTTGAACTAAGTCTAGATAATTAACTTTATTGTTAACAAGTTACTGAAGTTTATTTGACTGTAGACAAAATATTTAAATATATAAAAAAGAAGATTTTTATACAAAAACAAAAGAAAAAAATATCTTAATTTTAATTATGCCATAAGACCAGTATGATATTTAGTGGTATGTGTGTAACAATGAGAGTCGTAAGATCTTTACACAACAACACTCTTGAGTTCGAGTATTGCGATATATATGACATCATCATCAGCCCATAGATGTCCTACGACATAGGCTTCCGCCAGTCTCCATACAGTGAGCATGGGCTACGATACCGCTGGGCAGTAGGGGCTGTCGTATTTATGGGTTCCTATGGGGGGATTTACGCTATTTCCCACCACACTAGACTAATGTGGGGGTTGGCGGAATATGACAGCCATTTTATAAATTAACAATTTTTAATTTAAAAAAAAAACTTATGTTAAAAGTTTATATGTGTAAAGTTAAGTGTAAGTATAGGATGTGGGGTAAGGTGCGGTAGTAGTTTTGTGTACTCACCCGGCTCGAACTTCGGACCGCTCACTGCACTGACCGAGGAGCACCAGCGTGGCACGTGCGGCGCGGGGCGACGTACTGTGCGCCTGCTGGCCCGCCACTCACTTATATAAGCACCTCCCATAGGCGTTGGGCGGGCGGGGGCCGGCGCCGCACACACAGCCCGCCCCGGCGTGCCGGCGTGCCCGGCGTGGGCAGCGTGGGCGGTTTGGGTGCCGTGGGCGGCGAGCGTGATGCTGCGGCCGCACTCCGCACGCACCGTCTGCCACCGTTCTACGGTACTGTGTTCCCGATTGTACCGCGTTGTAGCAATTACTGGGGTAACGAGACTCAATATCTTATTACTCTAGGCGACGAGTGTAGCGCAGCAGACCGGGCGTATCACTGGCCTTCGAGTGAATGTCCAGGTGAAAAAAATTGGTACAACTTGTGATGATGATTCTTAGATATAGCTAATAGGTTTGAATACCTATCACGATAAGATAAACTTTGGATATGATAAGTTCCTTCCGAGCTCAGCAACTCCGGATATCTGTCTATAGGCTACGGCAATATTCACCATGAGGCAGGCGTTGTACCTATTTCCCGCCGTTTTTTTTTTCAACGAAGTGACTAGATGAGCTGGAGGTTCATCTGATGATAAACAATACATACCCCTGATCATAACAACGTAACGCTTATTAGGATGCACACAGCACCGCATAGCGTTCTTCGCCTTCAGACGTATGACGAGTCTCGTTACCCCAGTAATTTCAATAACTGTAGCTCCATTCAAACCGGAACACAGTACTGTTCGTCGGCTGCGGTGGTACGTACCTAGACGGTCTCCAGCAACAGAAGTCTACCACCAGTAAACCTCTACAAATCTTCAGCTCCTAGATTCTATATCTGTGAGTCCTGATCTCGATGAAGCTAGAAGTTTATATCGCTAAGAAGATAACTTATGTATAACTTAATTTGAAAAAAAAAATATTTTGACTACATATAAGTATTTTTCTAAGTTCAACGTTTACTATCTTTGTTAACTATAGGTGTACTCTACTAGTAATAAGTTATGTGTTAACTTACCTGTACCTCTATCCGTACTACAGCTATGTTAAATTTAAGTTACAAATGGTGATGAACCTTTAAAATGGGTATAACGTTAACTTAATCCAATAAGTAAAATTATATTGGTGATAATGAAAACCATCTTACGTCAAAATCTTAATTCATTCATCTAACAGACTGTTGCGTGGGATGAATCCGTTCACTTAACATCGAATAACTTATACTACTACTTATATTAACTTAGTTCGGTAAGTTGATCTTATTTTCGATTTAAAGATGTGGGTTGTGATTAGCAGACGTTTGTGGATAATCTGGCGAACTATCATATAAGTATTATATCTGTGCTGTATGTTATTAAATTGGCATAAGTTTCTTAACATCATACGGAGCGCAAGTCAGCCACACCTGCACCTGCATCCCGCTGAATAACAGACGAAGCTCTGACCACTCACCAACCGGCACTAAACCAAGCAGCTGGATGCGGGCAACGTAAGATTATTCGATGTGGAAATCTTTCGGAGAGGCCTATGTCCAGCAGAGGACGTCTGTCGGCTGATGATAATGATGATGATAGAATGAAAAGACTTTTTGAAAGACTATTAAAAGGCACTAAATATCATAAATGACTGCATAATTATTTACTTCTTCTTGTTCTTCTTCGTCGGTATCACTCTTGACAGAGTGGTCGTGGTCATGACTTCAGGTGTTGGTCGCAAGTTTAACAACACGTCGTTATTCCTCTCCGATGGCCGACTTCCTAGTGCACTCGTGTAGTAGTAACGATGATGAGCCATTCACTGCCGTTTTTATTAGTTTATCCCATAAGCGTTCTTCGTTGTGGCCTGGTACTCTCAACCTTTCCCTGGACCTCAAGTCGCTGAATAGCTACCTACCCTCGGCGGCATACTTATTTACTTACTTACTTAATAAACATATATGTAATTATGAAAAAGTAAATCGCTTAACTTAGTTATTCGCTTTTGGACGTAGTCTACTACTTGACTGCTTCGAGGACTTCGAGGACTGCAAACAATTGATAAGGGAACCTTGTTGCTAAAGGTAGAGGTGAAGCAGTAGTGAGCAGTTATTACTGTCATCATCAGCCGATAGATTTCCACTGCAGGACATGGTCTCCCTCAAAGATTTCCGTGTGAGGGGCTTCATGTTGAAGGATATGGGTAATTTCCTATCATGCTGGTCCAGTACGGGTTGATGGGAGCCAAAGACTTGTTTGTTGATTAGCAGGCTGCACCACGAGCTGGTGAGGTTGGCTTGGGTCCCGTGAGTTGATGTGCGGGAACCGTTTCACCCCATCCTAATATTAATAATAGTAAGTATGCCAACCACTGGAAGACTTCAGAAGTAATGAATATACTCTACATAAATCCGACTGCAGACTAGGAATCATGATAGATGAAGTCTAGTTTTAATTCAATTATATGTGTTTTATTCGAATTAAAACAATAAATTATACGATCATTAGTTTTTTTTTATAGAAAATATACACAACCATGACATTTTCAGTGTTTGGTCAATTTAAAACAAAGGAGAGCCTTCGCGGAGGCAATGCATTTGGAAGATAAGCGCGTTAGCCAAAGTAAACATATTCGAGTGGAGTTTTTACACCGGGGCGTGACTTGAAAATATTATCCCTTGATATATACACCCTTAGCCATTACAAATACTTTTATTTGATTTAAGAGAATATTCATTGCATTATAATTTTATTAAATTATCAAGCGTTTTGTTTAATATACAATATATTGGCTTTGTAATCTGTATTATTAAAAGATATGACATATATCAATATAGCTATCGGCAACTTTCGTACGAACCGATCCAAAGATTATCAAGTACTACGTACCTCCTATATCTAGTAGCAAGCGGTAGTGTGCGAACGTTACTATGTTCCGGCTTATAGGGCGTTGTAGCTATGGAAATAACTAAAGAGATGTAGCATCTATGTCTTGGGGCGGCAAATGCGATGTTATGCAGAGCTTATCATTATATCGCTACATCGTAATTGTCTGACGTATCACTTAAAATCAAGTATTATTTTGCTGGCACAGACGCTTTGTTTATTAAAAAAATTAAGATGAGTACTCTATAACTTATGCGTCATTTTAATAACGAATATAACTTGAGTAGCACAACGAACTAGCACAAAGGTAGGCTCTGGCTTCCACCAACTCGGATTGGGCCAGCGTGCCGGCAAATAGCTCAAACCCCTCCGCATGAATCCCTGGAAACGACGGTCCCCAGTGCCCGGCGGTACCGGAGGTTGTGCTTACTTTGATCTGGTGAAAGTCGCGCGAATCCGATGGATGCGGACAGCACAGAACCAATCGATGTGGAGATTTTCGGAGGAGACCTATGTCCAGCAGTGGACGTTTATTGATTGAAAAGAATACATATATATACATGTTTAGCAGGAAGACTTGAAGAATCTGCTTGTATGTTAGTTCATATGTATATTAGACAATAGAAAGAGAACCAACTAATCCATTCTTGAGCAACTCATAATCACTACCGCATTGTCCGACATTTGCTACAAACGAGTCCTAAGTTACGCTGGCCATATTGCCCGGAGACATCCAGATAATCTGAATAAGCTGGTTGGAAGGAAAGATCGAGGCCAAAGATCACGGGGTCGATCCCCTACCCGATACAGGTAATCTTAGGCGCCAATACTTCGAATGCCCTGAGACGTGCCGAGAACAGAGAGGTATGGAGGTGGCTGGTTGACAAGTTCTTAAGAGCATTTCAGGACAAGCACGGCCTTCAATCATAAGGTACACGAAAGAGAAGAGACTAGAAAGTTGGTGGAGGAAGAAGTATTAACGCAACAGACTACACTACATCGTAAATAATAAAAAAACTAATAATAGTGTACAGCTTTCAATATAGGAACAGTACATCGGTGTGTGGGCCGCCGGATGTCGCCGGATGTCGCCGCCTGCCTCTGTCGGAATGTGGCCAATACTTTACAGAGAAATTTAATTTTTTCTATTCAACCATGCGATGAGAAAAGCGAAACGATCACTTGATTTTAAGTGATACACCTGTCTATAACAACGTGGCGTTACTTAGGATTTTATACACTGCGCCTCACTGTGCTCTTCGCCTTGAGACATTACATGTTAAGTCTCGTTATATTAGCTACAGCGCCCTTCGAACCAGAACACAGTAATATTTACATACTACTGTTTAGTGACAGGTATATGCGCTATGCTCGTACCCTTCTAGACGGTTTCCGGCAGACACCTACCACCACTAACTGAAGCGGTAGTTCACGAAGGGTTGGGAAGCTAAAGCTAATTTACAAATTAAAACGGCTTAAGTTTCTAGTTTGAAACAGAACAACACATTAAAGCAACAGCTGGTGAAGTTTTTTTTTTCAATCCACTTTAGCTGTAGCTAGGTCTGCCCACGACCGGACACTGAAAAGTAATATCGGGGGACATAACTTAGAAAACTTACCGACGCACTCCTGAACCAGTTTCCTCGTCGCTGAAGTGGAGTCCAATAAGAAAACATTACAATGCTCGCTCCGCACACGGGCCCGAGAGGGTGGAGGGTATTGTTTTAAGTTAACATTTAAACACAGAAAAATATGTCCAACAGTGGGCTTGTATTAGATATCATGTTGATGATGATGACGACATTGGATTGTTTACCTAGGAACACTAAATCATTTTCATTTGTATACAAATAAACTTCGGGTACTTATCCAGAAGAGATATTGGTTAGGATACTTTCACTACTAAGCTCTGGGTAATAAAAGGTGGTTGATGGAAGAACTCCTAGTCGTGTATCACCATCATCATTATCAGCCGACAGAAGTCCACTGCTGGACGTAAGCCTCTCCCAAAGAGCTTCACATCGATCGATCCTGCGCTGCCCGCATCCAGTTGCTTCCCGCAACCTTCACCAGATCTTTGGACTACCTGGTGGTGAGCCTGCCAACACTACGTCTTCCGGTATGCGATCGCTATTCGAGAACCTGGGCCCGCGTGATCGAATCGGAAATGCGGAGAACTGCAGGAGAACTAAAGTCACCGACATAGCCTAATAGATTGCTAGCCTGAAGTGGCAAGGGGCAGGGCACACTGCTCGAAGGATTGACAGCCGATGGGGCACCAAGTCGTGTATTTTGGAATTAATTTCCATGTTAATGAATGTAATTATGTTTAATTGTTGTTGTCGTGCTGTCGACATTCGGACATTGATGTTGTCGTTCGCAATTATTTTACAAATTCGTCAACTCATTAAGGACTTTAATAGTACAGGAGCCTGGCGCCGGCGGACTCCTCGCGCCGGAGCTGGTCCCGTCACGAACAATGGATTTAAAATTTAATTGAATTTCACAGGTCCCGCGTTTGATTATTGGGGCGGTGGTGAGGAAAGGGTGAATAAAGGGTATTTTTCTTTTAATAACCTAATTCCTCATCAATATGCTGTCTGTCACACAGATATTGTAAATCAGTTCACCGGTCGAAATAATTTCATCTGCACTTAAACACTAAAGTTTTTAACTAATGAGTTCCGCCTGTCTTCACCGAAGGTGGAAGGAGAGAGCACTACGTCAGCTGAAGAGTCGAGTCATCGCATGGAGACCCATGGTTAGAGTTATGCTTGGCATAACGGTTGTGCACAACGAGGAAGTAGAGAAGGGTTGAACATATTCCTCGAATAGACTGCATTGGTTGGTTGGGACTTATTTTAGAGTAGAAGAAGAAGACCACCGAAAGGCTGGAAAAATGATATCTACCGACAAGTGGGTAGAGGATGCATGCAGACGGCAAGGAATAGACGAGCGTGGCATGGGGAGGAAGCCTGGAGGAGGAACCTAAGACGGAAGTACGGCTGATATAGATAAGTAGATGTGGTCTTTCAATCGTTTTCAATTATACTTGGTTTATTACTGGAAGATCTCCAGCATCCAGCATCTTCCAGGTGAATATCAAGGAGCATCAATAATACTGATCGTATAGCTAGATATACAGTAAGTCTCTTTTACCAGAGACCGTCTAGGTAGGTACCACCACAGCGCCTATAGTAGCCGACAATCTGCACTGTGCAAATATTACTGTGTTCTGGTTTGAAGGGCGCTGTAGTTGTTGAAATTACGAGCATATTTCACTTATCATAATCATGCCTTACGTTTCACTACGAATACAACGTGATGCTGTGTATACCCTAACCACCAGCAGGTAGTTATAGGCAGCTGTATTACCACCAGGCGAACGTCCCGCTCGTGTCATCGTTTCGTTCAATAATAAACAGTGCAATGAAGTTAGTTTGTTCTAGTTCAATAGAGATTATATTTAGTGAAATTACTAAGGAAATACGCTTCAACGTTGTATGATGATGAATAAGTTGTGATACTGTGTAAAAATCCTAACTCTTCGTTACAGGAAGCACCTGAATGTAATTAGTCTATTGCACTCGCTTTATAAAAGATCTAAGCCTTTAAATAGTTCTATCTGCTGATGATTTTATTTTACTGATAACATTCCAGACAAGATATTGAAATTGATTAATGTTACATGGTGCTGTGTAAACACCTTAACCTTCACTTCAAATGTAAAGGAATCATTAATAGTGTTAGATGTTTTAAGTTATCAAAGATTTTGTAACTTCAAATGCTCCATTGAATTTCTCAAGGTAACATACTAATGTATGTCCATAATAACTTTTTTAATATCTTCTCAAGTTTATTTCAAATATAACTTAGTGTAAAGTTTTCATTAATCCCCAACACTACCACACGTTACGTTTATTAAGTTCCAAAATTAACTGGGTTTATTTGAAAATCAAGTTATTTAATCATAAACTTAAAAGCTATTGAAGTCATTTCCGTAATACGTACGAACGTTTAGCAAACGCTTTGACACCTAGTCGTGCGTTAGTGCTAACTAGTTTACTATATTACTAGTCGATGATTTAGAATCTTTTACTTGGTGCTGACTTATGATGAGGTGAGCGTCTTTGGGCATGTTGTTGAGGTTCTAGTTAGAATGTTTATACAGCACCAGGCAGGGAAAGAATGGGATACATTATCCTCTGCTTCTCTCGTGAATAACGACTATAGAGGAAGTAATTTTCTAGAAATGGATGCAGGTAAAAAGGTGAACGTTACCAGCTTGCTGCACCACAACTAATATGAGAACTACTAAAGGTATATCTAATTTCAAAGGCAAAGGTCCCACTAACCTTTTTTGTTGATTAGTAAGATCCACCACGAGTGACATGGGCTTGGGTCCGTGAGTTGTTGTGCGGGACGCCATACACGACCCTCAGGCATGAGGAATACGATTTGAGGAAGAGGAGGTGAGGAAACGATTAGCAACTTCCCCACAGTTATAATATATGATTTGATTTTGATCTCGTGTATATTTCATTGGTGGCGGCGTAAGGTAATATTCTTCTGTTTGAAGAAGAGTTAGATTATTTTTTTTAATTTTCATGCTTCAGTTAAGTTACTAATTTAATTGTCATAATTTATTTTAAATGCGCCGTAAATATTTTCTTTAATTGAAGAAACGGTATGGTAAGTGATACGGCTGTAACACCGTGGCGTCATTTAGAATGATATACACTGCCACGCATTGTGTTCATCGCCAGGAGACATAAGTTAAGCCTTAACCCCAGTAATCTCACTAGCTACAGCGCCCTTCAAACCGGAGCAAAATAATTTTTGCACAGTACTGATTGTCGGCTACAATAGGAGCTGCAATGATACCTACCTAGATGACCTCCATCAACAGAGACCTACCAGCAGTGAACAGTCTCCTGCAAAAATTCTCAATTTTCTAGAAAATAAATCGATGCTTTTATTTCTTACTTATTTCTACACAAATTTTAATGTAATAATTATTGTTTAAGCATTGGTTTTATTTAATTAAATAAATAATCATCACTTAGAGACTAAAACTTTTAAATTAGGTTCTTTAAAAGTTGTAAAAGTAAAAAATAGTGCATCATATTTACATTTTTATTTAATCTTAAAATAAAATTTTATTTATAAAAAATACGTATAAAACTCATAAATAAATGCCTGACTTCAATACCTGTCCGACATGGTATAAGAAAGTACATAAAGTTTCTAAAATTTAGAAAAAAAAAAGCACTTGTTATAAAACCAAGTAGCACAAAATATCAAACTGTAGAGACTCATATAAGTATACGCCGCGCCGGCCCTTATGTTGACGGTTTTGTTATTGTTGTAACACGCGCGAGGTTATGGTTTTCGTTTTGGATATTGAGTTCAGAGTAAAAGTTTCAAGTAACAATTAATTAAAATTTTTCTTAAACTGACGGCCACGGTTCCTGATACAAGCACGAACCCTTTTCTCTGTTCTTCTGTTCTCTTATTTTTTAGCAACAACGATGATGATTGACTTTAAATCTTCTAACGAGTTAATTGGTGTTGTGTACACTAAAGATTTCACGTGACCCGATAAGTAATCAGGACACCTAGCGGGCCACGGTGTTGGTACGCCTCGACCAATGCATCGCTGAGAGAAAGTAGTGTCTAACCACTGACTTACGCCGAGACGAAAATGTGCCGGACAACCATCATGGTGGAAGATCACTTCTTTTCTGATTTCCAATGGTATATCCTCCAGCAAATTAAAAAAATAATTTCGATGAAAATCTTCGTACGTCTCCCCATTTCAATTGTTGGACAAGAAGACTGGGCCTATCAGGTAAGTATGAATTATGTCCATCCATAGGTGTACGGAAAATCTTCGCTGATGAGCTCATTCTCTAATCACGTGGGGATTTTCACCTCGCAGAGCGCAATAATGAATATTATGAAAATCTGTTATGCCGTCTCTATCGAACTTCGATTCATCAATCCACAATGTTTTGGTGAAAAATTATTATTTTCTGAGTCTGCATGCAGCATAAAATGGCTGAAGTGTTACCTCCTTGCAGGGTCTCCTTCCTCCAGGGCCTGGACCGGTATATAATTATAGGGGTAGAGAATAGCGTATGCCTATGAACCCACACTTTCCATTGCGTTAAACCTAGCAATCTTATCATGACCATGGTTGACGTAGTCGGCTCTATAACAAAATGGTCTATGATTGCTTTTTTCTCTTCAATATCGTAGATGCGTGGTCTATCTGCATCACGTCGCCTCTGTTGATCGCTGCCAGTTTCCCTGACGCGTTGATACGCCGCAGCAAAAACTCTATGACTTGGCAGGTGACGATTTGGAAAACGTAACTGATATTCTCTTCGTGCTTGTAAAGAATTTCCATCACTAAGTCCATAACAATAGAAAATATCAGCGTATTCTTCATTACCGTAATCCGCCAGTGAAATTTAATTTATTTGGTATGGAAAAGAAAAACTATCCAGAATTAAGAAGACAACGACAATGTACGTCCGCTCACGAAAGTACTTAAATTTTAACTGTCGTACTGACTCATTACCTAAAAATTACATTGCACCTGTTTTACAATGAACTCAATATCCAAAACGAAAACCATAACCTCGCGCGTATTACAACAAAAACAAAACCGTCAACATAAGGGCCGGCGCGGCGTATACTTATATGAGTCTCTACAGTTTGGTATATCCTGGTACTTGGTTTTGTTACAAGTGTTTTTTCTAAATTTTAGAAACTTTATGTACTTTCTTATAACTTGTCGGATAGGTATTGAAGTTAGGTACTTATTATGTGGTTTATACGTATGTTTTATAAATAAAATTTTGTTTTAAGATTAAATAAAAATGTTAGTATGACGCCTAATATTTTACTGTCATGACTTTCTAAGAACCTAATTGAAAATTTTTAGCCTCTAAGTGATCATTATTAATTTAATTTAATAAAACAATAATTATTTCATTAAAATTTGTGTAGAAATAAGTAAGAAATAAAATCATCTATTTTTTTCTAGAAAATCCGGAATTTTTTATCAATATTTAAAAAATGAATAACTCCAGAAGCATTGTTTCTGTATAGGGTATTCCACACATAGATAGATAGGATACGAGCTATACTTTAGCCCCTCCATATCTTTCACACCTATTACCTTTCACCTTGTATAATAAGAGTGGTTATAATTCTTTTATAATTATAATTGGTGCCCCATCAGCTGTCAGTCCTTCCAGCGGCGTGTCGTGCCTATTGCCACTTGAGCTTAGCAATCTTTTGGACTATGTCGGTTACCTAAAGTCCTTGAATGGCGACCGCGTACCGGAAGACGTAATTTTGGCAGGCCGCCCACCAAGTGGTCCGACGATTTGGTGAAGGTTGCGAGAAGCAGCTGGATGCGGGCAGCGCAGGATCGATCGATGTGGAGATCTTTGGAGAAGGTCTATGTCCAGCTGTGGACGTCTGTCGGTTGATGATGATGTGTTATATTTAACCACAATTAACCACCTTTAGACATATTCTTTATGAATTTCTGTCATAGCTTATCTTGAATAATCATCATTACTAGGTGCCCTCTGCAAACTGAAGTTTGGCGATCAGATTAAGGGAACCAATTGGATCCTCGACTATTCTTTGTAACTGATGGTATTTCAATCCGGTCCACTCCTTTTAAGTTTGAATGCAGGAGACAAAAGTAGACCATCTCTATACCCAATATATTCCTTAGGAATATTCATATGTAATGCCTAGGTTACAGTCCTTACAACTTACAACACGATAACAAACTTTATTTAAATACTACCCCCGTCAGAGGTCGCCAAAGTGCTGGTCCGTAGACTACTTGTGGTAAGAATAAAAACTTCTCTCTTACAATTCTGTTGTTTTTCACCCTGTAGTTTATTGTTTATTAATAAAGTTTTCGTAATTTGTTCATTTGTTTTATATAATTTGTTTCATTAATTTATTTATCGCCCTCGTGTTGACGGAAGGCCTGTGTCCCAACAGTGGGGACGTAAATTAGCTGTTAAAAATTTTTATTTACAATGATAGTTTTATTTTATTAACTAGGACTGTTTCAGGTATTTTTTGATCACAATTCTTTTATAAGCATTTTTAATATCTTTAATGCTTTTCGGGAACTGAAGCCGGGTCACCGCTATGGGGATTGTGAAGTTTATTCCTTGTAAGTAAATAACGCGTGCTTCAAACAGTGCCCACGTATTTCTTAAATTCATTTAACAATAGTAAAAGAACATTAAACATTAGCAGTTACAGTTAACTCGGCTGTCGCAGGTATCTAAGTGATCTGTACCGCAACACGCGCGCGCAGTCTTGTATACTTAATTGATTATTTGAAAGCGCTGTACGACACCGCGCTCTCGTTTCCTGCAACGCATTGTACTCGTATAAATGAACAAGTTAATAACTCAACATTTGTTACAAATGCAAGCGACTGATTCGATTGCTTGGTCTCCGAGTGCGAGCTGAGAGGACGGTGACGGAATAACAAAGAACGTTTGTCCAGAGCGGCGTCACGGCGGTACACATTCATTATAAAATTACTATAACTATATATACTATATAATTCTGTTTGTCCAGAATTGAAACTGAATTCTATAAGTTTTGTCCAAAATTACTATAAATAGCTACAAAATTAGTAGCGTATCAAAAGATTATTAATTTCTGCCGTCTGTCTGACATTATCATCATCAACAACCGGTGTACATACAAATAAATTTAAAATCAATTTAAACTCCTTAAGGAACTGGTTCATGCTGTAGATCATTATTTTTAATGACGCTAATTTTATAAAATATCATGATTTGTAAACATTTGCTTTTTTATTATAGACCCTTTATTTTGTGACCATATAATAAACTTGATTTGTCAGCATCTGGTGCGTAAGGTTTAAGTCTCACGACAAAATGTCCTCCGCTTTATCTGTATAGGAAAGTTGTTGAAGGTCTTTATGTTAATATCTCAATACTTTCAAATACAACAGAAGTATTAAATATACAGAGTAAACTTTAAAATATCAATAAAACAATAAACCTGGAATGATCCGTTGAAATATTATAAACAAAGCAGTAACGAGATTGTTTTCATTAAAGCCAGAACAAGGGAAACCGTGGTGGAGGCTGGGCTGCGCGCGTTCGCGGTACCCCGGGGACAACGCGTGGATCTAGCTCGTGGACATTAAACGATAATGAGGCACTCAATACGGATTTATAAGGGATACACAGGGACCTCTAGAATCGTCGATTTCAAACCTGAATCCAAAACCAGATGGTTGCTAGCATTTTGTGAGATGCTCGAGTAATAACGAGCCGTTGCTATTACTCGCTATTATGACACACATGAAGACAAAGCCATTTCTTCCACCGTAATGCGATCAGCGAAGGATTGGAATAGTCTGCCAGGGTCAGTACATCCGTCCACTTATGACTTAGACTAGAGAGAAGAGGCTACTTCAAGACTGGTATGCTTTACGATCAAAACCTACATCGTCGCTACATACACAATTTAAAAAATATGTCAGCAGTGTTCTAAGGAGTAACTTTTAGCAAGAGAATTAACCAGGATTCAGATAGCGTTCGCATGAGACCTACTTCGTTGGTGAAGGACACATTAATATCTCACGACGATCACAATATGGTGCTGTGTATATCATCCTAACTAGCGCTACGTTGTTATAAGCAGGCGTGTTACTATCAGGTGATATTCCCGCCTCTACTGAACCACTACATACGACAAACCCTAGTGCCCAGTGGTGCCGGAGGCTGTGCTAACTGTATGTCTGTCTTTAGGAGAGACCAATTGCCAGCAGCGGACGTCTATCGGCTGATGAAGATGACCGTCCCGCTCGTCTAAACGCGTTATAGAATAAAAAAAAAGAATCAAACTCTGTTAGAGATCACTCATTATGTTTAAGAGTGAAAGTGTGTTGGTCTTGCTATCGAAGCAGTGCATCATTTTAAGTAGATTACTTGGTTGTCTGAATGATGAAAAAGGATTAATAGGTTTACATGAAGCAACCTGTCCGTGTGTCAGACGCGCGTCGCAATATCGCGGCGTGCGCCGGAGCGCGCCGGCTCAGCGCGCCGAACAATAGCACTTGTGGATACCACTCGGGTTTATACACTGCTGACTACCACTCAAATACATTAACTGTGACAATATGTAGACCTGATGATGATGAGCGCGTCATGATGATCGCTATAGGGTAATTATCTTCATATTACATCGCTCGTATCAAAGTAACGAGCACAGAGTTGTGCAGTGTTTACCATCCTAACTATAATATAATACATAAATAAACTATAGAAAGGCCTCAAGACCATCAGGTGTGGTGATGAGCAAATTGAGGACAAGATCAAGACTTGGTCGCGGTAATGTCTGTTCGGTATTAGTCTTGTTTATATAGTCTTAGTCTTACTCTTGCATGTTCAGTCTTGCACATTTGATCTTGATCTTGACCTTGTGTAACAGGTCTTGCTTTTTGTCTTGGTCTAAAAAAGAATAACTTTACTCATCACAAATCAGGTGAATAAATTCTTCGTCTTGGAGATTCATACACATATGCTCGTACAAAAGTCCATGCGCCAAAGTTAAAGCCCAGGGTTCATGAAGCAGATGCCGTTAACTCTTTATGTAAACTTTATTTTTGTGGTTAAGAATCTCCAATTGCAGCTTAGAAGCAGAATTGAACCTGTCCTATTTGATAACTGCACTCTTCATCACCAAGCTATCGGGGTACATTTATATTCAAAAACTAAGCAAATTGATGAATTATTCAAAAGCATCGCGAACAAACATCTAACATGAACAATCACATCTCTATTAATATTTACTTAAGTTGTCGCTTTATTTAACTTACCAATTGTGACAAGTTTAATCGTTAAGCTAACTTTTCAGCGAGTCTGTTTACTTAGGGCTGCTTTAATAATGTAGGAGAAAAATAGGGTAAGTTGACCACACTACTATGTAGGATACATATCCAAGAAGGAGAGAGAAGAAATCTTTAATACTCTATTAAGTTTAAGTTTTTTTTTTGATAATAATGTGCTTATACTAAACTTTAACTTCATATGATATTAAGCAACGGGACGAGTTGGACATTCACCTGATGGTAAGTGATACGCCTGCCCATAATAACATGGCATTCGTCACTTGAGACGTAAGATGTTAAGTATCATTACTCCATTAATTACACTAGCTGCAGCGCCCTTCAAACCGGAACACAATAATATTTACACAGTACAGTTTATCGGCTGTAATAGGAACTGCAGCTGTACCTACCTAGATGATCTCCGGCAACAGAGACCTACCACCAATGACCTAAGAATAAAATTATAGTATTTAAGCTTATCTGATATTCTGTCATATCTGTCAAGAGCTAAGAGAGCAAACTTCTATTTTTCTATTTTTAGTACTGAGCAGGTCTCCTAGGTACACATAAGCGATAACACCAACTAAAAGTCTAACTCAGTGCCCCACTTGTGTAAAAATTACTGTGTCCCGGATTGACGTGCGTTGTAGCTAATATAATTACGATGTGGTGCAGTATGTATATTCCTCACTAGTGCCTCGTTGTTACAAGCAGATGATCACTTACCGTCAGATGAACGTTAAGCTCGTCTAATTTAATTGAATATAAAATAAACCTAAGCGAGCTGGTCCTCCATATTTTCATTATAAATATCCTCCGCTCTGAGATTTCTCTACAGTTTCCATTACGAAGTTCTCTATTCACTTATCTAATGCAAAACAGTTGCGGGTAGTTTTATTGAAAGGAGCACTTTTATAAATAAAGATTAACATAAACCTGACTTGACTGATGGTGACTTTAGATAAGTTATCACCTACCTAGATGAAATCTCGGTGCAACTAAAGTCATAGCCAGTAGATATAATAAATTTATAAGTCCCATGTCAACATGGTTGTGTAACATAATTTTATTCTGTAAGTTAACTTAGTTTTTAACTTATGAAAACCTTAACCTTTTAACACATGAACATTCTTCAATCCTTATATGATTTTACAGGAGATTCTTCCAATCTATAACCATCATCATCAGCCGATAGACGTATACTGCTAGACATAGGCCTGCCTCAAAGATCTCTTCAGATTCTCACCAGATCGTCGGTTACATAACGGTATATTCATTTTATGATCCATGGATCGGGACGCTCTACCATGATGTCATCAGGGAATCGAAGGTGGTTCATGTATTCACCGTTTATGTCGATGTCAAGTCCTCTCCACTCCAATAACTTGAAGACGCCTTCCAGCGCCGTAAATAGCTTTGGCGATAGAATATCACCCTGTCTGACACCTCGCTGCAACTGGATAGGTTTCGAGCGATGGTCTTGGAGGCGGGCTGGCCTAGTGGCGTTTTCATACAGTGACCGCAAAACTTCCACGCAACGGTGGTATATTTGGCACCGCTGGAGCGACTGCAGCACAGCCTATGTTTGGACAGAATCGAAGACTTTTTCATAGTCCACGAACGCTAAGCGTAATGGCAAATTATATTCTTCGGTCTTCTGTATAACTTGCCGCAGCGTATGTATGTGGTCTATGGTACTAAAGCATCCTCGGAATCCTGCCTGTTTTGTGTCTAAAACCATATATAGATATAATATTAGATTATGGTATTTGTTCATACACGTCTGATTAGAATATTTCTTAACTATGTTGTTTCTAGATTATACAAGTCTGATTGGAAACGAAAGTTAGTTAAGTTTTGAACTTTTGGTAATAGTTATCTGATAGATAATGAAGGCTAGAAAATAAGTAAAACTATAAGTAAATACAGGATCTTTTGTATTTCATACTATCCGTCTAATCTCAAGGTGAAGTGAAAAAGATTAGAAACCTTTAGCGATATCGAGGAGGAAACCAAGATGATATATTGAAGATGTGGGATTTCTACCCAATAACCTTCGATTGCCATTCTCATGACATTATAAGGAGAATTCGTATCTTCTACAGAAGATATCGCCAGCACTATACTATAGCCAGAAGTATTAAGAACTTCCAAGAGAACGATAAAGCTCTCTTTAATATATTAACAAATAATGATAAAAGAATAGTGAATTATCAGATTTATAGCACTGTACTGTTGGAGTCCGGAATTAAGAGTACATCTCAGGCTATCTTTAAATCCTTAGAGTATGTGCACGAAGCTGGGAAAGTTTGTTAATAACGTCCGATATCGCGTCCCATCAACAGAGACCACAAGTGGAGACTGCAACTTGTTCATCCTTAAGTGTCTCCAGCACAATATGACCGGCGACTGCGGACACGGATATTTTTAATATTATGAAAGTTTTGATAAGAGATATTATCATTTTTTTAACTTCTACATTAACATGTTATTTACTTGGTTTCTTCACGATTTCTTCTCTTAAAGTTAAAGTTTATGATGGAAGTTACGCCTCTTTGAATTGTACAACGCCTAGGTCCATCGCACTGACTACCAGCTCCATCACGAATATAAAGCAGCAAATGAAGCTGGGAAAATGCTTAAAACAATAGCTGAAGATCGGAATAGTTTTTTCAATCTGATTCCAAGCTTGAGTTTGAAAGACCTTGATGATGAATAAATAAGTTTTCCCCAACCAATTTTGGACCTCTCAAACTTTGTAACAAGACATTCAACTAAGAGAGGAATAAAATAGAAATGGATTGTTTTTTTTGTCAAAAAGCGTTCTTCATTTTCTTCTTCTTATCAGCTGGATAACGCCTACTGCTGGGCGTAGGCCTCACTCAAGATTCCTCGATAAGAGGGAATTAGGCTTTAGCCCTACCTCGCTGGCCCTATGCAGGTTGGTGGGTGGTCAGAGCTTCGTCTATTGTTTAACAGGGTGCACCGCGTGCAGGTGAAGTTGACTTGGGCTCCGTAAAATACTGGGCGGAACCTCTTGCATCCCAAAAGAGAGTTACAGAATGTTAAACTAGTCTTTAATGTGTATGTACTCTGTGTATATTGTACTTGTTGTTGGCATAAAGATGCTGGAAAGTAATATATAGGTAATCATATCACGAGGAATGCGATATCCTAAATAGGCAGTTGAAGTTAGAAGATATCGAATTGGTTGTCGATGGAGACCTATCTAAGTAATATTCACTGGAGGAACTTAAGCTGTTGACGATGTAACTTGATTCGTGCTGTGTCGGGTTACTTTCAGTCGATACTAGAGAAAGCACTTACTTCCTTTGTCTATCGTTTACTGGTGAAGTATATCTATCTATATACTATATGAAGGAGATATCCAGATATTTATTGACACCTCAAGAGAACTCCGAAACTATTAGACACAAACACTCAAAATTTTTGTAGAGACATTGCTTCTGCCATATAGAGGTCAGCTAAGAATGGATTTTCCAAAATTCCTTCTCTAAAGGTTGTTGCGGGGGTGTTAATACGGGAACGGACCTAAGGGAAGCAGCGAGTATATTTCAGACAAATTTCAGATCTAATTCTATATTATAGCTAGTTAAGCGGGTGGGGAACAGCTAGTATGGTAATACACGCATGTTGACTTTGAAGAGTGAAGCTGCAAGCCGTCTGAACACTGACTCTTGTAGGCATTAGCATTAGATGATATCCTTTTCATTATTCTTATAAAGTATTTGTTTTTCCCTAACCGCAACTCGCTAATGCGAAGAAAGTTTACTGTCTGATAGAAAATAACAGTGTGAAAAAATCTGATGAAGGAATATGAGATGTTTTTTTATGTTTTTACTTTTCCATATGAAGTTAACTTTTCCAAGACAGAATGCATTGTGGTGATAATGTAGTAAATCAATTTTAATAGCATATACATTTTAATGCTTATACGCCCCCGCTATTGCTATCTGGAGTATCCTATTATAGAGAAAAGAAATCTACCACATTGACCATGTGCAGAGGTTGCCAAGCAGTTGTTCTTGAAACATCAGTTTCCTCACAATATTTTCTTTCACTGAAAGCTGTGGCTTAGTGTCGATGGAGTCCGCGTCTTCGAGACGTCTACCGCGACTTTACAAAGCGCTTTCACAGCTCTTCTATACATTGTACATATATTTTGTGTTATATATAAAAAAAAAATTAAAATTTGGATATAATTATTTTTTAATGGGCATTCGAACCGGCGTCTCTGCGAGTGACGTATAGCTCATCCGACCTGAACTTGAAATCCTTTAGAAAAATACAAAACTTCAAAATGATCCACCGCGGCGGCTGCGGGCGCCGGTTGACAAATCGCAATCTGATTGTTTCAGCCGCGAAAACAATTTCTTTGTTACCCGAATTCAATTTATAAATAACACTAATTTAGGCATTGTTTTCTCTTCGCACCTTTTGTATAAATACGAACGTAAAGCGACTAGTGTAAACACACGAGAAATATGAACACACAATTATACATAACCGACATAACACTTGTGTATTTATCATTTAATTGTAATGGAGGTAAATTACAGAAGGATGAATGCTGGAAGTTTCACCAGATAAGTGTAAAGTATCACATCGCAACTAAAGTTAATAAAGATGATCATCATTTCAGCCCATTTGATATTTCATCCAATTCTGGCGCGTTTAATAGAAAAATAATCTTTTATACGTTTTTATCCAACGTTACTTTCCCGTCAAAGTTTAAATTTGTCATTGATTTGAAATCCGCATTCTGTGATGATTCTGTGATGATGAACAATAAAAATTCCATAGTGAACAAATTTAATTAAAGCAAAATACACAAAACAAAATTTTATGTTTTTTTTTATACTTATATACTACTTAAATAAATAGCAAGAGTCCTACATGGCAGTAATGTTATCTCACTCTAGTTAACGTTAACAATTAGACAAGAACCAATAATTTTGTACTAATAAAACAACAGCAAGAAAATCTTTAAGTGTAAATAGTTTACGACGTATCCTGAACTTTATGGTCTGATAGATATTTAATCTAGACGTCTACACAAAATAAATGAGATTTCATTGAAAAAAAAACAAAGTTTGTCTACCGTCTGCAATGTGTCCGTAACAGTTTGAGTGCGCGGCGGACTATGAAGACCGCGTTCAATAGGAATTTCTATTTAGTCATGCTAAGCACCGGAAGAGGCGAGGCGTTCGTCGGATAGCCAGAGACGTGAGAACTTAATAAACAGGGTAAGCTACCTTCCAGAGTGTTAACGATCACCCTTGTTTTGCTCAACAAATTTTGTTAGATGTATAAACAAAATATCTTTCTAGGGCCGTGGACGACGGAAGAAAAAATCCCGAGGCACACATACGGTAAACAATGAAGAAATTTTAGTAAGTAGAAAAACAATATAACTTTATGTTTAAAGCAAGTTCCTAATAGAAGGGTATATTTTTAAGATTTCTCCTCGATACAAAAAAGGGTCGCTGAGAGGTTTCCCAAGGCGACGGCGGGCGCAACGTCCTCCTGCCGCGGTTTCGCAGCGGGCGCTACATAATCACATTGTTGTCGGATGCTGTCGAAACCCGATGCAAATCGTTTCCCAACTGATGCAGCAGCAGATGCAATCGATTCACAACGCCTCTCAACGTGCGCTTCTCGTAAAAACTGTTGGCGAATAGATCGTTGTGTTGTAAAGTGGTTTTTTGTTGAACGTTCAGTTTCTCCTATTCTTGTTAACTGTAACTTGAGAATTCCGCTCCTCAAGAAGACATATCATGAAAAGTAAAATCTGTATCTGAAAGCATCGCTTCGCTGTAATTTCTTAATAATTTTTTTTTTGTAGAAAGGTCTTTTGCACAGATACCCGTTGCCGCAAACATTCTTGGCAGGTTTAAACCCTTACGACGCCTATTTACTCCGCCATAGACTAGCATCCAATAGTTACTCTCTTCAAATTCGAAGAGTACTGCAAGTTGCAAAGTTCCAAGTGTTGCAATATTAAACATCGTACATCATAAACTGGTGACCTTAATGTGATACACATGATGGTTTTTAAATGTATCAATCACCATCAGATTGAACAGCAGTCCCGAAGCTTCATGTATAAAAAGAATATTAATTCTCATCTTCCCCACCATGACGCAACATCCGACGACCGAGAAAATATCCCGGTGATCAACAAAAAACTTATTGAACGAAAATAATCTTATTAACAAGACAAAAAATGGTTGCAACTCATCGATTCAACGGTCGACGACCAAGACTTCTTTACCTGTACCTAACAAGATCTAGAAAATTGATAAAATTACCAAACTCTTCTCTTTGGGTCGTTAGTCTCTTGCAAAACAGACCTTGAACAGTTCGGGCGGTGCTAAGACGAGAGATCTAACCGGCTCATTCATTTAAATAATCTTAGCGCCCATAACTTGTTGGTTTGCAGCTTTCAAATCTTTGGTTGCTGGTTCGAACCCGCCGTGTGGCTATCAGTGGAAATCATTACTCACTAGTATTATATAGGAAAGCCTATCCCAGATATCTGAATTTGTAACTCTGATATTATCTTTTCCACCTTCATCCAAGATCATGCAACTATAATTATCAAAACATCTTTCTAGAAAGCAACAAGCAGTGAAACCGGAAGACATTTTCGAAGGTACCAAATTAATATGGTATTCAAATAGTTGCACTGCTCGGCGTGTAGCGTGGACAAGACTGGGCAACAGCCACGCCTTTAATGCAATGAATACATTTTTAAGAATGAGTAACCCACCATCAATAAAACTGAAACAATAGTCTTCACAGAAATTGTTAACGCAAGTAAAACATACCAATCTGTTATTCTTATTACTAGAGATTAATGTTATGGAATCTTTGAGATACACATTATTTACATCAAGATCAAAGCACCTCGTAAAACTGTTGTTTACGTAAGTTTAAGCTAGCCAGCGTTTAACTTAAATATAAGCTTCATGTTTATATAAAGCTAAAGCGTAATGGAAAGTCTAACTAGTATCGTTTCAATTGAAGTAAATCAGACACTCCTGTATTTACGGTTTAGTAATCATTCGCAACGTAACTGTAACGGTATTATAACAATAGTAATATAAAATTATAGCAATCTATGGATACAAAAATGGATGGCATAAATTGTTTGATAAGAAAGAAGATCGATTCCCCGATCATTAGACAAATCTCCGTAAAACGAATTGGTTCATGAACAGTGTTTTTAATGCTCACAGATAATACTGTACTCTTGCATCTTTTAAACTGTTTCACCAATTTTCGTATCTGTAGATGGTACTTTTATCCATCCAATTGTATAGAAATAATATAAATAGATAATGGTAGATCCTCTGTGAGGAACAGCTAGTCTATTATGGTCATCGTTAATTGAATTATTGAGATCGGTCCACAATATTCTTTCATCGGCCGCTGCCGGTGGGATCCGTTTTACAAACAATATAAATAATAGTAGCTAACGAATGGACACAGTCTGCGTCGCGGAGCCGCGTCGGCTTCACCTTTCGCTGTGTGTTTGTAATTATTAAGAAGTTATGATATCATTATGAGAAACTTACGTCCCCTAATTAACGAGATGATAATATCATATCTTTTACTTTTGTTTTTTACACATACTTCTACTCTAAGCATAGGATCTACAAGTGATAAACGAAATGTGACTAAACGTGAAGTAACTGCAGATTTATTCCCGGACTGGGTTCCTTTTAAAAACAAACATGGCGACCAATTAGGTGAGTTTGTGGATGTTACGAAGAAGAAACCAAAAAAGAGATTGGCTCTACCAGCTAATTTCGTATTAAAAGCGCAAAGTGATCAAGAAGTTGATGATTACATTGATAAAGGACAAGACGAAGCTAGCGGCGATGAATATTTTGATAAAAAGGAATGGGCCAACGTCGCCATATCTAATAATGCCGATGCAAAAAAATTAGAAAATGGCAATGCAGATCCGGCTAAAATAGCAGAGATTGATAGCATAGTAAATATTATAACAAAAAAGGAGGCCACTCCCATTTTAGCTGAACGAAAAATTAATGATGAAACTGAAGAAGACGAAAGAGTTATAAATTTAAAACAAACCGATGATGATCAAGAAGATAAAGATGACACCAAAAGCGAGGCAAAAGATTCAAACAAAGAGCCACATAAAGAGGAAGGAGATTATGAGTATGATGAAAAGGTGCCAGATAAAGAAAATGCAGACAAATCAGAAATATCAAGTGAACAAAGTGAAAATGAAGCTAAGAAAGCTAAAATATTAGATAGTGTTGATGACTTAAAAGAACGTCATGCTGAAGAACAAAGAAAAATATCGGAAAAAGTAAAAGAGGAAGAAATGTTCAAAGAAGAACTTGAAAGAGGAAATTTAGGCCACTCTAACCGAGAATACGATAAGTATAATAACAAAGAGCCAATTTGGAGAAAAGGTAATTCAGATTATGATGAATATGATGAGAAGATGCTGGATGTAAGAGATAAATATAAAATTATTACGAAAAAGTCTATAAAGACAACTACAAAGCCTCCAGAAATTCTAAAGGATGAACCGGAAATAAACATGGATGTACGTCAGGAAAAAATTTCTTTATTTGCTAATCCCCACGCGTATTTAATAAAAGACGATGAAGAAGATACTGAAGAAAAAACAACCACTGTTAAACCAAGGATATTTAATAATGGTAAAAATGAAACTTCGAAAAAATTCTCTTCCCGTTATGCTGAAGCCGAACCCCAAAGCGAAGAACGCGTGAGAATATCTCTGGTCCCCGATGAAAAAGATTCCAAAGAAGGTGAACCGACACTTTTCTTTCCGAAAAAGAGAACAAATAAGGCTCGTGTAAAGTCGACAACGAAAGCACCCGATTCCGCTGAATCTGAAACGGTCCAAAGTAAAAATCGCAGGACCCCTGCAATAGACGCGATTGCTGAAGATTCTTTACCTTCGGCTGCAGATAATGCTTTGAGCTCATCCGTTTTATCTAAGGCGCCTGTCGCAGATGCATCGCCTTCTTCCACGGACAAGAAAGAAACCAAACAACCCGAGAACTTTGACTTCGAAAAAGGTAAGAATGTTGTTGTAAACACAATTGGAATTTTCTAATGTTAACATTTCGCTATAAGAGTTCGATGAAGATTTCGATATATCTGTAGAACTTTTGCATTGAGACGTTATATTTACTCGTATTACCCCAGTAATAAGAATAATTAAACTGTAACAGTATTTTACGTTAACTATTATTTGGAGGCGGAAATAAGCGTAGTGATGGTATAAAAGACTGTGGTGGTGTAGTGAACGGTCCCCGACTCCAGGGACTTGCTTCTTTCTGTAAATAAGTTTGTTATAATTTTGAGTCGACAATCAATCAATGTAGACATTGAAATTATAAAGAAAGGTAGTTGAAGCCATGAAGAATGCGCCATGTTGGTATTCAACTAGCAGTGGATAATATTTAGTTGTGTAACAGTAAACATTGACAGTCGCGAGCGTAAGCAAAGCTTACGATATTTGGTGACGCACTGACTCGCGTCAATTTATAATACAAACTGCTAAGGAAAGAATTTTCGGTTGTTGTACATATCTTGGCTATAACTGTCCTTGGCTGCAGAAGTAGAGGATATACACATGTGCAACGTTTCCAATGGAGACATATTACTTTTATGACATTGGACCACAAAAGGTAGCCGCTCATATAATTCGCATAAAGTAAAAGACATTAAGACTTTTGTTAGAAAGTATAGCCATCGACTAGCGAAACGCACAAACCACAATAAACAAGGCGTGTCCTGGTGATTGTAGCAAGTGCCAGGGATAGTTATACCTGCGTCTAACGAGGATGCTTTGCGTCTTCCAACTGCATAACAGGAGCCATGGTGGCGGATTTCGGGAGTAATCCATCGCCATATATGAAAGGCTTCAAGGTGTTGGGTGCTGTATTCCTGCCTAACATATTTAAAAGGAGTGGAGAACTCCAGCTCCATTCCGAGACGCGGCCTCATCAAGGCATCCAGCTTTCGGGAGTACAGTTAAGTGCGAAAGCGTTCCCGGAGTTCCGGCCTAATGCGATGAGCGAGTAACTGTGGGGTTTAGAACTGTATGATTCCGGTATAACATTTCTGTTGCCCCACAACAAAAATGAAACCAATGCAGAATTTGCCCACGAAAAAAAAGATACCGTAGACGAATATGTCATGATGAAGCGACAATTGTGGATTCCGTACTGTATCACATAAATACCTCGGGATCGTATTATATACTGTGGATTACCGTTGAAGATATTATTGGATAGAATTGTCTCCCAATTCTTTTTTGTTCTTATATGATCTCTACCACCAATAGATTTAGTATTACACACATTTAAATGCAAGTTCATATCAAAATCACCTCTTAATACAAACGATTTTACAGTAAACGGAACAGTTTATGAAATTTTTAGTAATTATGTAATTATTACTAACCCTCCCGTCAGAGTTGGTGTCAATCTTGATTGTGCTTTTCATCTACTTGTAAATAACTACTTTCGATTTTAGTTTCGTCTAAAAAAGAAGGCTTCTACAAAACTTTATATTTTAAAATACTGTCTCCGAATAAAGACCTAACTGCAAAATTTTCAAATTAATTTTCGAAATAATCTTATCATTATCTGATTCTGTGGATGCTATTGACATTTAACTTTTTCCCGTTTTTCCATCTCGGTGTTTCTTGTCTAAATTTTTTCTTCTTTAGCGATGATATTCAAAATTACCCTGTGTTTTGCTGTTTGTCCTGCCATCGTTCTATTACCAGTAGATCACTTAGAAACTTATCTGTGAGTGAAAGCTTTACGGTAATACAACCAAAAGCACTAATTTTGTCCACTTATTCATTGACAGTTAACACCTACAGTGCATTATCGAGTAATCGCATCTAGTACCTTTATCTTGATTAACATGTGAGCTTGAAAAATATTTTTCCAACGCGTCAAGTATGGACAATGTTTTGTTTCGCAGGATTTTTTTAATAGTGATTCAGTTTTCACAATGTTAGCACAAAATTTTGTTGTTGGCTAGTGACATCTCTTGACTTATATCAAAAGCTTCTCTCTGACCTTGAAACAAGTCCATGACTTGATACTAGGGCTAAGTATATTGTAGTTAGGATGATAGTCAAGCTCTTCCCAAATTGTTATTAAAAAAAATTTACTATTACTTTTATTTATATACTACCACAATTGAAGTCTTTATCACAAATAATGCAATTTAAAGTTTTTTTATAAACTATTAAGAAACTAGGCCCGCTTTTCAATATTTCTTTCATCTTGTCTACTTTCTTCTCTGACTGAACTACTTTTTTCATTTAATTTTCAAAATTTATGTGCTAAACTTTGATTATTTGATTTTCTAGACAAAAGTGTATAGGATTATAATTTCCAATATTAGGAAGCTTAAAGGTTCAATTGAAAATTTCTTTCTGATTATTATCAAAGGATCCGAATGATCATAGGGCTTTAGTTCGAATTTTCTGCTAAATTAACTTTGTTTGTTATACATCAAGATTGTGGAGAATGGAGCGTATTTTTTCACGTATCAGCTTACATGTGAATAGATTTCCACTAAACTGAAAAATTATGGAATATAGTCTATCTCAATCAGCTCAATTTAGAGTTATTGTTAATTAGTTAATTTGGAATTCAATCCAGAATTATCTTTATTTAATATTTGTTGGAATATGAATAATTTATTCTGCACAAATCTAGCATAACATTTAAATTTAAAAATTCTTAAATACCACACTATCATAAAGCAGAGCAATAATATTACGAACAGTGCAGTTGAAATTATCGTAGTAGATTTATATTGTCATTATATAGAAGTAAACTTGCACATCAGATACTAAAAGCAGACTAAAGGTACTACTACTTAATAATAGGATGAGTCTCAATATTAAGATGAGTTACTGGGACAGTGTATTGTGCTACATTTATACATAAATAGAAATTCTTCAAAAGTATGCGATATTTTCAGTACCGTTTCTTTCCAATGCTGTTACAAAGGCGCAAGGCGATTATGTTGCACAGAATACTCCTCAAAGGCGCTCGCACGTAAGGATTTCCGCTGAAAATGTTTTGCAGGAAAATCAATTGATCTCGAACGATCTATTGATCTCATTTATTTCTTAACAAATCACAAAAGTACAAAGAGTAGAATTTTTAATGATACAGGCATAATTATAATTAAATTTGTCGCTTTGAATCAGAGAGAAATCTTCAAATTGTATTCTTCTTAAACATTATAAACGCCTTTTACTTAGAACTGTTTCAGAAGTACATAGTTACTGCGATTTTTTAAAAATCGTGACTGTAATCAATATCATTTGGCTTAGTTCATCAGATCGTCTTCCTTCCGTCAGAGATATGATGTATGTATATTCTTCTTCTAAGCTTTGATGCTGTTTAGTGACGTGGTCTGCATTCCGTTGTTCTTATACCACTTTGTTTTTTATTGGGCATTGTTATCTAAGCCTATTCAAACTTACATATTCTTAACTTGAGGAATACAAACTTTCAGTCAGCGATGTTAAATCATCACCGCTAATCCAACGAGTGGAGAAGTAATAGGAACACATGTATATTATTTATATTAATAAGAATTTAAATATCCATTGTCGCAATATTTATTTTGTCGTCTCTCTGTCAATATTTATTTCCGGATTGTAGGAATCCAATGTTTAGTCTATATCTATTGTCAGTCTAGACGTTATACAAACTATGCTAACGGCAGCTTGGAGATGTTTTAAGACATTATTGTGAAATCAAAACCTTCCATTATTATACAGTTTATGGAAATAGTATCATAATAGTCTGAGATGTTGCTTAAATTCTCACTGACTTAATTTAGTCTTCGTAATGATATTTGATTCAGTCTCTATAGAAAATAGTGATAAAATATAGATAAGTAATTTCCTATGTGAACCGGAAGAAATAATCTATACGATAGTTTATCTTTATTATTTACTATCGATTGTAATTTGGACTGTGAACAGTAAATTTATTTGGATCAAGTTTTGTAAATAAGTTCACGTTTCGTGTTAGTCTTATTTATTTATATCGGATTATACATAAATATAGTGGATAGAAGATCTTTTCTCTATATTGAAAAATCCGTCCTCTCCTTATCTCAATGATAAATTCCAAAATCTCTTCTTCCCACGATAGATATCTTCGATCTTCTCTCGTGAATAAGATCTCTATTCCTAATAACGCCTCTGAGTTCTATGGGAACTCATTTACAATTCAGGCTGCACTACTCTGGAGCTCCTTACCTGAAGAGATTCGGAAGGTTTCCACAAAATGTCTTTTGAAAAAACGGGGCAAAGGGACACCTTAAGCAGATAACGACATCTTAATATTATTAATATATGTTTATATTCATTTATATATATACTTGTATTACTTATATACATGAATATATAATATATTGTGGGTGCGAGCCAGGCGTGACCGATCGATGTGGAGATATTTGGGCGAGGCCTATGTCCCGCAGTGGACGTCTATCGGCTGATGATGATGATATATGATATTACTATTATTACTACAGCTTAAGTCAGTAAATTATCACCTATGAGCCCTTTACAATTAAGATAAATAAAAGATAGATCACGTCGATGATGCATGCTGCTGGTTTAGAAATTACAGTGGCCAACCTAAACTGAAGAGACGGGGGACATCAGGTGTCTGTTGCCATATTACAAAGAAAAAACGAATCGCGCTATTATTTTACAACTCCATCAATCAGCTACGGCGACTGCAGAAGAGTTATTGGGAAAGAGTCGATGAGGCTCCGATGTGATTAGCAACGGGCATTTGAATATTACAAAATCTGTTAGAAATGTTATTGTTCGAGGGTCTGTCCGACAGGCGACGACCTTCGCGGCAAGTTAAGTATTCTTAGCTGAACTGTTTCATCAGCGCTGAAGCAATATCTCTGTAGCCAATGCTGTAGTTTAAAGAAAACAATTGTTCCAAATGATAGTTCCAAGAGTTCATCCAAGGTGGCACCAACACTGCAATAACAGTGCTGCAAACCTTACACAAAGAGAGCACCAGATATATATATATATATATATATATATATGTATAGGGTTAATACGGGCAGTGAGAGATAGAAACAGAATAGAAGAGATGATTCTCTTTAGGTCCTTTAATCCATATAGGAGATTTTCTATTTAATTAAACGACGCGACGAGCAGCATGTTCACCTGATGGTACATACTGCACCACATTCCGCTTGTCACCTGACACATAGGATCTTAAGTCTCGTTACCCCAGTAATTACACTAGTAACTTCTACTTATTCTTCTTAAAGTGCCTCTCCAACTAGTGTAGGTTGGCGATCAGCGTGATACAGTCCTTTCTCTTTCTGGTCTGGCGGAACAATTCGGATAGTCAATTTACACTTGCAACAGCGTCCTTCAATCTGGAACACATAACATTTGCATAGTACTGTTGGCGGCTGCAAGATGTACTGCCGTGGTACCTACCTAGACGGTCTCCAGCAGCAGAGATCTACCACCAGTAAATTAGTAATATTTGTATCTTACAATTCAGTGTCAGAAAAAGGACCTGCGGTTATTTTATCTAAATATTATAGTTTACCATTTTATTAGTATTGTATACTTTGCAAACATTACTACGTTCTGATTTGAAGGGCGTTGTAGCTAGTAAAATTATAAGCGCGATGTGATGCAGTGCCATCATCATCATCAGTCGATAGACGTCCACTACTGGACATAGGCCTTCCCCAAAGATCTCCACATCGATCTGTGATCTTCACTTTGTGATGTAGTGTATAACATACTAACTAGCGCAACGTTTTTATTGGCACATCGTATCACTATCAAGTAAACTACTCGATACTGCCCGCTAGGTTTAGCTACGTATATAAAAAAAAAATGTTATATCAACACTGATGAAGCTCAACAAAAGCAATAACTTTAAACAGTGTTGCCAACCGCAAGTCCATTGTATCAGATTATTATTTACCGGGTATAAATGGAAATACTTACATAAACGTAATTTAAGTAATGCGGTGTAAAGCGGTTGTGGTTTCGTCACCACAATGGATGCAGTGGATGCTTTGCTTATTTTATTTTTACATTACATTAAAAGTGTTGTAAAACTACTTGATTTTTTTCTGGTGGCAGCTCTCTATTGTCGGAGACCATCTCGGTACCATCACAGCACCTATTGCAGCCAACAAACAACTGCGCAAACAATACTATGTTCCAGTTTGAAAGACTTTGTAGCCAGTGAAATTACAAGGGTAACGGGACTTAATATACCTTAAGGCAACGAGCACAATGTGGTCTAGTGTATACCATCTTACTAGAGCCACGTTATGAGCAGGTCACTAACCATCAAGTGAACGTCTCGCTCGTCTGGTCTAGGTATCTCGTTTTAGATATTGTTAAGAAGTAATAATAAAATATATACACTGCTAGTATAACATCCGCCGGATTCAATCAGTTACAAGTTATGAACGATAATTAAATATAATAGTACTTTGTAATAAGTTTCCCACGCTCTCTAGCCTTCATTGAGTCGGACAGTGCAAGATCACTGATCTAGTTTCATCCGGCTGCACCGACGCTGGGCGTGGACAATCGATTGACCACGGCGGAACACCACTTAGGCAAATAAAAAGTTTCCATTCAAATTCCTCAATGGTTACTTTAGTCTCGGATTCTTTTATGCGCGGCTGGAGCAGTGGATTCTGTTTGTTTACACCTTCACCTTTTTGCATCAGCAATCAACTTGATAAACGACGCTCATAACTTGTCACTTATCATTAGAGGACCATTCTCAACATAGATTCATAATAAGGTAGAATAATCCTGATTTCAAGTAAGGATACACTTAGAAAGGATACACTACAATACAAAGGCAGCCAACATAAATCTAGTTTCTTATTTCATCATCATCATCAGCCGATAGACGTCCACTGCTGGACATAGGCGTCCCAAAGATATCCACATCGATGGGTCCTGCACTGCCTTCATCAGTGACTGACCTTCAACAGGCAGCACGGCCTCCAGTATCGCCAGGCACTAGGAGCCGTCGTTTGTGGGTTCATATGGAGGGATTTGGGCCGCTTCCCATCACGCTGGCCTAATGCGGGTTGGGGTGTCTCTTATATAAAGCCTTCAAATAGACGTATTAGGTTTTAGAGTAAAAAATTAAAGCATATTACAGGAAGATAATATAAACGACATGACAGATATATATACAATTCTTGTCAACTATCCCTCTTGATGGTCCACGGTGATATAGTCTGATAGTAAAGCATAATAATCTAGAAGAAAGCAATTCACTCTTAGATAAGATAAAATCATCTTATCTAGACCGATACATTGATGCCGCAAACTGTTTTCATATATTATACTATTACTATTGATTTGATTGATTATTTACTGTGAAAGTTAAACCTTGTACCTCCAGCTTCACAAGCTAACCTAATTCCGAAGGCTATCGGGGATACAATCGTACTAGGAAAGAGAAAATAATCAGCTCTCTCCACAAATACAAATGCGGTTTTAAACGCAATGCGTTTCTCGTCGCCGTCGCCGTTGGATCTAAGAAGATAAACCTTTAATAAGGGTGCACATATCCGGATATTAATTCAGGAATCTATTGAAAAAAAATCTAGCAGGTCTAGAGAGGATTATAAAAATAAATGGATGACACTTGACCTTACGGAGGAGTAAGTAGATAAAATAATACAGGAGTACAACCGGAGCTGATATTACCAAGGTTACAAGGGTGTGCTCTGATTAGTGACAGTATGAAGTTTATTGGAAGCGAGGGTGAAGACGGATCATACCATGTACGTTCATTGTAATATTAGGAGAAGGCTCATGTCCAGCTGTGGCCTTCTATCAGCTAATGATGGTGACCTATGAATTCAACACATGGACTGGCTCTTTCATTATATAGACAGATATACACAATGATCACTTTTAGAAGCAGCATCAAAAGATAACAAGTCTGTAGTAACAAACATTTAAAGACAAACTCTTGATGATGCACTTATTCCTGTCCTTGAGAAACTTGACTGTGAATTTAACCTTCTGGATACTTCGAAATATGCTTCGAAAGAGGCTTTATAGACATCAGATTCACTGGTGTTAGGTCTGTGTTGTCGGACACCGTCTAGGTATTATACTGTGTATACACGTGGTCCGGTTTGAGGAGTGTTGTAGCTAAATTACTATGCTAACGAGACATATCGTATATACCATCCTTACTAGTACCACGTTGATATAGACGGACGTATCACTGACCATCAGGTGAACTGGTAGAATAAAAAAATAATAAAGAGTTGATACCTTCACTTATTGTCCTTGTCTTCATTAATGAGACCTTCACCCTCCTAGTACCACATTCGAGCTACTAATCTTCTTATTATAATGGTTAATGCTGTCATTTTTGGAATCACTTTATTCTGTTCTCCTTCGAAGCTCGGACCAAAGGGTTACTTCAGGTCTTACTGGTAATATTTTTTTTATAAATAGTTATATTGATCCACAAAGTATGGACACAGTACATTGTGATTACGTACGTAACGGGCTCACGGATAAAGTTTTTCCAGTCTCCGAGGCGCCGCGGTGACGGGACCCTGCCCGTTATATTATAGATGTGAGCTAGATCTTAATAGTATTCCTAGTAAATAGACAAACTTATGTATGATAGTAAACCATAGGAATAAGGATAAGTAAATATTACTTTGTACATGTACACAATAATATTCTGTGGACTTACTGTGTACAGTAATCTATATTACCTACTGCAGCCGACAACAGTACTGTGCAAACATTACTTTGATCCGGTTTGAAGAACACTGTAGCTAGTGTAATCAACTAGAGTAATGAGACTCAACACCTTATGCTTCAAAGTGACGAACACAGCGTTGTGCTGTAGACATCATCTTAACTAGCGTCAAATTGTTATGAGCAGGCGTGTTACCATCAGGTGGTTCCGCTCGTCTCGTAATTCCTTGAATAAAAAAATACTTTTATATGTATAGAATCAAATGTGTATCATGTCACTAAACAGGAAGCTAAGCTGTTGGTAAGTATATTATTCAACAAATTTTTATGATGGTAGTCGTTGACCTCACGACTATTTGAAGATGTGAAGAGATAAAATTGGGACATGCTGGCAGGCCTAGGTCTACAGGTAATGAAGCTTCAGTAAAACCTAAATAGTAAAGTACTTAGTAAGAGAACTAGATTGTTTCGATTAAAGTAATATGAGGAAAGTATTCTGTGTGAAGTAACATAGTAATTAACAACACGAATTTTGCAGGTCGAGGTAAGGAATATCACGCATCGCATGAAGAGGAGCACGGTGAGGATGGAAAGAAGGCATATGAGGTAAGAGACCATTAACAACATTTAGTGCTTAAATTATTTGTAGTTGTGGAGAATAGATTACAAAAGAGAAACAGATTTAAAAATGTATGATCTTACCGTTGCGAATGATAGATCATATAATCAAACTGACAATTTTAAAACGATAACTGCTGATAAACATGGGTGTAAGGGGGTGAGGAGTACAGCACAGCAACTGACGGGACCCAAGCCAAGGTCACCTGCTCGTAGTGCACTCTCATTATTATCATTATTAGGTGCCCTCCTAAAACTGAAGTTTGGCGATCCGATTGAGAAAAGCAATTCGGTCCTCAGCCATTCTTACGATGCACCCTGATAATTAACAAACGACCCTGGCTCCCACCAACCCGCATTGGGGCAGCGTGGTGGGAAATAGCTCAAATTCTCCGATATGAACTATACACGGTTGCGGGCAGCGTAGGACCGATCCATGTGGGAGTGTTTGAGGGTGGCCTGTATCTAGCAGTGGACGTCTACCTGCTGATGATGATGATGAAGATATTTTTGAAGATCTTCTTCTTAAAGTGCCTCTCCAACTAGTTAAGGTTGACGATCAGCGTGTCGATAAAGAATCAAAAACTATGAAACGTGAACACGTTTAAACAATACAACTTTTTATAGCGTACCTATAAGTTTTTATGATGTAGACAAACGGAAGCTCTACTGCAGCTTCGTGGAGACCTTATTTTTTGATTGCAAATAAAGCTTCTATGTAAAATTTGTTACGTGACAACGTTTCTTCAAACAGCACAGATTTAGGAATCCAAAAGCCTACAGTATGTGATCTTCAGTTTTGATTTATTTACTTCATACATACATGTGCGAGGGTTGTTTTATATGAAGTTTGTATCAAGTGATACATAAAATTGCGCAAGTTTTATAGTTTTGTCTGTTTTAAAATAACCATGTTAAGACTCCAAATTGACAGCCAACGGGGCACTAAGGTCCTCGAATGGCAACCGCGTACCAGAAACGTAGTGTCGGCAGGCCCACCCACCAGGTGGTCCGACGATCTAGTGAAGGTTACGGGAAGCATCTGGATGCGGGCAGCGCAAGATCGATCGATGTGGAGATCTTTGGAAGAGGCCTATGGGCGCCTGTCGACTGATAATTATGATGAAGACTCCAAAATTAAACATACTGTTTGCGATATTAAGCGCTCTATAGGACGATGTCTTGGAGACACATTCAGATCTACATCATTATCTAAACGTATATAGATATCTAGAGATTAATTTACTCATCACGAGATCTCTGAAACTGTTAGATGTAAACATTCGAAATTTGGTAGAGAAGTTGCTTGTGCCATTTCGAGGTCAGTTATCAATGGATTTTACAAAATTCCTTCCCCAAAGAGAATTGCGGGGTTGTTACGACCAGCAAACCGAGCGAGGAAGACTTAATTTTAACATATGTTTAATCGTTCATATATTCTAGTTTATCTACACAAAAATTTTGTTATTAATGCGATTTTTTTATACCACAAAACGACAAAACAAACAGGCTGTCGACCTGGTTACAAGCAATGCAAGTCAAAATGTTTACACAGTGTCACATTACATCCGTTATCTTGAAATATAAGATGGGATATTTAGTTACGTCAATAATTTCATTAGCTACCACTCTCATGAATCTGATCTGCAATAATATCTGCACACGACTGCTTACAGGTTGATATAGGAGCGGCGGTGTCGCAAACTAGACATTCTACTAGGAGCTACCATCATCTATTAAGGATATTATAATATCCTCCCTTTAAGCAAATTCATGGCAGGTTTAGATAAAAAAAATTGCCAAAACAATTTTTTTAATTTATAAATTTTCGCCATCAAGGCCCGCGGCCGATGGTGTGAATAAATAATCTGCAATTCATACATTAACCCTCCCGTTACAGCCCCAGTGTTAGTCAGCCTGTTGCTTCAAACCACCTAAGAAGGCTTAGACATGCTCTGCTATCTTAAGCCTCATTGTAGATAGAAAGATATACAATATCTTTCCTTTTACTGGGTTTCTCTTCTCATCTTGTTACTCATTTCAATCCACCATTCCACCTTTGGTGGAGAATAATTTTCTATCAGTAACAAACAGAATACGAATTGTAAAAGCCTACCTACTTACCATTGACGGTAGCTCCTTTCCGAAAACATTTCTTCAATAGGTTGGTGGAAAGATAGTTGGATTATAAAAATAAAAAAAAAATAAACAGCTCTCTACTTACCTGAGGATAGCTCCAACTGATGGAATTTAAGGTTTTCTTTCACAAGCAGACAGTCACAGATATCTACCACGCTAGCCAAGTGCGGATTGTTACATATAACTGTTGTTGTTCGAATTTCGATTTCCTTAGTATGTTTTCGGTCATAGGAAGCTCGTCCTGAATGGGGATCGAACCTACACCTCGTCGAAACAAAGCGCACAAGACCGCCTTATAAATAATGCTGATACATTACCGCCAAGGAATACAGACACACATTGATTAAATGGTTATAGAAAGTCTATTTTAATTGCTGACTAATCAACGCTGCCATTAAATGCTAGTATAAAAATATCACTGTTGGATCATTTACCAGCGGACGAAAGTTCTGTATGCATCATTTTTTTTTTTAAATATTCACCGTTTCTAATAGTTTCTTAAGCCGCCGCTTTTGTTAGCTCTCTTAATTTTGTTTTAATCAAAGTCACCGCCGCGGGCGCGCAGCCTCCTCTCAGCCACCACAGCGGTTCCATTACACCAGTAATATAATTAACGTAAATTTAAAATTACCGGTAACACATCGACTTGTATCAACTCATAATATCTACGCTAAAAATATGTACATTTTCTATGTTCTCAGCGTGAGGATAATTTACTGCCTCCGAAACGCAACAGCTCGCTTTGCCCCGGTTTTGATTCTGGGGCCACATTTCCTGAGCTTTGAATGATCGTTAGGTTCTTTCGAGTCGGTATAGCTACCACTCTCATACTGCAGGCCTGTCACCAGAACAGCTTGTAATATTCGGTATATTCTGAATAACAATCTGCTGAAGGTCGTAAAAAACTGCTGGATATAAACGGAGTAGGATCGTTTGGAGCAGAGGTCTTCAGGAGTCTTCAGGTCTATGTCTATATGTAGGCATCTGTCGGCTGATTTTGATGATGATTATATTCTAGGCTAATTTACTATTACATCCCTTGTACATAAAAATGTTATCGTGACGATTCCAATATTTGCCAGACCACATAGACACTTACCATCAAGTGTAAAGGTATACTTTTCTAATGAGAGGAAATTAAAAAAAAATTGTGTAACTACTATCTCCTGTTAATCGACATAGAGAATATGATAATTAAAATATAATATTTTAATAGTTTGTTTACTAGAATTCATCATCATCATATCCTAATACTAGAACTAATCATAACGTATCAGAAAATGATGAAGATAGTTTGATTATATTTTTGATTATGATTGTTCAATATTTTTTGATGTGATTAATATCTAATGGATCGGTTATAATATGTTTAATACTGTTACTTAATATTAAGTTTAGTAGTAGTTAAGTTAAATCACAACACGGGCATATAACGTACCGGTACCTTGTACATACATCCATTGTGTACTCATGTAATAATATATCTTATAAGAATTGTTATTGCATTAACCAAGGATGGTCTAAAGGAGTTTTCACACGACTGCGCGGGCACGAGGAGAGGGAATTTCTCACACTTGCTTCACTGGTACATTTTTTATTTTCCACGTTAAACCTGTCCGTCTGTATTAACACCGACAATGTACAGTTAACGATTGTATATTAATATTTGCACTCACACTTACTCACTCTCTCTTCCATTAGGATGCGCGAAGTATCAGATTGAACGGTCAGTGTATTTGTTTTAATAACTTATCATAAAAAAATAAGTAATTAATCAAACGGATCTTAAACAACAGAGCATACTAATATATACCCAGAGATTCATTGACTTATCACGAGATCTAAAATGTTAGATGTAAACTCTCAAAATTTGGTGGAAATATTGTTTCTGCCATTTAGAGGTTAGCTAAGATTGCATTATACAAAACTCTTTCCCTCAAAGGGAGTAACGGGGATGTTCGTCCCATCAGCAAGCTGACAGATAAGTATTATAATTAAAATGTACGAATAATTATAAAACAAAACTGCTTAAGTTTGTTGTCAGCTCTCTAAAGAAGGTACAGAAGTGGGTACAGGTACGGAGATGTTGAACTAAGCGTTTGAAATATAGAAGCGAATAAACAAATAACTGATAAACGAACAGTAAGATTTGTTGTTACTACTAAAATCACATTTAAGTACGGCGTTAGTAGTGTTCACAGCTGGCAGTGTAACGATGTTAAAGTTGATTCACAACGCTTTCGTCAAACCATCCGGTGCCTATTGGCCGACAACTTTCTTGCAACGCTTTTCCTTTAACTTGATTCTCTTCATTTCACTAAAATTATTCATAACTCTTCACTAGTTTGCAACTCGCCCACCTTACTGTTGACTGTTTTGATGCGTACCATAACATTTTTGGATAACACTTTATAAACTATAGTATCATATAATTTAGTTACTTCATCGCTGACTTTATCCATTACAGTGGCGCAGATGTAATCTTTTAGATTTGATTTTCATGCTGTTTTAATATATAAGACTGCGAGTGCTTTGATTGCAACAACGGCCATTGTTCCAACCTGACAGCATGATGTAACGTTCCCAACAGGCTGTAGTGGCTATAGTGCGCGATGCAAAATAACCTGACGTCACTCCATACTGCACCAGCAGCGATCACATTACAGAAATCATTCACCAATTTTAATGACCTAAACACCATTTAGTTATATTAGAGTCATTCAGTGGAAAAGTAACAATTATTATCTATTTAATTACATCTTATACTATTACCTCATTTTGCATGGAAAAAACAATTTACGTTATCCTCTCTACTGTCTCTAGTCTGTCTCCATATAGTGCTACAGTTTATAAAGTTCCAAACTGTACAAGAAACTTTATTATACAAACCATTTCTTCTTCTTATGTCAGCTCTCCACGTACAAAATAGAAGAGAATTTGATAAATATATAAAAAAAATTCCTGTACCTTCCCTTTTGATGTCTTTATATTTCTTACCACAGAGAAACATGGCTATTGTTAGTTTATGAGTGGCGGATTATTCTCTCTCACCCTCTTTAAAAGGAAAATTAAAAAGATAAAAAGGATAAGAAGAAGATAAAAAGAAAAATTAAAAAGAAAGAAATTAAAAATATGATCGAAATCGACATTTTCAGAAATTGTCACAATTGAAGTTGTGACATAAATTATTTATGTGACGGAAAGTTCGAAAGTAATGGAAGTAATGTAAAAATTTGTAAAAGAATAAAGGAAACTTCTGAAGGGCTTGGCTAAAGGGAGGTGTGTTTTAAATAATAAATGGTTTCGAAACGGGAGCTCGCGGTGGGGCCCTGGAGACAAAGTTTACAAGTCAATTAGACTGGCTGAGGATTGTAGAGTCGGGACAACATCAGCAATTTCAATTAACCGACAGTCCATGCGTGAATGAGAAAAGCTTGATAATTTTATCAGTTTAAACAGCTTCTAAATGATAACCTTCAATCCTGACAAACGTAGAATAAAAATACAGATTTTTTAATTTAAATATTCCCGTGGTGAAAATTATTCAAGTGCTTGCGAAAGCAGTTTCCTGATACAGTTCCAAGACCACGATTGCTAGTTTGTTTGGCACTTCGTCCTTCTTCATATCTATAATGTAGATATAATTATTAATAATAACTTTCAAAGATTAAAAGTATGTTTTTGGAACTACAGGGACAATATCCTCCAATTGATATGAAAGTAAACAATGTGTTTCTGGTCTGCTGGTTGAATATCTCATGTACATTTCTATAATGGTAGTAGGGTGTAATCGGATGGGCCGATCAGATCCTACTACGACTTACTCCAATAAGGATTATCTCCATTTACTGTAACGGTCCTTGCTTTGTCATTTAGGCTACCTTTTGTCTGTTATCTTTGAGCTCACAATAACAACTGTCGATTGCCATATAAGTAAAACCAATCGGTAGTAGTTCAATATTTTATCAACGTATGGCATTATTTGAACAAATATTTTTCTTGTAAAAAGTAACTTTCTCCAAATTTTTTATTAATTATTATCTAAACTTTAAAATATTGAATAAGTGATTCTAAAAAAAAATATACTATTAACATATCACAGGAGAATAGATAGATATTAATTTGTGTATAGATAGATACCAGGTATCGATTAAAGCTGTCTCTTCACTTCCTTCTCCTTTTGGATGGAGAGAAATCGTATTGAAAATAGATAAATATCTATATGAAATATTATTAAAGATAATTACAGATACATCACTTTATCATGATCAAATGTATATGGTATTCCTCCCCTGCCCGTCTGTCGGTGGGGTTTTTATTTGCTGCTCGAGTTTGGATATTACATGTTGCCTCTATATATCTGTACAGAAACTTTGAAACTAACTCTGAGTAAATTTTGTTGAGGCGTAAGGTGTGAGCTTGAATAATTCGCTAGACGATATTATTACATAATTTATGCGAAAATTGAGAGGAGTTAAGGGAAGGTGAAACAGTTGTGGTAAGTAATCCTGGTAGTACTAATCTCAGTATTATTCTGCTCGCATGTTCTCCTCAAAATGCCATCTTATTTTGAAAATCGGCGACCATTAAGGCAACGTGCACATTCAATACCGCATCTCTACAAATCGAACTTGCTCTCCCTTTCTGTACCAATGGCCTTGGTTCTTCATCCAGAAAATTCTACACTACTTCACTTTCCTTGATTATTCTTTTATGAGCAGGGCAATCTCCGGCGTTCGTTACCTCGTCCTAGACTAATAATATGAAACATTATATTTTTTTCTATTACATAATAATCAAAATTTCGTCAAACAAATAGTATATTTACCAAAGTTACTAGATATCCGACAAAAGTGTGATTCTGATGACAAAGAAGTGGTTCACCAGCATTACACACCAATACAACATTTGTCCATAACAAACTATTTATTTTAAGTCCTTAACGGATCTTAAAATATTATCTGTATTCAGTAATTTCACATTAGTACTCGTGCACTACTGCTTTGTGACAGAACGACTCCTACTGTAGTCTCCTATAGTCTTTCAGTCTTGTAAAAAGCAGATCATATTAATTCATTTTCTTTAAAAATTATTACAACAAAACAAATGGATCTCTTGATAGATCATGGATGTTACAGCTGAAGGTCAAACATGAATATTCTTTGCATTAACACCTTCCAACAAACACAAAGATCATACAAACACTCTTAACTTTTCCAGCAATAAGATTCACTTAGGTCCCGCACCATGCACTTGTGTTCTGTAGAACTATTCTATGTTTATTACATAGCGATATGAGAAGAAACCTTCTCATTAATTTTGCCGAAGACAAGGAACAGCAATGAAGATATGTTGTTGAAATTAATTATTTAACAAATTAAATCCAGCCACAATTTAGTTACTCGTTTCTCCTAAACTTAATGACTTAACAACGTGTCTAATAACCTTTTGTTTAAATAAGTTTACAATTGTTTTATGTGTTATATACATAATAATGTCTAACGTTTGAATTGTCAGGACATAGGACGTAGTGACTTCTTCTCAAACGATAGTACGCACTGCCTGTCTCTAAATATTTATTATCTAGTGTGCTTCAGTTATATAAACATTTAACTACATAGATGTTAAAATATTTTTCATCGTACTTCCTTTTGGTCAACATTAGCCTTTCTAACGAAATTACATTAATTATACTCTATGTAACTTGACGTTCAAGAATTATCTTTAACACATTTTCAGACTTTCTTAATTTTTTATCAACAGCAAAATGTAATTTAGCCTTCCCTGGTCAATGTACTTGAATTGTTCCTGAAGTACACCACCGACCACCGGAAACACCGTATGAGACGGGCGACACTAGACTTCATGACTAAATGATTTCAATGGTGGAATTTAGCGCACTCTACGAAATCAAATTTGCTTGTCTTTCTTCATCTTTCACGGTTTATGGTCCTTGTTGGTTCCGGAGAAAGCATTTGGGCCTAAAACCGTTTCTACTGATTTTCATGTATTCAAAGATATATAACTATGTAGCTACAATTTTTAGTGTAATATATAGTGTAACTCAACCATTAGCTTTATTATTATTATAAATATATAAAATTATTATCTTTTGAATTATTGCTATAGCATTTACGTAAGTACAAAAAAATAAACTATTCCATCCAATTAATCAATCATTATTAAACATACAACAATGTTTATTATCTGTAGTGGAAATATGATTCAATGCTTTCATCTATTAGCATGTAATTAATTACAAACAACAATCAAAATTTGATTACTGCTAATGTTGCAATTTGTATGCAACAGATGATGTTAATTAATTTGTGTAGTCAATCTGCTAAAATATTAAAATGACCCTAAATCAATAGTGATGATAAAAATATGTTAATTTCAATTATCAATGTACGTTTCAGGGAAAACACGAAGACACAAAAACATCCAAGGGCTACCATGATAAAGAGGACCACGTTGGAAAATATGACGATCATGGTGGAATCGATGAGAAACACTATGACGAATCCGGACATTATGGACACCATCATCATGAAGAACATGGCAAGAAACATGCAAAGGTAATGTAATTATTAATTAGAATTACCATTACATGTATTTCTAAATAATTCTATGAATAAAGAGATCGTTACTGGTAAAATATTTAGTATAAAAATTCTGGTTGCCAGTAGGAATGTTAGACAGATCATAGCAGAAATACTAAAAAATGAACTAGTATATTGGCTAGACAAAGATAAGACCTTAGCATAACAGGTCCATGAGGTAAGGAAAACTAAGATCCACTTACTATTAAACATAGCACACCATCAGATAATCTTACAGGTGCAATATAAGTTATCTTAATAGATGACACGAGACACAAGAATGGTTGTATGTTGTTAGGAATATCTAATACACCTCAAACATTTAGAGAATGTGTTAAAGAGAGAGAGTAACATTATAAAATACAATTTTTTTGGAACTAGTAAACGACTACATAAATGCTTTAAATTTCTAATCCAGTATGAAGAATCCGGTAAGCATTCCAAGGGACACAGTACAAAAGGAAGCCACGACGTCCACAAAAAGGAGGAATATGAAAAGAATGTTGAGTTCTTTGAAGAGGAGGGCGATTCTGACGAAGAGGAGAAGCATGGAGGACATCACGATGAGAAGGGTCACTCGGAGGTAACGAGACATCTCGTGTAGATTTAAAACTTTATTGTGATGGATAAGCGCATCTTCAATCTTTAAGCTCAGTTTTTCAGCAATTTTAAAATATATTCGATTGGCTGCAGAAATGAGCGCAGCAGAAGCATCGAATTAGTCAGCTAGATCAGAAATATCCGTTACAGCAACGGCGAGGCGTCGCCACGTGGCGTAACTGTAAGCGATGTACAAAACAAAATGAAGTCACCCCAAACAAAATGCATTGCACTTCTTTGTCATTTTTTGCGTCGCCATTCGTGACTTAGATTCGACGAAACCATACAATTTGTAACGTCTGTTGCCAAACGATGCCAGACTTCATAATGTAATAATGTTGAAAATTTCAACCAAAACTTTTATAATGCAAGCCAACTAAATGGATCATTGCAATAACTTCTGTCGTCATTTCTACTTGCTTTGATTATTAGGTTAGTCATAGAGGAAACTACATCCAAATTTTAATAGAAAAATAAATCGAATTTAAATAGATGTTAGCAGTATTCTTCAGCAGATTTCTAACTATTTTCTTTTATTTTATCAATTTATATTTAAACTAAGTCTTTTTTCTGAAATTAAACTTACATTGTGACACAGGGTGGACATTTCAAAAATGAGGAGCTCAAGGCTGGGCATAAGGGACACTCTCAAGGCGATAAAGGACATTACAGCAAAGGAGGATTTGGACATTTCAATAAGGTATAATAATCCGATAATTGATCTAGAAGTGACTCGTTTAGATATTGAGGACGAAAGAGAAGTAAAGCTGGAGCACACAAACGTATATATCTTTTACAGTTGTGATAAAGTAAATATTAATCTCCCAATTTCTTTAACATTGACAATAAAACGTCTTTTCGTGCAAGGAAAAACCAATTAATAAATAAATTCTTCTAGGGCCATAAAACATCCGAAGGCCACGACCTTCACACCCGTCATAGCCGGGATAAAAAACTCCACGACGGGAAGGAAGCAGGAAAAAAGTGGATATATCACCACGGCAGCCCAGCGAAAACAGCCAACCTCGCGATCATTGACAGGCGAGTCGATCCGTATCGCATCGGACCAAAATTTTACGGTTAGGCACCTTTCACCGAAAGCCCACGACCTCACCAAACAAATAAGGGCCGTTGGGCAAAACTTCAGCCTGGTGTTTATATTGTAATCTCTCAGTCAGTTTTCGGTTATTTGCTCAACGAAAGATAATTTAGCATTTGGATCGATTTGTTCTGCGATAGAAAGCAATAGAAAAATATCGATGCTAAAGTTTAACTACCCTTCATTTACAAACAAGTTGTTTTTGCGTTAACTCGAGCAAGAATTGCTATTAGATGAATGTTCTTTCCGCCGTCAGATGTCTTAGAAGTATGGTGTTATACCATTGATCTGTCGAAGGCAATCCTCACATTCAGACAAATCGTTTTAGATGTTAGTATCGGTTAGAGTAGCTTGCCGGCGTCAACGTTCCTACCAGATAGTAACGGACGGATCAAGTTCTTTCATAATTCGTGTGTTTTACGAGCTTCAAATACATCTCCACTCAATATGAGATTGTGATTAAATTTAAAAACCGTTTCTGTACTTTGTAAAGTGACCACTCTAATTATATTTTAATTTATTATTGTTTAGAAATGCTTATACGCTTCAAATGTTACTACAAGCTGGATATCAGATGTTCGTTAGAAATATATTTCAGGAGCAAGTAATCTTCGCTTAGTGACGCCACCGTTGTCTCGTATTACAATTATCTGACGCTATCTACAGAGTAATTCAAACAGCGACAACAAGTATCCGATGATACGATATATCTGGAGTTTCGTGTTGTCTGGGTGGAAACTTGGGCAAGTTATTAACGTGTCTGTTTATACTGTTGATGTTGATGTAAACACAAATTTAAAATACATAATTATCGAACATGAAACATCAGTTGTTCCGCTATTTTATCTAGACACCGCTGTAATATAGAAATTATCCGCTGCTTTGGTTCTGATGGTATGTGACAGAAATGAAGGTATAATTATTGAGGGAAAACGGAATATCTTTATTTAAGATTAAATTACTGAGGCTGTTTACATAAACTTGCTAAAACATTTCTGCATTATGAAATTCAAGTTAAATACATTTAACTTTTAGCAAACTAAAACGTCCTGTTTTACATATCTTGTTAGACTGTCCTTTACATATGTTGATATACAGCATACTGCATAGCATACTGTTGATATACAGCATTTACTATTTTTCTTTAATAAGATTAAACCCTTGTTGATTCGATCTTATATCGATTAAAGAAGATTTTTATATATGATAAGATTTATACATTTGTATGTATATAGTTAATTGTTTGTTTGCCACAATGGTAATAAAATTAATTTGCCTCTGCTAATATATAAGGCTTTCAGGACTTGAACTGCATATCTTTCGCTTGCCTGTAAAAATATTATATTTCCTTTTATAACTGTACAAATCTATATATTGTAAATATTTGTTTAAATAAAGTTGTTACGATTTTTCATTTGCTGTTTTATTGAGACAAAGTGATGATTACATTCGCAACAGCAAATCCTTTTAAACCCAATTTACTTACGGAGAAAGTATTAACAAACTTTTCACGATCTTCAATCCGTTATCAAACTGTCAGGTAGTTAGAATACATGAATACTGTTATGGTGATAAATATATAATATAGGGGTAATTTTTAATATGGCTAACATGAAAAATGACTAGGAATCGAATTAACGACTTATTTATAAAGGTACAAAGGCTCAGTGTTAATGTGTTTGTTTAAAGTTTTAATTTTAATTTATTTTCTTTACTTTTCTCCTCTTTTCTATTTAGCTCGCGAATACCAGATCCTCGAGCCCTGAGTTCGATGAAGCTGCTACGGTTGTCAAAGTAGCTAGCGGCGCAAACATCATCATAAACAAGTCGCTTCCCAGCAGGCGCCATATTGAGCTCATTGCTTACTAAGAAGCCTACTTGGAAGCGCACCTTAAAGGATAAGTTATCCTAACAGTTTATTATAATACAGCTCTTTGAATTAAGAGTGCGACGCTCCTTACCAAGACTCTCCTGCAACAAAACCCCACCACATGAACCATTGTTTACATGTTTACACTTGACCGATGGTTTTCCCCACATTTCAGCTTCAGTGTGTATTTCGATAAGTCATATATAAAGTGAATTGAACAATAAAAATGTTATGATAATTCATTATCATCTAATAAGCCGCTATCGGGTGTATATTGCGGGTCTTATTGCTCTGTGTTATCTGACCCCTGCCGCAGCCTGGCGGTATCTCCAAGTTGTATTTCACCTGATATAAGCAAGATATGCTTCAATGGAATCCATATTAAGTTAGTGAGGGTTTAATTTGTTTACTATGACGTAAATTCACATGGTGGTAAATGACAATGACGACGGAGAATGTGAATGATGTGAGCACAACCAAAATACTTCGTCTCACATGGCGATGCTGTTATGGCGACAGTTTTACGAGAAGGATATCTTATCAAAGTTCGTATTATGAAATCCCAGAATGGAATAAGGGAACCCTGATTAGAAGTAAAGTGCTTAGCCAATACATCACGGAAGCAGTTACAATAAAAATGAGAAGGTTTCGTTTGCAAAAGTCACAGGACTGCCATTTGCATGCTTCGTATGTTTCACTTTACTAATGCATATGTTACAGTGAAATAATCCTTTATGATCTATATATCAGAGTATACACAATTTGTATTAAACGTTAACTACTTTCCAAATATTTAACTACAGACTTTTCATCTTAGTTTTAACAGTAGCAGGTAAATTTATATTCATAGTGTAACACCGGTGATAGCGTGACGTCGGTATCAAATAGAAGAATACGATCCCGAATACGATAACTGAGCCACCGTTTTGTCGGGAGCGCGTGCAACGAGAGGGAACAATTTCGTTTTGACGAGGCAATCTGATTGACGCACGCCCACTGTTGGACATAGCTCGTTTGTAAGCACAATAATAAAGCAACAAATTCCTTATTTATTAACGTGTGGTGGGAGTAATGACTATATTTAAGGTTCTAATTCATTATACACATTAATAACGACAAGAGGATAATAAGAAACGAATGTGTCAGACTTAGCTTTAATGTCGTCGTACTATGTTCATGGTCAAAGACATAGCGTAAACATGAAAGGATAGGTCTTCAGTCACTTGGCTCTCAAGGGTGTGTCCTCCAGTTCGATTTTGGCTACGACATGTACGTCAGTTATATGTTTTATTGTGGCTGAATGTGACACTTACCGGCAAAAGATCTATGATATAATACACTACATCAAAAGTCTCAATTCCTGCTTCTTTCACTCTAAAGACAAGGAAGGCCGATCCCAAATAACTTGGGATGTAAGCAAAGAAGTCAAACGATTCAAAGAACATGAGGGTGGTGTTGTTGTCATTGATCGGAGCAGGGCGTTAATGAGGATGTTTACACATTACCACAAAGCACTCATCTACTTAAAATATATAATTTCAAGTTTTATCGTGATCGATCTAATTGTTCCTTAGATTATTGTTCTCGAAACAATTACAAATATAAGTCAAAAAAAGGACATGTTGTAATCATCCCCAGTGTACAACAAAGGGATTTAACTTCTCGTTCTTCATGAGAACAGCAAAAGAGTGGGAAAGCTTGCCAGCGTCAGTGTTCCAGCACAAATACGCGAGTATCTTCAAGAGAAGGATAAATAGAGTATTATTAGATTAGGTTACCGCAGACCTGACCACCATCATCATCATCAATATTATCATCAGCCGATAGACGTCCAAAACTGGACATACGTCTCCCTCAAAGGCTCCATGTCGATCGCTCCCACGTTGCCCGCACTAGCGGCTTCCTGCGACCTTCACGAAGTCAGCGTGGCTTTCTCTACCGCTGAGCAATAGAGGCCGTCGTTTGTAGGAGTTCATATGGAAGGAATAGAGCCATTTCCCACTATACTGACCTAATGCAGGTTGACAGGAGTCAGGGGCCCATTGGTTGGTTAGCAGGGTGCACCAAAAGCCGGCGGGGTTGGCTTTGATCCCGTGAGTTGTTGTGCGGGATCCCTAACACCCCTTTTTTACCTCAACATCATATTTAGTAAAAAAAATTAAAGTAGTAAAAATATCATTTTCTTGATTCACTTCAGTTTAACACCGATCAGAAAAGGTGACGTAAGGAATAATAGCAGAGAGGGATCCGGTGACGCGGGTTTTATTTATCCTAAGTGTACAATAAGTATAGTAAGTACGCTAAGCTTGAGAAAAAGTGGTAAGGACCATCGGTCCTTACCATAGTAAGGAAAACCGGAAATTGAATGTCGCGAGTCATGGAAAATATATATTTGTTTTATTTTACAAAGTCACAAGACGAGATGTTCCTCTGATGGTAAGCGATACGCCTGCCTATAACAATGACATGCACAGCACCACATTAGTTTTTCGCCTTGAAACGTACGATCATGTCTCGTTACCGCAGTAATTACACTAGCTACAGCGCCCTTAAAACCGGATCACACTACTGTCTGTCGGCTGCAATAGGCGCTGCGATGGTACCTACCTAGACGGTCACCAGCAACAGAGACTAGTAAATATATTTCTGCTGGCAGTCGGTAGTATGAAAATATTTCTCAGTTCCAGTCGGAAGTTCCGCTGTAGGTAGTACAATTACCAGTAACAAGACTGGAGTGCCGAAAATGAACATCTAATGATGCATGCGATGTAATGTACAGCAAGTACCACCTCATCCTTATTGACAAGCGTATCACCATGAGATAAACTTTCATTTCATTATCCAAAACTTCGAAGATCAGATTTGAGAGACAGCTTAAATACAAGTTAAAAAAGTATATAAGTGCCTTTTTATTTATTAATCTAAGTTCTATAACTTAAGTCTAATAGCCTTAAAGGATAAGCGGTAAGTGGTCCAAAAATCTTGAATACAATTTAAAAGCGAAACTTGTCCTTTTATCTTGGTATCAAAGGATAACATTTGAAGAAACATTAGGATAACGACCTTAATGTAATATTTACATTTAAATATGCTTTTGCGTGTGTGTCCACGCGCGTGTGTGGTTGCGTGTGTGTCCACGCGCGTGTGTGGTTGCGTGTGTGTCCACGCGCGTGTGTGGTTGCGTGTGTGTCCACGCGCGTGTGTGGTTGCGTGTGTGTCCACGCGCGTGTGTGGTTGCGTGTGTGTCCACGCGCGTGTGTGGTTGCGTGTGTGTCCACGCGCGTGTGTGGTTGCGTGTGTGTCCACGCGCGTGTGTGGTTGCGTGTGTGTCCACGCGCGTGTGTGGTTGCATGTGTGTCCGCGTGCGTATGTGGTTGCATGTGTGTCCACTCGCGTGTGTGGTTGCGTGTGTGTCCACTCGCGTGTGTGTCTATGTGCGTGTGCGAGTCCGTGTGCGTGTCCGTGTGCGTGTGCGTGTCCGTGTCCGTGTCCGTGTTCGTGTGCGTGTCCGTATGCGTGTCCGTGTGCGTGTCCGTGTGCATGTGCGTGTCCGTATGCGTGTCCGTGTCCGTGTGCGTGTGCGTGTGCGTGTGCGTGTCCGTGTGCGTGTGCGTGTCCGTGTGCGTGTCCGTGTCCGTGTGCGTGTCCGTGTGCGTGTGCGTGTGCTTGTCCGTGTGCATGTGCGTGTCCGTGTGCGTGTCCGTGTCCGTGTGCGTGTGCGTGTCCGTGTGCGTGTCCGTGTGCGTGTCCGTGTGCATGTGCGTGTCCGTGTGCGTGTCCGTGTCCGTGTGCGTGTGCGTGTGCGTGTCCGTGTCCGTGTGCGTGTGCGTGTGCGTGTGCGTGTGCGTGTCCGTGTGCGTGTCCGTGTGCGTGTGCGTGTCCGTGTGCGTGTCCGTGTCCGTGTGCGTGTGCGTGTCCGTGTGCGTGTCCGTGTGCGTGTCCGTGTGCATGTGCGTGTCCGTGTGCGTGTCCGTGTCCGTGTGCGTGTGCGTGTACGTGTGCGTGTCCGTGTGCGTGTGCGTGTCCGTGTGCGTGTCCGTGTCCGTGTCCGTGTGCGTGTGCGTGTCCGTGTGCGTGTCCGTGTGCGTGTCCGTGTGCATGTGCGTGTCCGTGTGCGTGTCCGTGTCCGTGTGCGTGTGCGTGTCCGTGTGCGTGTCCGTATGCGTGTCCGTGTGCATGTGCGTGTCCGTGTGCGTGTCCGTGTCCGTGTCCGTGTGCGTGTGCGTGTGCGTGTGCGTGTCCGTGTGCGTGTGCGTGTCCGTGTGCGTGTCCGTGTCCGTGTGCGTGTCCGTGTGCGTGTCCGTGTGCGTGTCCGTGTGCATGTGCGTGTCCGTGTGCGTGTCCATGTCCGTGTGCGTGTGCGTGTGCGTGTCCGTGTGCGTGTCCGTGTCCGTGTGCGTGTCCGTGTGCGTGTCCTTGTGCGTGTCCGTGTGCATGTGCGTGTCCGTGTGCGTGTCCATGTCCGTGTCCGTGTGCGTGTGCGTGTGCGAGTCCGTGTGCGCGTGCGTGTCCGTGTGCGTGTGCGTGTGCGTGTCCGTGTGCGTGTCCGTGTCCGTGTGCGTGTCCGTGTGCGTGTCCGTGTGCATGTGCGTGTCCGTGTGCGTGTCCGTGTCCGTGTGCGTGTCCGTGTGCGTGTCCATGTGCGTGTGCGTGTCCGTGTGCGTGTGCTTGTGCGTGTCCGTGTGTGTGTCCGTGTGCATGTGCCTGTGCGTGTCCGTGTCCGTGTCCGTGTCCGTGTCCGTGTCCGTGTGCGTGTGCGTGTGCGTGTCCGTGTGCGTGTGCTTGTGCGTGTCCGTGTGTGTGTCCGTGTCCATGTGCGTGTGCGTGTCCGTGTCCGTGTCCATGTGCGTGTGCGTGTCCGTGTCCGTGTCCGTGTGCGTGTGCGTGTGCGTGTGCGTGTGCGTGTCCGTGTGCGTGTGCGTGTTCGTGTGCGTGTGCTTGTGCGTGTCCGTGTGCGTGTCCGTGTGCATGTGCGTGTCCGTGTGCGTGTCCGTGTCCGTGTCCGTGTCCGTGTCCGTGTGCGTGTGCGTGTGCGTGTCCGTGTGCGTGTGCTTGTGCGTGTCCGTGTGTGTGTCCGTGTCCATGTGCGTGTGCGTGTCCGTGTGCGTGTGCGTGTCCGTGTCCGTGTGCTTGTGCGTGTCCGTGTGTGTGTCCGTGTGCATGTGCCTGTGCGTGTCCGTGTCCGTGTCCGTGTCCGTGTCCGTGTGCGTGTGCGTGTGCGTGTCCGTGTGTGTCCGTGTCCATGTGCGTGTGCGTGTCCGTGTCCGTGTCCGTGTCCGTGTCCGTGTCCGTGTGCGTGTGCGTGTGCGTGTGCGTGTGCGTGTTCGTGTGCGTGTGCTTGTGCGTGTCCGTGTGTGTGTCCGTGTCCATGTGCGTGTGCGTGCCGTGTCCGTGTCCGTGTCCGTGTGCGTGTGCGTGTGCGTGTGCGTGTGCGTGTGCGTGTGCGTGTGCGTGTGCGTGTGCGTGTGCGTGTCCGTGTGCGTGTGCGTGTGCGTGTGCGTGTGCGTGTGCGTGTGCGTGTGCGTGTGCGTGTCCGTGTGCGTGTGCGTGTGCGTGTGCGTGTGCGTGTCCGTGTGCGTGTGCGTGTGCGTGTGCGTGTGCGTGTGCGTGTGCGTGTGCGTGTGCGTGCGTTTGGATTTTGTTTAAAACCAAACCTATTAAGACCTTAATTTATTAACTTCTTCTATTACCACTAATAGATTTATAATTCCGTTTAACTGCAGCTTGCATAGCTGTAGTCAACACAAAGAAGGTTTAAACTTAACAAGACAACACGGTAAAGGAGAGAGCGGGGGTGGGGTGGGGGGTAGATGTACATTAAACGGCTTATTAACGTGTCTCTAAATAGACATTAACCGTTAATTGGCTTAACTTATTTGCAAACATAATGCTTAACTCGCCGCGCTAAGGTGCGCGGGTAGTGCGCGGGTAGTGCGCGCGGCTGTGGTGACGTGTAATGACCTCGTTGAAGATGCAACGAATTCTTGTTAAGGAGTCAGTTATGTGGCGGTCGTGTGGAGACAGGATGCCTACAGCATTAGTGAGGACCTAAAATTTATAGGTCATTAATGTAGGATGTAATTATGAAAACAATAAGATAAATTAGTATTAGTAAACGAAAAAGGTGAAGTAACTCGTTGCCCTAATGCTTGGAGCGTGCGGCCTTCATTCCGAAGGTCGCGGGTTCAGATCTCGTCATGTACTGATAACTTAATATTTAAGTTATGTACATTTGTGAACTATTGCCCATCGTCTTAACATTGAGGGTAGGTCAGCAGTGGGGGTTAATTGGCTGAAGTTTATCAATCGGTGATAAATATTCTCTCTACATAACATCATCATCAGCCAATAGACGAACCCGAAAAGGCTTGGGAGATATAAACGGGAGAGTACAGATGATCACCGGAAATAGATGTGTAAAAGGAGATAATTTATATGATAATCGTTTTGTGGAAAAGCCTTCCACTTATATACGCAGACTTAAGTTATAAGAACAGTTCCCGGGACGAATTAGCCAAATACTCCTTCATGAGTCCTGTGGTGTGCGCCGATCAGGATACCTATATTTAGAGAGCATTTTCTATCGACTCTTTGTGAGAGTTTCATTTTTCCTTTTCTCCGCCATTTCCGGCGTTTCGTTTTTGTTTCGCCGCCAGTCGACAATGACGTTTCCTATTGATGTCCATCAAATGTACACGGCAAAGATAAATGATGCAGCCTGCGTCAGTGCGCGGGGATAGCGGGAAGATGTATTTTCTGCTCAGATCTCGCTCCCGGAGGAAATAACTGCGATGCAAGTACAATACTTCACAACCACCGCCACTGGTACTCTCTCTCTATGACGGTCAGACGTTGTTATTAAAGACAAAGAGGTACTCTTTTCTAAACATAATTCTCCGTTAAGTACATTTTACATCACGAATTCTATCTAAGATACATCGCAGATGCCTCATCTCATAGATTAATATATTTATTGAATTGGATATCTATTAACAATTTCCAACAAAATTTGGGACAAACCGACAGGAAGATCGGAATGAATGAATCTCTTTTTTTATATCCTATTCACAGTCATAGAAGACCCTTATTATCTTGAGATATAACAAAATATAGACTTCTATTAGGTACAGCGTTATTCCAGAACACTGAATCCTTTAGGCGTTGCATTATCTACTTAGGTCGTCTGGAAATAGAGCAACATACGATCAAGATATATACACTACTGCAGGATGAATTAGTTGCATTAATAGTTTGTTATCTCATGTCGATTATTTTTTGTTGTCAGAAACAAATGCTGCAAAACCGCTTTAGGGAAGTAAGAATCATTTGTATCGTGTCCACGTCCCCGTGGAATATCGCGACAATGAGAACTTACTATTGATATACTAGTGTATAGATCTGTACATCATGACCTATTTTGATGACCTATATATAGGCTCATTGCTTGCCTTACAGGAAGGTTTCCGTTTCGATTGCAGTGTCAGAAACTCATCATCTTTGGTCTCATTTTCGCTTAATATTACATGATGTATTTTGTTGATAAAAAACTTACATGTTTAACTGGACATATTATCTACAGATTAAATCTTAACTGATAATTAAAATAACTTGTAATCGGAGATCAAATAAAACATGTCGAGACGCCGAAGAAGCCTCTGTTGTCTATTTAGTTATAAGCAAGAATATGTATATGCTATTTCCATTGATATCAATTTTGTTTTAAAATCATTTTATTCCATACGGAGAGGAATTCAGTGACGTTAGTTGTTTGTAAAGGTTGTTACATGCCACAATAACGAGATGTTTGATGTAAACACTTAAAGCAAAGTGCTGCCGGTTCAGACAGGCCGATCCACAGCATCACAGTTAACCGATGTTACTTTCTGTATTTACGAACATTGTATTGTGAATGCAATGTGCTCTTAAACGGAAGCAAATTTATCAAGTACTTCATGTATATACACTAGGTACAGTTAGTAGTCGTAAAGCTAAGTAGCTATCATCTGACTAGTTCTCGGGCGCAAGATCTTTATCACGGCGCAGAGGAAATTGCAATGGAAATGTACGGAGCGTCCTCCGGCGGACCCCTGCCGCCTGTTGAGTCGTAGTATGCACCCAAATATAGTTACGGGTTCGGTTCCATGAAAAGTAATATGCTTATGATCTTCATCCGTTATTAATGAGCTGATCATCACGGTTGCTTCAAATATAGTGTCGCTTACGTTGTTAATGTAATACCTCGTTATGCTAGTAGCTTTAAGCTCTGCGGTTAAACACTTAGTTATATCAGTAATTTTACAAGTTACTAGTGTCCTATTTAATTAGAAGACAGTAATATTTGTTTACTATTACTTGACGGTGGATGTAGGCAGTATTGTTTCATCCACTTGACTTATTTTATTCGACGAATCTACAAGACAGAGCTTTTATACCTATGTAGCGCTGGTGATGATGGTATATACTGTATGTTGTGCTCGTCGCCTTCAAGTATAAAATGTTAATCTTGTTACCCCAGTAATTTCATTAGTTACAGCGCCTTTCAAACCGAATCACAGTATAGTTTATCGGCAGAAATAGGAGCTGCGGATAACATCTAGATAGGAACAAACCTACCTAGATGGGCTCCCTAGAGGGTCCATATTGCAGACCGTGTAGGTAGTCTAAACACTACATGTTAAGTGCCGTACTCATGGCTTGCTCTTATATTTCTCAGAAGACGTATAAGTTCCTATTTCCGAGTATAATACAGGGAATACTCGCTCCCACAACTAATCAGATCTATACGTCGGGACTGTCGAGTTTAAGTTATAATACAACTTGAAGCTTTCCCGACGAAAGAGAAATATTTTTAACTTACAACATTCATACTCGAACTTATCACACAACTAGTTCTACTTGACAGTTATAACGCTGGTTCAATATTTATTTATAACGCAAAATAACTCACGGATCCAAGCCAACCTCACCTGCTCGTGGTGCACCCTGCTAATCAACAAACGTGCCTCTGGCTCCCGCCAACCCGCATTGGGCCAGCGTGGTGGGAAATGGCCTAAATACCCTGATATGAACACCCACAAATGACGGCCCCTGGTGCCGCGCAGGATCGATCGATATAAGGATCTTTGAGAGAGGCCTGTGTCCAGCAGTGGACGTATTTCGGCTGATGATGATGATGTGTGTTGGGGAATGCATTTTCTACTTTATAAAGTCGCCGATATAATATAATTTTTTTTTCTATTTTCATTGAAATTTTTACGAAACCGACTTTGAAGATTGTTACAGTAAAACGGAACGTTTCAATTATTTTGTTGTTCTGGCAACACCATTAAGAATTTTCAAATTTAAAAATGTGTAACGGTTATTTCCGCTAATCTCTGTCAAGCGGTATAACTTATATTGTGTATGTAGGTTATAAAAAGAACCAACAAATCCATTCTCGAGCAATTAAAAATTACAAGCAGATTATCCTCTGCTTACTAGAAACGAATCCTAAGTTCCTTTGACCATATTTCCCAGAGACAACTTGATAAATTGGTTATATTAGCAAAAATCGAGGGCAAGAGATCACGGAATCGATCGTCTATCCGATGGACCGACCAGATACAAACAATCTTAGCCACAAACATTCCGAATGCCCTGAGACGTGGCGAGAACAAAGCGGTGTGGAGGTAGCTGGTTGACGCGTCATTAAAAGTATTTCAGGACAAGCAGGATCTTCAGCCGTGGAGCACACGAAAGAGAAGATATGAAGGTTTCCCAACAAAAACAAGCTATCAAAATCGAACCTGTCTGTAAATAACTAATAAAAACTTCGTTTATAGAAATCCTCCTTAGTTATAAAATACTTGTTTTCTACGGATTTCTTTAAATCACTCCATCAGCAGTAAACTTGTTCAGATATTTGTCAGAGATACGTCTGTAAGAGCAGCCAAAGTACAGACTGGTCAAATTACAATTAAAAAAAATTATACTTCAAATGTAAACAAAACAAAGTACGCAAAAGGTCATACCTTGTCTCCTTCAGAGCTATTTCCACGTCTAAATGAGACCTTCCCCTTCGTCGCCAGACGGAGACCTCTGACTGTCAATGTCGACGAGGAAGTTGATCTAATGGATGGGTCAGTCATACACAGGTACTTTACATATTAATTTATTATACTTTTATTTAGGAATCTAATTAGATAATATAACTAAAATAACATAAGGAAAATTCTTCCAGTGAATCATTTTTTATACGATTATATAGAGAAGATGATAAAATTAACTCTAGAAGAAAGCTTTCTGGTTTACTCTCCTACAGCGTATTCAGACGAAGTTTTAAGGTGATGAGCAACAAACTACATCATCATCAGCCGATAGACGTCCACTGCTGGACCTGGGCGTCCCGTAAAGATCTCCAAGCACAATCAGCATGGCCTCCGGTATCGCTGGACAGTAGGAGCTGTCTTACGTAGGGATCCATATGGTGCGATCTGGGCCTTTTCCCACCACGCTAGCCCAAAGCGGGTTGGTGGAAGCCAGAGCCTCGTTTGTTGATTAGTTATTGTTTAACTTTTTAATTTTAGGTTTTTCTCAAAATTCTAAACAGAATTTCAGACCACAGCAAACACCATGGAGCGTAACCAAAATGAGGATCACTTTGGAGTACTGGATGGTGGCATCAGCTGGAAAAAATATGAACTCTCAAAATTTGCAAGATCATACCAGTTGTACTAAACACCAAGAATATGATGGTAAAACTTGGTACTCTTACCATATTCATATACCTTTCTGCTTTAATGGTACACAATCAGTAAGCAAGTGGCGACGGATACAACATTCAAACAGAAATTGAAAAAGAAAATAGATTAGAATCATACCTTCCACAGTTTCTACATCTGCGGCAGGATTATAAAAGCAAAACGGCAAGCAGAGGCCGGCCGGAAATGAGCCGGGGATGGGTGCGCCGTCTCGACTCGCTGCTTCCGGGCTCTCCTTACGACGGAGCGTCTCCGCTTTCACGGTTAACTTTACAACCAGGCACATTGTTTCAATAAGTACATTTAAGCTTAATTAGCAACAAATTAGGCTTGCTTTAGTGGAAGATTATTTTATATATGTAGCTCGCTGGGGTAATGGTTAGAGCGTGCGGCCTACATTCCGCAGGTCGCGGGTTCGGATCTCGGCATGTACCGATGACTTTAATATTTAAGTTACGTACATTTGTGAACTTTAGTAACAACAGCGGAATACAAACGGTGAAGGGAAACATCGCGAGGAAACCTGCACATGAATTGGAATTTATTCTAAGGTGTGTATGAAGTCACCAATCCGCATTGAGCCCGCGTGGTGACTATGGCCTATGGCCCTCATATTGAGGGTAGACCTGTGCCCAACAATGGTGATGTAAATTGACTGAAATTTATCAGTCGGTAATAAATATTCTCTCTACATAACATCAACATCATCCGTCAATAAACGTCCACAGCTGGACTTGGCTTTCCCCAAAGATTCCCATATTGGGAATTTGGGCCATTTCCCACCACGCTGGTCCAATGCCGGATCGTGGGAGCCAGAGCCTCGTTTGTTGATTAGCAGGGCGCACCACGAGCAAGTGAAGTTGGCTTGGGTCCGGAGAGTTGTCGTGCGGGACCCGTTACACCCCCATAACAGCATTCGATGTATTGTCACTTGAGAGACAGAAGATACTTTTTAACAACGGGGAGGGTTTCTTCATAAGATACCGTCCTTCTGTGTAGAAGACAAGGCTCTGTAGGATTTGTACTTCTGATTTAACAGGCTTGCAGGCAGCAATGAGGGCCCCTAACTTCAAAGCTTTCGATCCCGTAAACCATTTTAGTAGCTTTCTACGATAGGCAGGGTTTAACTTAGTTCTATTCTTAATAGCCTAAGACTAAAAGAGCAGATAATATTTTAGCATCTTCAGTCTTATTTTCGTACTTACTTACCAAGTTCCATTATGGAATTTGACGCCAATAATAGATCGCTTTTCACTTAATATAGCTTCCGTTTAATCGGAACTTAACAAGATAAAAGCTAACTTTAGCTTTGAAGTAATAGCTTAGTGTAAAGGTCAAGTGAGCTTTAGGCTGTTCGTTAACTTATTTACGTCACACGAAGAGGTTTTTCTTAGATTTCAATGCTGCAAAACTAGAGTGAATTTAGCGTGAATTTTATATACGTTTCTGCTAAGATATATATTCACTATATGGAGATATACAGCGTTGCATAATACAGCAGCTTTTATAATATCATCATCATCAGTTCACTGCTGGACATCGGCCTCCCCTAAAGATCTCCACATCGATCATCGATTTTATAATATATATATATATATATACAAACTTTTAATCTGGTTCGTTTCCGGGTCGGCGTGGTGTAGTATGGATAACGTAAGCATTGTTTGGGACCCGCCTTTGTGGTTATCTCTATCATATACTGGTTATAGGTCTCTGTTGCCGGAGATCGCCTAGGTCCACCACGGCGGCGCCTATTGCAGCCGACAAACAGTACAGTGCTCGGCTTGAAGTGCTGTAGCTAGTGAAATTATTGGGGTTATGAGACTCAACATGTCTCAAGGCGATGAGCACAATGCGGTGCAGTGTATATCATCCTGACTAGCACCACGTTACTAGTAGGTACTTACCGTCAGCTGGACGTCTCGCTGCTCTCGTTGCTGTTAAAAAAACATCGTGTAAACCTGCGTTCATAACGTCTTTGCTGCAGTTCGACTCCACATATTTAGAACGAACGCAGTCCTCCATCCTCGACCTCAACATGTCAGGTTCAAAACAATTGTTAGTCTATTATCTAAAAAAAACCTCTTTCTGGAGAGAAATTTCGTCTTGTATTTATTCTGTGAGGAGACGTTCCCCTGGTATATGACACGCTTACCCATAACAATGTTGAGTTAGTCGGGATGATATACACAGCGACTTGCTTTTGTCGCTTTGAAATACAAGATGTTGTATGATTACTTATGTAATTTCACTAGCGACAGCGCACTTCATACCGGAACATTATCATTTCTCCATAATAATGTTTAGCGGCAGAAATAGGCACTGCCGTAGTACCTACCTTTTTTTTGCTTTACGCGAGGAAAATTCCTTGCGATAACATACACCGCGCCCTCCTCTCGGCCCCTTATCGCCACATGGGCAACGGAGCGAATCCATCAGCCAGAGGCCATGGAAGCCAAGAGAGAAAACTCTATCAGCTACCTGTAGCGGATCTGGTCTTGGACTCCGTCGCCAACTGTTGTACCGCCGCGAAAGATAGGGAGAACTAAACGCAATGTCGACACTCCTCTTCCAGTGCGACTCCACCACGGCTGCGAAGGGCAATGCGAGCCTGCCTCCGCAGCCCACCTGCACACATCCGAGGTGAGCCCCGTGAGCTCATCTAGAGCGGCCACCTCGGGCCGGCAGGATAGGTTTCTCTTAGCTTCACCGTGGGTGACCAAGCCACGGCTACTGAGCCCCACTCCCACGACAAAGCAGAAACATGTTCGACGGCGGTGGTACCTACCCAGACTATCACCGTCTAGGTTGTCCGAGCATCGTATGTGCCTTGATTCGTGTCTTGCTCATACAGCATACTCTTCTTCTTCCTCTTGCCCTCTTCCCAGCTATGTGGGGTCGACATAGTATGTACTTCTTTTCCATATCCCTCTATCAGCTGTCATATTTGAATTCACACTCTTCTTACACATGTCATCTTCCACACAATCCATCCACACTTTCTTCGGTCTTCCTCTACCGTTATAACCATCCACATTCATACTCATCACTTCCTTGGTTGTGTCCTACAACACACTAACAGATAACAAATGAAAACCACTTTCGAAATTTAAATAATTTTAATCCTTATCCTCAATACAACATGCGTCCCCGTACTGATAAACAGGAAAATAAGCGTATTCACTACAAAACAGATCGACGACACAAAAATGCAGTTCCTTATCAAAAAACCCTTAAATTGTATCTAACCTTGTCATTGCGCTGGAAATAGAAATAAACCGGAAAGTATCAAAATTGGTCAAACGTAAGAGTAGGTCAAGTTACTGAGGTACGGTACCGTTTCGTCTTAAGACGATAAGCGCAATGTTTAATTAGTACTAAGTTTACCGATGGTGGTCCACTTATCAGAAACTGTCTACGTAGGTACCATCGCTTATAGCAGTAAGGAAATATTACTGCGTACCAGTTTGAAGGGCTCTGTAGCTAATCAAATCACTGGGGTAACGATATCAAACAATTCGAAAACGGAAAACTTACATAAAAAGCATACTTATGACCTAAAACTATGTTAACAACCTGGTTATTGCTGTTTAAAAAAAAAAACTTGATTTAAGATATATTTTACATTACATAGTTTATTATGTATACAGCTGAATTGACTTAGTTTTACATTATTAATATTAAAACACTATGTTCCGATGTGAAGAGCGCTGTAGCGACTGATCGTACAAATTAATGAATTGTCGCGACCATTTTTGATACTCATCAAGAAAAGTATTACAAGATTTAAATATTTACATATACCATAGTGAATGAGGTGGGACAAGAAATAGAGAGCACAGGAGTGCGAGAGACAACGCTTCATTGCTGTTATGAACTAATGGAAAAGGCAGGCGGGGTTATTACAGCCCTGTAGTTTCAGGCTAGTAAGAATAGGACTAAGGTAAGCCCTGTCTGTCGCAGAAGACGACTAGTAGGGTCTAGGAGTTTCGAGGGGCTTGAGGGTTGGGCCCTTATCGCTCAACAAGCGAATCTGCGTAGGACAGCGTACGGAGCAGGAATGGTGCCTAAGAGAGTTAGGCTCCTACTCAGAGACGTGCTAAGAGGGGCACCGGTGCGTTCGCAATATACATAATAACAACAGACCTTGGACCCGGGTCCACGAGCCCAGTATCAGACGAGCTGTAGGAGTCAAAATGATTACCAAGCGCTAATCATCATAAGAGAATAGGTTATATATAATAACCCCGCTGGTAGAGATGTGTGCGTGTGTCTATTAAGCAAACAAATACACACACAACCTGCAATCTGTAGCGCACACCGAGTGCACCACCAACGATTGATGGCGACCGTCAAGGAGACCTGAACATTTCCTTCAAATTAAGTTAAATTAACAGTTTAGTTTGTTGTTTTCAGGGTTTAAAGTTAAGCATAATTTGAAGTAACAGGTGCGATCCAGGTCCTCATCACGCTCGTTGATCTCTATAGGAATGTGTTCGTACACAGCAGCTCCGTGATAGAATCAGGTCCTGCGATGGTACCTACCTCACTCTCCGGCGAGGGACTACAACTTACATTAATATATTTTTTTGCTGCAACTGTACACTTGATGTATACAACAGATACAATAATTCAACAAATATCCAATAAGTCTTCAATGTCACTTAAGTTTTATGGCACAAACAAAAACAGTCAATACATAAATTTAACAATTGTCTTTAAAAAAAAACTTCAATGTTTGTAAAGAGTTTTACCTTTAGCCTCGATATAAATATCATCATAAAAAGCATTAGAAAAAAAACAATCAACAAGCTGCGCGACAAGGCGTTCGCGATCCGATACAAAACCGTCACAGTCGCTATATAACACTACGTCACTATGATTAATATACTAATTGTATAACTTACAAAATAATCGTGTGCCTTCGTTTTGTGCATGTAGATAATACCATATGCTGACCTGACGCACACTGGTGACGTCCACACAATATTGCACTTGTAAATAGGCCACGAGGACGTCGTCGTCTCACGGAGACGACGATCCTTGTAAAGTATTAGTCTAGTGGCAAGAAATAATAAAAACATCACAATAAATGAGTATTATAAAACGAGAACAACCCTACGCAAGTGTCATTTAAAAAATATGTCTTTGTTTTATACAAATGATCGCCGATTCGTTACGAGTAATATTACTTAGAGACGATCTACCCGCCGGCGCGGCTACGTCGGCTGTTACGCTTATTTACAATAACTAGACGCGAAACTACTAGTTTTTTTTTTTTATCCATTAAACAATTCATACAAAATTGACGCTAACCTGATAACAGATCCATCACTTAACATATACGTCTGATGATTGATGTATACATTTATCAGACAAAACCAGAAGAAACGTCGCAGTTACAATTGTGTATCAAACGGCATAAAGAAGTGGACTAAAAGGAACAACTGGGGATCGAATTTGTTATCTCAATCTGATCACCAAACTTCAGTTTGAAGAGGACACCTAATGATGATGATGATCAAACGGTGGCTGTCAGTTGGCTTTATGTCACCATCATCACCCAGCTCGCGGCAGTCCACAGCTAGACGTAGTAATTATCTGTTTGAAACTTACTGTCAATCTGACCACGATCCTCAGACATGAGGGAACGACCCCAGAATCAATCTGAAATTAGCTGTAAAAATTATAGTTGTCAGTTTAAGATTAGCAATGATGTGATTTTTTTTTTAATATGGTGAAATGATCGTCCGCCTCTGCTAGTCGGAGAAGCACCTTGAAACGAAAAGGCTGTTTGAAGAAATTCGGAGCCATTAAACAATTAAAAATAATGTGTCATTAGTGTCAGTGTGACGTTAGCTGTCAGTTTGACATTACCTGTCAGACTAACAATCGTTCAGGTGTGGCTCGCTATAGTTTGCAAATTCAACGAATTTTAGAAACAAAGATTAAGGCCATATTGCATACGCCAGAAGTACACGGCCAGGAATTTAAGTAGTGGACACGGGGGAGGATAGCTGTAGGGTACTATTTTATTATATTGTGAAGGGCCCACACTGATAAAAGCAGCAGACTTAACTGGATCTTTTGCGTTTAGAATTCTAAACACACCAGTTACATGTGTCACGAAGGTTGTGCTAAGTCACCGAAGGCACCTCCCACATTTCGAGAGGTCATAAATACCTGAGTCATCGGCACTCTATAAATACTAGCAACGCAACAGACAACACTCCTAACGAGACATATTACAAATGTCTACCGAAGAAATGTTTTTTACGACCAATTGTTATTATTATTATTAAAAAGTTTATAGAAAAATCTCTAAACTCCGCGGTGTCTATACAATGCGTCTACGGCTACGCGATCTCTAAACGTGTCGCTTATATCTAACTGTAGAAAGATGGCGCTAGTGGTTTGCCGGAAATATAACACAGTGCTTCCGGTATTAATCTATATACAACGCAGCAAACAGACCAACAGGGCGAGCCGCATGATGGGGAAATACTGCTCGACACAATATCTGTTTAGGATATTTACACAACACCACGCTACGCTACTAGATATATGTATATATGTGTAAATGTATATTCAAGCTAATCGATCCCATAATAAATATTATAGGATACAATAGAAAAAATATCAACCATTTTGATATTTATATGTATATCCCCGACAGTAAATTGTTTATGGAAATAACTTTTAAATCACTTAAAATCAGTTATTAGTTTAAAAAACCTACCACTAAGTTGTGTACTTGGGATAGACACTGGTTAACTGTCAAACTTAGTTTAGCTCAGTAGCTTATTCAAATAGCTTCATGGATAAATCCTAACTTTATTATATTTGAAAAAAAAAATCCGTGGTCGAACATCGACAACCAATAGTTTATAAACATACTTTAATATAGATTAGTATGAAAAATATTTTCGTTTTCATGATTAAACTAGAAACTATTTACTAGAAAAACTCTTTCTCTCTTCTTCAGTTCTATGAATACCTTATTACCATGTGTAAAGGAATGTTCATAGCTTTCTTATGTGGGACCCATCGACGCCCTAGATCTCTTACTCGCAGGTCTAATTAGTGACACTCGAGTTTCATCTCTTCTAATTAATTATTGCCGGTTTTTTAAGCTGTTTTAAATGAAGTAGAAATCTTCCCCATTCTCATCTCCAATTTTTGTTAAGAAATATATCTGGCCTTCCCCAAGAGAGGCGAAAAAAATTTTTGCGAATAATACATATTTTCCTCTCGAATAAGATATATAACGTACGTATGAGTAATTGTAGCGTGTAAAGTTTATTAAGTTATTAACTTCCGTACGTAACACTCATTAACAAAATGGCGTATTAGACTGCGTATCCGCATTAAGTGATATGACGGGTTATCCATAGCTTAACCATTTGCACGATTTTAAAACTTAACTCGATAAGTAATAAATAGGTTTAAAAACACTGATACATATCATTGTGTAGAGGTTTTATACAAGTCTTGTGATCTGTTATTAAATTTAATCAGCAAAAGTAGTGTTAGATTTAAAATAAACTTAAGTAATCATTTGTTAGCGCAAATTGTCCAATTGACATGAATTTGATTTGTCGAACCAGCATCATTCGCGTCATTGTTGTGACATCTTCGGTCATTATCATCGCATACCCATATTTCATATGTTCATACAACAATCATATGTTTAAACGTATTTAGAGATTCATACAAATCTCGTATATTATTGTTGAAAAGTATACCAGATAGAAAGATTTTTTTTTTAATGAAAATAATATATAAATTACATGTTTTGTCAGTCGTAAGTAAAGCTGAAGCGATGTTTAATACAGCAAGTAGAAATTCGGACGGTTACATCCATACGCCTTTGGACTTGGAACCAGGAGCCTCTACACGATCATGAACGACGCGAGATCGTCTCATTAACTACGGCAGTCGGCTTTCACAAACATTCATACAAATTCACACAAACAAACACATTAAGACTGTTTCACCACACACAAACACTCCACTGTGAAGTGGAAAAGTAATACAGATTTGAGTCGCGCTTCATGAAAACAGGGACGGTGTCCGATCCTAATTTGTCGAAAAAGGTTGAGTGTTTTAAGTTTAACACGTAATCTGTTGGTCTACCTTTGCATCTGCGTTGGTGCCAGTACCGCTTTGATTTAATTTTTTTAGTCTGAAAGGTGATGCTGTCGAATCTGTTGTTACTTAGTAGTAAATAAAAATATTCTACTATTGCTGCCGATACTCATAAATCTTTTCTAGTTTATACTTTGGGATTTCTTTCACGCGGGAACCAGATGTGTCTAGGTGATGAGGCGCGGCGCATGGAGGCCGTGCAGGCGGCGCGCTAGTGGAGGCCGGTGCTGGGGCTCGTCGTCCGCCCGCGGCGCCCAGTCCTGCAGCCGCGCCCCGCCCGCTAGCCGGTGCGTCAGCCGATGCGCGATCGAAAAACCCCCACTGCCTTCCAGCTGAGTGAGGACTATTATCACCTGCCTGCAAGAGACATTAAAAATCGAGACATTATAGATCTTACTCTTGCCAGATTAGGATCATAACGAAGCTAAGCCTCAATATTATTACATGATAAACTTTCTGCTTTATCGCTTTGTAGTATAAAAAAAAAATAAGATTAAATTAATGGACTCTTTCATACCTATGTAGCGGCGGCACTGAGTCGATGGTCTTTAGCTCGCCTCTAGTAGAGACAACGTTGTAGCTCTCCTGGCAGTCGCACTTCACGTGTATCCACTTGTCCGTGTGTCGATTTTCTACCATCACCACGAGGCCCGCCCAGCCCTTGAGTAATACCGTAAGTTGTAATTCATAATATTTGTACTTGACAGGTGACTAAGCTTAACTCAACTTCGGACGACACGTCGTGGAGTTTGATTAATAATAGGATTTTTGTTAAACCAGCCTGATTAGCTATAATCCTCATATTGTAAAAATGTTGCCATAATAGCGTCTTTGTGTTCCGGCTGATAATGCGAATACCAGAGTATTATAAATACTCAATACTACATAAAAATGAAATTAGGTATTAGATAAAAGATAAAAAAAAAACCTTGGTAAGATAATACGCAGTCATGCCCTGGCGGCCCTCATGCCGTTGGCCACGAGCGAGCGTGAGTCCGATGATTGCGTCTGCTAAGATGTGAGGGTGTAGCGAGGGACGCTCCACTGCGAGAGGTTTGGAGGAATGAACAGCCAGCACATGCCGCGGCCAGCCCGCGCTGTCAGCCAACTCGAGACCGGTGTGCCAGTGGTTAAACGCTAGGCACACTACCAGATAGAAGCCTTTCTCCAGCATCTTGTGGCAGCCGACGAAACCCCTCACCTGCAATTTTTTCGCAAAGATTTTTATTGGTGGTAGGACTCTTTTGCAAGATTAGTTTAAATAGCCACCATCGAAACCCTTATTTCTGCTCCCCAACAGCAGTGAACAAACATTTTTGTATGCTAGTTTAAAGGGTTCTGTAGATAATAAAATTACTGGAGCAACGGAACTCCTTAAAGCGACACGCACAATGTGGATCTCGTCATCATGTAGAAAAAAATCTTCACACTTTTCGTCTTACTTTCCTTACCTCTTTGTGCTGGTCTCATATTAAACATATTGGTTGGTTTTGAAATGTATATTATATAAATACATCAATATTTGTATAGATATAAATAAAAATAAATATTATTCAGACAAATTTCAAGTCCAATTTTATATCACGGATTTCAAAGTAGCTAAGGAATAACTAGTGTATATTATCAAAATTTAATCACGTTTTTATCATAATTATTGTTTTCTCCGTCATATATTATATAAACGTAGTTATGTGAAACTCACCTGCCGTTTGCTGTGCGCCACCAGCTTCCCAACCTGCGCGCTGGGCCCCGACTTTGTTCTGAACACAACTACACAAAGGTCGAGCTGCGAGCGCTGACTCTTTGCAGAGTTTCTGGAAAATTTCATTCTGGAGTAAAAGAGATATATGAAATGGAACAATAAACAAAAGTTATTCAACTTTATAATCGTATTGTGTAATAGTTTAATTATATATATGAGATATCTCAGACAGTTAGTCCTTTTAAGCAACATAAAAAAAGAGCAGGTTGGGAGATCAATGTATGAATATGTACTGTAGTAAGTTTCACGCCATGTGTCTGATTACTAGTAATAACTCTTGCCAACAGTTAACGAATTATCGCCGTATATACATTATATTTATATTGTATTCTCTGGTGGCTAACCTCTGGCCCTCCTGGAATAACGTGAAGTCCACTTCAGTGGGCTGCGCGGCTGTGAGCAGTAAGCAGGTGAGATGGCGCGTGGAGGACATGGGAGGCAGGGTGCCCGCTAATCGCACCTCGTGCCAACCCACGCGCACCTTGCAGATGTCAATGCAGTCGAAGTACCTGTAAGGTTTCACTCATTATTAGTGGACATAAAATTATCTTCTGGGTATAAAAGTATAAATTATATAAATGTAGCGTAATTTGTAAAGATCTTGCTCACGTTCTAAATATATTGAGAATAACGCAAAATAATAGAGGACGTCATGAATAAAACAATTTCCTTGTATTAAATTTCACCACTATAATTACAACGCGAGTCAAAATAGACAATCAACAATCAGAGAAAAGTATATACTCAATTCTTATTCTTACTTCTGCCCTTTTCCCAGCTATGTGGGGTCGGCACAGTATGTACTTCTCTTCCACAACCCTCTATCAGCCGCCGTATCTAACTTCACACTCTTCTTACACATGTCTTCTTTCACACAATTCATCCACACTTTCTTCAGCCTTCTTCTACCCTTATAACTATCCACATTCATTCTCATTACTTTCTTTGTTATATGTCCTTCATCCCTCCACATAACATACTCAATTAATCTAGGTAAATAAAAAAATCTCTAAAAAGTAAAACAATTTAAAATCACATAATCTTCAACTTTCCTTGCATATAACAGAACACAATGCGTAAGTACGTGTTTAATTTAAAGTGGTACTATTTTTTGACGACGCTGAAATAAATTACTTGAGCACGTCGTCGAAGCCTATCCAGAAAACACCGTGGTCGCGGTCGTCGGGCGCGGCGTGCGGCGCGAGCGCGCGACGTAGTGCGTCATTCCAGCGAGGGCACGCGTGCGCCCACGCACCGCGCCATGTGTAGTGTCCCCATGGGTTACGCAGACGCAACAGCCGTAACGGCTCGCCTCCACTGCACAGCTCCACCACGTCCAACACAGAGTATGCGTGTCGCGGCCGGAGACCAAGCCGCTGATACTCTTCTTCGTCAACCTATGCGTCAAATAAATATATACACATTTATATACAATACATAATATACATTTTATGTTTAAGCGTTTAATGACCTCAAGTAATACCTGTTTGTACTATATCCTAGCAAATATACTATTTGATTTGTTACAGTTTTGAATCTGCGATTATTTTTTTATAAATAATATATTTACTTACAATAAAAGATGATGACTTAAATTTTTTTGTATCGTCATACTTTCATATTGCCGCCTCCGCAGCTGGCGCCCATGAGGAAACAGGCCTGACGAGACGACAGCAGCTGCGCCCACACGAGATCACGATCGAGCTGCTCCAGTGGCGCCCCACCACCGGCCCCGCCTCCTGCTCCACCGCCCGCCTGCAGCGATACAGACTCGCACGGAGCGCCCGTTAACGTGCAAAGTCCTGAAAACAAATAAACAGGGACAATTTTATATTTCTTGTCTGACCATAAACAAACGTGTAAAAACTTTATAGCGTTCTGTCCCTGCATCTCTAGCTATCTCTATTTTCTAATATCGACTAATAAAGGTGACGTCTTTACCCTCAATCGCTCTGCCGGAAACCAGTGCTTCGTAGCAGCCATGCAGCTTGGCAACCGCCTTCTCGATTAACGGAACCCACAACTGTTTTCTCTTAGCCTGCACAAGACATCACGATATTTACCAAAGGAATTAAAAAATATTTTTTTTATTTGTTCACCCTACTACCGAGAAACTTCAAGTTAACCTGTGAGTAGACAAGCTGGCCCTTCTTATTGCACGGCAGCAGGTCGTCGACGGTAACAGTCAGCCAGCGGCCATCCTTGCAGAGGCGCAGCTGATACGCACCGCGCGCTGGTTCGCTGCGTACCAGCACGCCACGCACCAGCGCCGAGCGCTCTGCGAGCACCGCCAGCGCTGACAGCAGCCAGCAGTTGCCGAGCACGCCTGCCGCAAGAGCTTTTAATCACAAACGCAGAAAACACATGCATCGAATGCTACCAAATAACTGAACTGCTTGTGATCTTACTTCTAGAATACTTCGACGTAAATTATTTTGAATAGACATGTTGGAAATATAATTCGAAATTATAATTTTAACATATCTGTAAACCATTTGAAAATAGGGAACAGAGGATGCTGTTATAGTCCTAAATATTGCTAACCTTAGGTGGCAATGTTGCTGGAAGTTCCAACTCCCGATGGGGTAGTAACGTCTTGGAATGGTGGTATCGTAAATTGTAGAACTTTCAGCAAATAATAATAATTGCTTTTTAATCATTTATGTAGCAATAGCACCCTCTGGCGTTTTCTTATGGCTTATTATTTACCTTGCGATATGTCCGAGGGCCGAGGGTCGCGGAACACCACCCAAGGGAGGCGCGGGTCCGCGTCCACTTGTATCTGGTGGGGGCGCAGCCAGCGCGCCGCAGCGCCTCCTTCCGCTGCGCCGCCGTAGTACAACGAGCGGGCGCACGCCGGAAACGACTCGTCGACGTACGGCTCGCCAGTCTGAACGCATACCTTCACGTATACACACACACATCGCGCGACAAGCGACATTAGATAGAAACAAGTGTCTTTCAATTCGGTGTCCACCTGATAAAAAATACGATTTTGTACACAAAGATTTTACGTCTCGTCATCCAATAATTTCAAAATGACAGTGCCTTCCAAATCCAACCGGCCATCTACTACATCAAAGTGTAAATTAGTTTCAGACAATGTTTATATCCTAATGGATACACCAATAAAGTTGTGGACATTAACAATAAGTCTGAATTTCTACCAAGTTCAAAAAAGAGAAAACTTCTTTCTGATATAATGAACGAAAAAGGACCGTAAGAATAGAGTAAACTTACAGCCGCACACTGTGCCAGCACCTCCTGCCACTGCGTCCATGCGTGGCTCTCTTCGCGCAGCCGCAATATCTCCATCGGTGTGCTCTCTTGACGCTCAGTGTCCGAACCATCAGCTGAAAGACATTAAAAAAAAATAAGTATATACCGTCTGGTTAAACTATAGCTGTCTTCGTTTTGCAGCAGCTGGCTACAAGGCAACACGTGATCGGGTGTGTATGGTGGTAGGATTTTATCGAATAAATCTCGCCAGCTATTACAGTGATAATGTAGCCATAACAACAGTACTGAGGTCCGGCTTTTTTTTTTATTCGTTCCCTCTGCGTATGGTGGGTCAGGGCCTATTTATATACAATTCACTTATCATCCTAATTGTTTCTTATCTCTATACATTTTCTGAGATCCGGCTGTCGACATATCGAGACCCTGAGCTTTTGTTTTGTAGCGTTCCTGTAACTGCACTTACGCGAATCATCGTCGTCGAGCGAGGGCTGGTCGGGTGCGGCTGGCAGTAACCGGCTACGCGGCGACTGGCACATCTCGCACGCAGCCGCGCTCGCGCTGTTCACGTATGTGCACTCAGAGCATGCCCATTCGCCACCTTCGGCCCTGCAACGTGCGTTATTATTGTCTGACCTCACATAACATCTTAGTTCATCACATTCATCATCATTATCACCCATAGACGTCCACTGCTGCACATAGGCCAGCAGTGGACGTGGCATTTTTTATATGACTGAACAATATGACGAATAAGACGATCTCACTTGATGCTGAGAAATATGCTTATATATAATAATATAGCCAAAAATAATATTACACACATCAAGACATGGTGGCTTGTTATCTCAGAATTTCATTATCTGGAACGGACTTCAACTGCTACAATAATGTTTAGCGATATAAATAGTTGCTTTGGTGAGATCCGTTGGTGATCTTCAGGCAATAACTACCTACCAGCATCAAAGCTTTTAACAGCATCTTTGTACATCATTACATGTTAAAAAGAAACAAGCTGGTATAATATAGTGTTACGCTTGCAGACTTACTTGGTGTCAGGCGGCGGGGTCTTGTGCCTGGAGCCCCGCCGCGGCAGCGCAGGCGTATGGCGAGTGCTGCGTCTTGGTGACGGACTACGACCTGGAAGATTACGATGCATGTTTAACTTTTTCTGTTTTGTTATCTTTATACAATCAATAGCCTAAAAGTCAAGCTCTTACATCACTACATTCGCCATTGACGACCTCATTGTAATATCATACCATGTAAAATTGTAGTCAAGTACAATAGGGTAACTATTGGAGATAATATATTTATTATCTACAAGCAAGAAATATCTGAATGGCTGATTAAAAATTATTATCTTCCTTTAATTTTTTTAAATTAAACTATTTATTAAACACTGTACGAACATCTACCTTTATCACGGCCCACTGCCCGGAAGATATGATCAGAGAACGAAGTTTAATTTATAACAACTTTCATTTTGTAACGGAAGTTGAAAAATAGATTGGGAATAAAATTTCGGCAGTAATATAGTTCAGGACATACCGGAAGCAGGATGGTTGGCGTCGACGGAGGAGCTAGGTACTCCGTGCTTTGGCACTGGCGGCGTCTTGCACGCAAGGCAGAGTGCGGCGGATAGCGGGTTGCGTAGCGTGCACGAGCTGCAAGACCTGATGATTAAAAAAAAAACTGTTTTAAATTATTGTCGAAAAACAATAAACTGTGGTAAATGAAATAAAGGTTGGTTACACTTTTGGCGTTGTAGACCACTGCAGCTCCTACTTTTGTCACCAAACAGCAGTGTCCAAATATTACGGTTGTAGTGTTTAAACTCTGTTGTCGCTAATGATACAGACGAGATTTACATTTCAAACGGCTAGCAGATGAGGTGTAATATTAATCCTTCTAATCCTTCCTTCTGCCCTTTTTCCAGCTATGTGGGATCGGCACAGTATTTAATTTTCTTCCACATCCCTCTATCAGCCGTTATGTCTGAATTCACACTCTTCTTTCTTACACATGTTATCTTTCACACAATCCATCCACACTTTCTTCTATTAGTCCTAATATTGGTTATAAATAAAACACGTTGCTATTCTCTCATCCTTACATTATTTCTATTTCATATTCTAATATATAGTACACATTTGCTGAGACCTTTGCCTTTTCCTAAATTTTTTTTTGTTTCATATGTAATATTTCTATACAATTGTATTTGTGGTGTGAATAAACGTTTTATTGATATTAAACTGCAATTTTCCCTTTCCATTACTACTGTAAATTCTTGTTTGGTAAGCCTGATGATAAACGGCGGTTTAGTCTTTGATGGTAAAGCGTACAAATGTAGATTACTTGCACGTAGACAAGCGCGTACGCAGTACTGACCAGTGCGATTGTTGGACGGGCCGGGAGCCGGCGCACGCTGCGCACGCGTTCGCGGCAGGCTCGTTGACGAGCGTGCAACGCGCGCAAGACCAGCTCCCTGCCCCGCCGCCACCGCCGCCACCACCACCACCACCACCACCACCACCACCACCACCACCGCCACCGCCACCACCGCCACCTTCCACGCCAGACACTGTCACGGACAACAACATGTAAAACAGTTTTAATAAAAAAACGTTTTCTAGTAATAAAAAACTAAACAATTTAATTGTATAAAAAAATTATTTGCAGGTGTAGCAGTATACTGATGTAGAACAATTCTCGAGAGATATTTTTAGGGTTATGCCAGCAGATTAGGGTGGTGGTAAGAATCTTCCTGGAATCGTTACTAACCGACTGCGAACAAAAGTTCATCGCTGTTGAGATCATGGTCCAACGAAGCAATCGGCACCTGGAGCTTTTTAGGTGGCTCATTCCGATTCGGTTCTAGTTTCAATACGCTGGGTTCCGACGACGCTGTCGGCCTCGGACTGTGAAGACAAAGACACATATCAATACGTTACAAAAATATAGTCCTACGTCCCCAATACTGTGCCGTTGGTTAGTATGTATGTGTCGGCGGCTGGCAGGAATTATTCGCAAAATCTATATTATAAATAAACTCGGAATACAGAGACGATTTGTTTATTACAGAATATGACTTTTTAATATTAATACAAATATAAATCTTTTTGACACTTTGTAATTACAAGAACAATATAAAATTACGATTTATTTAAACCTTAAAGTCTAAAACGTCTTTAATAATTAATTTAGTCCTTAATCATATTGATTTTTAGCGGAAACAACAAAGTGTTAACATTACGGAATTGTCAATTGTAAATACAGAAAATCATAAAATGTAGTTACATAATTTTTACGGTAGATGGCAGCACCATCGAGCGCCCATATATATGTGGTGGACATTGACATATATCAATATATGTATATACATATATATATATATATCCCAGTAGGTTCCCGCGATTCTTACGAGATCACGGGAACCTACTGGATGCGAGGAACGTGGGACCGATCGATGTGGAGATCTTTGGGGGAGGCCTATATCCAGCGGTGAGCGTTTATCGGCTGATGATAATAATGATGAATATGTAAATATATTATATAACGGATCATACCTCGCTCGCTGTTCCCGGTCCCGGTCTCGGTCCCGGTCCGCAGCGGCCGCTAGCGTGACGGCGTGCGGCGGACGCGCGCTCCGGCACACGTCGCAGCGCGCGCCCCACGCGTTGTACGCGAACCAGCACTCGCTGCACTGCCACATGCGCGCACTGGAGCGAGAGGGGTTACTGATTACTTCAATTATACAATAAACCAAAATATTCTCATTCATTTAACTAGGCGTGTGTACACAAATACTAGCTGCTCCGTGCCCGCTTTGCTGGTCGGAATATAGAATTTAAAATAAATAAAATAAAAAAAAATATTCATTGCCTTACATTACTGTAATATTATATATCAATTTTTATTTATGAACTATTGCTAAAGCAAAAGGAAACCGCTCAGCTAATGCTGACCGGAACAACAACTCCGGTCAGCGCTGCTTTTCAGCATGCCCATTTGAAAAGTAGACTTGAAAGACAGAAATATTGCCGTCCGACGGCAACGCGCCGCACCCCGTTCACGTTATTAACATCTCCCTTTAAAAATATTTTTTTTTTAAATCTTTTCTTTGCTGACCTCTAAATGGCAGAAGGAATATCTCTTAAAAAATTTGAGTGTTTGTGTTTAATAATTTCTAAGAACTCCTAATGACTCAATGAATCTTTGGATTTCCTACATATATATAAAATTATAAATATATGTCTTCCGTTTAAATCATATATATATATATATATATATATATATATATATATATATATATAGTTTACTTGAATATTAATGAAGTCAAAATATAATATATGATTCAAAAAGAAGATATGACTATTCAACGTATAGTCGCAAATAGCCATTAAAAAGAAATACTTTAGTATGGTGTTGACTACGCTCAGCCTCTGCTAAGCAGTAATTAAAAAACATCAATACTTGAAATGGTAATAATAAAAAAAAACGTGGATAGGAAAGCTAACATATTCACTCACCTCGACTGCTGCATTGCAGGCACTTTAGAAGGCTCCCGTGGGTTGTGCGACACTTTACCAACAGACGGCAGCATTTTGTATACCTTGGAATCTTTAGGAGTGTGAGTAGCCCTTGAGTTATTCTGCAACTCACTGACGGGAGATATGCAGTTCTCAGCACCGAGGAGCTCGTCAATTCTCGCGTAATCGCCGTCGTTGATATCATTTGAGTACAACACCTCGTTCTGAGAGTTGCTCATAACTGTCTTCGTATCCTGAACGGAGACGTAAGAGTACCTCGTACCATTGTTATTGACTTGGAGTTGGAGATTCAAATCTTTATATTTGCCTTTATTAGGCAGAGCGTAAATCACTCCCTCTGCATTGGTGTCCCAGCTGCATTCTTTATCGATCAGCTCTATGTTTCCCTCTTCTATCTTCTTCTCCGCCGCATTCTCCTGTTTCAGCTCACTCTTCACGCCGATGTTAGAATAATGCTCTATAGACTTGTGGTGATCACTCAAGCTCCGTCTACTGGAGATGACTTTACCAACAGGTCGATTCTCGGTGTGTTCGGAGAAGGAGCGCCGGTACGTCGGTCGTATCTCTGGGGAGTTTTGTACAGAGATCGACCTTCGGAACGATTCACCCAAGCTCGAGCAGCCCGTCTGCGGCCAGTCAGGTACTGTTATCATTACACCACCTGACGAGGGAAGAGACGTGGCGCCATCTCTACCGCTGGCAGTTTCATGTCTACCAAGAGTAGTGACACTCAACCCTCGCGTGTTTGAGATTCTAGACAGCGGTGAGACCCTAGGCGACAGGCACGCCTCGCAGTGTGTTCTGATTCCAGAATTCTCCAAAGTACATTTGCTGCAAGTCCACTTCTTAAGGTAAGTTGCCTTGCTTTGCTCCCGCTGATAATCCTTAACATAGTTCAATTCCCAATTAGATTTGCTCTCATTGCACTTCTTAGGTTTCCTAGTCACTGAATGAAGACTGCGCAAGAATGATTCACGAGGGATGTTTTGGGTTGTATTGAAACCATATCTGTCTGATACCATCAGGCTGGTAGGCCTGTTAATGGTACCCCTACTTTCTTCAACATTCCACCACTTCTGTTGGGAATTGATGACAGATCCGTGGGACAGGGACCTGGTAACACCATGAGCGTGATCGGTCAACTGGGTGGGGGATAAGCGCAGCGACTGAAGATCAAGATTCAAACGGCGTCCGTCCGCATAACTCGATGAAGGCTTGTATGAGGGAACTGCAAGGGTGTTGGATCTAATCATAGTGTTATCTGAAACAAATCAAATCTTTACTGGCAATCCAAACACATAAGATATATTTATTTATTTATACACGTCATGTAAAGGTGGGCTTAAATGTCAAGGTCATTATTTTCCATTTTACCTTGAACGGTGCAGAGGTGTTATGACTTAGGTGCATAAAAGGTAAGATTAAATAATAACAAAGAAACTATATGAGCAAGGGATGTTTAAAATCATATTGTAATAAGTACATAAATATATACACGTTATATTTAAATATATGTCTATAATAAAATACTTAAAAAAATATATAAATTCTGCTCATTATGCTTTTCCTCCAAACAATAATATATTTTATATGAAATTGTACTTCTTGGCTTTTCAAGAATATTTTAATAAAAAATTGTTATATCTCATAATTCTGTACTACATATTTAATCTTTACTTGCAATACAAACACATTTTACTCTATAATGCACAGACATAACCAAGTGTTCAGATATTACCAACTAATTTTAATATCAAAGATTTGATTTAGTAATTAAATTCTTTACAATATCTCCTAGATTAAATTTAATTTAGTCACATGACAATGGTAGTTATTTGCATAACAAAGATTCTCATAATATAAAACTATGGTCTATGTGTGATATATTAGGCTTAATGTCAAAATTACATGATTTCATTTCAGAATGTCGCAGCAACATACCTTGTGCTGATTTATCCTTGTCAGTCATCCCTGAAGTTTGCTCTTCATCATCAGAGAGTCTGGAAAAATAACAAACCAGTAGAAGAATTGAATTACATTTATAACACCTTTATCATATCTCACAACATATCTCAAATGGTGTCAAGAGCTCCCTCATACAAGCCTGTCATAGCTGTACCACAAATGTAAAATACATCATACCCCTTGCATATTAAAAAAAAAACATCTTAGGAAATATTATCAGTGAGACAGCAGCTTTTCGCGTAACACTTACCAACATATTAAGGTATCGAACATACATGCCAAATATGAAGCATATGGCAAATCTCTGCTCTTGGGGAGGCTGGTGTTAAACAGTGATCATCAAATGATAAAAATCAAAAGATTTTTTTTATAACAAAGTCCATTAAAGAATTATGAATAAAAAAAACAATTATTGTACTCCAAAGGTATTATTAAATATATGTAAACAGATTGGGTACCCACTGGATGCAAGCAACAAGGGACTAATCGATTTGGAGATCTTTGGATGAGGCCTATGTCCAGTAGTAGACGTCTAACGGCTGATGATGATAATGAAACAGATTGTTCAGGCAAAGACTACAAATATTTATATTTACTGATCGCAGTTCTATATATAGAGATATCTTTATACTGGCTGGGAAATATCTTCTGCGTTCTAATTGGAATTTATAGGGATGAGCACCTGTAAACTGGAGCGTGCGGTGCAAGCGCGTCGCACGCAGTGCATCGCCAGGCCGCTGAAACGTTGCGCAGGCCGCAGCAGCACCGCCACGCGCGCCTCGCGAGCGGCGCTGAGCCCACACACGACCATCCGCTAAACATAATTAAATTATTGTTTCTCAACCAGGATATCAGAATAATAATCATTACAGCTGGCAGCTAAATGTGTGTAGCCAAATGTGGAGCTGTGTCATTCCTTGGGAAAGTCTCTGCTCAGCAATTGACTGCCACAGGCACATGATGATGATGATGATGTTTATTAAAGGAAATACACCTATATGTTACAAACGTGGTGCAATTTTGAAGTATACACCATATTAGTTCTTGTTAAAACTAAGGAGCCTTTGTAATTTTACTAATTTTACTTTTCTCCAGTAGCAAATAAGAAGTAAAAAACCATGATAGAGAGAGTGAAGTTGCGAGACAGGTGCATTCAAACCACTTAACTACCTTTAATTTTACTGATGTTGAGTGGTGACCTTAACCTATAACCACCAATAATACCGGAGGTATCACTGAGTGTGTTACCAACCTTGCAGAAACCTTTTCAAACTCTTTTTGATGAGCTTCATATTGTAGCCCCTAGAGAAAACCTCGACAAGTAACTTATTCCACAATTTAAGTGTTATTGGGAGAACACATCTCTGGAATTAGGACTGTACCATATAACATAACATCATATTAGCAATACTTTGATAACTTTCTTCTTCTTCTTATCAGCCATAAGATAACACCCACTTCTGTTCATAATCCTCCCTCCAGGAGCCTCATTGAAGAGAAATTTGTTATAACTTTATTATCTGCATATTGCTTTCTATTTATTCTAGAGAGTTTTTCGATTTTTATTTTTGCTACTTTACTTGCAGTTAAATAAGATAACAAAGTATAAGTGCACCTTATTGTAAAAATCTGTGAACACTATATATTTATAATAGTTCCAAAATTTAAGCCAAATCTTTCTTTCTTTCTCCTGCCCTATCCCTAGCTATGTGGGGTCAGCACAGTATGTACTGCTCTTCAATATCCCTCTATTGGCCATCATATCTGAATTCACACTCTTCTTACACATATCATCTTTCACACAATCCATTCACAAATAACCAAATCCTTTATCTACATTAATATAATATAATTTACTAGTGATAGATCTCTGTTGCCAAAAACTGTATAGGTAGGTACAACTGCAGATCCTATTTCTGCTGCCAAAAAATAGTGTGCTAAAATTACTGTGTTCCAAATTAAAGACAACTTTACCTAGTGAAATTTCTGAGATAACGAAACTTAACATCTTATGTCTAAAGGTGACATTTATAACATGCTAATACCACATTATGAGCAGGCAGGCATAGCACTTAATATCAGGTGTACCTCCCCCTCATTAGGCAATGAGCGCTTCATTGAATAAAAAAAATAAGTCTCCTTAAGTTGATGAATTACATTAACGTATAACAAATGCTAATCTGGACCTTATAAGAAAGACCTAACGCTTAATAGAAAGAAGCAGTAATATGTTAATCAAACTGGAAATATATAAAAAAAAAGAATAATGTAAATATATGAATATAATCTGAACTAAAAATTATAATAATTAATACCAGAATAACAAATGAATACCAAACTATATTGATTATCTTTTATAGATAAAAACCTGAAAAAATAAGTGGTAAAGATTTTTTTGATAATGTAAATTTAACAGTGCCTTTTATTTAATTATTATTTACCCCTATATTTTGTAAACTACAGCACCCTTGGTCACACGTGAATTCAGAGATGATGTATTATTGTTTACTGTCTGTTCGACATCAAATAAGTTCACTGTCTTACTATTTCAGTATATTTTTATTATATGATTATTATTAATAATGTTGTATGTTAATAACATTATGTTGTAATGTAAATTAACAACCACCTAAGAGGCTGGTAGTATTAAACCATCTAGTTTATTGAAAAAAATAATGTTTTAATTTATTTTCAATACATTATAAAATATCATTGGTAAAAGTAAATACTTTTTAGCAAGGATTTGTAGTCTGTCAAATCTAGTGTAATAAATGGTTGAATAACATAGTCACATATTGCAGACTTCCTAGAATTTTAACTCAAGGTTTGTGCAGGTTTTATTATTTATCCTTTTGGGGTAATGTTAAAATTTAATTATAAATAGATGCAATGAAAATTTAAAATTAATGTTTCATAAAATTTTTCTATATTATTGTTTAATAAAACAAGTTCAGCTTTTGTTATTCTTATATGAAATACTAAACATTTCACCAACATGTACTAAGAGATTAAATCTGTTATTTATTGATGAATTATAACATACACTCATTGTAATAAACCCGTCAATTGATATTTACAGTGATGAACTTAGTTCACATTCTTACACTGAGACAAAACAGATTTGTATAACCTAAATATAGGAGGTGAAAAATCGATATTGTGACATTACTAACAATGGTTGGAATGTCATGACATGAAAAATACTTGCCTTTTGAAGTTATTTGTCGTCGGTATGACAATGGTTTCTGACCCAGGGGTTGTGCCACCACTTTTTTCCGTGCGAGAAGCGTACTCCGACGACGAATCCCCCGTGAAATAACGTTTTTGTGACCCACTGTCATGACTCGATATTCTCTTTGTACCACATTTTAAACATTTCACACTCTCCGTTGGGTTGATCTGACCACACGCCTGACAATGCCATTGCAGCACCGATGCGATAGAGCCCATTTTAATTCACACATGGCTATGTGACCATACAACGCTTCATTTATAGAAACAATTTACCGATCGAGAAAAACGAAAACAGCTGATCCACCATGTTGTTTATATATAACTTTTTTATACGAAGGTTGCTACTTCAAAATGTAGTTATTAATTATTAATATATTAAATCTCAAAATACAGTTATCATTTTTATTGTTATTACTTGAGTAATAAATAATATTTTAAATTTTTTTGTACACTAATTTAACAATACAAATTAAGCTTCCTTTAGGCTAAAGCGCTTTATCATCATAGATCCACGCTAATCATTAAATAAAATCGTTGTCAAGGATGGCATACAATTAATAAATATGCATTGTGGAATTAACAGTTATTGCTGTTATAAATAAACGAGCTCATATTCTTTCTGTTCTGTCTTAGTTGCAGCATGACTTGAGAGCATATTTAGGAATCTTTATCAAAAAATAAGCTTATTCACCAAAGAATAAATTAGCTTGATATATAAAATACTTTGTGAACAATAGTAAAGGCTTATTATCATTAAATCATTATATTTTTTTGGTATTATCTAGATTATCCATATATGGGTTGAATTTATATTATTTTCAATGTTTTTTAATTTATTTATATAACCAAAGTCTCTTCCAATGAAACAAATGCAGAAATTGGTTATTTACTGAATTAGAATTCAACAACACAGTGCGCTTTGAAATAAAATAGTGACATCTATCGTTTGTACTACTTTATTAATCTTTAATTTTATTTTTATTTTAAATTTTAAAATAAATAATATAAGGAATATTTAATTTTAGATGACTTCAGTTGAGTTCTAATAATTTGATACTAGATGACACTGATTTAAATTTCCATATGGCAATGTACATTCACGGAATTACATATTTAAACTGTCTTGTTTTAATTCAACAGAATTAGAATTAGGGTCTATATACTGCAATTATATTTTACTTTACAATTGAGGAACAGTACAATACGAATAGCAATTAACTCTCTTTGTGTACCAATGCCAAACTATTTTTGATATCTAGTTTACCACATTTATATTACTTTTTATTACAGACAAAAGTAAATATGAATTACTTGTTTGTATTTGTGAATAATATTAAAGACTGCATAATATTATAAAACTTCACTACAATTTTATATATAAGTTATATATACTAGAATATTTAATTAACAAGACAAATAAATCAATTGATCTCCTTGTGGCATTAGCAGAAATTAAAAAATATTTTAGTAATAAGTTCTGATAACATATTTGAACTTAACTTTATAGTAACCTTTATTATAACTAGATGGTGCTGTATTGTATAATTAGAGCGCGCTATGGTTTTACCTTTAGCGTAATATCTAAAGTCCCGCTCTATTAATTGCAATTCGTGCCTCAATCTATTGAGTAAGGAAATTATTGGGCCTTGGTAACGCTTGGCTATGTCCTAAGAAGGGCGATCCTATTTTTTTAGGGTACAGGTCGTCCCGCGGGTTGCGCGCCTACTTCGCGCGCGACCTCGGTGAAGCGATCTGCCCTTATCTTGATACCAGTGTTGATAACAAAAATATAAACATCACTAAAATAAAAAATACGCCTCTTTTCAATATTTTTCTTAAACAGAGAAGAGACTCGGTAGTCTTTATAATAGGCATTAGCCATGGGTCGTACTTGTAGACTCAATACCAGGGCGCCCAGGTACGAATATTTTTAAAAACCAGGTCTTGAAATATTTTTAAGTTTTTTCTTGAAAATTTAACCTAATTCGAAAGTAGTACAGTGCAAATCCAATTTACAAAACAAATTACCTCTTGAGACTTGTTTTTTTATTTTTCATTAATAATCATTATTATTAAAACAGAATTAAAAATGTATTAAGAATTGTTTATTAAATATAAATATTTTTGTATAGTCTTCGAAGTGTTTCTTAGAATTGAAATACGTTTTCATTGAAGTATAAAATTACGTACATTACGCGTTTTGTTAAGATTACACAGCGTAGTAGAGTAAAACGTACGCAATGTGTAACGCTGATACGAATCTTGCACGAATTGTAAATGTCTCACAATCGGATGCATCGTGTCTATAAAAAAAATTTAAAAGTATTACGTATTTTGTTCAGTCACCTGGTCATACTTGAAAGCAAATACCTGGTTTTAAAGCCTGGACGCGTAAATACGTGTCATCCCTAATAGACATATCTATAATAAAAAAATATGCTCCTATATAATATTTCTATTGAAGAGAGAAGAGACTTGGAGTCTTTATAAGCAAAGAGTCCAATGTCATTATTATCCACTACGCCTGGCCATATGCAGGTTGGTAAACACCACATGATCACGAAAGCTGTAGTTTTTAAAATATTTCCGTTATCTCTAGATGTTTTCCGTTGCCGGAACCTAATTGTTGTTCGGAAAATTCCATTTATAAAATCAAGCATTTCAAACGATCTCAATAATTGTTTTGCAGATACTAGAAAACCCAGTCGCCCCATTATACAACTCTATTTATTACTCATCCTCATGATTAGGTGCTTTCTTCAAATTGAAATCTCGCTGTCAGATTGAGAAAACTAATTCGACCCTCAGCTATTCATTTTAACTGATAGTATTTAAGATGGGATGGTATTTAATTATCACTACTAGTTGCTTAAATTGTGCAAATGTATTCTATAAGTACAGATTTTTCTATATAAAATATATGAAAAAAGAATTTCGTCTAATGTTTTACGTCTATGTGTTTTAATCAGTACCACAATTTAAAGTCTCTTTTAAAAACAATGTTCAAAACGAAATATAATAAATGATCACTATTGCATTCCAGTTCATCAGATCCGTTAGTTTCGAGTCTGATGAAGCTGTCAAAGTTTTCAACAAACCTAATGCCTCTAACTTCAGCGAAAAAAAAAACACTATAGCAGTGACATTTATTCTATGATACAATGATATTAAACTTTTTTCATCCGAAAACTATACACAATTTTATGATTAACAAAATTAATAAAACTTTACCATCTATTGTGTATTCAATATAAATATCATAGCATATTGTAATTTATTTATTAGCAGTACAGTATTATATACATTCATCAAATACTATGTATTTTTTTATTCGAGACGAGACGAGCTAGACGTTCACCTGATGAAAAGTGATAGGCCAGCCATAGAACTTAGTGGCGCTAGTTGGTGTATATTGCATCACATTGCGCTCGTCGCTTGAGACGTAAGATGTTTACTTTCGTTACCTCAGTAATTTCATTAGCTACAGCGCCCTTTAAAACGAAACACAGTAATGTTTGCACGGTACTGTTTGGTGGCAGAAATTGGCGTCGCTGTGGTACCTACCTGGACGATCTCCGGCAACAGAGATGCACCACTAATTGATCATATATTTAATTTTTTTTATTCCAAAATTTTGTTAACTATTAATTTCTAGTATTTACATAAGACGCACACCAGTGATTATCCATCGGCTGATGATGATGTTCTTTACTCAGCAATATATTAGAAATTGTTTATCTTAATACTTACGGTGACTCTTGATTCAATTGCTTTCATATACAGCTCTGCTAGAAGAAAACTGTGAAAGGCTCAAGCTTGTCTAATTATTTCTTCCATACTTAATGTTATATTCGTATTTATATGTCCATTAAAGAAAGAATTAAAAATACTTAGGAACACCTTTGTCCATAAAATCGTTATCATACAGGAGTTAGACATCCCCATACAGTTTAAAGGATTTTCAGTTTCATTGCTAGTATTTGTTTTAATATTGCACTAGATTGAAGTGAGTTATAAATTGTGGTTTTTATTTTAGAATTTCTCGCATTTAGTGTATTTCCCCCGTGTCTATCATGAGGAATGTTTATGAACCAATCTATACGCTGTAAGTTCGACATGCCTAGATGTGTATCGCTATTGGCATCGATTTGATGCCTATCTCGTCACCATTGAAATCTGGTAGGGTAAGTAGTCTATTGTTTTTCTACTGTATGCATTTAGTAGTGCGCAAAGGTATTACCTGATTTATTACAGCGTCGTTTATTTACCTTCGGACGTACAGACAGAAGACATTCCTTTCGTTTTCGATTTTCTACGTAGTTGGGCAGAAATCTCAAGGAGCCACTAGACTGTAACAGTACAAGACCGTGTTTTGTTACATATCTTATTACAAAACTATGTCCAGCTGTGGACGTCCATCGGAGCGATGATCACGATGACCAAGTATTATCATTCTTCCTTCATAATATAAACAGTTTAGGACGATAGGAACCTGTCGGTGCTGTTGTTTCTATCAAGATATGAACTAAGAGTCTAAAATATGTGTGAATATTCTCCTTCAAGATTAGAGCTCGTCCACACTTAGATAACATTTCATCATACTATCAAGTAGGATCGTAGTCAATTATCTTATTATATAAGAAATATCCAGAGGTTAATTGAGTGATCACGAGATCTCTGAAACTGTCACACGTAAACATTCAATATTTGATAGAGATATTGTTTTTGCCATTTAAAGGTCAAATAAGAATAGACTTTACAAAATTCTTTCCCCTAAGATAATTGTGGGGGTGTTAACGAATAGGGGCCTAGGAGTGTAGCGGATTGTCGACGGGCACGAATATCTCTGAGAAATTTTAAATCTAATTGTATATTACGGCCAGAAAAGCGGGTGAGGAACAGCTACTATTAATAATATTCTATCTATACTTATATTATACTTTTACTTACTGTTTACTTACTATTATGCGGATTCCAGCTTAATATCCTTCGTAATAACTTCAATCTTCTCCATCCATTTAATGCATTCATCCATCTTCTGTAAGCTCACTTAGGAGTGGTTAACAAGAAAAGTAATATGTTCATACTTTTTAGAATTATCATCATCAGCCGACAGACGTCCACCGCTGGACATAGGCCTCCCCAAAGATTACCACAGCGATCGGTCCTGGGTCTTCTATCTATCGTTACAATATATATAACTGTTAATATTTTTTTTTTTCAGCATTTATCTTGATTACAAATTAGTCATTAACAAACAGTGTTGCTTAAAATTTACTAGCAAAAGTTACTAGTTAAACTTATCGGACTGGAACTGTAGTTATTATTTTAGGATCTTAAGACCTAGTGTAGCACTTTCCAGCTCAACTTTCTTCAGTAGACTTGCCATCTCTACTTCATTCCATGCTATTAAAGTTGTATCGTCTGCATATCGCTGGTTATTGATCTTTCTACCACCCACTGCAACTCCGCCGTTGCAGACATCCAAATCCAACCTCGTGATATATTCTCCGTACAGATTAAACAGCTTAGGAGACAAAATGCACCCTTGGAGTACGCCTCGTTCTGTGCAAAAAATTGCAGATTTCTTCTTTTCCAGATTTTGTTAGGTTCGCGACACATTTCGATAACAATGCGAACATTCAATATCTGTTCACGAGTGCTTTTTCCTACTACAAATCCGGACTGGTCACTCGATATCTGGTGGTCTACAGAGGAAGAGAGCCGGGCGTTTATAATGCGCGGTAAAATCTTGCTTGCGTGCGACTTAAGTGACAAAGTACGGTAGTTTTCACACTTTCTTGTAGAACCTTTGTTATGCAATGGAATAAATAACAGCTGACTGTGTCCAGTCCTCTGGCCACTGGCCTGTTCGCCAGATTTGGTTGCACATCTGGTGGATTATCTTGATACCCGCAGGGCCTAGCTGTTGAAGCATTTCCACACATACGCCATGCCACTGCTTATTGTGGGTTAATTAAAACGTTCAGAAGAACATTCAGCAGTAATATTAGCTGTATGAACTTCCCTCTTTTCATCGGTTAAAAATATTCGCTATCATTGCTGCCGTGTAGAAATTATTCACCGACGGTTTTGCGTAATGGAAAAAATATATCCCCGTGACGTATTGGAAAAGTTTGTTGGGGGCTCACTTAGTTATTTTTTGACGCCGACAATCCCTCCGCTCATATCCTGGATGTAATGCCAGTTTATTGCTCTCTCTATTCCTGACAGAGACGTATGTTTATGTAATGTGGTAAAAAGAATTAAAGAAATATATTTTCTTTCACAAGACTATAACGATGACGATGATTCCTTAATTGTCGCGTGCTCATCACTTAGTGTTTTACATGTAATATGCAATTGTTACTATCGATAGTAAGTGATAATGTGAGGCTGCAACAGCTCAGTTTGTGTGGTGGTCCATTGTGCTGTGTACCGAAGACCTTCGGTATCGATTTTCACTCAACCTGTGTTTCTGGTGATGGAATACATTGTGAGAAAACCGACATGTTACCTTAGTTCCCAAAATAATCTAGGTGAATCCCAGGAGTACACGGGAAACTCGACAGGGGTCTAAGTTGGCATTAATCTTCACATTTTGCTATGTTTTGGGAATATGGTAGAAATGTCAAGAGGTCGATGGGTATCACCTAAATTATGAGTGGTCTAAGAGAAAACAATTTTGGGTACCTATGCGTTACAAGAATGACAGCTTTCATGAATATGTGAAATCCAACAACCTGTACTTGGCCAGCGTGATAGATAGGCAGTCCCAGTAATGGGATCAATAGCACGGTTATTAATTATTATAAGTATTACGCATATTGTGATAATGTATTCATCATCATCATCATTTCAACCGATGAACGCCCACTGCTGGACAATGTATTAGTATAGGGTGCCGCAAAAATAACCTTATAAAAAGTACCTTATTACCTGTGTTATAAGGTACTTTTTATAAGGTTATTTTTGCGCCACCTTATAGTTAAGATTTTTATACGGCACCATCAAGTGAAATTCATATAGACATTTTTAGTAATGGAAGGTCATCAGGAGACCGTCAAAGTAGGTACCACCGTCAGCCCTGTAATCTCGGGCTAGTAAGAATAGGAGGAAGGTAAGTCCTGCCTGTCGTAGAAGGCGACTAAAACGGTCTAGGAGTATCGCGGGACCTTGAGGGTGGGGGCTTTTATCGCTCAACAGGCGAATCTGTGTGTGGACAGCGTTTGGCTCAACGGTGGTGCCTAGGAGGGTTAGGCTCCACTTCAGAGACTGGTAACACAAAGTGTAGCGGGGCACCTGTGAGTTTTGTAAGAGAACCCGGAGCCTCTTCGAACGCACTGATGCAGACCACCGCGCGGTTTTTAGTGATTAAGAAGAATCTTACTTAACCTTGACTTCCCCCCAGAAGAAAGCTATTTTTGAACATTTCCCACCCGAAACCAAAAAAAGGTAGGTACCACCGGAGCGCCTACTGCAGCAAACCGTGTTCTAAGCTAGTGTAATTATCGGGGTAACGAAACTTTATATTTTATGTCTCAAGACGTCGGGCACAATGTGGTGCTGGGTATATTATCGTAACCAGCGCTAAGTTGTTATGGACAAACGTATAGCTTACCATCAGGTCAACGTGTGGGTCGTCTCGTCGCTTCGTAGAATAAAAAAAATATTTAACCGTAAAGCTGAATATAGTTCAGGTCAGCACAAAACCTGTGTTGTAATTGTGCTGCATTCGACCCGCATCGGCTGTACCATTGTTTACAGTTAATTCTCGTTTCAGTTTAACCGTCGCGGTCGGAAATGCCAATTCTAAATATTTCACGATTGCTTCACCAGCTCGACTCTTGGACGACCGAACGGTACATGCAAAAGGATTGACTAAAAGGCATGGAGCTTTTTGCTACTTGCTTTGATTAATGGGAAAGCTCCGCGCTTTCCATTTGAAAAGTTACTTTTCAATTACGTTCGTTTGCTTTTAAGAGACGAAATAGCTTAAGCCGGATCTGATGAGATTTCCACTTTCCGATATCCATTTGGACAAATAAGTCCATTTAGCTGCAGGGGAAATTAAAACTTGCTAAATTTTTAGGTACTTTTAATTACGGAGCCTATACCTAAATATATTATTTAGACCTATTTTTTGTATTTAAAAAATTACTCAAATCCTCCCATATGTATCCCTTATAAACAACAGCACTAATAGAAGTGAGGATCTTTGGGTGAGGCCTTTGTCCTGCAGTGCACGTCTATCGGCTAATGATGATGATGATGATGTATTAAAATTTTTTAAATAGGTATTTGATTATACCTACAGTGCTAACTCTAAAAATCACGCCTTCAATATGAGTTTTTATTGGGGGAGATCGTTTGGTGTGCGGTGGGTAACACTGCATCTCCCACTTCTGCCGACAAAAATTATAGTAGTATGCAAACCTTATTGTGTACTGGATTGAAGGGCGCTGAAGCTAGTGAAATTGTCTGTAATGAAATATCTTATGTCTCATGGGGTGTGCAATACGGTGCTGTGTTGTGTGCAGGCGTATGACGTACCATCAGGTGAACCTCTCGCTCGTCTCGTTGCTTCCTTGAATGACACATAGTTGTGAACAGCCACCAAGCGACGAGGTATTGAATTTGTACATACACCACTTTATTAATAATGTAATGTTACATATGATACATTTAGACTTAAATAGGATTCTTACGGTCAATAACCTCTGGGTGTCAATGTTCACGTCATGGGTCAGAACTACTGGGACATTTTTGCACACTACTATAGCCTTGACGAAGATCAACCTTCTAGTCAACAATTACAGCTTTTGTTCCCTACTCTGCAGTCTAGCGGGAATAATAAATGCCTGTGTACAGGCATGCACAGAGGATAGTTAGGATATGAATACTGTAAACGAAATTTTTATGCTTATCTGTACTTAAATTTAATTCTAGCAATTTAAGTTCAGGATAGTTATGTATCTTTTAAGTGAATTGAGAAACTGTTTTTTTGCTTGTATGATGCGCAAAATCCTGCATTTGAGGGGCTAACTACACGGCGCCGTGTGAATAAAAGAATATGCTTTCTTTAGGATTTACATCTTTTTAAACTTTTGGCGACATCTGTGATATGAAGAACATACTTTTGGCGGTTGGCATTTTGTGTTGCTGAATGAATCATCAGCCGATAGACATCCACTGCTGGACATAGGGGTCCGCCAAAGACCTCCACATCGATCGGTCCCGCGTTGCTCGCATCCAGTGGGTTCCCGCGACTCTCACCAGATCGTCGGTCCACCTTGTAGGAGGCCTATTATAGCATCCTTTCGTCTCAGGTACCGCAGTGTTTGAAGGCAAAAGTCTTCAACTCGTGCGTGTTGCCAGTGTTAACATAGGGAACCGAAACGCGGCCCCTGAATATCGGCTTTATGAAAAGGCTGAAACTCATCCAAAGGGCAATGGAGAGGGCTATGCCCGGAGTTTCTCTGCGCGATCCAATCAGAAATGTGGACATCCGCAGAACTATGGTCACCGACATAGCCCAAAAGATTGCTAGATTTAAGTGGCAGTGGGCAGGGCACATGGCCCCAAGGGTCGATGGCCGATGGGGCAGTAAGGTCCTCGAGTGGCGCCCGCGTACCTGTAGACCTGGTGTTGGGAGGCCTCCCACAAGGTGGAATGAATAATCATCAGTAAAACTGAAAAAGGATTGATCACGACTACCACAGTGCATTTAAAACTTAAAAGTAACTTAGACCTTTTATTCGATCCGAATGTAAGAGTAGCCCGGTGTTGCGCGGCTGTATCAAAACAAATTGCATGTAACTTAAATGGTTACTTATTTCACTTTGACCGTCTGCAGTCTAGACAAATAACTTAATCCGTGCATGTTTTTTTGTTTTTATTTAATATAGAGGCATTAGTTATAAATTCCACTTCTGTTTATGTCACAATGAAATAGTATCGTTTCAGAAAATTTAACATTTTATCAAATTTTTCATTAGCACATAAATATGTGACAAAGAGGATTTTTTTTGTTTTACGAAGCGACGAGGCGAGTGGGACGTTCACCTGATGGTAAGTGATGCACAAAGACTTTAACAACGCGGCGGTGGTACAATGTTATACACTGCACCACATTGCGGTCGTCGCCTGGAGACATAAGATGTTCAGTCTCGTTATCCTAGTAATTTCACTAGCTACAGCGCCCTTCATGCCAGAACACATTAATGTTTGCACACTACTGTTTTCGGGCATAAAAAATTCATTATATTGAGAAAATCAACAGGGTTGTAACAACCTTGCAGTATAACAATTATTACGGTAATAAAGTTTCTATTCATTTACATAAACTCTTGAATCACATTAGGCGCTGAAGCCAGGGCATTTTAGTAGATCACACAACCATACTACTGGTGGTAAGGTTTCAGTTGTCGGAGACCGTCTAGGTATGTACCATAATCATCATCATTTCAACCGACGGATGTCTACTGCTGGACATAGGTCTCTTGTAATGTGTTCCACAAACCACGGTCTTGCGCTGTTTGAATCCAGTAACTCCCAGGGATTTTTTTATGTCCTCTATCCATGTGGACAGAGGACATGTACCATCGCAGCGACTTTTTTTTAGTTTCGAGAGGAGGGGGGGGTGGGGTATCTTCGAAAGATACCCTGCGTCTTTGGGGACGTTAGGGTTATGTGAGATTCTTACTCACTAAATCGCCCTCGGTGGTGTGCATCAGTGCATTCGGAGAGGCCCCAGGATCCCTTACAGAACACACTGGTGTAGAGGGCTACACTTTGTGTTAACACGTCTCTGAGGAGGGCCTAACCCTGCTAGGCACCATCGCTGAGCTATACGCTGTTCCACACAGGTTCGCTTGTTGAGCAGTAAGGGCCCCCACCTTCGGCCCGCAAAACTCCTAGATCCTTTTAGTCGCCTTCTACGACAGCCAGGACTTACCTTACTCCTATTCTTACTAGCCCGAGGCTACAGAGCTGACCATTGCAGCGCCTAATATAGACGACAAACAGTACCGTGCAAACATTATTGTGTTCCGGTTTGATGGGCTTTATAAGTAGTGTTATTACTTTATATGAAAATGAATGAATAATTTATGTACATAACCATGCAATTTAGACGCAGCACTACCCCCATTTCCGAATCTATCGAACCTTCTGTACCCCTGAAGAAAACAATACGTCCGCCGGCGGCGCTGCGCTCTAAACTCGTAAATCTTGGCCCGGGTTGAACTTGTTATTACTCGGGGCTGCTGAAGGAGAATTTATGTAACTATTACTCCAAACCTTTAAAGTTTCCCTTACAAGTTCCACGGCGACAGTATTTTATACACCTACCACCAGCCGCCAGATGCTATTAGTTTCATCTTTATTAATACATTACATTAAGTATAAATTGAAAAGTTAAGACTTTTGCTTAAACGACCAAATGGAGGATTCTCCCAAAAACACCCCCGTACGAGTTTAAACATACTCTACTATTTTTTTATTTATTTTGAAAATTAATCTATATCGGTTAATTAGATTTTTTTTAATTCTACGAAGCGACGACAAGAGTGGGAAGTTCACCTGATGGTAAGTGACACGCTAGCCTATAACAATGTGGCGCTATTTAGATGATATACACAGCGCCGCATTGCACTCCCCATGAGATATGATGTCTCGTTACCGACAATTGAATTAGCTACAGCGCCCTTCAATCCAGAACAATAATGTTTACACACTACTGTTTGTCGGCAGAAATAGGAGGTACAGTGTTACCTACACAGTTTCCCCCAACAGAGACTCATATTGAACGCGTGATTTTTAGAGTACCTATTTAAGGAGTTTTAATGCATCATCATCATTTGCCGATAGACGTGCACTGCAGGACAAAGGCCTCACCTACAGATCCTCACATCGATTAGTGCTGCCCGCAGCGACGGGCACTTCAAACCGTCGTTTGTCGGCAGCATATTGCGTTCGTCGCTTTGAGAAATAAGATGTTATCTTATTACCCAAGTAATTACATTAGCTGTAACGCCCTTCAAACCGTAACACAGTAATATTTGCACATTACTGTTTGTCGGCTGCAATAGGCGTTGCCGTGGTTAGTACCAAGACGGTCTCCGCTAGCAGAGACTTACCACCAGTGTATGAAATTGTACTACCACAACATTTCTCTCAATTTAACAGTTAATCATTTTTGTGTTAACTAAACGGTTAATATAGATTCGTTTAAACTTTCAAATAAAGCTACTTTAACTTAACGTAAATTTTCACTGAATAAAGAGACCGTGATAATATAAACCAAGGCAGGAAGTACTTTAAGGTTCATCGCGGCTTTACCGAAAAGGCTCTTAAGTTTTTGTTTCAAATATTATTGTTGTAAACGTTATATACATTGGGGGTGTAAGGACTCCTCCACAACCACTCATGGGACCCAAGCCAACCTCACCTGCTCCTGGTGTACCCTGCTAATCATCAAACGAGGCTCTGGATCCCACCAACCCGCACTAAGCCAGCGTGATGTGAAATTGCCCAAATTCACCCATATGAGCAGGAGCTCATATGGGTGAATGTTGTTTGTAGGAACAAACGTGGACAACTTTGCGGGAGGCCTATGTCCAGCAGTGGACGTCTATGGGCTAATAGTGAGGAAAAAAAATTTCTCCATATCGTTCGGTCCTGCGCTGCAGTCAGCATGGCCTCCAGGACCGCCGGGCATTAGGGTTCGTTGTCTGTAAGGGTTCATATGGAGGGATTTGAGTCAAAACCCACCACGCTGGCCCAAAATGAAACATATATAATAAATAAGATTTTTCTTATATTACGGTAGGTCTCTATTGTAGGTGATCGTCTAGGTAAATACCACCGCAGCGCCCATTGCAGCCGACAGACAGTACTGTGCAAACTATACTTTGTTCCGGTTTGAAGGGCGCTGTAGCTGACTAGCTACACTTAGTTACTGGGGTAACGAGACTCAACATCTTATGTCTCAGGGGACGAGCGCAATTCGGTGTAGTGTAGAACATTCTAACTAGCTCCACGTTGTTATGGACGGGCGTATCACTTACCATGAGGTGAACGCGCCGCTCGTCGCTTCGCTTAACTACATAAAAAAAAAAATTGTTAAAATCGTTTTCTATTTCGAGGTGATAATAAATGACCTATTACTCAAGTAAAAAATTTCTACATAGCCATTAAGTTACAACAATAATTGTAACATACAATGAATAGAATTTTATATTGTCAATACATTAACTGATTTTTTGTTTGCCTCTACCGTTGCTATAGCAACATTATATATTAACTTAAAATAAATATTTCACAATCTTCGTTTCAAACAGCGTCGGAATTATGTAATAGGTTTCCACCTGTTAATAACTCCTACGCGATCCACAGGGTTTATACATATGGAAATATAAATGATATCCGTTAACTTTGATGCCAGACGAAAAATAGAGGTGCTGTTAAACTTAACCGTATATTTGTATAGTTATTTAATAATTAAATGTTAGTAATTATTTATATTTAACGGACTGCAATATTGACCGGATTTACCGCGGGGTTAAACTAGTTCATACAAAGACGTTAACGTTAATATATACATAACATACAACGTACTAAATATTCCCACAGCTGGGATTCGATGTTCTTTCTTAAAGGAGGAGAGTCAAAGCCACTGTTTATAATATACATACCCCTATCATCCCCTTTAATAATTACACGAAAAAGGAAACTGAAGGAAAAAGCAATATGTGACAATAGTGAGTCAATAAAACAGGAAACAAATCTTAGAGGAGAAGAGAGGAAATCGTGTTATTAAGACACTTGACCTGAGAGCTTTGCTTGCTCGGCAAATAAGCAACAAGTTACGCGCAAATAGAAACTTAAAGTCAGACATCGGGTTCCGTGAAAGGAAAACAGTTTCAAGCAAGGCGTGACCTGAGTGCTCCTCGGTGATACTTTATCCGGAACGGTGATACTTTATCCGGAACACTGGCAAACTAGTTTCAGTTAAGTAATCATTTTTATTTAATTAACCTACCTTCAGAAAAGATGAGGGTTGTAAAATTAGCACGATTGTCTACTTGTGGTGGTAATTTAGACTCCGAATTAATCAAGTTTATACCTAGTTTATCGATCAATGTATAGGTTTTAAGCTCCTCGAATGGCGAAGCCTCCATCAGTTGGTCCGACGATCTGGTGAAAGTCGCGGGAAGCAGCTAGATTCGGACAGCGCAGGATCGATCGATGTGGAGAACTTTGGACGAGGCCTGTGTCTACCAGTGGACGTCCGTTGGCTGATGATGAAGATAATACATTGTTCTTTTTGTTTTAAAACTGTCCTAATCAAGTGATTCTAATGAGACGGATCGAGAAAAATATCACCATTCAATGTGGCTGGAGTCCAAAAGAAGTCCTTCATATGACAACGTAAACTATTAACCACAGACAAACGTGATGTTCACCTGATGGTAAGTGATACGCCTGCCAACACAATGAGACGCTGGTTAGGTTGATATACACCGCACCACATTGTGCTCGTCGCCTTGAGATGTAAGATATGGAGCGTCTTTACTCGCTGTAATTACCCTAGCTACAGCGCCCTTCAAACTGGAACACAGTAATGTTTATGCAGTACTGTTTGGTCCCAGAAATAGGAGTGGCTTCAAGTATATATCTATGACAGGAAACAATTTTTTGAGGACTGCAGAGGCTTCATTTGCTTATCAATTTTTTAATAATGAAAGACAACAATTTAATTAGAAATCCGATTAGTTACTTTGTCAAAAGATACAAGTTATTCCTTTTTCGTTTAAGGGAGGGTGGCACTTTGTATATGGAATTTGTTACATTTGTTATCTACAGGCGTCTCATCCCTCACCAGGTGAACGTCCTGCGTCTCCTTGAAGATCCTATAAAAAGTATGAATCACAGTAATTCGTTATTAAGAATAAATATAATTCTGAATTCGTATGTGACAAACATATTATTAAATCATTCAGTATCAAACGCGTTTGTAAATGAAATATATGACAAGAATATATATTTGTAAGTTACCAAGTTACCCTTGCTTAAGATTATAACAAGTTATTGATATCTGACAACCCCCATAAACTTCACTGGTGTGCTGTGACGCGCCGAAAGAAATTCAGTTATATTTGATTCATATTTTAATTATACAGAACAAGCTGTTCCCCACCAGCTTTGCTGGCCGTAACACCTTCGCAACCCCTTTTGGGAGTAACATTTCGTAAAATTCTGCTTCTGTTCTTAGCTGCCTTATATTCGGAGAAAGGAATATCTGTACCAAATTTCAAGTCTCCAGTCCTTATAGTTCCAGAGATATCGTGATGGATCTCCACATCGATGGAATTTCCTATATATATAGATGGTACTCCTGTCAATACTTACAACTAGCTCGGATGGTGTACACTGCATCATATTGCGCTCATCGCCTCCTATAAGACGTTAAGTCTAGTTACTTCAGTAATTTCATATTTGAATATTTTATATTACGGATGATATCTTACTTACCATCAAGTACACGTCGCCCGTCGCGTCGCTGTATTTTAAAAAAACTTATTTGTTCGATGCCGTTCACTTGAAGATAAGTGTGCTCCATAATATTGTGTTAACTAGAATGGATACACAGCATCTCATTGCGCTTGTCCACTAAAAGAATTCAAATTTAATTAGACCAGCAATCACTAGACGCTACTTCCTTCAAACGACTGCTGCTGTTTGATGGCAGAAAGGCTGTTTTGTATATATAGATATACTTACAGCGGGTAGTGTTTTTTTATTTTGGTGCTTAATTACTTATGTGATAAAGTTCATTTATGCTGCTTACTGTGGTTAGAGAAAGAAGCCTCCAAAATCTCGTACGCCGGAGCTGTATTTTTGTTAATCTTCAAAGCAATCTATTATTAAAGGTGAATGGGGTCACCCTCGGGGGCAATAAGTCAACTGTAATTGAATTCTGAATCAATTCACGACCCCAATACGGTATTGCTGGACGAAGATTTTATATATATATATATATATATATATATAAAATAAAACTACCACACAAACTTGATTTTAGGCATTCAACGATCTATTGGTTTAGGATGCTGTTTATTGAATCAAGGGCTGCAAGTTATTATCCATTGCTCTACTACAGGTTTTTTTTAAATCGTCGTGGTTAGCATTAGACTACAATTCCACCGGATGTTGAATGGTGATGTGGTGTGTAGAAATAGCCTTTTTGCTCTTATTATGAAAACACCAATATATTTCCACTGAAACAGCGACGCCGACAAGTTACTCCGCTCCTTTGTTGTTCTCATGAAGAACGAAGAGCTGAATCTCTTTGTTCGCAAACTGGGGAAGTTCACAACGAAAGGATGCTGTGTCGCTGTGAGTCGGGTTGCTCGGTGGTGAAAAGAGGATGGAGGGACAATCTCTATATTATGATAACTGAATTTTATATTACGTCAGAGCTACGAGACAAACACGATAATCACTTCACAGTAAGTAATACGTCTGTCTATAACAAGGTCGGGCTAGTTAAGATGATATACACTGCACTACATAGTATCGCCTTGAGCTATAAGACATAACAGCTCGTTAATTTAGTAACTTCGCTAGATACAGAGTCCTTTAAACCGGAACACAGTAATGTTGACACAGTACTGTTAGTAGACTGATGGTACTACCTAGATGGTAAAGTAAGATGGAAGGCTATAGATTGGCGACCGTGAATCTTTATGTAGAAGTGATACTGAAAGGGAGAACAGTTCGGAACCAATCGGTAGAGAATTTTGGAAGGTTCCCAGCAGTGGACGTAGATTATGACGACGTGTATAAATGATATCTTCATCTTTCTACTCTCCATCGCATTATGACTACTACTATCTTCGAAAAATCACAAATAAACATTTTTAATATTATTATACCACCAGAGACACCAAACTAAAACACTGATTATGATCTGTGGTATCCAATATCCTGATACTCTACTTTTCATATAACAGATGAACAAAATGGCTGCCCGTAAAAGAAAGCCATGCAATAAATTATTCCGCCGCGGAAATGCGAACATCGGCTGTAATACAGAACGGAAATACGCATTGATGACATCATCACGCTTCCGGTGGGATGTCACTTACGCGGCATATTTGCTTTAACTCCTGTTTAATATATATATATATATATATATATATATATATAATAATATAATGTCGTGTTTTGTACAAAAGACTAGAAGGGTGTTCATCACTAGTCGTTAATAATGAGGTTCTATTTAGTATATTTACACTTCAACATGATTTTATTGCAGTGTAAGAGGACCCGCACTGCAACTCACGGGACCCAAGCCAACCTCACCTGCTCGTGGTGCACCCTGCTAATCAACAAACGAGGCTCTGGCTCCCACCAACCCGCGTTGGGCCAGCGTGGTGAGAAAAGGCCGAAATTCCCCCATTGTAAACCTCTACCGAGGACGACTTCTACTGGCTGGCGGTTTTGCGGGCGGGACAGGGTCAATCGATGTGGAGATCTTTAGGGGAGGCCTATGTCCAGCTGTGGATGTCTAGCGGCTGATGATGATTTCATTTATAATAAAACTACTCTTGTTAAACCTCCAGCATCTTCATTAAGCTATAATTAAATTAAGGTTTAGCCGTCAATTAACCACGCCGGTTTTTTTATTCAATGAAGGGACGAGACTAGTGTGACGTTCGCCTGGTGGTAATTGATACGCCTACCCATAACTACGTGGCGCTAATTAGGGTGTTACATACGGCATCGCATTGTGTTCATCACGTTGATACATAACATGTTCAGTTTCGTTACCCTAGTAATTACACTAGCTACACCCTTCAAACCGGAACACAGTAATCTTAGCGTTTACCTAGACGGTGTTTGGCAACTGAAACAGGCGTTGGCGGCATATTTATCATCAGCCGAAAGACGTCCACTGTTGGACATAGGCCTCCCCCAAAGATTCCCTCATCGATAGGGTAGGGACTCATAGGGAGATTTGAGCCATTTTCCATTACGCTGGCCTAATGCGGGTTGCTCAGAGGAAGAGTCTCGTTAGTTGATTAGCTGAATGCACCATGAGCAGATGAGGTTGGGTTGGAACCCGTGAGTTGTTGTGTAGGACCCCTTACACCTCGAGCGACATATATTCGACAGCTATTACTGTACTGCATTTTTTTATCACATATTAGTAACGACGCGGTGATCATCCTACTCGTGTCGTCGCCTTCACGTTGTAACAAGACTATGCAGTGTATATATTTCATGGAAACAGTGTTCTGGTTATTGGAGTGACATAAATAAATAAACCCTGCGACGGACTTGGCTACGTCGCTGGATATTAGTTTGAAGCTCTTAAAGAGATTGAAAATGAAATGAATACTTCGTTGGCAAATATTCAAGCACGAACTCGACTCGATTTCATATTTCTTGAATATCTTCAGTTTTTTTTTATTATAATCAAGAGACGAGATGAGCGGAACGTTCACCTAAAAGTGATACGCCCGCCCATAACAACGTGACGCTATTTAAAATGTTATACACAGCAACATATTGCGCTCGTCGCTTGAGACATATGTTAAGTCTCATTACTCTAATAATTTCACTAACTACAACGCCCTTCAAACCGGAACACAGTAATATTTACACGCTATTGTTTGGCGGCAGGAATAGGCGCTGCGGTGGTCCTAAACAGTTTCCGGCAACAGAGACCTACCACCAGTAAATGGTAGGTAAAGGTGGATGTAGACTAACAGCGGTGACTGTCTTGGTGGGTTTGTCAGAAGTAGAGAATTAGTAATTTTTTTTTTAAAATTAAGGTGAGCAAAAGAAGTTAAAGATTTATGAAATATAAGAAAGGTCTGCAGGAGGTAGCTGGTCGCAGGCAGCGCAGGACAGATCGATGTGGAGATCTTTGGGGGAGGACTATCTCCAGCAGTTGGATGAAGAAAGATCTGAAGAAAAGAAAGCGAAATCGATCCATTGGTTTAGTAGCTATTATTTTCTGTCAGTCATATATACTTTTTTCAATAGTTCTTTAGCTATATATGTCATCATTATCAGCTTATAGACGTCCACAGCTGGACATAAGCTTCCATCAATGATTCCCACATCGATCAGATAGGGCTTCATATGGGATGAATCCGAGCCACATCCCTCCACGCAATGGAAGGATTATGCTGTATGAATATATTCTCCATTGTAATTCGGGGTAAACTTTGGAAGCTGAACTCATGTTCTTCTTCTTAAAGTAGCATCTTTCGAGGGTCTATGATCATAAAACCGTGATGAACTTATGATACCACGGCTCGAAGAGTATACCGGTGCTATTTCTGTACCATTCGCGTAAGTTCTCCCACCAGGATATTTTCGTCCGAATCATACTCCAGTGAGTTCAGGTAATCACCATTATTTAAAGCAACCATTGAATGCCCAGAGCAGTGCACTACTAACAGCGACACGTGTAATTAAGTGCTCAATAAATTAGTAAAATGTAATTAACAGATACCGCTCCGTATGAAATTGAATCGCACCAGGTCACTACCAGATTAGGATCATTTTGAACCGGTTCAGGTTAATTTGATATATGATCATTAATTATAATAATTATGGATCATTGTACAAACAGTACCAGTGTGTTGTGTATCTTGCGAATGGGGACCACGGAGATTAATTGATTACATTAGATGCTCGTCATCATCATCATCATCAGCGGATAGAGGTCCACTGCTGGATATAGGCCTCCCCCAAAGATTTTCACATCCAGTCAGCATGGCCTCTGGGACCGCTGTCGTATGAAGGGGTCTTATGGGAGGCTTGTGCCATTTCCCATGACGCTGGCTCAATCTTGGTTGGCGGGAGCCAGAGCTTCGTTTGTTGATTAGCATGGTGCACCACGAGCAGGAGAGGTTGGTTTGGGTCCCGTGAGTTGTTGTGCGGGACCCCTTACACCCTTCTTTCATTATTCATTTGAATGAATGTTTCGCTGTTCAGTTCACCATATTTCTCCCGGTCTCTTGCGAGGCGGAACAGTTGGGCGACACTCGCGATCCCGGTCCACTCCCTGATGTTACGCAGCCAGGATCTCTTCCTACGACCAACACACCTTTTACCCGCCGTTTTGCCCATGAAGATGAGTTGAAGTAGTTTGCATCATAACTAAGCATGTGGCCGAGATATGATACTGACAGCCAACTTTAGCTAATCGGAGAGGCACTTTAAGAAGAAAAAGATTAGCTGTTCCTGTCCCTCTCTACTGGCCGTAACACTTCCGCAACCCCTCTAGGTAGTAATATTTCGTAAAATTCTCACTTATCTGATCTACACTTGGCAAAAAGGATACTCCTATAAAATTTCAAGTCTCCAGGATTTGTGGTTCCAGAGATTTCACGATGTATATATATATATATATATATATTATTTGACGAGTCGAGCAAGAAGATAACCTGATGGTAAGTGATACGTCTGCTCTTATGAGCGTGACATGTCCTCAACGTGACGTTATTTAGTATGATATACACAGCACCGCATTGTGCTCGTCGCCTTGATGCACGAGATATTAAATCACTACCTTAGTAAATTCGCCAGCTATACCGCCCTTTAAACCGGAACATAGACAGATAGTCTTCCTTCGTGTAGAGGATCTTCCAGTACTACGTCTATTAGAACGCGGTCATCATTCCAAGACCTTATTGCTCTATGGGCCATAAGGTCCTAAATCATTATCACGTACATAATACGATTGAACTACCTTCGTTGTACATCAGACAAAAGCTTGCCTTGTATACGAAAGCTTCTCATTCGTTTCCGGAGCATACCTTGTGGGGTATTAGTGGTAGGGCTTTTTCTACTCCTACTCCCATCAACCTGCATTGAGCCAGCGTGGTGGGAAATGGCCCAAATCACCACATACAAAGGGCTGCATTTGGTGTTCGGCGGACCGGGGGCCACGCTAACTGTGACGGACATTGGTAATGCATCGGGACCAAGCCAGCGTAGGACCGATCGATGTGAAGATCTTTGGGAGAGGCATGTCTAGTAGTGGACTTCAGATTGGCTGATGGTGAAGGCATTTTCTAATCCCGCTAATTACCGTCACACTGTAAATATAGCGCCATAACAGTGCTGTCAACATCCGGCTGTTAACATATGAGCGGAGCAGTAGTAGCGATTGCACTTCTTCATCTGCGGCCGCGAAACAAGTTTATCCATAAATTATCCTTACTATTAAATGGATTTTCTAGGATGTAAGGTGAAATTATTAAAAAAAATTTTCATTAAAAATGATATATAGCACCTTTAATGCAGATATTTCCGAAGTAGTGTAAGAAACTATCCACCGCTTCCGACGGAAGTAATTAAAAGAGGACGTGGTGAGGAATTTTAATTTGAAATGTTTGATGGGAAAGTTTTTCTACTTTGCAACAATGGGGGTGCATACAGTGTTATCAGATTCAAAGGAAGGACCTCGTCATACAGCTGCAGAGTCACTGGACAAGGAATACTTTTATTTAAGAAGAGGATACTGTACTTTAGGTAACAATAACATTAATGATATTATATGTTGATATAATATATTTATATATAAGTATAATAACGTCTACAGATTGCATCAGTTATATTTACAGGTGCTAGGTTTCTGTTGCCGGAGACCAACTAGGTAGTTACCACCGCAGCGCCTATTGCAGTAGATAGACAGTACTGTGCAAACATTACTGTGTTACAGTTTGTAGGGCACTGTGGCTAGTGAAATTACTAAAGAAACAAGACTACATCTTATGTCTCAAATGTTTGCCGGCATACTTTCTACCTATTTTTTTTGGTTTCGGGAGGAATTCTTTGAAAGATAATATGCTTCCGGGGGGAACTCAGGTTTATGAGAAATTCTTACTCACTAAAACACCTATAGTTCTCTATATCAGTGCTCAGGATCTCGTGCAGAATGCACCGGTGCTACCCTTTGTGTTAACACGTTTCTTAGGAAGGACCAAATCCTCCTAGGCACCATCGTTGAGTTATGGCATGCATAGGCTGTTCCAAAAGTGTTCGCTTGTTGAGCGATAAGGGCCCCCACTTACAAAACTCGCGAAACCCGTAGACCCTTTTAGTCGCCTTCGACGACAGGCAGGGCTTACCTTAGTCTTATTATTAGTATCCCGAGACTAAGGGCTGTGTGTTTCTTAGACGATCGCTAAAAAGAGATATTTATCACAGGAGAATGGCTAATTTGTGATATAAATTATCAAAACCAATATCAAATGAGATATTAAAAATTACACACACACACACACATATATATATATATATGTATATATTGTTGGCAGATTAATTTCGTGAAGCCGGCGCTATAATGAAGGAAAATATTACACGACATGAATTATTGATGTCGTCTCGAACAGGTACGCGCCGACGCACGTGCGAGCGGCGCGGTGCGGTCGGGAGATTGATCTGTGCTAATATGTTGCGAGGTGATGCTGAATGGCGTCATAGTACCATAGGAACTTCGGAGGCTGGCACACAGCTCTGATCGGATCTATTGTCCCGGTCAGCCTGATCTACACCGCTTCAATTTTCCGTTACTATATTCTAAAAACAGATGCGCACAAGAACTAAGCTCACTGACATAGCCCAAAAGATTGCTAGACTTCAGTGGCAGTGGGCAGAACATATTGCTCGAAGGACCGAGGGCTGATGGGGTAGTAAGGTCCTCGAATGTTGCCCGCGTACCGATACACGCAGTGTTGGGAGGATTCTTACAAGGTGGACCGACGGTCTAGTGAGTATCGCGGGTTCCCACTGGATGCGAGCAACGCGGTACCGATTTGTGGAGATCTTTGAGAGAGGTCTATGTGCAGCAGTGGACGTCTATCGGTTGATGATGAGCTACAGCCTCGTTCGTACAGGAGCACTGTTACTTTACATAGAACCCTCGTGTATAGAAATTACTAGTACATATGTTCTAAACACTTTGATGATAAACTAGCAGTTGTGGCTGCTTGTAGCAACCAAATGATGATTCCAAAGCAATTTGCATATTAATTATCATCCAAATGATCTATTCCAGGCGGCATGAGAATCCAATCGCTTTGTCCAACTGTACACGCCAAGTTTCCGGAGGAAGCTGCGCACAGATTATCCTGAAATAAACCATTGACATTACTATGAATAAGGTTATAAATAGGGATACTCCTTTAAATTGCAAAATTAATATAAAACCAGGAAAAGACAGTATAAAAAGGAAGTGAAATACCGTTTTTTATATAATTAAATGATGAGACAAGCAGGACTTTCTCCTGATGGTAAGTGATACGCTTGCACATAACAACGTGGCTCTAGTTAGGATGATATGCACTGCACTGCATTGCGTTCGCCGCCTGAGACATAAGATGTTGAGTCGCTTCATCATCCTGATCATTAACTCAGTAATTTCACTAGTTACAGTGCCCTTCAAACCGGAACACGGTAATGTTTGCACAGTACTCTTTGGCGATAGAAATAGGCGTTGCGGTGATACCCTAGACGATCTCCGGCAACAGAGACCTACCACCAGTGACTATCAGACTAGTAAAGGTGTTTAAACAAGATCATACTGTTTTGTAGCTTTCGAACATAAGTTTCGTTACTCCAGTTACTTTACTAGGTACAGCGCTTCTCAAACTGGAATATAGTAATAATATTACAATACTGTTTGATAGCAATAAAGGTCACTGTTATAACTTAGATGTTCTTCGGAAACAAAGATCAATAATCGGTACAAAATATAAACCATACGGAGAGTTGATAAACAAAGCATAGTTTTATATTTATATATATAATATAATATAATATAATATATGTAGGTATAGATCATTACTAAAATTAATTTATCTATATAAGAGATTTCCACATATGTAGAGGACTCATCATTGTATCTCTGGAACCATAAGGATTAAAGACTTCAAATTTGGTAGGGATATTACGGATATAATATACGGATTGTATGAAAAATTACCCTTAAAAAGGGTTTCGGGGGTGTTCATCATAATCAGCCGATAGTCGTCCAATGTTGAACATTGTCCTCTCTCAGAGTTCTCTACGTTTGTTAGGGTCGACATAGGGGGATTTGGGCTATTTCTCACCATGTTGGCCCAATGCGGGTTGATGAGAGCTAGAGCCTCGTTTGTTTGTTAGCAGGATGTACCACAAGCAGATAAGGTGGGCTTGGATCCCGTGAGTTGTTGGGCGGGAACCCTTGCACGGAGTGTTGCGGCCAGCTAAAGCATATCAGCTAAGTTATATTAAATAACACATAATAGGAGAAATCAAATCTCGCGACGAGCCACTCGCCAAGAATGAGAGACGATCGTAGTATTAGAGAAGATCAGGGCAGCATATCGCTATAAAGGTATTGGAGAACAAGACCTATGAGCTCCAACCTAGTGACGGGAGATATTAACCAACCGTATCAGTTTAAACGTTTGGTAGTTATCACGATACAAACAGTGCTGTCAGACTGATATTCCTTCTAGGGGTTGTGGTATATTAAAAGTAGTGTATTTACTTTATCTTCCAAAGCTCTCTGTAATTAATTGGTACACCGGCAGATAATTAATAAAGCTTGTATTAAGTCTGCAGTGGACGTGACGCGGGGGTGGGATTTATCATCCACTTAAATATACTGTCCGCACATATTCAGTGTAATGTTACGAATAATATACGAAAATGTTGTGAATACTTTCGAACATTGGGGTTTAAGGGGTTCCGCACGACGGCTCACGGGAACCAAGCCAACCGCACCAGCTCGTGGTGCAGCCTGCTAATCAACAAACGAGGCTCCGGCTCCCGCCAACCCGCATTGGGTCAGCATGGTAGGAAATGGCCCAAATCCTCCCAAATGAACTCCTACAAATGTGGAGACCTACTGAGGAGGCCTATGTCCAGCAGTGGACGTCTATAAGCTGATGATGATTACTTCATCTAAATATATTATATAACGTGATAAAAGAATATAAATATATTTCCTTACTTTTTCGTTTTTTATACTTGTGTCATCATCAACTGATAGATGTACACAGCTGGACATAAGCCAACCCCGAAGGTCCCCTCATCGATCGGGTAGGAATTTATGTGGGAGGACGTGGGCCAGATGCTGCCCGCATCCTTCATCAGATCGTCGGTCCACCAGGTGGGGGGCTTGCCAACACTACATCTTCCGGTACGTGGTCGCCATTCGATGACTTTGATGCCCCATCGGCTATCAATCCTTCGAGCGGTGTGTCCTGTTCATTGCCACTTAAGACTAGCAATCTTTTGGACCATGTCGGTGAACTTAGTTCTCTTGCAGATCTCCTCATTTCTGATTCGATCACGCAGGATAACCACGAGCGTAACCCTTTCCATTGCTCTTATTGCTGGATGCGGGCAGCGCAGGATCGATCGATGTGGAGATCTTTGGGGGAAGCATATGTCCAGCAGTGGACGTCTGTCGGCTGATAATGATGATGATGTGGGTCATTTTCAACACCCAATCATGGTCATGTGAGATTCGTATTGAGACATAAGATATTGACCTCAAAACCTTATGTCTCAAGACGACGAGCACAATGTGGTGCTGTGTATACTTGCTCCAAAAATAGGTTGTTTAAAAGTGCACATATACAAATGTTAAATTTAAACCACTTCTCTTTTTGCGTATGTGGTTAAAGGCCTGACACTACGCGAATGTTCCTAATTTTCTCTCTTGTAAAACACTGATAGCATCGTGCCATTGGACGCGGAGTACCTCAGGGTACATTAAGCTTTATTAGGGTCCGAACAGAGTTGACCTTTGGCGTAAAAAAATTACACGCTTCGCCATATGACCTCAAATCGTGATGATGATGACCCACCCAAGTATAATGGTTAGAGATTCTGTTACAACATGAACAGATGAGGCAAGTAGGTAAAATATAGAGGTGTTCGGTTCGATTCCGGGCAGTTCCGGCTGTTTGGATCTTTAAAGATTTTTTTTTAATTCTAGGAAAGTAATCGATCTGTCTGTTACTGATGATGAGTAGTGAAGCTTTACCTGATTTAATAAATTTACTTTTGGCTAAGAAGTCATACCATAAGGTGATAGTATAATATACACTGCACTACATTGTCCAGGTCGCCCTTAATAATGATGGTCGAGTCTCCGGTAGAGTTATGGGAGAACAGCAGCGTTATCACTCTCTATCAGCCGTCGAATAATAGAACATTGTGGAGCCCAAGACCAGAGCCGCTGCACAGGGCAAGGACAGCTAGCTCTCTTGGCTTCCATGGCTAATGTCGGATTCTGGTCTATTGTCCGGCAATTTTACATGACCTGCCTTTGGCTTGTATGCGTTGGATCAGGTAAGCGGAAGAATTTTCCTCATCCAGAAAACCATTTTAAGATTCATCACCTCAGTAATTTTCTTATCCACAGCGTGCTTTATAGCATATAATATATCTCTGTAACGATTTGATAACAATGTGGAGACGTATCAGAATGTAAGAAGATAAATCGGCGTGTCGGCCAAACGAAGACGCTGCTGCCGGAAGTAGGGCGCGTGAATTATGTACGTAGTTTGCAATGGCCGACCGGACATATGAGTGGCTGAAAATTTGTTGAAAGAACATTTTTTTTGATACAAAAAATACACAAAGTTAAGCCATAACGAATTGGTAGTTAGTAGCATAGGTGGCATAGTACTCTAGCTCTTATAGGGTGTCTGTCGGAATGTAAATTTGTTCTGGGGGTAGATTACAATATAGTGGTGGTGATTAGACGGGGGAAGGTATGAAAAAATTTACCATTAACTACATTTCCAACATAAGGTTCTTGAAAATGTTATTTCAATGTTAAAAAGCAAGTTTTAAACACCGCCGTGGGGAAATACAATTTGTAACAGAGTAAATTGTTGTAAACGGATTTTGATCTATTTTACATAGATGAGTCAAATTGTATAATCATCATCATCAGCCGATAGACGTCCACTGCTGGACATAGGTCTGTCCCATAAATCTCCACTTCAATCCGCCCTGCGGTTCCCGCATTGCTGTGCACCAGGGATTATGGTTTCTAGGGGTTCATATTGAGGGATTTGGGTCATATCCTACCACGCTGGCCCAATGCGGGTTGGTAGGATTTATATATAATTACAATATACTTAACTATTATAGTCGGTTATGTGTATTAATTTTTTTTAAATCTTTATACAAATAATAATATATAACTTAACGATATCAAACTTACTCCTCCATGTAGGAGACAGGTTAGAATATCATCAGGGAAAAAGCAGTTTTTCACGCCAAGAGTGGTGAGTACGATGAATAGTTCTCATTGAAGATCCAATATTTAGTAATGACTTTAAATAGCTTAGAATAGAATTAGTACTTTCTTGAAGATAGTTTAAAACGAAGTGTACACCTCTACATACCATTAGCCTACTTGTGGTATGACCTTCAGGATCCCTCGGGCTCTGTATTTAAAGTCATAGTAATACGAAAGTACCTTCGTTAATTTTCCTAACTTCATCATTAAACATGGACAAGTTGAAATTATATTATAGTTGACAGTAAAAAGTATTCACTCGGTTCGTTTTATGTTATTGTTTAAGAAGAAATGTATTACTATAATTCAGGTGACAAGGGGATGCAGGGTGACATAACTTCGTTTGAGTTATTGACGACATTTGTAATACGAAGGGACAATACTCTTCGGGAGGAGGAGGAAACGTGAAAGTTTTATATTTGTATCAACGAAACCTTCCGGTGGTTATTGGTGGTTATTTCGTTACCTGTCCCCTTTGATTTGATTTTTTTTATATGTACAAGGGTGTGTAAAGCAACAAACGGGGCCCAAGCCAACTTCGCCTACTCTTGGCGCAGCCTGCTAATGAACAAACGAGGCTCTGGCTCCCATCAACTCGCATTGAGTCAGCTTGGTGGGAAATCACCCAAATCCTTCATATGAATCCCTGCAAACGACGGTCCCTGGTGCCCGGCAGGTCGTTGGAAGCAGCTGAATGCGAACAGCGCCGGATTGATCGATGTGGGAGGGCTATCGGCTGATGATGATGGCTATAAGAAATTAACTTCCTGAATCTTAAAAATAAATTGGCTCAGCCGCTTGAACATCATTAGCTCGTTCTTATTTTATGCATGAAAAGTTCTACTGAGAAGATTTTGATTAAAAAAAAAATATATGTTTGCTGTCCTCCTCCTCTAATCGTATTGCTCATGTCTGAAGGTCGTAATTCTATAATGTATAGTTAATACACGGGCTAGTTGGAATGTTTACACTGCAGCACATTGCGTTCACGTCAACTTGAATTATGAGATGGTAAACTTGTATCTCTTCACTAAGAACACCAATCGACGTTTCATTAGTTTTTTCGAACGGAGCAACATCCCCGGATCCCAAGATTAAATTCCCTCACTCAATTTATTGTTAAACGCTCTCCGTTTCCTCTCGGAATGAAGTTAAGTCTGTCTCAAAGACAGAGATAGAGAGTAAATTGCATTACGCTCACTTAGTGCTGAGGAGGAGGTTTTAGGAAATATTACTTCGGATTAAACTGAGCTATACGGAATGTCTCATCGATGTATATTTCCATTCTAAATGGTAACGCGGCGAAGATTGGATGAAAGTCATCCCACGTGATACACCACACCAGTTGATCGACGGAGCGAGGAGGTACCATAACGTGATGCTAGTTATAGTGATAAACACAGCATCACATTGTGTGCTTCGTCGTTAGATATTAAAGCCTCTTTTATTCTTATTATTTCGCTAGCTACAGCGCCCTTCAAACCAGAGTTTCAATAAAGTGAGTTATCTAATACCCGGAGACCGTGGAGCTCAAATAGTATACTATACATATAATTCGACCCATTTATTAGTATATTATGGTATAAGAAACAGCACGTTCACCTGATGGTAAGTGATACCCCTGGGCATAACAATGTGGCGCTAGTTACGGTGATGTTCACTGCACCACATTGTGCCCATTACCTCGCGACATGAAGTGTTAATTCTAGTTTCCTAGTAATTTTATTAGCTACAGAGCCCATCAAATCGGAACATGATAACGTCTGCATAGTACTGTTTGTCGACTGTAATAGGCACTGTAGTGGTATCACCCTAGACTGTCTCCAGCAATAGAGACTTTACCACCAGTAAAAAATAGTTGTAGTTAAGTTACTCACCTTTAGTTCAGGTTTTCAGCAGCACGCTTTAAAGCAGCAGGCTTTCGACCAGCGGGTCACGCGTTGGAAATTTTAATTACATTTCGGCAGCACACTGCATATTTATATTTAGGTGGGGGCGGGTGGGGGATGTGTCGTAATAAAGCAGGGGCGGGAATAAAACGTAAGCAAATAACTTTGCGGACTCAAACCAGAAAACAAACGAAAGCTCATTAAACCCGTACAAGAGGTCTGACGCTGAAATAAAACAAAGACGAATCTCGCTGCCTTATAGAAAGACACAAGCCACGGAGTAAAGGCGCGTTCACACACGTCCACCGAAACATCCACCCGAACCTCCTTACTGTTAGTAGGTCTCTGTTGCCGGAGACCGTCCAGAAACGTAACACCTTACCGCCTATTGCAGTCGGCAAACACTACTGTGCAAACATTAATTGTCTTCCGGTTTGAAGGCCGCTGTAGCTAATAAAATTGCAGGAGTAACGAGATTTAACATCCTATTCAAGGCGACGAGAGTAATGTGTTGCTGTGTACACCATCCTATCGCCACGTTGTTATCGGCAGACGTATCACTTACCATCAGACGAATGCCCCGCGTTAAATTAATCCTTATACCATGAACGTCTCTAATTCGACTACAGCTATATTTGATTGATGGTAATTGAAACCCACTAACTAGCTACCACTCTTATGTAAATATGCAGGTGTCAAGAATTACTATTGACTTTGTGCTTGGTGTCGAGAATTACTATTGACTTTGTGTTTGGTGTCGAGAATTACTATTGACTTTGTGCTTTATGTCGAGAATTACTATTGACTTTGTGCTTGGCGTCGAGAATTATTATTGACTTTGTGCTTGGTGTCGAGAATTACTATTTACTGAGTGCTTGGTGTCGAGAATTATTATTGACTCTGTGCTTGGCGTCGAGAATTACTATTTACTGAGTGCTTGGTGTCGAGAATTACTATTTACTGAGTGCTTGGCGTCGAGAATTACTATTGACTTTGTGCTTGGTGTCGAGAATTACTATTTACTGAGTGCTTGGTGTCGAGAATTACTATTTACTGAGTGCTTGGCGTCGAGAATTATTATTGACTCTGTGCTTGGTGTCGAGAAATACTATTTACTGAGTGCTTGGTGTCAAGAATTACTATTTACTGAGTGCTTGGCGTCAAGAATTATTATTGACTCTGTGCTTGGTGTCGAGAAACACTATTTACTGAGTGCTTGGCGTCAAGAATTATTATTGACTCTGTGCTTGGTGTCGAGAAACACTATTTACTGAGTGCTTGGTGTCAAGAATTACTATTTACTGAGTGCTTGGCGTCGAGAATTATTATTGACTCTGTGCTTGGTGTCGAGAATTATTATTGACTCTGTGCTTGGTGTCGAGAAATACTATTGACTTTGTGCTTGGTGTCGAGAATTACTATTGACTTTGTGCTTGGTGTCGAGAATTACTATTGACTTTGTGCTTGGTGTCGAGAATTACTATTTACTGAGTGCTTGGTGTCAAGAATTACTATAGACTCGGTATTTGGCGTCGAGAATTATTATCGACTCTGTGCTTGGTGTCGAGAATTACTAATGCCTTTGTGTTTGGTTTCAAGAATTACCATTGACTCTGTGCTTGGTGATATTAGATATCAGTTAGCATTTTTTTAATGGATTATATTTTATTTTATCAGATACATCTGCGACATCTAAAGAACTTGTTAAAAGTAAAACTATGTACATGAAATATGCTTTATGGACACACCGTGTGAACAGGCCTTAACGTCAAATTATTACTAAACAATGCGGCTGCGGGTAAGATAAAAGAAAACAGCCAGATAAAATATTCTTATTACAGTAACCAAGTAGGCCAAGGTTGCAGTGTGAGTATTACTCTTATTAGGCGGACATACACAGCAATGAATCGAGCAGGACGATCATATAGCGGTACGAACTATATCAGGCAAGATTAAAGAACTGATTAAGACGTTTTATCATTACCGCCAGCGTGCGGCAGTCCACTGCTGGATGTGGGCTCTTCTCTTCAATGATGGTGAAATGTTAGGATATTTACAAGACAACAATTCACCCTGCAGAGTGAAAAAGAATACAATGATAAAGCTTTAAGAGCTTTTTTTCAAGCAGAGAATCGCTCGAGTCACCAAACAAAAACAAAACAATACTTGATTATCGGCTTAGCTACGGTGCAACGATGCAACGAATAGATACAGTTTTTTTTTTTATTTAACACAGCGACGAGACGAGCGGGACGTTCACCTGATGGTGATTCGCCTGGCAACAACAACGTGGCGTTGGTTGGAGTGTATATACTGCACCATATTGCGCCCGTCGCTTGCGGTGTTAAATCTAATTACACTAGTAATTTCAGTAACTACAGCGCCGTTCAAACCGGAACACAGTTACATTTGCTCAGTCCTGGCTGTCGGCTGCAATAGGAGCTTCGCCGGTACATACCTATAATGTCTCCGGCAACAGAGACCTTCCACTTCAATATACATTTTAAGGAACCATCTTCATCAGTTGGTTAGAGATAAGATGATTATCAGTTTTTATTGTTTCATTTACAGCGTTCAGCGACTCTAAGGAGCGAATATTACCAACTCTTCAGATCTCTTTGTAAATAGAAAATAGGAAAAAAAGTTGAAAATGTTTGCTCCTTTAAGTTATTCTCAGCTCTGATAAAAGCTCTTTGAATATTTCTTTCCCGGGCAGTTTAGAATGAAAACTTAGCGAGCTTTATTATTCTACTGTGTTCCGCTTTGAAGGGCGCTGTAGCAAGTAAATTTAAAAGGGCTCATATAATATATATTTTGTCATAGAACGGTGAGGTGAAGTGGTGTTTTGTAAACATCCTAACATTTCATGACCACTCTTTGGGAAAGGCCTATATCTAGCAATGGTCTGCTGTGGATATCATCCTACCAGCCCAAGTAGTCTTCATACCAATATTTTTTTTTTAATTTGTAGTCCGCCAGGTAGCTCCCGTTCCTCCCTCACCGGGTCGCCACTAATTGCGAATTTTATACGCGAGCCCCGAGTCTATAATTTGGTCGCGCTGCCGGTTTACTAAATTACTTAATTTCAAGTTATTAAGTCAACCTTAATTTTTTAATTAAATTCTAAGATTTTTTTAACTGCTGTGAAGCTTCAGGAGAAAGAGATAGAAGTTTGCCGTCATGCATAGAAAAGTTGCATTTTTCGGACACCTTCAAAGAGGATCCCTTTATGAGTTCCCAAGGTTGATTCAGAAGCGCAAAATTCCTGAAAAACGTGCACCTGGTTTGATGTCATAAAGGAGTGGACCGGGTTTAAATACCATCAGTTAAAAAGAATAGCTGAGGATCGGATTGGTTTTCTCAACCTGATCGACAGACTTCAGTTTGAAGGGGGCGCCTAATGCTAATGATGATGATGATACAAGTAGGATATCAAAACAGGACATGTAGAATCCATATTAATTATTATTGTTTTTAAGCTTTTAAAGCTGTGTCAATTTTCATAAGACTTTTACTGATACATTAAAACTGGATTGCATTTGCTCCAGTTGTTTAGAGTTAAGTTGTAATAGCACTCTACTTTTTGATTCCCGGGTTAAGACATTTAAATTACACACAGTAATAATTCGACTTCAAACATCTTAACACACAGACCATATCACATTACAGGTAACATACAGCGACGCGTTAAAAGAGAATGCTCTCTGCTGAGAAATGTCCCAGCTTCGTACGAGTGTACCCCAAGTGAGCAGCTGTCGCGGGTAGAGTTTATAGAGTCTAGTTTTAACGACTTGCTAAAAAGGTTGGCTGAGCTCTTATGAAGCGAGATCATCATCATTTTTCTATACTTTTAACCGATATCACAACGAAACTGCTATTTTATTAAACGGATGTTTCCGATGTGATATGAATGTGAGAATTCGCTTGATTGGCTACGACTCTTAGATTATGCAGGTTAATGATGATGAATTTACAGATTTTAAAAAGCAAGGAACTCGATTTGGGCTTGGATTACGATAATACTTTCAGACAATTCTTAATCACATAGATCATCTGAACTTTGAAGCTGGTCCAATGCAGCGACCAATTCCGTCGTATTAGCGTATGTCTTACAATATCCGCGGCAAAATAAATACTATATTTAATGCTGTTCGAAATATCACTGATGATCATTAGAGCACAAATAATACACTAGCTAATATTTAAGTAACTTTAACTTTAAGCTATATTCATAGAAGCTAACATAAGTAAAAGAACTGCAATTAGAAGATGCAAAAGAAATACCCTCAAACAAAACGCAACGACGCCTGTTTCTTTTATTCTATTTGACAAAGTTACAAGACGAGTGGGACCTTCACCTGATAGTACTTGCCAATAACGTGGTGTTAGGCTATAGATAGCTATATTGCACTTGTTGAAAGACTTGAGATATTAAGTCTAGTTACTCAAGTTATTTCATCAGGCACGACGCCTATTAATGCACAACAGAGTAATATTTATAAATTTCTGTTTAGCGGTAGAAATAGGAGCTGCAGTGATGCCTACCTGGTCTCCGACAATAGAGGCTTACCGTGTAAGATTCCCACAGGCTTACAGTCGGCAGATAAATTTAAAGAAACTAATCTCGTTTAACCTTTAACATGAACCAAACGTAATGTTACAATTTGAGATGCCCCTCTTTTCTGCGCGTAACTTGGCCGTAATTTGGTGTCTACGTTGCCGGTGTCCTCGCTGAGGTGATTTTGCGAGCACCATAAACCCTGGCCGGATTAACAGCCTCAGACGCTGGCGGCGCACAAGCAAACGAAGATTACTACATAACTCTGAAGAGTAATGAACGTTAAAAGGGTTCACAATTGAGAACGTATCCGATAATACCTGACTGTGAGTATTTTTTTATAAGATCCTAAAACTTCAATGGTGGTATGGTGGTGGCCTCTGTTGCTGAACACCGTCTAGTTACCACCGCAGCTTCGATTCCTCCCGCCTAACAGTGTTGTTAAAATATTAGTCTTCCGATTGAATTGATTGATTAGCGCTGCTGCTAGTGACATTACTGTGGTAACGGGACAACATTTTATATCTCAACGCGACGAGCACAAACTGGTGCTGTGCATATCATTCTAACTAGCGCCAAGTTCTTATGGGAATTAGTGTTAAGGCGATAAGCACAGTGTGATGTATACTATCCAAATTAATCATCGCCATCATCAGCTTTCATTTATTGATAGCTGGACGTCAGCTTTCTGTAATGTCTTCCATTAAATGCGGTCCTCTGCGTTGCACACCAAACTAGTATCACATTGTTATAAGCAGTAATATCATTTACCATCAGACAAACACTCTGCTCATCTTGTCGGTATGTAGAATAAAGAAAAATCTTCAAAGTTGCTTCATTGAAAATCAAACATACAAACGGTGAACTTAGATTTTCTTATATTATATCACTTAATGCACTTGTTAAGATTAATATACACACCATATTGTGAAGGTTGGGAAACATGAGGTGTTAGGTTTCGTTACTCCAATAATTTAGCTAGCTACAGCGCCCAGCAAACCGGAGCACAGACACACATTATTTAGTGGTAGAAATAGGAGCTAAGGTGGAGACTAGACAGTCTCTGCGAAGAGACCAACCATCAGTATAATAGATATTTATCATCAGAACTCTACAGACGTAACCTCTTCCTAGCCTCAACGTTATGCAATAATGATAAAAACCTCCAGGTATAACTCGCTGGAACTCCTCAGCGTTCGCATTAAATTCGCGACTCACTTAGCCAGGTGCCGCTAATAAATTCAAATCGCAGCCGGAGATAACAAAGGCGAAAATTATTTTCAGCTTCCGGCCGCCCTCTCACTGTAAATGCAAACGAAAGCCTGCACCAAAAATCTAAATATATACGAAAGGGGAGAATTCTTCGAGTAGTTTGACTTCCGGGAGCTTTTCACTGAAAATTGATAGCCATTTTATTCTACACTCCCACCAGAGGTACACAATACTCGATATCCTCCAACCGATCTGATGGTTGAGACATATTCATATATGTACCACAATAGTAACATGTGTTGGTGATGTTTTGAACTTGGATTAATGACCATGACATTGCAACATATGCTGATTGTGGTGACTGTTTAGGTCATTACCACACCAGTGGTACGCTAAGCAGTAGTGCGTATTACTGTGCTTCGTTTCATGGGGTGTTGTGACAAAAAGAGCTAGACGATAACCTGATGGTAAGCTATACGCCTATAGTAGTTAGAATGATATACACTGCACAATGATGTCTCGTTTTTCCAGTTACTTCAATAGCTGCAGCGTCCTTACTCAGTATGTCTGCAGAGTACTGTTACTTGGCAGAGATAAGAGCTGCGCTACTACATATATAGATGGTCTACGGCAACAGAGATCTGCCACCAGAGTCTGTCAAGCTTTTTTTATAGGAAGGTCGGGCCAATGAGCGAACAGATCACCTGATGGAAAGTGATTTCTGACGGCCATAGATAACGCCAGCGTGGTCCCAGCCTTGTTACTAGGAGTGAGGCGTATTTATAACAACATATATAAATTACAAGTATTCGAACATAACAGATAACAGTTGTTCTTGCGATGTCATTATATCTGACAAAAAAAATATCATTTATAATTCACCATACTCACGTTATTCAATCACAATCAACATTTTCAGTATTCGGTAACAGCCGGTCACTAACAGCTTGAAATAACAGAACAGCCAATAAAAATGGAACAACTATTTTTGTCTTCGCCTTTTGTATGATATTGTCATAAGCTAAAACGAGACACACCTAGTATTTATTTGTAATAAACCCAACATTATAGTAAGTCGTTTCATAACAAGAAATCCTCTTGGAAAACCGAATTTTTAATTAGATCGTGTTATCTGTTATTTGGTTGATTAATCTATCTCGCTCACACCCATTTGATACACTGTTGTTAAAACGAGTTGCACCTAGTATTATAACACGAAAAATAGAAATTGTAATCTTACAAGATGATGACTATCCTCGAAACGTCGCTCCTTAATTAGTTTGTGTTAACTGCTATTTCGTTGGGTAATTTAACTCACTCACCCATTGTATATATTGTTGCTAAAACGAGATGCACCTAGTATTATAACACGAAAAATAAATAATAAAAAAATAACACTTGTTATTTAATAACAGAAATTGGTACCTGTTATTATTGCTTAACATTAATAACAAATATTATGTTTGTCCTATTATAAGCCACGTCTTTTGTTACCGACTTTTAGGGAAATGGTATGTTCTTCTATTGAAGGATCCCAAGTTGTATTGTTTCGGAAGAAAAGCTTTAAATTCATCTGAGGGCGCCCAGTGAAAATGTCTTGAATGAACATCCTAATCAGCATCACATAAGGTATATAAAAGCTTCATCATCAGCCGATAGACGTCCACTACTGGACATAGGCCTCTTCCAAAGATTTCCACATCGATTGATTCTGTGCTGCCCGCAAAACCACCAGGCACTAGGGGTCATCGTCTGTAGAGGTTCATATTGGTGGGATTTGAGCCTTTTCTCGTCACGCTGGCCCAATGCGGGTTGATGGAAGCCGGAGCTTCGTTTGTTGATCAGCACGAGCAGGTGAGGTTGGCTTGGCTCCCTTGAGTTGTTATGCGGGATCCCTTACACCCTTTATAAGATATAAAAGAAAATATTAATGATACATTCTTAAAACATTTACGACACTAAGAAGTAATTCTTACTCCTTTATGGTAGATAAGAATAGAATAACCTTGCTAAATTAAAAAGCGGGACATGGTGCGTAAAATATAAAAGAGGTGTTAAATTTATGAAATACCCTTTCGTGTTGTCGGTTATAATGAGTATTTGATAACACGGCGTCAGCGCGCCGCCGGGCGCGCGGCTGACCTGTTGAACGTTTAAATGTTTTATCTCGTTCTCGTGTCTTGAGAGGAATTTATGTAGCTTGTTGCCGGTTGCTTTATTCGCAGGGCAATCTATTAAATACCGGTTTTTTTATGAAAATAAAAAAGTCTAACAAAATTAAATATACTTTTTTACTTTAATACTTAGCGTTTGAAATCCCTTTACATTGTAAATATCAACGAAAAAGTTGAAGTTTTATCATTAGGGATTTTAGTTAAAATTTTAATTGATTAGAAAAGAGAAGGAAGATAAGAAACGAGATGGAAGGAAGAGTAAAGAGAGGTTAAACGCTTTAGCAACACTCCTATCATTTCGTGACTTTTCGTTTGAAAAAAGTATAGATTTCCATGGGTCGCTTCGTTCATCGTACCCATTTTTTATAAACAATGAGTATACCTTACCGTTCCACCTGGACCAGTCATGTCAAGCCAATCGTACTCTACGAGTAAAGTATATAAGTTAGCCTTGGCTTTACCGTCTACAACCATGCTGAAGATAGTGCGCCCTACCTATACGGTAAAGCAAAAATCTGTTCATTTGGCGCTTTGTAGGGACCTTACTTAGAAAGCTTAGGTCTTAGTATTTATTATGACTCAGCATGATCTTTATGTCCTGTTATTATTTTATATTCCGTTAGTCTCATCTTCTTCTTTCATTCGTCTTTTACTCAATCATCTATCTTTAGTCTTAGTTTGACTTCTCTGTCCACTAAGGAAACTCCATTTCAGTATTTCGTGTCGTCCTTTAAAAAGGACAGTGGAAATGCTTTCAGTGTTCCCTCCATGGACTAAAGTAGCCTCGTGACCACTAGTGCAGTGTGAATGTAATTAAACTTTAAATTAACTACACTGCTGTTTGTTGTGTAAACAATTACAGTTGTTGGATAATTTAAAAAGTTTACACAACCACCGCTGCGTAGGATTGAATACATTAACCTTTTGTTTCAAGCTGATTGTTTGTGTTGTGGTTAAAGTAATGATGATGGTATAACTATGGTAAAGTGTCCTGCGTACTGCAACTTAAAAAAGCGTGAGACACCTCCTTATATTTGATCGGTAAAGCTAAAAATGTTTCGTTATCTTATAAACAAGTTACATCTATATCAATATAATTTAATATTAGAAAGTTGTTAAAACTAAAAATATGTAAACTTTATTAGAAAATGTTTTTTTTTTTAGTTCGGAGCTTTTTCACAGGGTGTACTGGAAAGCTGGGAGCCGAAATAAGCCGCACAATTTTGCAGGAAATTGAAATAGCAGACGCCGTACAGAAGTTCAGTTTTGGAGAAATTGAATTTCGCTTCCTAAGCCTGCTATGCCATAGCTTAGCTTCTCTCCGTACATGGACTTTATTTGCAAAAGAAACAAATCTAATAACTTTAGTCTACTTTTAATAATCTATGAAAAGACAGTCCAAACGTCATCTTGCTAATTGAGCTTACCTGTCAGCAGGCCAAGTCATAAGGCGGAAGTAAAAGTTTAGCCACTACATTGTTAAGTATAAGTTGGTTGATATCATAAAATCACTTGTCTAAGAAATGTCTCGTTCTTGGAACATCTGACTGGAGTTGATGTTTAAGCTCGATGGACGGGATCGAAGCTGTGTATCTTGAAAAGAAATAACCGCCGTACGGAGTTATCGCAAGTTACAATATCGATACATTTTATATAACTGCGATATAACATTATGAAAAACCAGTCCATTACTTCGCAGCTACAATGTTATGATGTTATACATTATTACACATAGATAATATTGTTTACGGGAACATTTTCCCTCTTACTTCCTCCCTTCCCATCCCTCGCCCAGTGCGCTGCGCTGTTCCAGCTCAGTGGCGCCGCTGAAAGTGTTCGGACGAGTTTTCACTTTATTATCGCATTGATAGCACAATAACTTACCCGGCGGCCTCTCAACATCTTACGATACATTAAGTTCTACGCGGGTCGCATCCGGGCCGGACCCGCTACGGCCCCGCTACGACCACGACACGGCCCCGTTACGAGGGACGCCACAACATCCTCTATTACGTTGTATTCTCTTGTTATTTTCAACATACTACAACATAATCAAGAGCAGACTCCAACTTAAACTTTTGTATTACATCTTTAACCTTTTTACACTTGAATTCGCACCATTGTTACAATATTCAGATGCTGAATTTTCTTTAAAAATTTATAAAAACTTAAACATCAGTGCTCTTGTATTCACAACAAATCGCTGAACAGTTTACTTAACACATACACCATAAGCAAGTGGAACAAAGGTTGATGATATTTTGCTGGAGTTGTTATACAAGCTGTAGTTAAGTGGCGACGAAGATAATTAAACCCGTTTTCAACAATACATATAGATTGATCATTAAATTAAATAGGTTTCTGTTCATCATTATCAGCCGATAGACGTCCACTGCTGGACATAGGCATCCTCCATAAATCCCCACATCGATCGCTTCTATGCCGCCCGCATCCAGCAGCTTCCCACGACCTTGTCATTTGTAGGTATTCAAATGGGGGATTTGCGCTGTTTCCCACCAGGCTAGCTGAATGCGAGTTGGTGGTAGCGCTACTGTTCGTCAAGTTGAATATAAATTCAAACGATCACGAAACCTGTAAATGCACTTAAAATAAACGCTGAAAAATATAACATAGTGTAAAAGATTGTTTTAAAAGGGAACCTGAAGCAAATACGCTCGACGTGAAAGAGATTCTAAACAAATAAAACAATAACACCGCCGCAGCTTCCGGACGCCGCTGAGAGCAAAGCGATATTGAATGTCGGGATCGAGCTGCGACCGAGCGTTTAGCTTAATGCGATTTCAGCTATATACGGAATGTACAGCCTCCGCTGTAACATTACAGACATAAAGTTATTGCTTTCTCTGAGATACACAATTTTACTGGCGGTTGGCGTACGTTGCCTAGCCATGATTACTTTCTGCGACCGATCTTTCTCTTTCCGGCTTTTTTCCCCATGAGCCTTATCTGCGGAATACTGTATTTAGAATTTCGGACTATATTTCTTAGATATGCTTTCTTCCGCTTGACGGCCATACAAAGTCAAGAGAGCCGCGCAGTTGATTAACCTAGCTCTCAACAGAAAGAGATTCACACAACTGGTGTCCAATATTCATTAGTTGGAGAGGAACGTGAAGAAGCCTATTCAGCAAAGAATTACTACCGTTAAGTAGTATTCAAATAATATAAACTTGACAGCGCTGCAACTCTTAGTCTTCGTCTCCAGTAAAATTCTTCTCCAGACGTTGCGGCTGTCCACTTCTTCCACCCAATTTTCTTATTCTTTTAAGATCTATACTATCTGCCCATGTTCGCCATGGCCTGCTCTTTGGTCTCTTTCTTTTGCAAATATCTTTGGAAAAATGGGATTTAATACATTCTAATAATTTCTAAGATATAATCACTTTGGTAAAGGGGTGCATTAGCTTGTTGCTTAAGGCGACGAATGGAAATTGGTGCTATATAAATATCCTAACGAGCTCCTAATAGTTATGGCTGTTTCTATTACTCATCACCAGGTGGAAGTCTTGCTCTTTTCGATGCTTTGTATTGTTTAAAGAAATTTCAATCTTTAATTTTATTGTAATTCCCTGTTTTCTGCTGTATGAAGGAGGCTTATATTTAGCAGTGTATAGGGATAGTTTGAGGTAATTTGAAATATAACTTAATCTTATGCCCCATCCATTTTAATATTTTTATAACTTAATGTGTTATGTCTTATGTTTGATATGTAAAGCTAAAATTAAAAAGTGAGGAAAATCATGCGCAGGATCTTCGGTCCGACCCAGCGAGAGGACGGTAGGTGGCGAGTCCGCCCCAATATTGAAATCGGGAGGCTGGTTGGCGAAACGAACATCTTAGGGGAAGCCAAACCCCACAGACTTCGCTAGATGGGCCAGTTGCTAACGATGGGAGACGATCGTAGAGTCAAAAAGGTGTTTCTCGGTACCCCGATTGAACGTCGACCTGTCGGCTGGTCCCGATACCACTGGAAGGATGCCGTAGAGCACGACCTAGGCGAATTTCAAAAAGTGGACTAGCAAGGGGCTATGCAGGACAGACAACGCTGATGCTCTCTTGTGTCGAAGGTCAACACTCACTTCGGGTCGCTACGCCAGAAGAATAAGTAAGTACTCTAAAATTATCTCTTTTACCTAGATATTTTTACTGGCACTAATTTTCCATATTTACTGTTATAGCTTCAACTTAATTCATAAGTGATCGCATAGTTTACTTTTCTTTCAACTATCTATCTGCGCATACTGACGTACTAATTTCATGTAAAAAGAAGCCTTTACATTAGCCTTATACATAAGCTTTAAATATTTGTAAAAAAATGTTAAATAATAACGTCGTTGGTTTCTTAATAATAACAAACTAACAACAGCTCAGTAATACACTACAACAGTACTTACTTTAAGTTACGGTGTTTAGATTGAGCTGTTTAAGTACATATAAATCAAAATATAGTGTTTATATAAAATAGGTTGTAACGGGATTATTATCTCAAGTTTATAGAGAGACTCTTTGTCGTAAGCCGTAAGTAAGTTAACATGCTGCTGCTTGAAAAATTGCAAAGTGTAGGAGCTAAACGATGGATATAGACTATGTAGTAAATTATGCACCCGGCGCGCGTCGCGCCGTATTTCCCCGGGCACTCGGCCTGCCGTATAAACGCGTCGGACGTAATTTTATATAATAATGCAGATATACTGCAACTACTGCACTAACTGCAGATGTACTGCAAGATTATACTGCAGTTTTGCAGCTCAGTTAGCATCAATTGCAGAGGTTGTAGCTTCAAATCATCTATTCAACTATCATGTCATATTAAACGAAAATCTTACTTAACTACTTTAGGTCCCTGCTGCCGGAGACCGTCGACAAACAGTACTGTGCAAATATTACTTTGTTCCGGATTGATGGGCTCTGTAGTTCGAGGAATTACTGAGATAACGAGGCTAAACATCTTATGCCTCAAGGTTCGGTGCTGTGTATATCATCCTAACTAGCTTGACATTGTTATAGGCAGACCCATTACTATTATGTAAACGTCTTGCCATGTCGGTAAGTTAATTTTAAAACTGCGTTAGATTAAGTTAAAGATTAAGTTGCGATCAGTCAGTATAAAACACGGTTAATAATGTATTTATATCTGAATTTAGACAATCCAAAGATGACTTACTCAAAAGTAAAAGGAGTATTTGTGTGATTGTGTCGGAATCGAACCAAGGACCTGCATATTACAAGAGAAGCTGGTACCGCTGCTGTATATCCGAAATATATTTCTACTTGAATTTATTAACACGTTAATATCTTTATCTCCCGCTCTAACTTTGTTTACTGTGCAGTAGTACACCGAATAAAAAGTGATCGATCAACGCAAACAGCGACCGCCAGCTGTCGGCAGTTCTGCTGTTCCGCTTAAAGCCGTTTTCAGGTGAATTTCGTTGAAAGTTCTGATAGTACTAGTTTTTTCATTTTTTGCTCTAGTCTATTTAATCAATTGGAAAATGTTTGAAACTACTACTAGGTAACAGAATTACTCACTGTGGACTTTTTTACTGTAACTGTAACTATTGTAACTGAATACAATTGTTACATAAACACATTTTTACGATTTAAAACCAAAAAAAAAATTTTTTAGATGTTTTAAGAGATTACAAGAATAGCTGAACTTGATTTCTTAATATATGTCCATCGCTGATCTGAAAATGTTAAGTATCGTTACCTCAGTAATTCCTATACTTACAACACCATTCAAACCGGATCACGGTAATCTTTGTACACTACTGTTCGACGACAGAGATAGGTACATACCACAGGTATCAATGGTACCTATGATATGGAAGAACATTTATGCTTTTTTTTTAGTGATTCTTCTTGTCCCTTGCTATACACTTAAAGAAGAGTGACGATGGGGATACGCTTACCCTCCCTTTCTCACCCCAAGGGCGTTAAGGGAGAAATTATACAGTTATATTAAATTCACACCCCACCCTCCAATCAAGTGTTAAACAGAGGGACGAATAATACAAAATTTGTTTTGTTGATTTATTGAATTAATTGAACGTTCACTAAAATTAATAATTGGTATTAAAAGCGAATTGAATAAATATCCCGCTTTAAACCAGTTCCATGGCGTGGCACCTGGTTCGAGATCTGGACCTAAGTAGTACATAAGTGTATGAGTGAGGATAGTGGTGTAGTGGGCGCGATGAGTATACCGCGCCGCATACGCTGGAACAGTGCCCAGTGTCCAGCAATATTCAGTGCCGAGAACTTACCGCTGTTGTGTGGAATCCGTTACCATCAGCTTCAATTAAAACTGTGGTTGAAAGTGAAAGGTCGTGGAGCGCTGTTATTCACTTTTGCAAACGGGTGATGTTGCTATAAAAGGCTGCAGAATGGGAAAATGAGGGCATTACACATCTCTCTATCTGTAGCCAGAGTACTGGGCGTCGAAGGAGGATGTCCTGTGATGTATTCCGACCCCTATACCTGAGGCTAAGCGATGGATATGGAGCCGATCTGTCTTCATTACTGGCCTTGTGGTAGTGTACCAGTTTTAGTGTATGTTGGTATGAGTTAAGGGATACACCATGCTCCACCCTTTACCTAAGAAGCGACTCGTAGAGTCAAAGAGAAAGTGCTAAAGTGTTTCCGTAATTCCGATGAAAAGCAATATGAGGGACAATACGAGGTTTTGGTCGGTAAGAGATCTGCAGAACTCTTTCACTATCTTCGAAGTGAATAAGTATTCCATGCAGGCTTTTCTGTGAAATTAAAAAAATAGTAGTGGTGGTAGGACCCAGTTGCCCGTCTAGGTGGTACCAAGGCAGCTCTTATTTCTACCGAAAAACAGTAGAGTGCAAGAACTATATTCCGATTTGAAAGGTGCTGTAAGTAGAGAAATTAATGGGGTAACGTCTCCAGGCGAGTGCAGCACAGGCAGGGGTATTATTTACCACCACGTGTACCCTTTATTTATTTACTTTCCTTAATTGCGTCGCTTTATAGAATGAAAAAAAAAGTTGTGTAGTTTTAATGATCACGCCTAGCTTCATACTAATAGTACGCTGAAATGTACAGGTATATGAGAAAGCTGAATTGTGACCTGAACTGTGTCCCAGTTTAAAAAGAGCTGCGACTAATCAAATTATTGGAAAACATTCCATAACGAATCGGGCTGAAATATACTCCGCGCTATAAAACTTAAATGTATCTCCACGAGTTGTTTTTAATATTAATGAATTATATACATATAAAAAAACAATTTTAAAGGTTGTCATTTCCTGTGCGTACAATGAAATAGAGAAAACCAATTAATATAAAACAAACACTATACACTGCAACATATTCTCCGCTGTTACAATACCCACAGTAAATGATTGTAACGCGGACGGCGTACCTTCTGCGTTCGCATGTTACTTTGATTGAATATTCCGCCGTCGACCGGGGGTGATGGGGGGATGACGGGGAAGCGGTGAGGATTAACTGCGCTGTGATAAATTTAACCGATGTGACGAGCTACACGATACCTGTCAGTTTTGTACATGGAGTGCTTTTTAAACGTCATTCACTTATGCCCTTTCATACTCCGGGCGGAGATAAAGGGGGGAATAAATCAATAGGGGTGTGTCTTAGTGTCGTAGCTCCTGTAATAGTTAAATCGACTTTTAGCTAGTTTTGTAATTTCGATTAAAAAAAGAATGGTTTCTTTTTATAATTGGATCAGTTCTTAGCTTTTATCATCGAGGTCCACCGCTGGCCTAAAGATCTCCATCTCGATCGGTCCCGCGTTGCTCGCATCTATTGGCTTCCCGCAATTCTCACCTGTTCGTTCTTTTCTTCTTAGCTTTACTGGTTATTAATAATTTTTTTTATCAGTGTTTTACTTTTTAATTTTATATGAACTATTAATCTACATATGTAAAATTATTCTTTTACTAGTTATTTATTAGTTAGAACATTCTACCCAGGACGAGTCGTATAGCGACTAAAGAAGGAATAATTACAAGGAAAAACCTTTGCCTTGTAATTATTCCTTATCATTGCTACCTTCACACTGCGTCCGTCAACTTGCATACCGAATGTGGAGTGTCTATTTTTATTTAGGGGATATCAAAAGCTTGAATTGTTGTACTTGTAAATGATTTATAGTATTGACTGGCCGATATGTTAGCCTTTTACCTAAATGTGTAAGCGCAATTATTTAGCAAATGATCAATCAATTAATCCTCATTATAAATGTAAGTTGAAAACGAATTATTCAGTTGTTTTTTCATGACTTTATTGAATAAATTAAGTGATTGTGAAGCGATTTTTGATCAAAAATCTAAACCCTTATTAATAAAAAACTTTATATTGCGCTGTACTTCATTCGTTCAAAATAAAAAGTCATTGCTATTCATCCACCACGCTGATATATTTACAAAATCTGTTGTTTTTAAACTATACCAGTTCTGAAGCGGTGGTTTTTTTTTTTTCACCAGAAGCTAATGCTCAGCGCAGTTCGGACCTATGGTTTTTGGTGGTGTAAGATCGCTCTACAAACTGATCTATTGCAGCTTCACGAAATCATTACGTTTAATTAATATAAGTCATATAAAAAGGAATTATATCTAGAAAGCGTTAACAGCGGGAGTGCAGGCGCTATGCCAGCTGCTACAGGCGCTACGTTTGCCACGGCAGCTACGGTCGCTACGAGAGCTACGTGCGCTACGAAAAGCATTAATCACTGAAACACCTGAATCGCGACACGCGCCGTGTTTTTGATTCTAAACTCTATTAAATTATACATGACAACATCATGACGGCGCTCTGCTGGAAAAGGATTACTTATTTTTACTACATTATTTTTACTTATGATAGAATAACTATCTAACTTGTTAGTAGTTTTTTTTATTTAAGAAAGCGCCGAGGCGAGCGAGACGTTTACTTAATCATGATGGCTTACACTACACCATATTGTGCTCGTCGCTTCAAGACGTAAGTTATTAAATCTCATTAGCTGGGTAATTCCATTAGCTACAATCCAACAACATCCACTGCTGGACTTAGGCCTCCCTAAAGTTCCTCACATCGATCCGTCCTGTGCCGGTCGCATCTCCGGGCACTAGATGCCATCGTTTGTAGGGTTTCATATGAGGGGGATTTGGGCCATTTCCCACCACGCTAGCCCAATGCTGGTTGGTGAGAGCCAGGGTCCCGTTTATTGATTAGGAGGGTGCACCCCGAGCAGGTGAGGTTGGCTTGGTTCTCATGAGGTGTTGTGCGGGACCCCCTACACCTCCCTTTTAAACCGGACCGCTGTAATGTTTGCACACCATAGCTTGACAGCGGCTGCGGTGATGCTACCCAGATGGACTCCGATAAAGGTGATCTACCATTTTGAAGGTTAGCATAATTAATTTGTAGATTGACCTTCTTTTGACATATTGTTAAGAGACAATAAGGCTTTAGATGGTAAAGAGTGATCGCTGTAAAAACACGCGGTTTTCATATGTCGGTAGCCGAATTACAATAAGAGAGAAGTAGCGAAAATAGGAATCGAATATAGAACCTCTGTTTTATAAGGCAAACAGTTAGCCGCTACACCATACTAGCATTAAGAAACTTATGAAGTATAAAGTATAACGACTTGGTCGTCCAATCACTTACTAATTCAAAAAATATGACTATACATATACATAAATATATATTTAAGCAAAGACGTCGACGTATATTTCATCATCATCATTATCAGCCTTTGTTTATCCACTGCTGGATATAAGCTTCCCTCAGTGTCTTCCACCAAACGCGGTCCTCAGCTACTATATCTATTTATATCTTTAGTAACAGACATTGGCTTTCAACCATATCTATATACAAATCTAAACTTCTTATTGATAATTGATGGGCCATGAAATTACAAATCAATTCTTACTTATAAAATGTAGATATAGAATCTCTGTGTTTATTTTGTAGGATCTAGATGTTCCCAAACCTCGTGTCGCCAACTTTCAGAATGTTTATCAGCTGATATATGACTCTACAACATTAGTTATTATTTTAACTCATTTATGGCGACCCCAATATGCCTTGGGTCGTTCAGCGCTGGCCCCCCACGCTTACGCGAGAGCATTGTCTTTAACTTTGAGAAACACTGAACTGAAATAATAAATGAAATATTAAGTGGAAATGTATTCGGCGTGGAGCCGCTCACGAAAATGTCTGATTCTTAATAAAGTAAAGGAATCTCGGAGTAATTCTCCCGCTCCACTTATTTATGGATAGCGGACTCGTCCGGGCCATTGATCCGACGAATTCATTTGTAATCCGTGAGACGAATCCGAGTTTCGGATAACTCTAGCCTCTACGCCTTCGATTTGAACGTAATAAGCTCCTGAATTTTGTATTAAAAGCTCAGTATAATATAGTTGATAATATTCATCCTTATACTACTATACGTTTATAACGAAATAAAGTGTACCGTTGCTTATGTAGATTTGGTATTCGTTAGAGAGCATGCAGAACAGGAATGTCTCACAAATAACATATTCCATGAAACGAAATAAAACATCACCCCGCCGTGAGTGGGGTACACCTGGATGCAAGTGTTCAGCGCCGCGTGCACTAAATTTACTATTACCTTTGTACAAGTTTGTGCGGCATGCATAAAACATCGTACGATATTTGCATCTGAAAGTAACGCGAATTTAGTGCACATCCGGCGCTCTGACGTCGCGAATGATTTTTTTTTGTTAAGATTTTATTATATATGTAAATCTGTAGCAGATATCCAGCACACGTTATCCCATTAGGATCTCGCAGCATGTTTAGAAATCATTATTTAATGCAAACCGAATATCGTCATGATAATCGTGTTACTGTTGTCATCATCATCAGCTGATAGACGTTCACTGCTGGACATACACCTCCGTCAAAAATCTCCACATTTATCGGCCCTGCGCTGCAGTCAGCATAGCCTCCGTCATCGCCGAGCGCTTGGGGCCGTCGTTTGTAGGGGTTGATATAAGGGGATTTGGGCTATTTCCCATCACGCTGGCCCAATGCGGGTTGGTGTGAGCCAGTGCCTTGTTTGTTGACTTGCAGGGTGAACTACGAGCGGATGAGGCTGACTTGGGTCCCGTGAGTTCTTATGCGGGAACCCTTACAATGACTTTAACATTTAAATGGCCTAATCTGACCGTCACGGCGCAGCGCTTTTTAGGCCATAACAATGTTTAGACCAACCGATGGCGATGAGCATCATCACGGTCTTTACAAAAGTTATTCAATTTAAAACAAAATGTTAGGGGAGAAATACCGATTTCCTCCGCCGATAAATACTTTAGATGGAAACGATCTGAAAGTTTACAGCGCTCGCGGAGCTTTTATACCGGCCTTTCGATTTTTATGATATTCAAAGTCTTTTGTTCGTCGCCGATACGCGAACGCACTCTATCTAATGGCCGCAATGATGACTGACGTAAATTTTTTTATCGGATTCGCGTTTAATAAAAATCTAAAAGTATACACATTAAATTTCGCGATTTATGAGGTATCTTATTCAAAGTATATAAAGTGAAAGTATTTTTTTTTAAAGAATATCCTTTAAAAAAGTAATATGAAACGAAACGTTAGAATACTCCAAAATGTATTTTCATTGGATAGATTTAAAATGCGATGACTTAACAAAATCTAGGATTGAAATATATCACTTTCCAATCATCATCATCAGTAGCTCTCTTGGAACTGAAGTTTTGCAGCGATATTGCGAAAGTTAATCCGGTCTTCATCTATTCTTTTCAACTCAAGATATCTAAGCTCGATCCACTCGTTTATATCATCGAACCATTCTACACAGGATGCATATTAACTGCTCCAATGTAAAGCTTTATAACTTAACCCAACTTAACCATTAGGAAGTTTAGCTGAAGGTAACCCTCGTAGGTGCTTTATACATTGAGCTACTGTCTTTCGTCATATTGCAGAACGTATATGATCTCTTGGTGTATTCACTGGTAGTAGGTGTCTTGCCGCAGACCGATAAAAAGCTATTGCAGCCGACAAACAGTACTGTTCAAATATTGTGTTCCGGTTTGAAAGGCGCTGTAGCTAGTGCAATTACTGGGGTAATGAGACACAACATTTTATGTCCCAAGCGACGAGCGCAATGTGGTGCAGTGTATATCATATCGCCACGTTGTTATGGGCAGGCATGATAAGTGATTATTATCAGGTGAACGTCCGGCTCGTCTTCTAGCTTAATTGAATAAAAAAGATGTACAAGATAAAGCAATTAAATGATTTTTTTTATATATAAATTTGTTTGTGTATGTATGTTTGTATTCTGTTTGATCACAATAAACGCTTCATTTATCTATCTCTTATATACCAAAGTTAGTGTTTTTAATACATAGATATTTTATTAGTGATTTTAGTTAATTGCGTTACTTATCATAAGATGGTTAATAGCTTATAAACTCCTGCAAAAGTCTACAAATATTAAGTACATCTTTTGTTATAATTTATATCCTATATATATATACTACTATAACGTATGACCGGACTAGGTATATACCTACTGTTAATATGACCGGAGTAGGTATACACCCAGTCCGGTCATAAGTTCTCTTACAAATGAAAATGCATTGTTTTTTTTATTGAAGTAATGTAATATTATTAAAATGTATAACTACATATTTATTAATCTCAGCAAAAAATAAAAAAAATTAATCTATTGGAAATGGCCACATCCGGCTTTTATACAGGCCTTTAATCTGTTTGGCCATGTATCACGAATCTATGGATTTACGCGCTGTCTCCAAGGGAAATTACCACCCCCGCCACTGCTCGCTGCTTGCTACAATGACTTTTTAAGATTTAATGTCGCCGTGTCGTTTAGAGCAGCAGCAGGCCATGTCCTAAAACTGACCATAATTTTAAGTCTAAAGGGTTGAGGTCTGGGCTAGATAAGGGCCAGTCTTCAGCTCTTATAAAGTCCGGAACGTTGGTTTCAAGCCAGGCTTAGGTAGTTCGTGCTTTGTGAACAGATGCAGGTGCAGAGTCCTGCTGGAAAGTCCACGGTATATTTTTAAAAAGTGTATTGCTGAGAGGTTTTACAACATGATCCAAGACTGTATCTTGTTACACTTTGGCTGAAGCTTTCACTCCTTTTTCACAAAAATATAGTTTTGTGAATCTTTGATAAGACACGCCCCGCCAAATCACCACTGACGCAGGATGATGACCATGACCACGTTGTACCTTTCCGACCACTTGAGCAGCTTCCTTAGAACTGTGAGTGTGCACTTTATCATTATGCTTATTGTAGTGTTCTTCAATCTTGAAAATATTTTCATCTGTAAAGAAGATATTTCTGTGCCTTTGGCCTGCGTATCGCGACAGAAGGTTTGTTCGTTTTGGTCGATCTACTCCATCCATCTATGATTGTAAAGATTGATTTGGTCATGTGCATGTCCTGTATATCGACCGTGTCCTGATAAACACCGAAGTTCAGGTGTTGTTTTATAATACGCGATACGCGACAGAGTCCTGGCGGGATCTTCATTTCTCGCGATAAGATTTTTCGATTGACTTCCTAATGAGGTATCGACGAATTCTGGCTTTAACAGCATTAACAGTCTTTGTAGTCCTAACAGCTAACAACATGCAGCCGCTCCGATCTTTTCTGGTCTTCTTCTGAATAGAGGAAGTGTTGTTGTATCTGTTGATAGTACGATATACGAACACGCATTTGATAGCAGTCTTTTGAAGTGTCCGGAATACGAGCGACCAGACCGGCTCCGTACACACTTCGTGTAAGGCGATCACTGCAATCCTATTTACTTTACACCCCCATCCCGTTCCATATTGTGATTTGATAATGAACACCAAAAAATATGTGAAATTGCGCAAAATCAAAAGAAATTTTTAAAAAAGTGTAGGTATTTCAAATTCTGAATAATTCAAAAGTTGAAACAATGTGAAGTTTTTATATAACAGTATTTATGGCCAGACTAGGTATATATATATATATATATATTAGGTTGGGAGAAAAGTGTTTTCGCATTATAGTATGTATGAACTTGTAATAAAATATCTTTGGCTACTATTTGTGTCTGGCTGGTTTTGGTGTCGTTGAAAGTTTAAATGTTAAAGAACATAATTCCAAATTCAAATTAGGAAATTGTGTGATTTTCATACTGTCAAGATGAGTGAATCTAATGAAGAAATTCGATACATTATAAAATTTTATTACAAAAAAGGTAAAAATGCAACGCAAACCGCGAAAACACTTTGCGATGTTTATGGAGCTGGTGCAGTGCAGTGCAGTGTCTGTGAGCACTGTGTAGCACAAATTTGGTTTAAGCGTTTTCAATCCGGAAATTTTGATGTCAAAGATGCACGTCGCTCTGGTCGATCTGGTCGCTCTGGTCGCTCTGGTCGGCTCTGGTCGCTCTGGTCGCCCTGTTACGGATAAAATGGATGCCGTTTTTAAAAAAGTGGAGCAAGATCGACATATCAGTAGTTACGGCGTAGCTGAAGAACTGGGAATTGACCACAAAACGGTTTTGGCGCATTTGAAAAAAACTGGGTACACAAAAAAGCTCGATATTTGGGTACCTCAGGAGCTCAGGAGCTCACTGAAAGAAACCTAATAATGAACCGAGTACTCGTTTGTGATTCTTTATTACGACGTAATGAAACCGAACCATTTCTGAAGAAGTTGATAACTGGTGATGAAAAGTGGATCACGTACGACAAGAACGTGCGATAAAGGTCGTGGTCAAAGGCCGGTCAGGCTACACAGACTGTGGGAAACGCGGGTTAACTCGCAACAAAGTGATGCTGTGTTTGTGGTGGGATGGATTGGAAGGGTATTATTCATTATGAGCTGTTATCACCAGGCAGGACCATCGATCCTGAAACTCTACTGCGAACAACTGATGAGATTAAAGCAAGAAGTTGAGAGAAAGCGGCCGGAATTAATCAAGAGAAGGGGTGTGGTTTTTCATCATGATGACGCTAGACCTCACACATCTTTAGCCACTCAGGAAAAATTAAGTTTGGTTGGGAGGTGTTAATGCATCCGCCGTATAGTCCTGACCTTGCACCTTCAGATTTCCACCTGTCTCGGTCTCTTCAGAATTCTTTAGGCAATGTCAGGTTATCATCACGAGAGGACTGCCAAAACTACTTGACGCGGTATTTTGATAAGAAGTCCCAAAATTTCTATAGCAATGGGATCATGTCCCCACCTACAAGATGCCAACAAGTAATCAAACAGAATGGTACCTATGTACTTTAGTTAAATATAAATAAACTGTATTAACCTAACCTACCCCCCACCTAATATAAGAGATTTCCACCAATGTGGAGACTCATCACGGTACCTCTGGAACCATAAGGCCATAACTACAAATTTGGTCGGTATGTTCCTTTTGCCGGGTGTAGTGCAGCTAAGTACGGATTTTACAAAACGTTACCCCCAAATGGAATTGCATGGAGTTTAATAAAGGGAAGGGGCATAAGGGCGGCAAGTTGCCGCCGGGCGGGAACATTGCCAACAGATTTCAAGTTTAAATTTAAAATCTAATACTTTATACGGCCAGCAAACCGGAAGTGAAACAGCTAGTATTATAATAAGGTTAAGCAATTATATTAAATACTATGTATCTAATAAGTATAATAATAAGAAGCCTTAAACGAAACGTTCGTGTAGGACATTGCGTTCAGTGCTATGACACGGTTCTTCAAGGCATTCGGCGTAATGTAGTGCTCAGGAGATACCTAAACAAACGCACTAGTTTACTATAGTAAGTAGTAATTTTATAGCAGTAATTTTTTACTACAGGTTATAAGCTGTAGTAAATAAAATTACTGCTGCAAGGACATCATTTGAATTCAAGAAGCTTAATGTGGATCTGTAGACATTTTGTTTTTCAGATGAAGGCTGAGCTTTCTCCAAGTTTTTTGTTATATACTTTTATGTCCATAACTAGTAATGGTAATTATGCGGATAACTTTTTTTCATGTTACTCCGTAAGTTGGTTAGTCGGTTACAGCAGGATTTTCCCCGAGGCTAAATGAAAAGTCTGGCTTTTAATTAAACTACTGGCGAATTAAGTTTAATGAAGTTTCTCCTTGCAATACCTAGGCGCGGGATACTACGCGGGCACTAGGAGCCGTCGTTTGTAGGGGTTCATATGGGGGACAACTGGGCTATTTCCCGCCACGTTGGCTCAATGCGGGTTGGTGGGAGCCAGAGCCTCGTTTGTTGTTTAGCAGGGTGCACCACGAACAGGTGAGGTTGGCTTGGATCCCGTGAGTTGTTGTGCGGGACTCCTCACACCCCTATATAACTAGTCCGGCCATAAATGCTGTTACATAAAAACTTCTTTTTTCTACTTCTTAATTATTTTAAATTTGAAACTTGTATATTATTTTAAAAACTTGTTTTGACTTTGCGCAATTTTACATATTTTTTGGTGTTCATTATCAAATCACCATATGGAATGGGGTGGGGGTGTTAAAGTAAATAGGATGCAGTGATCACCTTGCACGAAGTGTGTATGGAGCCGGTCCGCTCGCTCGTATTCCGGACACTACAAAAGCTTGCTATCAGCCGCGTGTTCACACATCGTACTAGCAACAGATACAACAACACTTCCTCTGTCCAGAAGAAGACCAGAAAAGATCGGTGCGGCCGCGTGCTGTTAGCTGTTAGAACTACAAAGGCTGTTAATGCTGTTAAGCCAGAATTAGTGGAAACCCCATTAGGAAGCAAATCAAAAAATCTTATCGCGAGAAATGAAGATTCCCGCCAGGAGTCTGTCGCGTGTCGCGTGTTATAAAACAACACCTGAAGCTCGGTGCTGGGTGCTTATCGTCGATATATAGGACATGCCCTAAATCGATCTTTACAATTAAAGATGGAGGGAGTGGATTGATCAAAACGCCTTCTGTCCCGATGCTACACGCAGGTGAAAGGCACAGAAATATCCTCTTTACCGATGAAACAATTTTCACGATTAAGGACACTACAATAAGAAAGAAAGAAAGAAATATTTTATTTCTACATAACATGTTTTTTTTTATACATATAAAATAATTTACACACAATGTAACTGGACAAACATGGACTTAGCTTAGTCTACATGTAGGCATGCGTGGGCATGCACCCACAAAGCTGATTATCAGCGCAGCCATTTGATTGTGCCCGTACACACTACCTTAACTTAGTACAGTGTTGAATGCAAGAGGTGCCACCAAGAGGAAAACAAAGTAATACAAAGAACAGACAATTTTTTTTATACATACATAATAAACAACACATGAAAATAAACGTAAAACACACAAATTAAACGCCAGCGGGAAGTGCTGGATCTTACCCTGAGGATAGTCAGATTACAGATTTTTTTTTGGTACATTATAAGCTATGATTTATATGTGGCCTTAAAGTTATTAATTGTCTTTCAGCCTCTAAAGGGAGGAGGGAGATTGTTCCAACAGTTCGTAGCGTTATACTTAAAGCTGCTGCGGAAGGCAGCCGAGCAATGTTAAGGTACTACGAGCATATTAATAGCAGCTCTTGTGTTATATGAAATATTCTGGTCTTGCATCCACTTAAGCTTTTTGTATAAATATCTATGATTCCAAGTAACAACGTTGCGAAATGCAAACCCCTAAGTTTGTCCATTTCCAGCACATTAGCGCTGTTAAGAAAGGACGTTACATGAGAGCGCGGTGGAACGGAGTAACGGAAACGAGCGCCCGCGCGCTGCACCCGTTGTATAAGTCTCTTTGAATGTGACAATAAAGAAGGAGCCATGACTCCGTCTGCGTAGTTTGATTTAGATAAAACAAGTGTCACATAAGCAAAATGATAAAGTGTACGCTCACACTTATAAAGAAGTTGCTCAAGTGGTCGGAAAGGTACAACGTGGTCATAGTTATCATCCCACGTCAGTGATGGTTTGCGCTCTGCACCTGGTCACAAGGCACGAACTACTCAAGCCTGCCTTGAAACCGACGTTCCGTACTTTATAGGATCTGAAGACTGGCCCTCATCTAGCCCAGACCTAAACCCTTTAGATTTCAAATTATGGTCAGTTTTAAAGGACATGGCCTGCTGCTGGTTTAGACGACACGGCGACATTGAGTCTCTTAAAAAGTCGTTGTAGCAAGCAGCGAGCAGTGGCGGGGGATTATAGATATACTTTAGGATAACTGTTTACTTTTATTGATCTTATCGTGGTCAAGAACCTCCTATTATTCTTCTAAATTTTCACTAGCGCTGTACTGGACTTTTTATTCCTCCTTCGTGTTTCTATATTCCTTAAGAATACCTTTAGAGACGAGGATAGATGATGGAATATAAAGTCTCCAAATTTCTATATGTTATATGTTGTAAAGAATTTTCTTCGTTTAGTAAATTTAAAAAATTGCCATGTTCGTGTACTTTCACCCTCGCGTATTTGTATTCATCTAAGAATTGAAAGGTTGTGTTGGATACGAAAAAGTTCTTTCTTCACTCCAAAGCTCGCTTTTTTCACTCACAAAAGCTCTACCCGTTGCCCGACGCCGGATATTTCGTAACATTAACAGATCAAAGCGAGAGGAAAGGAAACGGAGGTTTAACCAACAATCTTAAAATTAATGAGGCTTTTTAATGTTTTTCCTTCGTTTTTTTTTTATCACTTAACGCTCACTCTTTTCTTGATTTTACAAGACTTAAACTAACCCTTACTTCTGTAACTAAAAAGTATTAAACTTTACTGTTTTCAAGTTATAAAGAGCGCAGTTAAAAATAAACTATTAGTGTAGTCATATCTTCAACTGATGCTTTAATCACTGTATTACAGTTTTCAATGAATTGTAGTTTATGTGATTTAATGAAAAAGGGTACAGACATCATTCTACAAAGTAAAGTAGTCTTTACCATCTCTACCACCGTCAAATATACAATGTAGTTGTCAGTATAATGAAACGGGAAATAAATCTTGAGCATGTAATAATCTCTCGTCAAATAATGAATCCCCTCCACCAATAATCGTTTATGGGGGGTGAAGTATAATTCCATGTCTATAACTTTCAGCAGAATTACCGTATTATTATCCAGGTGCGTCGTCCCCTCTTCTTTAGCTGCAATAAACTTTCACCGGATGCGAGAGGAAAGCTATATACGTATATAATATTATAGATAGATCTTATCGTCTAGATTTATATTTATTAGTATTTTAGTTAAATAAAAAGACTAACTACTGTGTTAGTTAGTCGACTTTTTAATTTATTCAGAATATCGAAAATAACGGTGCTGAATTGAAATTTACTGGTGGTGGACCATCTACGTACCTCCGCAGCGCCTGTTAGACCTGATAAACAGTACTGTACAAATATTACTACGTTCCGGTCTAAAGGGTGTCGTAGCAAGTAATAACTGGAGTAATGAAACTTAACATCTTGTGCCTAAGGAGGCGAACACAATTGTGGTATATCATCCTAAACTGTAAACCAAACCCCACCTGTGGGCAACGTTAAACCTGAACTAGGTTACAAGGTAAATGTATAGCCACTGTATCACGGACGCCGTTACGACCATTAACTTTTTCTGCCCAAACTGTGCTAATTTAAAGTTGTTAGGAAACGGAAGTTTGTGTTTACATCCGGCACCTGGAGTATGTTGTGTAGAAAGTTTTAATAAGTGCAACTCCTTGGGTCCCCTGACACGGAAAGCTCCCGGCGCGCGCGTATAATCAAATGAAAGTACACAACGCACTTTATTATTAACGGGGCAGTTATTTCGCGTTTTAATTGCGGTAACGTTTTTTTTAACGAAAGTTCTTTTAACTGAAACGGGATTCTTTACTTGACTTGGAACTTGGACTTGGACTCCATACATCAATTAGGGTTGGAGTTTCATATAAAATTAAGAAAACATATTAATTATCAGTAGCAGCAGTCCCATCTAGCCCCACAGCTGGACATAGATACAATACATAATAATCACAAAATATAAACCACCTGTTTGATATTCTTATTGTTAGGTCGTAAAGAGTTTCAAATATATATAACCTAAGTGCAATTCGCGAGGAAACCTGCACATGAATTGGAATTTATTGTAAGGTGTGTGTGAAGTCACCAATCCACATTGGACCCGCAGGGTGACTATGGCCCCATCGCCCTCATATTGAGGGTAGGCTGTGCCCCAACAGTGGGGACGTAAATTGGCTGTTATGGAAGTTCAAGTTGGTGGAGATCGTGTTATCGAAAGATGCTGTCCTTGGAACATATAGGTTTCCTAATGAAGTTTTTATCATCGGAAGTTGAAGCTTAATAGAGATAGAATTCACATCTCTTCAAATCCAAAACCGTATAATACAATAGCATTCACAAAGTTAGTTATCAAAAAATCTAGAATGATCTGTAGAATGTAGAAGGAAGAGTACACAATGGAAATCTAACCAACTTTCAATTTCAATTCTGTTTTTAACACACTAGTTTGGGTGGGGACTATTTTTTTTTTTTTTTTGGAATTAAGTTGGAAGTGTTTGCTCCTTGCTGTTCTCCCTTTGCCGTAGGTTAGAATGTAACTTCCTATATAGCTTCACAAACGGGCCTTCAACCCGTTTCCGAGCGGTTGCTAATTGCGAATTCAAAGCGCGACGGCGGCGGACTCCAATATAACTCACTTTAATGGCTAAAAAACTAACACGAGTTGAATTAAAAATGTGTTAATTCCTTTAGGCTTGAATATATAACGGTTTTACTATTATATTACACATATATTTCGTATGACTACCTAAAGTTTTTTTTATACAACGAAGCGATGAAACGAGGGGAACGTTCATCTACCGTTAAACGATACGCCTGCCCAAAACAATGTGGCGCTAGTTAAGATGATATACTTAACACCACATTGTGCTTGTCACTTTAACACATAAGATATTAACTTAAATTACTCCAGTAATTACACTAGCTACAGCTACATTCAAACCGGAATACAGTATTGTTTGTACGCTACTGCTTGTCGGCTGCATTTGGCGCTACGGTGGTACCTACCTAGACGGCGTTCAGCAACAGACTTACCACCAATGACCACTTAACACCAGTGAAGAGATCTACCACCAGTGAATATGTTATAAAGAAACTGTGTGCTTTCTGATTGACTACTTCAAACCTTCATCCGCTGGGATTTGGAGCCTTTAAACTGTTTAACACCTTAATGACGAATAAGAGATTTAGTACAACCGCAAGCTAACAAGTAACAGTCGCAGTGTTTGTTTGTGACCTAGAGGTCACAAATTATCGTCCTCCGCGCAAACCGCACACGGCGCCCTGCACACTAATCCTGTCCCCACAAATGTGCTGTGATTGCACACATACCATTGTGTCCATTGTACAAAAGCGACCTGAATACCAGTCGCATGAAGTCACCAGCGATTTGTACGATGCCTTTACATGATCACGACACGTGAAATTCATAACCCAACCGTTGATTACTATGATCATTATCTATGTTTAAAGTTAATAGTGCAGATTAAGTTCAAATGTAAGTTTACAACTTAACCTGAGCGGGAGGTGAATTCATTGTTTAATAGAAAACATAAAAGATTATATATTTATAATCAAGGAACATACAGATCCTATAATTTTTTACTATATATAGATCGTTGTGGAGATGTTTGAGAGAGGTTTAGGTCCAACAGTGGACCTCTGTCGGTTGATAATGATGATCATCATATATATATCGTTATAACTTAAGTCTTTGTTATTAAATCACAAAAAAATAAATAGGTTAGACAAAAAGGTCCAGGACATTAGTACCTGGTGCCAGGTCCTGGTATTCTGCCCTGACCTGACATAATTAAACCACGTGAATACTTAATTGTATAAATACTTATGTAATGTTACTTAATTTGTACATGTTCATTGCATTTCTGGTGGTAGGTCTTTGCAGCCGGAGACCTTACCACCGCAGAGTCTATTGCAGCTTACAAACAGCACCGTGCAAATACGAGATTATTGTTCCAGTTTGAAGGGCGTTGTAGCTAATGTAATTGCTGGGGTATCGAGACTCAACATGCTATGTCTCAAGGCGAGGAGCTCAATGTGGTACATTGTATACCATTATAACTAGCGCCACGTTGTTATAAGCATGTGTATCACTTACCATAAGAGGCACAACCCGCTCGTCTCGTCGCTTAATGGAATAAAAAAAAAACAGGTAAATTTCACATATTTTCAGTCAATCTGTTAAACCTAGAAGAAGAACGAATATCCTCCTCATTTTAAAGTCTATATCTTGTTGTGTTCTTCTTTTCAAATTTATGACAGGTTTTGTTAATACTTTTTTTTATACTTAAAGTGAAAGAAAAATTTAGAACTTCTTCTTAAAGTTTGTGCATAACAATTACTTTTTGAAGCTGTATAGTGGAAAAATTTAAAAACCAAATTTCTGACCTTAAACAAAAAAAGTAAGTAATTATATTTTTACCAGTTAACCGAAACTATCTTATAAATTTATATCTTTATTTGGTTATACGTACTTAATTAAGTTTGAGGAACGACAGCTTTCATAGGCATATAAAAAGATCAAGCTCCACTTGCGTAGTAAATAAATGATAATGAAACATGTTTTAAAAGAAAGCCCCGAGTCCCAGCGGTGGGACCGTTCAATGGACTATTATCATATTTATATTTTCAACAATTGCTTTGATAAATTTGCTAGTATTAATATGATTTATATGAACGTGATACATCAGCGAAAAGCGTTACCGCTGTGGATGTGATATTGAATTTCGAACTGATTTATGGCGGCGTTCAATCAAAAGTTTGCAATTCATCTGCACTGTTACTGTTATATACAGAATATTGGAATATACCTAGGATACCTGTAATGTATACTGGTGGTAAGTCCCGGCCGGAGACCGTCTAGAGACCACCGCAACGCGTACTGCAGCCGACAAACAGTACTGGTTTGGCAAGTAGTTAGTGTTACTGGGGTAAGGAGACTCAACGTTTTATGTCTCACGACGAGATCAATGTGGTGTGATCCTAACAAGCGTATCACTTATCATCAAGTGATGATGTTGCTTGTCTCATCGCTTCGTAGTATATAAAAAAATAACTGTCTATACGGCGTTAGGTTTAACCTTTTGTGTTGTGATGAGCCTGGATGCTTTGTCATCATCATCAGGCGAAAGATGTCCACAGCTGGACATAGGCCTCCCTCAAATATCTCCACATATCGGTCCCGCGTTGCTCGCATCCAGTGGGTTCCCGCGATTCTCACCAGATCGTCGATCCACCTTGTGGGAGGGCTCTCAATACTGTCTACCGGTACGCGGACGTCACTCGAGGACCTTACTGCCCCATCAGCCGTCGGGATGTTTACCAGATTCATATTGTAAATGTGCAACCGCAATATCGTTATAGTCCCGCTAATAATATATGAGAGCCGGAGTATTCAAAACGGGAACGCTTCACCATCATCAGCTCCATTATCACTTATTTTTTAAACATACCAATCTCTGAAATCAAAAAGATGCAGTCGAAACCAGCTTATTTTTTGGAGTGCGTGGACTCCCGTCTTTTTATTTAACGAGGCGATCACACGAGCTAGATATTCACCTGATTATAAGTGATGTGTCTGCTTATAACAAAGTGGCGCTAGTGGGAATGGCATTCGCAGCACCACACTATGCTTGTCGCTGAAAGATGAAAAGTCTCGTCACCCCAACACAGTGCTGTTTGTCTTCTGTAATAGGAGCTGTGGGGGTAACTAGATGGTCTCTTGCTTCAGAGATCTGCCACCAGCCCCCCACCATTCAAAGCTATTTTGTTGTATAATGTCATAGTTAATACCTAAATAAATGTGATTTTCGTCTCTTGCTGCGACTGAACGTTCAGCTTGAATAATTCTTCATGCTGCCCAGCGCCGCGATCTATTTTGCATTTAAAATATCCTCTACTTCAAGCTATTACGTGACGCTGAAGACGGGAAGATTAATTTTCTTTAAAATTCCGCCGGTACTTGGAGAAAAAACTTTAGTGAATTCTAAAGCAGTGATTAATTATCACACTTTTCTAGTTTAAACAAGAGTTCTATATCTATATCTAGTATATCTGTGCAGGGGTGTAAGGGGTTCAACCCAACAGCTTACGAAGCCCAAGTCAACCTCACCTCCACGCGATGCACCCTACTGAATGACAGACGAGCCTCTGACCACCCACCAACCCGCACTGGGCCAGCGTGGTGGGTTACGGCCCAAGTCCCCTCAATGAACTCCAACAAACGAAGTGGAGATTTTTGGGCGAGGCCTATGTCTAACAGTGGACGTCTGTCGGCTGATGATGCTGATATCTGTACAAGATAGGTTTCTGGTGACAAAAGTGGAATCTAAATTCCTTGGTGTTGTGCTACTTCTGCTGGAGATAATCTAGGTTCAAGATTTACTATGTTTCAGTATGAAGGTGCCCTAGCTAAGGAGAATAGTGAGAAACTGATATGTATCACTGAATAATCTGTAATAGAACTAATATCAAATCTTAGAGAGGTTTATGGGAAGAATTCCACGTTATGAATTAAACTATTCATCATCATTATCATCTTCATCATCTTGGGAGACCTTCTATAAGGTGGGCCTACGATTTGGTGAGAGTCGCGGGAACCCACTGGATGCGAGCAACGCGGAACCGATCGATGTGGAGATCTTTCGGTAAGGCTTATGTCCAGCAGTGGACGTCCATCGGCTGATGAATAAAACTATTAATATTTTATTATTACTGACAGAACTAGCCTCTCTTGGGGGATGAATTTGCCCGCGTCCGTAGAAAATACTTGAAATATAACATCCTTCACGTTTCCCTTGGGTAGTGCTAATCAAGCAGCGTGTTCCGGTAGTAAGCTTCGGCTGCTGGTTTTCGGTACCACCGATCGGTAAAACCATGCCGCCAAGCGACTGTGCCGTATTCCATCATGTTACCAGGTTAAGCCACATGAGGTTTGGGTCACACAAAAAAAATTAACACGACAAAAAAACTTCGGGGTACTCTTTTAGTAATAAATCCTGTTTAAGTTTATTAACAATTAAACAGAACAGTAACAGAAGGTGGAGGAGGATAATACTCAAGATAGAGGTTACCTTCTGATACTTCAAAAGCCGCGCTGACGTCGACAGTCAGCGATATTCTGATCAGCTAAATGGAGGCAACAATGCTGGGAAACAGTACCACCACCTATCTATTGAAGGCAACCTAAGCAGTTCCCACTTTAGTTACTTACACATAAATAATATTAGTCGCCTAGAATAAATAATATGACTTATTACCGGATCCATTCTTTTTTAATTTTACTAAACGACGAGACGAGATGATGAGGACGTTCATCTGATAGTAAATGTTACCTCTGTCCATATCAACACGACGATAGTTAGGATGATATACACAACACCACATCGTGCTCGTCGTCTGAGATTTCAGTTGTCGAGTCTATTTACCCCACTATGTTCATTAGTTACAGCGCCTTTAAAACCGGAACACAGTAATGTCCGCACAGTACTGTCTGTCGGCTGCCTAGACGGTCTCCGGCAACGGAGATATTACCAGCAGTGATTATAAATTTTACATTCATACAATTCATCATAATCTAGACGTTTAACTTGTTACCTGTATTATTATCTATTGATGAAGTTAATTGATAATAAATTTAATTAATTGTTTTAATATTGCCGACACGGGGCGGTTGAACACAATATTTGTTTTTGCGAATTGGAGCTTAAAAGCATTGGCATGGAGAGCCGCTCACCCTCCAGCACTTGACAAATAATAATTCGCGTTCAACAAAATTTTGCTTCCGGCCGAAATCGAACCAATAAAACATTTGTTCAACATCGAAATCCACTCCGGACGAGTGCCTGGGTAACGAGACGTCTCCCCGACGCGGGAACTTGCCGCAGTTAGCTAATTAAGCCTTCGGGAGCTTTGAAGCTTTATTAGCGCTCATTAACCGTACATTATTAACCGACTGCCGAAAAAGCGGTATCAGATTGGTGGTAGGTCTTTGTTGCCAGTTAAGGACAGGGCTGAGGTAAGTCCTGGTGTAGAAGGCGGCTGAAAGGGTTTTAGTGTTCGTGGGCTTTGAAAGTGGGGGCGGAATACGATATGGTTTCATGGTTGTCATAGCAAAGAGATGGTTTTTGGGAGGGTTACGGCTTTCCCCGGGACGTGGGTTTGCAAAAAGCAGACCCAGGGACGGGCTACCCCAGCACAGCGTTAGCGAGGCCGCGATTGTGTACCGAACGAAGATCCTGTCATCTCTCCAAACGCTGACGGTGGTCACCGAGGGGGTTTAAGTGGGTAAAAATCTCCACATAACTCTGACTTCCCCCAGAAGATGAAATATGTTTTCGAAAATTCCACCCAAAAAAAAAAATCCTCGGGACGTGCTTAGACGCAGTGCAGAGAGGCGCCGGTGCGATCCGTAGATGATCACCAGGACCTCTCGCAAAAAACAAACAATGACCACCATTAGACTTTTAATGAGAATAAAAACATGTTCCTGTCTTCCCTTGGAGGGAAGCAAGTTATTTTTTGAAGATTTCCCCACAACAAAAAAGGGTCTCTACCGCAGTTCTTATTGCAATCGATAGACAGTACTGTGTTCCGGTTTGAAGGCGCTGTACATAGATTTGTTTAATTTTATATAAACGTATTTTCCCCCCACAAAGATAAATAAAGAAACACATAAAAAAGCGTTTTTTAATTTATGAAACAACCACCAATTTTTCGATGAAGCCTTTCTTGCTTTAATTACGTTTTTGATATCTACCGGAAATGGGCCCAGTTGTAATTATTTTAATTCCCATCGCACCGAGAGGTAATACTACCGGAAGTCTATTAAAAGTTATTGTTTTTCCCCACAAGGATATTTGTTTGTTTTTTCAACAATTATATATACGTATACAGGCCTATGACCTGCAGTAGACATCTATTGCCTGATGATGATGATGATGATTATGACATGTATATAACCTTTATCTTGAATATCAACTTTGCTTCATGCTGCTGACAATTTTCATGACAGGCTTTTTCAGATGTTTTACAGATTATTATTCCTATAAGTGTTACATAAACTAGTTTACCCTTTTTTGGGTTAACTTAGGTACTTAAAGTGCCTCTGACGAGGCACTGAGGAGACGTAGTGTCCGGTCATTGAAGTACTCACGAGGCTGGTAGAGTCTGCATAAAGCAGATCTTGGGACAGGGTATCCCAGCATAACGTTAGCGAGGCCGCGGTTGTGTACCGAACAGAGATCCGGTGACCTCTCTAATCGCTGACAGTGGCCACGGAAGGAGTTTAAGTGGGTAAAAATCTCCACATAATTCCAACTTCCCCCCAGAAGACAGTAGCTTTTCGAAGATTTTCCCACAAAGAAAAATTGATCATTCAATTTAAAGGCATTCAAAAATATCTACTCATGATCACAATTATCATCTGTCGATGGACGTCCACAGCTGGACAAAGATTTCCACCAAAGATCACCACACCGATCGCTCCGGCTCTAATCATAACCAGCCTCCATATCCGTGCAGACTTCTGGAAATACATTTTAATACTTTCTATAATATTTTAAGACTAACCGCTAATCGCTTGCGCTTGTTAATTGATAATCCTGTTTGTCAGTGTTAATTGCTCAGTGGCTTTGTGTGATGTATTACTTGCTCATCCAGCGGACACGAGCTCTTCGAATTGTTTCAATGGTTCATTTATTGCATATGGTGATGAACAATGGCGAAATAAATGGTATCACTTACTGATAAGTGAACATCCTGGCCGCGTTAATTTATTGAGTAGAAAAAGGATTAGGAATGGTACAACTATAATAAGGTTGGAGATACTTCTACTGTAAAGCTGATGACGACAGGACATCCAGTCCTGCAGTCTCAAGTTATTAAGAATAGGACTAAGGTAGAAGGATGAAAGTCTTCTGACTTGGCAGTTGAAGTTTCGTAGGCGGGAGGATGAGGGTCCTTTTCGCTTACTTACTGCAGCTCAGCGACGGTGCCAAGGTAGGTTTAGCCCTTCCTTGAGACTTGCTAGCTCAAACTGTAATCAGACACCGGTACGTTTCATAGGAGATCTCCAAGCTTTCCATATACATCGAGGAGGTTTTAAAGGATATAATTCTCATATCCCTCTACAAGCAGGATATTTTTCAAAAATTTTCCCCTATAGACAAAAAAAGAGGTCACAAGAACACATCGCGGTCAGACCATAATGCTTGCACACTATGGCTCCATTAATTCTAGGCAATAATAGTTCTGTACCCCTTTTGGGGAGGGGAGGATTTATTGTCAGCCCGCTGTGCCAAAAGCGTGTACTCGCCTAACAATAAGCTCATAACATAAATTATTTACCGACTTACAGTAATATATTATATGTAATGAGTTTTTTTTTATTTCAATAAGCGCCGAGGTGAGCGGGACGTTCACCTTATGGTAAATGATACGCCCGCTCATAACAACGCGGCGCTAGTTAGGATGGTGCACACTGCACCACATTGCGCTCGTCGCGTGAGATCTAAGATATGGAGTCTCATTACTCCAGTAATTACACAAGCTACAGCGCCCTTCAAATCGGAACACAGTAATGTTTGTCGGTAGTAACATGCGCTGCGGTACCTATCTCGACGGTCTCCGGCAACAGAGACATAACCACCAGTTGAGCTCAATGGTCAACCTTAGAGTTAAGGGTTAGGGTATCTCCATTCGGAATACAACAAAGTAGCATTTCCAGTGTATTCCTTTAGCCTCGTAACCCTGATTCAGATTCGATACCTAACATATTAAGTGATCAGTGTCATCATCATCATCAACCCATAGACGTCTACTGCTTAACAGGGTTCCTCCAGAAATTTCCACATCAATTACTCCCGCGCTGCTCGCATCCAGCGGCTTCCTTACAGTCAGCATGGTCTCCGATACCGTCGGCCACTAGAGGCCGTCGTTTGCAGGGGTTAATTTGGGGGATTTGGGCCATTTTCTAGTTTCTAGCCAGAGCCTCGTTTGTTGATTAGCAATGTGCACTACAAGCAGGTGAGGTTGGCTCGGATACCCTGAGTTGTTGTGTGAAACCACTTACACCCTGGCAAGTGGTATATAAGTTAGCATTTTATTATATACATATATACTAAGTAAAGTTACTTAACAGCAGCGCGTCCACAGGAAATGCGGATTCCATCGCGATTCGGAAACGGGTCGGACAGTGGGGGGTCGCGCGGTCGAGTCTCTCCGCCATTTATCAACACCACTCGGATAAGGGGTGAATACAAATCACCATTTGTTGTTTAAATGTGTAATTTATATAAGCTGATAAAATGGCGCGATTGTTTAAGTTGAAATACTTAAACACTACATAATATAAGTACTTTTGGAGGGAACAACACCCTCGGAAATAAAATTAACGGTGGTTTCGCTCAGTATATTTTTTGCTATGTAAGGGGGTGTGAGGCGTATCTTTTAAAGATTGGTTTGGCGATAAGACAAAGTTATGTCAGATTTGTATGTCTTGGTATCTTTTACGGGTCCAGCGCCTCCGTGCACTAGGCCTAAGCAAGTCTTGGATAAGGCCGTAACCCTTCTCGGCACAACCCCTAGGCTTCGACTAGGGCGACACCACCTCGTCTGTCTCGTCCACCACAGGCTCACTTAGTGAACATTGTAAGCCACCTTCGAAGCCCACGAACCTGAAGTTCCTTTTAATCGTTTTCGATGACAAGCATTCATCAGGAGTTTCTTTAATCAGCATTAGTCTTAACCCCGTAAGATAGGGGTCTAGTCAGACAGAGCAAAATCTACATACTAAATAGATATAATATTTTGTCGTTATTGTACCTCTTAACTTATTACTATATATATGTCCTATATGTTCTTTATAAGGGGTGTAAAGGGTCCCGCACAATAGCTCATGAGACCCGAGCCGACCTCACCTGCTTGTGGTGCTCCCTGCTAATCAATAAACAAGGCTCTGGCGCCCACCAACTCATATTGGACCAGCGTGGTGGAAAATAATTAAAATTCTCTCATCTGGACCCCTAAAACGACAGCCCCTGGTGCACGCCGATGCGGGCGGCACAGGACCGATCGATGTGGGGATCTTTGGGGGAGGCATATGTCCAGCAGTGGACGTTTGTTGGTTGATAATGATGATTATTTACGTTCGTGTATCATCAAATTACACTTTTTACCTTAAAATATTTACTAGTAGTTACTTCAGTAATTACTCTAGGGGCAGATCGTATCTGATTCCCACAGTAATATTACGATTAACATTTTTTTTTATTTCATTAAGCGACGAGACGGGCGGCACGTTCACCTGATGGTAAGTGATACGCACGCCCATAACATGGTGCTAGTTAAGATAGTATGCACTGCACCACATTGCGCTCGTCGCCTGAGACACAAGATGTCAGTCAGTCTCGTTACCCCAGTAATTACACTAGCTACAGCGCTCTTCAAACCCGAACACAGTAATATTTGCAGAGTCTGTCTGTCGACTGCAAATAGACAAATCGGTGGTACCAACCTCGACGGTCTCCGGCAACAGAGACTTTTTTTTTGGTTTCGCGAAACCTTTGAAATATACCCTGCTTCTGGGGGAAAGACAGGGTTGTCTGAGATACTTGCTCACTAAAACCCTCTCGTTGGTCTGCATCATTGCATTCAGGGTGGCCCTGGGATTTCTTACAGGACACCTCGGTGCCCCTCTTAGCACGTCTCTGGGGAGGAGCCTAATCCTCCTAGGCACCATCGCTGATACGTTGTCCCACTTAGGTTCTCTTGTTAAGTTATAAGGGCTCCCACCCTCAAGGCCCGCGAAACTTCTAGACCCTTTTAATCGCCTTCTACGACAGGCAGGGCTCACCGAAGTCCTATTCTTACTAGCTACGCTAGGCTAAGCTAGGGCTACGGCAACAGAGACCTACCACCAGTAAAATTAATTACATAAAAAAAAATCCTGTTAACTGCGTCCTTTTTTCGCTTCAAAAAATGTACTATGTAAAAAGAACTAAAAAAAGTATCACGCTATTTTTAACATCTAATATTTTACTGATAGCAAATAACAGGTCTATTATAACAAGTACTTAATATTTTACGTTATTACAGAGTACTTAAAGTAAACACCTGAGTTACAGTGTGCGCGGTTTTAAGGCAAAAAGTTCGCGATCTCAGGAAAGAAAAGCATCCGCGACCTTTTAAAAGTTGTTTCCTTCTTTTTATGCGTAAATATGTAAAAATGAGGAAACGGGGCGGAAACAAAGCGGAAATATTACGCAGTACGATTTATACCGAGATAATGAGGTAGTGGGGCCAGTGGATGGTGACTTTAGTCTGGAGGCAATGAGCAAATGAAGACATCCTGACTAGTAATATAACTATTCATTAACATCATCATCATTATCAGCCTTTATTTATGTACTGCTGGATATATCCAGCCTTCCTCAACGTCTTCCACCAAATGGGATCCTCAGCTTTTCGCATCCACCCACTTCCTATTACTGTTAGCATTAAAAACAATACATCTGGATCCTTGAACAGATGAGGAAGGTAGTCTTGTATTTATTGGTGGTAATCTCTGTTGCCGGAAACCATAGAAGCGTCTATATCTACTGCCAAACAATACTGTGCAAACATTACTGTGTTCCGGTTTGAAGAGCGCTGTAGCTAGAAGTAAATACCAGGGTAACGAGACTCAATATCTTATGTCTCAGGCGATGAGCGCAATGTGGTGCAGTGCATGCCATCTCAACTAGCGCTACGTTGTTATGGACAGGCGTATCACTTATCATCAGGTGAACGTCCCGCTCATCTTACCGCCTAATTATATTAAAAAAAAATCTATTTCAATCAAAAATGAACAAACGATTGATTACTGTGGTAATGAGACCGAACTAGAAATATATTGCTTTAAATTCCAAACTAAAATACTAAACTAACTAAAATTTAGACTAGGTGATAACGTAATGCCTGAACTTTGGTTGTTAGTTGAAAAACTAACTAACGAGTCGGGTTTTAAACAAGTGAACTAGGAGCAGATCAGAACAGCTAACAACGGATTAAATTATAACACTCTTCTTTTTAGTTATTGTACAACTACTGGTGGTAGTGTCGCTGTTGCTGCAGACCGTCTAGATCGGTACCACCGCAGCTGCTCCTGTAGCTCACAATCATTAGTGTCTACACATTACTGTTTTCCGGTTTAAAGGGCGTTGAGGTTAATGGAATTACAGGGGTAATGGGATTTAACATCTTATGTCTGAAGGCGACGAGCATAATTTGATGCTGTGTATAATATCCTAAGTAGCGTCACGTTGTTGTTGATAGACGTATCACTTAACATTAAGTGAAGGTCCAGCCGAATTGGAGATTAAAAAAAAATACTTGCGAGATATTTATCTTATGGTAAATTTATACGCTAATGACAAACTAGTGATAATTAGGATGATATACACAGCGAACTATGCTACTCACTCTGAGATATATGTTAAAGTCTTGTTATTAATTACACTACCTACAGCGTCCTTCAAATCGGAATACAGTAATGTTTGCACAGTGCTGTTTTTCCGCTGACATGGTACCTACCTAGACGATAGATGCATTCGGCTCGGCTGGGCAGACTTTGGGAAACTCTTCCACATCCTCACCTCGCAAATACCCTATTGTCTCAAGACGGAAGTCTTAAACGAGTGGGTCCTCCCCACCCTTATTTACGGCGCAGAGACATGGCACTTGATCATCAGACTGGTTCAGCGATTCAAAGTAGCACAGCCAGCGATGGACAGAGCTGTGCTTGGCATTTATCTAAGGGACTAAATCCGGAACGAAGAAATTCGACGGAGGACTAAAGTTGTCGATGTAGCTCTCAAAATCTGCAAGCTGGAGTGGCAGTGGGCCGGCCAAGACTGTCCTGTCAGCGACGGCCGATGAGGGAGGAAAGTCTTGGAGTAGATGCCGCGTACTGGTCGCAGCAGTGTAAGACGCCTTCCCTCCAGATGGACCGACGACACCATCGGTGCGGTCGGAAGTGGGTGGACGCGAGAAGCGAGGATCGTATTTCGTGAAAGACATTGAGGAAGGCCTATATCCAGCAGCGGATAAACAAAGGATCATAATAATGGTGCCTAGACGGTCTCCGGCAACACTTGCCACTGGTAAAAGATTACTTGTCGGTTGTAAAGTTCAGTCAATACCCTTGTGAGTGCTTAAATTGAATAAGTTATCTCTTACAAATAAAATATGACGTATTACTTACCGTCGAGTATGCGGGGAGGCTTTTAAACGAATTGAAACTTAAAGACATCTGGCTGGGCTCCAACACTTGGCATGATTGATGCCATGTAACTGCCATACGTTTATGCGAATGAGAGGACGTTACATCCTTTACGTGTCGATAGCTCGGCAGGATATAAAGGAAATGAGGATATTCATATAACGACTTACTTCATATTCACAAAAATAAACAGTTTTAGTTAAACCGGTCCTGGTGATCTTCATGAATTCATGAAGGCTTGAACTATTTCGAGTAAAAATTTTTTTTTATTCAATTAAGAGATGTGTCGAGTTAGACGGCACCTGATGGTTAGTGATTCTTCTTCTTCTTCTTCATGGCTCCCTTACTGCTGAGGATTGTGACCATACAAACAGTCTCCATTGATATATTGCCAACCACCGCTTTTCTAACAGCTTCCATCCATGTGGTAGGGGCTGCTCCTTGACGGTTAGTAATACGCCCACACATAATAATGTGGCGCTAGTTAGGATGATATATACTGCACCACATTGCTGGCCGTCGCCTAAGACATCAGATGTTAAATCTTATTACCCTAGTAATTTCACTAGCTACAGCGCCCTTCAACCCGGATCACAGTAATGTTTGTACAGTACTGATTGTCGGCTGCAATAGGAGCTGCGGTGGTATTTACCTAGACGGTCTCCTCTCCTCTAGAGACGTACCGCCAGTAATGTTTATATGTTATAGAATATATTATCATTATAAAGTAAATACAGGGTGTCCCGTGGCAGATTTAGAATTTCTTAATTAAATTAAAGGATGTTATTATTTTAGAATATACATATATTTGTCATAAAATCAAAGACGAGACATGCGGATTTTATTTTTTGAAGATCACTCCGTCCACATGTTTTCCATCGCGACGTACACACTCGCGGCATCTTTCGAGAGTGTTCCGAGTGTATCTCGCGAAGGAGGCTCATGGTGGCTCTTGCTGTGTGAGGCGTGGCGCCGTCTTGTTGAAACCACGTGTGGGAGCTGTTCGACGGATGTTCCTAGTTTCGGTATAACATACTCATTAAGCATGCGGCGATAGACATCACCATCAACAGTTACTGTTGCTCCACGAGAATTTTTAAAGAAAAACGGTCCAATTATTCCATTGACAGAAAGAGCTGCCCAAACAGTTACTTTTGGGCTATGCAATGCTTGTTGGTGTTCCAATCGCGGGTTTTGTCCTCTTGGCGCCCAGTAGCGACAGTTTTGTTTATTGACAAAGCCATTCAAATGGAAATGAGCTTCCTCACTAAACCAAATGGTGTTAACAGTTCGGAATCGGCTTAACGTGTTATCACAGAACTCTTTGCGTTCTCTGTAGTCATTTGGTTTAAGTGCCTGTACCAATTGGATCTTGAACGAGTGGAATTTAATGTCCAAGCTTAAAATACAGTGCACCGTGGTTTTTGGATGCTGCAAACTTAACGCTTTCTTACGCACTGACTGTCGGGGATTTTCTTGCACGCTGTTTGCAACGCGTTCAATGTTTTGTGCAGTCGTCGACGTTCGGCTAGGACCTGGGCTTGACTCGTTAACTGTTGAACCTGTTGCACGGAACCTCTGGAGCCACGTCTTAATCAAACTTTCACTCGGTGCTTCACTTAAGCGACGAACATTGTAGTGAGAACAAAATCTCCGGCTCGCAACAGTGCACGATTTATTAACTTCAAAATACGCTTCAACTGCGAAAGCGCGGTGCGCGCCACTCCACTGCGACATCGTGACTGACCAATCCGCACAAATGTCGCGCTAAACTGTAACCTCTCCTCGGTCCCCCGCACAACTATTAGAAAAATATTCGAATTTCAAATCTTAAATCTGCCACGGGACACCTATATCTTTATATAAATATATATATATATATATATAACATTAAGGAATATATAACTTTATCGTGATGAAATTGTTCATTCTAAATTCCCAAGTCTTTTGTTGCAGGACCTCACTCTGGTAAACAACAAACGAGGCTCTGGCACCCACCAACCTGCACTGCGCCAGCGTGGTGGGTAATAGCCCAAATGCCCTCATATGAACCTCTACAAACGTGGAGATCTTTGGGGTGCCCAGAAGTGGACGTCTATCGGCTGATGATGAAATATATAATACAAGTAAAACGGTGAAGTACAGTACACAAGATGAAACGTAGCCTGCTGCCGTTCATTGCAGAATATATTATTTCAAGACCTCTTTCTTCTTTCTTTTGTGGATGGAGATCAAAAATGTGATATGAAATAACTACCTTCGTCCTTGATAAGAATAGTAGAGGAGTTGAACAACTATCCGGAGTCAATGTTCCCGTCTAAATACAACGTGGATGTTTTCATGTGGACACTGGAAATTAACATCAAGTGGTATCCCAATCTACTAACATTCAATACAAATTTGCCTTTAATGTATACAATAACGCCTTTCACTAATATTACTTTATAATGTCTTCTTCTTCGTCGGTATCACTCGATATTATTGTTATCACTTGGTGGTCGTCGTCACCAGTGCAGGTGTCGCTGGCAAGCTTCACCACATTGTACATTACGTGGAATATAATTAAACAATTTACCACGCCGCTATTTGACTGCTCTGATCCTATTAAAGAGGAACAATTGCGAGGGTTTGTTTCATGGAGCGATTCGGCGAGGCCGTGACAATTTCGTGCCTCCCTTAACAGCAAATTTACCCTCAACTGATCCCCGTAACAGGGAGCAAAAATAGGGTGAGCGGGAAGGAAATGAGATTCAATAATACGTACTTTGTTCTTCTTATTTTTAATATGGCTTAAAAACTAAGTAACAAACAGTTTTAATTTATTTCGTTCCCGCTGCTAGTTAAGCAGAAGTAACACTTAACTCTGGGTAAATGACCCTTAAGAAAATAAGTAAAAGTTTTAGTTAAGTGTAATGCAATTTTTTCTCTAACTGTTGTATTTGAGACGGCATTAACTTTGCTCCGAAGGAGAAGATCGTTTGACAATAAATTGAGCAAAGGAATTTAATTCCCCGCGCGCACTCCTGTCGACTGCAACGTTTGTGCTCCACTTAAGATCTCGTACTCCGTGATCCTTGTGATGTAGTAATAATTATCTTGAAAGTTTCATTTTTTATATTTATCGAAACCACCACACTAACAGTATGTTCACCATCACCATCGGCTGTTCACTGCTAAAGACAGGCATCTCACAACGAACGCCACTTAGTCCGATATCCGACTATAGGACGTTCAGATGATGAATCATTCATCTATTATCATAATAAATTACTAGTTAAGATGTTTATTAAGTCGTAAGTCAGGAGGCACACGTTTCATCCCCGATTAACTTAAGCTTCCGGTATAAGAAATCACTGTTAAAAAACTGATATATTCCAAAAACAAAAATTTTCGTGGAATTGTAATATAGACCTTCACTTGTCCAGCGTGATGTATCTCCTCGAATCTTTCCATGTAAAGACTACATCCCAGCGATGGGAACTTTTAAGGAGCTATTTAAAATTGTTTAATCTACATTACAATCGCCGCTTTGATAATAACGTGTACTGTTGTCCCAGTAATATCAATATCGCCCTCCACAAGCATAATAATGTTTGTACATCATCATCAGCCGATAGATTCCCATATTTGTACATCGTCATCAGCCGATAGATTCCCATGTTTGTACATCGTCATCAGCCGATAGATTCCCATGTTTGTACATCGTCATCAGCCGATAGATTCCCATGTTTGTACATCATCATCAGCCGATAGATTCCCATGTCTGTACATCGTCATTAGCCGATAGATTCCCATGTTTGTACATCGTCATCAGCCGATAGATTCCCATGTTTGTACATCGTCATCAGCCGATAGATTCCCATGTTTGTACATCGTCATCAGCCGATAGATTCCCATGTTTGTACATCGTCATCAGCCGATAGATTCCCATGTTTGTACATCGTCATCAGCCGATAGATTCCCATGTTTGTACATCGTCATCAGCCGATAGATTCCCATGTTTGTACATCATCATCAGCCGATAGATTCCCATGTTTGTACATCGTCATCAGCCGATAGATTCCCATGTTTGTACATCGTCATCAGCCGATAGATTCCCATGTTTGTACATCGTCATCAGCCGATAGATTCCCATGTTTGTACATCATCATCAGCCGATAGATTCCCATGTTTGTACATCGTCATCAGCCGATAGATTCCCATGTTTGTACATCGTCATCAGCCGATAGATTCCCATGTTTGTACATCATCATCAGCCGATAGATTCCCATGTTTGTACATCGTCATCAGCCGATAGATTCCCATGTTTGTACATCGTCATCAGCCGATAGATTCCCATGTTTGTACATCATCATCAGCCGATAGATTCCCATGTTTGTACATCGTCATCAGCCGATAGATTCCCATGTTTGTACATCGTCATCAGCCGATAGATTCCCATGTTTGTACATCGTCATCAGCCGATAGATTCCCATGTTTGTACATCATCATCAGCCGATAGATTCCCATGTTTGTACATCATCATCAGCCGATAGATTCCCATGTTTGTACATCGTCATCAGCCGATAGATTCCCATGTTTGTACATCGTCATCAGCCGATAGATTCCCATATTTGTACATCGTCATCAGCCGATAGATTCCCATGTTTGTACATCGTCATCAGCCGATAGATTCCCATGTTTGTACATTATCATCAGCCGATAGATTCCCATGTTTGTACATCGTCATCAGCCGATAGATTCCCATGTTTGTACATTATCATCAGCCGATATTTTCCCATGTTTGTACATCGTCATCAGCCGATAGATTCCCATGTTTGTACACTACTCATGTTTGTTCAATGCTAAAAACCCCTCCACTTTGCATGAGTTTTTTATACCATCACTATTATATTGTAGCAACTGTCTGATTCAGCAATTTAATACATTTATATGATTGAGGGTTTCCGCTAATCCCACCAGATCGTCGGTCCACCTTATCGGAGGCCTTCTAACACTACGTCTACCGGTACGCGGACATCACATGAGGACCTTACTGCCACATCGACCGTCGGTCCTTCGAGCAATGTGCCCTGCCCACTGCCACCACCACGAACGAAACCACGGAACCCATTGGATGCGAGCAATGCAGGACCGATCTATGAAAACATCTCCGAGGGAAGCCTATGTCCAGCAGTGGACGGCTATCAGCGAATAATGATGATGATGATGTGATTGTGTATAAATGTTCAGTGGAAGGTTTTATTGAATTCAGCCGGCCCCGGTGCAACTTCACGCTTCGTCCGGATGGAGATATATTTATGAAATTCAGTCGGACGATTTTAATATGGCGTCTCTTCCTTTGATATACACACAAGCTCGGACGTTAATAAAGTTTTCAGTTCCGACGGAAAATGTCTCTGTTTGTTTATTATTAAACGCATTGTGCAAATACGAAATGTATTTGGGATTATCTCCCAGTCTATCTCGCATGAAGCAGAGATGCAATGAGATAAGTGCATTTACATAGAAAAATAAAAAGAAATGAAAGTTGATATATTTAAAAGATAATTCAGATTTGCACCTATGTAGAGAACATCACGATATCTCTGGAACCATAAGGCCTGGAAACTTTAAATTTGGTAAGAATATTCCTTTTTCCAAGTGTAGATCAGCTAAAAACGAATTTTACAAAGTTTCTTCCCCAGAGGTAGTTGTGGGGGTGTAACGGCCTGCAAGGCGGGCGAGGATCAGTCAGTGTACTGTTGTGTGAACCTAAATATAATTTCAATGATGACACAGTCACTGATTTATTAAGAAGAGAAACGGAAGAGGGGATACATTATCCCTCTTTCAACTTAAAAGTTTTCCTGTAGTTGCTAACTTAACTTCAAGTGGTAGTGCATTGCACAGGAGTTTATAAAGAAAATAGTAGAAAGAGTAAGCTCCGTCATAGTTGTCTAAACAATACAATAGAAAACAGACGTAGAGGTGAGAATTCTTTTTTTTTCAAGGAAGTAGTGAAAGGAGCTCTATTCTCCTATTTCTATCGCCAAACAGTAGTATGCAAACATTACTATCTTCCGGTTTGATGGGCGCTGTAGATAGTGCAATTACTGCGGTACCGAGATTCAACATCAGGTGAACGTGCCGCTCGTCTTGTCGCTTATTTACATAAAAAAAAGTGTACATGATGGTAAGCGATACGCCTGCGCATGGCAACGTAGCGTCAGTTAGAATGATATCCACTGCACCACATTGTATTCGTCTTGAGACGTATGACATTGGGTCTCATTACCTCAGTAATTGCATTAGCTGCAACTCCATTTGTACCGGAACATAGTAATGCTTGCACACAGTTGTTTGTCGGTTGCTATAGGCACTGGGTTGGTACCTAGATGATCTCCGGCAACAGACAACTACCGCCAGAAAAATCTTGATAAAAAAAATATTATTTAATGTTTTTATAAGATCTAGTTAGCTGCCAAGGTAAATGCTACTGAAAAAATCTGTAAGAGATACTTTAAGAGATTTTCATACAGCATCACAATATCCTTGTCATCCTGATTTAAGTTCTCGTAACCCCGTAGAACTAGCTACAGCCTTTCGACGCTTAAAATTATAATAATATCTATAATATTGTAAAAAAAGCAGCTTTGCCGATTAATCTAGTTTACCACCAGATCTCTGTTCCATCTCTGTTGCCGGAGACCGACTAGATAGGCACCACATTACTGTGTTCTGGTTTGTAGGGAGCTGTCCCTTTTTTATAATGGGGGGGAGGGAAATCTTCGAAAGATACCCTGTTTCTGGTGGGAGTCAGGGTTATGCGACATTCTTATTCACTAAAACCCCCTCGGTGGTGATGTCTTAACATTGAGTCTCGCTACCCCTAAGGTCCTTAAGCGACGAGCGCTATGTGATGCTGTGTATATCATCTTAACTAGCGCTAAGTTGTCACGGGCACGCGTATCACCGTCTGTGATTAATGGAATAAAAAAATATTCTTCCTTCAAAGCTATTTCATTTCCGTCCGCGGCGGCCATTTTTAATTGCTTTGTAGCCGAAGCAACGCTCTTATCTGTTGCTCGAGTGTTTTCATTTTCCCTTAATTCATACTAATTGTAATGTTTTGTGTTTTCATTAGAATTCATTTAGGTCTGATCTCTCTAATTATTCTTACGTATCCGGCGTTACGGAAGACGTGTTTTTTTTTCACGTTCCCCTTCGGGGTGGGTTAGGGTTTGGTCGTTCGTTTGATATTTGTTTTCTTCTTTATTTATCTTCACATTCAATTTTTCTCTTTATCCATCACATCTATCATTCTCTTCCTTCTTTCATCGATCACATTTTCTTCCATATCCATTTCTCTTTCTCGCATAGCCTTCCACTCTTCGCCACCTTTCTTATTACGGTTCCTTATATTATTTATTACTTTATTACTATTATTTCATTTTCCTTTCTTTTACATTCCAACCTTTTTTTATTTTTCACTTACCACCAATTATCTACCACTTACCACCAAATAAACGACTTGGTCTTCTCTTTGTTTCCTTATTTAAAAAATATCAACTTTCAAATAACTTCTTACTGTCTGTTATCCCTTAGTTACCAAATCTCGTTACACCTCAGGCAGTTGCAAATAGCTTAACCGGAAACGGAATCCGCTTAATATTATCTGTAGCACTAACTTGTTAAACTTAACCACACCGCCGTGCAAACTGTTCCCGAACATTTGTTATACGAAACTTTAATTCTGTTTCATTTCCAAATGAAAAACCACCTTTGTCTGTTTATGTATGTAGATGTTCGCCCGTGTGTGTGTGTGGGTTGAATTAGAATGGAATTCAATGAGTCAAAGGGGAAGAGCAATTAAGTTGTGCTGGAGCGATGGCAGGCTTGTGGATGTGTATGAACGGATGCTGCAATAAAGCGAAGGTAGAGTAGTACAGGGGATACCCGACAACCTGTCCTTGCTCGCGTAGTAGTTACTTGTAGATATTACATACTAATTCATCCATTAATATCCTGTGAACCCTAGACGGGGCAAATGGCATCCATAATGAATCTCTATCGCTCTTCGTCTTGAGGTTCATTCTTTATTTCATTCCACTTTTTGGTCTTCGCCTCATATGCTACTGTGCGGCGCCGCTTTGCTTCAGCATAGTTTTGTTAAAAATTGCTGACTAAGTAAGATCAGCCTTGTCCATGAAAAGACTAGCAGCTGACTGCTATGTCTGTAGTGGAACAATAATATTAGCAGGAGGTCATCCACCCCGGGACCTGCTGCAATCACGCACTTGCGCGTCCACTACCTAGTTCTTCAACAAAGCGCTGGATGCAGAGCAAAAGGAGAGTATTCTGCGTCTTAAAATAGAATCGCATCACTAGGGATGAGACCTGTAAAAAACCGAACATGGATGCTCTGAAATGACAGCCCCACTACCAGGATAGGGCACAATGGGCGAAGCACTCGTAGTTACAGATAGTGTTACATAGTTCCGGTTCAGTCCTAACCTGATTGTAAATAGACAGCAACAAGGCCACGGGTAATCATATTGTCAATATTATGTTTGGAAGCCTTGATTGGCTTTGTACATGAAGGTTGTATACGCTGATTGGACGCTAAAAGCATATGCTTATCTTATAGTTTAAGACTAATGATGCCCACTGTTGAACAAAGCCATAAATTTTGGGAGTGATTATTGCATTAGCCACACTGGACATGACCAATATGTTGATAAATGATACAAGACTTTGGGTCGCCTTTTATATATTTGATAATGATAAATAAATAAGGGGTTGTAATGGGTCCCGCACAACTCACGGGACCCAAGCTAACTTCACCTGTTCGTGATAGACCTTTCTAATCAACAAACGAGGTTCTGGCTCCCACCATCCTAGATTGAGGCAGCGCGGTGGGAAATGACCCAAATCCCTCCATACGAACCTCTAGTACCTGGCGATGCGAGTAGCGCAGGACCGAAAGATGTGCAGGTTTTTGGAGGAATCCTATGTCCAGCAGTGGACTATCGGCTGACGATGAATGTATATATAATATATGTTATATGTATGTAATTATGCTAAGTATAAAATGATTATACACCATATTGTAACAACAATCGGCTAGTCAATATTAGAGTAAGGTAATACGTGTAGCATTGAGAACCTCTCCCTCCTCGACGATTGATGAGTATGTTTTTCCGTCTTACACTCATCAGGGTGAGACAGGTCCTCGACATTAATAATGCAGACTTTAACAGGGGTTAAGTCGGAGGGGAAACGTGTTGCTATGGTAACGGCAAATAGCGTTACACAATTACGAACAAGGCGGTACTCTGAGAGGGCCCGAAGTCGCACCTTGTAAAGCATTAGAGAGTACTTCAGCTTACATGTTTGTTGGTGACTCCAATTGGTTACGAATTTATATCTCTCCAGGTCGTGATTCAGACGTACAGTCCCAGCAATGGGAACTTTAAGACGGCTGTTTATATATGTATTCATATATATAAGTTAGGTTTTATACTATAAGCACGCTAGTGTGTTCTAAATTTTAGTACCTAATTATATACTAACATACTTTAACACCTTTAGGTCTTGAATCTTGTTTTATTAAGTCATAAAACACAACATTTATATTAGCTAATAAATTTAATATTATGTTAAAAAATACGTAACTTAAAGAATTTTCTTATATAGTATCTTTTTTTTATACAGTAATTTCATTCATTCTCTTCTCTCTTCCCCTTCATTAGTTCTATCCTATAATTATATTCATTTTATAATTATATTAAAATTGAAGAAAAAAAAACCTTTTCACAATTAATTGAATACGAAATGCAAGTTAGCTTACGATAAGCTTCCTGCGGAGCTTTCAGTAAGTTTCCCCATTTAAATATATTATACTTAAGCCGGAGTCGTTAAGAAAAGCAGATTAACTTATTTTATCTTTATCTCAATGCTTGGTAAACACTTCCACGAACATAAAGTTGTCGTGAAATTCGTTTTGCGCAGTCTCCGTAATACTTTGACGACGATTATGTATTCATTACTGACAATCTATATTTAACCAACAAAAAATAGTAAGTTCTTGATACTATACAAAAAATATTTAATCGTAAGTTTTGTATACGAAATATTAATGTAACTTTTACGAGCTAGTTCGGTTTTGATTACTTATTATTATGGAAATAATTAAAAAAAAAACTACAATGATTGGAATTAGAATGCCCAATGCTGGTAACTATAACAATGCAGTTCTTGTTAGGGTGATATATACAGAACCATATTATGCTTGTTTGTATATATTAAATGTTAAGTTATGTTATTGGGTTTCTGTTGTTGAACTTCCGGGTAGATACTACCGCAACACCTATTGCAGCAGACAAACAGTAATGGGTAAACATTACTGTGTTCCGGTTTGAACGGTTGGCTGCAGCTACTGTGATTACTGTGGTAAGAGGATTCAAAATATGTCTTGAGGCGTCGAGCACAATGCGGTATACCATTGTAGTTAGCGCTACCTTGTTACGTACGAGCGTATCACTTGCCTTCAAGTGACAATCCTCCTCGTCTCATCACTTCTTTGAATAAAAAATAAACAGTAGTTTTGCCAACTACAACGCTCTTTAAACCGGAACACAGTAATGTTTGCATAGTGCTGTGTATCGGCTGCAACAGGCGCTGCGGCGGTACCTAGACGTTCTCCGGCAACAGAGACACTACCACGTAAAATCAAAAATCTAATATTTTTTATCACTATCACCATCACTAAAGTGTTGACTGACTCTTCACACCGCAACACATAATCTCATTGTGCACCGTCAACATGGAAGCAGACGTATTCAGGGTGAGCTACCCTCCACCGTCTTATAGTCAATAAAAATCACTTTTAAATTGAAGTAGCGTAATAAAATTTTGTTAGGTAAAAGCTGATATACATATATACTATATATATATATATATATATATATATATATATATTATATAAATAAATAATTAGTGAAAATATATATTTGTGTGCAATGAGAATGGTTCTATTGAATACTCGTATATACGAGTATGAGATTGTGTGCAACTCCAACCCCCGATGTGCGGAACCATTCGCTGGATAATTTCCCTCGGATGATTGTACGTTTCATGGAAACGTTTTTAAGGGTTTTTATATTTCGCGTAATCCACAGAAATCAAGTGGAATGGCTCCATATTTACGGTTTCCTTTCGCGAGTATAATTTGAATGATTAAATTAATGAACATTCCGCGAGGGGGGCGACGTTACGCGTTACGGCGGTAATTTGGGTACAAATATATTTTTTTGTTTGTGAAAATTTTGTTTCTTTCATTTCGCGAATACCTTGTTCATTTGCATACGTAAAAAGCTTTGAAAGAGCTTTTTCAATTGAGTATACTATTTTAAGAAATTACGTAGATACTTCCGGAAGAAACTACCGTTATATGCTGGAAGAGGCTTAGGTTCAAATCCCATTGAGCTTCCGGTGAAGAAAAACATAGTCGAGAGTCCAACATGTTTCAATAACGTCAGCTTTCTTAATCATATGACATTCACCAATCTGCACTTGGCCAGAGGGGTGAGTAAATAATCTTGGTTCTGTCCTTGTGAGAGGAAGCCCGGACATCTAGTAGTGGGAATATTAATTAGGCTGTGTATATATTTATTAGCAAAACTAGCAATTCAAACTTTCCGTGATCGATAAAGTAGTTAAAGAAGAAAAAAGAAGATCAGTACACTTCAAAATGAGAAACTCTTCTTAGCTCTACAATAGTATTAATAGTTATTATACTTATAACATTGTAGAGTTAGAATGGGGTGGAATTATACAATGCACCACAATGTTCTCGTCATCTCGAGATACAAGAAATTCAAGTTCTTTACGGCAGTAACTTTACTAGCTACAGCGCCTTTCAATCCGGAACCTCCCACCAGTAACCAGCACTTAGTTATAATTACTTATACGTACGGATCACAATATATTGTTTGATCAGCGCCAACATCTAATACTAAAACAACAGGGGATTAGAGCTCGTTAGCATCAGATCACTCGCTTTGTCTTCTGAAGGTGTAAAGACTCCGTCACTTTGTTTTTAAGACAAAAGATAATGAGCAATTCATTACGGAATGTTAAAAGGTAACAATGGAGGCTGTTTACGGGGAATTCATTTAAATAATAAGGATATATAAAATAACGAGCCGAAGACGCCTGCGTTGAAAGGAGTATCCTCGCCGCCGCTCCACCAGAGTATGACGGAGGGTAGGGTAGCTTTACATCAAACGATTCCCATCAATTGTTAGAAGGTTGTTAGGTAATTTTAATTAAATTACTTAGGTAACATACTATCTTATTTCCCAGGGCGAGATTGTAGTGTTGCTCTGTAAACATCCTAACTAACGCGACAATACAAAGCTCAACGGTAGTCAGTCTCAATTGCAGCAGACATGTAAGTATCAAAGTTTAGTAATTATATTATTTTTAATTACCGGTAATATATACTATCTATTACGTCATATAATCGAAATGGTTTTAATGTGTTGCTGTGCATACATCCTAATTAGCGATATAATGGCATAAGGTTGCGGTAGTATGTGATTTCAACTGAATATACTATCGTTTTATATGTATAGGAGATACCCATGAGGTCATTGACTCATCACGAGATTTCCGAAACTATTGGACGTAAACACTCAAAATTTGGTGGAGATATCACATATGCCATTTAGAGGTCAGCTATGAATGGTTTTTACAAAATTCCTTCTGCAAAGGGAGATGCGGGGGTGTTACACCTAGCTAAACGAACGAGGAACTGATGATATATATATATATATATAGTAATTGTATTGAAAGGATGGTGGTTATATAAAAAGTAATCGCGGAATGGACGTTTGAGTATAATCTGTATGATGTGGGCGGTGTGTTTGTGTGCGTGTGTGGTTGTGTCGCCGGTTCCCCCGGCTGTGTGCGTGTTTCGGTATCATTTCGATTGTTTCAATATTCCGCCCCCGTCCGCCGGAACATTACGGTGTCGCCGTAAATCTTAACGTTGTTGGAGCAAGCAGTGCGCGATACTACGCGGAGAATAATGCTCTTCATGATTATTTTTTTTTCGACGACACAAGCAATACTTACACTTAATGATAAGTGATACATAATCATCATATAGGCCTGACACAAAGATTCCCACACGACCGGGTAGGGTTTAATATGGAAAGATTTGGGCCATTCCTAACCCCGCTGTCGATGGACACAGATCGGCAGGAGCCAAGGCCTCGTTTAGTTTATCAGGCTGCACCCCGAGCAGGTGAGGTTAGCTTGAATTCCGTGAATTGTGCAAGAACCCTTACATCCCTTATAAGTGATAAGTCTACCCATAATGTGGCAATTGTTAAATGATATACACAGCACCACATGGTTCTCTATATCACATATAAGATGTTAATTCTCGATACCCCAATAACTTTACTAGCTGTAGCGCACTTCAAACCGGAACACACTAGTGTTAGCACGCTACTGTTTGTCGGTTGCTATAGAAGTTTCGGAGATACGTATAAAGCCTTAGTTCCTAAAGTGGTCCAGTTGGATCCCCAGGGGTTCACGGGAGACTCAACAGGGGACAATGCTGGCTCTAATCTTCACATTTTATCGTATTTTCGGAGTATGGTAGAAATGTCAAGGGGTTCACCGGAACCAGCTAAATTTTGAAAGTGGTCCTATGAGAAATGAAGTCTGGGAACCCCTGCAGCCAAGGACCGTCTAGGTAGATACATCAGCAGCGCCTATTGCAGCCGACAAGCAGAACTGTGTAACATTACTGTGTTCAGGATTAAAGGACGCTGTATCTAGTGTAATAAAAACTAAACTTCACATATTATATCTCAGGCGTAAAGCGGAATGCGGTAGAGTAAACAACATCTTAACTCGCACCGAGTTTTTATGTGATGGCGTATTACTTACCACCAGGTGAACGCCTTGCTCATCTCGTGGCTACATTAAAAAAATAATTAAAGATAATATTAATTAGAGCCGTCCTAAAAAGGATTAGTAGGCAAACTATATTAGATTCAGTTTTGGAAACAATTTGGTTCGTACGATATTACAAATGAGTCAGCTCTGGCAACACGCCAACTTAAGTGAAAGATTACAAGTTTCCAATCATCCGCCAAAGTTGAATGTACCACCGGAAATAGATTTCCATTTCGTTAATTTTCGGTGAAATTTAAACGTTGTTTTGCATTAAAGGTTACGTTATAATCAAAATGTTGTAATTCTTAAATATTCTGTTGCCCAATACTGATCTTAATCCTTTTTCAGTTGTGGGCACTTAGCCAGATGATCAAAGTGCTTAAGTGCATCGTGTTTACTGATGGTAGGTCCCAGTTGCCGAAGACCGTCTAGGTACCACTGCAGTTCCAATTACATCCGACGAACAGTAAATTATTGATCCAGTTTGAAGAGCGCTGTAGCTAGAATAATTACTGGGGTAGCGAGACTTAACTTCTTATGTCTGGCGATGAGCGCAACTGGTGCTATGAATGCATTCTTAACTAGGGGCACGTTGTTATAGGCAGTCTTATCACTCACCATCAGGTAAACGTCCCGCTCGTCTCGTCGCTTCTTTAAAAAAGAAAAAAGAGATAAAGCTGCAAGCACACCTTGTAATACGCCAGCAGTAGTGGTTGAATATTCTAACTCATCTCTTCCAAACGTATACTAACTGAATTATATATCAACACCAACCCGAGGCAGTCCACAGCTGGACATAGACTGTAAAGGAAAGCCACATAGCTTGAGCTTCAGCTACGGATACAGTTGCTGCCAGATGCCTTGCCTACTTCGGATAGCAAAGATAAATATGAGTATTAAGATGACCAGTGAATGGATGATCGTTCCCGCTGGATATTTTTCACCCATAGTTACAAAATAAATGTATCTTGTAACAAGTAATTTTTAAACAACTCAACAGATGGCGCCACCATGAACAATAGATCGCGCTATCGTTTATCACAGCGCAACTCCTTATAAAGATCGTACATCTTTGTGTACATTGCCTTACGGTGTGTATAATTGTAACCTTCAACTGGATCTCCCTGGATCTCGGTAATGCTAAGACTTGGGTCCCTAAATCGTTACGAATTATACAATAGTATCTATTAAGTGGATCTCTTTGGATCTTCGTAATACTGTTGTACTAAGTAACTCGCTCTATACTTTGAATCGCTCTGCTCATTATCAGTATAGTGGTGATACTGCTGCGTGCGTTGTCATCCACCAGAGAGCCCGTACCTCACTGGCTATGACTCTCTTCAAAACGTAGCATACAGATTTTAATCTTTTGACGGCGGATATAGTCGCCGCGGTTGGTGGTATGGCCTTCAGTAGCAGGAGCATCCGCAGGGTTTCGAAATATCATCTCCTCCACTATATATATTCTTAACAATAGTACCAATCAAGATGATTAAAAGCATTTTAAAGTATCGATATAAAAATCGGATCGGCACCTGTCGCACCCCATGACATATTCGTTAAGGAGGGTGCTTTGCATATTGAGGAATCCCCCGCAGCGGCTTTGTAAATTTTATAGAGGAAAGAACAATGAGATCATCAGAAACTGCATTTGATTGGCGTTGATGGAAGTTTCAGTGAAATTCATTATAACTGTGCTGAAATTGATAATACTGGTGGTATGAGGGCGTCTAGGTAGGTACCACCGCAGCGTGTATTGCTGCTGATCAATAGGACTCTGCAAACATTACTGTGTTCCGGTTGGAATGGCGCTGTAGTAATTACTGGAATAATTAGATGACATATCTAAGGCGACGAGCACACGGTGGTGCAGTGTATATCATCTTAACTAGGCCACGTTGTACAACGGTTAATAATAAGAAGAATATATGTACACATATATATATTTTGGGATGTAATGGGTTCCGCACAACAAATCACGAGACCCAACAAAAGCGTGGTGGGAAATGGCTGAAGTACCCCTACATACGACCGCCCCTGGTTCCCGGCGATGCGAACAGCGCAGCGCCGATCGATGTGGGAATCTTTGGGGGAGGCCTATGTCCAGCAGTGGATGTCTATCGGCTGACGATGACCATGATATATATTTTAACAGAAGAAAAACAACGTATCTACTGATCTATATTTCTGTCAAGACAATGAAACAAACAAATACATTGTATACCGGTGGTAGTGCCGATGGTCTGAAGTCAATAGCGACGGATGAGATGTCAGCGAGTCCAAAGTCCACATAACTCTAATTTCATTTAGGAGGTAGATCGAAGATACTTTGTCAAGATGCCGGACTCAAGGTCTGAATTGTTGCATCTTTTAATAATAGCCCTGGTCTCGCAGGATATATGTATTAATTAGAGCTCCGCCGTCGCCTGCGAATGTAATTATCGCTAATTGAGATCGAACGCAGTTGTTTCCCTTTAGCTTAGTTCAGTATTTACTCAATGAGCTTTTTAAAAGCTTCGTCGCAATCACTGAAGTTATGTTCACAGATGGTAGGACTCTGTTACTGGTAACTATCTATGTAGGTACCGCCGCAGCGCCTACTGCAGCGGACAAACATTACTGTGTTCCGGTTTGAATGGCGCTGAAGTTATCACTGATAGTACGTCTCTGTAGCTCGCAACTGCTAGGTAGGTACCACTATAGCGGACAAACATTACTGTGTTCCGGTTTGAATGGCGCTGAAGTTATCACTGATAGTACGTCTCTGTAGCTCGCAACTGCTAGGTAGGTACTACTATAGCGGACAAACATTACTGTGTTCCGGTTTGAATGGCGCTGAAGTTATCACTGATAGTACGTCTCTGTAGCTCGCAACTGCTAGGTAGGTACTACTATAGCGGACAAACATTACTGTGTTCCGGTTTGAATGGCGCTGAAGTTATCACTGATAGTACGTCTCTGTAGCTCGCAACTGCTAGGTAGGTACTACTATAGCGGACAAACATTACTGTGTTCCGGTTTGAATGGCGCTGAAGTTATCACTGATAGTACGTCTCTGTAGCTCGCAACTGCTAGGTAGGTACCACTATAGCGGACAAACATTACTGTGTTCCGGTTTGAATGGCGCTGAAGTTATCACTGATAGTACGTCTCTGTAGCTCGCAACTGCTAGGTAGGTACCACTATAGCGGACAAACATTACTATGCAAATACATTACTGTGTTCCGGTTTGAATGGCGCTGTAGCTAGTATTATTATTTTTTTTTAATTAATTAAACGTCGAGACGAGTGAGACGTTCACCTGATGATAAGTGACACGCATGCCCATAACGTGGCGCTAGTTAGGATGGTATATTTACACCACATTGCGCTCGTCGCCTGTAACATGAGATGTTGAGTTTCGTTACTCCAGTAATTTCATTAGCTACATCGCTCTTGATTCCGGAACACGGTAATGTTTGTACACTATTGTTTAGCTATCTGTGATTACTGGGGTAACGAGACTTAACATCTAGTGACTGAATCCGAGGAGCACAATATTGTGCTATATATCACTTGCCATCAGGTGAAGGTCTCACTCTTGCCGTCGCTTTGTATAATAAAAAAAATGTATAAACGTAAATGTTGGGTGACACTTGAAATTCGTTATTTAAGGAGGAGTTATCGCCGTGGGACGTGACTGTCATTAATTCGAAGAGACGGCATCGTCGGGATCCGTCACCGTCAACTCTTCGCAAGTCCTCAAACGTATCATGTTACCAGCTCTGTATTGGATTACTAACTTTGATGATGACTTTGATACCGTCACTGTTACTGATGCTGGTGGTAGTGTCTCTGTTGCCGGAGACCGTCTAGGTTAGTACCACCGCAGCACCTATTGCAACCGACAGACACTACTATGCAAAGATTCCTGTGATCCGGTTTGAAGGGCGCTGTAGCTAGTGTAATTATTGAGGTAATGAGACTCCACATCTAATGTCTCAAGGCGACGAGCGCAATGTGATGCTGTGTATACCATTCTAACTAGCGCCACGTTGTTATGTGCGGGCGTATCACTTACTATCAGGTGAATGTCTCGTTCGTGTCGTAATCTCTTAATATAATAAAAAAAATGTATTCTGGTTTTAAAGGCGCTGTAACTAGCGGAATTGCTACAATAATGAAGTATATGTTCACTCAATGTGTTGTTGTGTTTATCATCCTAATCAGCGCCACGTTGCTATGGGCAGGCGTATCACTTACCACCAGGTAAAGGACCCGACCGTCTCGTCATATAATATAATAACAACAAAAACTATTAGCAAATTTTGAACTAAAATTATTCAGAGAGACTGCATATGTCACGATCTAACGTGACGCAACCGGAAGTCGCTTTTGCGCCGGAAGAGTGCAGCGCCATTTTAGTTAGCTCTGGAAACATTTCCAAAGCTCTGAATAGGAACAAAAATAATACTGCAGCCTGAATTAACGAGTCATGGATACTTTAATTCAGAAAAGCGGCCTATGATCATATGATGGTAAATACTAAAGTCCATAGCAATGGCGTTAGTTAGGATGATATACACTGCTCCACATTGTGATCGTCTTGTGATATAATATTTTAAGTTTCACTCCCTCAGTAATTACATTAGCTAGAGCGCCCTTCAAACTGGAACACAGTGATGTTTACATGGTACTATTGGTCGTCTGCATTAGGAGCTGCAGTATACCTACCTGCATGAGTAAATATTTAAAATAACTAATTTCCAGTAAGTCAAGCATCAAGGAAATACATCTTTTTTTTCTTTTTTTATTCGACGAAACGACGGTTCTTCACCTGATGTTAAGTGATACGCCTACCCATAACAACATGGACCTAATTGGGATGAAGTAACAGCACCACAATGTGCTCATCGCCTTAACACAGGTTGAGTCTCGATACCCTAGTAATTACAATACTACAGCCCTACTACCGGAACATAGTAATGTTTTCACAGTAGTGTGTGTTGGTGGCAATAGGCGCTGTGGTGGTACAGAGACCTACCACCAGTACTTACCTCATTGTTACTTATCGTCCCTTTAGTTCATTCGCAGGTTTGCTAAGAGAATATTCATTGGGGGTTAAAGTCCACCCGTAAAATTTTTAATGCAATATAACTTAGAATACTCTGTTAGTATTAAGGCATGATAAATTATATCTAAATCCGTTTCCGGTGTAATACAAACAAACAAACACATAAAGACATCGAAAGCTTTGAGAAATGTTTATCTAGGTAGACAATTTCTCAAGTTTATACACAGTCTTTTCTTCACAATAAATGCATTTGTGGATCTAGCGAGGGAACGTCTCCATCCTCCCCACCCTCTCCCTCTCTCCCTCCACTCGCACACGGCTCCGCCCGTGGCTGCAAATTGCACATTGTGACGGCCGAAAGGCTTTGTTGCCGCCAGCGAGAACAAAGAAACAAGTTTACTTGCATTACCGAGGATTATTTTAAATGCTGTCTTCGCTACCAGATGCAATAGTTTTTTTTTTGTTCAACCAAGCGAGCGGGACGATCACCTGATGGTAAGTGATACGCCTGCCAATAACAATATGGCGCTATTTAGGATGATATACGCTGCACCAAATTGCACTCATCCCCTTGAGACATAAGACGTTGTGTTTTGTTACCCCAGAAATTTCACTAACTGCAGCGCCCTTCAAACCGAAACAGTAGTGTAGGTACATTACCGTTTATCGGTTGCAATAGCTGCTGCAGTTGTACCTAGACAGTCTCCAGTAAGAGCGACCTACATTGTGCTATTATTTTTGGTTTTATAAGCAACTGAGGCACACTTTTAGTTGTCAAAATGCATACAGAACTTATCACAAAAGAGCCGAGCGTACACTTAGCTGAGAAGTATATCTGATAAGTTACTTATCCGCCGAAAATTGGCAACAGAGTTAGCTTGAATTAATTACAACTTCAGCTGACTCCAGCGACAGGCCGGTCTTGTTGCTGAAACGTCAACTACAGCAATACGAATTGCATATTTTATATCCTCCTATTTTAAAATGGACGCAATATTTATTTGTACGAATATTGATGTAAAGCATATCTTCATAAAAATGGATGGAAAGTATAACTTCATGAAAGAACAGAAAGAACACATGGCGATGTTCCAAGTGCAAAACGTCCTCACAATCTCCTGCCTCAATAGCGGAAGCGCCGTCAAATAAGTTGTACACGATGCAGGAACAGCTTAATAAGATCTCGAGTCAGCTATCACAACTGGAAGACACTAATTTAGTCAAATCGGATCTCTGCAATCTCAAGCAATCGGTGGACAGGCGCACGATCTCGTTCATAACTTTTCAAGCATAATTAGTGCGTTAGAAGACCGGATAAATAAAGCCGAGAAAACCGCTGCAGATATTCCTAACCTGCAAGGTGAAGTATCAAGACTACATCGTGAAATTGAAGATAGAGATCAGTGGGCTAGAACAAACTACATTGAAATATGTGGACTACTCCAAAAAAAACATGAAAATCTTTACGATCTCGCTGAAAATCTATCTAATTTGATAAACTATCCAATAAAAAAAGAAGACATTAACTACATTGCCCGCATTCCAACCCGTGTACCAAGTACAGAGAAGCCAATAATCACTACATCAAGGAGGATTTCGGATCATCGGCGCGTAAACGCAAAAATCTCACATTTGCAAACATGGGTTTCACTAAGACCAAAACTTTCTATGTGAACGACCATCTGACTCAACGCAATAACATTTTACTAAATAGAGCAAGAGCACTAGCGAAGGAGCGCAATTTCAAGGATTCATAAATAATGACCAGGAAGTCTGATACCTCACCACCATTTCTTATAACAACGAATAAGATCGTACATTTCAAAAATCTCACGGGGAACTTTCTAACTATATACCCTTCTATAGACTTTGATCATTACTGAAACGAAGTTTATTACCATTAGTTTGAGAACCACGTGCAGTGTTCAATTCCACCATGAAGTAAACAACTTTGTAATTCACGAGGCCGAAGTCAACCATTTGTCGTACGGAAGTGACCTACTAGTCATGCAATTCTTAATTTCATTACAACGCTGTCGCACCCTCATAACGCTTATATTGGCTTGTATCTCTAAACGAACGCGAAATTTCTTTAAGAACTTTTTGTATAAATACCCTATTCTTTTCAAAAAGCTGATAGCAATACAATATAATTCATTTGTCATTTCTAGTACAAAAATGAGCTGGATATACAAGTTACAATTATTTGGTATATTGTTGGGAATACGTATTTTTAAAATTATTCGTACAATTTTTTTACCGTTGTCAGTCCAAATATATATACTTATGCCATGTCAATATTGTTAACATTTTGATCGCCTATCATCTAATATTTGCAATATTATTACATCGTCGTATTTTGGTCACTCCGAGCACTTACAAACGGCTTTCTCTAACTTAAATATACTATCAAAGTACTCGGGGGCTGCGCACAAAGACACATACATTTAAACGTAATGTAAGCTTGAGCTCATATGACATAATCTCTCTCACCGAGACCTGGTTATTGGAAGGTGTAAATGATACCGAGCTCTTCGACGATAGATTCATTGTGTGGAGGAGAGATAGAAACTACTTAAATACGCAAGAAAGGTACGGCGGAGGAGTACTATTCGCGGCACGCCGCAGTCTAAAGGCAGTTGAACGCTCGGACTGGAGATCATCCGCCGAAGACCTATAGGTCACTATCTCCATAAAGAATAAAGACTTTAAACATTTATGCATTAAAAACGTACACTTTTGTACTTTATGTCTCTGCGCAGAAAATATCGGGAATACATTTAACTCCCAATTAAACAACTTTACCGATAATTGTATCTATCTACAATTGTAAATTCGTGCCCAAATGATAGTTTATAGTAATGGGAGATTTCAATTTAAACAATGCTGACTGTCAATAAGTGGATGTCCTATTGCAACCTGTATATATCTCAGGAAAAATACATATGCAATTGTTTTATACACCCTCGGAATGTAATTTGAATCAATTTAACTTATGTGGAAATGCCAATAATCGACTATTAGATTTAGTACTATGTAATCGAGATTTAACGGTAAACCCTAGCGATGATCTATTTTTATTTAATTGTTCCCTCCGTCTGTTGTGGGTCCGGGCCTATTTATGCATAGTTCACTTAACATCCTCGTTTTGCCTTATCTCTATCCATTTTGTTTCTCATACTCTCCTTTCATCTTTTCTTTTCTATCATTCTCTACTTATCTATCATACTTTTTATCTCCTTTCATACTCCATCCCATTTCCTTCTTTCCTACCTGCCGCAAGTGAAGACAGTCGCCTCGTCGATCCTGTAACAAATCATCCCTTTTCACATTTTTCTTTTCTTCTACTTCTTCTTCCGCTTCTTCTCCTTCTTTAGTGTTATTTTTTATTTTTAACAATTTTAAGTTTCCTTTATATTTTACATTTTTTAGTTATTTTATATTTACTATTTCTTGTTTTACATAGCCAATAATTTTTTAGTTTATTTCATTTTATTTTTATTCCTACTGTTCTTACTCTTTTAATTATTCCTCTTAATAGCATCAGATATCACAATTTTGGAGAAGTTTAAAGATATATGGCGACTTTCGTCTTCACTCATCAGGGTGGCAATGCCTCTTCTGTTAGCTGTCTCCTCAGCTCCATCTCCAGTTCCATTCTTTTTCTCCCATATAAGAGACAGGAAGCCAGCAAGCGATGACCCATCGGTGAAGAAGGATACACACCACAAATCTTTAGATATTACTGTAGAACTCCGCGATGCCAAAGCGTTGACAACTAATCGTAGGAAAAAATATTTTTACCATTCGGGAGATTTTGAAGAAATTAATGCGGCGTTGGAGGCCATCGACTTGGAGGTTGTTTTAAAAAACATACCATTTGAGAATGCTGTTGACTCCTTTTACATTATCTTATATGAGATACACGACCAACATATTTCTCATAAATACGTAACTTTTACATTCTTTGCTCCTTGGTTTTATGCTCTTTGCACCCTTAAAAACAAAAAAAAATACTTGAAGAAAAATTTAAATATCAAAAAAAATATCGAACTTATAGCAACAAATTGGATTATGATTATTTTTCTAACCTACTTTTTTCCCTGCCTCTATGAATTATGAACAACAACCTGCTGATACTGACGAGCATATATGTAACCTGTTCGCTTTATATTTCCAATCAATATGTCGTCCACCAACACCACCAACCAATACATGCCAATCAATTACCACAGATGTCTCAACAAATGACCACACATCTTTGTACCAATATTAATCACATAGATATATACCTAGACACAGTTTATAAACTACTAAAATCGTTAGATGTCGCAAAAGGCGCAGGTCCAGACCATATATCTCCTGTATCGTATATTTATCGTAAAATGCGCAAAGAACTTAACAAAACCTTTATCTATTTTATTGGGTGAGTGAAGTTCCTAAGTTTGGAAATTAGCTTATGTATCTCCCATCCACAAGTGCGGCAGTAAAAATAATATTAAAAATTATAGAGCAATTTCTAAATTGAGCGTCTTTGTCAAGGTCTTAGAAGGAATCGTAAATACACAAGTATACAAAGCTCTGCTCCCCACCTTAATTCCTGAACAGCATGGATTTCTTAAAAACGGTCCACAACCTAAAACATCCTCACATTTGTAAACTTTGTCACCCAAGGTATGGATGCAGGCGGCCAGGCCCATGCGATATTTACTGATTACAACAAAGCTTTCGACCGAATCGATCATCATATGCTATTGCCAAAACTCTTAATGGCAGGGATACATGGTAACCTATTCAGATGGTTCTGCTCCTATATAAATAACCGGTCGTAGGCGGTTGTGGTTAACGGCTTCAATTCCAACTGGAACTGCATCCCATCGGGAGTTCCACAAGGGTCCTTAACTTCTCCCCTATTATTTAACATCTATATAAATGATATTATAAGTTGCTTTAAATATTCCAAATTCTTATATTATGCTAACGACATGAAAATATTCAAAAAAATTACCGACATTTCAGATTATACTCTATTAGAGGAAGATTTACAGAGATTTAAAGACTATTGTCGGATCAATAGCCAAGACCTAAACGTAATTAAATGTAAATTTATCACTTTTACCCGGAAACCAAAGTTCATAAAATACAACTATACAATTAATGGAAGTCATCTCCAAAGAATTAACGAAGTACGCGATCTCGGAGTGTTGCACCATTCATAACTCACCTATAGTAAACACATTGATCATTTATGTAAAAAAGCTAATAGGACGATGGGACTTGTCTTAAGACCCAGCTCACAATTTACCGACATTAGAGTATGCAAAATGCTGTACTACTCTTTTGTGTGCAGCATCCTCGAGTTTTGCTCCCAGATATTATGTAGATAGGCTAGAATCAATACAACATGAATTTCTTAGATTCGTGCAGCACAAAAGTTAAACATATGATATAAGTTATGACGAGAGATGCAAGAGACATCATATCCTCCCACTCCAAGAAAGACGGAAAATCGCTGATATTGCATTTTTAGCGAAAATAGCTCAATCGCGTATAGACTCCTCGTATCTACTCTCGAAAATAAATATATATATTCCTACAAGGTCGCAGCGACGCTCTAACTTTTTGTATGCTCCCTTCTGGAAGTGTAACTATAGAAAACATTCATTTTTCAATAGATCGTCGGAGGAATTTAATGAGTTGGTGGACCGGGCCGATCTTGATCTATTCACAACAAAGCCGTGTGTATTGAAATCTTTATTAACTAAGCACCGGTTAGATAACGTGTTGTAATTATATTTGGTATAATATGTTCAAATAATATAGTGCTCACGAACAACTTCAACCAAGAGACATAGCTGTGAAAACAAATAAATGGTGCTTATTTATAATATATAGATTTTCTATAACTATATATTAAGAGTCACGGTTAGTTTTACAAATAAATAAATAAAAAATAATATATCATGCTAACTAGCGCTATATTGTTGCAGGTAAGCGTATCACTTACCATCATGTTAACGTCTCGCTCGTCTCATCGATTTGTTAAATTAAAAAATAACTTGAATTTGTCGCCTTGTAATTGTATGGTGGTATATGCTTAGTAGGCATCTTCCGGATGATAACTTAATGTAAACATATAAACAAGTAAAGAGAACGAGTTGTAAAGCAACAGTACGTCAGAGGTTGTTAAATAAACCTTTTGTTGTGTAAGCGATGTACTTTTGTATTTCCTTTGTTCGTAACCTTCGGGCGGCGGTGGTGGAGCTGCCTGTTCGTCGTTGGCTTCGAAAGTCTCGAAGTCGGACACCGAGCGTCTTTCTTTAAAGTTATCATTAAGTTAAACGACATCGGCAGTGAAATGAACATCATGAAAAATACTTACAAATATATATTTGATATTTTATATATGATACTTAGAAAAGGAAAAACGTTTACTCGTTAGTTAATGATCCGCTACGTGGGTGTTAGTTAGGATATTTACAAAACAACACATTCTATTGTTAGGTGTTGATCTTATTATCCAAGTACATTACCTAAGGCAATCCTCGAACATGAATATTTTAACGTTGGCTTAATAATAATAAACTTACTACGTTTAATGGTAGTAGATCTCTGTAGCCGGATACCGTCTAGGTACCACCGCAGTTCCTGTTGCCGTCGACAAAAAGTACAGTGCAAGCTTTACTATGTTCTGGTTTGAAAGGCGCTGTAGTAAGGGTATCAAAACTTAAAATCTTATGTCTGAACGCGACGAGCGCAATATGTTGCAGTGTATACCATTCTAAATAGCGCCACATTGTTATTGGCAAGTGTATCACTTACCGCCAGGTAAACGTATTGCTCGCCTCGTCATTTCCTCGAATAAAAAAAAAACAGTTTAGCGGAAGAAATAGCTATTCATAAACACAAGTATAACTCGATTACTTCTTTAAAAGTACCTTTGAATTATGAAATTTATTATCGAAATACCCTCTAATTCTGTAAGCGGATTTAGACAGTACATTTCGGCGAGTTTCCTAACTTAGTTTAGTAGAATCGCTCGCAGACTGTCCGTCTTGTTCGTTTGTTAAGCTTCACTTCGGAGACCGACTCGTCTTCCGGCCATGCTAAGCGTTAACTAATTTACTTAAACGAGATTACTTTAACTTTCCATCCGTACTCTGTTATTTAGATCAAGAGTTCATAGTCTAAACACAACCCAGTCATATGACTTAACTCTATGATTCTATTCGGTGTTAATAAGTTCTCTAACGCATGATTGAAGACTAGAAACTTAAAGTTAACTTGTACGTATAGTATTTTCAAAGTTTATGTCCAAGAGTGGACATCAATAGAAGGAAATGTATGACGTACAGCGGCTGTACGAGAGGTAGTTATTATAGCGACATGTAACGACAGTGTATATACTTTATTTCCGTCGCGAGGGATTGTCTTTATACCGCGTATAAAATGTTTTAATGACTTGGAAGCCTTACTCTTTACGAGTCCGAATTTCCTAATCTTCAGCGTCTGCCGAATTTATGTGTATCTTTGTGTCTGTGTGTGTATTTTATGTGTACATGATATGATGTATGTTGCGTTGTGATCATGTAATACAAAGTTCTCAGCGAGATATATTGTAAGGTATCAAAGACTCGTTAAACATAAAGGAAATTGACGGTAATAGTCTGTTGCTGCTGACCGTCTCGGTAGGCACTTCTCAGCCCTGTAGTCTCGGGCTAGTAAGAATAGGACTAAGGTGAGCCCTGTCTGTAGTAGAAGGCGACTAAAAGGGTCTAGGAGTTTCGCGAGCCCTGAGGATGGGAGCCTTTATCGCTCAACAAGTGAACCTGTGTTGGATAGCCTAGAAGGGTGAAGCCCCTTCTCAGAGACGTGTTCACACGAAGTGTAGAGAGGCACCAGTGCGTTCTGTAAGAGATCCCGGAGCCTTTCCGGATGCACTGATGCAGAGCACCGAGAGGGTTTTAGTGAGTAAGAATCTCACATAACCCCGATTTCTCTCCAAAAGCAGGGTATGTTTCGAGGATTTCTCTGCCGACCAAAAAAAAGGTAGGTACTTCTACGTAGATATTACTGTTGTTGAACAACAGTGTGGAAACATTATGGTGTTCTACTTTGTTGTTGTTCAACCTAGTAAAAGAGAGCGACGAGATGAGCGATACGCTTGCCCATAACAACGTAACGCTAGTTATTTACACATTGCGTTGGTCGTCTTGAGACATAAGACGTTGAGCCTCGTTACCGCAGTAATTAAACTAGCTACAGCACCTTTCAAACCGCAACACATTATTTTTAAAACCTACTGTTTGTCCGCAGCAACAAAGTCCTACTACCAAATGATGTCTCGCTAGGAGTTATAAGATATTTAGGATGTTTACACTGCTTTATGTACTTTTTGTGAATCAATTTCGTCTATAGATTTTAGTACTAATATAAGCAATTTATTTTGCGTCGATAAATGGAGATGCTTTTTATTATTTCTTCATCATCGTCATCATTATCGGCCGATAGACGTCCACTGCTAGACATAGGCCAGATTATTGACTGCTGGACTAAGAATTTCGTACAAGAATTTAATTGAAATCAAAAGAGAGAAATATAAGCGTTATTACGCTATATATATTGAACGCATCTGCATAATGCGATTGTTATCCGAGCAACGCACCATCCGGCTGTCACCTGTTACGCTCACTGCCCGACGTACGTCGCTTGTGATTCTTATCCGAACGACGCACCATCCGGCTGTCAGCTGTTACGCTCACTGCCCGACGTACGTCGCTTGTGATTCTTATCCGAACGACGCACCATCCGGCTGTCAGCTGTTACGCTCACTGCCCGACGTACGTCGCTTGTGATTCTTATCCGAACGACGCACCATCCGGCTGTCAGCTGTTACGCTCACTGCCCGACGTACGTCGCTTGTGATTCTTATCCGAACGACGCACCATCCGGCTGTCAGCTGTTACGCTCACTGCCCGACGTACGTCGCTTGTGATTCTTATCCGAACGACGCACCATCCGGCTGTCAGCTGTTACGCTCACTGCCCGACGTACGTCGCTTGTGATTCTTATCCGAACGACGCACCATCCGGCTGTCAGCTGTTACGCTCGCTGCCCGACGTACGTCGCTTGTGATTCTAATCCGAACGACGCACCATCCGGCTGTCAGCTGTTACGCTCACTGCCCGACGTACGTCGCTTGTGATTCTTATCCGAACGACGCACCATCCGGCTGTCAGCTGTTACGCTCACTGCCCGACGTACGTCGCTTGTGATTCTTATCCGAACGACGCACCATCCGGCTGTCAGCTGTTACGCTCGCTGCCCGACGTACGTCGCTTGTGATTCTAATCCGAACGACGCACCATCCGGCTGTCAGCTGTTACGCTCACTGCCCGACGTACGTCGCTTGTGATTCTTATCCGAACGACGCACCATCCGGCTGTCAGCTGTTACGCTCACTGCCCGACGTACGTCGCTTGTGATTCTTATCCGAACGACGCACCATCCGGCTGTCAGCTGTTACGCTCGCTGCCCGACGTACGTCGCTTGTGATTCTTATCCGAACGACGCACCATCCGGCTGTCAGCTGTTACGCTCGCTGCCCGACGTACGTCGCTTGTGATTCTAATCCGAACGACGCACCATCCGGCTGTCAGCTGTTACGCTCGCTGCCCGACGTACGTCGCTTGTGATTCTTATCCGAACGACGCACCATCCGGCTGTCAGCTGTTACGCTCGCTGCCCGACGTACGTCGCTTGTGATTCTTATCCGAACGACGCACCATCCGGCTGTCAGCTGTTACGCTCGCTGCCCGACGTACGTCGCTTGTGATTCTTACCCGAACGACGCACCATCCGGCTGTCAGCTGTTACGCTCGCTGCCCGAAGTACGTCGCTTGTGATTCTTATCCGAACGACGCACCATCCGGCTGTCAGCTGTTACGCTCGATGCTCGAAGTACGTCGCTTGTGATTCTTATCCGAACGACGCACCATCCGGCTGTCAGCTGTTACGCTCGCTGCCTGAAGTACGTCGCTTGTGATTCTTACCCGAACGACGCACCATCCGGCTGTCAGCTGTTATGCTCGCTGCCCGACGTACGTCGCTTGTGATTCTTATCCGAACGACGCACCATCCGGCTGTCAGCTGTTACGCTCACTGCCCGAAGTACGTCGCTTGTGATTCTTACCCGAACGACGCACCATCCGGCTGTCAGCTGTTACGCTCGCTGCTCGAAGTACGTCGCTTGTGATTCTTATCCGAACGGCGCACCATCCGGCTGTCAGCTGTTACGCTCGCTGCCCGAAGTACGTCGCTTGTGATTCTTACCCGAACGACGCACCATCCGGCTGTCAGCTGTTACGCTCGCTGCCCGAAGTACGTCGCTTGTGATTCTTATCCGAACGACGCACCATCCGGCTGTCAGCTGTTACGCTCGCTGCCCGACGTACGTCGCTTGTGATTTTTATCCGAACGACGCTCCATCCGGCTGATAGCTGTTACCCTCGCTGCCCAACACACGTGGCTTCTGATTATTATTCGAACGAAGAATGATCTGGCAGTCAGCTATTACGCTTGCTGCCCGACACACGTCGATTGTGATTGTTATCCGAGCGTCACGCCATCCGATCAATCAGCTGTTACGCTCGCTTCTTAAACTCAATAATTAAGTCAAAAACTTCTATATGAGATCAATGAAAAAAAAAAATTATTTTTAACGGAAGTATATATCAAAATAGAGTATACTTTTTTATATAAAGCAAATATACAATGTTTTGTTTGTCCGTCCGTCCGTAACAAATGCAGCGCGCCAGTTTATTTGTTATATTTCACATCCGCTCCTCAACAACATGTCGGCGCTGTATTCAAAGCAACGTGCTTGATATTGATGTGATGTGTAATATATTTATTATGCGCGGGCTGATGATGATGATGTTTACTTTGTTAACCCTCGACGATAAGGAGTGTTAAATGTTTTGTTGTGTGTCATTGGTAGGTCGCTGTTAGAAACCGTATTGTCTTTCCTATTGCATCTGACAAACAGTAGTGGGCAGACATTACTGTGTTCCGGTTTGAAGGGTGTTGTAGCTAGTGTAATTACAAAGGTCATGATACTCAACATTTTACATTCCGGAGCGCTATGTGGTGATGTATTATCCTAACTAGCGCCACGCTGTTATGAGCAGGCGTATCACTTACCATAACGTAAACGTCCCGCTCGGCTCTCTTCGTTGAATAAAAAAAAACATGCTCTTTCTTTGCTTGTACTGATTCATCTGCGAGCACTACAATCAGCTCATCGCTTGGAGAAAGGTGTCGTTAATAATGTTTTTAATACAACATGCGGCGGCGTAATAAAGTAGCAGATATGGAACCTGTAATGGTGTAGTGTACTGATTTAACATTCATGGCTGCGAAGTAAAACCAAGGTCATTAGGCACTTGTCACGCCGCTGGCGGTGACCGAGTAGAGCTGGACACTGAACAAGTTAGCAAGCACCGAGAATCGAGTGTGTCTCAGAGAGTTTTATCGCTAGAATATAAGCGAGTGTATTAGGATGTCGAACGATAGCCGCGAAGGATTGGTCGTGGAGCGAATTGCAATACCGATACTCCTCTCCTTCCGCAGCTCCATCACCGCTGTGAAGGGTAGTGCCTCGGGTAGTAGACCTCGGGTCAGCCGGGCAGGTTCATCTTTTAACTTCACTGTGGATGACCAAGCCACGGCTACTGAGTCCAACCGCCACGACAATGCAGGAACTTATTCGAGAGGTGATAGCGACCACCTACCATATCTTCATTAAAGCAGGAAATGCCACCAGCTCGCTTGCTCGCAGTTAAAGATGTGTCTGGCAAGACTACAGTTAGGATAATATACACAGCACCACATTGTGCTCGTCGTCATGAGACAGAAATTTCAACGTACACCTGATGGTAAGTGATACGCTTGCCCATGTGAACGTGGCACTAGTTAGGATAAAATACACTACACGACATTGTGCTCGTCGTCCCAAGACGTTAGATATTAAATCTAGTTACTTTAGTAATTTCACTAGCTACAGCGCCTTTCAAACCGGAACACAGTAATGTTTGCACAGTGCTGTTCGTCGGTTGCAATAAGTACTGCGGCGGTACTTAGACGGTTTCCGGCAACAGAGACACTACCAGCCGTTTTTTTTGGGTTGGTTTATTATCTGGTGGACATTCAGCTCTCACCGCGCGGTATAAAAGAGCACATACGTAAAGCCTAAATACTGCTTCAAGTGCAAACATTTTGTGGTTCAGGTACGTAACGTACTAACTTAATGTGCTTAGGAAGCGAGTTAAAGTCATGACCATTACCAAAGATCTCGGAGGAAGCAACATTAAGTTGTAATGTGCTTACTAGTTAAACGCTGCGGCCCGACTGTTGACTGGCCAAGTTGTGTTAATGCGACTCTTCATTCTACTGCTCGAGTAGCATAATTAACTATAAGTAAGTAAGCAGAAAATGCTTAAGATTATTAAGTTTTAAAAAATTACAAATAATCATATTTTATGATGAATTCAAAGAATAGTAATCTGTTATTTTCGTTTTAAAGCTTCCTGTTAGTTTAATATACAATGATAACAGTTCTTTGTAACTCTAAAAAGGTAGTACTTCTACCGTATATAGGTATTCATTTTATCATCATCATCATCAGTCGATAGACGTCCACTGTTGGATATAGGCCTCCCCCAAAGATCCCCACATCGATCGGTCTCGCGCTGCCCACATCGCTGGACACCCACCACGCTGGCCCAATGTAGGTTGGAGGGAGCCAGGGCCTCGTTTGTTGATTAGCAGTGTGTACCACGAGCAGATGAAGTTGGTTTGGATCCCGTGAGTTGTTGTGCAAGATCACTTACATCCCTAAACTATTATTAAATAATATTAATATTGTTGACCGATCGATGTGGTGATCTTTGGGGGCAGCCTATGTCCAGCAGTGGACGTCTATCGGCTGATGATGATTAATATTGTTTAAATTTTGTTAATATCGTTATTGCTGTATTTTTAAAAGATTGTATTTAAGTAACGATGAAACTGGTAGAGGCTGCTGTTTCCTGAGATACAGGTTAAATTCTCAATTCAGGAACCAGGGGTTTCAAGTGTTGAAGATAAGTAAAATAATGCAATAAATTATCATTTATCTTTTATATCATATTTTCGTGTAATTGCTGGTGAATATAACAAATGTAAACCCCGCCGACACTGTGACCCTTCCCAGAATTACTTAGAACAAAATTAGGTCAAAGCAGACTAATATCTCTTACGTTCGCGGAGTGGACTGCCCGCGTACGTACTGGTAATGGGCAGGGGAGCTGCCTCTGCTAAGTTATACCTAAGAATTATCAATTCATAACTAACAGGGGTTTATATTAGATATTTTTTTTATTCAATTAAGCGACGAGACGAGCGGGACGTTAACCTGACGGTAAGTGATATGCCTGCCCTTAACAATGTGGCAACAGTTAGGACGTTACTTACCGTATCACAGTGCGTTCATCGCTTGAGACGTTGGATGCAGATTCTCGTTACCCCAGTAACCATACTAGCTACAGCACCCTTCATTTGCACAGTGCTGTCTATCGGCTGCAATTGGAGCTGCGTTGGTACCTTCATAGACGGTCTCCGGCAACTGAGACTTACCACCAGTAAATTGAAATTCATATTTATCACATAATATTATATATTTACTATTTCGTCACAGTACTACTTTACCACAATAATTTAAAAAAAAAATATATGGTAATGGGGAAACAGTAATGTTTGCATAGTATTGTCTGAAGAAATGACAGCTGCCAATGCTGTTCCAGCTGTCTTCACCAACAGAGACTTACCACCAACGAATCAATATAAAGATACAACCTTAAACGCCTAATCTGAGCAGAATGTATAACCAACAAAGGAACACCTGGACAGTTCAATAGTACGAAGATCGGAGGCGCGAAGTTCGGAACTGCGACATCAATATTCCACATTAGCCAGAGAGTATGTCCTCACATTCACGCTCTACCAATAAAGCAAATTAATGATCGTTTACATTAATTAAAACTTCCCCGAAGTACTCCATTGTGCACACGCAGCGCCGGGCTCGCAGATATAATTACACAAGCTATATATCACTATGATATTATATCTATCAGTTCTACAATCCATCATACACTACTATATTAATTAAAGCATACTAAATTAACTAAGATATAAAAACTAAGTGTATTTGACTGGTAATACTCACTATAGATACATACTCGCTGTTCCCCGTCCACTCTGCTGGCCGTAACCCGTTCTTAGCTGACCTACACTCGGCAAAAAGAATATCCTTATTAAATTTCAAGTCTCCAGGCCTCATGGTTCCAAAGAAAGTATTTTTTGTAAATAATTTTTTTTTAATAATAAATAAAAATGTAAGTATGACGCCTTATAATTTACTGTCACGACTTTCAAAGAACCTAATTTAAAAGTTTTAGCCTGTAAGTGATGATTATAAATTTAATTTAATAAAACAATGATTAAACAATTATTATTACATTAAAGTTTGTGGAGAAATAAGTAAGATATAAAATTATCGAATTTTTCCGAGAAAATCGAAAATTTTTTTAATAATATTAAAAAAATGAATAACTCCAGAAGCATTGTCTTTGTATGTTGTATTCCACACATAGATAGATAGGATTCGAGCTATACTTTAGCCCCTGCAGGACATTTACACCTATTACCTTTCACCTTGTGTATATATATATTGAGTTGTCAACACATAAGATAAGTCTTTGAATACAGTAAATTATTACCTAACTAAAGGTGCACTTAATGCATTTTGACATTCTCTACCTGCCAACCTTCGGTGAGTTGAGATGTTGTAGAAGGTGCTAACTTAATAACTGACTTTAACTATATTAAAAATAATAACAATTATTATATAAAATATTTTTCAAAAATATTATGCCAAAAAGTAAAAAAAAACTTAATCAAGTCGAACATGATATTAACAAAAGTAGAAGAAAAAGAAGAAAGACAAAACGAAGAAGATGAAGGAAAAAATACAGGAGAACTAAGTGATTATTTATTAGGAGTTTTAGGAGGATATCAATCCCATAGTGCATTTAACTTGGGATCACTTAGTACTCATCAACGACTATCTAAAACTAGACAAGAAACAACAAATTAAATACTAACTTCATTGTAGACCTAACTTCTAAATTGGACAAAGATCTTAAAACAATCAAACTAACAGACATTAATATTGTAAGTGGTCAAAAAGAGATCTTAATAGACTGATACTTATCGGATGCTGGGCTCGTTGACCACGGTATAAATTTATTTTAGTTTAGATTACTTTTAGTGCAGGTTTAAGGAGGTGGTTGGTCGGTGAAGACGGGTTGAACCAATATAGCCTCTGTCGAAAATTCTGGAAGATGGGAACCGTCCTGGTGACCCAATATAACACGAAACTCTTCATCACCGGTACGTCGGAGCCATGGAGTCGAACGGTGACGTCACTCTGAAGGTGCACCAACATAAACTCGTTCCGCATCACAACATAAATATTTAGCTTTATTCAATACAGCATAAAGTTTCCTGATCAAGGAATGAAAGGAAATAACTCATTTTAAGGTTATAAAAGTGTTCGTAGAACTTTTTCGAAAGCATTCTCCAGCTCGTCGACTTTTGTATCGCGCATTGTTTCGGCCAGGCAAGGGACCCTTTGTGTGTGAGCACCGGGGGCGGAGGGTGTGGGGGTGTAGCCCCATCTGCCGCGTGGACCGCTTAATGCTTTAACTTTGGAACCACTGAGGGTTCGGTCACGCGCTAAAATTAGCAAAGTATGAAATGAATAGATAGCTCTTTTACTGGTGCTTGGACTTATGTATGGGTAGGTCTCTGCTGCCGGGAAACCTGTAGTCTCCGGCTAGTAAGTATAGGACTAAGGTAAGCCCTGCCTGTCGTAGAAGGCGACTGAAAGGGTCTAGGAATTTTGCGGGTCGAAGGTGGAAGCCCTTATCCCTCAACAAATGAATCGGCGTGGAACAGCGTCTGACTCAGCGACGGTGCCTAGGAGGGTTAGGCTCCTCCTAAGAGATGAGCTAATACAAAGTGCAGAGGGGCACTGGTGTGTTCTATTAGAGATCCCTGAGCCTCTCCGAATGCACTCATGCAGATCACCGAGGGGGTTTTAGTGCGTAAGAATCTCACATAATTTCTCACATTCCCCCCAGGAGCAGGGTATCTTTCGAAGATTTCCCCCCAGAACCAAAAAAAAGGTCCTGTTGCCAGATCGTTTAACGTCGCAGTACATATTTCTGCCAGTATTGCTCACTTGCTATACCAGACTCCTTCAGACCAGTGTCAATACATTCTTGAAGCATGAGACTCAACATCTTGTCTCAAAGCGACGAGCACAATGTGGTGCAGTGTATATCACCCTAACTAACGCAACGGTGTTATCAGCATGAGTATTATTTAAAGGCGGTGGACAACAACTGGATGTATACTGCTGAAGATAGATCTAAGTGGCGTTACTTAAGAGAGATTAATGTCCAGCAGTAGACTGTTGAAGGCTGTTGATGATGATGATGCAGTACTTGCCATGAGGTATACATTACCTGTCGTTTGGTTAGCGGCATATATTATAATGTTATATATGAACTGATAATATACATATAAATATAGATTTTGTTTGCCAGATATATTCTTATAAATATACTAACAATCAAAAACCTCATCATCAACCTATAGACGTCCACGGTTGGACCTAGGCCTACCCAAAGGTTTTCACATACAGTCTGCATGGCCTCACATGGAGGGATTTGGGCCATTTCTCACCACGCGCAGGTAAGGTTGGCTTGGGTCCTGTGAGTTGTTGCGCGGAATCATTTACTCCCCAACCAAAAACCTATACTAAAGTAATGACAGCCCTCTTTTTTAAAAACAAGTTTGATGGTATTTGATGGTAATTAATCCTGATCAGGATAAGCAGAAGCCTTGCGCTAATATGAAATTATTATACGCAAATAATTTGACAAGCGAACTTGTACAACGGGATCGCGCAACAGGAAATAGTATGGCGGTCACTTGGCGCGGCTCCAACTACCGAAGCTTTAAAGCTTTAAATAAATCAAGCTCAGCTCGCCACCTGCGCGCGCGCCCTTTGTGCGGCAATTAGTGAACGCACCGCCGCCGCACCCTGCCACACCCCGCCACACCCACGTACTACAACTACACTACATCATGGAGGAAACAATCACCGGTGGTAGCTCTCTGTCTAGGTACCGCCGCAGCGCCTATTGCAGCGGACAGACTGCTGTGCAAATATTACCGTGTTGCGGTTTGAAGGGCGCTGTAGCTAGTAACATTACTGCGGTAATAAGACTTAACTTTATATGTCTCGGCGAAGGGCGCGATCCGGTGCTATGTATACCAATTTAGAGGGTGTAAAGGGATCCCGCACAACAACTCACAGGATTCAACTAGGCTCTGGCTCCCACCATCCCGCATTGGGCCAGCATGGTGGGACATGACTCTAACGCCCTCGTATGAATCCCTACCCGATTGATATGGGAATCTTTGGGGGAGACCTATGTCCGTCGGGTGATGATGTATACCATCTTAACTAGCACCACGTTGTTATGGGCAGGCGTATCACTTACCATCAGGTGAACGTCTCGCTAGTCTCGAAGCTTTGTAGAATAAAAAATACTCATACATATAAACATTTAAAATTTTTCCCACTATTGGGATTTAACGCCGCTTACATCGATATACGTCGCATCTATTTCTTTCCCAAACAATACTGTGGAAATAATGTGTTCCGGTTTAAAAGGCGCTGTAAGTTGAAATTGTTGAGGTAATTAGAATAAGTATTCTGTGTCTCTGACAAGAACAATGTGATGCACCGTATATCATCAGATCACCTGATCGTACCAATTGTATCGTTTCTTCATCCACCAAGTGGCAAAGTATTTTACCTTAATACTTCCGAAGATGCTAGTGTTAAAAAAAAATGTTAGTTGACTTCATCCAGGAGCTGTTCCTCTGCTTCATTATAAATAATAAATGAGCCATAAATTTTGATGGTCCTCATAAAGCAGGATCCCAGTAGTTGACCTCTGCGGACGGCATCGTAAAATCTCGGGTAGCAGATATGTTATATTAGTGCGTAACGGAAACAAAAAAAAAGAAAATTTCGTTTTATAGACAATAAAGCGGATGTACATAAGGAAGCACCGGTTAAGATGTTCACACAACTCCACAATGATCTAGTAATGACGGTGTAGATTCCACCGCAGCTCCTATACCTCTAGCCAAAAAGTAGTGTATAGATATTACTGTGTTCTGGTTTGTAGGATACTGTAGGTAGTATAATTACTGCGACTAACACAAGATGGTGTAGTGACATTATCATCAGCCGACAGACGCCCACCGCTGGACATAGGTCTCCCCAAAAAATCTCCACATAGATCAGTCGTTGCAGTTAGCGTGGCATCCGGTACCGATGGACAATAGGGACCGTCGATTATAGAAGTCCATATGGGGAGGATGGGGGGGGGGGATTTGGACCATTTCCTACCACGCTGGCTTAATGCGGATTGGTGGGAGCCAGAGCGTAATTACTAGGGTAACGAGATCTAACGTCCTTTGTTATCACAACGAGCATAATGTGGCGCAGTGTATGTCATCCTTATTAAAGCCGCGTTGTTGTGGGCGGCCGTATCACTTACCATCAAAATCAGCTGCGTGGAATAAAAAGTAACGTGATAAGCTTTGTGCTGACTACTTACTAGTAAACTACCTCGGAGGAAACACGACCAGTAAGTTGGTATTATCTTGCCAATGTTTACACAATAAAACATCTCCAGTACAGCTTTGATGTAGTTGTTGTTAAGTGTAACGCCAATCAAGTCGACAGTTAAATTTCCGTTCGCAGTTTATTTAACCGAAGTTAATATTTCATCATGAGGAAGCAGACTTATAATTAAACAAGTATGCTGCAGTGCTGCAGTTACACTTCATCTCAACTTCACATGCTAAGTGACAATGAGGTCTAGAAAACTCCAGCTCGCATAGTGGGAACACAGTGACGCTATTATAGCGGCAGATTTTACTATGAGGGTGGCGGCTCATCAGCCGGGCTCCATATACCGCCACATGTTGCGCTGGAAACGAACCAGGGACTTCCGTGTTATACGGTAAGCATTTAACCGAAGAAACTATCATAGTTTTTTTTTTTAATGCCGAAGGCAAGAGACGTACCGAGACATTTGCTTGATGGTAAACGATACAGCAATCGATATCGTGGCGCTCGTTAGGATCATATACACTGCACCATATTGTTCTCGTCGCTTTGAGATTATGTTAGTATTCGTTACCCTAGTAATTTTACTAGCTACAGCGCCCTTTGAACCGGACGACAGTTAATGTTTGCACAGTACTGTTTGCCGCAATAGATGCGATGGTACCTTTTATTGGTATCACGAGGAAATCTTTGAAAAATACCCTGCTTCTAGGGCGGTTCGAGGGTTATGTGTGATTTTTCCTATCCTGCAGGATTGTCTGGATGTGATCGCTTATAGTAATAAGGTGGCTCTTGCCCACATTTAGGTTATAAGTTTAGTTTTAGTCAACTGATTATACCTATTTTAATGAGCAATGAACTGTTTATCTGTCTATCTATCCGATCGATTATTTGTGAAGGTGGATGTAAATGCTTCAGGTTCACATCAGGACCGGGTGGTTCAAGTGCTGCGGCTGGATATAAATTGAATCAATTATCGGGAACGTATCGGATTTTGTTACAGATTGGATGGGCGCAGCCGGGTGTGGTCAGCCGACAAAACAAATCATGTTGGTAGGTCTCTGTTGCTGCAGACCGTCTAGGTAGGCACCACAGCAGCGTCTATTGCAGCGGACACAGTACTGTGCGAACATGTGTTCCGGTTTGAATGGCGCTGGGTAATTACAGATGTATCGGGACTCAACATCTTATGTCTGAAGGTATAAGCGTAATCTAGCCGCGTTGTTATGGGCAGGCGTATCACTTACCACCAAGTGAACTACCCGTTCGCGTGGTCGCTTTGTTGAATAAACAAAACAGTGACTTTTAGCTTAAGCTTCATAGCGAGCATAACGCGATCACGATCACATTTACAGATCTGGATAGTTGGATGTAAAATGTGCGCTGGCTCACCGGAAGCGATTCATCCGCAGCTTAGACTGGCAACCTGCCAAATGGCCAGCTTGTTATGTAGTGTAACGCACACCTTTAGTTATAGCACACGCTGTTTCACGCGTTTCTATGTGTAATCAAATATTATATACTAAAAGACTAGTCATCATCATCATCAGCCGATAGACGTCCACTACTGGACATAGACCTCCCCGAAAGATCCCACATTGATCGCGGGGTCATTGTTTGAAGGGGATCATGTGGAGGAATCTGGGCCATTTCCCTCCACCTCGCCCAATACGGGTTGGTGGGAGCCAGAGCCTCATTTGTTGACTAGTGGGGCGCACCACGAGTAGATGAGGTTGGCTTGGGTTCCGTGAGTTGGTGTCCGGAACCCCTTACAAGACTATTACGATCTCATTTTCTAAATAAAAAATCTATAAATTTAAACTTAGTTATGTAACACCTGTACAAATCTATATTATACATTATATATATTAAATATTATGTATGTTATATATATATATATATATATATATATTATTCGGCTCCCGCGTACCGGTACACTTAGTGTTAGAAGGCCTCCCACAAGGTGGACCGACGATCTGGTGAGAGTCACCGGAACCCACTGGATGCGGACAACGCGGGACTGATCGATGTGGAGGTCTATGTCCAGCAGTGACGTCTATCAGCTGATGATGATGATTATGCAACAAAAATCTGTTTATTTAATAAGACGTAAGTAATGTGGAAGTTTATTAGAGATAGGTGTCTGTTAGGAGACCTATCTCCAATCTGCAGAAGTTCTAAGAAATAATCAGAGGCATCTTCAGTTCTCCACTTGAAATAAGTTGCTCTTAATAACTTAGGACTTTAAGTGACATATTTACAATAATACTGGTCTCTGTCGCAGACCGTGTAGTTAAGACCGCAGCTTCTATTGTAGCCGACAAATAGTACCATGTTCCGGTTTGAAGGGCGCTGTAGCTATTGAAATTACTGGGGAAACGAGACTATACATCTTGTCTCAAAGCGACGAGCGCAATGTTACGCTGTGTATGTCATCCTAACTGGCGGCACGTTTGGTATGGACAGACGTATCACTTACCATCAGGTGAACGTCCTGTTCGTCTCGTCGCTTCGTTAAATACAAACTGTTTATCTTTCTCGGTTTAGATTTTAACGATTTCGTTAATTGCTTGAATGTTTTTCCTCCGTTAAAAAAGTACTGAGTCGATGACGTGCACGGCGACGGGGTGGTGGTGTGCGTGTGCTGGTGTGAGAGGGGGAGGACCGATACACATGTCTAATTATACTTGAAGCTCGTCACGCGACACGAACCCGGGACCGAGGGCAATCACTCAAGCACACTAACGACTTCTTCCGACCGCTTAGCAACTGAACTGGTTTATTTATAAGTTAGTATCAAGCGATTTTTCTTATTCAATTACCTCACTTAATTAGAGACGAACCGGACGTTGATCTGATGGTGGGTGACACGCCCGCCCATTACAACTTGCCGCTAATTAGGATGGTATACACTACACCACATTGCGCTCGTAGCCTTAAAACATAAGAAGTTAAGTCACATTAACCCAGTAATTTCACTAGCTACAACCCCCTTCAAACCGGAACACTAACATTTGCACAGTATAGTTCGCCGGCTGCATAGGCGCTGCGTTGGAGACCTACCATCAGTAAAAGCTGCTACTCCTGATATCAATGGAGTAATGAGACAACACATGTATACGTAGGTCAATGATGAGCACAATGTGGTGCAGTGTATACTATCCTTACTACCGACACGCTGTAAGGCGTCTCAAAAGCACAATGGCATTGATGCTGTGTGGTTTATGCGTCGCTTGCTTGCTTGGCACCTCGAAGGTCCGAAGTTGAATTCCAGATCTAGATAACTTAAAATGGTGGTTGGGATATATAAAGTACTTTGGATTGTAAGTTTAGTTGGATGATGGCCATGAAATTTAACGTATCGAATGTTTAAGTTTGAGGGTACAGTATGACATGGAGGTGGAATAGGAACCAATACATGGCGGCCTTCGAGACAAGAGCGTATTATTTATTTAACGGACGGCAACGCAGCCGCGACCACTCTGGTGTTGCGACTGTCCTTGGACGTCAGTGATCACTTTCCACCCGGTGAAGTATCCTCTTGATTCCTCGTCATTAACATAAAAAAAGGATAACCTCTGCTTTCGTGTTAATTAACTTTTGCGATAATGAACAAAAGCCTTCAGTCTTTTGTTAGCAATTAGAGACGCGCGCTCGTAAATATATTAAAAATGGATTCGAACATGAAACTCCTCATTGGACACACTTCTCGCATTTAAATCGGAAAACAATGCGGAACTGTTCAGACCTTAAAAGCGTTTTTTTTTTTAATTATCCATGACGGGAGTTTCGTGTTCATAAGGTCTTTAACAGTTCCACCAGCCATGGGATGAGAAATACACAAACAAAAGCACAGGGATATAAATTACATATACACACAACATCGGTTTTTTTTATTCAACGAAGCGACGAGTCGAGTGAAACGTTCACCCAATGGTGAGTGATAAGCGTGACCGTGACGTGGCGTTATACTGCACCACATAGCGCTGGTCGCTTGAGACGAAAGAAGTTAAATCTCTTGCTGCATTAAATTCATTAGCTGCAGCGCCTATCAAACCGGAACACAGTAATGATAGTACAGTACTATTCGGCAGCAGTAATAGAAGCTGCGGTGGTACTTACACAGGCTCCGGCCTCAGAGATCTACTATCAGTGTTATTTCGGCATCGTCGTTAGAAACGTCGCAACCGTAAAGGTTTAACATTACTTCTTGGTACTGGCTAAGGTTCATCATCATCATCAGCCGATAGACGTCCACTGCTGGACATAGGCTTCCCCCAAATATCTCCACATCGAACGACGCCGCGTTGCTCGCATCCAGTGTGTTCCCGCTATTCTCAACAGGTCGCTAAGGTTACACAGTTTATTATATTCATCTTACTGATTGTTAGTAATTTGAAAGTATTTTTTTTAATTAATAATTGAATAAAGGAAGAATCGTTTTTTTATAATAGAGTAAAGCTCATTTTTCAAATCAAAGTCTTTAGCTGTCAGTCTGCGTTTGACGTAGACAGATCGGTATTTCGTGATTTCTTTCCTGATCTTCCGGTCAGATGTATCCGTGATAATATGAATTCATTCATTTTCATCATAATCATCATCCGAAAGACCAAGCTGCTGGAAATAAGCCTGCCCCTAAAGATTCCCACATCGATCGGGTGGGGATTTATACGAGGGGATTCGGGCTATTTCTCAGCACGCTGCCCTAATGCGGGTTGGTGGGAGCCAGAGCTTCGTTCGTTGATTAGCAGGGTGCACCACGAGCTGGTGAGGGTGGCTTGGATCCCGTGAGTTGTTGTGCGAGAACCCTTACATTAACAATTAAGATTCAAATGAAATACAAGAGAGGTAGGGAGAAAAAGAAATTTATGTTATTGTTACAGATAGGTATATAGTACTCTTAGATAAATGGAAAGTACTATGTATCTTTGCTACACGCTATAAGTTAGTAGCCACGGCGCTGCGGATATAGATTTTTAAATATATGTAACCTAAAGCGTAAAAATTAGATTTGCTTGCTTTCCTGGCATGCCGCCAGCAGCCAGAGCTGCAAATAAGTCATGCTAAGCTTTACGTAGCTTTGTATACGTCGGGACCGAGCTCCCTTTACCTTGCAATTAAGTGTTCATATAAATATCAAAACTAATATGAAATGCGGAAGGAATTACAGTTATGAAATGCGGAACTACGTGCACGCTTCGAATGTTGCCACCGTCGGTCTAACCTAGATAAGTTGGCAACAGTTTTTTCTGGACTGCTACATAAATATTTGCAAACCCACATCAGAAGCGTATAGCCGAGGACCGGGCTAAGTATTATTACTTAGGACAAGTCTATGATGATGATCTTAGCTGGTGATAGGTCTTTGTTGCCGGAGGCCGTCTAGGTGGGTACCATCACATTTCCTATTGCAGCTGACAAACAGTAATGTGCAGACATTACTGTATTCTCGATTGAAGTTGTAGCTAGTGTAATTACTATGGTAACGAGATTTAATGTATGTCTCGGAGTGTCGAGCGCAATGTAGTTGTATACTATTCTAACTACCACCACGTTATTATAGGCAGACGTATCACTTTATCATCATCATTATTAGCCGACAGACATCCACTACTGGACATAGGTCTTTCCCAAAAATCTCCACATCGATCTATTCTACGCTGCTCGCTTCCATCTGCTTCCTGCAACGTTCACCAGATCGTCAGCCCACCTGGTGGGAGGATCGACAACACTACGACTTTTGGTACGCGATTGCCATTCGAGCACATTAGGTCACCCACATAGTCCAAAAGATAGCTAGCCTCAAATGTCAATGGGTAGGACACATCGCTCAAAGGGCGTATCACTTACCATCAAGTAAACATCTTGCTCATTTCGTCGCTTCGTTGTATAAGAAAAGCGTGACCACTACTATAAATACAACATTGGGCAAACTCAATGGGCACAAACAGGCTGGGAGTATGAACATGACATGAAAGGATAAAAAAAAACCTCTCTCGTACTGAAATATAGCTTTAATCAGTTTAATCATATTTCCGTATGTACATGTACACTTAGCGCTTAGAAGTAAATAAAACTGGATGTCTACAGTAAAATTGTAAAAATATTGTACATTGTACATCCAGGGAACTCAGACATGGAATAAAACGAACCGTCGGCCGAGGCTTCAGCGTCTGCGCTTAACTTAGTTTTAAATACAATTGTTGCCTTACTCATATAATGCTCGGAATAAGTAAAATACAGATTACAAAGTAAAATAACACCGTCGATAGTAGTCAATAATGAAAGACGCTGTATATATCTAAATATTGACCGACCGTATTAAAACTATCGCTCCGTCGCTTAATGACGTACTGTTTGTGCAAGCGATACGAACACAGAGTGCTGCTGAAATAAATAACTCCAGAACGGAAATGCGTTTATTCGAAAAAATAAAAAAAAAAATTAGCACCGGTACAAGTCTTAGCACAAATTTCAAAATTTCATCGAGACGACTTGCACTAATATATATTTCTAGATATTTCCGATAATATTTCATGTAGATTTGATATAACACTAAACGTAATGTACACTTTTTTATCCACTACAAACAGAAACGGTAAAAAAAAATTATATTAAAATTGACTTCACTGCCTGATCAGATTGATACACGATCGTCTCAATCCATGCTATTTTAATACAATTCATTCATTTTAGGAACTATACTCGCACTAATGAAATCAGACAGCAAACCTGATGTCGAGACCTTACGAACGGGACCGCAAACAAACCAACTCGGGACCAACTTAAAGTATACATAAACTTAGCTCAGCAGTCGCGGGCCAGATGCTCTACTCCGAACAAATCGAACTAAAATAATGTTAACTTAGGGGAAAGGAAGTTAAATATTTTAGTGAAGAAAACTACAATACAAAATCACATATATTGTATACTTATGTAGGAGTCAAATGAACAACAGAGTTCTGAATGGCATCACCGTTATCATCATCACTAACGCTTCCATTGATGGATCATAGTCCTTCCTCCTTGTTCTAATATGCGTTACTGAAGAGTTACCGGATGAGGTAAACAGGACAACAGTTGATTTTTGGAGAAGACGTGGTCTGTACGTAAATCCTATAGAACTTTAGGAAGAGTCTACGCTCTTTAGGGTATGGTGACTGTAACAATGATTACTTGTAACAATGAGATACTGACCATACCATGAACATAAATATAAAAAATCTGACCGGCATCAGCACGGTGGCTAGACAGTCTAGGACATCAGTTGGTACAGTTAGTCCGATAATATTACTGTCTACAACGCTTTACAATTGCACAGTGTTCAAAAGCAAAACAGTTGATGTTAGTATTTGCTTCTTCTAAGGACGAGAGAGTATCCTCTTGCAAACGTTTAAGATGATACTTGTATTCAATACATGTGATTTCACAAGCTACTAAAAGGAGAAACGTTTCACGCTTTACTTGTACTATTGACATCATCAATAGAGCAAAAGCGTTTCAGTGCTATTTCAGTCTTCCCAATCGCTATCTAAGGTTACAACTCATCTAGCAACACTACGAAAACCAACTGGATAGTCGGAACATAGTTGGAAACAGTCGTGGTGCAGTCAGGAATGTCATGAATTAAAAAACAAGAAGCCCAATTCGGAATCAGTCTTGGAGACGACGCGGATGTACCGATGCGACTGGCAAGTATCACGCAACCACCCTCGCGCTGCCTTCAAACAATCGTACGACAAACAATAAATACTTAACACGTAACACGGGGTGTACAAGTTGCATCTGCAACCATTCAGGCGGCGCGTCAGTCACTACGTCAGTTAAACTTACGTTAAAACTCGCAAATGGTCCATGATGTTCTTTTCTTGTACGCAATAGTAAAAAATCTAGCACAAGATTTATATACAGGAGCACCGCAAAACAAATAATCCGATTGCACTTTTCTCAGGTCAGTATGTATCACTGCAGTGTGACGTAATCACTAAAAGCTCATTGGCACTTGGTAGTTCATCACCTCACGCGGCAACTTCACACTACACCTCCGTACCGTCCTCCCCTTCGTCTTCGAATAACGGTTCGTTGGAGTTCACCTCAGTCGCAGGCTTTTTCTTCGGCTTAGGCGGTGGCCTGGGAGGAATCTTTCCGCTCCTCCCCAGAGTGCCCGACTGATTCAATGATACGTTGCTCTCAGTCTTTCTAGGATCATCTTTAGACGGTGAACTTGGCTCTTCTTTGCTGTCTGATCTGATATTTTTCCTCAACGAACCAGTTTCTGGTTTTCCCTTGCGATTTAAAGTGCTGCTCTCAGTTACTTGCGATTGTGCTTCAGAATTTCTATTATCTGTGAACAACGCCTTCCTCGGCTCGGGTTGTGGTGTAGAGGTGCTCTTAGCAGTCCAACTCATTCGTTGATTCACTGGCTCTTGAGGTCCAGGAGTGGACATCTGTGTGGACAACTGTGAACTAATGCTGTTTCTATTAGGCATGAAAACGGGCGGCACCGGCGATGGAGCGGGTTCCAGTTCTTCAATAGGGGCGTAATATAATTGGTGTGGGTTCGGGTATACTGTAGGTGTCGCCGGTAAAGGTCTGTTCCTCATTGGCGAGAACTGTTGTTCGAGTCCAGCTTTGTTTAATGAGAGCACAGAACTGCCGTCAGCTGTTGTTCGTAAACCTAAATTATCGTACAAGGGTTCCTGGGCTTCAGTGCTGGGAAGAATTTGCGTGCTAGCCGTGCTCGACCAACTAGGAACCCTTGGTCTTCGCGGTATGGTTACGTATCCTTGACGCGGTGGTATGTTAGGGGGTGTTATTGGCGCCGTGAACGGGGACTGTGACCGCGAGTACGGAAGTGTTCTGAACAGGTTTTGGTTTGTAGCAACTCCGTATATCGGCGAATGTATCGGACTCACAGGATTGATCTGGAGCCGGCTCGTGTCCGGTACAGTCGAAGCGTTGCTGGCTGCTGGAGAGATTTGCGCCGCTCGCGGTGGGAACGCAAGCAGGTCCGGCGGGTAGGCGCGACCGTCGGCACGGCCATACTCCACATTGAGCGCGTCTTGAGATCGTTTCTGGTGTTCGAACTCCAAGGAACGTTTTTCATCGTCGTTGTGAGCTAGGAAAAAAAAAATTAGAATAAATTATATGCTAATATACAAACCTATTACAATTGAATTATAAGCTTTCAATGAATTTATAATAAACATTTTTATCTTTATTCATCAAACGAGAATACTGTATAATTTAAGGTTTCCAAAGACTCTAAGAAGAAACATGGCTACATATGTATACATCAAAAAAAAATTTAAATAAAATTATGAAAACGTTAAATTAGTTGTGTAGTCTGCTTGTAACACTATATTGAAAAAAAAAATTATGAACTCTATGAGTAATGTATATATCTTACCAAAGACAGAATCGTTGTCTAAAAGCGTTTTGTTAAGTTCCGACATTTCGGTGGCACCACTTGTTATCGACGGCGGCATTTCGTATCTCCTTGGCGGCTTAGTAACAGGGTTAACAGCTGTAATCAAGCTTTTCTCCATTTCCGGTATCACCGATCCTTCTATTAAAGCTTCTCCGTTAGACGCATCTGCTTTCTTCTTCTCAGAACTTCTTCTCCTACAGCAGCAATAGCAGAGAATCACCAAAAGAATTAATAATATAGCCGCAGCGCACGAAACGCCAATTAAAACCGGCAGCATGTTGTTATCCATACCAGGCGGTACAACGATTCCTGGCGTTGTCGGAGCTATAGCCAACGTCAGACTCTGTTCTTCAACTCCACCTGGATTCTTTGCTACGCACAAATATTCTCCATTGTCTGTCGTCCCAACATCAATAATTGTCAAATTCACCCATTTACTGTTTTCTGAATTACTTTGCGTGATGTAATACTTAACTTCACCTTGATATCTGTATGTGCCGTCAATTATTTGAGCGTTCAAAACCCAATTAACTTCCGGCAACGGGTTACCATTGACTTGGCACGAGAGTGTAACGTTAGTATCGGATGACCGCAGCGTAGTTTTTGAGGTGGGATAGACAATGCTCGGCCGGCAAGCAAAGTCACTCGAGTCCAGCTCCTTCCAAAGTTTGCCGTGAACCTTGGCTGGTTCAGTGCACGCTATAGGCGATGTGTACAGGTTTTTACTTATGACCCAGTTTCTAAACGGTTGCAGATAACAATCGCACCGCCAGGGGTTATCGTGCACGTCCAAGTTAGATAGCGACGTGAGCGCGCTGAGCGTGTCCGTTTTCAAATGCTCCAGCCGGTTTCCGTCGAGCCTTAGAATATTAAGTTTCGGTACATTTATGAATGTTTTCAGGCCAAGTTGAACTATCCGATTGTTACTCAAATCTACTTTTTGCAAGAAGGGTAGGTTATTAAACAGTCCATCTTCCAGTTTTTCGATCTGGTTATCGTTGAGCAGGATCCATCTTATTTTCGCTGTCTCTCTGAAAGTGTCGGCGTGTAGAGTTTTCAGATCGTTTTTCGATAAATCCAACTCGATCATGATTGCGAGGCCGCTGAGTCCGTTTTTGTGTATTGTGATTAGCTTGCATTCCTTTAATATTAACTTCTTTAAGTTTATCAATCGTACGTCTTCGAATGCGTGTCGCGTTATCTCGTATAGTTCGTTGCCAGTTAGGTCGAGGATTTGTATTTCGGCGCTCAGAGTCTTGGGTATGTCGTGAAAGTTTGATTCTGAACAATCAGCCTGTTTGTTGCCGCTCGCCCACACGCACTTACACTCCTGCGGGCAGTTCGCCGTGAAATCAGCAGCGGCCGCGATGAGCAGGAAATTCAATATCAATAGTGATGATATCTTTATCAGTTCCATGGTGACGGCCAGAATCTGTAACAAAATAAAACAAGTGTTCATTATTTCATATTTTCACAAGTGATTCGTATGCAATATTGCATTTCTCACTCTACTGAGCCATCTTTATGACTTTTTTTTTCATTATCCTTAAGGGATTAATCTCACTGATAAAGACTAGCACGAGTTTCAAGCTGCTTTGTTGTAGACATAAATTTTAGCTTAAAGTTTGACATAAAAATATACGAGTTAATAAAATAATATACGCAATTTTCAGTACAACGTTGCAATGGTACGCTTATTTTTTAGCACCTCCATTTTCAGATCAGCAGATAAAACACTCCTTCAACAAAGTAGTTTACCATGCCTAACCATGGATAGGAGTCTGCGGCAGCCGCGTTGCGGGCACATTTGAGCACAGGCAGCTATTTGCTCGGAGAGTTGTTAACCTGATTATAAACGTAAACTATAAACAGATGGGAGGTAACTGTCTGGTGGATCTTGATAGTTTTATGAAGTGTTGCCTACTTAATTTATTACCTATAAGCGCTTTTAATGCTCTCTTCCTAACGTTTTATTTAATTTAGTCAGAGGTTTATTTTGTGTATCCTCTGAGTCATAAACATGAGTGTGTTGGCCAGTTGTAGTTCTATTAGCGGATCGTAATAAAAACCCATGCTTTATATTACGGCGAGATGAAATGGGCAAGACGTTCACATGACGGTAAGTGTTGCGTCTCTACATTATAACCTGTTGTCCAGTTAGGAGTTACACAACGCGAAGTTGAGATCGCATAGAGACATGAATCAGCGCCCTTGAAGTTGGAAGATAATATATAGATAGTAATATTTTCACATTACAAACTGCACAACCAAGATAATAAATTCCTGTGAATAATTTGATGTTATGAATAATAAATTACTTAAATGTAATTTTTTTATTCAAATATTATGCTAACAAAAGGTTAATGAGAGTAGAAGTAAATGCGACTATATCTATCATTATTGTATTGACATTCCGAAAAGCCTAACCGGCACTGATCGTTTTTTTCTTTTGTAAATATGTTTAAAGCAATAAGTACAGTTAATGCGAGCTTAACTCAAATTGAGTTTTTACAAAAAAATTTTTAGGTGACTTCTAGATATCTAGTATATATAATAGTTGTTAAGAATCATTTGCATCAAACACATATTGACACAAAATTGAAGAAATAAAGATTCGATTTTTTTCAAAAGGTCATCTATTTTTGACTCAGTGGGTTATGGTGAGTCAAATCAGTTCAGATAAAGTGGAATTCCTCCTCCAAGTCAAGGTATTAACGTCCATTGTATTAAGTTACAATATACGGATGACATGACATGATGACACACAGCTGCGGTGAACCATTTTATGTCCAAATTAGTGTTGTAATTAAACTAAACTATATATTTTAGTTATTTTGTAATAAATATAATTAAAAAATAAAACAATTAGTTGCTTTATGTTTACCCAACAGGGACTTGGGACTTACTGTCACAGAGACGTAGTTAAAACTCTTATCCACTACATTGGTCAAGTGCCCGTTGGGGGATGTATTGGTAAGTATTTACAGGAAACAAAGTTATAGTCGTTAAATACGATACAGTACGTACTTATAAATACGTATGTAAATCATTAAATTTTTAGTAATTCGTTTATAATAAGATCAGTGAGAGAAGGGTAAATATTACGGGATTTAAAATTTCCTACCTCTGTACCATGGGAGTATTTCCAAAGGTAATTCAATCAAATCACCAAATCAATTACTCTTCTATTCTTATCAACATCAGATGGAATCTCTGTAAAACGCTAAGCAGGATAGACATAGGGGTTCCGATGCTGCGCGATGAGCTAGTGATGGTTGGGGCCAGCATAATCTTCCACCGTATGAATATGTTGTATTCAAGATTAATAAACAAGTTTATGAGCAATATGTAAAAAAAATAAGTGGCTACACTGCCAATGCCCCCTTACAGTAGGAGTGGGGAAGTTAAATGAATCAATTCACAGTGATTGCGCCACGCTCGCTTATAAATTGCTTTATTACAAAACTTATTTATTGAAGCGTTTATTGGCTCCAATAACTTAGTCGTACATAACAGTAACAATATTGCTTTGAATTGAAACACTTTTTATCGTTTCATTTGACTTCAGTTGAGTAGAATATCTTATTATTGGAACCTTGTTTATTCGGGAAACTGAGATGATAAAATTTTATATCATTTCTATACAAATTATGGTTTATTATATAATGAAATGTGGCGAATGGGATGTTCACTACACGGAATATTATACCTCCCTTGAGGTCGTCCTCCTGTAAAACGGAACACAATGTTTGCAAACTATTACTTGGTGACAGCTATATACTCTAGATAGTATATAGAACTATTTAACACCAAAAAAAGGTTTCTACTTAGATTCTTGAGATGTAAGCACTTGCTAGCCATTTTAGACTCTTACAGCTCATCTGATACTGGGAGCTCGTGGACCCGGATCCACGGCCTGTTGGGAAATGGTATGCGTGGAAACGCGTTTTCAATTATTTTTTTTAACTAAAGTATTTAAGGCTTGTTGACTAGGGTTTGGTTGTTCGAATTCAAAATCAGTTATATCAATACTTCAATTTTCTTAATAATATTGCACTTCATTGGAATGCGTACATAAAATTTTATATCTGTTATCTAAAATTTCATCTCGAGATAAAAGTTTTTGTACCAACAACATAGATAAAAATTATAAGTACTTGTTTCACTGTGACTTTATTAATAATAGAAAAAAAATTTTTTGGTCTATTGTCAATATAACAATATTGCTTATTCGATCCAGTGAAGACGTTGCTATCAAATAATTAGGGCCAAGAACACATTATTGTCCGCCCTACAATGGATACATGATCTCCTTCAAGCGACAATTAGCGAGGAGTCATTTCGTCCGAAGACTACACGACCTCTTAACCTCGTTGCGTTATTAATCCTTGAATTAATCAGGCTAATAACCTCAAAGAATTTTATTCTTAGGAAACAATATAGAATAACAATTCCTTTTTAGATTTTTCAATCGCAGCTGGTATCCTTAACACAGGTCTTTAAGGTTTGGTTAAAGGCGAAGGAGAGCGTGCAATTCAAACTAATTAAAAACCGTCTGATTCATGAAACCTTCACATTTGGTTTTATTTGGTTTGTTGTAAAACAGGTTAATATTGTGCCTCAACTTCTCGTGATGTTAAATGACAAAGAAGTAGTAAATAATGATGGGTGCTGCCAGTGTGAAATTATAGTTGGAAAGCAGCAATGGTGTTACAGATGCAGATTTGCGATGAGAAGAAAAACTCCACCGTCATTTAAAATTCATCACATGCAACCATGGCATCGAATGATTTTGTTACAAGGCAAGTGGGTAAACTTTGTGACATGGAGAACAGCGGAAGTATGAGCTTACAAACGTAAAAATACAAGAAACAAAAATACTACTGGATGTACGTCTAATCATCATCATTATCAGCCGACAGAAATAAAACATTACTATTCCACATTGTACACAGGTCAAAATTTTCATGTGATCCACGATTTCATATTAACTATAAATATAAAAAATAGAAAAATTAGTTTAACAATCAATCATCATCTCAATTTTGCCACCGAAAAGAGGATGCATTCGGATTTAGTGCATGATTGTTTAAAAAATAATTGGCTAATAATCATCTTAGCAAACATGCAAGCAAAGTAAATAAGGGTAAAGTGCAAATGGAACGGCACTCCTCCGGTAGCAGGTAACGATCACCGGCTCTAAGTGCTCCCACTCACTGTAAAAGGGGTGATAATTAATGAGTCAGCGTGAGATGACTAACGCTCTGATTCTGAACTCGGATGCGTAAAATTCTTGGGCTAATTTTAAACGTTTACTTGCAATAAATTACTTTACACAATGTTTGTAAACGCATTGAATTAATTATTCAAAAATATATACAGTTAGTAAATTTATTGGACTTTTGTGACCAGTCTTGATTTAAAACGAAGAAAGCTATATGTTGCAAAACTTGTCTCCGTGATGCAGAAGCTGTTGTGATACGGGAGGTTGGTCGTAACAGTCATACTCTTGACGAGCAGACTGCATCATGCTCTACCTCACGATCAATTAACGTCGTCTAAAATCGAGGTCAAGTATCACTTCATTATACACTCAGAATAGAAGTAGAACTAGAAACGCTTCGTTGTTACCGGCAGTACGCACAGATCATGACGTAGACTCACTGTCTTTGTTTTTGGATGCATCATCCGTTCCCAATTTCCAATCGTCGGTTGCTATTTGTTCTAGATATTACGCATTTTTACGGACCTAGCCGATAGCGCTAATTGCAGGATCCATTGTCCCAATAACTCCGGCGGCGAAACTGTTTGCTCAGTTAGTGGGTCAATAGATCGGAAATTCTTAATGGGCGCAATGGGTTGCATCAAGCGTTAATTTGTCAATCAGTGAGCAAGCGTCTTTATGAATGAGGTAGTGTAACTTGCGTAAAATCTACACGGGTTAATGAAAACTCGTCATCATCATCAGCCGATAGACGTCCACTGCTGGAAATATGACTCCCTCAAAGATCTTCACTAGCAGTCGGCATGGCCTCTGGTACTGGTACATGGGCACTGGGGGCTGTCGTGTGTAGGGATTCATAATGGGAGATTTGAGCCATTTTCCACCACGCTAGCGCAATGCGGGTTGGCGAGAGCCAGAGCCTCGTTTATTGATTAGTAGGGTGCACCACGAGCAGATGAGTTTAGCTTGGGTCCCGTGAGTTGTGATACGGGATCCCTTACACCCCAATGAGAACTTAGTATAAAGGTACTAGTAGAGGTATCATGGAAAGAATGGCGTCACATATTAATTGAATACTATGCCTTTTTTGTCATGGAGAGTCTACAATGGAATTTCTGTCCACTATAACTCCTTTGTGGTATACGTTGCGACGGTTCCAGGGATTTCTTGCAGAATGCACTGGTGCACCCCTACGCTACGCTTTAGCATGTCCTCTATACGAAAAATACAAGGTTACTTTGTATTCAATGTCCATGTTGATGGTGAACGACTGATTACAGGTTAGTTCATTATATCATACACTTGTTGCTACATCTACACATATTCTAATACTGAATTACTTAGGTGATGAGAGTATATTTTGTGTGTCATGAAGGTGACTGCTGTATTACAGTGTAAACAATTGATCTAGAATTTCATTGTTATTACTAATGGCCAGCTCACATTGTCACAATGTTGTAAAAAAACATGTAAACACTACAGCTGACCTCTATTACAATCATCCGCTAATTAATAAAGCAAACTTGTATAACCTAAATTGAACAATAAAATAATTAAGGGCGTTGATAATTAACGTCTACCGACCGGAAGCAGAGTCGCTGAACAATGTCATTAGCGCCACAGGCGACATTATACAAGCGCGCCCGCTGTACGACTCTAAGCCGTATGCACTGGCAACGAGAACCATTTTCACACTGGTCCATGACACCAGTAGCAGCAGAATCTACGATGTTTTATACGGAGCTCCATTAACTAAAAGTACACTATGACATAATTTCAAATTTGACCGATGATGAATGAGAAGTCTAGTCAGCTAAAATTTGATCAAAAGCTTTTATATCTTTTGTGGTCGGGAGTCCTTATTACCGCTAAACCATCGGTTTCCGGTAGATCTCTTAGAAGTAAACGATTTAATGTCCTATAGAGGTCAAGTGCTTCAAGTTGTATTAGATATAGACTTACAGAATCAGAATTAAAAAGTATCACTCGTGCGGAATAATTGACAAAACTTATTATTACTCTTAAGTTATCATGTACAATTCAAATTGGTACGCAGTCATCTGTGGACACTGCTGCATAGCAGCAGATGTTCTCTGTGACAAGGGAGATCCAACACTACACAATCATCATATTAGCATGCTAATATTGCTAATTATCGAAGTGGTGCTGGTGGAAGAATGAGAAATTAGTCCAACACTCAGTCCAATTACAAAAGCAAAGCCTTTTGTCGTTCAAATAATGGATCAGGTTTACGGGAGGCGTCTGTTGATTGTTAATATTTCAGCGGGCGCACCGTGGGAACTGTCCCGATCTTACAATGAGAAGCGGATGGTATCACGCGGCCATTTGTTTGTAGATCAGGCTTGTTGACGTCAGCGCATTTCCGTTAAAAAATGACTTAGAAGATACCATAACTTTGATATGCTCCTTAAAAGAGAGTGTACCAAAAAAGGAATATCGTTAATTTATTTGTTTATTTAATTAAAAAGACATAGAAGTAGGTTCTTTCATTTTAAAATACTTGTCCCTCTTCTTAATACTACATTGATATCATCATCATCAGCCGATAGACTTCTACTGCTGGACATCGGCCTCCCCTAATCATCTCGACATCGTTCGGGCCCGGTCATCAGTCTAAAATTATATAAGACCAGTTAATTTGAATGATGAACCTTTGTTTCTCAGAGTCTACTTGAAGATATAGAATTCCCATTTTTTTATACAATTAAGGAACTGGACGAGCGGAACGTTCACCTCATGGTAAGAGATACGTCAGCCAGTAACAACGTGGCGCTAGTTAGGATGTTATGCACTGCACTATATTATGCTCATAGCTTGAGCCATAGGCAGAAATTGATGCTGCGGTGATACCCACCTAGATGGTCTCCGGCAACAGAAACCACCAGTATGTTGTCATCATCACGTTAAGTAATATTATCTGTCTGGACGATATTATTAGAGAAACGACTAGGCTGAGATGTTACGGTCTTGAGTGTTTGCACGACAACTCAGGGGACCCAAGCCAACCTCACCAGCTCGTGGTACACCCTGCCAATCAACAGACGAGGCTCTGGCTACCACCGACCCGCATCGGACTAGCGTGGTGGGTAACGGCTCGAATCCCCTCAAAAGATGCGGAGATCTTTAAGGAAGGCCCATGTCCAGCAGTGGATGTCTGTCGGCTGGTGATGATGATGATGATGAAACACATCTAAAATCACTATCTATAGATTCAACGTATAACTAAAGCTAGATTTGATTAGGTTAGTGTTTAAGCTCTAAATCGAATAAATAGTTGTGAAGGTAAAGTTCTTTTCAATCGTTGTAACCTTGGCAACCTGGTCGTGGATAACTAGTAGTTTCAGTGAGCCGTAAGAGTCTTAGATTTAAAGACTTTTCCTAGTGTTTTTACAGATTAGACGAGGAAGAAACAATTTATATGTTAAGAGCGAACTCACAGCCAATGTTAGTTAAGTGCATATGCATAAACCGTGCAGTCCGTCCGTATGCACCAATAAATATATCTCGAGCCGCAATAAAAATGAATGAAAGCTCGCATACCGAGACGCTTGCAGCATCAACGGGCAGTAAAGAGAACTTTATGAAAGGACTATAGCTTTCAGTCTTGCTTCTTCTTCAGCAAAAAAAAACAATATGCAGTTACGTCATAGTGCCATTAGTACGTTTTATTTAGATATTTTAGGTTGCAAGCTTTATTGAGCTATTATAATCAAAGTCTAGATTCAGTAAGAACTAGTTGTCCGAAAATGTTAGTTCTAAAGTTATACAACTCGGTAAGATGAATTTACATTCGAAACATATTTTTTTATATTTCATTAAGCGACTAGACGGGCGGGACGTTCACCTGGTGGTAAGTGATACGCCTGCCCCTAACAACGTGGCGCTAGTTAGAATGGTATACACTGCACCACATTGCGCTCGTCGCCTGATACATAAGATGTTAAGTGTCGTCACCCCCTAATTACACTACCTACAGCGCCCTTCAAACCGGATCACAGTAATGGATGCGCATTACTGCTTGGCGTAAAACTACAGCGCCCTTCATACCGGAACACAGTGTGTTTCCACACTACTGCTTGGCGTAAAGCTACAGCGCCCTTCAAACTGATATACCTAGTAATTTTTCCCCAGTACTATTTGGGGGCAGAAAATGGTACCTAAGTAGGTAATCCCCGGCAACGGATACGTAATATCAGAACTTTTTAAACATCCCAAACAAGAGGGGTGGTGTTAAGGGGTTCATTTTGAAGATACTTAAGAGTTCTCTAATGAGCAAAGTTATGATAATAGCTTGAATAATATCGAATTCGTTTTCTCAATCCGATTGCCAAACTTCAGTTTGGAGAGGGCACCTGATGATGACGGTGATAATAGCTACACCGCCTTTCAGACCATAACACCACTATGTTTACATACTATACCACGTCTTCTCTTCAATACAGACAGACGTTTACCAGTTGGAGTACATGGTGCCTATAACTGCTTTCACCTACTCCGCGATTGCAAACTATTCGGGTTAATACAACAAGCTGGTTTGTGGGTTTCTTCCGACGCATGCGCATACGCATGCTCCACATCCAGCACCGCGGCTGCGCCCATCAGTGGCTTGTAATCAAACGTCGGCCTGACGTTAAAAGAGAACCTGTCTTCAGTATACAGATATATCAGTGGTGCGCTTGCTTTGTATCAATCATTCGTCGGCGCGTTGCCACATTCACTCCGTGATGCGTTGGTTTTATTTTTACAGCGCGGTCCGGCTGCTGGTGCGCTGGTCTGCGGAGACGCTCCGTCTCAGCGCCGGATGCTGCTGTTTACACAACTAATTTATGTCTCAATATAATACAACGTATATGCTTTTGTATGTTGCTTTTACTGAAAACACTTTTTTATTCATCGAAGGCGAGAAGAACGGGTCGTTCACCTGATGGTAAGTGATACCACTGCCTATCACAACGTGGCGCTAGTTAAGATGTTATACACAACATCACATTGCACTCTTCGCCTCCTCGCCTTGAGACATGTTAAGTCTCGTTACGCCTAGTTATTTCACTAGCTACAACGCCTTTCAAACCGGAACACAACATTGTTTGCAAGTACTGTTTGCAGGCGCTGCGGTGTACCTACCTAGACGATCTCCGGCAACAGAGACTTATTATCAGTAAACTAGACTACAGACTATGAAGAATCTAGGAAATTCAAGAAATAAATAGCCCATAACCATCTACAAATGATTCCGCGTCGAATGGTCATGTTCCCGTGTCGATACTTTCACTAGTTTTCACGTGATTGGTGTACAAACTAAACCCATTTTCATTGTATATATACAAGATAGATGTATGAAGTTTTGATGTTGAGGCTCCTGCCAATGGTCGTTGGTGACAGCATCAACCCATCAACGTCCTAACGAGACATAACAAAGCCTAGGATACCTGTATGCACTCTGTGATATGAAGTTTACAATAAAACATCGCCTTCGTTTATAAGATATGTTTTATAACTGTTGTTACTAAATGTTAAGTGTGCACTTTAGAGTCACTTTAAAAGCACAAATTTTTTTAGATACGTATGTGCATACATTTAGATTTAAGTTATTAATTATAGAATAGTACTTAACTACTTTACTATCTAATATAAAGCAATGAAGTGAAGTTAAAAAGGGTTTTAGACTAAAATCCTATTCCTTCTTCTCTAAAAGATTTCCATGTACCTGGACGGAAACACTGACGCCGGCAGACTGTCTCAATCCTTTGCTGTTCCCATCGAGAAGGTCTAAGAGAAACGTTTCGTCCTATATGTAAGTTTATTGTAATACGCCTGCTCATAACAACGTGGAGCTACTTAGGATGCTGTATACGCCATATTGAGGTCATCATAACATGTTATGTCTCGTCACTGTTTGCCACTAGAAATAGGAACTGCGTTGGTAATCACCTAGACGGTCACCGATATCCACCGCCAGTTATACCAACGCGGTAACTGATTTCCACTGTTCGGATCCTTGGTTGTTTGCATTGTGAAGCAGGAAGCGAAACGTCTTATCCTAACGCCCGTCTGCATACCCGGAAGTAAATAGGCAATGGTAGTAACAAATCCTGTATGTTCCTTCGATATAACACCGAGAGAGACAAGCTCGCATGTCTGTGTCATTCATAACACATAATGTCTCATAGTAACCCGCAGAGCGCTGGACGGGCCGCGGCCGGGGGTCCACCGCGCCGGGGTCAGCTGATTGATGACGCGGCCCCGTGTAATTAGGCCCGCCGCTTGTTCATTGGACGTTCAATTGACATTTCCGAGGTTCGCATCCCCGGTCGTTTATTAAATGAAAAAGCGCGCCGTCAACGCGGACGCGGATCAATTCCTTTCTACTGGCGGCAGGACTCTGTTGCCGAAGGCCGTATAGGTACATACCACCGCAATGCTTATTGCATCCAACAAACAGCACTGTGCAAACATTACTTTATTCCGGTTTGACAGGCGCTGTAGCTAGTGAAATTATATAATATCAAGAATGTCATAGAGCACGACCTGCGCGAGCTTCAAGCGGTGGACGGGCAAGAGGCAGCGCGAGATAGAGAACGCTGGCGCTCTCGTGTGTCCAAGGCCAAGATTCACTTTGGATCGCTGCGCCAGAGGAGTAAGGAAGTAAGTGCTTTTGCCAACGTTCTGTGAAAATCAACAATAATTATGTTAATATTAGTAGTATATAAATTTATTACAATGAATGTTAATTTATTCCTGTAATTTGACAGGCGAATGTATTATATAAACTTTAGAGCAGGCGCTGAACATTAATGATCCTTGTAAAAGTTTAGCTATGTTCTTCTTCACTTCCACGTGGCTTTTGGAGTCAAGGACGGTTAATATTGAGGGAAACGATAGCTTGGTTTATGACCTTCAACTACTGTAGTACTCGCGATATTTCTGTGAAAAGGCTATTAGAGCAGAACGTTTAAGAGACCTCGGTTGTTCACCAAAACCAGTGGATGAACATTGAAGAATTTTAATTTGTTAAAATCTCTACTTATCTCCGTTTTCTATGAACGCATTTTTCGATAAGTTCCTCTCTATGTCACAGAACATGATAAACTACACTTTTGTAGTTTTTGTAGATGTTACTTTACAGAGTCACGTCTAAGAAAATAAGATAGAAAATAAACGACTGCTTCTGTAACTCAACATCTAACCACTTGCCCTGTAACACGGAGGTGCTTGGTTTCTTTTTTTTTCTCTTTTTATGTAATTAAGCGTCAAAACGATCGACATATTCACTTGATGATAAGTAGTACGCTCGCCTGTAACAATGTGACGCTAGTTAAGATGGTACGCACTGCACCACATTGCGCTCGTCGCTGAGACATAAGATGTTGAGTCCCTTTACCCCAGTAATTAACTAGTTAGAGTGCCTTTCAAACTGGAACACAGTAATGTCTGCACAGTACTGTTTGTGGGCTGCAATAAGGGCTGCAGTGGGACCTACCCAGACGGTCTCCGGCAACAGACCTACCACCAGTAATCCTCCAACGAAGGATACACGACATATAATAAAAGCCATGGGGGTAACATTTTTATGGGTAAGCGACGTGTTCTTCATCTATATCAGAGCACAGCATGCAAATTAAAATATTTATATGACAGAACAAATCATTAATCGTTTGACATGTTAGTAATTAACACTAATTTTGAATAAACTAATGAAATACAGTTTCAAATCTGGACAAACAGGGAATGGGTTAACTGAATGAACCTAACATTATGTGTATTAATGAGAAATGTCAATTATAACTATAAGTTTGAATACGGGGACAAATGTAGTAATAACCACCAACCCGCATTGGGTCAACGTGGTGGGAAATGGCCCAATTCAATGATGTCAGAAGGCCGTATAACTATTGTCGGAGCCTGAACGTTAAAACTGAGCGTATCTGAATAAATGGATCTGAATGTATTCGATCCCTCTCCAATGACTGAGTCGAGAGGAATGAGAAAAAAAAATTCACGAGCACTCTATTCGTTTTTATTAGGGGCCTGGGATTTTTTTTGTGAACCTGCTCGAGGTTTTCAAAGCTATTCAGGATCTATTTCATGTGATCAATAGTTAAAGGAATTCATACAAATGATCTACGCTTTATTTCACTATATAAATAGTTTTCTCTATTAAAAGTATAGTAGTGATTTTTTTTTATATTTATGGAAAAGTCGGGATTATATATATATATATATATAGTAATATATATATATTACTTTTATAGATATTAAAATATTTTTTAGCGTTACTATGGTCATGTAAAAATATTACCATTTATATATATATATACATTCTAAGTACGCAATAGCAAGTTATTTAGCTAAGTTTCTACTGATGATGAGAATCTGGTGCTGGAGACCAACAAAATAATCGCCGAACGGTAGCTGCTATAAAGATGGTGGGCGTTATGGGATGCTGTATAAACATCCGTACGTTTTAGTTCCACATAGTGATGGGCAGGAGTATCACTTACCTTCAGATAAATGATCGCTTCGTAGTATATAAAAAAATACGAGTATGAAGTATTCTATTAGATTGTTACAGAGGATTATTGTACAGAGGATGTTCCTGCCCACCACCACGGGGTGTGACTGTACCTCTCCTTCGCCCATTTTTATCGCAACAAAGCTGTTTGTTTTACTGACGTATTAAAACTATACATAATATAAAGTGCATTAGTTTAATAAGCGAATACGTTGCTATATGATCTAATAGCATCCGACCGTCATCTGTGATGGGGCCGTAAACCATTTACGAGTGTTAATATAGCATTTATGATGTGGTAATGAAAATACACCATATCCAGCGAAATGTCCCCGGGGGCCCTATATAAGTCGATAAGGTTTATAACTACTTGCATATATGTTAACGTATTATATATAGAATATTGTGTTTTTATTACATTGTATATATGAATCGTATAGACCAGTGGTCGCCAACCTTGTCATCCAAAAGAGCCAAAAAGCGGTATATTTAATTTAATTTTTGCTTTAGTATGGAGACAGCATTACAAAAATATTTGGACTAGAAATATACTCTCATGCTTTACTTGGCTTTCACAAATAAGTCTTAATTTCGTCTAACTGAAAATAAAATAAAATTGGGTGACATACATATAAAAAGATAATATTTAGTTAAAAATCTAACTAGTTAAATAATATGGGTGTTAAAAATAACTATTATTTATTATTATTAACTGGTGATAGATCTTTGTTGCCGGAGACCGTCTAGGTACCGCAGCCCTTTTTTCAACGGACAAAAAGAAGTATGCAAACATTACTATCTTCCGGTTTAAGGGGCGCTATAGCTAATGAAATTATTGGAGTAACGAGACATAATATCTTGGCGAGTAAAATGTGGTATAGTCTTTTACCATCAGATGAACAACGAGATCAAGTCGTCGTTAAATAAATAGATAAAAATCATTTACACTGTCATACATATAAATTCCTATTGATCGAGAACAGTTATTTTATTAACTTCACCATCATCAGCCGATAGACATCCACAGCTAAACATGGTCCTCCCTCAAAGATCTCCACATCGAACGGTCCCGTGTTGCTCGCATCCAGTAGGTGGGTAGTTATTAATTAACTTATATATATTGCTATATTAAACATAAATAAACTTTAAACATAAAAAAAACTACAGTAACATTAACAGCTAACCGCGACTTCACAATAAGAAATTAACATCGCCCACCACCAGACATGCATGAACAAAACTAGAGATCCAAGAGTTTATTCTTTTCTTTCTTATCCTATACGTTCGTATTTGTATGTTAAGTTCCGCTTCTACCCTCAGCGAATGTAAGTTATTAAGTGATAGTTTAACTTTCTAAGCTCGTGCGTGCAGCGAATGGCCAGGTCTGCTGGCCTGTTTGCGAGCGAGGCGGTTCATGTTCAATTATCTCCGGCTAACAATTCGCTTTCTTTAACAATTGATTCGTGATATAATGAACGCACCTTTCACTGTCCTGCTGCAGGTTAGAAACCATCATCGAGTGAAATGGTTTCAATACATATTTAATATTTTTTTTATTGACGAATCGGCGAGACAATTAAACGTTTACCTGATGGTAAGTAATACACCTGCCCATAACAATGAAGCTCTAGTTAGGATGTTACACAAAGCACCATATAGCGCTCGTTGGTTAACATCCTGTCTCACATAGGATGTTAGATTTCGTTACCACAGTACTTTCATTAGCTACAACGCCCTTCAAACTGGAACACAGTAATGTATTAATTAATGTTGATGTATTATTAAAGGTAAGTATAATATACGGTTCTTATTATTCTCACTGCTGAGACTCGAGATAATCTTATATAAGATGAAAGTCAAAACCTTTATCGACCATATTAACCAAGTGCAAGTTTGCGAATGACGCATGTCCACGAGAGCTGATGTTGTTGGAACATGTCGGTTTCCTCACGATGTTTTCTTTCGCCGGAAGATTAAATGAACTCGCGCCTCTTGAAAACTTATAGTTCGTAAATCGTTTTGAGTTAAACATTGAGCTGCTGCTGAGGATCATGCCATATCAACTAGCCATTTGCAATAAAAATTTGTTTCAAAATCATGAACGTTTATACAACCTAGATCATTATGAATAGCTGAAGATCTCTCCCTGTCGTCTTGTCGTATAAACAAATAAATTTAATTGGTGTAACGGGTTTCATACAACAACTTACCTTTTTTTTTTTCCTCTCGTGGGGAAATCTTACATCGGATACTCTTCTGCTGCCGGGTCAGCAGTTATGCCGGACTCTTACCGGCTAAAACCCCACGGTATCCTCCTCAAGACCCTTGGTCGGAACTACGGGAACGCTTGCGCATACTTCCGCGGTCCCAACGGCATTGATCGATTATAGGATCTCGCCTCAGAGTTGATCTGCCACTCCCCACCTTTCACTAACGTAGAGACGCACCTGTACGCGCCACCTCGAGGCCTTTGATATACGGCAACAAGCGACCCCCGAACTCGCTGCCGTAGCCTCTCTTATGGGGGTTGGAGGTCATTATTCATTCTCCTCCGTGGCCCAGATCTCTGGCTACGGATAGGGAGAAGAGAAGTTCTGTCTCTCTCCCTCTCCGCAGACACAACAACTCACCTGCCCCAAGCCAACCTCACCTGCTCGTGGTGCATCCTGATAATCAACAAACGAGGCTGTGGCTCCCACCAACCCGCATTGGGCTAGCGTTGTGGGACATAGCCCAATTCCTCCCATATGAACCCCTATAAATATGAAGATCTTTAGGTGAGGCCTATGTTCAGCAGTGGACGTGTATCGATTGAAGATAATGATGAAGAGTTGTATCTTGAAATTGACAAAGAAAAATCAAACTGGAGCAAATAAATCAGGATGTACTTTACCAATTCCGATAACGAAGCAGTTCGATGACGCAAACATTCCTTTTGGGTTATTTGGTTACATTTGTTTCCGATTGCGCATGCGCCGCGCAAACAGATACCACGGGTAAGCGGTTTTGGTAAACAATGGATTCTGATTATTAACCGACACCATTTTATGATTAGTCTTCAATTTGTAATGCCTAACACTGAGGCTTAGTGACTATTCTCACAAGGAATCATAACCGGGTATATTGACCACGTTGGTCCTTTGCGGCGGATATCACATATCCACGAAAGCTGGTAAAGAAGTCCATACTCCTGCTCTCGTACATAATCAATAAAACACAGTATATATAATAGCCAGGCGGGTTAAATGATATGACTGTCTTTAATTTGGCGCAGCATCACTCGTCTTCTTGAGACTAGATTTTAAGTCTCGTTAGACCAATAATTTCGATAGCTACAGCGACTTTCACACCGGAACAGAATAATAGTTTGACAGAGACCTACCACAAGTAAAAACCTTACTACCGAATATATTCCATGACTAATGGCCTTGAATTGAAAGTCTAGTTACTATTTAAGTATAGGTTAGCTATGGAAGCAATTGTAGCCCGTTAATATACTGCAACCAGAATTATGTATAAAACTTCTATCGACGGCTCATTTATAAGACTTGTTTATCCATCGCAGGGTATATATATCATCATCATCACCATCATCCCGCGGCACCTAACTACTTTACATAGGCCGTAAATATTTACTCCTCAAATATGTGACAAAACACAACAATCTGTTCGTTAGTCAATCACGTGAAAACTAGTGAACGTATCGAGATGGGAACACGACCATTCGACGCGGAATGATCTGTAAATATATATAGGGTATTTATATCTTGAAGTTCATAGATCCATCATCATTTTATTTCTAATTAACTTTTACAATTATTTCCGTTTGGTATTATTTAACCGGTTATAAGACGGGACAAATCCTAAGAAAAAGATTATTTATGCGTTTGCTATGGCAACGGTTATTATAGAAAGTAATTTCCGGGTGCGTTTGCTCTCAAGGAATATCTCAGACAAATTTCAAGTGTAATTTTATATTACGGCCATCATATGCAGGCGGGGACCAGCTAGTATACGAGTATTATGTACTTGTAACAATTTACAATTACTGACACAACGCTGTTGAGTATACGAGTATATATCACAGCGACTACTTTTTATCTGTTTGTCGACATCATTTAAATTAATCCAATAACGAATTGTACAAATATTTACAATTACTGGTAACCCTATATGGACACTTAATTAGAATAGTCTAAATACATATTTATTTAATTATTATTTTATATTACGGAAAACGAATAATAAACAACAATAGTAATGGAGGTTGTGAAAATTTTCCACAATTAAACAATCAAAGCTCCTTTGAGTGTAGTAGTTAGTATTTCTTTAATATAAGATCCATAGACTTAAGTGGAGATCTTTGGAAAGGCCTATGTCCAGTAGTGAACGTCTATCGGCTGATGATGATGATGATAATGAGACTTAAGTCATCTAATTGCCAGCTGATCTAATCGATTTGCCAAGACACGGTTTTTTAAATAACAGCAATTTTGTTTTACTCTTTGATAGTTTGCAGTAGAAAACATCAGATGAAAAAAACAATTTCGTTGTGTAAAAAACCGGGTAATTCGAGTACCGTCCATATAGATGGACAGATGTATAAAAAATATGTAACTCTCTTAATTTTTTTTTATTAAAATATAGAAATACATCTAAACCTGATTAATACTAGAACTCTTCGATATGTACTAACTGATTTCTGTTAGTATCTACTAACTGACACATATGTATATATAGATCACTAACTGTTCCTCGCCCACTTTGCTGGCCGTAACATCCCCACAACATCTTTTGGGGATGGAATTTTGTAAAGTCCGTACTTAGCTGCCCTGTGCTCGGCAAAAGAAATATTCCTTCCAAATTTCACATTTCTAGGCCTTATGGTTCTAGAGATATCGTGAAAGATATCATCATGATCTACCGATAGACGTCCACAGCTAGACATAGGCCACTCCCAAAGATCCCCACGTTTGTACGGTTTTATAAGGAGGGATTTGGGGCACTTCCCGCCACGCTGGCCCAATGCGGGTTGATGGGAACCAGAGCCTCGTTTGCTGATTATTAGGGTGCACCACGATCAGGTGAAGTGGGCTTGGGGCTTCGTAAGTTGTTATACGGAACCCGTTACACCTCCGTGAAAGACATATACATATATACATAGGAGTAAATCTCTTGTATGTATACATCGAGCTAAGTGACGTTTTTGGGATAGGCCTATGTCCATCAGTAGACTGCCGCGGGTTGTTGATGATTGATGATATATATATACGTATATACATATATATATATTATAACACAAATAAACCCACAAATACGTAGATAACATAATTTTTGAGAGTTGAAAAAAATAAATGTTAATACTAAAAATAAACTTATTTATTTAACTCGTTCAACAAACACTGTTTACACATGTGGCGTACTTGCGCAGCCGACTGTACTCGTCGCCGCGTGTACAAATAATACATATTTACTTAGCAAGTGACCCCCACTCGCCGACCCATTACTTACAGACTCAATAACTTATAATTGTTTATAAACTGGAATATTTCTTACTGATCTACTTCATCGCACAATAAGCACGACTGACTGATTGGTGGCAGGTATCTGTCGCCGGAGACCGTCCAGTGACCGCCGCAGCTCCTATTGCAGCTGTCAAACAATACTGTGACAATTATACTGAACTTTTCCGGTTTTAAGGACTCTAAAGAAATTACTAGGGTACGGGATTTAACATGCTGTTATTTTTTATTCAACGAAGCAAAAAGACCGGCGGGACGTTTGCCTGGTGGTAAGTGATACGCCTGCCCATAATAACGTGGCGGTAGTTAGGTTGTTATACACTGCATATACTGTTTGTTAGGAGACCGCTTCCGGAAACAAAGACAGACGATAGCACTAATGATATCTTTGATGATCGGACGGAACAAAATTGTCAAACAAAATTGAACAAAATTAAACAAAATCTCCTGATTAAAAGAAAATCATATTTGTAAAACGTTTTATTAGTAAAAGAATCCAGCAATGAATCACAAAATCAAAAATAGCTGATGCTCAGATCACGCCCGGGCGTTCGTTTATCCGAGCTACAACTGCTTTTGATTTTGTGTTTCATTGCTGATTTTTTATAGTAATATATTTTTTTATGAAACTATCGTTTCATTTAGCTGCACTAACATGTTGGAGCGGGAGTAATGCTAATAAAACGTTTTAAAAACATGATTTTTTTTCTTATCAGGATCGATTTTTTTTCCGTCCCGTCAAAGGTCATTAGTACTATCATCTGTCTTCGTTTTCAGAAGCGATCTCCTAACATCCAGTATATGTAGGGAGGCCTCTCACAAGGTGGACCGACAATCTGTTGAGAATAGCGGGAATCTATTGGATGCGAGCAACGCAGGACCGATCGATGTGGAGATCATTGGGGGAGACCTATGTCCAGCAGTGTACTGATAACACTACATATAAATGTTGAGAGAGACAGTATACATCACTAATGGCGATGTTTAGATTGCTCCGCCGTAAGGTTTTCAATTACATTACATCCTACATACGTCCCACGCCAACAACATACCCACCATGACCCCAACACATCCCGTGGGTAGATAAACGACTTACAAACATCATATAAATCATTTTATTCATAATGGCTTCAAAGCACTCATTTAAGTGACCATATATTTTTTAACCGGACACCCATAAAAGAGGTGTGTTGTAAATTAATCGTATCTGACATAACCTGTCTTTGCCTCCGGCGAGAATAAGTATGCGAAGGCATTTCTCCCCACGTAAAACAAAAAAAAGTACCATCGCAGGTCCTATCGCAGCCGACAAACAGTGCTGTACGAACATTACTGATTTCCGGTTTGAAGGGCGCTGTCGCTAGCGAATTTAACGAGAGTTAACATCTTATATCTCAAGGCGACGAGATATAAAATGTTATGAGGGCTATGTGGTGCTATGTATACTATCCTAAGTAGCGCCACTTTGTTATGGGCGGAAGTATCACTTATAATCGGGTGAAAGTCTTGCTCGTCTCGTGGTTTTCTTGAATAATAGAAAATAAGGCAGGATACATTGAATCCAGTTCTATTCTACGTTTATTTTCCCAGCAGTGAAGTCGCTTCGCGATTATGACGCTTTGCAAGACACGAAGAGAACAGTGATGGTATTTCATCACACCACTATCCTAATTCTCCATTGTCGAAGATGAGATGATTAGAAAGAACTTATCCTTTATAACTTGCTCAGCGCCCTTAATTTTTTTTTTCTTATTCGACAAAGCAACAGACCGAGAGATATATTCATCTTGTTGTAGTTAAGATGATATGCACAGCATCATACGCGTCGGCTTAAGACGAGACAGTGTCGTTAACATAGTAATTTTCCTAGCTATAGCGCCCTTCTAACCGGGTCACAATAATGTTTGCACAATACTTGACGGCAGAAATATACTGACGCTGCGGTGATGCTTACCTAGACGGTCTCCGGCAAGAGAGACCTACCATCTATAAAGGAGTCAAGATGAACCTCTTCGGAATGCTGCGGTTAAATTTTGTCTACATGATTATTTTTAATCTCCGAATTATAAAGTTAAGTAAATATTTAATTAGTATTACGAAGTCGACTAGATCCGGAGCTGAAGATAGTCGTGTAGCCGTTAAGCTGAACCGATTAGCCGAGGCAGGCTGAGTGGGAGACGTTGTGCGGCTGACCTGTTTACAATTTCGCGTGCCGGTGGGAGATAGCGCGCTCACAAAGCGGCCGTTATCAGCGGGCCCGAGCACAGCGATCAGCTCGACCCCCGGACCTCGGACCTCAGACCTCGGACCTCGGGGCACCCGCTACAACGCTATCCCTGTTATGTTAAGACGATTACTAAGAACTATAAACACTATAGTTATTATAACTAGACTGTTCCTAATCATTTTTCTTATTAAATATACATTTATTTAAGTTGACTAATCATCAACTGATGATGAACTTCAGTCATTTTGATGAACGGAAATAAAATAACAAAAAGGTAAACGATGAATGATTTTGTATATAATCATTCTATATCAATAGGCGGATGCGGGAAGCTGAGGATCGCTTTTGGGGCAACGCCTATATATCTAGCAGTGGATAAACATAGACTGATAATGATTATCATAAGCCAATAGATGCCCACAGTTGGACATACTGCTGGCAGGTCGCTGCTGCCGAGGCTATCTAGCTACAATTTCAGCTCCTATTTCTGCCGACAAACAGTATTGTGCAATCATTACTATGTTACTTCAAAAGGTGCTGCAGTTAGTGAAATTACTGGGGTAATGGGACCTAACATCTTGTTTCTCAATACGAGGAGCACAATGTGGTGCTGTGTCACATCCTCACTGAAACGAGGTTATAATGTGCAGACGTATCTTTCTTCATCAGGTCAGTCTCGCTAAGAAAGAGACATGCATGCTTGATATGTACCTCATTAAAAATCAGGTAAATAACATAGGACATAAATAACATATATTAATGTATATGTATAATATGGAGCATCAAGATCACTCCGGATGCTAGAATATTTCGAATCTGGTTAGCCATCTACATTCAGATAAATCTGCTGCACTATCCAGCTTTGATAAGTTTCTCGGCACATATCGATGATATAAATATAACTTCAACCAATAACAACGAGGCTCTCTCGTTAGGATATTTACAATTTGCCAATTGCTGCCTTAAGAGATAAGATGTCAAGTCTTGTTACCCAAGTAATTAATAGCTAACGACCCCTTTTTGAGAGTACAATAATATTGTTAATTGCTTTGCGGCATAAACGTGCAATGCAAGGGTCTCATTCAGATAACCTTATGCGACAATATTTGCAATAAAAAATTAAACGGTGTTCTTCAAGATACTGTTAAATTTTAAGTTAGAAATAAATTAACACATTAATATAATTAACTTGAGATTTATTATACTTCTTTATCTCTTTGGAAGAATGTGTATTTGATGTAGGATCTTTTCATTAATATACTTTATATATTGAGTATTTTTTTATTCGACTAAGATGCTTCGTCTGGTTTTAAAGTATACACTGCAACACAATGTCATGGAACAAGTTCTTTAGTCTATTTACTCTAATAATATCATTAGCTAACATACTACTGTTTCTTGGGAGGAATATGAGCTGTGGTGGTAGCGATGATGTGGTAAAGGCCGCGGTAACACGCTGCAGTGCAAGACCGATCGCTGCGTCTCTGGGAGAGGCCATAGTGATGTTGATGGTGATGAGAAATATATTATCTCTTTCTTTGTTAAATATATTATTCCGTTGGCGCAAAGGTCAGAGGAGGCGCTGAAACGATGTAAAGTGTACTCTTCACCGGCGCGCTCCCCTTCAATATCGAATGGAATGGTCCAATCCACGCGGCCGTATCGGCGCAGTCTGTCGTTACCCTAAACATTTACGTTTATTGATAACAGAGATTGAACGGCCTAAAATCCTTAATATGCCTTCGTATTTTTTTATGTCCGCAGGAATATCCAGTCTTATGAATATCCGACCCTTTGCATTATATTTTTATAACATGTGTAATTCCGTTTATACGGGACGAGCAGGTCGTTCACCTGAAATGAATTGGTCTAACCCTCAAACAAATTACTCGGTTCAGACCCAAATTTTTTTAGATGTTTATATCACCACTATCTGACTCTTGCATTGAACTAAAATACATGTGATAAGATAGTTTAATTTATGTTAGTGACAGCTGTAGTCCAAGTTCGCAGATCCTATTTCTACCGCCAAAGATTAGTATGTAAATTAACCATCCGGTTTGAAAGGCTCTGTAGCTATTTAAGGTTGAATTGCAGAGATAACGAACGTTAACATTATGTATTTGTATTTGTTATTGTAACTAGTATATTGTTATAACATGGCTTAGAACCACTGTCTTGCACATCTCGTCTCCGTGTGAATTATAATATTAATTATTAACTATAGCCATGTATTACAAATAAAACAGAAATACCATTATCATGACATAACTCTTCTAGTTATTACCGTTACGCTACCCTTGTCCATAACCGCAACATTTAATAGGTGACAGTATCAAGATGTTATGCGCGCTGTAATCCCCAAGGGTCCAAGTTAGATGGCCCGTTAATATTAATTGAATATATTCAATATGCCGTATATTGAATATAATCAATCTAAATGTAATTACTGCGCAACGTTAGATGTACATTACTTATTATCACGTGACAACGCATTAACACTGAATGAATAGTGAAATATAAATAATATGAAACAGACGCGCTCTGAAATGTTTTCATTGGTTAGGTTGATACACAACGCACCACATTGTACTCGTCGCCTTGAGACAAGATTACGTCTCATTACCGCAGTAATTTCTCTAGCAACGGCGCTATTCAAACATTACCATAGTAATGCTTGTACACTACTGTTTGTGGGCTGCAATAGGAACTGCATTGGTACTTAGATGGTCTTCGCCAACAGAGACTTACCATCTGTTTAATACCATTGTAATAAATCTCTGTCGCCTCGCTGTGTTAATGACTACAACAAATCTCTACAAATCTTCCCCTTAGCTATGGATTACCGGAGTCTTAAGACGGACCCCTGTCAAACAGTACTAAGTGAAATGGCTAAATTACCAGGGTTTTTTATTATTGTAGATACATTAGTTGAAGAGTTCAAATAACTAAGTTAGATTCCACTTTACTAGTGGAAGGCCTCTGTTACCGGAGACTGTCTAGATAGATAACACCACAAAGCCTATTGCAGCCGACTAACAGTACTGTGAAAACATTATTGTGTTCTTGTTTGTAGGGCGCTGTAGGTAGAGAAATTACTGTGGTAATGAGACGTAATATCTTATTTCTTAGGCGCAATGTGGTGCTGTATCCTAAGTGGCGCAGCGATGTGGGCGGGCGTAGCATTTATCATCAAGTGAAAGCCCCGTCGCTTGACAGAATAAAAAAATATACTTTTTTTGAAGTATAAAAAGAAATCATTCTTTTTATACTTCAAAAAAAGAAAATTATATATAAAAAAATTTTTATATAAAAGAAAATTTATATCAATAAATTATTAAAAAATGGGCTTTATTTGTTCTTAAATATCTGTAAACAAATCTCTTACGTAGCGCGGAATTGCTAAGAAAAGCAACAACAGACAAAAAATGTGAGATCTCTGCTATAGAGACTTGTTCCGTTGACAAAGGAGTTCAGGGTCTCGCGATTGAGAAAATAAACTCGTATTTGCCGTAATAATTGAGTTAGGACGAATTTAGTTTTAGATTGTGTTGTCAGTTCCAATTCTTCGGGCGTTTTAGGATGTATCAATAGGCTCGGAGCTTACCCTCGCGCAGGACTAATACACGCACACAAAAGGGTTTGTTACAAAGATTCTAATAAACTTTCTTTGGAGAAATCATAAAGATTTTACTGGATCTCTGTCGCCGGAGATCGACTATGTAGGTACAATTCTCAAATTGTAAATCTGCCTCCATAACAGCATCACTAAGTTCAGGCTGTCGATATACAAAAACCGGAGTAGTCTGGACAAACGCGCTGCACCGTACACAGTCTTACTGCCGATGTGAAGTTAATGGGTAACCCCATAGCAAATAAAAAAAAATATATAAGAATCTTTTTTTATTCTACGAAGCGACGGGACGAGCAGGACCTGATGGTAAGTGATACGTCCACTCATAATAACGTGGCGCTAGTAGGATGTTATATACTGCACTACTTTGCGCTCCTCGCCTTGAGACATGTTAAGTTTCGTTACTCCATTAATTACACCAGCTACAGCACCCTTCAAAACGGAAAATAGTAGCCTAATACTGTTCATCGACTGCAATAAGAGCGGCGCTATTATCTACTTAGATGGTCTCCGGTAACAGAGACCTATCACCTGTAATAATATAAATTGGTGATTAAATTTTCTGGCCCATAGTTACACGGATTTAAACATTCTTGTCAATTTAATCGATTTTCCAATTACGGCCTTCATACCTAAAAAAGGATTTATTTATTTTCCCTTACCAGAATCAATAAATACGCCGGTTCATTCCTAACCTGCTCCGGATTCCGGCCCTCGGTGCCTGGAGGTGGGTTATTAAAAAACAACCACCCCGGATCGCCTTTCGAGCGCAGAAAAGTTTTTATAGGGGGCCCTCTTCGCAAAAATAGCCTCCGGAATTGAACTCTTTCCTTCCACCCATTAACCGCATTAATTTTATTACAGCTCTGTACAGCGGCACTGAGCCTCGTATCAAAGGGTTTGCCGGAGTTCAAATTTAATTGTTCGTGGCTGTTCACTACTTCCTCGCGATACTGCTGAAAGAAAAGTTTCGTGCCGCGAACAAATCGTGTTCAAGTTTGCATCTAATTTAATTACTGAAGGATGACGCCGCCGAGTTCCACTTTACGAAGTTATGGGTTCCAATCAACTTTACTTACTTTCGTGTTATATCTATGTTGAATTGATCTGCATCATAACATTAGTACTTATCCTAATATGCACCAATCTTGTTACCTTGGATACGCACCGCTACCGTGTAACAAGTGTGGACTTCAAACTTGCTCTTAATTTTTACCGACTATATCATAAATGTAATGTGATGCTCCCACCAGTGGGACACGGAGTCATCTGTCACAAAAGTTGATTATTAACTACAACAGTAAAGTGTGAGTTGGCGTATCTGATGTGTCAGAATGGTTTTCGTTACAAAATGTTCATAAGTTAGTAGGAATCGAATACGTTTTTCTACTCTCGTAACTTACAGTTCACTTTCCTTAGAAATTGAGCCATCACTGTTTCTTATCGATATAACCAGCTTATCAAGATTATCAAATATTGCAATATATTTGTCTATTTCACTCAGTAGCTTTACTAAACAGACTTCAAATCTGTACACAGTGACGTCAGAAAACTACTGGTTTGCGGTAGCCTTCCAAACGATCTCCGCAGTTATATTCCTCAAATTTAAGCAAAGAATCTTGTTCATTAAATTACTACTTACTTCGCGTTTCAGTCCCTAAATGGCTAGTCGCTACATATCACCAGGGACATGCCAAACATTTGGCCCAACGCCACATTGAACAATCCCTATGAATACGCAATAAAAAATGGGCCCCAATAAATGATATGAATTGGTCTCGGATTTCTCTATAATACAGTTAACCGAAGGGTGGGTTTGTTCCTTTATCAATCTCATGTAAACCTTTCATGAACGTTTTATGCTATCTTCTTGAATCTGTGAATTTAATGAAATCTGATATCTTTAGGAAAATATCAATATCTTTCAAAATTTAAATATGAATTAGATACATACAAGAAAAGTTATAAGTTCAAGTTATAATTCCAGGACGAACAGAAATTTAAAATTACGCCATTTTTACTGGTGCTAGGTCTCTGTTGCCGGAGACCGTCTAGGTAAATACCATCGCAACACCTTACTGCTGTCGACACAAAACAGCACCATGTTGTTATGGGCAAGTGTATCAATTACTCTAAGATGAACTTCCCGCTCGTCTCGTTGTTTCTCGATATTTATTTTTGAAGAGGTAACCCCGTGAAGCTTTATGACAGTGCAAATCTGCTATAACCTGCCCTGTCATCAAGAGAGCAAACACGTGAAGAGATTACATGTAAAACAAAAAAAGATACAGTATGTTCTAATATCAACCATAGAATTATTAAAACCATGATTCTTACCTCAAAAATGTACTGGAGTTATTTCTTTATACAGGCTTATCATCTGAAACAAAGAGTTATAAATTTTAAATAAGTCGTCTGTATTCAACAGAAATATAAGTGTTTAAAAGGAAATCTAGATATAATATAATATATCATGTATGTATTTAGAAATTAAAAAATTACCAGTATCAGACAAGTACCATCGTAGCGACTGTATCTGCCGCCAAGCAATTATGTGGATCTAATATTTATACATTTCTCTTAAATCCCAGGCTTACATGCTAACGTGGTGTAATAACTTAAATAGCTCCTTATTAGTAGCTTCGGCCATGTCTGTCGTCTCAGTGACGGCCGATGGTGAACAAAAGTATTGGAATGGAGGCCGCGTACAGGTCGCAGAAGTGTAGGACACCCTCCCTCCAGATTGATCGACGATATTATCAGGGCGGTAGAAAGTGGGTAAATGCGAGAAGCTGACAATCGCATTTGGCAGACGACATTGGGGAAGGCCTATATCTGGCAGTGGACAAACAAAGACTGATAATGATGACGAGTAGCTTCGTGGGAAATAAATTGATGATAGTGCAATCAACTTGATACTAATAATGCGATTTTGCAAGTATAATCGATTCAATTCCCAATGCTACTTAAGCATTCGCACCAGTTGTCTAGCTAACTGAATAATTGGAGCAAAAAAATTTTGCCGCGGTCCAGATCGATCTCGAGGTCAACAGTGTTTTTAAAATACGTCCATTTTCGTGGTCCGTAATGTTAAAACCGTTGGCCGTAAGCAAACAAGAATTGAATTCGCAAGTAGATATTATTTGTCAGTTTTAACCGACTCAGAGTGAGAACTGATGCAAGTTTAATGTGTCCTATAATTTAAGTGTAGATACTGATTTATGACCTAATGGTCTGACGAAATTGGATATGGTTGGCAATTCTTTTAGAGGAGACCTTTGCGATCAAATTATAAGTAAATTTCTAAGTTATGAATACGTAGGGCATTAGTGTACAATAAATGGTAAAATATGGTTTTAAGGAGTTACCGAATAGTTTCAAAGGACAAGGAAAAGAAATTAAGGCAGAAATAAATAAAATAGGCGATAAACAAACTTAGGTTAAATTGGATTCAGACAGCAAGAAACATACATATGGTAAGTAAGAGTAAGATGACGTTAAAGTAATTTCATATGTTATTTAGAAGAAATAAGAGCTTTGATATTTTCTTCTGACGTTGTTGTTTGTAGGCGAATTTAATATTACACAATACATGTACGAGTTATGTGCCCTAAAGTGATTATGTATAATGTATCATAGTTTAGAGTAGCAACATGAGGTGATCACGTGTCTGAAGACAGCGCATCACGGTTATGTTACCAAGTTTGCGGCATTAGGGTTATAGTTGCGGAACTCGGCCCCAGACGCCGGCGAGATTGCTCCGGCTGTGGGATAAATTGAAGAGGCTGCGCTTTATGGGATAATAAACCCCGATTCCTAGATTTATTCCGGAAGCTGTTACGCCTCTGTCTCGAATTCACGAAGGATTAATTAGGTTTATTTTGATTGGAAATCGTCGTCCTTGGCAGAGCCGATCGGATTATTCGATTCAACCGTTAATTCGTTAACGATGTCCTGAATACAAATATCTCCTCCTCCTGCATTTTAATCGCTATGTAATAGTAACCAATCATTGAACCAAAACATAATGTTTTATCATCTGAGAAGCATTTCTTTCTCGTTGATAAGAAATTCTTCAGAATTGATAAGTGTAAATATATTTGGGCCTATGCCCAACCATAGGTGTTGAAAATTGATGATGATAATAATGATTGAGTGATATGCCTTTCCGCGATTATAATCTGTCATAAACAGCTTTTTTTTACAAAAACTGTGACATCGGATGACGTAATTACATGACAATGACTCCTTGAAGGTATACGTGTAAAATGGTAAGGATGAACATGACAATGTGGTGCTACTTAGATCTGGTACACAGCACACACAAAAAGCTTATCGTTTTAAATAAGATGGACTCCGACAGTTCGTTTCTGTCACTGTTCAGGGAACATCAATAGGGGATGAAGATACTACCACCTGTCTGTAGAATAAGTGATAAAATATTTACTTTCTTTACAAAGATAGATACTAAACTCTAAGATAAGTATCCATATAGATTTGTGTACACAAACAGTTTATTTTCAAGTAAATACATCACTACTAGCATAAGATCTTATGCTGTCTAGTAATTTTAACATTAATTATGAACTTAATAACTTGTCATCTTGTATAATACACTATTAAACCTAAAAGCTTTTACTCTAACATTATAATGAATATACGAATATAATGAATATTTATTAACTTAACAAAGTTTTAGTAGGACAAAGGCGCCGTTATTTTTACGAGTAATAAATAGTGCTTCATCTTCGGCCGATAGACGTCCACAGCAGGACATAGGCCTCCTCCAAAGATTCCCACCTCGATGTAAGGATTTATATAGGTAGATTTGGGCCATTTCCCACCACGCTGGCTTAATGCGAGGTGGTGGGAGTCAGAGCCTTGTTTGTTGATTAGCAAGGTGCACCACAAACAGGTGAGGTTGGCTGGATCCCGTGAGTTGTTGTGCTTACTTGTACAAATTTTTTAACTTTTGTAACTTCAAACCATGCGTTTCTTCTTATCTAACTTAGGTTTATATCGTCGGTACTAGAAATAACAACGATTGCAGCATCCAAACATTTTCACATAGGTTCGTTATGAGATCCAATCGTACAATTACTGTTTCATTACTTATTCTCAAAGGCTTCCGGTATCAGAAGTGATCCAGGCGTATCTGAACAAATACACTGAACAGACTGCATCTAAACATAGTGCAGTATGTAAGTGGTAAGTGCATTGCCACCGTAGGGGCATCGACATTGTTATATTACAATTTTATATATATACACATAATCTCTAATGCTTGCATAATTTGTAAATCGAAAGTGAATATAAGTAGTTAGCAAACACTAACCGTAAACGTATTATTACTAAACTTCCTGAAAACCACTGTTTATGTAGATTTACGAGTATGTTTAGATGCACTGGTAGTGACTACATTTTACTCCGAATATGCATCAGGAAACATACGACTGAAATCGAGAATTAGAAACTGAAGTTAGTTAAATTAAGAGATTGTGAGAATCTTCTCTCTGAAAAGAAAGCGATCTAAATCCATTGATCTACATGTATCTGTTATTGCAACTATCTAAGAGTATAAGAGTGTTTATTTATCGACAATGACCTAATCGTTATTCGTGTCTTCTCGTAATGGTTATGAGACTAAAATTGTTAAACCGTGTTCGCTCAAAATTCTCAAGCTTCCGTACGTTAACAGACGAAACAGCAAAGCAGCAGCAGGCGATAAGATTTGGATATAGTGGAATTGCTCCTATGCGATATATACAAACAGACAAGGCAGAAAGTTTACATGAAGATAAATGATACGTTATCAAATAACAATTAAAGGCAAGTTTTGACGTTACAACGGCAATTTGCGTCCATCGCCTTGACAAGTAAGATGGTACCTTCGTCAGAAGTTTCAATTACTACAGCGCCATGCAAATCGGAATACATTATCCATGTCACTTGTTATCATTAAAAATAGTAGTAGTTGTACTTATTAAGATTGGTAATAGACCTACCACTGGTTAAAATAAGCAGTCAAGTCAGTTTTCTCCTATTCATCATCAGTATCAGCCAGCTCTTATGTATGCGGAATTTGAACCGACACCGGTTAAAAAGTTAAATTGTATTTTAGAGCGGCGATAGCCATTGTCTGTTTTCTTTTTTTAGTGTCGCAGTAAATCGCTTCTACCCTCGTTCTTTTTGCATCCCTCCTTTACCTGACCGATGTGTCTTCTCCCCCGTTTAACTTATCTACTTTATTGCTACACCGTTCCCAAAATCGTTTATGGCACTCCGGGGAGCTACCGTTACCCGTTTTGGAATACTTCTACAGTTTCTAGGACGGTTAAAATTTATAGAGTGACAAGGAAATTTGCAAAACAGCAGCGTGATTTAAAACCTAATTAACTTGTTACTCATTCATTTTCTGTAAATCAGGTGCTGGCTGTGTAAGCTTGAAGACCATAAAATAACAGAAAAGAATTTATCATCATCTTTTAAGATTATTAATGTCCACTGCTAAACATAGGTTACCTCACGGGCGGGGAATTGCCATTCTCGCTGCACTTGATATGCAGATGGGTAAATGTAGTGCAATGTTTTGACCCTAGGAAAGCTATAGCTTTCTGGAGTTACTTCTTTTTATTAACCATATCAGAAAAAGCAGTGGGTATTTGGTTCGCACCGAAAACTACTGTTTGAGAATTTTATCCTTGGCCTTGTACCTTTTTCAACACTGCTTAAAAGGAACCATCAATCATGTAATATTACCTATCTATATTATCTATATATTATTAAGTAACATTTTTCTTTTTAAGGTGGAAAGATCTATTTATTGACGATCATCATAAAGTTGCCGTAAAAAAACTCTTGATGGAATTACAAATATCTTTACTGGGTAATAGTACTACACTATATATTTATCTATAGTAAGGATGAATAATAATTGCTGGTCAAGTATCTTATTACCGTGCAACAGACGCTAGCCCGCATGTTACATTAACTAACAAGGCACCACTTTGCATCGAGGACCCGTACGGATCCTCCATTAGGTCCTTATGTTAAACTGGAGCTTACATTTGTATTCATTCATGTCGTATACAGTAGAATGAATTTGAATTCATTATTTACCAAAGAAAATAGATCATTTCGTTAAATTAAAGAGAAGAGAACAAGCAGCATAAGTTAGGCCTCTGCGAAGTGTTTATACTGACTGTTGTGGAGCTTTCTTGCATTCTACAAGAAATATGTAAAGATATGAAGTTCAAAACTAACTTAGTTAAAATCACACATAAATCAAAATATAATTACTCTGATATTCATACACAAACAGATTTATATTAACAATACGGAGAAAATAAACAAAATTGTTACCCAAATGTTACCCCGTAGGGTTTCGCCAGACCGCGTTGACGCAATAAATCCACATCAAGTCTACAAGCCTGTCTCTGCGTCTTATTTAATATTTATTTATCCTTTCTACTGCCATAATACTTGAATGTTATTTACTGGTGGCAAATCCTGCACTGTCGGACTTCTACGTGCCACAGCAGCTTTTATTTCAGTCGGCAAACAATAGTGTCCTAACATGTGTTATGGTTACAACATCGTTATAGCTAGTAAAGAATTTCGGGTTTTTGGATTATTGGGTATACTCAACTATATCTATCTCAATGCGATGAGTACCATGTTAAGGTGGCACATACTGAGAAAATGTACTTCTTATTGTAGTTTAACTCATCAATTCAAACATAGTTGAGAGAATTATACCTGTACTACGAATCATAAAAGTTTTCTGTCTAGAACTTGTTTCATAACTTCAAATCAAAGAATCTCTACACAGACTGATGTTGATCTAGTTATTTTTTGTTAGTTCTAAATTAAATAATAACTGATAATTGATCCACCATTCGAACTATCAGGCACATTTTTAGTATAGATATATTTTAGAGGCGTAAACCTTAAATTTGATGTAGTTCAGGAAGTACTTGTCGTACATGGAAATAAAAACTCTTTCATTTCTATCTTCTATTTATAAGCTTTCATATCATAAGGTTTAGTATTGGAAATGTTATTATATATATAATAAGATTTTCAATACTATATATATATATATTTACTCACAAAACACACTCCCTACAGCAGATGCATCATATGCCTGCACTGTTACGTTTTTATATGGTATCGGCGAAGGTCTTTTCTTTTATGCCTTTATACCAACAGGAAATAAACAATCCATTACTTTTGCACACATATCCTGTTTTACACAACCCATCTATCTCTTTTCAGGCCATCCTTTACTCTTCCACGCATTCTATATATATAATCTTCTAGTAACATGATTTTTTTCCTTACACATCATGTAACCATACAACTTATCTATACTTCGAAGCTTCCTCTATTGATGTTGTAATTATTATTCGATAACTTCTTACCCACCCCTAACTGTGCGTTACATTACTCCGATGCAGTACAGCACGGTACGTTTCTTAACGGAATAAATAAAAAATTAACAAAAGGTATTGGAGCAAGTAATCAAGGGACCGGTTGTGTTGGGGAACGGGCCGTGCGACTCAATGGACACTTTCTTCGATGCAATCGCATGGGGAGTGCTGCGGCCGCCCGTCACACCGTATCTGATTCATTTTAACTGCATCCGAGTGTCAGAGGCTTGTCAAATAATAAGTCTCTGATTTGGTCCCGGAATAAAATTTTCTAGAGTTTAGACCGTAGACGGCGTTTAAAACCCCCTCTAGCTGGCTATTAATATGATTCTAAGGGATTCCGATCTCCCTCCACGTCACTTAATACCATGTGAACTTGAAGTGAAAAGTTAGCCCGTTGTAGTTAAACAGGCACTGGGCCAGAGTGGTGAGTTACAGCCCAATTCTCCTTAATGAACTGTACGATGTGGAGATCTTTGGAGAAGGCCGATATCGAGCAGTGGACGTCCATCAGCTGATGATGATTAATTAAAGAAAAGTAGTTTGTTATTCTTTTTATTAATTATATATGCCATTTAATAAAAACTCATGACAGATGACATGACATGGCTACCTAGATCTAAAATGAAAGTTTAATGATTTTTTTTTATTACTTTGCATAAGAAACTAGATTTAGCCAATAGTATTTAATTAACGAATGCGTATGAATACATTAATATGTGAAGGGTTTTCTAATTATCATTATACTTGAGAGTACGATGAAGTATGAATTGCTATGTTATAGTTCATAGGAAGATTAAAACAAACCGTACTGTGTTCCGGTTTGAAGGACACTGTAACCGGACTAATTACTGGGTTAACGAGATTCAACATCTTATCTCTCAGACGACGAGCGCCATGTAGTACAATGTATACCATCTTATCTGGCGCGGCATTGTTATGGGCAGGCGTATCACTTTCCATCAGGTGAATGTCCCGTTTATCTCGTTATTTAATTGTATAAAAGTTAAATTGTTTGTATAACACATACATTTAATTGAATAAAAAGTTTCATCTTGAAAGTCCTCACCATTGCGAAGAATATTTAACAATATGTAAATTATACAGAAACCTCTTAATAGATGTAACATGCTTCAGATATTAATTGTAATATGCTCACATGTTAGTTATAACCTGTTTTAATTAACAGATAATTATTATATTCATCCCAACTGATGTCCACGGCTGGACAACGTTGTCGTGGCAATGCGATATTTAAATAAAGTAACGACCAGGCCAGTACGGTGTAACAGGCGCCGTGTATAACTCAGGGGTACGAGGGGATGGTGCGTTAAAATAGAGGGGATTAAGGGAGAATTAAGTTACCATGGCAACGGCGTGCCCTATAAAGTAATGGAGCGCGGCGCTTATACAAAAATAATGCAAGGGAGACGGGCAGGAATGTGGGATAGGAAAGTATAGAATGCTTTGAGAGTTTGTTGGAGCTACGGCTTGCTATATTAATATTTTTCTTATAATAATATTTACTTAATAAGTATGTACTTCTCAAGAAGATACGGGTTTGATTCTTACTCAATATCAGCTTTTGATGTAAAGGGAAACCACACTATATATATGCTGCGATAGTCCCTATGTAAATGATTTATGACAACAGAGACCTACCACTAATGAGTACAGAAATAAAAAATGTATTCAAATTTGGAGATCTTTAGGAGGCCTATGTCCAGCAGTGGACGTTTATCGGCTGATGATGATGATTCAAATTTGAACCATCAAGTTCAATTCCTTCATATTTGTTCTGCAAAAGATGTGCGTATATAAAATAAATGTACAACGGTATATATGTTGTTATGTATGAATATGTTACCGGCAACATTTTAATGTATATAAAAGCACGCACGATTCTATTGCAAAATCCCCATTTCTAAGAAGGCGAGGGAAGTGGAGATACAGCGTCCGGAAAAGGGTCGCATCCCTAAGCTGGTCGAAATTACGTGAAGGTTTTGACGGCCATTAGGCTTACTGGGAACAGGAGGGCAGGCAAAGTTGACGGCTCACATATCTACAGTACAAAATAAAATAATACTCTATAAACTATACGCGGCTGATCTTCATCACCATTTTGCAGCGGTTGCAGCGGTTGATGAGACTCATGTTTAGTAGTGGCAAAAATATGATATGATGATAATTAAAGCCTAGGATTCAAAATGATGAAAGAAAAAAATAATTGTCTGTTCACCGCGTAAACTTAAATGGGTTAAAGACAAATATCCTTGAACTGACTTTCGAGAATGCAGCCTCATTCAGCTTCATTATAAAGAATGAAACGGAACTCTCATTTCTTTTTAACGTAAAAAATTGGCATGGACTTCCGGCGTGCGTCTGTCAGTATTTTTATCAGCTATCCGCAACCTTTCGACCTTAATTTTACATGATGTTAAGTGACGATGTGGACGAAGATGTAATGCGCTAGCTCATGATACTCTGATTCCATATGTTGACAGATGAAACACAGCAATGATGTTAAGGCAGCAGGGAAACGATGGAGGGTAAAATTTATCTAGACTAGTCCTTAGCACTGTCCAAATTAAATGCTGCAAGATAATAGTGAGTCACAGTCACAAATTCGCATTGGGCCGCAGTGACTATGGCCCCATCATCCTCACATTGAGGATAGGTCTGTGCTCCAGCAGTGGGGACATAAATTAGCTGTTATGGAAGATGACAGTGACAAGAACTGACCCGCATTTCATCATTATCACATGAAGTCATAACCAGACTAAGTTGTTTCGAATTAAGTAAGTTTTGACCAAATTGTTAATCGTTCGTGAAAAACCACAGTAAGAGTTATACTGAAACGAGCTCATGTAGGTTTTTGGTATCAAGGATAAAAATGATCATCATCATCGGCAGATAGACGTCCACCGCTGGACTTAGGCTTCCCCCAAAGATCTCCACATACGGTCAGCATGGTCTCCTGCGCCGCTGGGCATTAGAGGCTCTCGTATGTAGGGGTACATATAGAGGGATTTGGGCCATTTCCCACCACGTTACTCCAATGCGGGTTGGCGGGAGCCAGAGTTTCGTTTGTTTATTAGCGAGGTGCACTACGAGCAGGTGAGATTGGCTTGGGTCCCTTGAGTTGTAATCCCCCCTGCCAGGGTAGAAATAGCATTGTATTATAATATAATACATCAGCAGTGCAGAGAGCCGTGTTAAGTTATAAGTGGCACACAACAGGATCGTTTGTGGCGAGCTAAGTACGCGGGAAGTACTAGCGGAGCTTCGAAGTTGCCACCGCGGCGAACCTTGTTAAAAAGTTTCACGTTATATACGGTAACAAACTCTAAGCCTTGAAAGTTACTGTTATTTCGAATAAGTTGTTACCGAGACCCAATTACCGGTAAATATAGATCAGAAGTCTCCTTTGGGGATGTTCGTCTTGGTTAGTTTCGTTGTGTTACTGTATATTATTTGGAGTAAAGATAAATATAAAATAAAGCTCCCGAATGAACAAAATAACTTTTTTTTACTACACGAATCGATGCGATGCGCGGGAAGTTCATCTGATGGAATATGATCCGCCTGCCCATAGCAACGTGACAGTAATTAGGATGTAATACACAGCACCGCATTATGCTCGTCGCCTTAGGACATGAGATGTTTTGTTACCCCAGTAATTTCACTAGCTACAGCGCCCTACAAACCGGAACACAGTATGTTTGCCAGCTGCAATACGCGCTGCGGTGGTATCTATGTAGACGGTCTCCAGCAACAGAAACCCACCACCAGTGTTATATACAACCACTATTATATATACAACTTCTTGCTTAAGACGTTTAGTTAAGTATTTTAACAACGCCTAAAAACAGTTAATTTCTTCATTCATCATCATCAGCCGACAGACGTCCACAGCTGGACATAGAACTCGCCCTTCTTCATTGGTTTACTCAAATTCATGACACCTATGATGTCTTTGTGTCTGTGATGCTTCCATACTTAACTTTCTCTTGCTGCCAGGTGGTTGTGGTGATGTAGATGGTCCTTTTAACCTCTCTATCTTAAAGTGTATTGACGCTTGTCTAAAATAGCTTTGATGATAAAGTTCATTACTTTAGAAAGCCTACTCTCTCTTCTTTTAAACAATCCACTCTTCATTTTAATTTGGTGATGCAGAAAATTAAGATTATCACATATGCATTAGTCAATATTAACACGAAATGATCAGTGGGGGGTATCACATCAACATCACGGTCGAGGTTAGCCATGCGCGTTTATCTATGTTTTAAATTAATATTTGGTTCTTACCTCTAGAATTTCGTTAAAGAATTTTCTAAACAATTTCCTTCAATGACTTTATATAATAAAGAGGTGAAGAGCTGGGTGGTGCTGGGCGTAATGGGCGAGCGACGCTGGGACGGTGGCGAGTGGCACTTTGACGGCCAATCAATACTAACGGAAGACATTCTCGACGGAAGTGTGCTCCACGTGTCTTATTCTACTAAAAAGACAATTTTTTTTTGTTTGCAAATTTTTGCTTATGTAATAACTTACTGTTTAATGTGAAAGACATACTTTCTCTATATATGTCCTGTTTGTTTTTATGTTCAATCTGGCAATTCAGTCTTACTTCCGTTTGGGTTTACTTTAAAAGTTCAATGCTTAACGTTTTATACATTAGGTGAACTTAACGTCAAATTATGTTTTCTATTTTAAGATTAAGGAGAAATGAATGAGGCAAATCATAGAGAAGAAATTTAACAGAGAAAGTTATAAATAAAGAACAACATGGAATAGGGAAAAAAAAAACTAACACTATATATCACCAATAGAGAATGACTTCTGGTGAGAATCGCGGGAAGCCATTAGATGCGAGCAGCGCGGCACCGAGCGATTTGGAGACCTTTGGAGAGGTCCATGTCCAGCAGTGAATGTCTATCGGCTGATGACTATATACCATCAAATAATTTACACGAATATTTAACTAGATACAGTTTATTATTAACTAGACAAAACAATAAATATATTCCCTATCTTCACCACGATATCTATAGAACCATAAGGCTTTGGAATTTTGTAGGAATATTACTTGGTCGGAGTGTAAATCAGCTATGAACGAATTTTACGAAATGTTACCCTCAAAATAGGTTGCAGGGGCGTTAATAACTAGAAGGGGCGCGGAGTACCTAGGCTATCGTATGTATATATATATGTGTCTACTATATGTAAAAAGAGTACGAATCTGCGAGAAATACCGAACACAAGTATTCGTATTAAATGGGGGATAATAAAAAAATAACAGCAATTTACCGCAACAATTACTGGCAAGGCCGATAGGTATTATCGGCGAAGTCAGTAGGGATGGCCAAAGCATTATCAGATTGTCGATATTTTTAAATTTATGAGTGATACCGCATCAAAAAGGCTGTGAATAAAAAGAGGAGAAAAAGGAACTGCACTGGTGGGAGGTCTCTGTTTCCGGAGACCGTCTAGGTAGGTACCACCGCAACACCTATTGCAGCGGACACAGTAATGTACAAACATTACTATGTTCCGGTCTGAAGAGTGCTGTAGCTAGTTTACTGGGGTAACGAGACACATCTTACGTGTAGGGCGACGGTCGCTTTGGAGTGTAGTATGTATCACCGTAACTTTACGTTGTTATGGGCAGACGCATCACGTGCCATCAGGTGAATGTTCCGCTCTTCTCGTCGCTAAATTAAATAAAAAAACGTATTATAAGTATAATTATGTATATTAAAATTTGTAAGGCTTTTTATAGGTTAACAATTTAATAATTAATGTATATTAAAATATTATTAATGTACTAGCAGGAGCCTCTTACGCAATACGCAAAAACAGGGGTGTAATGAGTTTAATTACCTTTATATGTTTCAGTATTGAATTTCTTGATTGAAAGTTGGTTGTGGAGCATTATGATTTCTTATTCTGGTGAAGGTTGCGGGAAGCAGTCTGTCGGCTGATGATGATAATTCAAAAATATGTTAAATCTTTTAAAAGTACTTTTGGTATTTTTGCATTTAGAAATGTTTTTGTGCTTGTATTAGGCAAGAGAAAGGAGAGCGGCTGATGTTTAATTAATTCATTTGCTTATAAGAAAACTTGTCAAGTAGACAGGTTAGTCAGGTTGTGTAGTCAAAACAAACTTGTCACAGTTACTTTTAAACTATATATTTAAAGGCGCCAATATACACTTAAATATTTTAACAAATATAGATTTACTAATATCTCTGAGATATCAAATATTCCACAATAATATTTCTGTGTGCGAGACGTTAGCTACAGCATAGTAATAACCAATAGTTCAGTACATTGTAGTTAATTCATATTCGATGACTAAAGATTTTTTTGTTAATTTGTAGTCAAGTTATGATCAATGGCATGCCTATAAAGCGAGCTGAGACATGAATTTTTCCCTAATTTATTTCCTTGGCAATTTAACTTAACATCACTGCTTAAGTAGAGCGAAGCGGGCTTTTCTTGTTTCGGCTTGTATGCCGATACCGCCGCTGGATATAATCAAAAATAAATCAGGTTTTTGTTATGTTACCCTTAAAAAATCAGTGAACAGCGTAAAGGGAGAAAATTAAAAAATTAAAAGAGATTTATGTGCATAGTATAATTTGTAATGAGAGGAAAGTACAAAACAAATATGGGCCAGTTTCAACATAATCGGAAAGTTGTGTTGCCTAACAAAAAGGGTTTGTTTAAACAATGAAATTGGACGGGACGTTACCTACCCACCTTACGAAGGTCCGTCATGGCATACCAGGTATAAAGTACTCGGAATCTGACTTAGTAATTACCGAATGAACTATCTTTTACTTCTTGTAAAGATTAAGGTGAACAGAAATATTTTCTATAAAATTCTGATCGTAAAAAGGATGAAGGAACTCTACGGGAAATATTTTTTTTTTTATTCAACGACACAACGAGACGAGCGGTACATTCCCCTAATGGTAAGTGAAACGGCTTCCATAACAATGTGGCGTTAGTTACGAATGGTACACTGCACCACATTACGCTTGTCGCTTCGAAACTTAGGATGTTAAATGTCATCATCCTAGTAATTTCACTGGCTACAGCACCCTTTAAACCGGAACACAGTAATGTCTGCACCGTAGAGTTTGTAGGCTGCAATAGGAGCTGTGGTGGTAGCTACTTAGACAGTCGCTGGTAACAGAGACGTACCACCGGTAACTAATGTTGATATTGTAATTTTATATAGCTGTATTATATATTCTAATTATATACCCGTAGTTATTTTGTAGATGATGCTGCTTTGTATACAACATCATCATCAGCCGATAGACGTCCACAGCTGGACATAGGCTCTCCCAAAGATCTCCATGTTTGTAGGGATATGGAGGGATTTGGGCCATTTTCCCATGGCCTAATTCGGGTTGGTGGGAGCCAGAGCCTCGTTTGTTGATTAGCAGGGTGCAGCACGAGCAGGTGAGGTTGGCTTGGTTTCCGTAAGTTCAGTATACATCGCAGTAATATTTGCTAAATACTAGTTCACGACTAGAATAGTTGCCGCATGCTTTCTAGTTAAACCTGAACGACTTTATCAATGACTGCATAATAAAAATAGTGAAAGCTATCGTCAGTTTCAGCCACATAAAAAAAATTAAATGTTGATTAATTAGCAAAAAGGTTAACGTACTGTCTTTTGACTTCTTACTTACTATCGATAAGCTCCGTGTGATCCTGTGTAAACATCCTTACTACCGCAACATTGCTATAGTGAGGCGATAGCGAACTGGGTTATACGTAACCAAGTTCTCATGATTCCTTTTTGCTGGTCTCTTTTCAAATTGATTCATATTAAGGATACTGTCGCCAACGTTACGGGCACGTCACTAAACTTTGCGTGACTCGGCTCGTTACTTAAAACGCGATGTGAACCGACAACAATGCAGCATTAATTTGTGTTTGAAATTCTCTTCTTAATTAGCATCATGAAAGGTTCCCGTTTATCACGATATAATAGTTGCCATTGTTTAGGTTTAGGTGGTAAATATTTCGAAGAACAATTTATAATATATATGTATATACATACATTTAGCGTCCTTCACACCGGAACACAGTATCGATTGCACATTACAGTTTGGAAATATTAACTGCGGAAGGTATCTATCTTTTTTGTTTTTTTTTCTTTTGGTTTCGGGGGCGAAAACTTCGAAATATACCCTGCTTCTGGGGGGTAATCAGGGTTATGTGAAATTTTTATTCACTAAAACCCCCTCGGTGCTCTGCATCAGTGCATTCGGAGAAGCTCCGGGATCTCTTATGGAACGCACCGGTGCCTCTCTGCACTTTGTGTGGGACACGTCTCTGAGGGGAGGCTTAACCCTCCTAGGCGGTCCTACACAGATTCGCTTGTTGCGCGATAAGGGCCCCCATCCTCAAGGCACGCGGCACTCCTAGACCCTTTTAGTCGCCTTCTACTACATGCAGGGCTTACCTTAGTCTAATTCTTACAATCCCGAGACTACAAGGCTAGCGAAGGTATACACCTTGACCCGTCTCCGGCAACAAAGTTAGTCAGCAGTTATATATCCAATCTGATTCCCCTAGTTTATCCAAACAGTTCCAGATATAGTGTACTCAGATATATATGTTATAATGTATATAATTCCTAATTTGATGATCAGAAAACTTAAAAGCGTCATGCCGATGAAGCCTTGTTAAAGCAGGAAATGAGCATACGGTTTTGGTATCAAATTGGTGACTTCGACGAATAATTTTTGTTGCTGAATTAGTCGTAAGTCTTCTTATTTGAAGGTCCACATTTTAAATTAGACCTTGTGATAAAGAAAGTAGAAGCGTTATTAAAAAAAAAACTGAAGAAATATATATTTATCAATGATTGGTGCGAGGTTAAGAATTAATTACAGTTTCACTAGAATTAATTACAAGCTTTAGTTTTCTTCGCTGTATAATTTAGGAGTTCGTGAAGGAATGTGATTTTCAGGAAACCAAGAAGAACCTCTATATCTAGAAATAGCCGTTCCTGCTGGGTTCAATGAACCTACATCGGAGTAACTTCAGCGGCGCAGCGGTTGATCGCTTGCGTAGTAACACGAAGGTACAAGTTTCTATTCCAAGGCCTCTATTTCAGAAGTTTTGGTCAATTGAAAGGTTTTTTATCTGTATGGGTATATTGACCCTGGGTAGATACTACCTTCATATTATAAATTTGTCACCATAGCCGCATTGTTTTTTCTGCCGTCATGTGAGAGCCGAAGTATTTCGGGCAGTGCAGATAAATCAAAATTACTCAACTACTAACTGACGGTATTCTCATTTTCCTGCTTCATGCTTAACGTTCTATCTATATAACGAGGTATGTTCTGAAGCTCGGTTTGATATGATGCCGACAGTCACATTTTACCACGGTTCGGTTCCGGAGAATTTTTCTCCAAAGGACCATAAGGAATGACCTCTGTCGATCATTCTCAAAGGCGCCACAGAATAAGTAGTTTTTAGTTAACAAAGCGACCTGCCTGCTTGGTCTTAACTATTTGACGTGATATAGGATGATACTCATTGTATCACTTCGTGGCTCTCACCTGAAGGAAAGATGATATATCTTGTTACTCGAATAACTTCACTATTTAAATCCTTTTTCAAAAACAGGTTTGGCGAAATAGGCACTTCGCTGGTACCTACCTAAGCGGTTTCCGGTAACAAAGGTTTCTGGGAATTCTTCAAAGTGTAATTAGGTTCTTACCAGCTTGGCAATGCACCTATGATTCCTTTAATACTGTGTGTTTATAGACTTCTCAATTGCTTAAAATCAGACGGTTCATAAGCCGTTAGTTACCACTGTGGTATTTTTTTTTAAAAAAAGAGTCGTGACAATAAACTGGAGTCTTAAATATAAACGATTGTCCACGTGAGATACATAATAAAAACAATACTAAACGAGTATAACAATGAAACCTCAGCGGACGAGCCCGCACCCCCGCGCCGCAACCCCCCGCGCACCAAACATTTCATAACCGTTTTGAAAGCGAACAAAACAATAGCATTGTGATCCAATAACCGGGTTAAAGTGTAGAGAGAGGGCTGCAACGCGAAAGCACTGGAACCGTGACCTGGTATGAATAGGAGGGGTAAATCCAAACCTGTCGTAGAAAGCAACTACCGCCCCTAAGAATGGCGGGGTAAAGATTTTAGTGGATGTAATTAATCATAGGGGTGTAAGGGGTCCCGCACTACAACTCACGGGACCCAAGCCAACCTCACCTGCTTGTAGTGCACCCTGCTAATCAACAGACGAGGCTCTGGCTCCCATCAACCCGCATTGGATCAGATTGAAGGGAAATGGCCCAAATCCCTCCCCATATGAACCCCTACATATGTCAGCCCTAGTGCCCAGCGGTACCGAAGGCCATGTAGAATATATGTGAAGATCTTTGGGAGAGGCTTATGTCCAGCAGTAGACGTCTATCTATGATGATGATGAATTATACATAACCTTTATTTTATTGGTGGTAGTTCGCTGTTGCTGGAGACAGTCTAGGTACCACCGCAGCTTCTATTGCAGCCGACAAATAGCAGAGTGCAAACATTACTATGATCCGGCTTGAAGGGTACTACAACTAGTGAAGTTATTGGGATATAGAGACTTCAAATGTTAAGACTTAGTCTTTAAGGGACGTGCACAATATGGTGTCGTATATAACACACTAAGTAACGCCACGTTGTTATTGGCTAGCGTATCATTCACCACGAAGAAAACACCTCATACATAACACTACAGCGCCCTTCAAATCGGAATACGGTAATTTTTGTACAGTAATCTTTGTGGGTTTCAATAGAAGTTAAGGTGGTTCCTAGACGGTATTCGGCAATGGAGACCTACCACCAGGGATGTGTTCGTATGATATGGTATCAAAAAAAAAATTAACTACGTTTTTTTTTTGTTAATAATGATTATCATTGGTTAAACATTTAACTGGTTATTACAACTCGCATAAAATCTGAATGTAAACTGTATAATGAAGTTTTATATACATCTTACTGCATATACAATGTACGTATATAGATAACAATACGCGGAATCGAACCCCTGCCGCCGGCAGATGTTACGTCGCACACCTGGCAACATCTTTTTATGTATATCGCTTACGATGCACAATCTAAACTTTTTTTTTATTGATCATCGGTTAATTTTTTTTTACTTTAGCATTATATCATCGTAACCAGCGTCAAATTGTTATGGCCGGATATCACTTACCATCAGGTATCCGTCCCACTAAAAAAACTAATTTCATTTCTATCTTATCTATTACCTATCAATAAGTATAAATTACAAATTAATTCTCTTTCTCTCTCTATTCGTGCTTTAGTAAGGCTTTAACGCCCACCAGGGGAGATATCGCCTCCATTATGTACCTATGGCGTAGTCCCTTTATTCCCTAAAACAATATTAATATTACTATTATTAAATGAATTTCATTAGTTCATCACCTGCTTCTTAATTTTCTGCTTCTCCTTGTGACAAGTGTGGTATGATTACCTGTAAATGTAAAAAAATAACAATTATATATGTTGTTTAAATATATAAAAAAAAGAGAAATAATTAACTAACTAACGCAGTGAAAGTGAAATTCTATGTTTAGGTTAATATTTGTTACAAAATGAGATGAAATACACTGTGGAAATGGTGAAAAAGTAACAAGAAAATGGGGAGAAAGATAGAAAAAAGATACAGAGAGCGATTCATCGATTATTTTTTAATGATTGAATTAATCATCATCATCAACCTATAGACGTCCACTACTGGACATAGGCTTCCCCCGAAGCCCTCAAGTCTCGGGCTAGTAAGAATAGCACTAAAGTAAGCGCTGCCTGTGGTAGATACCGACTAAAAGGGTCTAGGAGTTTCGCGGGCCTTAAGGGTGGGAGCCCTCATCGCTCAACAAGCAAACCTGCGTGGGACAGCGTATGGCTCAGCGATGGTGCCTAGAAGGGTTAAGCCCCACCTCAGAGACGTGTTAAAGACAAAGTGTATAAGGGCACTGGTGCATTCTATAAGAGATCCCGGAGCCTCTCCAAATGCACTGATGCAGAGCACCGAGGGGGTTTTAGTGAGTAAGAATCTCAAATAATCCTGACTTCCCCTCAGAAGCAGAAGAGTATTTTTTGAAGATTTCCCCCGAAACAAAAAAAAAAGCCTCCCCCGAAGACATCGATCGGTCCAACGTTGCTCGCATCCAGCGAGTTCCCATGACTCACCAGATCATCGGTTCACATTGTGGCAGGCCCCCAAAACTAAAAAAAGAAAGAACAAAAAGACAGAGAGAAGAACGGTGGAAGCTCTTAAAGAACATTTTAATAAACATAGAGTTTGAATAGTAAAATATTTCCAGCATCCGGTTTCGTCTGTCCGTGCGCATACGGCGGCAAAGTATTGAAAAAGGTAGGAAATATACATAGAAACGCTTTTTATCTCCTTCTCTCACATGTCTAAACCTACAAACGTATATACAGTCGTCTTTCATCCGTTACAAATTTTCGTTTCATTAGATCCAAATCATAACACACCAAAAAGGTTTCACTTGGAAAAGTAGTGTGTACTGTTTTTTTTTTATCGCCGTATGTGACTACACGAAGAGCTGATAGGATTATCGTACCGGACCAGGAAAGAGGCACTCAATATGGTAATGTGTTTAATCATGGCCGCATTGTGAAGGATGCGAGCGATGCACAAAGGGCGTCGTCTTACAGATATGCTCTCGAAGCATTTATGGTAATCCATCAGTACCATGTTTATATAAGTTCTTTGTTTAATGGTCATTGACTTTACAGTATCGGTGAGGCGGCGGACAATATGGTCAAATAAAGAATCTTCTCAGTTTGTTATCGGATATTTAGTTGTTTCAGGTCATATTCTTCTCCTCTCTCTGATAACTTAGATCAAAATTACGGTTGCAGGCAAGGTGGTGAGAGAAAAACCACGCAATCGATCATCTAGTCTCTAGTCTGACCAAGTGAAGGCACTCATGGGACTCAATCTAAGCTGTCTGAAAAGCAGAGGACAGGACTGAATAAAAGAAATGGTAAAGTACTACGAAGTACGAAGTAGTAATACGAAGGTACTGACCAACACTTATCACAACGAGATGAACAAAATTGTTTCGTGATGGTAAGTAACTATCATGCTTATAAAAGATTGAAATGTAAAATGTTAATTTATGTTACCAAAGTAATTTCATTACCAGGTAACTAAAATTAACATAGTTTTGGTTTTTCTACTTGTAGGTCTCTGTTGCCCGAGACCGTCTAGGTTTAGTTCTAGACCATTGCAACGCCTATTGCAGCCGACAAATAGTACTGTACATACATTACTGTGTTTTAGGAGCGCTATAATTAGAATTACTGGAGACACGACACTCAACACCTTTTTTCTTTAACTCTACGAAGCGACGAGACGAGCGGGAAGTTCGCGTAATGGTAGACAAGATTTCTGTCTCAAGGCGACGAGCGCAATGTGGTGCAGTGTATAACATCCTTACTAGCAGTACGTTGCTATGGTCACGCGTAACACTTAACATCAGGTGAACGTCCCACCCATTTCGTCGCTTCCTTGAATAAACAACGTCTCTTCTCTTCTTAAAGTGGTTCTCCAACTAGCGAAGGTTGGCGATCAGTTTCTGTCTCTGGTTCGGCGGAACAATACGGACGCCCCAGATAACTGAAATGTCCGTACAGGTAAATGTACGGAACATCACGACTTAGTAAATCCATAATGTATTCTAAGTCCGTCAGCCCGTTTAGGTCTCACTAGGCAAGTTCGAATGGTGCCTAAACGAGACTCCATTAACGGCTTAGCCGTCCTGATATGGCCGAGCGGGCACTTTAAATTCAGACCTAGATTCCAGTTAGGCGCCCTGCCCGTATCAATCGGCATTTACCATACGCTTTGTGAATGTTACACGAGACACAGATGCATTTACCATCAGGTATATTAAGGTACTTGGCCGCAACTTTTTAATATACGTACTTCTTGAAAGTTTTTCTGTTGTTAATAGTGCATCAGGTAAAAAGTACTAAGTGAATTCAGTCTCGATTCCATACATCAGGCAGATGATATCGCACGCTCTAGCCCGTTAGCCATGTTAGTCTCGGGCTAGTAACTATAGCACTAAGATAAACCCTGCCTGCCGTAGAAGGCGACTAAAAGAGGCCCTTATTATTCGACAATAAAAACCGAGAAGGGCTACAAATGCTAAGTGCTCTTTAGATTGCTGTATCACAGCGAGGGTGCGAAGTAAGGGGTGTATACTTACTTAAGACCTGTTTAGTAAAAGTGCCGAAAGGCACCGGTATGTTCCGAAGAAGATCCCGAAGCTCCTGCTCACGCATTGAAGGAGACAACGGAGAGGGATTTAGTTAGTTTCTATTCATAACTATAACTACTCCCTCACTATTTTCTAGGTTTCTCTAGAAGAACTTCTTCCTGGTATAGCTCGTCAAACAAGAGTGTGGATAGCAAACTGTATACCAATTTAAAGGGCGCTATAGTAAGTAAACTTACTGGGGTAACGAGACTTAAAATCTTATGTCTAGGTTTTCCTTATGTATGGTTAGGATTATCGTAAGCAGCGCGATATTGTTATGAGCCGGCATATACTACCAAGTGAACTTTTACCTCCTTTCTTCGTTTGATCATATAAAAAAATCTTGCCAAAAAATCGGGTGGACCGACGATCTGGTGAAAATCGCGGGAACCCACTGGATAAGAGCAAAGCTGGACCGATCTATGTGGAGATCTTTAGGAGAGGTCTATGTCCTGCAGTGGACGTCTATTGGCTGATGATGTTGATGAAGAGAGCTGTAGCTGTCTCTATGAATCTAACAGCATTAGTTTAGACGTATTTCAGTACCTTTATGTTTTAAAAATAACACTATGAGACTATTTATACAACAGTTAACCGCTTTTATTCGTCTGTACAAGCATATTACGGAAGGCGAGTGCACTAAACAAGGGGTTGAAGCATCCTATAAATGTTGATAGGTCCCTTGGAAGGTGCCCGCGAGGAAGCCCCGACTTCCGGGAAATTTGCAGCCGAGTATATATTTTATATACTATACCAATCTTTTAGTTTTATAGACAATAGACATTTATTTAAAAAACCATTACTTTTTTTACTTCAATCGCGCCAAAGTGTAAACTTAAGGAAACGTATTTTTTAATATCACAAAGTTGTCAAACGAATGTACATCCGGTTATATATGACACACCCGCGACAGAAATGTACTTGTCAAGATGATTACTCAACGACGTAGTGCCATCGTCGTTATTCTAAGAATTTTAATTGAATCTCCACTGAAAACTGAAAACCACGATTTTTGTACACTACTAGTTAATTATAGAAACGAAGGCTTTGGTAATACTTTCAAGAAGTTAAAACCTTCAGTTTGAAGCTAAACCTACTAGTGGCAAATCCCTGTTGCCGGAGACCGTTTAGGTAAGTATCATCGCAATTGCCATTTCAGCCGATAAACAATAAGTGTGTAAAAATTACTGCTTTCCGGTACGAAGGACGTCGAAGCTAATGATCTATAATCCTATATCTCAAAGCGACGAATACAATGTGGTGTTGTGTACGTCATTCTATCTAGCGCCACGTTGTTACGGACAGACGTTTCATTTACCAGGCAATATCGCTTCGCTGAGAGCAGGAAGTACCACTTAACGTCAATTGTACAATGTACTTCCGCCCAATAACTAGCACTAGGTTTATGGTTCCATTATGATAAAATAACGTTTTTTTTTTATATTATTGACCTATATTAGGTCAAGGTGGAACTCCTACAATGGGTTATACAACATTAATAATTAGTGTAGTATTTACAGTTCCTATATAATGACGCTACCGTGAATATAATATAGGAACTGAACATGATTCCATAATATAAGTAACTGGCTTTTTCATTTTATTCTATAAGAATATTAAGATCAATTATCTCGAATATGAATATAGGAATAGGTACTTAAAAAGATAATGTAACTATCTGTAAAGTTAAACTAAATTTCAAAGTATAAAATAAAATCTTGAAGTAGTAAGAGGGGCCACCAAACTTTCTTTTAAAATCTCTCGTCTCAAGAGTATTTCTTATCAGTCGTTTAACTTATATATTTTGAGCATCTCTCTCTTTTTAACTATAAAAATACGCTTTAAATTTAGATATATACTCTTTATGATGAAATACTAAAATAAATATATATAAATGAATCCAAATATAGCGTTGTAGCCGAAGCAAAGTCCATTGATCTCAAAGCGATAGTACTTACAAGCAAAACTTAAGATTACCTTCAAGACGGGAACGAGGTTGAGCAATAAAAAAAAAACGATTGACAAAAACTTAGCTCTGTTCGTCGCCGAGTTGAATAAACTTATTGTGGCACGAAGGCCAATATCGTGTTACGGGTAACTCATGCATTTTGTATTGTTCGATTACGAGCTGGCCGATCGAGTATCGCGGAGGTAGACCGTTCGTTCGTTGATTTATTTTGATTTGAAAAACAACCAACGAAATATGTGTAATCACTGCTCGACAATACTTCCAACAAAAACACGTATAACATACAAGCGAGCAAACATAAACAACAATCAAACGACAACAACTAAACGATAAACCTTTCCCGTTTAATACACAGCATCCGTTTATTTAACTGTGGAAACTATGACATATTACCAAAGCAAAGCTTTTATAAATTTTGCTATAAAACATATTGTTTTAAGTATATACTTATATGTGACGAGAAACAATCTTGCAGTTGGTGCACCATGAGTATGGGGTCTCCATAAAGTAGTCCCGAGATGAATGGAGATTCATTGGCCCTTCAAACGCTAGGAAAGAACACGGACAAGGTTTCAGTTGGTGCAATTCTCCATATAATCATAACATACAAAAAAATTAACAATCTTTATTTTTGATCGACAAAGCGCCGAGACAAAGGATACGTTCACCTGATGATAAGTGATACGCCTGTCCCTAACAACGCGACGATAATTAGGATGTTATATACTGGACCACAATGTGCAGATCGCCTTGAGACATACGTTGAGTCTTCTTACCTCAGTAATTACACTAGCTACTTAGCGCCCTTCAAAACGGAACACAGTTATGTTTATACACTGCTGTTTGTCGGCTGCAATAGGCCCTGCGGTAGTGTCTACCTAGACAGTCTCCGGCAACATGACCTACCATCAGTCTGTCTAGAATTTCCTTTTAAATTTTGACGTGTATAAATGCTTTCCTGTCTATTTTATATCATACAGACTTTCATTTTCATTTATTTATAAATTATATTATTACATCAAAGAGATATTATAAAATAAAAAAATAAGAAAACACGGCAAAAGTAGTATTATGGGGAAGTTAATTAGAAAAAACTTAAGATACTCCATGGTTAGAAAAAATTGTCATGTAATTTACGGTACCTCAACGACTTCCTGTACTTGGAAGTGATGTCAAATATTTCAATATCTTCACGGCGGGGGAAACCGCGCGTCTTTGTTTGAAGCTTAAGGGGACTTAAAGCGAGGGATGCTGTACAAGACCGAGGGTAGTTCGCGATTATACTCACTTAGGTACTGGTGTAAGTTTGCCGAAGGTGGGGTGGCGGTGGCATAAGCAGCGAGCACTTGTACAGTATTTGTTGAAAATATTACCTATGCGAATAACGCGCGGTTCACGAGGGAAACGAGAATATTTTATATCTTTAAAAAGCATAAGAATAATCTTTATCATTGTATGAAATGGATTTTAATGACCAGGTTTTTCACACACATCGAGCAAGACCTAGAGCTATAGTTTGCCATGAAGGCCTCTACCTTCATTTCCTTCGACCCTGGTAACTCTTTTAGCCGCCTTTCAAAGACAGGAAGGCTTACCTTAGTCCTATTCTAAATAACCCGAGGCTACAGAGCAGAGGGGTATAAGGACCTAATGGCATATCTCATGACTACAAAGAAAATAGTCCGGAGTAAATGGCCTAAATTCCATCACATGGGTAGACGTATTGCATCAGATGAACATCTCGTCTCCTAGTTGAATAAATAAAATTATTAAAGCCGATTTCATACAGGATAACAGTCTACCTAAAGAACTGATGCAGGGGTAGGCGGACTGAGAGTCATAGCCCGCCTGGTTCTTCATAACCAAAATAACCAAACATGTTCGTATGTCTTTAAAAAAGAATACGAACGTTTGATGAAAGTTGAATAGGTTACACTTATTTCGAGCTTCAAGTATTAAGCATGACTCGTTTAGTTGTAAGCTCGGGCGATGAGGAGCTTTAGCGTTATTTAAAAATAAAAAAAATATTTTATTTTGGTAATACTACTTTCGCTAATTATAAATTGGCAACAGGAACGATCCTGAGTGCCGAGCATTCTCGCAGGCCAGGTCGGTAGCCTGGCAAGCCACAAATTGCTCCGCACATACATATATATATATATATAGGTGAGAGATTTTCATCATTGTGGAGACTCATCACGGTATCTCTGGAACCATTAGGATTGGAGACTTGAAATTTCGAAGGAATATTCATTTTGCCGAGTATAGGTTAGCTTATAAAAGATTTTATAGAATTCCTTTCCCAAAGGGAGTTTCTGGGTGTTATATACAACTAAGCGGGCGGAAAGCAGCTAGTAAAGAATATACTGAATTATTATGAGTGTTGGACACGAGGATATTATTCATAATCCTTTGTGCTTCCATCCACCCACCTCCATCCACCGGCGCACGAACACGATGCGACATGCACTTCGAATACAAAGTCAGTTGTTTATTTATATAAGTTGAACATATGTTTACATCCTAACGGTATGTATTACTACATCTGTTACAGGTCGCCGGTTCGAGTCTTGGCGAGTCAAAAACAATTGCTTTACCAACGTTAGTGTATACTCATGGGTGTGCTTGTATGTCAATTTATTATAAATCAAAACAATTATATACATACTTGATTATCGTCGTATATTTAGTTTTCATAGTTTAAATAAATCATCAATACATATTATGATCTAATACCATATATTATATTTTATATAATAAAGATATGGCAAAGAACTGTTCTAATATTTATTTTTTTATTTCTTTTGTACAGGAAATAGATATAAATGATTGAAGCCGTAACAGTTCCTCGTTCGAAACATGTAGGCGCCACGCGTATCTAAAAGACCGGGTTCTATTTATTATCTGTAAACTTAAATTTCAAGTGAAGAACATCATTACGAAAACTACTTGTTCCGATAAACAGATTTCGTAAACATGTAACGATCACCAATCTGCACATAGCCAGAATGTGGCCTTGACTTCTTGAAGGAAAGGCCCCAAGTCCAAGCAGTGGGAATATTAAGGGTGTTACTTCAATGCTCATGAAAGTGGAGGAAGCGAGAGAGGTATGCCAGGATGGAAGCAAGTGGAGAGAGGTGATCTCTGCCTACCCCGCTGGGAACGAGGCGTGATATAAATGTATGTATGTTACTTTAATTTATGAAAATATGTACTATGAGAGAAAACTAAACCCTATAGATACATTCCAAGTTGTCTTATTTCCGTTACACATTTACGTTTCATAGAATCCCATTCACGCCGTCCCAAAAGATGTTTATACTGATGGTAAGTTTCTCTTGCCGAAGACGTCTAGGTAGGTACCGCCGCAGCGCCTACTGCAGCAGACAAACAGTAGTGTTCAAACATGACTGAGTTCCAGTTTGAAGAGCGCTGTGACTAGTGTAATTAGTGTAGTAACGAGACTCAACAGCTTATGTCTCAAGCAAGAAGCGTAATGTGGTGCAGTGCATACCATCTTAACTATCGCCACGTTGTTATGGGCCGGAGTTACGCTTACCATCAGTACAACGTGCCGATCGTCTCGTCGCTTTATTACATAAAAAAAAATGTTTCACTTGAAATAATCAATTTCACTTACATTTTATATGCACGCACAATAAGGATCGTATGTATTAATTAATGCAAGACACGAACCGCTAACATGCATGAGGGCCATATTCGCTTCCGGTCTGTGAATGGTGTATACAGACGCCGCCGTAACAACAAATTGGCATACAATTGGCAAAGGTCTTGCATCATATCAAATGTTACGACCAATACTTTAGTTCTTACCTTAGAAAATATTTAAGTACTAAGTCTTATCTTTATAACTTAGCTTTATACTTTGAATTAATTTCAGCCATACCTTCAGATAAATACAAAAGTTTTCTAAAGACAGCATAAAACGATATGCGGGGTATAGTACAGCAATTACTATTATTATACAGCAGTATATAGTAGCAACAGATAGGGTCTAGGAGGGTGAGGTTAAGGGTATTTTTTCGGTCCCCCTGTTACGGGACACCCCAGCGGAAGATTCGCTATCAATGCGAACTTATCGATCCAATGAGAAAACGTGGAGGTTGTGTACAGGACAGGGTAAAGAACAAATAGATAAAGGATAGATATGTGTTCAGGAATAAAATACCTTTCAAATCAGTTCTTTTCTATGTATAATAAGTTAATTTTAGACCAAGAAATTGAGATATTAAGTGATAATTAAGCTGAAGATGATAAAGTTAACTCGGACGGAATTCTATGCGGAATATATAAATTGCATGTTGACAACCACAAAGGTATGCTGTTATTAGCTGTAGACTTACAATATAAGGGTCATCATTATCATCATCAATCAGCCTTTAGATATAGGCCTTCCCGAATGTCTTCCACGAAATGCGATGCTCAGCTTCTCGCATCCATCCACTTCCGACAGCCCTGATGATGTCGTCCGTCCATTTGAATAGAGGGCGTTATACACTTCTGCAACATGTACGCGGCTTCACTCCAAGACCTTTCTCCCCCATCGGCCGTCAGCTTGCAGATTTTGAGAGCTACTTCAACGACTTTAGTTCTACGTCCAATTTCTTCGTTCCGAATTTTGTTCCTTAGAGAAATGCCAAGCACAGCTCTCTCCATCGCTCGCTGTGCTACTTTGATTCGGTGGACCAGCCCAATGGCCAGGTGCTATGTCTCTGCACCGAAAGTAAGGACCTTACTAACATAAGGGTGAAAGCTAGCAATTCTAATCCGAAAAAGCCCTGATACCATCAAAACTCCATGAGGCTGGTAATCAAATAAGGCGATTCATATCATTTGTTTTTTTTTTATACCACTTAGGTGGCAAACAGGCTTATGACCCGCCTGATGTTAATTGGTTACAGCCGCAGCCTGTAACCGCCAGTAACACCAGAGGTATCACTGGCCGTGTTAAAAGTTGTAAGATTTTTCTAATTAGGTAGATATACGCAGCACCAGCACCGCATTGTGCTCGATTCCTAGATGTCTAAGATGTTAAGTCTCGTTACCACAGTAATTTCACTAGCTGCATCGTTCTTCAAACTGAAATATAGTAGCACATTATTATTTGGAGCTACAACGGTAACTACAGAGGCGGTCTCCGGCAACAGGGAGTTACCAAGCTAAGTAAATTTGTATCCTATATTACGAGCATATTTTATATATCATCATCTCGATGGACGTTCATTAGTGGACATAAGTCTCTTTTTAAGATATGGATCTTTACGTAAATTGATTTTAAAAAAATCATTGGGAGCCACTAGTCAAAAACATCGCAAGCATGTGTTTGTGGGAGACATTACAGCAGACCAATGTTTTGTGTTTTTTGGTAATAATTCATAAAGCTTTAAAGCGTCAATTAGAATATTTTAATAAGGAGTTAATAAGCAAAATGATCACAAGTTAAAGTATCAAAGATCACTTCCACGAGCGGTACCAGCTCCGGCTCACGGGGTACAGTCACGAAGCGGCCGCGAGTGTTCGTGGATCGGCGATGGTATCAGCCGAGCGGATTTATACAGGTACGCCCAGTACCGTTAGGACTGATGACCCCTATCTCAAGAAACTCTGAATTATGCTCTCGCAAAAGTCGGCTTTATTACGGCAGACCCTATTTTCCTATAGAACCCTACTTTCCGTTTAACTATATGAAAATAATCCAATATGGTAGTACTCTCACATTATCAGATAATATGGAGTTGATATTGGAATGGAGATCTTTGGGAGAGTTGTATATCCACCAGTGGACAAATATCGACTAATGACGATGATTATAATTAAAGTCCCTTGTGCTTATAATGAAAATAACATGCATTTAACTAATTGTAATGATTTTATATTGCAGATATGGTTGTTGTTGAATTAATGGTCGTATTTTATTCTTCTGATGATAAATAAAAAAAAAATCTGATGAAACGTTTTTCTACCTCTTTGACTAGTCTGGTAAATATAATGATTTTATTACTTACAGCGCCTTCAGGCTGGATCGCAGTGACGTTAGCACACTACTGTTTGAGAGTGGAAATTAGAGTGCTAACAACCTAGACGGATTCCGGCAACAAATATTTATCCACCATGCACTGTGAAGACATCATCGGTTTAGTCTTCAGATGAACAATAAATACTCCCCAAAAAAAAAAATCTTAAAATATAGTAAAGCTATTGTTAAATATAGACCCATAAAAACTTACGGAGGGAAATTTAACCCAATACCCACAATCAGTAATTAACGCGCAAAGTCTGTTTTCTTTCCAATTAAGATAACTTGAAGCATTAAGATAATGAGGAGCAGCTGTGTTGGACCCAATATAAATATAAAATGATAGATAACTATACAAAAGTACAATATTATATATATATATATATATATATATAAATGAGCACGGTACGCAACGGCCACGACTTTCCAGCTCACGTAGACCGGCTCTTTATAATTCCTCGTCGTGCGGCACACAAAAGAATAAATCTAATTATGATATACTTGACCCCTACGGCGCAGTGGTTAGAAGGCGTTCTTTGATTTAATTAATAGATATATGGTAGTAGCGATCGTAACCGTTAAAACACTACCAGCTATCATTTAATCGGATGCCTTTATTAAATGGAAATATGACGGTCAGAAGATTTACTGGTGGTAGGTCTCTGTTGCCGGAGAACGTCTAGGAGGGTACCACCGCAGCACCTATTTCTGCCGCCAAACATTACTGTGCAAACATTACCGTGTTCCGGTTTGAAGGGCGCTGTAGCTAGTGATATTACTGGGGTATGGAAACTCAACATCTTATGTGTCAGGCGACGAGCGCAATGTGGTGCATACCATTTTAACTAACGCCACGTTATTATGGGCAAGCGTATCACTTACCATCAGGTGAACGTTCCGCTGGTCTCGTCGCTTACTTACATAAAAAAAAACTCGTAAAGTTTTAACTAAAACTAATATAAAAAGACTTCAGACTTATGGTCCAGGGAAAGAGTGACGCTACGAGGAAGAACGCTTATGAGATGAACTTATAAAGACGCCAGTAAATGGCTCATCATCGTTACCACTACACGAGTGCACTAGGAAGTCGGCTATCGGAGAGGAATAACGACGTGTTGTTAAACTTGCGACCAACACCTGAAGTCATGACCACGACCACTCTGTCAAGAGTGATACCGACGAAGAAGAATGTAATATTAACTTTATTATACGTAGTTATTATTAGTGTAATAACATTATATAATATTATAATATCGGTGGCACAACTTGCGCAGGAAGTTCTAGGTTAATAACATCGCGAACGGATGTTGTTGATGTTGTGTGAACTACTAATAAAATACTTCATATTTACTCAAAGTAGATCTCTGTTGGCGAAGACCGTCCAGGTACCACCACAGCTCTTATTGCAGCCGACGAACAGCAGTGTGCAAACATTACTGTGATCCGGTTTGAAGGGTGCTATAGCTAGTATTACAGTGGTAAAGAAGCTCAATATCATACGTCTCCGGCTACGACTGATTTGTGGTGCAGCGTACATCATCATAACTAGTGCCAAGTTGTTATTTGCAGCCGTATCATTTACCATCAGGTGAACAAACGGCTTGAAGGGGTTAATTTGCATTTTACATTTAACTGGCAGTAGGCAGGGCACATTGCTCGATGAACCGACGGCTGATGGGGCTGTAAGGTCTTCGAGTGTCGCTCGCGTACCGGTAGACGTAGTGTTGGAAGGCCTCCCACAAGGTGGACGGACGGTCTGGGGAGAATCGCGGGAAGCCACTGGACGCAAGCAAGGGGGGCAATTCGACGTGGAGATCTTTGGGAGACGACGTCCTACAGTGGATATTTATCGGCTGATGATGATAATGATGAACAACCGGCTCATCACTTCGCTTAATTGAATAAAAAAAGGTGCATATTAACTGTGACTGTGTGATAAAATGCATATTAACTATCACGCTTTAAACTTACTGCAAAGCGATATTGAGGTTGTATCACACTGGATTTAATAAGTGGCTCATACTCCAGTCATTAAGTGAAGATAATTAATGCTTATGAACGCTTAATAAGCACCAATTAAAAACATCTGCCGCGAACGCTGCTGCGACACAATGCGGTTTATCAGAGGCTGCTGATTGCATACTTTGTATCATTACTATGCGAGTAGTAATGTGTTAATTAGATTATCTTCACGGGATTAACTGACAAAATCAGGTTTTTTCATCTGACCTGGATACCTTCAATAATGCAATGTTCTTTGTGGTTGGTCATTAAGTAGATGAAGATCAATCAATATGAAAATATAGATGTATCGTTAATTCAGTAAAACAGGCTATAGTATAGTACTTGGCTTAGACGTACTCTCAACTAGACCACCTCCAGCAATATTACTAGCGGTAAGTCTGTGTTGCTGGAAACCGTTTAAGTACCACCGCAGCTCCTACTCCTCCCGCCAAACATCAGTGTGCAATTATTACTGTGTTCGAGTTTGAAGGGTGCTATAGCTAGTGAAATTACTAGGGTCACGAGATTTAACATCTCGCGTGACGTCGACAAATAGCGCTCGTCGCCTGAGATATAAGATGCTGTCTCGTTACCACAGTAATTACACTAGATAAAACACACTTCAAACCGGAACACACTAATGTCTGCACAGTACTATTTGGCGGCGGAAACAGGTGCTATGGTGGTACCCACCCAGACGATCTCAGGCAACATAGACCTACCAGCAGTAAAAGTAAAATATGTTAGTTTCCTCAGATTATTCTCTTCACCGGAAACTCAGGCTCAGTGGAGATCGAACCCACGTCTCTTCGACATGTATAACATGCACGATAGCTTTTCAAACTGAGCTATCATTCCTATGTCAACAGCCAATTTAGATCTCCACTGCTGGGGCACAGGCCTACCTTCAATATGAGGGCGATAGGCCATAGTCACCACGAAGGCCCAATGCGGATTGGTGACTTCACACACACCTTACAATAAATTCCAATTCACGTGCAGGTTTCCTCGCGATGTTTCCCTTCGCCGTTTGTATTTCGCTGTTGCAACTAAAGTTCACAAATGTACATAACTTAAATATTAAAGTCATCGGTACATGCCGAGATTCGAACCCGCGACCTGCGGAATGTAGACCGCACGCTCTAACCATTAGGGCAGCGAGCTACCTCAACACGCCTATACTAAAAACAAATCTATAACTTAACATACTAAGTGTAATGCCGTTATAAAGCACAGTGAATGTATACAGATACGCAAGGTATTACTTACGCAACGCTGGTAAGATGAGGCGGAAGTAATCTGGAGCAGCGACTTGTTACGAACAGATAACTTTATAGCTATATTGCCTGCATTTGTCGGCGTTGTTTACTTACATTTTCACCCCGCGTTGCGAAAAGAAGGGTGTAATAAGTTTAAAATGTATTCGTGCGGAAATATCTACCTATTCGGTTGTAGCATGAATACTTACTCATTTTTTTCTTCAAGGGGGATATCTTCGAAAGATACACTGCTTCTGTGGGTAAGTCAGGGTTATGTGAAATTCTTTCTCACTAAAACCCCCTCGGTGGCCTGCGTCAGTGCATTCGGAGAGGCTCCGGGATCTCTTATGGAACTCACCGGTGTCCCACTACACTTTGTGTTAACACGTATCTAAGTGCCAAACCCTCCTAGGCACCATTATTGAGCCAGGCACGCAGGTTCGCTTGTTGAGCGATAAGGTCCCCACCCTCGAGGCCCGAGAAACTTCTAGGTCCTTTTAGTCGCCTTCTACGACAGGCAGAGCTTACCTTAATCCAATTCTTACTAACCCGAGACTATAGGCCTGGAATACATAAAACTGAGTTAGTCCAATTTTGTTTTTTTTTATAACTTATTCTATATGTCGGTAGTTATAAAAAAAAAAAAATTATAGATCCAGTTAGTTAAATTTAACTGGCGTTTGAAATTATGGAAAGTGTTTAGTTGAATTTGGCATCAATAATAAATATGTATTTCAATGCCAATACTTATGTTTGATATTTAACTATTCATGACTCCAGCTATAATATATCGATTGATTCCTTTACTAGATCTAGACTAAGACTAACTTTGATCTGTTAATTTCAATGGTTTTACACACGATTGCGAGCATCCGGTTCTCAATCTCATGTTCATACATTACAATACATTCAGATAAATAACTTAATCAAGCCTTACCTAACTTGTCGTATCTTCTCAAACTAAAATCAATCTTTCCAAAATTAACAGAAATATTCGTAACATTGCACGATAGTTAAAAAAATAATAAGTTACCTAAGTCTAAGATAATGTTAATTACCACCGCCGACCACAACACAACTTAAACGTCGGTGATATCACAATCGAGTACTAACCTATCTAATACAAAAATAAGTTTTTTTTTGTATTTAAAGTTAAACGATTATTTTAACAACAAACAAATTATTGTTGAACTTGAACTGTTATTCTATCAGAGCGTAAAATTGTTAAAACTCACCCGCAGCTGGAACAAGTTACAACTTAGACCTCAATAGAGCTCTAATGGCGTCCACTGCGGGCCCCGCGCGCTTGGCAGATGTTCCGACACCTGGCGCTTTGTGCCGTATCACTTCCGTCGCAGCCAGTTAACTTATTCACTTATACATGTTATATCGTACTGACTCACAGCAAAACTGTGTCGGTACATTACTGTGTTGCAGTTGCTGCGATGAACATCTTTCTAGCAGATTTCGACTACAGCAACTGTAACGCTTAAATTTTCGTTATGTATCTTCAGCCATCAGCGATCCAACCGTTTCGAACTAACAAACTGCGATAAAGCTAACAACAGTACATACAGTATATTACCACCACATATATTATCATACAACATACATTTAAACTAACAGAGGCCTTCATTGTTTATTTAAGTCTACATCTATCACTGGTTTCGAGTGATCTACCGTCAGCCAACTGGAAGCTAAGTAAAGGAAATGTTTGAATAATTAATAGAGGCCAAAGCCTTGTGAAATTGAAGGTTCATTTCTACATGACTTTAGGTCTTAGTCCCAACTCCCTTTGATCTAAGCTGATCCCAGTTTGTAGAGTATATAACTAATCAAACATGATATTTATTTTTTACGTAATGTAAATTGGAAGCAAGGCTACTTCATGGTAATGATACACTATACTAAGAATGATCGTTGCAAAACTTTGTATTGTATAATATGTTGAAACTTCCACTGCCTTCATCACCAAACGACAAATTTGACATCTCGACAACCCTGTAAATTTACTGTGAAATTCTACCAACCATAACACAGTAATGTTTGCACACCATTGTTTAAAATTTAAAAGCGTTCGTGTCCATTTTCGGGGACTCTTAAAATTGACAAGATTTTGACGATCGATAAGGAACCTTACAGAAATTCAAAATTGTAAGTATTTTTTGTTTTATAAGAAATAATAAATCTTCTTCAATGGACACCTCTTCAAAGAAAAACCAGACCTAAAATTTTTTTGCAAAAGAACAATGAAACGCGTAACACGATTTCCTGATGGTGAGCTTGTCTATAACAGAGGTGATGTTAAGTATAGTTCTACGGCATAGCATTGCACTGATCGGTTGCGGTCTAGTGCCATTTTCGTTATGGCGTTAGATCACACGGTATTTGTCACGGTCCCCAGGCACGACACGGAGAGCATTAAAGGTCCCACAAACTGAACATAAAACCTTTCTAACGTATAATGTCACAATAAACAGCAAAAAATACTTTAGTTTACAACGATCAGAGCAAGAGAATTATTTCACCACTACGTGCTGGACTGGTGGTAAGTCTCTCCCGCAGGAGACCATTTAAGTAAGTACTACAACAGTTCCTATTCCAACCGTCAAACATTGGTGTGCAAACAACATTGCGTTCAGACTTAAAGGGTATTGTAGCTAGAGATATTACTGGGGTAATAAGAAGAAGAGAAACAAGAGAAAGCGTATCGGTTACCATGAGCTGAACATCTCCAGTAGAACAAAAAAAGGATACGAGCTAAAACCTCTCGGCGACAATGTGCTTACTAAAGATTACATGATTTATTTATTTAATCTTGCATACATGAAAGTACCGAAAGCGATGATTTAATGTTTATGTAGCATTCCTAACCAGTAAATCCTGGGAGACAGAAGATGATGTAATGAAAATAGAGATAAATCAGATCCTTATTTATATATATATATTAATATTACACTCACAAATCAGTGTATCACGATATAGTTAAACTAGTTCAAGTAAAGATTAAAAATAAATCGGGATTAAATGGCTGGCTTCCCGGTAACAGCTTATCTGTCAGTGTGCCACAGTTAACGACCGAGTTAAATATTAAAACCCATTCTATGAGGATTAGCATTAAATATGGATCCTCTGTATTATGACGGTATTTCATTTTTGTTTTCACACAATCATGATTAGAAGGAACTAAATATTATGTTGATTCAATAGCAGAGATAGCTAATTCGTGAAGCGGCATAATTTTAGTATTAGATCAAAAGCCTTTAAAGAAGAGAATGATGTATTGTTTTTTTGTTGCACTCTCTACCAAGTTAATGTTTCTAATGTTTTATATGAAAGTTGCAATGAATCAGTCGTCATTACATTGTATGCATGAGAGCAATACTTCAGCTAGTTATTCAGTTTTTGGGACTGAAATTTACGCCATAGAAAGTTACTGCTTAAAAATGTTCTAGTTCATTAGTAGTGACAGTCATTTAAGTTGGAACAGATACTAACCGCCAGGTTTAACTCATCTCACCTTCGCTATATGGTCATATCATCCATAGTTAAAGATTCTACTCTTGTATGGCAAATATTTGAAACCTTCGATGAAAGGCAACCGAAAACCAAAAATATGCCTCGCTGACAATCAAACTAAGATCCCACAGATCTTATGTTACAGACCGTTGACGCGGCGCCATGCAGTGTAACTTGTAAGGTATATTCATACGGATATCAGGGTCTATATGTACATGGAGTAAGTACGGGATTCACAGCAGAAGTAACAAGCCTTACTCTGTATACCTTTCGGCGAAAGTAACAATCAAGATCAAAATACACAGTTAGCAGAGCAAGAAAAGTTTATTATTCAGCTACTTCTTTATTTTTTAACGACGCAGGAAGTTGGCGGTTTTAATTAAAATAAGATATGTTAAGGGGTGTAAAAGGTTCCGGACAACAAGTCACGGACCCAAGCCAACCTTACCTGCTCGCTGCACCCGGCTAATCATCAAACAAGACTCTGGTTCCCACTAAACCGCATGGGGCCAGCGAGGTGGTAAATGGCCCAAATCCCTCATACCATCCCTTATAAACGACGGCTTCTTGTCCACAATGGTACCGGAGGTCATGCTGATATTAAAGTCGTGTGAAGGAGCTGTATGCGGGCAACGCAGGAGCGATCAAAGTGGAGATCTTTGCGGGAAGCCTATGTCCAGCAGTGGATGTTTATCGGCTGATGATAATGAATATGACGAAAGAAAGAGAGGATTAAAATAACATACATAACAATGTGGCACTAGTTAGGATTATATACACAGCACTCTATTGCGCTCGTCCATATGAGATATATGATGTTAAGTCACGTTACTCCATTAAGTTCACTAGCAAGCACGCCCCTCAAACTGGAGTACAGTAATGTTTGACAACAGAAATAGAAACTGCCTAAACTAGTAATAGTTGTCTGTTTTTCGTTACATCATTTCGCTTCATAAAATCCAATTGAAACTTTCCCGAAAGAAGATTCACGAAATTAACTTAGATTTGTCCCGTGTACATCACAGCCCGACCAGCTGCAATCAGCTGATATAAATCAGTCCATGGGCTGTTACGCAAATGCAGCCTGCGACGGTCGCGTTGGAAATTTAAAAATTCTATTTAAATTCCGTAAACGCAAGCAATAAACCGTATCATACCGCAAGCGGGCTGCATAATGTTCGAGCTCGAAATAGGTGTACACGAGTTCCTGTGAATATAGCCTAGAGGGCCAGCAATCACCCGCAGTACGCGGCCGCACGCGCTGCACACGCTGAATATGACCCTATGGTCATCACAACAAAATTTACATTTCAATGGAGCCATGCGACTGGTACACCAATGGAAAACAGTTCCTATGGTGCATACGAATAGAGGCGCTTTTATCTCGAAGCGGTTCTGTGTTACATGGTTTTGTAGCTGAAGCCACAAAACCGGTGCGACTGGTGTCTGCCCAGACAGCAGTTGCTTCGAATGGCGAAAAAAAAATCTTGGAAACTATCGTGGGAGTTAGTTTTCGAGTTAAGATTTAACTTCTCCTTTGCTGGTTAACTTTTACAATACTACCTACGGAACGAGTTATGTCATATGCTTATACGATACATGTGTTTGAATAGAAATAATATTGTACACATCTTTCGTGGTACGAAAATCGAGAACAGAATGTACTGATAAAATGTTAGGATGTTTATACAGCACCAGATTGCGCTCACAAATTTAAAAGCTAGCATAATGATGTTACTAAGATTACTCTAATTCTTTAAGCCTGAACACACCAATATTTAACTAGTTTTTTTTTTTTTTTTACACCGATGGAAGCAGATCGTCCGTTCCAGACAGCAACCCTAGCACTGACCACGATCCTGACATAAGGGAACGACCCTAGAGAGAGAGAGATGCCTATAATTGAATTTGATAAATATATTTAGTACATAATTGTCATATAAACGCACACTACGTTACGTCCTATAACTTGATGAACTGATATTTTCCAAATTTCCGTTTTCGTTATATTGTGGTATTTGGATAAACGAAGGGCAGTTAATTTTATAACACAAACACACAATTTAATTTATTCATACAAATATTAACAAACTTGTAGTAGTAACCGCATTGAAACTATTTCATATTTAAATAAATCCCATTCGGTTGTACAAACAGAATAATTTGCCATAAAACGGAGTCGCTATGAAACAAAAACTTAGTAGCAACTTACTTTGTAAGTGTAATGGCGGAGTTGCCGATCGCTTGGAACGGAAATAGGCATGAATAAGAGCCTCTGTCTAGACGCAGGGAAGATTTTAATACGGCGCGTATATTTAGTTCATGCAGGCGACGTCTGCAGCCGGCCGACGTCATTAAACGGTCCGAGACGGAACCGTGTCCTGGTGGAAATTTATTCCTGAGCATGCTCAAGGAGCCATCGTTATAGTTTTATATAACGCAAGTAATAAAACGACGGCATGGTGAAAATCGCGGGGAATAGTTGTGTGAAGATGGCATAGGATCAATCGCGTTGGGGTCGTTGACGGCCAGTATATGGCCAGGGGTCCTCATCACCTTTTAAACGCACCTGAGGAGGACGATGGCCTGTCGTGGTGTTCGGTCATTGAAGTACTCACGAGGCTGATAGGGTCCGCATAAAACAGATCCCGGGACGTGCTATCCCAGCACAGCGACATGATATCTCCATACGCTGAAGGTGACCACCGAGGGGGTTTTAGTGGGTAAAAGTCTACACATAACTCTGACTTACCCCCAGAACACAGAGCAGCTTTTTGAAAATTTACCCCCGAAAAAAAAATATCAATCGCGGAGAAAATCGAAAGAGAAGTCTTGTTCATTTATGGACATCTAAAGGATGAAATGATAATGAAAATATCTCTGTGATAAAAGCAACAGATCCTTCCCGAACATAAGAGTCCCTATATAATGCCCAGCGCGACTTATTCGCAATAAGATTGTCTATTATAGGATTATCTTAAAACAGTCCTGTTTTTAATTTTTTTGTTTCTCTACCTCTTTCGGGTAAACTCCGAAAGAGTTGAACCGATTATGACTGGATTTCCGCTAACTCATGGCTGAATATTATCGTCAGCCGATAGACGTCCACTGTTGGACATAAGCCTCCCCCAAAGATCCCCACATCGATCAGTCCTGCGCTGCCGGCATCGCCAGACACTTTATGCCGTCATTTTAAGGGGTTTATATGGGGGGATTTGGGCCATTTCCCATCACGCTGGCCCAATACGAGTTGGTGGCGGCCAGAGACTCGTTTGTTGATTAGCAGGGTGCACGACGAGGAGGTGAGGTTGACTTGGGTCCTTTGAGTTATTTTGCGGGATCCCTTACACCCCCCCCCCCATGGCTGGATATGTAAAAAAAATTGTTACAGCAGTTATAGCTTGACCTATGAATCTATTGCGTTAGAGGAAACCGATATGTTCGATGAACGACGGATGGATCACGTTGCCACTGTTGTGAGAGAAGTTTCCAAACCCCAGCGGAAGCATTAAGAGGTCTCACTAACGATTTTAATAATTTCTGTAAAGTGACGAAGGATTTTATGTGGTCCCTGCAATATTATATTATATATGTAGAACAGAGCGAGCAGTCTTTGGCGGAGTTGGCAAGCGGCCGGCATTCTGCACGCCAAGAAACTCACTCGCACAACCAATTATCTTGTTAAGTTTTTGGCAGGCCACGAATACGGATTGAAAACAACGGTCGTGGTTCCTTTGTAGCCACGTTTGCTGTTAACTTATTCTAACTTAAATATAGAGAAAATATTTTAATTTTCGTAATATGGCGGCTGGTGGTTCCGTGGTAGGTCCATACGTAGGTACCGCCGCAGCTCCTATTGCAGCAGACAAACAGTAATATGCAAATGTTACTGGACACTAATTTGAAGGGCGCTGTAGCTTGTAGTAGTGAAATTGCTTGGATATCGAAACTTAACATCCTAAGTCTCAAGGCGATGAGCGCAATGTGGTGCAGAGTATATAATCCTAACTAGCGTTACGTTATTATGGACAAACGTATCCCCACCAGTAAATCATCATCTACTATATTACCTTCAATATATGTATTATGTAAGCGGGTCCGCACTACTCACGGTATCCGGGCCAACCTCACCTGCTCGTGGTGCACCCTGCTAATGGTAAACGATGTATGAAAGACTGAAATAGGATGGAGAATGAATGAGAAATAAAAAAGGGAAAGAAAGAGAAAGAAAGTAACTAAACAAAGAATTGTAAAGATAGAATTAAGTTCAGGCCTACAAATACCCGGAGAAACGAGTATGAAAAAAATGGATGAACGAGGCTCTAGCTCCCACCAACCCGCATTGGGCCAGCGTGGTTCGGAATGGCCTAAATCATAATCATAAGGACCACTACAAACTATGGCTCCTCGGTGCCCTAGCGATGAGAGCAGCGCGAGACCGATTGATGTGGGGATATTTGGGGTGGCTCATATCCAGCAGTGGACGTCTATCGGCTGATGACAAATGGCTATATAATTATAGCACCACTTAATTGGTGACAAAATTTTTAAGTTACAGTCTATGCTGATTATTTATCAGTGATCATGTCCAGATCTGCTGCTGTATATAACTATCCGTCCGTACGCACATTGCGTCAATAACTAACGTCGGCCGAGGTTTGTTTGTACAAAAAAAAAAAAAATAACAATAAAGGAACCGACAATGTAGCCAATACTTTTTTATTTACATAATTTATGTTTATTTACATAGTTTGTTTACAGTAGCCACTGTATCGGCGAATCGAAAACAATTTTAATTCAAAGATGAGATTTTATTCCATTTATATCTCGGACATCATATAACTTATGCTTTATAAATAAAACTTTGATTATTTTGTTGTTGTGTAAATGTTCGAACTACCAGCTCTTTCTTGGACATATAATTTGATTAATATCGAGATTTTTTTATACAAAACAGTTATAAGAGCATTACGTTACATAAGTTTACGCATTACGTTACTCAAAGACAATATCGATCTATTGACATATTAACACAGATGTGAGATTTAATATTTGGCAGTAGAAACCGGAATTAAATGCGTTTCCGTCAAGAAGCTTATAACACAACGTTTATTTATTTTATCAAGGACCACGGAGAATTCGGCAATGCTGCAGCAATATGTTTTCATCAATATTTTTCCCTTTATTCTAGTACAAAGATAGAATCAATATTATCCACTACGATTACCAAGTGCAAGTTGAAAATTGCGCATATCTACGATAGCTGCTGTTTTTGATACATGTCCTTTTGTGATACGATGCTGTCTTCATAAATAAGATAACGCCTTCTTCCACTGCACTATAAAATAAAGCTATCACTCTTTTATCCTCGAAAGAGAAACGCCGCACGAAATTATGTTTTGAAAGCCTTATCACTATATGTGTGTAGACGTTAGTGCACCACGATGGTGGTAGGTCTCTGTTGTCGGAGATCGTCTTGGTGGGTACCACCGCAGGGCAAATTTCTGCTAAACATTACTGTGTTTAGGTTTAAAGGGCGCTGTAGCTAATGAAATTACTGGGGTAACGAGACTCAACATCTCATGTCTCAGGCGACGAGCGCAATGTGGTGCAGTGCATACGATCTTAACTAACGCCATGTTATTATGGGAGAGCGTATTGCTTAACATCAGGTGGACATGGCGCCCGTCTCGTCGCTTAATTGCATACAGGAAAAGGTCGGTATGTGTTTTCGTTACATTAAAAATATTTTCTCATAGAGGTACTGTAGTAATATCGCCGTATGCCGTCGCAGTGGAAAGCTAGTGTGTGTGTATTCTCTTTGCGCTAAAATTCCCGACGTAAATAGCAAGAGTTGAGATTGAATAAAGTTTTTTATTGTCACTACGGACCAAAGGGAGGAGGACTGCGAAGTTTAATCAAACGGGCCGGAGGTAAATCTAAAAAGATTCCCAACTTGTTAACCTTTACGGATGAAGTTGGAACTAGTGTTGAGTGAAGTGGAGGTCCTTGTGTACAGTTACAAGTGAAAAAATAGGACAACGGTGGCACATTTACTGTGATTATAGTATTAAGACTTCTGCTCTGCTTCATAAAAATAACTACGGAACTTTATAGAGAGCGTTTCTAAAGTTAGCATAATAATGTATTATTAGTAGCACATTGTGTTATTCACTAAGATATGAAGGATGCTGCTTAAAAGTTATCCAAGAAAATTATTAAACCGTTGCTTTATTACAATATTATTAAAAACCTTATAATTAACAACAGCCGTTTTGTTGTTTCTGTTACTGAATTGGGATATCTATCAAAAGGAGAGGCAAGACTCCAAACGCTAGCCCCGTGCGGCTTGGTTTAAAACCTTAACCTTACCTAAGTTAAAATTACTTTTTATCCTCCACCAGAGCGTTTAGTTCAAGTCAAGAGATTTATAACAACAGTTAAGTGTTCAAATCGAACCTGATTGAATTTGTACCCTGGACACAGTCACAACTAACTCAATAAACCGACAAACTATGTTGAGATTTGTCACGGTAAGCTCGTATAAAATGTCACGTAAAATCGGATGTCCACAAAGTGTACGGTATTGTAATGTATACACAGAGAGGGGGTGAGGGTCCGCGTGTGTTTGTGTTAGTGTGCCGACACTCCTGTCGCACTCAATGGACACAAATTAAATGCGACCGGGGTGAGAGGAGCTGACGCACCGAATGATTGATGACGTGCCGCTACAACTGAATTGGAATGATGTATAGATCATTTGTGTGCACGTTATTCTGTGTGTGTATCTAATACAGCTTTCTGATCTTCAAACTGTTTTAAAAAAATCTTTTGTAATTATCTCTAAGAACTCCTTTTCTGTCATAATTCTAAACAGAAATATTGTAGTCTGCGAGTTCATCATATGACGCAGTGGCTAACAGCTTTCAGCTTCGAGAATCATCTTGATTCGATTCCAGAGCTAGAAGATGAGTTTAAAGGATTATATAATAGTTTTCAGTGTTTAGTTTGGATGTTGGTATGAATTCAATTATCATCAAAGCTCATCAATCTCTTCTTAAGTGTCATCAATCAAAGATCTCATTTTGTTTTTTCCTTCTTCTGTATACTTCTTTTCTTTAACAATATTTAACATCTTGTCTATCATCAAGTTTCTACTGTCCTCTTATCATTTTACTTGTATATAAGACGGCACAGGGTTTTTTTGAAACTTCTTCAGTAACATTCACTTTCTCATTGTATTTCTGCTGCTATAACAGCGTAACTGTATTGTTTGTCAAGTTATAGGGGTCAACATATACTGGACAAGTATGCGGCGGGACTATCTTCAGTATCTTCTTGTGACTCAAAATCGTTTGAAGATTCTAGACGCTAATACAAAGTACAATTTTATTTTAACTTTCTGCGCAAAGGTTAAATATCGAGGTAATATTGACAGAGATGACATGAAATGGAGCCGGTTGACATGTGCCGGGTAACGAAGCAGCCTCGAGGGTCGTGGCACTTATTTACGCCGTCTCAAAGGGACCTCTAAATGATATTCGAGAGAGCATTAAGTTAATTTACGTTCGACAGTTTTATACCGGCCGTTACTGGATGTTGCGTCGGCGGATTCGGTGTTCATTACTTATCTAGGTTACATTAAAAGGCTAATTTCTCATCAGCACACCCCACTCCACTTCCTTAAATGGTGTTTATTATTTCATTAAATGGTTATTACTACTTTCTGTTTTACTCACTGTACAATCTATTAACGCTAACAGGATAAATGAGATCTCTCATGATAAGAAAAGCAAAGGAGTGGCACAACTTGCCGACTCCAGTGTATCCGTCCAAATAAGATCTGGGTTTCTTCAAAAGAGTGAATAGGCTATTGGATTTGTTTTACCACTGCAGATCGTATCACTACTTAACACCAGTGGGATAGTGGGATCGTAATAAAGAATTGACCTAATTGATTAAAAATATATATTTACTTCATCAACATTTTCTTACTACTACAATAAGAGGATTCCTGTAATGAAGTGGGATAGTAAAATATGTAATATACAATAACTTAAACTTTAAAAGGATTAACTTAGTAAAAGCTGGTAGGCTCTCGTAACTTTTTTTAATTATTTCATTGTGCTAAATTTAAAAAAATCCATTCTGTGTATACTCTATCTAAACCTAATTATAACTGGTGTTTTAAAAAGGCACTTTCACCGGAAAGGGAAACGTAGTCCCGGAATCAATTATGGAGGTATGCATGGTAAAATCTTCGAAGGTGTAAATAAATCAAAACTAGATAAAACGGTTAATAAATTTGAATATTAAAATAGAGAAAGGTTAAATAGTTAACTTCCCGTTACTATCGAGCGATGGAAAGTATTGGTGATTCAGTTAAATGTAAGATTATAAATAATCTCTGTTGTTAATGAGTAACTGTTTAAGAGAAATATAATTATTAAGATATTAGCTTTGAATAAAAAATATTAATGATATATTCCCGTTTAATATTTGTATAGTAAAAACATAAGCAATGTCTTGTCTTGAGATAATTTGTCATTATTAACGCTTATAAAAAAACTGCTATCATACGATCTCATAGGGACTAAAAATCGAACCAGGGACCACCGTGTTATAAAGCAAGCATTTCAGTGAAGTCATGAGTATATGTAATATATCATAATAATGCAAGTAGAGGCAATGTTAATGGCAGCGTAATAAACTAGGAAGATGTTTCATCATTACGATCAAAGCACTGCCGCATTTCCGCTCGATATTAGTCCATCTAGATTAAACTCGAGCCGGTAATATTAGTTTCATAACTACAGTTAGTTGGGGGATCTAGTAATAGAACTAATATTAGAAATAGTACGATATATGACGTTATGTATCTCTCTTCCTAGTTATTATTCCATGTTCTGGTGGAGTTAGATAACTTTCTTATAACTATGTATACGATACGCGAAATATGTTGAGGGATGAGCGATTTGATTGCTAAGCTATATATAATTCGATAAACATTTTTAATATTTTTTTCAACAGAACCCAGAAGAGAGAGCAGAAAAAGGAAATTTGATTGTGAATATACAGATATGATTAAAAAAATCTAGTCAAAGAGTACAGTCGTTTTGAAATAAACGTTACTCGAGTCCACATTTCTGAATCGATCACACCGTCCGTCGAACCCTTATCGTAGGCGATAACGATACCACACCAGATAACTCCTGATAAAGCCCCACCTATATGACTGTACAACTTTACAGATTACACATAGGTAAACACGCAAATAATGCTCTTACTGCTGTACAGTACGATTCAACTTTGTGTACCGTTTGTTTGACGTAGAACTTACTATTTGTTCCCTGTGCTGATCGATAAAGTTAAAACTGATATGAAATATGTTGGGAGCGGTTATCTGTAGACTGAAATACATGTAACGTAAATGTTAAAAAAACGAGTAGATATATAGACAATATTGAAAATAGCGACAATCTACACTTAACGAGCATGGAGGTTTAATGGTGTTGACTATCTCCATATGAGAGTAGGAACGTATCCCAGTAGTGGTACTAATTACGTTGGTACTTTATTATTACAGTAGCTGTTCTCCGCCTACTTTGCTGGCCGTAATATAAAATTAAAATTTGTCTAAAATATTCCTTGAGAGCAACCGCAACCTCGAATGACTTTCTATAGCAACCACATAAATGATACCAAATGAAACTGTTTACACAAGTTAATTAAAAATGAAATCGTTAAGAATTTATAAAATTCAAAAAATATCTTATAACCGTCTACAAATCATTTCGCGCAGAACGCCCATATCGATACATTCACTAGTTTTCACGTGATTGGCGAACATATAAATGTCATTTTCATTACATATTTGTATATATAATAGGTCTACCGGAAAGTTTTGTCCGCTCCGGTTACAATGTTTCAAGATCATGTTAAAGCAAGATCCTTTTTTGACAACATCGGAGATTGCGGAAAGGCTTGATTCAGCTCAACAAACCATTTCCGACCATATTCGGAAACTAGGGTTTGTGTGGAAGTATTCGAGATGGGTGCCACACAAGTTAAGTGAGAAGAATTTGAATGATCAAATCATCATATGCACATCTCTGCTTGCACGCAACAAAATGGAACCCTTCTTGGACCGGATCAGTGCTGGGGATGAAAAATGGATTACCTATGAAAACATCATAAGAAAAAGGGCATATTGTGAACCCGGAAAACCTGCCCCCTCTACCCCTAAACCGAAATTGAGCCTGAACAAGAGAATGTTGTGTATATGGTGGGACATTCGAGGACCAATACATTTTGAGCTGTTGAAACCAAACGAAAGGCTAAATTCGGAGAGGTACTGTCAGCAATTGAATAAATTAAAAACAGCACTCCAAGAAAAGATGCCGGCGATGTTCAATAGGAAGGACATCATACTGCTCCATGACAATGCCAGGTCACATACTGCTTTGGGGACTCGTCAGAAAGTCGCAAAGCTAGACTGGGAAATTCTGACGCACCCACCATACTCCCCGGGGACCTAACACCATCTGATTATTACTTGTTTCTGTCTTTACAAAATTTCTTGCAGAGCAAACAATTCAAGAACGAAGAAGATATCAGACAAGCACTGGTTCAATTTTTGGCCTCTAGAGATAAGACAATTTTAAAAATGGGACATACAAATTGCCATCACGCTGGCAAGAAGTCATAAATAATGATGGCAGTTATATTATTCAATAAAGTTTATCCAAGGTATGAAAAAATGTATACCTTTGTTTCATTCTAAAATGGACAGAACTTTCCGGTAGACCTAATATATAGATTACTTTTTGTTATATAAGTAGAATAAATTTCTAGTAAAAATAATCTGTACTTTAAAGTTCATGTTAAATAAATTAAAAAATCTAGACCGTCGAGATAGATACCACTGCAACTAATGAAATTACTGGGGTAACGAAGTTCAATATCTTGTCTGAAATCGACGGGCACAATTTAATACAGTGTTTAAGATAATATAATATACTACAACTAACCTAACCAGCGCTGTTATGGGCAGGTGTATAACATCAGGTGATCGTCCCCTCATCTCGTGAATTAAAAAAAACAAGCTAGTAATGATGTAACTGTACATACAACAGCTTAAAGATCACAAGTTCAATTACGGCATCCCGTGTAGTGGAGATTTTTTCTAACCCACCTAGATATTAGTATCATGTTATAAATCTGCCGTCATAACAGTACCGATATGGTCTTGTTAACATATTCACGGTTAGGCCGACACTGAATAATGAATTTGAGTCTAGATTTAGTCCATTATAGATTTTTAGATAAAAGTAATATAACATTAAAACCACTTTATTGCTCTACTTCTAAAGTCTGTCAGCACACCCCTATTGTTGCCAAAAGTTAAAAGTATACATTTTTAAGTTGGAAAGTTCAGAGTAATAAAATCTCATATTTGGGGTATGGACTCAAACTTAACCACTTCTTTGCTATACCGTTATATATAAGTACCACTAAAATATTAAGACCACTTTTAATTATTTATTTTTTTTTGAAATCGAGAAAGCGACGAGTTGAGATAAACGTTTCACCTGATGGTGATACGCTTGCATGTAACAATGAGACGCTAGATACAAAGACATACACTGCTCCACATTGCGCTCGTCGCTTTGAGACATAAGATTAGAAGTCTCGTTACTCCAGTAATTCTTCACTTCAACTTCACTTACAACGCTCTTCAAATAGGAACAGTAATGTTTGCACAGTGCTGTTTGTCGGCTGCAATAGACGCTGCGGTGGTACCTTACCTAGACGGACTCAGGCAATAGAGATCTACCATCAGCAAAATATGGTATATGTTCAATATGGTCCAGCACAACAACTCACGTGAAACAAGCCAACCTCACCTGCTCTTGGTGCTCCCTGCTAATCAACGAACGAGGCTCTGGCTTCCGCCAACTCGCATTAGGCCAGCGTATGGAAAATGACCCAAATCCTCCCATTTGAACCTTTATGCTTGAATATTACTGAAAAATTAAATATATTTAATATAACGTCGGCGGAAATTAATTTCGGATGTAAACTGAAACGAGAGCGCTTTCGTCTGCTACGTTGAAGGTTAACCATTAAAAAAAAACGACACTAAACGAAACATATATATATAAGGTAATATTTTAATTGAATGTTGCTCTAACTGGAACTCGAACCGGAGTCAAGTCCGCGGACAGCGAACTTCATATTAATTAAATCCTTACAAAGAGCAGAATAAGTTTTTTTTCCGCACACCAGCCGGCACGGTAGTTTCGGGGTCAAAGAAAGCAATTAAAAAGTGGACGCGGTGCTCGAAGTACGCTTTGAGGAAAATTCACAATTTTCCATTCATTATATAAAAAAAAAATTACGACCGGGTATTATGTAAATTAAGTATTTTATTTCCATCAACTTTACTGGCCCCCCCAATTTGCGTAGTGTATACATGTGACGCATTTGTAAAGTCGGCAGTTTCTTACTCTTTTGTATAGTAAAAGTTAAAAATGACAGTTTTTTTTTTGTCTTAGAGTTATTCCCTATTAGTCGCCTTTTACGACACACTGAAAATAGAACAGCGGTGGAGATATTCTGTTACACAAGCGAGCATTAGGTTACGGTATATCTTTCCTCTTAACAGATATCTTAGGCATCATCTAGTCGCTACCGCAGCTACTTCTGTAGTATCCAAAAACTACTGTGATGTAATAAGAAAACGAAGAATGAGAGTAAATATTTTGTTAAAAAAAACGTACTAAAATAGTGTTATGTAAACATCGTATTATTAGACGATAGACGTTCACTGCTAGACATAGGCCTCCCCCAAAAACCCCCACATTGATCGGTTCTACACTGCTTTCATCACCTGACATCAGAAGCCATCGTTAATAGGAGTTCATTTGGACCATTTCCCACCACGCATGCTCAATGCGGAGCCAGAGCCTTGTTTGTTGATTAGCAGGGTGCACCACGAGCGGGTAAGGTTGGCTTGGGTCCCGTGAATTGTTGTGCGGGACCCCTTACAGCCCTCAAACATCGTAAATAGATCCAAATTGCTGTTATGCAAGCGTATCCGCTGAACGGCTCTTGACACCATATTATGTAACCGAAGAGGACCTCGACACGCAATCCTCGGATAGAAGAGACCTTATAGAGATCCTAAAAAATACTTTACTATTGGCAGATTAGTCCACGAAGGATTGGTGATGATCAGTAAATATTAACGCTTCCATTATTAAGAGTCCATGTTCTAAGGTGGCATACCATCGACCTGACTCCTATGCCATGCCCATCTAAAAGTGATCTCAGATAAGGAGAGTATGATGACAATACTAATCACGTCAGTTAAGGATATTGGGCGTGATAAATCTGAAAACACTTGAGATGTTTGCGTGAGATATCTTGGCGTAAGTGATTTATTTAGTCAGATTCCCCGGAGGCTGGAGCCGGATACTTGGAACATCTCCGAAATTGTGTCAGTGTGCTATCTAAAAAGTGATTGGTCTCTCAACTCGTTGAGAGAAAAACATTATAAGATGAAAGGTGTATATTTAGTACGACCTTAACTATATTTGGATGTTGTTTTCAGTTATCAATAGTAATGATGAATGTATCCTGGTGACCAGGATATGAACCCAAATATGCGTAAAATTCTGAATCAAGATCTTACATATCTACTTTGCAGGTTTTAACAACGTTGCAAGACTTTAACCTGATTGTCTGATCTGTGACGCAGCAGTTAACTGGAAGGTCTGCCTCTGGGGCAACCAATGATTAACTTTAAATGGTGCCAAGGTTTTTATATTACAAGACGAAGCGATGAGCCGAGCAAGGCGTCCTCCTGATGGTAAGTGATACGCTTGCCCATAACAAACTAATGCCAGTCAGTATTGCATACATTGCACCACATTGCGCTCGCCTTCAGACATAGGATCTTATGTCCTGTTATTTCAGTATTTTCACAAGCTACAACGCCCTTCAAACCGTAAGACTAATGTTTGCGACTGCAAGAGGAGCTGCGATGGTACCTATCTAGGCGGTCTCCGGCAACATAGACTTACTATCAGTAAACCACCAGGTTTTTTTGAACCCTCACGTAATAAATCCGATATCATAACACAGCTATTTTTTTTAATCAATGAGCAATTGGCGCTCCATTTGAAGATTATGAAGTTGGAAACCTTTCGCCTTCGACCATTTAAAATGTTTCATACATTTCAAAATGAATCCTCTGAGCATCGGATTATCAACTTTTGAACATACAGACGAAAGTACAAATATAACGAAAACAGCATTCAATTTCATTTAAATATAAAAGTGAGCCGGCACTGCACCAGCGTGGTGGGAAGTAACCCAAATCCCTCCCCCTCCCCCCCCTATACAAACCCCTACAAGAAAAAGTCGTGGGAAACCGCTGGATGCGAGCAGCGTAGAACCGATCAATTTTGGAGATCTTTAGGAAAGACCCATGTCCAGCAGTGGACGTCCGGCTGATAATGCTGATGCTGCAAAAGTGAAGCTTTAAAAAGCCGATGACGAGGAGGCAGTAATCAATTCGACACCTACTTTTTTTATATAGGATCTTGATAACTTTTTATTTCTTTGAAGGAATACATCAAATTTTGTCATATATTAAAGAACCAGTATTTTTTTTTATTGAATTAAACGACAAGACGAGCGATATGTGCACCTGATGGTAAGTGATACGCTTCCTATAACAACAGCGCGCTTGTTAGAATGACATATACTGCACTATATTGTGCTCGTAGCCTTGAGATATAGGATGTCGAGATTCGTTACCGCAATAATTATAGCAGCTACAGCGCATTTTAAACCGGAACACAGCAACATTTACATACTACTGTATACCGGCAGATATAGAAGCAGCGGTGGTACTCATCCCTATATGCTAGATATTATTCGACTATTTTCATTTAGTGCGCTAAAACAGCGTTTGTAGAAAGGTTTTAGTGATTTCCTTCAAAAATAGTATTACTATACATTAGATCATAATTTGATCATTTAGGCATCAAAACTTACCTAATTAAGTAACTACTTTTGTAATGCATTACCTAAGTCGCTTGCCTTGTTAGATTTTAAGTAAGTAGATACGGACTCTCATGTTGTCTTACTGGTGGTAAATCTATTGACGGAGACCGTCTAGGAATAATTGCAACCCTTATTTATACTGTTAAACAATATTGTGATTCGGTTTGAAGGGCGTTGTAGCTAGTGACATTACAGTGGTAACGAGACAACATTTTGTGTCAAGACGACCTACAATGTGGCGCAGTTGTAACTAGCCTAAGTTGTTATGAGCAAGCTTTTTACTTACCTTCGGGTGAAGGTCTTGCTCGTGCTGTCGCTTGGTTGAATGAAAAAAACACCGGTCTCAAGTTCGATGTTTCGGTCTCACATTGTGGAATTTGGCTGGTGGGCTCTATGGAACCTCCCTGGTTAGCCACCAACCTCATTGTAAATCTGGGTCTATAACAGCATCGCTGTGGTCCGGTGGTCAGCATTAAAAGCTGGAGTTTTCTGGACGCAAAGTAATGAACTTACATAATTTTAAATTGAGATTGTTTGTCTAGTACGTAAGGGAAGGATTTTGGGGTAATAATAAAGGTATATTGGAGGTAATATAAATTTGATACTTTTATTTTGTGATAGAACACGGTTAATAGCGGACACCGTACTGTCGTCTCCTTATTTCCATGTAGAGGCCCTCCTCGCAAACGAGGGCCACTTAGTGGGACGTGCCCGAGTGCCGATATCATGGTGCCACCACCCTCATTACGAGCCGCCGCATCCCACTTGATCTCCCGCCCGCTCTTGACTCTGTTCTCAATGGAAAGAAATTACAATATTCCCGAAGATTGCGTATGAAGGGGCGAAAGGAATACCTTTTATTATTTCTTCAGCATCACATAGCCGGAGGCGTAATGGGCACCCCGTATAGAATTACATTTTTTTTTAGGTTACTAGCATTCATTTCACCTGCGTTATAGTAAACCATTATACCCAGTACGTGTTACAGGTAATTGTAAAGTAATTACTTGGTTGAGGATATTGGTTTTTGTTGATTAGTAAGTAATCATCATCATCTTCATAATCATTGTCAGCTGATGGACGTCCACTGATAGACAAAGGCCTTCCTAAAGATCCCCACATCGATCTGTCCTACGTTGCCCGCATCGCCAGGCATAGGAGCCGACGTTTCTAGGGGTTAATACGGAGCGATTTTATTTCCTTTTTTTTATTATATTATTAACCCCTAGGAATTGATTTTATTAACCCCTAGCAAATAATATAACATTGATTATTTTATACAATTGTACAAAACTTAGATAAGTCGGTACTAATTATTTGCGAAGAGGAGCATTTAAGTGTTAACCACTTTTTTGATGATTGGTTTTTGTTACCGGAGACTATTTAGATTGGTATCATCACAGCTCTTATTTCTGCCTCCTTAACAGAACTGGTTTCGATGTGAAAGCGTTGTAGCTAGTGAAATGGCTGGAGTAACTAGACGTTAACATCATGCGAATACGACCATCACAATGTGGTGCTATGTACCATCCTTACTAGCATCGACATTATGAGCAGGTGAAACGCTTACCATCAGGTAAATAGCTGTCCGTCTGAACGCTTCGTCAAATAAAAACAATATATAACCCTTTAAGAGTTTATAGTCACACTACTACATCATAAAAAAAAACAATTTCCCTATACTTAGTTCAGAGTGCTAACTAATCGGTGTTTGAAACATCTGTCGTTCTTGTTAATCTTCTGAATGCACCATAACGGAAATAACAACTAGGGCGAAGACAAAGCAGTGACAAAAAAAAACAGTTTATTTTAACGACTTTCGAGAGCAAACCTAATTTCCTTCAGGTCGACTTGGAAATCGAATTTAGTAAGGCGAGGTCAGTTCCTTTGTGGAGAAATTGATTTCGAATTTCCAGTGTCTACTGAGAGAATATTTCAGATGTATTTTTATAATGTACTCTTTCATTATTTACATTTTAAATGTAACAGTTTAATTAGTTTAATTTACAACGTTAAGTTAGTATTTTCATCATCATCGTCAGGCGATAAATGTCCACTACTCGACATAGGTCTCTCACAAAGATCCCTACAACGGGTAGGGATTCATATGGCGGGATTTGGTCCATTTGCCACCGCGCTGGTCAAATGCGGGTTGATGGGAGCCAGAGCCACGTTCGTTGATTAGCAGGGTGCACCACGAGCAGGCGAGGTTGGCTTGGATTCCGTGAGCTGTTGAACTGGAACCTTTACACCCCTTAGTGTTAGTATTTTACTCTCAACTAAAGTTAAAGCACAAACGTCGCCATTACAGCGATAACAATTCTTGGTAAATTGACTAAGCGGTATAGTTAGTTCAGATACCAAACAAACATCTAAGTAACTAAGTTGAACTTAAGCTACAACAGACAAATGGCAGACATATTGGTCATGAAATATATTATGCTGTAGCAATAAATCATGTAGGAGTTACAACATGAAATGTTTTTAAGGGAATTACTTTACGTAAGTTTCGGAAAGTTTTAACGACAGCTAGTGCTGAACTTTTGATACAAGATGAGACGAGCACAACCTTTTTGACAAAGTCTAAAATTTGATACTTTTCGCGGTGATATTACCGAAGTAACGAGACTAAACATGCTTTGAAAACGATGAAAGCAATGTGATTTCATTAGCACCTCATTATGAGTTGTGTATCCCAACTACCGTGTCGCAGCCGTTAACTGATTGCTTTATACGGAGCACCCTGGTTCGATTCTGAGGTGACCTGAATGTGGATGGTAATAATGGTTTTCGAACCCTCCTGCCTAAACACTGCCTACTTTTGATAATCTTTGTTGCCAGCTACTATCTAAGAACATTACCACTGCAGTATCTGTCTCCAAATATAAGTATGGAAACGTAGCAGTTTTCTTGTTTAAAAGATGTTATAGCTAGTGAAATTACCATGGTAATAAGGCTAAAAATATTGTCCATAGACGACCAGCATAAAGCGGCAAAAAGTATATGATGCTAACAAGGTCCATAACGTTATGAGCAGACATATCATTTAACAAGAGATTAACGTCTTTTTTTTATTTTAGGTATCATCACCTCAATAATTACACTAGCTACAACACCTTTCAAACCGGAACACAGTACTGTTTAGCGGTAGGAATAGACGCTGCAGTGGTTTCATGTCGGCATCCGCAAGCAAGTAAAATTAAGTACACTTAACTGCCGACGAGGAGTAAGTTCACATACCGTTGACTTTGTGTAACCTTAATAGCGAACTCTTCAAACTGGGTTACGTAAACTTTCGCAATAAAAAAAAACAACAACAACAGCCATTTAATTAACAAAACAATGGCGCCGACATACAGGAAGTTGCATTACGCTGGATCTAATACACCGGCTCAATTTCCCTTTGAGTATTGTAGCTGATAATTAATGGATGTATCCCATCGTACGGAAATAATGAATAAGTATTTGCTTTATTCTTCATCAGTTATAGCTTAACTATAACTTAATTACAGAACCTATATATTTTACAAAGTACATATGTTTACTTCATATATTTTTTTTTTTATGCAATTAAGCGATGAGAAGAGCAGGACGTTCACGTGATACGCCAACAGTGGCGATCGGATGATATACACTGCAATACACACACACACATTGCTGACATATCAGATGTTGAGTCTCTTTACCCCAGTAACTATACTAGCTACAGCGCCCTGCAGACCGGTATGCAGTAACGTTTGCACACTACTGTTAGCTGTAGAAGTAGGCGCTGAGGTGATACCAGCCAAACCTTCCACCAGTATGGGACCTACCTCTCCACATACTTTATTAATAAATACTATTTCTATTATATAATACTTTACTCATTTTCAAATGACTAGTATAACATACTTCACTTTTCATGTTAGAGCCTATAATTTGCCTTTTTTAATATATTTCTTAGTAACACTCACAAAATAGACAGGTATATTCCTGACACAGATCTCCATCCTGTGATTAACAGTCCAGAGGTTTTTAATATCAAACTTTATATTAAAACATAAAAAACTGTATATTTCGTGCGAAGCAACTTTTCATTGGGGCCAGATTTCAGGCAGATATTTTCAGATAGAATGGCAGCCCAGTATTTCCGGCACACTTCGTTTTTTATCATAGACAAATAATTTTTTTTTTACGTCCTCTAATATTTCTGTATACTTCTACAATTGTATTAATGTAAAGAGAAAAAACTTTTAATTCATTTGTATTTTTTTATCAGTCACAATAGACATTACTAGAGCAAAACTAGTTTTTTCTACTGTGGAATAGTAGTCGAGTGTTCGACTTAATACAATAGAAAGACCTACATTGTGTTGAGATTATAATGTTAAACAAAAAAATATGTTTCACTATAGTTATAAATAGCACAAAGGATATCTAGATGGCTTATTATTTTCCTTATCGAATAATATCTTGAACATGGTTGAAGAAGGAAATGTAATATTCCCTCGTGGAATATCTCGCTGACAGTTTCTAAACCGGGATTGATTTAGATTAGCTCTTTGAAAGTAACTTAAAAAAATATATTAGACGTACAAAAAGAAAAGTGCCAATCACGCTCAATCAGCACAGTTTTCATTTGCTAAGTAGTAACTTATAAATAATACCATGTTCCGCTGGTAAAATACTCTCCTAAGAATTTTACTTAGATAACAAGACAGCTTCTATCACTAAATGATAAGCAGAATATTGTTCTGCAGAAATAAGTACTAAGATTCTTAAGTCAATTTTATTGCGAGTTGGTGTTGTCTCGGTGAATCATTTTGTAACAACAAGTAGCTTAAAGGAAACTTAATTCTTTTGGTTACCACAAAATTAAGTTAACACCTCTAAGCATATTAGAGGATCATGTAATACTTTATTACGGTGTTTTAATCAGAAATCATCGTGATGCCTAGAGATATAAACTTATCAATTAAGTAGCACCGTATATGGTGGAAAAGTAGCTTGGAAATAACGGGATTGAACAGTCTTCAACACAGGCACTAAGTGATATGCTTAACGATTTTACTCAGCATTCATTTCTCTTTGCAAATATCGCATTTCTTTTTCATCAGCTTTCTAGACTCATAGCTAAGTCTAATATAGACAATAGGGGTGTGGAACATTTTGGCGTCAATGTTTCTATCTACAGCTATATTACAGCGCAAAGGCTGGATAGGAAACTACCAACAAAACATTGGGTGGGATTGTACACACCATTTCCAATACAGTTCTAATTCTGGTCATCAACTTTCTTTAAAGATCTAGCCGATTTGTACGCATGCATTATACTTCTATTCTTTAATATAAATAAAGGTAAAGGTTGTTATGATCAGGACCATTACTTATTTAAAAGAAAATACGTAAATTTCACAGTACAGCAACAATTAGGGACGTGTAGAGCCGTCAACTGTTCACGTCATCTTTAATCCCGTTCATGACGAGGGATAATCGCGACAGAAACAAAATACATGAACGACATTTTTATGTAAAGTACGCTACAAGGTGCGCCCCGAATTCTGTTTGTAACAAAAAAAAATTAAGAAATGAACCCTTAATGGACGGATAATGGGAAAGATTCATTTTGAACGCGGTTATCTTTGGATATTCTCCGCAGTGATATTATGCATGGTTGTAGCTTTCTGAACTCACCGGTCTAATTACCACCTGCTTATTGCTGTGTTCAGGTTGTACATACAATACATATATATCATGCATCGTTCCCAATGGTATAGGCTGAGACCATCTCTCTCCATTTGCTACGATCCTGGCACACCTCTCTCGCTTCCTCCACTTTCATAAGCGTCTTCATCTATGCTCGTCGGTTGCAAGTACTCTTGACCCAGCCTTTCTTTAGGAAATCTGCGATTTGATCGGAATATGTCTACCTGGGTCGACATGCACCGATTTTTCCAATCATTCTTACCTTGTGTACCTCTTTCGTTAATCTTCTTTCATCCATTCTTTCAACATGGCCGAACCATCTGAACATTTCTTTCTCTTTCTTTGTTACTACATCTTCAACCACGCCGCACGGCTCCATTATCACACTGTTCTTGACTTTGTCCAGCAGGTTGTACGCATAATAATATAGTGGTGTAGAACCCCTCCATCCCGTGATGTAGATATACTAAGAAATATTCAATAAAGTTTTAAATTCACGATAACTCTAATTAAAGAAAAACTAAATAAAGTCTTACTGGTAGTAGGTCTCTGTATCCGGAGACCCTAATGGTAGGTACCACCGCAGCGCCTATTGCAGCCTACAAACAGTACTGGGCAAATAGTACTATGTTCCGATTTGAAGAACGCTGTAGCTATTGAAATCGTTGTGGTAACGAGACCCGACATATATCTCTAGAAGATAAGCACAATGTGATGTTTTTAGCTCGCGTATACCAAAGCTACTATGGTTATCAATAAAAGTAGCGGCGCAAAGTTCATCACAAAAAGAAAACAATGTAGTGCAATATATCACCCTAACTAGTGCCGCGTTATTGGCAAGCGTATAACTTACCATCAGGTGAACGACCCGTTTGTGTTTTTGCTTAAACATGTTCTGTTATGAACCATATTTAACATCGCATTAAAAAAAAATAAGTGTAACGGAAATAGTTGTGCTCACCGCCTCATAGTTTTATGGTGTAAACTGACGCACAAGAAGGTTAAGGTCATGCACGATCGTTACCCATAGATTTCACTTCCACACACAGTGAATGCACAAACCCGTCGCTTACACACACACACACACACACTGATATTACAGAGTAACACTTCACATTTAATCTCATAACCACTTAAACATACTTCGCTTCATCAGACCGTGTTTATATTTGAATTAAGTTACAAATAAGTAAATAATTTTGTTATACGGAACCCATCTAAGTTTAACACTGTACGGATAGTTCAATGTTTAGAAATTTATAGTAATGTCCGATTTCATTAACATTTTTATGCTTTATATTAAACATCATAGACCTTGCAGATCGAAACAAAAACAACATCAGCATCAACACATTTCTTGTTGGTATAATATCCAACATAACCATGAGAGGATCCGTCGCAAGACTAAGGAAAAGGTCATAAAATTCATACAGAATTTTCTTTACTGTTACCTGTTTACCAAGAAAAAGGGTCAAAAAAGGATAGACTTAGGAGCAACCACACCAAAGACAGTTTCAACATTTTAAGTTATTACTTATGATACTTCTTTGGGATAGTGAGTTGGCAAACATAATGCCGATATAAATGAAATCCTCATCAATTTTGGCCGGACGAGTAGAGACGTAAGTTGAAGTCAAGACTTTCCTTTTGTAGTTTATGGCATTTACTCGAAATGTCCGCTACCGATAATTTTTTTTGTGTAAGACTACCTAGGTGACTACTCTATTCTTTTTTCTGTTGAGGTATATCATCATTAACCGCTGTTTATTGCTGGATATAGACCTCCCCCAAACATCAAATCGATCAGTCCCGCGCTGCCTGCAACCTGCTACTTCTCATGACTTTCACCAGATCGTCGGACCACCTAGTGGGAGGCCTGCCAACACTACGCTTCCGGTGCGCGGTCTCCATTCGAGGACCTTGCCGCCCCATCGGCTATCTGATGTATATCGCTTGCTAATAATTTTTTGACTAAGACAACTCAGGATTAGTACTGAGCTCGCGGACCTCATCTCCATGGCCTGATTATTATGATCTAAATTTACTGCTATTTTTACTAGCATGTAGTTATCTGGTGGCGGATTTTCGTTATTTTGTGTCTGGATTTCTGTATTACACTGTCGAAGCTTTTCGATCGTCTAAGATAAGCTTGGGCTCCTTCTCCAGCTACTTTCGCCTGTGTGCTCTGGGCGGTGAAATGATTACTATGGCCATTCTTACCAAAACTGTAGATTAAAGAAAAATATTACTGTTAAAAAGTAATTATAAATTAGTCTTCGTCAATTTGAGGCCATCGCGTATTGTAATGCGGTATTATTGATGAGCCGACTGTTTTCTCGTCAACCTTTGGACACATATATTAGTTTATGGAAGATGGTGTGAAAGTAAACAAAACTGAAAAACATACCTGCACACTGTTCCAGTTCAGCTCCAGAAGAATATTTATATCATTATATATTAAAACTATAAATGATAATAATAAGACTAGTAATACGCCCATCGCCATTGTTTGATACAACATGCTAAGCTCCGTTAAGTCAATATTTTTTGCTACAGCAATCTTCAAATTGACACCCAGTAACGTTTGCACTGCTCTAACCTAAGCGAGCCGGAAAAGGCGACTAAAAGTGAAACACTAACGTATATCAAGTGTAGCGGCTATGAAAATCCTTCCGTGATATACAGATGAGATGAAATGATGATGACACACTATACAACCTAAGCAACCTTTAATAAACTTATTATTATTTAATATATATTTTACTAATATAACAAAAGTATACTCCGCTTTACAAAATAAATAAATACTATATATGGCCTCGTTCATGACGAGTGCGAATGGGAACAAGTGAAAGGAAGACCTTATTAAAGCGTCGGAGTAGTTATTTATCAAAAAAAAAATCCCTAATAATAGACGAAACAAAATAAGAAACTCTCTGCATTTTCTTTTGTATTACAAAGGAAGATTATTGCCGCCAGCATCGGCACGAGGAGTAACAAAAGATCTCGTTACATAGAAGAAACAATAACGCAAAAGAAAATTAAATGCAAATACCGCGATCTCAACCAAATTGTGTATGTAATTTAAAGAGTTTTTGTGTGCAATAAAAACTCTTTGCTCTAAATACAAATGAAAAAAAAATCAAGTACACAGAGCAGCACTTCTATCTTATTAGAAATGTATTCATATACACTCGTGCCAGGAGATACTTTCCGTATACTTCTATTGTTATGTTTATATATTATGTGGAGACGAGACTAAATCAAAAAACAATCAAGAACCAAACTTTGTTCTTAATATTCTCAAACATTAACTTTTTTACTATATAATGTGTACAAACATACAAGATTCCCATTTATTTAGAGACTCATCACGATATCTCAGGAATCATAAGGACTGGAGACCTGAAATTTGGTAGGATTATTCCTTTTGCGGAGTGTAGGTCAGCTAAAAATGGATTTTACAAGGGAGATGCGGGGAACTACGGTCAGCTAATCGGGTGGAGAACATCTAGTATAAACTAAAAGTAATAATTTTAACTGTTGCAACGGAAAAATAGTACAGTTACTTTTTCTGTTGGGGAAGGAATGGAGTGATTTTCAAAAGTATACTCTGTCTGTCTTCTTGAAAGGGAGTCGGAATTACAAGCAGATTTTTACCCAATAAAACCCCCTTAAGTGGTCGCTCTCAGCGTTTCTTAAACAGTTCAAATCATGTTAACCAATCCTTACCTATAAACATCGAAAGACAGTTTACTTATGGCGGTGTCTGTGTCTGAAAATAATATTACCTATTTTTACTGTTATCAATACGCAGACGTTACTGTATACATAAATATAGCTATAATATCCGTACCTGTTCCTCGCGACAGATACCACTAGTAAAAAATACATGAATACTAGATAATTATTACTTTATTTATCTGTGCTAATTGTATGCTTTTTCAATATGTCTGAGACAAGTCGCTGATAACTAGAATTATGTAAAGAACAACATACAGCCCCTTGATAAAGAAAATTACTATACTAACATTGGATAACTTTTAAGTAATGACACACTGTATAGTTATTTGACCATTTAGGTGTACTATTTATAACGGCAAACACAATTAACTGGTGGTAGGTCTCAGTTGCCGGAGACTGTCGAAGTATGTACCACCGCAGCTCCTATTGCAGCCGATAATGGTTTGCAAAAATGACTTCCTATTTGAAGGGTGTTGTAGCTAGTGAAATTACTGGAGTTACTGGACTTTAAATTTCACGTATCAATGATTCGTGTTTAATGTGGTGCTGTATACATCATCCTCACCACATCGTTATGGGCGAGCGTACCATCAAGCCATTTAACATCAGGCAAAAATGCCGCTAATCGTTTCGAAGAATAAAGAGTTTCAGTCAATATAATAATTTTATTTCATGTATTTCTAAATTATTTAGATGATTTCAGGAAAACTGAAGAAAACTATTATATAATAATATTTATAAACATTTCTAATGAAGTGTATAATTCTCGACTCGATTATAAAACTACTAAGAATAGTAATACAACGTAAAAAATCTCAAAAAAAAAACATAATAAAATTCCAGAAAAGAGATAAGGAAAAAACAAAGAAATCGGTAAGACCGTGAATGCGCCAAGACTTTATTATGAGCATTGTGCTATCGATTGCAGGAAATCCCAATACGTTAACCTCCTCAGGTAAAAAACTTACGTTAAAAAAAACTTAGGCTTTCTAACCTACCATATTATTCTCCAACGTTGAAGGTTTCCTAGTGAATCCCAGAAAATCACAGAAACCCCGGTGTGCACATGATATTATAACCGGCATTTACACAGCAACCACGACACAACGGATTTCTTGTTTGCGAGATGAATCACCGAAAGAATGCACAGCGTTACACTTCAACTTTAAACACTAAAACTTTCACTTAACACTTTTCAATGAACACATTTTATATCGATTATTAATTAATTTCAAGTGTTATATGACATTTTTTATTATTCACGACGACAGATAAAAGTTTTCTAACGCGAAACAGCGACACAACCGCTACAAGCAACACCCAATTTATGACTGACTGGCACGCGAGCGAGCGCGCCCATGGACGCTCTACTCAACTTCACCAGTTAACCACACGCTTATTATAAACTTATTTGTTATAAAAACTTATAGTTAAATTACACAAACGTCTAAGCTTACTATTTAAATAACTTTGTTTGCGTTTAACGTGAAATGAACGCGCTCGTGCGTGTTCCGGAGCGTAAATAAAAATTGTAAACGAATTGTTTTCGTCCTAAGCACGAACGCCGCCACCCCCAAAACATAGCCACAGGCGGCGCAGCAATGCGATGCGCGGCCAACTTCACTACATTAGAGATAGCGCCGATGCAAACCGTACAGTACCTGCTATACTACTTTTAATTTTTTTTTCATCCATCGCTCTTTGAAGTAATGAACGCGACAGCTGCTAAAGATTAATTGAGTTTCACGTTTAGAAAGTTGTCCCATATATCATAGTTTTTTGTAACAATACAGTTTAATCATTTTACTTTGGTATGTATCTAAAGACATTTATATTGAGGGTGACGAAAAAAAATTCCAAGACACGGTTTCTATGTAAATTAACAAAAATGACCATGTCCGATCTCATTAAAAGTTTATACTTAATTTTATACCAATATTTAGTTTTTTTCACTGTCTATTTATAGTTTTATTCACTGTCTATTTATAGTATTTATTGTTAATCAGTTCTTGTATTAATATTAAATCGGGTTCGTTTTTGCAATGCCCACAAATTCAAAATTACTAAAAAAAAATGTTAAATGCGATTTTAAGTAGCAAATGTTTTTTTCTGCTTATCGTTCACTAAATCATTATTAATCGACTTTCGGTTTACTTGTATAGAACGAACGGTACAGCAATGAACTACCTTTAGAGACGAGCAAAGAAAGAACAAGACCAAGACTTGGACTACCTTGGTATTGGTCTTGGTCTTGCTTGAATAATTCTAGTCTTGGTTTTGATCTTGGTTTGGCATATTCAGTCTTATGATATTAGCTATTCAGCTGTGCTGCCAAAAAATAAAATTTGCCTTGAAATTTGTCAGAAATAGCTACCGCATAAATAATACCAAATGAAAATGTTTATAAAAGTTAATTACAAATAAAATGACGAAGGATCTATGAAATTCAAAAAACAAATAGTCTATAAACATCTACAAAACATTCCGCGTCAAATGTTCGTGTTCCCATATCGATACGATCACTAGTTTTCACGTGATTGACGAACAAACCACCCTCATTTTCATTACATATATAGACAACATTGTTTTATATTATTGTCCGGTGTAACACACGTGTGGTGTGGACATCTTTAAAGGAAGGTTAAATATTTTGTTCCCAGAAGAAAAGCATATGTTCAAGTAATGATAAATATTTTAAGTTATCATTTCAACCGAATTAATTTTTTTTTCGTATAGTCTTGTACATTTGGTCTTGGCCTAGGTCTTGCTTCTGCTTTATCGCAAGACCAAGACGAATTTTAGTCCTCACTAGCTGCCTTTATAATTACGCTCTTCAACTACGCAATACAAATATATACAATTAAGCGTATAAAGAACTTTATATCGTTACTTGCAGCCGTGCACGCAAACATAACATAAAATAAAATATAAACAATACAAATCACGCATACCAATTAGCAATTGTTATGTTGAAATTAGTATGCTGTTTACACTCTCGATTCTTGATGATGTCAGCGCTGCAACCCATTCGACTGTTACAGCTTATCCAACGCTGGGCGCGTGGACCTGGATCTACGGCCTGTTTACAAAAAGTGTACTACTTGTAGTGTAGTTATCCGACGGCGGAGCTATTATGTGTGTCTGGTTATTGGTTACTCTGGCGAATCTTCTCGGTCGTCGAGGGCGGGCGCGGACCCGTTCCCCGACTACCTTCGCCTGTATCGGAATCTCTGGGCGGTGAGAACCGCCCCTGATCGCGGGTGTACTTAGTGTACGCGGTGTGTGAGTACCTGTGGCGCCGCGTTCTGAAGCGAGGGCGGCGTGATGCGGAGATTCGGAGCGTGTTGGTTGTGTCCGAAGTGTGTGTGGTGACGTGGGTGTTGTCGGTGACTGTGGGTTCGTCGTGTGTGGTGTGAGGGACCCCTGGAGATGACGGAATTAGCGCATGCCGTGGTCTGCGCTTATTGGTCTTGGGATTCGAGGACGGCTCGTAGTCGGCCGCTTTGGCCACCAGAGGGTTCGGGTGAGTTGACGCCTTGTCAAAATATCATTCGGAGCACTCTCTGAAGTGTTCCGCAATGGTCGGGAGTTTAAGGTCGCTGTGGAGGTCCACATTGTGCTGGTACCATTCGGCACCAGTTGCGATGCGTGTAAAACGATTTTGAATAACCTGCAGGGGTTTGAGGCGTGCTTCGGACGAATGGGCGAAGACTACGCTGGCGTAAGACATTATAGGTCTTACGCATACCTTGTAGAGGTGAAGCTTGTGCCTGAGAGAGAGCATGCTCTTTATGCACAGCAGGGGGTATAGCTTGCCCAGCAATTGGGCAGCTTTGATTCTCACCCCGCGAATGTGGGCGATGACGTTGAGCCTGGCGTCGAGCGTCACGCCGAGGTATTTGACCGAGTCCCTCCATGGGATGGACTGGCCGAAGAGGAAGATCTGGCCCCGTTTATGGCCTTTTAAGACCGACCCTGTTTACAGCTGGTTTTAAGATTTGAAGCTGGTAAGTTTCTGTTGCTGGAAACGGTTTAAGTAGATACCACCGCAGCATCTATTTCGGCAGCCAAACAATTAACATCACGATGTTTCGACTTGAACGGTGGTTACCCAAGAAATTACTGGGGTAACAAGATTCAAAATCTTATGTCTCAAAGCAACAAGTACGAACTAGTACAATGTATATCATCCTTATATATATATAGTGCCTAATAGCTTCACTTAGGCGTACTTACTCGTCTCGTAGCGTCGTCTAATAAAATGCTACTGTATCCCTGACACCAAGTACCGCTTATCATTAACTAGGTTAGTTTAGTAGATACATTAGTAAATTTGTTGCTTTTCGTACGATAAAGTTTTTACTATAGTATTTCTTAGAGCCTCTAAAGCAGAGATTGCTGGTAGTCATCTAAATATTGTCCTTACCGACCTTGAATTAACTGTAATGTCTTCCACTTCTCTCCTGTAAATATTTCTCTTGTATATTTTTCTTATATAAAAAAAAATATGGTAAATACCACTTACGGATTGACCATATTTCAGATGCGCAGGTTCTGCTCTGGTTGAGGCGCCCGCGAGATTCGCACACCGCGTAAACACGTCACACCCGGCTGCCCAGGCGGTCCTCACCACCCTCGGCTCGCGTCACAGGCAAAGATGATCAGAGCCCCGAACCCTCCTCTCATGTCCTCATAGTCCTCGCCGCCATCCGACGCGCACGATGCGCGATATATTTAAAATTTCATACGTATACTTATCTATGTTTTTATCTACACCCTTTTATCTTTCCCTCTATATCACTATCCACCTCTTACAACCCTTCCCCGTCCATTGTCGTCTCACCTTTCTCCTTCCTCTTTTATATACAATTTTATTAACTTATATATATATATATTTAATTTTGTGTTATTGTGTTTGTTTCAACTTTCTTTTTAATCTCACTTTATTTATATTTAAATTATTTTCTTTTATTTTCTTTTATATTTCAGCTCGCGGATATAAGATCCGCTTGCCCCGAGTCCGATGAAGCTGCTACGGTTGTCAAATTATTTGTATCACGGCTAATGCTCCATACCATCAGCTGCAATTGGTTTTTTACATGATTAAGTAAAAAGACATTATATTGAAGATGCAATCAGACACTGACTCTACAATACTTGTATATCATCATCAACCGATAGACGTCCACTGCTGGACATAGCCCTTATTTGTTGTTGTTCATATGAGAGTATGTGGGTCATTTCCCACTACGCTGGTCAAATACGGGTTGGTGGGAGCCAGAACCTCGTTTGTTGATTAGCAGAGTGCACCACCAGCTGGCGAAGTTGGCTTCAGTTCCGTAAGCTGTTGTGCGAGGGCCCTGGCACCCCTCTTACAACATTTGTATAAAGTATATAGATAACCTTTCGCTGCACAGAGGCAGGTACTCGGCCGAATGACCGGGTAGAACAAAAGGACACGCCGCTGCCTGCTCAGTGTGCTCGCGAACAGGATGGGTGTCCGACAACTATTTTTATTCATAAAGACCACCCTACCTGCATCACATTCGAGGAAACCCTTAAGCATTTTTTACATTGCTCGGTTAATAATAAGTATGAAGAGTGTTTAAAACTATTACTTCTATAACTGTATAATGTTTTCACGTTAAAATTTATTAATTAATAATGACGTCACAAATGACCATAACTTCACGTGACTCTAAGGGGGTTAAAGAAGTTGAAAACAGTAAAGCATGCTCATCCACAATACCCTGACTATCATAACGAAACAGTATGACAGTAATGCAGTTATAGCGACACATTGACAGTACCAGCACTCGTGGTAGGTTCCTGTTGCTGCAGACCGTCTAGCTAGATACCACCGCAGCGCCTATTGCAGCCGACCAACAGTACTGTGCAAACATTACTGTGTTCCGGTATGAAGGGCGCTGTAGCTAGTGATATTAATGGGATAACGAGACTTAACATTTTATGTCTCAAGGCGATGAGCGCAATGTGGTGAAGAGTGTAACATCCTTAGGGCCACGTTATAGGCGGCTGTCTCACCATCAGGTGAAGGACCCGTTCGTCTCGTCGCTTCCTAACATAAAAAAAGTATAATAGTGGTAGCCAGGTGAACTGAAGAAAACCCACCCTATGTCCAACATTCAATATATTCAGCCGCGGAATTAAACCACTTGGCGCTAGTTAGGATGATATACACTGCAGCACACTGATTTCGTCTCCTCGAGACAACATGCTATGTCTTGTTACTCCAGTAATTCTACTAGCTACAGCGCCCTTCAAACCGGAACACAGTAATGTTTATCGGCTGCCATTGGAGCTGCTGTGTCTACGATAACACAGACCTCGTCATCATCATCAGCCGATAGACGTCCACTGCTTGTCATAGGCCTCCCCCAAAGATCACATTAAACGGTCCCGCGTTGCTCGCATCCAGTAGGTTCCCGCGGCCTACCACCAGTAAATATTTAAATTTTATATATACATATAAATAACACTAAAATATTCTTTTACTGTATCAATGATATAAATAGAATTTCTAGTACACTAAGCTAAATAATTAAATGTAACGATATGGTGAACAGGGCGCGTTAGGTGCGTCGTTAACTTGGTTCATTGTAAGTAGATGATATGTTATTAATTCAATGATGATTGTCATATTACGTATGCACATAACTTGACGCTTGATATATTCTCGTTAGGTTGGCGACACAACCCGCTTCAAATCACTTATAATTTTTTTTTTGACAGTCATAATTTTTTTGTTAATCTTCACCGTAGCATATTCTTGTCCCAACCACCGCAGTGTCTAAAGACAGAGGTGACTTATGGCACCGAGACGTGGTAGCTTACAGTGGGCCGCGAGGAAAGGCTTCAAGTCGCGCAGAGAGCGATGGGAAGGGCTATGCTCGGCTTGTCCTGCGTGATCGAACCAGAAATGAGGAGAACTAAGATTACAAAAATAGACCAAAATATCGCTAGCCTCAAGTGGCAATAGGCAGGACACATCGCTCGAAGGGCAGACAGCCGATGGGGCACTAAGGTCCTCGAATGGCGACCGCGTACAGAAAGACGTAGTGTTGGCAGGAAACATATCGTGTCGTCCGACGACCTGGTAAAGATTGCGATGATAGTTAATTGAAGGAAAGGTTTCATAACTACCGTCTAATAGCAAAGGCGATTAAAAAAAAAAACAAATGATTGTAATACAAAAATGAGTTCGCAAATTAACGGAGTGACCTCTAACGATTGTTTGTTAAACAAATCGATTGTTTATTTGTGGTGGGAGTGGTGACCATTAGCAACCGTTTGTCCAGCGCGAGCAAACTGCCCGCGGATTACATTGTATTCTTTTGCGCTTGCTGGAGGTTCTCACGGGTCCTTAGCGATCTCTTGTTAGTTAAGACAAACATTTGTCCACAACGACAAATTGTCATATCGTCAACTGTCAATACATCGGTTAGATTTGTTAATAACTTTTAAAACGGAAGCGGAAACATGAAAAGATTTCCATGGTCTATAAAATTCAATCTAAATATTGCTAATCAACTAAGTACTATCTACAGCCGATAGATGTGCATTGTTGGACAAAAGACACTCACACCCATATACCCTGTACTACTTACTGCATCCAGCGGTTTCCGGCAGCTCTTGACAGTCCACATTGTACTACCTGTCTACTCTCATTCGAGGATATTATTGCTCCATAATACTGCTCCTGTCCATAATAAAGCACCATATTATACTCTTCGCGTTGAGACGTTAGATGTCGTCTCTTTAACTCAATAATTTTACTAGCTACGCCTTTCGAGCTGAAACATAGTAATGTCTGATCACTAAACCAACCTCTTCCGGCAACAGAAACCTATTGGTAAGAGTGCAATAATGAATGTAATGCAATTAATGGATGCAGGCAGTGGTTGAACGATTGATGTGAAGCACCTTAGAAGAGCCTTACTATTAGCAGTGGTCGTTTTCTGGCTGAAGATACATACACTGCGTATAAAGACATTTTTTATTTATTTGAGGAAGCGACATAACGAGCAGGACGATCACTTAATATTAAGTGTTACTCTCGCCCATAATAATGTAACGCTAGTTAGAATGTTATACATTAGACGACGTTGTACTCATCGACTTAGTTATGAGATGTCGAGGTTTTACCCCAGTAATTACACAAACTACAACGCCCTTTAAACCAGAACACCCTAATGTTTGCACACTACTGCTGTACGTTGTGTTTTTGTGTGCTAATATAAATAAATGTTTTAAAATTCTAATCTAAGTTATGCAGCTAAAAGAGAGTTATGTAAAGCTGCTATCGCTTTCTAAAAGTTAGTTACAATGCAACCGATATGGACCGCACTGTGCAAACTTCTCCAACCGCCCGCTTCAAGACCTGCGCAAGCAGACTCCATCGGCGACTTAACAATCTACGTTCCCAGGTAAGCTTCGGAGCTGTTCCCACACAAAATTCTCTCGAGCGTCGGCTAAGTTGGAGAGTAAACGACTTTTAAAGTTGAAAAGATCTACACTCAATTTTTCTTTTGATTTTCCTTTAATTCAATTTCAAATTTTGAAATTGTTATTTCTCTGTCGATGCGTTTATTTTTTTTTAATGCAATAGTTTACTAGCATATAAATGGTGAAACGTCCTGCAGGATATTTCATTGGTATATATCCAGCAGTTAGACAACAATAAGCTTAAATGATGATTTTGTACCCAACTAAACGACAAGGTGAGCTGGACTTCGACTACTTAGGATGATATATACTGCACCACACTGCGCTCGTTGGTTGAGACGTAAGATGATGAGCTTCGTTACAATTAAAACAACTGTAATTGTTGCATAGTATTATCTGTCGGCTGCAATAGGAGCTGCAGGCGTACCTGCCTAGATGGTCTCCGGCAACAGAGCCTACCACCAGTAAGTAACCACAAATAATGATATTTCAGATATTGCGAACCGCAGATCGTAGTTTCAAAACTATATTTGGATATAGCCGTAAACCATCTAACTTAAACGAAAAGCTTTTCTGTAGCTTTCCACCTTGTTGTGGCGAAGGGGCTTAGCAGCCGTGGCCAGAGCTTGTATATGCCAAAGCTTTACGCCCTGTCCATACTCCCAGCTGTAACGCTACGAAGTTTCCCAAGTTAAATAAAGCTACTGTAAGTTAGCGCTGCTAATTTATTTTTATTAAAAACTGCATTTATTATATAAATAATTGCAGGTAATTAAGTTTCTTACATTTAAAGTGGAGTAAACAACAGAGGAGAAGTGTTATTTGTAACTAAATATCGGTGAGAGCTCAGCTTCCTTGTTTACAAAGTGAGACACTTTGTTTGTCTCAAGCAGTCTACTATAATTTCTTACTTTTTTTTGTTATTCTGTGAATAAACGATTTCGCAAACCATTATTTTAACTTAACTTTTATACGTTTTCTGTAAACATCATAATTTTTGATATAAATAATGCTTTAGCTAAAGAAATCACATAGCGAAGATACATAATGTTTTGTCTCGTTACTACAGCAATTTGATGTTGTGTGTACATTCTAACCATTTGATGTGTGTTAATCATCAAGAGAACATATACTTCGTTTTTAAGCGTTACAGTATCGAAATATCTCTCTAAAATTTCTTGCTGTTTTCCCTCTATGCAAAACCAACTTACTTCCGCATTGATTCTAAAAATTATAGTGAACTGTTTCACAGCAGTTTTATAGAAGTCTCTCATACTTCATCTCGCGACAAAGTTTCCTCTAGCAAAGTTTAAAATACCATTAACTTTTATATTTCTTTTCTATTCTAATTTCCTTAATATAGTGAGGGGAAGTTTTCTTCATATTCAATTAATATACCTTTTACACTTCACCAAAGTTCAGTATACATAGTTATAGAATAAAAAAAAATATTTAAAAAGAGCTAGAATTGAATAACAACGAATGTTTATTAAAGTGAAATCCTTTTAACAACCTTCGTTGTGACGGAGACTGGTTATATTTCAATAGAAAAAAAAAAAATTAATATCTCCGCAACTTCAGGTCTTGATACATTACGGATCCCATTTAAATGCGCTCTTTTTTGACATCTCACTTTCACTTGACCAATGAAACCCTTTAAACGAATACCTTACCCTATAAGGGTTAATACCTAGAAGCTATGTACATCCACAAGCTCCTCTGTTAAAGTATAACTCTCTTTCTCTTCTTTCTCTCCGACTTAAATGAGTTCATAATCTATGTAACATTTTACACTTTATAAACAATCGTATTACATTGTCCTTTGTACTATTTTTAGAACAAAGAGATAAAGTTAATTACAAAATTCTCCTTTGTCATTCACAAAGGACTAAAGGAAAAATATTTAATTAGCGTACTAGGATATTCTACTACAGTAGTTTAGTATTCTTTAAATGATTCTGTAATTTTTAATTACAATTGTTTATCTTGACTGCGCTTTCCGATGAGATGTCGCCAATCCAGCAATTCAAGACCCCGACGTCCATCGGTTCCACGAGCTGTGTGCCCGCCCATTGCCATTTTAGCCTGGCGACTCATAAGGTTATGTCGGTGACTCTAGTTCTGCGAATCTCCTCATTTTTGATTTGATCACGCAAAAACTCCAAGCATCGCTCTCTCCATCGCCCGCTGTTTGACTCTCAGTTTTCTTTTAAGGCTCATAGCGACCAAGTTACGAAGCCGTAGGTACTGGCAACACGCACTGTTCGAAGACTTTGGTCTTCAAGCACTGAGGGATTTTGGGCGTAAAGACCTTGCGAAGTTTCCCGAATGCTACCCATACCAGTTGGATTCGGCGGTTCACCTCTTTCTCTAAATTGGATCTACCTAATTCGACCGTACGCCCCAGGTATACGTATTCGTCAACAATTTCGAGTACTGAGTTCTCAACAATCACTGTGTGACGCTAAACATGGGTATTGGACATGATTTTTGGCTTGCTCGTATTCATATGAAGGTCTACCTGTTGAGAGACTGCTGAGGTCACCGAGCATTACATTGAGGTCTTCCAGAGTCTCCGCCATGACGACTATATTATCGGCAAACCGTACATGAGTGATGTACTCGCCATTGATGTTGATGCCAAACCTGTTCCGATCCAAAAACTTAAAGACGTCCTCCAGTACAGCCACTAGAATGACAGACCCACCACTAGGTGGACAGAAGACATAAAAAAATTCGCTAGGAATGACTGGATTCAACAGCGCAAGCCCGTGGTTTGTGGAACACATTACAAGAGACCTATGTCCAGCAGTGGACGTCCATCTGTTGAAATGATGATGATGATCTTGACTGAGCACGACAAAGATGTAAATAAATTATATTTTAAAACTTTATTTACCTGGTCTTCATCTCTGAGGACTCTCATATTGTCTGCCGGAAAACGCTCACAGCTGGGTAAAGGCCTTCCTTTAAGGATCTCGACCCCACACCTCTATCACGTCGGACAATAATATAAAACAATGTTATTTGTATATATAATGAAAAGACGGGTCCTTTGTTCGCCAATCACGTGAATTCTAGTGATTGTATCGACATGGGAACATGAGCATTCGATGCGGAATGATTTGTGTATGGTTATAGGCTATTTATTTTTTGAATGTTGTAGATCCTTAACCATTTTAATTGCAATTAACTTTTAAAAACATTTTAATTTCGTATTACTTACGCGGTTGTTATAGTAACGGGTGCTGTAATGTCGTTTGCGGTTGCGTTTGCCCCCAAGGAATATTTCAGACAAATTTCAAGTCTAATTTTATATTACGGGTGTTAAAGTGGACGGGGAATAATATTGTATTTTATAAGAGTTAGTTATTCACACTGTAGTTAAACAAACACATTTAATGTTTCCATTTATACAAATCCGATGGAATTAGTTTGATTAAACGAAGCATAAATGTTAACTTAGATTACACACGTCTAAGTCTTAAGTCCTTAAATAAATGAAGTGCACTTTGTATATAGTATACACAACTCGGGCACAGACGCAAGTGGCAAGTCCCTCATTTGTAAACAGACAGCCCGCTGCTCCGCTCCGTAGCCGCAGCACTGTGCACATGTACTCGTATCACATTGCTTAATCAATTCAAATGTTTTGTTATACGATGAGTATTTAATTTGTTTTATGTTTTACCTAATATGCTAATTAAATTTTGATATAATAGGTTGTATATAGTCTATTAAATATTGTTTCTCATCATCATCATATGGCCCAAAATAAATAAATCTGACTGTTACGGCGTAATAGACAGGCACTTTAAAGAGATAATCATTAAGCCATAAATCTTCACTGCTGGAAGATAATGATGAGTATGAACTAAAATTAATTTAATTTGTAGACTTTATAAACAATAATTAAAAAATATTCCTGCTCCTGCCAAATCTATTTAGCTTAAATACGAAACAGCATTTTGTTGCTAATGTATTTTAAAAGGCGTTGTAAACATATAACATTATTTTCTTATAAAACCTTGGAGTAATTAATTTTGCTGATGAATATACAAATTTCTTTAGAATATTTCGTCGAGAAAAAAAGGGTTGGAAATTTTTAGCGTCGTTATAAATGAATATTTGGAAATTAATTTTTTTCACATTAGATAAACATTAATGCTTATAGAAAATATTTAGTACATTGTAACATACGTACGACTAGCTGTTATCGGGATGTAGAAACTTGCCTAGAATGTACTAGAACTAATCTATTGATTGACTGAAAAAATCGGTGCTGCTATGGTGACAATGTTATAATGTAAGTGATTTGTGATGTGTATGGTAGCTAGCCAAGCTCTTCTACTACTACATGTCGCTTCGGAAACGAACCGGTAATCGTTCAACTGAAACGTTTAGTCGCTGTGCTGCGAAGGCAGATACAATTTATTCCATATTTCTTATCTTTTGCAATAACCTTTCTTGTTTGTGTCTCTGAACTAATGTGCGGTTTGCATTACCGCAAAATTCTCTTTGACATTTACACCTTTGACGCCGACGAGAACTTAGTTCGGAGTGGTCGGGTTACCGGATGTGAGTTGGCATCACTTGGGTGTATTCGGATTGCGACGCCTTGTACCATTAATCTAAACTACGTGTTGGTTTTGGTTTCCAGTCTGTATAATTTGGTGTACTGATACTAAATACCGAAAGTAATTTTTGGGAGAAATAAAAGTGTTTGACAATCAATTTTTGTGTTCTGAAGTAAACAAGGCGCCAAGTTCATTATTAGTAAAGCTATCACCAGTAATAAGTACTAATTTATAAATAGTTAACCTTAATAGACTTTTTATTTATGCACGTATAAGGGATAAAATTAAAAGAGGCTAACTTAAATAGTGGCTATTGAATAAATTAAGGTCACTTTGCAAAAGGACAGACCTAAACGGATCCCTAATTATTCACCAAGATAAATGTGGGCCGAATTGTACACACCATGAATTTTAAACAACACCGAATGAATAATTTAATAACACAGAGTTTTATGGTAGATGATAAGGAGAGTTCATGTACATATAAGTAATATCAAGTTTATACTAACCGTTGTACATAATTTCATATTTATTTCAGTGATATTGTTTCTGTTCATTAACATATAACGGTCTCCAGCAACAGAGATCGTCTAGCAAGGCCAAGCAGTGGTGTGTAAATTCTAAAGTACTTCAGTTTGAAGGGCCTTGCAACTGTTGTTGCTGTTATCTCAATCATTTTTATTATAACTCATTACTAAGCATAGCCACTTTTTGTCCTGAAATTACTATCATCATAAAATGTTTTTTTGTTACATAAATATCATATTACCGCATTTGTTATGGGCAAGCGCAGCTTCTACCATTAGATGTTGCCGTTAAAAAATAAACATTTTCTCGCAATTATATGTAGTTAAAGAGATATAACTTTATATTTATTTACATAAAAGGTACACTAACAACATTCATATTCATTCCTTACATGTTGAAAACATTTATGAAACAATTAGTTGATACGCATTACACTTAGGCACAGGCTTCATAAAAAGCGTCATCGCAAAAATACGGTGCATATACTTCTTGCTTAAGTACTCATAACTCTTAACTTGCTTACGGCGCAGAGACATGGCACCTGACCATCGGGCTGGTCCACCGATTCAAAGCAGCATCGTGAAGGACGGAGAGAGCTATGCTTGATATTTCTCTAAGGGACAAAATCCAGAACGAAGAAATTCGATGTAGAACTAAAGTTGTCGATGTAGCTCTCAAAATCTGCAAGCTGCAATGGCAGTGGGCAGGCTGTCTGTCGTGTCAATGACGGCCAATGGGGAGAAAAGTCTTGCAGTGGAGGCCGCGTACAAGTCGCAGAAGTGTAGGACGCCCTCCCTCCAGGTGGATCGACGATATCATCAGAACGGTCTGAAGTGGTGGATGCGAGAAGCTGAAGATCGCATTTAGCGGAAGTCATTGGGGAAGGCCTATATTCAGTAGTGGATAAACAAAGGATGATAATGATGATGATGATGAACGCTTATCTTAAACAACTTACAATAACCTAACATAAAAGTAATTATAATTTTTGTTTTTGAAATATTAAATCCTTTTAAAGAGCTATAGCAGGTTGTACGCTGAAAACCTTTGCTATTATTTTATAAAAGGCGCTTTTATACAGAATATGCGAAATTCCACGTCAGTAGAATTTAAAATGAAGGATTTTAACATTATCTGTAATATTACATCGTTATACTGCGAAAAACGCATTTTATATATGATAAATTAATAAACTATAAGCGTGAATATAATAACACAATTTTTACAAAGATATCAATGACAGCTCGATGACAGTTTCTTTTGCTTAAATTTTTAATAAGAGACGAACATTATTAAAAAAAAATACAAAATTTTGGAAGGAAGTGTATCTTGAAGCCGATGATAGGATCTACTTGTTAAATGCAAAGGCCTATGGAATTGAAGAGGCTACCCCTCATAGTGCGGGCGTGCCCTATCCGATGTCAGCGACCCAATTCCGGACGCATCTTGTACGAGATCTCGAGATAGGTGTTTTGCTTTGCTGAGGGATAATTCGGTCAAGTAAATTATCATGTTTGTAGTCCACTTTGCGAATAAAGCGTTGTTATAAGTCGCGGCTAGTGTTCTCTATCCTCTCGCATTTGCGTTTGTTTATATCCTTGAAGTTTGTATGTGAAGCGTTCTAAATAGGAATACCCGTCTTCTATTCTTTGATGTTTATCAGCTTTCTCTCGTTTCCAGTTTATAACAGATGCAAATAAAAATTTAAAATTTTCGTAATACGCATAGTAGTATGATAAAAAAAAATATCAACAACATTAACTCTCGACTATAATTTTATATGATAGTAATTGCATTGGGCTGCAGATAGTGAGCGTGTTCGCCCATAATCAAGCTCAAATATGTGTTCACCAGAATGTTCTGGTGATCGCACTTACGCTAGTATTTTATATTTATTATAAAGGGACGGTAAAACTCATTATCTACTTCACGAAATCGAACAAAGAACCTTGGTTTTACAACTTTAGTTACTGAAGGCGTTTTGTATTGTGGCAGAAAGTAAGGATAAAATCTCTATACTTTTTAGCGGAAGTGATGAATTAACACTTTCAAAGGAAAGTTAAAAAGTAAGCCATCAGGAATGTAGGTCCGGAATCTGTGTTGCGGAGCTGAAAGCAATTCGCACAGATGCGCCTCTGCTATATCTTGTGTGCGGCAAAAGAATCGTTTTTCCTTTTCTCCTCGCAAATGTTCAGACCACACAATCTCTAAAGGTATGGTTTTGCTTCGTTTTTAACAACATCTTGCGAAGTTCCTTACAAGACCAGGACTAATTTATATCCATGAGGTATGTGTATGATGTGCACATTTACAACGCCGTATTTATATTGGATAGTAATCAGAATACTACTAAGTCATATCAACCAATCATCAGGCGATACGTGCGTGTCCTAGGTGGACCTAGGCCTCCCTCAAAGATCTCCACGTCGATCGATCCTGCGCTGCTGGAATCGAACGGCTAATCCATTAACTGATATCAAGGAATTCTCAGATGCTTTGGCCACATTGTATAGAGCCAACTAAACAAACTGGATAAACTGAACAGGATAAACGATCAAGGGGTCGAACTGCCTTAGCACTATTAGGGTACAAGGGGTGTAAGGGTTCCCGCACAACAACTCATGGGATCCAAGCCACCTTCAACTGCTTGTGGTAACTCAGCTCAACAAACCAGGCTGTGGCTCCCACCAACCCGCATAGGGCCATTGTGGCAGAAACGGCCCAAATCGTTACCTGATCGATGAGGGAACCTTTGGGGGTGGCCTATGTCCAGCAGTGGATGTCTATCGATTGATGATAACGATAGGGTCCGATAGTCCGATCGCTGATACGTCAGTAAAAGCATTTCAAAAGAAATACGACCTTCAGTGATGAAGCGAACGAAAGAGAAGTATTTTCATAAACATTTAGGCCGCAAGCAGAAAATATCTCTTCGAGTTGTTAGCGCGTACTCCCAAGAAACTATGTTATGATCAAGTGAAGCAAGTAGTACAAGTGTGGTAAGCTTAAAGCTATACTTAGAATAATACACGTGATGGATCAGTACTGCATGACAGTCATCCGTAGTGTGTAGTTCCAGGCATACAGATAAGTCATTGTAACAATGGTATTAAAATACGATTCGGGTCCTCGGAATCAGTTTAATCTCCTTCAGCTGATTGATGGATTAATTAAGGTTATAAAGTTAACACGTCGGGGCATAAATCAGGAGGTCCAATTACACACGCGGGGGGGAGTGATGTGCCGGTTCGAACCCCGCACCGCAATGAGAATAAGTACTTGATGATCAGTACAAAATGTTAAAATATTACTGCTCTAGGTTATTACGGTGGTGGTATCGACTGCCTTCATGTTGAAGTGGTTTGCCACTTTCCTTGTAACACGGAGGTCCCACGTACCATACCGGTGCTACGTGGAGTTTTGATGGTGGTAGGGTTTTCTTCTAATCTGACCAGCTTTATATTGTATATCGGCTAGTATCATTTAGTTCAGACCGTCTCCTTATGTGAGCTCGAACATTTTGGATGAGCAGTCCCCATCTTCAGTCCCATAGTCTTACCCCTCGAGTATAAAATTGAAAAGGATTATTTAAGGATTTTTTTAACTCGCTACAGGAAAGAGTGATATTTGAATACTAATATACTGGTTTTATTGGTGGTAGGTCTCTTTTGTAGGACAACCTGCTAATCAACAAACGAAGCTCTGGGTCCAACCAACCCGTGTTGGGCCAGCATGGTGGGAAATGACCTAAATCTTCTCATATGAATCCTCACCTGATCGTGTGGGAATCTTTCGGGGAAGCCTATGTCCACTTGTGGGGACGTCTATCGGCTAATGATGATGATGTGTCTGTTGCCGGAGATCGTCTATGTTGGTACCATCGCAGCTCCTATTTCAGCCGACAAACAGTACTGTGCAAACATTACTGTGTTCCGAATTTAAAGGCATCGTAGGTATTGTAATTACTGGGGTAACGAGATTCAACATCTTATGTCTCAGGCGACGAGTGCAGTGTGGTGTTGTGTATATCATCCTAAATAGTACTACGTTTTAATTGGCGGGCGTGTCCGTTACTATCAGGTGAACGTTCCGCTCATCTCCTCGCTTAATCGTATAAAAAAATTACACCATATTACAGGTATTTATTTTCAGGACATGAAACCTTTGACAAATCTTTATTGCCTGTTCAGGATAGAAACTTTAGTATTCATGTTGATACAACAAACCGATTCCAATTTAACTTTCTGATCGTAGTATAGAGTGGCGCAAAAGTAATCCTCCTATCAGAAAATGCTATAAATTTATTGTATACAAGGTATACAAGGTGGCGCAAAAATAACCTTCCGATGTTTTTTGGCTGTAATTTAAAAAAAATATGAAAAACTTTGATTTTTTTGTGGATTATTTTGATTTAGTCTTTTAATTTTTTTACATCAAGGCAAAATTTATAACATTTTCTGATAGGAGGATTACTTTGGCGCCACCCTATAGAATGTAGAAGATAATATTTTTTTTCATTCTGGGCTCCTTTTGTTATAGTTAACAATAAATCCAGAGTACCAAGGTCACCAACATAACCATAGTTAAGTAAACTATAGTATATATATCGTATGTAAATAGTCTTAGAAATGGCTATTGGTGAAGAAAACTAATCTTAAAGACCTTCTAGTTTACTAGTGGTAGGTCTGTTCTCTGATACCATCTAGGTAGGTACCACAGCTGCTTCTATTGCAGCCGACAAATATTACTGTGTTCCGGTTTGAGGAGCGCCATAGTCAGTCAATATGATTCGACTAGTAAACAGTATACGCTTTGCTATCATTTACAACGAATTCTACGTGACGGCCGCCGCGGTCAGTACTAAATTGATTTAGAAAGCGAGTTGCACTTAATTTCCGGTGCTGTCCAAAACATACTCGTTGATCATAACGTGGTCACAGTCACCACAAATTTGATTACAATCCGCTACTGATTCAATTCGAACGTAAACTTATAATGAGCTTTGGTTAGAGAGAATTATGATAAATGTACTTCAGAGTCTACTTATGGTATTTTACTGGTGGTTGTCTTTAGTGCTGGAGACCGTGTAGGTACCACCGCATAAACAGTACCGTGAAAAACGTTACTGTGTTCCGGTTTGAAAGGCGCTGTAGCTAGTGAAATTACTGGGGTAACACGGATCAACATCTTGTCTCGAGGCAATGAGCAAGTACTACTACTACTGTAGTACTACGTATATCATCTACTATCGCCACGTTGTCATGGGCAGGCGTATTATTTATCATCAGGTGAACGTCCCGTTTGTCTCGTCGTTAGAAAAAATAACAATTTTAGTATAATCACTTATTTAACTTGAATTGTACTAGATCAAGTTTTAAATCGATATTAAGCACGTGAGTCTAATTGCGTGGGTTTCGTTAACAAATCCATTCAGTTCGTCGGAATTTTCGACATTAAATAAGTCGTCGCTTTAAAAAAAATATTATGAAATACAAGTATTTACTACATTATATTCAGGTCGAGCTTGTCATGATTTTTCAAGGATACTCTACACCGCGGTCCGGAGTTCAAAGCTATGTTAATGCAATACAAAGGAAGTAGCATACCGGCAATGTAAAGAGAACACCTTCACCAGTTATTAATAATTAACAGGATTTAAATATGTCTCCCAACCTTAATTGGGACAGCGTGGTGGTAAATGGTTTAAATCGCCCCATATGAATCTTTTCAGATGATGGCCTCTAGTGCCAGACGATGTGGATAGCACAAAACCGATCGATGTGGGGATCATTGGGGTGGTCCATGTCCAGCTGTTTTTGAAAGTAAAACAACTTACTGGCATATTCAAACTTAAGAGCTGGGTAATTGATGACGGTTGTGTTTAAACTTTAACAGAACTGGACAATGTTTTGCATAGATAGTGTTACTACTGTCAGGAACTTTATCGTGAGGTAGAGACACTTAATATAGAAAGAACATGGGGCGATCATTCCAGAGAAACTGATATATTGCTCTCAGAGGTCCAAGACGCCATCAAAAAATTGAAACACAAAGCTGTAGGTCCCGATGGTGTATGTGTGCAAATGCTTCAACAGCGTAAAAAAGGCGGTGGGTAGCAGTATACTCTGTGGGGTCCATTCTGCATATCACCACACTCAGTAGAGACTGTTTGTGCGTGGTCACGATCCTCAGCAGTGAGGGAGCGACGAAGAAGAAGAAGAAGATGTCCAGCTGTGGACGTCTATCGGCCGATGATGATGATGCCTTTTTTTTCATTCTACAAGGCGACACGACGATACAAATGTTCACCCGAAGGTAAATGATACGCCCGTCTATAACAACGAGACGCTAATTAGAATGCTGTAAGATGTCAAGTCTGTTTACACTAGTAATTTCACTAGCTACAACGCCCTTTAAATCGGAACACAGTAATATTCGCACAGTACTGTTCGTCGGCTGCAATAGGAGCTGCCGTTGTGCCTACTCAGTCAATCTTCAGCAATAGAGGCCTGCCAGCAGTAAAATCTCTGTGCCAACAATAACATGGCCAGCGAACTGATTAAAGCAAAACAACACCAAGTCCACAAACCAGCCGCAAGGTCACCTGGCATACAAAAAATTTATAAAAATTAAACTACAAATGTGACCTCGGCAGACCCTGAGATAAATGCGACTCATTATTTATAGCCAGTCTCCTAACCGATGCAGACTTTTCGGAGATATATGACGTTTGCTCTCGAAACTTAACTAATATTTATGGGGGCCGTAAATCCTCTTCATAACATCAAGTTACGAACTCGCAACTTTGCTTACATACAATTTTTATGTACCTCAACCGTATTCAACTTATCAATTATTAAATACTTACAAGAGCGAATATCTCTTTCTCTTCCGGAAGCCGTTTAGAACTAGAAACCAAAAATAAATGATCCGGTTTGAAATGCTGTAGCTAGTGTAAATATTCGGAATGCCATCTCATACATATTTTTTCATTCGACACAATGACGAGACTGTGAAGATGTTCATATGATGGTAAGTGATACGCCTGCTCATAACAACGTGGTGCTAGTTTGGATGTTATACACAGCATACCATTGTGGTCGTCGCCTTGAGACATAAGGTTTTAAATGTCATTACTCCAGTAATTTCAATGGCTACAGCGCCCTTCAAATCGGAACGCAGTAATGTTTGCACACTTCTTATTCTTAAGGTGCCTCTCCGACCAGTGAAGGTTGGTGGTCAGTTTACCATATTTCGCCCGGTTTCTTGTGAGGCGGAACAGTTGGGCGGCACTCGCGATCCCGGCCCAGACCCTGATGTTACGCAGCCACTATTTACTCCGACGATTCCTCCTTCCTTCGTTTGCAAACAACTGTATATATTTGGCGGCAGAATTAGGTGCTGTGGTGGTACCTGTAGCAAGAGAGATCTACCACTAACAAGTTGTTAATTACCTAGAAATATTTAAAAATGTTCACTCTAGCAATATGGTCTTTATGTACTTTATGACCATAACTATCACTTCCGTTTACATTATTGCGTTGTCTAATCTTAGATTAATTTAATGCCTAAGACTGTTTGAATACTGCTCTGTAGTGTAAAGCTGTCAGCGCAGAGTAAATCAACAGACTTACGACTGCGGTGACCACAATGTCACCAACCTCATTGTCTCCAACTGATCGCCTAGTAATAGTAATGTCAGTAATTTGATTCCGGGCCAAGTGTTCTTTAGTTTATTTATCAGGTTAATATAATAACTACTTTTAATTTACGAGGGTAGTAGTTAATCAAGCGATCTAAAAAAAATTATCACTACCCAAACTCCAACTGTATAATAGTGTGCAAATATTACTGTGCTTCGTTAAGAAGGGCGCGGTAGCTAGTGAAATTACTGGGGTAACGAGACAACATAAAAATGTCTTAAGGTGACGAACTCAATGCGATGAAGGGTATATCATCCTAACTAGTGCCGTATTGTTATGGGCGGTACAGATTGTCGGCTGCAATAGGAGCTGGGGTGGTACCTATCTAGACGGTCTCCAGCAATAAAGACCTACCATTTCTTGCGAGTCTTCAAGAGAAGATTGTATAGGCTTCTTCTAGACTAGTGCGCCTTACCAGCTAGATTACAACATTAGGTGGGATCATGGTTCAACACGAAACTATTTAAAAAAAACCGATTACAATAATTTCTGCAACACTCTTTATTTCCCGGAGGTGTTTAGCACTTGGTAGTCGTTTTGATTGTTGCAGCTCATCTGGTGCTGGGTTCGTGGACCCGGGTTCAAGGCCTGTTTTTAATCTACGGTCCTGGAGTGTAGTTATCCGACGGTGGAATTTTACTTTGTGTGTATATGGATTTTTGGATTTCTGGCGAATCCACTTAAGGCGTCGAAGATTGGCTCGAGTCCGTTTTCCGACCAGCTTCGCCTGTATCGGAAATGACAACTGCCCTTCATACTCTTTTAAAATTTGTATGTTCCGTATGAGCTGGTCACCTGAATGTCTGAATAACTCACACAGTATCAACAGTCTCGCTGCATTGTACGTTATTAGTATACGCAGTAACTGATTAGTGGAGGAGACGCTGCAGGCTCTGTTAGGATATCCATCTTACAGAGTTACTACATGGGGATTCAGTCATGCGATTGTACGTATCAGGATATATGTTTTAACCAACATGGAAGATTGTAATGAGTTTCTTATTATTATCACTCCTGCGCAAAACATGATAATACTATCTCCTTGTAAGCTTTGTTTATTCTATGAAGCAATGAGATGAGAGAGACTTTCACCTGATGGAAAGTTAAGTCCATATTAATGTGGTACTAGTGGGAATGGTGTACGTAATACCACATAGTGCTCGTCTCCTTGAGACAAGGTGTCGGGTGCAATTGTTTCAGTCCGACACTAAATATCATCAACGTTGCTGTTTGTTGGTTGCGTTGGGAGCTACAATGGTTCCTTTTTTTTTGGTATCGAGGGGGGGGGAGGGATTTTCTCAAAAGATACCCTTATACTTATACTTCTAAGGAGAAAAAAGGTTATGTGGGATTTTTACCCACTAAAATGCTCTCGATAAATGGACTAGATCGACTTACGGAATGCACCGGTGTCTTCCGACACTATGCCTAATACACATTCCAGGGAAGGCTAGAACCTACCACCAGAATTAAATAAATTTTATTGTTTTACAATTATACTACCCTGAACATTGTTGTACGAAATTCATTTTTTAAAAACGATTGAAAATTCAAATATTTGTGAAGCGACGGCCATCGATGCTGACACGAATGAGATGTAAAAATGTATGTAAACAAAAGGGATGCAAATTGAAATCGCCTATTTCACCGGTTGCTGAAAAATAATAAAAAATAACTACGACATCATCATTAGTTGATAGACAGAAACAGATTTGTTCATAATTCATAGTACAGTGTAACAACCGGAATTAGTTCGACTTCCGCAATGGTAATAACGTCGAATGTCTTCTTTTACTCAAAACCTGTTTTATCATGGAACGACTGGCGATAATTGATCAATAATTGCTGATAACTGATTTACATGGCGACTTTGATAAGTCGTCATCATCATTATTTATTCATTGATAAACATAGGCTTTAACTTTAGGAGTAATTAAGTTATCGCCACACAGTGTGACAGTAGAGGTTACTGGAAGTTTCTACTCTTTCACTAGAATCGTTCCGAGTACTAGTCTTTAACGATTAGCTAAGAGCTAAGTTGCGGTGACTAATTACTTACCAGTGTTCCAAACAGGAAGGGTAGGTTTAAAGAATATAAAAAAAGAATAAACATTTGCTTCTAGGCTTCGAATACAGTAACTTAGTGTGTATGTTCTGATACTGCAACACAACGTTCTCAAGCAGCGTCAATCCCGTAATAAATGGGCACAAAGTCGCGGTCCGGGCTGATGCGTGTCCAGATTTGACAACGTAATAACTTGCACCCTCGTCAACCCACCCCTGGAAGGGACACCCCCGCGCCCGAGGTGTTCAGATATACAAAGGATCCAAATCTATTTGTTGAGTAATGTTATGACACAGAGTCGTAGTCCGTGCAGTAAGAATAGATAAGGTAAAAGATTCAATTTTGTTATCAGTACATAGCTTAACATGTTCATATCATCATCATCATCATTAAGTGTTCTCTTCAAACTGAAGTTTGGTGATCAGATCGAGAAAAACAATTCGATCCTCAGCTATTCTTTTTAACTGATGGTATTTAAACCCGGTCCACTCCTTCAACATGTTGCTATAACTTTACTGGTGGCAGGTCTCTGTTCCCGAACCGAGCTTAGTTGAGCAGGACGTTCATCTGATGGTAAGTGATACATTTGTCCATAGCAATGTGGCGCTAGGTAGGATGATATACACAACACCATTTTGCGTTCATCGCCTGGCGATATAAGATTCCTGTCACTTCAGTAATTTCACTAGCTACAGCGCATTTCAAACCAGAACACAGTAATATTTGCACAGTACTGTTCTTTGGCTGCAATAGGAGATGGGGTGGTACCTACACGGTCTCCTACAACAGAGACTACCACCAGTTAATGATGCTTCTTTGAGAGAGAAATAACTTAATATGTATGAACAATAATTCAATAAACACAGAGTGTATTATGTACAAATGTTTTGTTTAATTTTCTAAGTACACCCTTTAAATGGTATACAAGGGTAGTAAATTAATAAAAGTATATTTTCAGTGCTGCTATATAATATTTTATGAATGTTCACGTGCGGAGTGTACCTGTCGGTTTGTTCATATCAATATATTTATTTATTTTATTTAAAAACTTTGTTGAAAACCTAAAATTAGGCAACAATAGGTGGACTAAATTCCTGTCGGCATTCTCTGACAGTCAACCTAGGAAGTGGGGAGACGCTGTGGGGTAGGTGGGGAGGAACATATCTTGTAACATAAACAGTTTACTGTACATTGAAAACGTATGTCTTTTCTAAACTAATTTTAAGTTGAGATTACATTATTTAAGGGTGTTGAGTAGACACTCTATACCACCCCATTTTTATTAGCATGAATGTCGCTTATCAACAATTAAATATTTTTTTATTCAATTAATCTATAAGACGGACGTTTGACTAATGATTCGCCTTGCCATGATAAGGTGGCGGTAGTCAGGATGATATACATCGCCTTAGACACGAGATGTTCAGTCCCACTACTCCAGCAATTGCAATAGCTACAGCGCCTTTCAAACTGGAACACAGTAATGTTTGTCGGCTACAATAGACGCTGCGATGATACCTAGACGCTCTTCAGCAACGGAGACCTACCACTAGTAATTATGTTTTATATATATATATACATATATATATATATTACAGACTCGTCATCATGTTGTACGTAGTTTGCTTCAGAGATTCTTTCATGGACTTTGTAGAATCGAATAACTAATTCAGATACTTTACATAAAGTTATTTTGAAGTTCACTAGACGTAAAGATTTCTTATGTCTTTCTATTATATTGTAATGTTTTAAATATATTTAACAAAAGTTCGTTCACATTTGCTGTGAGACAAGTTAATACGTAGCTTGGAAAGATAGTTTTATTTTGTTAACTTACAAATACAGAAATATAGTAAAAAGATAAGTATAATAACAAAACAATAAATTTGATTAAAGTTCATCAAAGTACTTAAATGTTTAAGTTCGTACAATGATGGTATTCGTTTTTAATTCCTATCAACAAGTTAAACACTTAACAGTTAAGATTTAAAACCTCTATCACACAATAAATGATTAAATAAAACCTTCAAGGTTTTAATGTAACACAAAGTATTTAACCGACAGTACAGTAAAGGGTCCAAAGTCCTCTATGATTCCCTACCCGACTGATGTGAGAATCTTGGTGGAGAGATATGTACTGGAGATAAGATTAAATTTTAGGATTTAGGATATAGGTTAGGTTTTATCCAGTCAAACATTTTGTGTAAAGATATTACTATCGTATACATTATAAGTAGGTATTTCCGCTAGGGTTCATCTATACATGAGGTCTCCACCTATGTAGAGACTCATCACGACATCTCTGCAACCATAAGGCCTGGAGACTTGAAATATGGTAAGAATATTCCTTTTGCTGAGTATAGAGCTAAGAACGGATTTTAGAGAATTTAACCACCAAAAGAGATTGTGAGGGTGTAAGGGCCAGCAAAGCGGGGATACTAGCTTGATATAAGGATAGGTTCCACTTAAATTTGCATGAGCAAAGTTTAAGAGTATATCTTAAGCTGACTGAATAACAGAAGGATATATAATAATAGTAATTGTGTTAACAAAAAAAAATTGTTTGAACCCTTAAGAACATGAACTTTTAATTCCTAATAACAAAAGCTGCTAAGCTGAAGAGATATTGCAGTCTGGGTAGACGGATAGATTCTGTGTACCCTTAGCAAGGTAGTTCTAATCTCAGACTTATTTCGAACGTGTCTATAAAGTGCTCAATATTTCAGTCTTGATACCGCAGATGCGGTAGTACTCTCTCTCCGGCAGTTGGAACTCCTTCGTCAGCTCGAGGAACTTGTTGTAGCTGCAGTAGCTGGATTTCGTGCAGCCACTGAAGTGCAGATGCTGGGCGACCGACTCTCCAGCCTTGGGCAGGTATATCGGCTGTGAAAAGGAAACGTTAACGATGAAAATGGAAAACAGTTCTGTGCTTGTCTTTGTTAAAATTAACAAAAGGAGTTAACTGAAATAAAATTTTTAAGAATATTTATTAACCGACTGTACAAAAGAGGTTTGATTTTAATAATTTTTTTTTTGAATAACATAAATTTCGTAACTTGTCGGATAATTAATTAAAAAAAAATTATCCTAAGTAGGGTTAAGTGGCGTTCCTTAGGAGAGGCCTATGTTCAGCAATAGATTGCCGCGGGCTGTTGATGATGATGATGAGTGTAGGGTTAGTAGAGTTATTTATTTATTAATTTCAACTTTCATTTTTATTCATTTCTGTGCTTTTTAATATAAATGTATTATTTTTTACATCAAAACTACATAGAGTATTGAAATATTTGTAAATTCTAGATGATATTAACATGGATATGGCGGTTATATTTGCGATAGGAACTTTTGGTTTTTGTTATCGTAGGAATGTTCTAAAAAGAAACTCTACTTCCTGGGGGAAGACAAAGTTCTGTGGGATTTCTACCCGCTAAAATCCCCTCAGTGTTCATTTTCAATGCGTTGCGTAAGGCTTCGGCATCTCCTACAAAACGTTCTGCTGCACCCCGCCAATACACCTGAACCACATCTCAGAGAGGGCTGTAGCACTCCTCGACACCCTGGCTTTGGTACGACTAGCGATAAACCACCTCGTATTTGTCGTTCATCACGGGCTTGTTTACTGGATAATGAGGGCTCCCACCCTCAAAATCCACGAACCCGAAAACCCTTTCAGACAACTTTTACGTCAGGCAGAGCGTACCATAGTCCTATTCTTAACAAGCCGATACTACAGGACTCTACAGGACTACGGAAGGAACTCTGCTGATATTAAAGCTAGGATGTTTGTAATGATGATGTACTGTCTCTCCGTATGAAGAAATTTAAAATGTATATAATACTTTATGTATAATTTACAAATAAACCATATTAAATATAAGAAAGCCTTTACCTTTACCTTGACGAACGGAATAATAAACAAATATATAGTTAACCGCTTCATAAGACCTTCACTTCTTTAAGGTCTGACACAAAAAAAAAAAAATCTGTCTCTTTTCCTCGTTGAAAGTGAAAGGAACCATTAAAACAAGTATGATCTTAGCAACGATCACTTTTAATTACCCCACGAAGACCAGCAAGATCCATCTGATATACACGAAACCATCATAATCGTTGAGACATAAGATGCTAAGTCTCAATACCATAGTATTTAGCTACAACGCCCTTCAAACTGGACACTGTTTGACGGCTAAAATTTTAGATGCGGTTTACCTTTTTTTTTCGCGGGGGAAATCTTCTTAAAAGATACCCTGCTTCTCTAAGGGGAAAACATTACATGGGACTTCTACTCACTAAAACCGCCTCGGTGGTTTCCCTCAGTGTATTAGGAAGAGCTCTGGGATCTCACACGGATAGCGCCGGTGCCCCCTGCGCTCTGGCTAAAACATCCCATGGAAGGGTAAAGCCCTCCTTAACGCCCACACTGTGCTACGGCAAATACCAGACCACCATGCATTTGCCGTCCTCCTAACGCTCGCTTATTCAGCTCTTAGTGTCTCCAGCCACAAAGCTACGAACCCGAGGAGCCTTTTAGTCTCTTTGTACGACAGGTAGGGAATACCTTAGTCCTATGCTTAATTGCCCGAGTCTACCGGGCTGAGCTGCGGTGGTGCCTACCTAGACGGTCTCCGGCAGTAGAAAGCTATGACCAGTGTATCAGTTCCCGCAGGCCTAAAATACTAAGTTACTCACCAATACTGTATATTCTCCACTGCTCTTGTTTCTGTATAGCTCGAGTGCGAACAGGGACCCGTACTCAGGCACCGTTAGTTCGGACCTCGAGATCTTTGTGACCTCCATCAGCGAGCCGATGTTAAAGTCGTGCGCTGAGAACAATCTCACTCTCTTCTTGATACTCTTGCCCGCCACGATCTCTTTCGCGGCCGATATGAAGTCGTTCAGTATGACGCCTGAAAATGAATGTTGATGCTTTAGGGATGATGCTTTGTTCTTTTTTTTTATTCAACGAAACGATGCGACGAGCTGAACGTTCACCTGATGGTAAGTGATACGTCTGACCATAACTACATGGCGCTAGTTAGGATGATATACACAACACCACATTGTGCTCGACGCCTTGAGACACAAGCTGTTAAGTCCTGCAAAACGGAACACGGTTATATTTGTACACTACCATTTAGCAGCAACTTTCAACAAGATCTAGGTATTTTAGGATGTTTACAGAACGTCTTATTGCACTAAATCATGAAGCCTTACTGTTCTTTAATTTATGTAAGCAGTTAAACTCACCTCCTCCTAACTTTTTCATTTCATCAGTTTTGAAATATAACCTATACGCCAGACGCGAGGCTTCTCCCAGTTTGGCAAGGATCGGTTTCGCCCACTCGGGCACATCCAGACCCAGGGCTACCTGAATGTACAACGTCAGTTTTACATCTTGAAATTAGTTGTTATGAACTGGTGGTGGCTGCTACCATCGTCACATGACAATGAAACCAGAATAAAAATCAGGTTTGTACAATAGAACTACTTATGTTGAGATGATAAATTATGAGCTAGGCAACTGCCTTTTAGGCGTCTCTTCTGTTACCCTGATGGTTACCACCAAGGGCATACTAACGGTCAACGCTTGGCGTCAGTTTTAAAAAAGGAAGGTAAGTAGCATTGAAATTTTTTTTTGTTTATTTAAGCATCGAAGTGTATCGAACAGTATCTTCCTGTTTGTATACAAATCAGAAACAAGCTGTAGTTAATGTAGTTAGGATTATAAACACTACTCAAAATTATGGTCATCGTATTGGAGCATATGAGAACTGATTAGTTGATGAGCTACAAGTATTGACTTTACTTAAAAAAGGTTTTTTTTTAATTCATCATTATCATCAGCCGATAGACGTCGAGAAGTGGATGTAGGTCTTCGATTTGGGTCATTTCTCACCACTTTGGCCCAATGCGGGTTGGTGGGAGCCAGAGCCTTGTTTGTTGGTTAGTAGAGTACACCATGAGCAGATGAGGTTTGCTTGGGTCCCGTGAGTTATTATGCCCCCGTCTTTTTGTATTAAGATGAGGGATTAAACTTAATCTAAATATCACATGATGGTGAAGCGTGCTTGCTTAGAGTACTGTGCCTCACATATAACTGCCATTAATCAGTTACCCTGTTATGGTGGTAGATAAGGCTTGGATGAAAAATTTTGTCACCTCAATAACAACTCTAATGTGATATCTTATCTTCTAACTCTATCTCCTATCGATTACTCCAAAAGATGCACAGTGTATAACTCAGCTTATAGCCTATTCAGTGAGTAGACTTACGTACCTGACTTCTGAACAGGTCGAACAGGGCTTGAAACAACAGCGGGTTCTCGGTAAAGTTCCGTCCAGTTTCCTTGAGCACTTTGGGGAAAAGATCGCTGAACGGCGCGAACTCCTCGTTGATTGACTGCTTCTTAACTACTTCCATTATCTCCTTGAATCTCTTACAGTTGGAGTAGTAACGCAGCTAAAATTTAAATAATATAATGACTTCAATCTTCCGCCACAGTAATTACCGGAAGTTTTCAAATTTTTTACGACCATTTTTCTATAGTTAATATTGTTAAAATTTGGTAGAGTACTTATTTTTTACTTCATACATGTTTAACTTATAACTTAATTCACGTTTCCTGAAGTAAACAAGTGTATACTTGTTCTTTTAGAAACTTTATAACAAATATTATAATAGCAAGCAAGTCAATGTATAAAAAGATAGAGTTTGAAAGAATTGCAGAATTAAGTAATGAAATTGTAGTTACTAACTTAAACTTAAACTTTATCTCAGCATCGGCTAACTATTGGAAGTTATTGAATTCAAATAGCGCAAGACTTTTCTTATAGAAACATTACAAGAGTTCAGTAGCGGTTGTCCATCGGTTGAGTTAATGATGATGATGATCTCTTAAGTTAGGCGAGTAGACGATAGTACAGGGTTTAAAGTGAAGTTAAGTTAATAATCGAAATCCCCGTCCAGTATCTATCAATATTAATTTTGTACCGGTGATATTGTATCGAATAGGATAGCGAGACTCGGAATTTTACCGATTGCATTTTGGGGAGTGCGCAGGAACTACAAGATCTGATTCCGCCATCGGCCTTCTACCACCGAACGTACAAACACACCACAGGCATTCATCCCTAGAGATCCCACACATTAAAACTTCCCCTTTAATGCTAACAGCGAAGGATTTGAACAGTCTATCGGCGTCAGTGTTTCCGTCCAAATATGACGTGGGGATCTTTAAGAAGAGTGAATAGACTTCTAGACTAGTGCACTTTACCACCAAAGACTACATCACCGCTTATCATCAGGTGGGATCGTAATCAAGCGCCTGTCCATAAAATAAAAAAAAAATAGAGTATGTAATAACATGAGCTCTATCTATAATACATAACGATATTGATTAGGTGACAAAATCGCTTCCACGGCCGTAGGGTCAAGGTATAATACATCCAAAACCTTAAAGATTACATATACAAATATGTTTTAGTTTATATTATCGCTGAGATAGTAGAGTTCAAGTAAATTTATCATACAGCATATGTACCGGATGGTGATGAACACGAGCGACACACACGTATCAGTCACGTGATGTAAAAACAAAGGAACATACATTATATCGTATAAATCTTCGTTACTCTTACATAATATAATTCATCATCATCATCATCAGTCGGTAGACGATAACCGCTGGACATAGCCTCACCCAAAGATCTCCTCGTTTGTAGGGGTTACATGAGAGGATTTGGGTTATTACCCACCACGCTGGTCTAATGCGAGTTGGTGGGAGCCAGAGCTTTGTTTGTTGATTAGCAGGATGCACCACGAGCTGGTGATGTTGGCTTAGGTTTCGCAAGTAGTTGTGCGGGACCCCTTACGCCCCATTACCTATCATGATTAATATATTCCAATTCCGGTTCAAGTTATCAGAGGTGAACCTCAAACGGTCTTCGATAACCTTCCACTCAGAAATGTTGTTAAACGAATGTTTTAACGTGCTTACATATATAGATATATTTAATATGAAATGTTAATATCATTATCATCATCATCATCGTCATCATCAGCCGAAAGGCGCCCGCTGTTATGTATACATTAATATATAAAGAAGTCGGTCAGCTTCAGTGTCTGTAATATCTTCTCATATGATGCATGGTCATGTACCAACAAACCTTTCATCTTTCGTTTAGATTGTGCGTTAGACTTATAGAGCTACACTTACATAGTCTTCGCTCAATGGCACAGCTGTGTACGGAACCGGGTGCCAGAATTTTCCCAGTCCCTCATCCCATTGCTGCTCCGGTTCGGGTGGGTATACAGCCGCCATTGCGACCTGGGCCGTCATTTTGGTCCTCTCCTTGTCGGTACTCCTCACAGAGATCTCATCTTGGAAGTAAATGTTCGATAGTAATTTGGACCCTGAGGAGCCGTACCGTTGCCTAATGAACTTTCCTATTTGATAGCCCCTTCGTTTACCAGCCTGGAAATTTATTAAGACCTGAATTTTCTAAACAATTACAAAATATGAGAACTAAAGAAGTTCTAAATTATCCTAGACAAAGGTCTAAGGACTAGTTTTGGCATCAGCCATATATCTATGAAAGATTAAGTTAAAATGTATCTATTCCCTTCTCGATCTCATGATCATCGAAGGGTCTAGAATTGGCATTATAGCGAAACAGAAGGAATATTCTACTTAAACAGTTTACACTTACATTGGTAAGTCCTTCGGGACCTTCGATGTAGGTCAGATTCAGTAGCTTCTCCTTCTCATTGGACAACGAGAGTTCATCGCTGTCAGGAGACCGCTCTCCGTGTCTATTTACCTTAAAGTTGAATTTTTTTATGTTTTTTTGGTATATAGTATGTTCCTGATCGCTATAGCCGAAGACCGGAAGAAGGGAACTTATGTATACTTCTTGCAATCAATTAAACATCTATGTCTCACCAGACAGAATATGTGAAGATCTATGATTCTCTTTGTTTTGAAGGTCGCTGATTTCGTTTAGAAACAATGGCTTCACTAGTTTCAGTAGCCGAGCAGTAGTGTGGAAACATTACTGTCCTTTAATTTAATAGATTAATACTTGAATTTAATATGATCTTAAATAGCATGAAGCTGAAGAAGGTTAGGAGTCATCATCATTATCATCAGCCGATAGATGTCCACTGCTGGACATAGGAGTGCGAACCTAAAATACTTTGGCTGTGATAATAGAGCAGTATTGTTAAGGACGCAGAAAAACAATGAAGGTTACTGGGCAGCCGAGCGTTTTTGAAAAAGCTCATCACCAACGAAGAACAACCATCAAACACCCCGATACTGAACTTAGGACAACCCTGTTATTAGGCATGTTATTAAATGTTATACTAAAGGAAGGTTCAATCCAGGTTTGACGGACTGTACTTATTTGATTCACTGGGGTAACTTAATATGCTATACATGAAAAGGTATGGTGAGTAAGGACTGTGGACGAGCGTGTCACTTAGTAACAAGTGATTCGTTCGTTGCTTTGTTGTAATAAAAAGTTAACTCACAACGAACGCCAACAGCATTTCTTTGTCGTCAAACAATTCGTTGGTGACCGCATTGCTGGCGGCGTTGTGGAGCTGTGCCCCGATTGAGAGCAGAACGAGGGAGAAGAACATCATCTGCAAATAGAACATATTCATTTAACATGAAGGCAGATACAGAAGTTGAAGTTATCTACATTGAAGGAATTGAACGTAAAGTACAGAAAACAATGTACAGCTAATTGCGAACTGATTATCTTATCTACTACCGTCTAACATACCGCCCGTGATATTACTACAATGCAGTAAAGTCCGGTTAAAACTAGCTGCAACATGGATCGCATTAATTAGGAATACAGCCATTACATACACGCTAGATCTAGTATTACAGTGTTTAAGAGTATAATTATAAGAGCCGATTGAGGTCACCAGTACCAGAATGGCTTAAGAGGCAAAGTGAATATTTTATATATTTTAGCTCATAAAATCTAGATCTAATCTGATCTAGCTCTTATTTGTAATAAGTTATAATAATATTTTCATTGCAGCAGTAAAGGTAATTGTTGGTTAAAGTATTTGCTTCAATGTTTAATATATAAATTTAAACATTTTTTTTTTTTTATTATTCAACGAAGCCATAACGCGAGCAAGAGTTCACCTGAGAGTAAGTGATGCGCTTGCGCATAACAATGTAGGAATAGGATGATATAAAAAGAACTACATTGTATTCGTCGCCTCGAGACATACGATGTTAGATCTCGTTATTCCAGTAATTTCCGTAGCTACAACGCCCTTCGAATCGGCACACAGTAATGTTTGTCGGCTGCAATAGGAGCAGGATGGTCCTCCACCAGTACATGTGCAATGTAATAGGCAATTTAAGTAATGACTATATTTAAGTAAGTTAAGTATACAAAAAAATGAAAAAAGGTAAGTGTTAACATAATAAATGTTTTACAAACTGAAACATCGAGAAGTATTATCATCGCAGTAAAACTGAGGTTCTAGGACTAAAACCTTTGCTGAGAAAGAGAGAGTATAAAGTTGGGGAAAGGTCAAAACTTAGAATTTGGAGACATTACTAATGTTCAATCAAAAACAATTCTGCTGATGGTCGCTCTCTGTTGCTGAAGTTCGTCTAGGTACCACCGCAGCTTCCATTTCAGACTACAAACTAGTCTGTCGACATTACTGTGTAGCAGTTTGATAGGTGCTGTAGTTATTGAAACTATTGGGGAAACGAGACTTAACATCTTATGTCTCAAGGCGATTAAAACAATGTGATGATGTGTATATCAACTCGACTGGAGTCTCTTTGTTTTGCTCGGAGGTGAATGGTGGAGGTGAATAAAAAAAATGCACTCCTTGATCATCCCACGTAACACAAACGTTGCACTTGAGCTGACACGCGAAGTGTTCAATATTGAACCGGATACGAGCGCTCGCCGGCACCGTGACGTGTAACATATTGAATTGCGAACGTCCGCCTATATCGCTTCTCGATCGCTTTGCCATCGTACCGTACAAACGATAATGTAATAGCTTTGACATGCTAAAGGCTCCTCAATGAGATTACAGGGCTCTGTGGATCCAGGTTGTGTTATATATACTGGATATATAATTGTACCATGGTCATCAGCTCTCCGAAACTATTAGACATAAACACTCAAAATTTGGTAGAGATATTGCTTATGTTATTCAGAAGTCACCTAATAATGGGATCTACAAAATTCCTTCTCCAAAGGAATTGCGGGGGTGTTAATAACGGGAAGGGACCCAGGGGATGGCGGGTTGATTCTGGCGGAAACAAATTTCATATCTAATTCATTATTACGAGCAGCGGTTGAAGTTAGTTTTTGGTAATCCAATGACTCCTTCCAAGTAAGCTAAGCACATTCCAAGTAACACAGTAATCTTGGTTCGATTCCAGAGACTCATGTTATATAGTTTAGTTAGTTGCAGGGTTTTTTGAAATTCTGACCACCCATCAACCAGAACTGGGCCAGCGTGGTGGTGCTATGGGCCGATTCCCTCTCAATGAGGATTCTTGAGGGAGGCCTAGTAGAGGCTGCTTCTTATACGTTTAAATAATTTTACAATAATGTAACAAACAAAATATATTAGAACAAATCGTATACAGTTCTGTCTACATTAATTACGAAAGGTCAAGGAGGAGATTACGTTCACATGGCGCTAGATACGCGAATGACCTGTAGACATATCTTAGGTCATGTTTTTATGACTAGAATGTGTAGGTGGGAACGTGAAAAATAAAACAAATAACATTTATTAATACTAGGTAATATAAATCTAGTAACACGCCGCTATAGATACCGGACGTCGCTTGTTACAGTTGGAATAGTCTCACCGTCGAGTCGAAAAAGGCGGCTAATAGTTTAGATAGTCATTAATAGTTAGAAATACTGAATAACTAAGAAAACTGTATAAAAATATGTTCTACATAAATTTATAAATGGTACAGAATTGCACTTATTGTATTTATGACAATTTTTTTTTGAAAACTGAATTGGAGTTGACGCTCATAAATTATCGGAATCTCTTTTGTGTTTGAAACCATTGTGTTGTTCCTCTCGTGATGCATTGGATACAAAAGCGTTCAGATGTCTCATATAAAAAAAAATTACAAAGCAACCGTCATGCTGTTAACTTTAACATAAGTAATAACTTAAAGTATTAAAACCAAAATAACCTACAAAACTTTACCTGCTATTACTTGTTAAAAATGTTCGTATGGTTCATATCTAAACACTGTGTACTAGTTTAAAGTGTAAAGATAATTTTACGGAGTTGCCTTTGATAATACTTAATAGGTACGAGGGTAGAGCTGGATGCTCTAGACCCTCAACTCATATCGAGACGCGCAAATAAATCGAGAATGTCACCATTAGTTCACTAACAAAGGCAGACAACTGCCTTATCCGCCACCTAGCTTCTGTTAGAGTGAATGAAGACGGACTTGGTACATACTCCTACGAGCACCAGTTTCCTGGCAACGAAACTGAAGGTGTATAGTCCTCATTTTACATCTCAAGTTATACTCAAATGTTTACGAAGGTCCTTGTTACAATTCCAGGTCCATAAAAGTTGTAATGTTTTCATAGTGATAAACCTTACTTTCTGCCACTCTTATCATAATTAATATTCTATATATTCCCACTGCTGGACATAGGCCTTCTTCGCCTCCATCCCGATCTAGCCACTATCTGGGTATATAATAATAGTGTCAAATACAACAGGTTCACTTTTATTAACTGAAAATGCCGCTATCAGAAACTTAACATATAGAAAAGACTTCTAAACAACCTTCGAACGGTTGAACCGTTTCGTTTAATTACACCTAAGAGGAATGGAACAAATGCGAAAAAAAAATTAAATTGCTCTCGCTGTTTGTCAAGTAGACCTGTGTTCCGGTTTTATGCATTGTCGTTTAAGTTATTATCAAGTTATTATCATTGCTTTATGTTCAACCTTTGTTTTTAACTCTATATTCATTCAAGTTACGTATAAAATGTTAACTTCATAGATAAATTTAACAATGGATATTGAACTGGAACTTGTGGTTTAACTTTAATTCTATCTTCATCAAGAAAATTTCCAGTAAAGTATTCCTTTGGTATATTTTAGAGCAATTGGAACTAGTCCACAGATAAAAAAAATTTCACTTGACATCATTAGTCTATGGGCCTATAAAAAGTATGAAGTGTCACATTAAATTACCTATCCCAATGTTAACTTGAAACATAATTCATTAGCGATTATTTAACCATTATTTAACGTTTAAATTCAGTCTAAGTCATCAAGTTAATACTTCAACCGCGTCACTGATAACCTAGTAACGGTTTCTCTAATTGTTTATGTATTAAACAAACGTAACTGTTACTTAAAATTAGCTTATAAACCTTTGTATTGGACCGGAGGCGGTAAATAGTATTCGATCAAATTACTTTAGTTTTAGGTACCCTAAATATGTAATAGGATGATAGTGAGATAGGATTAAAAAAAAATTTCGCTCGAAAGTCACCAGTCTAAAGTAACAGAAAAATTAAAATATTTTTTAACTACCCTCCCCATCTACTAGGATCTTAAACGTAACTTTTCAATATTAACTGAAAAGAGACAATAAAGGCTTAACAATGTTTATATTTTACCAAGAAATTAATCCAGTTGAACGATCACCTGATGGTAAATGATACGCCTGTCTATGGCGCTAGTTAAGATGATATACACTGCACCACATTGTTCTCGTCGCCTTAAGACGTAAGATATTAAATGTCGTTACTCCAGTAATTTCACTAGTCACAGCGCCCTTCAAACCGCAACACAGTAAAGTTAAGCGCAGAGATATACCACCAGAAAAAAAATATAATTTTAATATTACAGCTGTAAGTAACCTACTTAACTGAGACACGAAACAAAAGTAAAAGTTATTGTTATTGTAACTTACCGTTATGTTATGTTCAGATGCAATCACTGTATATGTATGTGTATAGAAATATATATATATATTATGATACTGTATGTTTATATATGTGTGTGTGTGTGTTAGTGTGGGACAGGAGGCGTCCGCGCGCGGTCTGCGCCGTTACTGAGTGCGCGCGCGCAGCCTGCGCGGCTCAAGCTGAGATCGTTTTAACTTAACAAGGCTTTTCCTTCGACCGCTCTTAATTTATATACATATACTACAACAATAATATATATTAATGATTAATAATAATTAACAGTCCACTTAATGTTCTCTCTACAGAACCTTCTGACAAAAAGAGAAGGTCAAGGCCATTTATCCATTATGTTCGAGTTGACAGGTTCATGCGCGGAATTGACAAGTATGATGTGATAGTAATAATGCTATATATTATATATTTTAGTATTAAAAACTATAGTTTTATTTACTGGTATATTTTCAAGAACAATTGCTGTAAATAAATAAGCTTAATTGAATATATATTCATCGTCCTAATTTCAGTCTAATGCTACCTGTTCCTGGACTTAGGCCACCTCATCTAATTTTCATCGTGACATAATATCCAATAATTCCTCTCGACCTTCACCAGTTGGTCAATTCATCTGGCAAGTGGTTATCCCTCCCTGCTTTGACCAATACATGGCTATTCAAAGATCTTTCTGTCCCATCCGTTGTCTAGTGTTAGCGCTGTTTGTTTGCTTCATTAAATATATACTGCTTAGGGGAGGACTACGTCCAGTTGTGCTTCTCCGTGAGCTGATGATGATGATATGATTAATTCAAGTTAATGTAAAATATAGTAACTAATGTCACTAAACAATCTCGTATTGTTGTTGTACTGTAGTAACGGCTAAGAAATAAATTTTAAGCAAACTAAGCTATAGAAAGAAATTCCTTGGTTTTCGAAATATCGAAGGGTCATCGTTATTATCAGCCGATAGATGTCCACCGCTGGACATGTCTCCTTCAAAAATCTCCAAATCTATCGGTCCTGCGCTGCCCGCATCCAGCGGCTTTCCGCGACCTACCAGGCACCAGAAGCCGACATTTGTTGGGGTAATATGGGGAGATTTGAGTTATTTCCCATCATGCTGACCCAATGCGGGTTGGTGAGAGTCAGAGCCTCGTTTGTTGATTAGCAGGGTGCACCACGAGCAGGTGAGGTTGGCCACCAATTACACTCCGTCGAAGGGTGTCGAATTATGTTATATGGTTCCATTTTTCCACCACTCACCACCTAACTACCAATAGCATAGCGGATCAACAACCAATTGTTATATCACCAGTTTGCGAACGAAGAGATTTAGCTCCATTTTGATAAGAACAGCAAAGGAGTGGAACAACTTGCCGCCGTTAGTGTTCTCGTACAAAGAAGACGTAGGTGTCTTAAAGAAGAAAGACAGAGGAGTGGATAGGTTGTTACTAGGTTAGTGTTCTTTACCACCCCAGACCACAAATATTTACCACCAGGCGGGATAGTGGAGCAGCGCTGACCTATTTAAGATATCATACTTCGGGACATACTTCAGCAGTTTTTATGTATACATTTAAGTTGAGTTGGCAACGTGAAAGAGTGTTCAAGTCACGATTATTATGATTATTACACTTCCGCAATCGGAACATGGTTGTATTAAAATGTCTTATTTATTCACAATACATCGTATTTTTTTCTATAAACAAAAAAACATGTTTATTTATATAAAAATAATTTTTGTAATATATGTTCACAGAGAAGTTTTTACCATGAGCTGATTATATTTTTTTTAATAAAAACGGATTCTGGACTGAAACGTTCATTTTTAATATATGTTAAGTTATACATGATTAAGTTTATATTAAGTTATACATTAAATTAAAAAGCACTTGCTAAGGATTACTAAAGATGACCATCATCCATTTTACACTATATATAAACTAAATACAACATGTCTTAACCCTTCAATTAACCACCAACTTACAACGCTCTCTTTCCACAAGGTCCATCCAATTTTCCTTGGTCTTCTTCTACTCCTCCGTCCTTCTATTTTCATACTTTTTCTTCAAGTAACATGATTTTTTTTTTTATCTACAAAGCGATGAGAGAGAGAATAGAAAGGGAGGAGACGATCGGTACGTTCATTTAATGGTAAGTGATAACAACTAGTTAGGATGATATACACTGCATCAGAATATGCTTGTCGGCTTGGGTTAAATATTGAGTCTTGATACCCCAATAAATATACTAGTTATAACGCCTGCGGCTTTAATATGCGCTGCGGTTGGTACAGAGATCTACTACAAGTGGTTTTTCTTCTACTCATACCACATAAACCTATCACTCCTCACTTCATCTGTTCTTCGTCTCATGTTGTCCTTCTGTCTCACTACTGTTACATAAACATTTGTATTTAGTACCACATAAATTTTAACGCTTCTAAATGATAAGTTATTGAAAGCATACTTTATGGTATCCCTTAAAAGCGGAAATGCCGGTAACATGATCTGCAGAATATTCGTAAACGTCAACAGTATTAAATTTAAGTTATTCTCTTCTTCATGTCCTTTTAACATACAGTTTTATACGTAGCGATTGTTTCAGTAACTATCAACAAGTTTAAGTAAGAGCAGTAAGCAACTTTAGCTGAAGTAAGCAATTGTTTTAAGTATTATATCAAAAGCGATACCTTCATTAGCAGTTTATGGACAAGGTAAGTTATATAAGGATACATTATATACATATAATGTACATGGGTTTCCTTTGTTCGTCAATCACGTGAAAACTAGTGAACATATCGACACTTACACGTGGATATCCGAAGCGCAATTATTTATTGATGATTATAGGCTATGATATTAGATGATACTGATGACTATATGATGGTGATGGTAAATGTTACGCCTGCGAATAACAACGTGGTGTTAGGATGGTATACCCTGCCCCACATTGTGCACGTCGCCTCGATATATACCAAGTCTCGTTATATCAGTAAGAGTAATGTTTGACTTGGGAAACTGGTGCTGAAATGCTCCTACACAGATGGTCTCCGGCTGAAGAGACCTACCACCAGCAAAATATAAAAACCAATGACGGATGAATTGTTAAAATAGGCACATTGGTATTCTTACTATAAAAACATTATTTACTTTAGGAGGATGCGGAAGCTGAGGTCTGTATTTAGTGGAAAACATTGATGAAAACCTATATCCAGCAGTGGATAAAGGCTGATAACGATGATGATGATGACTTTATCACTTAAAAGCGGACTCTCAACTGAAACCTCCACCTACATGATATTACTAAACATATTAGTATTTTTCAATTAATTATATATAGTACTAGTATAACACAATAAAGTTAGAAAAAAAAATTTTTTTTCAATTGTTTCTATTATAACTAATAAGTTATAGAAGTACAGCAGACAGAGTCGCGGACAAAGCTAGTATATATGTAAGCGACTAGGTAATAATGTGGAGCGAACAAATAAGTTGTTGCATAATGCTGATACATTTCGCAAGAGCATAAAGTTCAAGAGTGCATGCTATTACTTAATTCGTCTTTCTAAAACCTTGTATATTCTGTCCTCGTATATATACATGACTTATTCGTTCTGATTGTCACTTAGCATCACATGAAATTGCAGCCAAGTTACATAAATTCAGCAGTGATCTTCAACATCGTTTCTACTATCGACCTCCATTGCGTCACGCGGGACTATTGAATAACAGTCAAATGAAACATGCTTTAACTTATCACAGGTTTACTTAAATCGAACTTAATTAATGCTTTGTTTACCTATTTCGTTTCACTAATTAAAAATTAAGCCGTATTTACAATGCGGAAATCGCGCGAGAACTTTCAACTAACTTAAGATAAGCGTCACGCGCCCACACTAAGTTACAGCCAGCGACTAATTGGTTGTGCTGACGGAATAACGACGACTGCTGTAATGAATTGTGCAGCCTCAACTGAATAACTTAGAGGATACTGTTTTCAGGCAACAAAAGGATGGGAGGAGCAGGCCTTTCACCTGTCGGCAGGGGAACCGATGCGACTTACTGATAACACAGCTCCTGGAAACAATCACAGATTTTGAATAACTAGTAGAATTTTTTTTCGATATGTTTACACACGCGCTAACAGTTAGTTTGGTTTATTAATTTATAATGCTGGGGTCTAACCAAAGGTGGATCGATGATCTGGTGAAGAACACATCGGAGTGGAGACCCTAAAGAGAGATGCGTACTCCGCTACAGACGTGTAACAACTGTCGATATCTCCGATGATGATGTACTGAGGTAACTGATATGTATTGATAGCAAACACGAGTGTTCACGCAGTAAAAGTAACAGTTTGTATTCTGGTTAGGATTTGGAGGCGGTAAAGAAAGACAGAGAGAGGAAGAGAGAGAGAGGGAGAGAGAGAGCGATTGATCGACTATTTTAGTTTTGATTGAAGTAAGCAGGAACGAAAAAGAAAGAGAGAGAGAGACGAAAGGGAAGAGCGAAAGAGAGAGCGGTTGGCTGCCAATTTTTTATTCGTTGAAATAAGCAGGAACAAAAGGAGAAGATTGCAAGAGAGGGAAAGAGTTAGAATGAGATGGAGAGAGTGAGATAGGGATAAAGAATGGGACTGCGTGCAATTGGGCGACATTTTTTATTAATTAAATAAACAAAAACAAAACAGAGATAGGAAAAAGGCGTAGAGGGAGACAAAGAGAAGCAAAAAGATAGGGAGAGGAAGGACAGAGCGTTGGTCGAGATTTTTTTTAATGAATAAAAAGGAAATAAAAGGAGAGAGGCGGAGACCCTCAAATTTTATTGATTGAGGTTAGTAAGAAGGAAAATAGGAGAGAAACGGGAGAGGTAGAGAGAAAAAGGTGAAGTAGAAAGAGAGTGCAATTGATTGATAATTTACTGATTCAAGTTGGCAGACGATTACAGAGAGACAGAGAGAGAGACATTGAAGTTCTTAAAGTAACATTTTGGTATATATACAAATTGTTTGATTGAATATGAAAAAAAAAATATTCCATGATTTTTTAAAATGCGGGTCCATCGGTCCGTCTGCGGACCTCAATGAATGAAATAGTGGGCACGCTGTGAACCATACCAAAAAATGGAGACGGATGATAAGGAAACTATATACAAACTCTTTTTATCTCTTTCTCGCATAACTTAAACCGTATAAATACATTTACAGTTAGCTTATTTCATCAGCCGATAGACGTCCGCTACTAGACATAAGTTTCCCCAAAAACTACAAAATCGAACGTCTAGCTCCTAGGGAAAGCCTCGATAGGTGACAAGTGCCACAATTTGAATGTTCTCGAGAGAAAACATCTCTGGAACCGAGCCGTACGTGACCAGTGCGGTTTAAGGGTATGAGAATGAATTCTCTGCTGATGGTTAGCGGTGCGATGATGAAATGTGGCCGTCGGCATCATGTCAAACAGCTCATCAGGACACATCCCGTTATAGAGACGGTAGAGCAAACATACGGAGGTGAAATCTCTCCTAAAATCACGAGCTTCAATACCGTCCGTTAGCAAAGGGTCGTCGATAATTCTGACAGCTCTGTTTTGCACCGACTCTAAAGATCCCAGCTGACATCTAGGTGCTCTCGCCCACAATGCAAAAATGCAAAAGTGCAAAAATAACCTTGCGATGTTTTTTGGCTGTAATTTAAAAAAAAAATATGAAAAACTTTGATTCTTCTTATGGATTATTTTTATTTGGTCTTTTAATTTTTTTACGTCAAGGCAAAATTTATAGCATTTTCTGATAGGAGGATTACTTTTGCGCCACCCTATATATGCATAGTACGGAATGTGCAATTGCATGTTTAATTGTTTGCTACAAATATATATATATATATATTTTAGAGATATATATAGGGTGGCGCAAAAACAAAACAAAACAAAAAAACAGGTAATAAGGTACTTTTTATAAGGTTATTTTTGCGCCACCCTATAGAAGTAATGAGTTCATAATATAGATTATGTAAATTTATTCAACAATTTTCAGTTTTTTTTATTAACACATCGTAGCTATGGAACTAGTTTTCACCAAAGTATTCACCTGATGGTGATACATTTATTCATAACAATGAGATGGTTAGGATGTTCACACATAACAAGTTTACGCTCGTCTTCTAGATGCTGTTTACACCAGCTATTTTATTAGCTGCAGGTATATTCAAACGGAAATACATAGACGAAAGCCTACCATCACTTCCGCTATATAGTGTTATAAACTATACCTAAACTTAGAAGTAGAGTTTAAAAAAAATCCTAACTCTGTAAGTGGAAATATATAGAATGGATGTTTAAGCAATATTGTATATCGCTGCTGGGCGGTAGGTATCTGTAGCTGCAGACCGTGTGCAAACATTACTGTGTGCAAACATTACTTTGTGCCGGTTTGAAAGGCGCTGCAGCTAGTAAAATTACTGGGGTAATAAGATTTAACATCTTATGGATCAAGGCGATGAGCGCAATGTGGTGTAGTACATAACATCTTAATTAACGCCACGTTGTTATGGATAGGCGTATTACTTACCATCGCTTCGTAGTCTCTCTCTCACTCTATTCCTAGCCATTATCCCATATGGTGGCGGGGTCCGCTTTCATCACTTTATAGAATATATATATATAGATTATGTTTTAGTCTATTTTAAAGAGTCTGTAGTTATTCTTGAAAATCATAGGCCATTAAAAGAAAACTTTTTGTAGGTCCGACCCTCGCCCAATTTGCTTTATACAATTTATTTACTAACTAGCACATATTTATTTAAATATGGACGTGGGGTTATCCCGGCAGCTAAGGAAATATCCCATTCGGCTCCCAAGGATAACGAGATTTGCCTACTAAATCATATAATCGCTTAACATAACCTGAAATGAGGGTACAGTGGATTTGTTAATAATAATAATGTAAATTCAGAGCTATTTCCTTGTAGAGTAATAAAAAAATATTAATAATATAATTTTTGGGGAGGAGGGGAAATAAACAAGCGGGCCGTGAGAATGGTAATAATCTTTTTTATTCTACGACGCAGCCAGACGACCGGGTGGTCCACCTGATGGTGAGAGATACGCCTGCCCATAAAAACGAAGCGCTAGTTTGGATAGTAAACACCGCACTACATTACGCTCGTTGCCTGACACGTGATATATTGAGTCTAATTACCCCAGTAATTACACTAGATACATACCCCTTCTCTTCGGAACAGAGTAATGTTTGCACAGTACTGTCTGTCGGCAGCGATAGGCGCTGCGGTGGTACCTACCTAGAAGGTCTCCGGCTACAGAGACCTACCACCCATAAAATATAAAAATAGCTGACGGATAAACTGTAAAGGTAAGCATATTGATAATATTTCTAGGAAAAGATTATTTACTTTATCACTTTACTTGAAAGGGGACCCTTAACTGAAACCTCAATCACAGCTGAAGCTGTTCACAGCAGCGCTGGAAAACGTCTTCAAGCTTATGGAATGGAGAGGATGTATTTACTAAACGTATCTCTATTTATCATATAATTATGAATGTATATACAAAGAAAACCTTTTCCGCTCTGTATATATATGCACCGGAAATATATCCAGAGATTCGTTGACTAATCACGAGATCTCCGAAACTATTATACGTTAACACTCAAAACTTGGTGAAGATATTGCTTCAGCCGCTTAGAGGTCAGCTAAGAATGGGTTTAACAATATTTCTTCCCCAAAGAAAATTGCGGGGGTGTTAATAACAGGAAGAGGCCCGAGGGGCAGCGCCTCCGAGCGGGAACATTTCAGACAAATTTCAAATCTAATTCCACATTACTACCAGCACAGCGGTCGGGCAATAACTAGTAAGATATATATATAAAATAACGGAAGTAAGTTAAACCTTGAAGTATTAATATTATAAATCGGGTAAAGATTCACAGCAATGAAAAATAATTCAGTAGCTTTACGTGTCGATTTGTTTTATAATACACTTTAATGTATTCCATCGCCTTATAAAGTATTCAGGAGCGCGCCCTCCAGTTATTTTCTTTCATAATACGGTCAGACGATTTGTTTTGGGGTTCTGCATCGGATTATTCCAAGATGAAAGGTTGAATAACTTCCCTTTTGTTTCGTATTTTGCTTAAACTGAAGTTCTCTTAATATAGTCAGAACTAAACAGAATAGTTTGCAGTTAATCTTTTCTTGGATAGACGAATCAATACATGACTACAAGGTTTGAAAAGAAATTCCGTGAAAATACTTGCAAAGAGTTTTTTTTTTACTTGAAGTAAGTTATAAATAAAACAATCTATATATAACATAGTACAAAAGGCTAACTACATGTATTTCATTGTACAGAAGGAGAAGTAAGATATCATTCTGTTGCTACAGCTCACCATACAATGGCGCTGAAGATATTCATTGACTCATCGCGAGATCTTAGAAATTATAAAATGTAAACACCACATCACCCCAATTCCTACTCGAAAGGGGATGTTACGGCGGATGATACGGCACCCCCGTTAGGGCTAGCAAAGCGGGCGGAGAACAGCTAGCTGTAAGCATAATCATTTTACATTCTTAATCATTAAATTATATTTTTAATTTTCTTAATTATAATACTTCTACTATTATTTGTGGCTATTATTACAAGTACATTTCAGAGGATATAAGGCATATATCCTCTGATATATGCTTTATATCCTCTGAAATTAGTATAGCAAGCGCTGCGCCACTTTTACGCTTCAACTTAACGTATTTGTTAAATGGCGAAGGGGAAGACTAATGACGCGATTATTAAGTGTCGTATCAAGTGTCGCAAACGACATGAAGCCTTATCATCTTCTAGAAGATAAGGTCTGTGATAGATTGAGGAGTAAGAAGGGAATCAGGAAAGCAATCGTTCTCTCAAAACTATTGCTAAGATGAAGAGTCACCCCTCAACGGGTTCCAACCCACCCGGCCGGCTCGCGGCGAAGCGGCCGCTCCAGGTTCGAGCACCGGTTGGATAACTGGAGCTCACCGGAGCGGCCGGGAGCTGCAGGGGTGGTTTCATACTTTCCTTGCAACCGAGGTGGAGTCGCGGAGGGCGTACCCTCTGCGACTAACCGGTGTCGCACCGGCGATGCGGCGACAGTGGGGCCGCGGGGGAAGAGGAATGTCGGTATTGCGATGCACCGCTCTTCCTATCCTCCGATAGCGGCGAGCCCAACATCTCTCCGCCACGGGGAGCCGGGAGACGTTTTCTCCCGTGGCTCCCATGGCCTCTAGGCGACGGGTTCGGGAGAATCGATCGCTCGCGCGAATGCAGGAGGTCGAGGCCCTCCTCGCTCCCCTGGGCGCTGCATATTTCGGTGCGCCTTGGAAAGGGAGGGTCCATGCCTCTCTCCCGAGGTGGGCTGCCAAAGCGGCCAGCGCCGGTAGAGTCGCGTTTGTGAGTTAAAGTGTTCCCGTGACCCTGCCACCAGGCGATAAGGCGGAACATCGTCGGGGTTTTATTTGGTGCAAGTCCGACATAAACGGTCCTTGCCCCCGCGAGGACGGATATGTGTATTTCCCCCACGTAAAACAAAAAAAAAAGATGAAAAGTCAATATTACCAGCAATTGTTTTAATTTCAGTTAAATAAATATGAAACGGCAGGACATATTTGCGTTATTATTATTATGTAGTTTAAGATAAACAGTTATTAAAAGCACATAGTTAACATTTAGTTGACCATTAGATTCATTGGAGGCGGGAAACATTTGGGAGGAGGCGTTCGTGAAACCGTTAAACGGCCGTTTCGAAATATCACCGGCCGCGCTGGCGGCGAGCCAGGATCGTAAGGAGCGGTATCTAAGCAGAAGAGAGGCTGTTAACCGTTATTTAAGGCAAACTCCGCCAAAAAATCTCATTTCGTTACAAGAGAACAGTTAACATTTGCTTTGCTTTACACATTAGAGAAAAAGAAAGCTACAGGAAAAGGGTAAATTACTTCAGCTGATTAGAGTTTATGTGATTGCTTTGAGAAAGGTAATCCAGACAAGTAACATTTAAATGCTAAGTAATTATTCTAAAGATCATGTATTATGATATCTCATAATTTTCATTGTTCACCAATGAAACAGGCTGTCTGTTAAGCTTTATTTTGGTAATAATTTTATATTGTTTTTATATCGACGAGTACAGGACCTTTATATAGTTGTTAGCCGGTCTTGACTGAATCTTTTGTCATTCACAAACGCGATTGTCCAGATATTTTTAAACTTACATGTTTCAGAATTCGTGTATCCTATTACTGAAGTATATAAATATTATTAGGCTTGCGAAACCGTACTGAAATAGCACTGAATATTATTCGCGGTCGTATTTCACAATTCTCATAAAGTTTTGTTTTCCTCGTAGATTATTATGACTACGGGACCGTAAATAAAATGTATATAAAGCTAGTTGGTTTATTATTTTGCAGGTTATCTATTTTTACACCTGGTTAAGTAATTTCGGTACATAGAAATGTTATTTGCAGCAAGAGTCTTAACTTTATTAAAATGTAATAAAATACCAAAGCGCCTTTAAGAAATCTTAAGCAAAATTAATTTTAAAAATATTGCTAAAATTTTATTAAAGGCACTTGCATAATGAACTATCTGTAATTTATTATTTATTAACAACCTATTTTACCGTATTAATGAATAATAAATTACAGATTACAGTTGAATAATAATTACAATAATATAAATTTTAATACTTTTTTTTACACTGAATAGTTTATTTTTGAACATTATAAGGTTCATGAGAATAATTGATATCAATGAGTGAATTTGTGATAACTCCGTTCAAAGGAAATTTTGCGCTGTAGATCTTGGGGAGTGCAGTAGATATCAAGTGAACTCGAGCTTCCTGTGAAAGAAGACCATGTGAGGAAACCGATATTCTAAGAGTTTTTATGGACTTGTGACATCAACCGTTGCGGTATATGTTTTAATAAAACAACATAGATGTTCACACTGTATAATGTTATCCACACTACATGTTCTTCTCTGCTTCCTTCGACGTTATTAACATATAACCTCTTCCTATAATATTTATGTATTACCCACTACATTTCTCTTCTTTTCAATAATTACAATATTCGAAACCCAATCAGTTTTTACAATGATGCCTAACTACACCATATTATTTAATTGTAGGACCTATATTTATTGGAATTTTTCTCGGACCATTTACTACCGGCGGAACGGTCGAGTCTTTTACTTTTTTATACAAAAAAAGGCAAACAACTGGGACCTTCAAAAATTGCATCATCAACATTTATATTATTTAACCTGAAATACATGCTTCGATACATGCTTTTAAATCCAATAAGTTGATAACAACAATATTTATTATGTTGGAGGTAAGCATTCAAATAACGTACCAACGGCAAACGCTTTTTAATTATCTTTCTCAAGACTATATTCATCATCATCATCAGCCGATAGACGTCCACTGGTGGACATAGTCGTCCCTCGGAGATCTTCACATACAGTCAGCATGGCCTTCAGTACGCCGGGCAATAGCAACTGTCGGTAGTGCGGGTTCATATGGAGGGATTTGAGCCATTTGCCACCACGCTGGCCCAACGCGGGTTGGTGCGAGCCAGTGTGTCGTTTGTTGATTAGCAGGGTACATCACGAGTAGGTGAGGTTGGCTTGGCTTCCGTAAGTTGTTGTGCGGAACCCTTGCACCCTCTGTATTAATTTTTTTAAATTACAATCTTGAAAGCCAGCTTCTTGATACGAATTCAAAGACATCACTGATGCGTCTGCACCAGTATCTAATTTAAATTTAATAATCACATCATCCTCAATAGATACTGCGTGCCAAGATTCACAACAAAGATCTAGTGCCTCTATAGAAACATTGTTCATTAAAAAATCAGCTATGTCTTCACCAATGTCCTCACCGTACTTGGCCTCGTGTTCATTATTTTATCCATCGCGTCGGCTCCTAGCCCCTTCCCCGTAAACATAACGCGGCAACATCTTGCGAAGTGCCCAGATCTGTTGCAACGATAACACTTGCCTTCCTGTGCCGGACATTTACCACGAACACTAGGACTTGAATTACACCTATTGCACTTTATTAGTTCGTCACCAGCGCGCCTCTATTTTCTTTCTTTATTGTAATAGTAGTTCTGTATCACTGTAACATCCTTGTCCCCTGTATAATTGACATGGCCCTTGAAAGCGTCATGCGCCACTCGCCTGTCCCCGCTCCGCGACATGTACTCCGCTTCTTCGTCTTCAGCGTTTGTATCAATCAGTTCGCCTTGATCAGCCAGCCTCCGCCAGTAATCCGATCGCCTCTTTTACTTACTCTTAGTTTCTTAGCTAGATTTTACCAATAATTTTTCGCGCATTTGCCTGTCTCTCACTCCGCTAATTAATTGTATAAGTAATTGCAGTGACTATTTTTTAAAGATCCAAATTCACAATTTTTCACCTTTATTTAAAGAGAACCAAATAATTTTCCGAATTTCCGTTCACTTTGATAAGTTTCAAATACATATCTTTGTAATTAATATTATATTTAGGACACAGTGTTCATTAAATTTTTACATAATAAATTATAATCGTACTTCTCCGTTTCTAAATCCAGCTCCTCGTATAGTTCTCGTCCTTATTTACCAAGGACGTGCATAAACAAAGCTCAGTTTACTTTCGCCGAGGCAGTTCCTCTTCCCGACGCGATCAAATAATAATCGAATCTCGCGTTCCATCCTCGCTAATTAGTATCTAAATCTCCCCCCTAAGCGAGTGGTGACGGTTGCTGTATAGAAGCAAAGTCTATACACTATTTCTAGATATTATTCACGCCCTATTCTTCGTAATTAATACACAACCGAATACTATTTCACTTAGAACATCACTTTAACTACTACACACATCTGATACTATGTTGTAGTAACAAGATACATGTTTACACTGTATAAACCACACTACCTGTTGTTTACCCCCTCCCTATGACGGTATTAACATATAACCTACCTATAACATTTATGTACTACCCACTACATCCAGCATTTGGATATTTGTGGGAGAAGGCTTAGCGTAGTTATACACCATTTATGGATTCATCATTCGAACCTAATAATCCTGTCTATCTATAATAAATGTCTAAAGACAGTCTTCAACTCGTGCGTGTTGCCAGTGTTGACGTACGGAACCGAGACGCGGCCCCTTACTGTCGGCCTTGTAAAGAAGGTCAAAGTCACCCAAAGGGCAACCGAGAGGGCTGTGCTCGGAGTTCCTCTGCGCGATCCAATCAGCAATGTGGAGATCCGCAGAAGAACTAAGGTCACTGATTTAGCCCAAAACATTGCTAGATTTAACTGGCAGTGGGCAGGGCACATTGCTCGGAGGACCGACGGCCGATGGGGCCAGGTCAGGGAGGGAGTCAGGTCCTCGAGTGGCGTCCGCGTACCGGTAGATGTTGTGTTGGGAGGCCTCCCACAAGTTGGGCCGACGATCTGGTGAAAATCGCGGGAAGCGGGGACGCGAGCAACGCGAGACCGATCGATGTGGGGATCTTTGAGGGAGGCCTATGTCCAGCAGTCGACCTCTATCGGCTGATGATGATGATGATCTATAATAAACAATTATTACCAAAATTAATAAAAATTAGTATTAACTCGAATACTATGTGTGATCGTAATGTATGATAAATATTTTATATATAAAAGAAATAAATAGTAATAAAAATATTTTATTTGGACGAATATAAACGAAATTTTCTCTCAATATCGTGGGAGTATATTTCGTGGGAAGCTCTTTGATCCGGTGTGATATTACCAGACGGGGTCAGGCTTAAAGGTATTCGACAAATCTCTATGCGCCTCAAAATTTGACTCGAGTAAGGTAAACAAGTATGAAAGTCAGGTGGGATCATTTTAATACGGAAACTACTTGAGGCTAAAGATGTGTATCATCAGTTTTTTTATACTACGAAGCGAAGAGATGTTCACCTGACGGTAAATGATACACCCACCCATAACAATGTTCATTTATCATCAGCCGATAGACCTCCACTGATGGATATAGGCCTCCACCAAAAATCTCTACGTCGATCGGTCCTGCGCCATAGTCAGCATGGCATCTGTCACGCAAATCCATATAGTGGGATTTGGGCCAATTCCCACCACGCTGTCCCAATGCGGGTTGGTGGGAGCCAGAGCCTTGTTTGTTGATTAGCAGGGTGCACTACGAGCAGCTGAGGTTAGCTTGGATTCCGTGAGCTGTTGTGCATCAGCCCGTACACTCCGTCTGCTGTGTAAACTATCTTAACTAGCGCCACTTTTTTATGTGCGTTACCACACTGCGCTCGTCACCTGGAGACACGAGATGCTAGTTCTCGTTACCCCAGTAATTTCACCAGCTACAGCTCCCTTTATGTTTGTTGTAATGGATCCTTTTATCGACAATGGGTCATTAGTTGATCTTAACTTTTAACTGTGTTTAGCGATAACTTTCGTGACTACGTTGATGATGATGCAGCAGGGAAACAGCAATGTTGTTATACCGAGGGTCATACAAAATGTGGTAGCTATCCAGGCGGGGACACAGCCTGTCACTTACTGCTTTATATTTACTGGTACTCTGTGTCGGAGTCCGTCTAGGTACCAGCGCAGGGCCTATTGCAGCCGACAGTTAGTAGTATGCAAATATTAACAGTAATAAGGCCCGGAAACTGTAACACAGGTTCTGGTTTGAAGTGGGCTATAGCTAGTGGAATTAGCGGAATAACGAGACATGACAGCATAAGTCTTAAGGCGACGAGGGTATTGTGGTGCTGTGTATATTACCCCAAATAACGCCTCATTGTAATGGGCAGACGTATCATATACCATCACGTGAACGTCCTGGTTTCGTAGAATAAAAAAAAATCTAATACACCACATGTAGCTCTGTCTGTCTGTCTTGTAATTCTTTCCGGAACACTGCGAAGATAGTAATGTATTATTTACTTAAGTGCAGTTATATATTTAACTTTGGTCTCGCACAACAACTCACGGGCCCCAACCCAACCTTCTCGTGATGCACCCAGCCAATCAACAAACAAGCTCTGGCTCCCGCCAAACCGCATTGGGCCAGCGTGATGGTAAATGGTCCAAATACCCCCACGTATGAACCCCTACATAGGACAGCCCCTCGTGCCCAGCGGTACCGGAGGCCATGCAGACAGTATGTAGAGATCTTTACTTTCCCTGTAAAAGTTGCAGCTATGTGCAGAGTTGTCATGGTCCGTGATTCCCGAACTAAGAATATTTCCTGTATTTCGGGAACCAGTTTCCGTTACAGTATCATACATAATTTTAACTTTGGAGGAGGCCTACGTCCAGCAGTGGACGTCTATCGGCTGATGATGGTGATATAAATAAGGTCATAATAAAGTAATTTAGTTAAATTTTGTATTTATTATAAGCGTCGGAGGTAATTTAATGGAATGTTTGTTTAGCGCTGGTGTTGCTGCTGCTGCTGCTGTTGCCACAACAAACAAACTGTAAGCAGCTAATGTGGACATCGCGTGTGCAGAATGTGCTCCCGTTTTACATTCAAAGGGTAACTTGTTTACCTAATAACTTATATTAAGGGATGAATTACAAATTGAAAAATAAATAAGTTATATATAATATGTATGCGCCATCTCAGTCATCAGGTTAACTTATTTGCTTGTATAGTCCCATTGTTGTATAAATATTCTAATGTAATATAAAATTTAGATTTTTAATTTGATAAAAGGACGAGAGGAACGGGACATTTACCTGATGGTAAGTTATATGCCTGCTCATAACAATGTGGCTACTTAAAGTAGTATACACAGAACTACATTACGCTTATCGCCTTGGGACATGAGATGTTGTGTCTCATTACCCCAATAATTTCATAGCTACAGCGCTCTTCAAACCGGAACAGTAATGTATGCACAGTGCTGTTTGTCTACTTCAACAGGTACAGAACCTAACAGTATTTTTTTTACTTTATTATACTGATCTATTTATAGAATTTTCTTCAAAGGAATTATGAAGAGTTTAATAACATCATAAGGAATAAAGGAGACTTCCTTATATAGAGCAGTTGTCTTGTAATTGTGTTGCCCTATTTATTGAAAGTTTCCAGCTAATTGACTTCTACTAAATGACTACTATAATTCATAGAAGAAGAAGAACTAGATATTCAACCTTACAAGTTAATATCAACTAGTCAGATTTTGAATCTAAGACATAAGCGTCGTACCGTTTGAGTAATAGTTCAAAGATGGCAGGCCTTCGTTGCCGGAGAGATCCAGGTAGGTACCGCTTGGGCAGGTATCACTTACCATCAGATGAATGTTCAGCATGTCTCTTTGATTCGTCCAGTAACAGTAAAAGGCAATAAGCAATATTGGCGGATGTGATTCTCATCATATGTAACCGAACGATTAGTGATCTCTTGCTTAACGTAAACTCAACTTTTTTCAGCGTATGACTTAATGCTTAATTATATGGATTAGTAACTTAACAACTATTATCATCGTCATCATCAGCCAATAGACGTCCACTGTCGGACATAAGCCTCCCTCAAAAATCGCGACGTCGATCGGTCCCGCGTCAACCCTTATTGGGCCAGCGTGGTGAGAAATAGCCCAAATCCTCCCAGATGAAAGCCCTACAAACGATGGCTGCTCGTGCCTGGCGATGCGGGCGGCGCAGGACCTATGTCCAACAGTGAACGTCTATCAGCTGATGATGATTATGAAACATTTGATAAATTTATTGAACAATAACGGTAAAGTGATCGCGGCTGATGCTGTATCAAATTTTAAACCAAGATAAAATTAAGTTAATTTTCTTAAATTAAATTGTAGGGGTAGCTTTGTCAGTTCTGTAAGTAACTCTTTATTTATGTGCGTGAAGTTATAAATCACAGTGTAAATAACAAAGTCGTTAAGTTGAAGAGTAATGCGCTTCAAGATAATGCGGCGGCGGATAAGGTATCGGGGGATGGGTCGGCGACAACGTCTCATGTCATAAATGTTTCATTCATTATATTATTTGTTAAATTTAATTAAAGCTTTAACCCTTTAAAAACAAAGGGTACTTTTTTAATAAGTATTTTAAGTTTTTATTGCTTATGTCGGTAATGATTTCATCATATCAGCTGACGACCGCTGTCCTTATCAAAACGGTCGTTGTAAAAGGTAACAACCCTTACCTTAAAAATAAGGAAGTCATTTTTAGTCGGCTTTTACGGCACTTCAAGAGGTGCACTAGGATATTCGAAACGGTTTCCTAAAGTGATTATTTTTTTATTAAATTATGATAATATAGGTTTGAAGAAGTATGAGGAGTATTCCTTCAAACAAAATCATCATTATTATTATCAGCCGACAGATGTCCACTGCTAGTCATAGGCCTCCCTCCCTCAAAAATCTCCACATCGATCTATTCTGCGCTGCCCGCATCCAGCTGCTTGCCGCAACCTTCATCAAATCGTCCGACCCTCCGGTGGGGCCAGCCAGCACTGTGCCTTCCGCTACGCGGTCGCAATTCGAGGATTCTGGTGCCCTTTCGGCTGTCAGTCCTTCAAGTGATATGTCCTGCCCATTGCCACTTGAGGCATGCAATCCCTTGGACTATTTCGGTGATCTTAGTTGCTAGTGAAAATGTAGTAATTTTACTACATTACAGTATGTAGTATACCGTGACTACATTTCATTACATCTTGGCTTGGAAAGTAAACGGCAGAAGCATATAAGCAGGCGAAAGGTATACGTCCACGATGCCATACGTTAGGCGTACAAGAGAAAGATCTGGAGTAACTTAATTTTTTTTTTCTGAGGGTTTTATCTTTAAGGACATGTCAGCCTAATTGGCGGAAAAAGAAAACAACTCAAAGTTACTTATGTGCCAAAAAAGCCATGTAAGCTATTTTTCGTGCTGCTCCAGATTATGGTGTAACATCATAAAAAGCAGGTTTATCGTTAAGAATTATTTTTTTTAATTTCATTAAGCAATGAGACATTCGGGACGTGGACCTGATGGTAAGTAATACGCCTGCTCATAACAATTTGGCGCTAGTTAGAATGGTATATACACTGCACCACATTGCGCTCACCGCCTTGAGACAGGATGTTTAGTCTCGTTACCCCAGTAATTACACTAGTTACAGCGCCTTTAAAACCGGAACACAGTAATGTTTGCACACTACTGTTTCGCTGTAGTAATAGGCGCTGAGGTAGTACCTAGACGGCAACACAGATCTACCATCAAAAGAACCTACGAGACAGCTTATACTGCACATGTAGCCTTTAGAAGCTGGTTCCACTATCAATGAAGACTGACGCTTACTTAATAAAATGTGATAAGCATACTTACAAAAAAGCGGCAGGAAGCTTGTTATTTGATCCAAAACAAAATGAGAAGAAAACATTTTTTTGCTTGGAATCGAACCCCGGTACAGTCGGGGCTATCAACCACTGCTCCTTTCGGTGCATTGAAATATGGTAAAACATTAAGATAAAACTATAACAGATAAAAACTTAACTTTAAAAAAACTCTTTAACTTCCCTCTGTGGCAGTTAGATATATTCTTTGTTCGGGCGCGTCTCTAACTATTTCAAGTTATTTACTTTAACATGGTCAATGTGTAGTGTTAGTGACTTCCGGGACGGAATTTGTTATTACGTTTATGTTTAAAATTGATTTCCACTTCCGCTAAAATTTTTTTTAAAAGCTTCATCGTTGTTAAGTTACGATTAAGTTAGTCATATTCGATATGATATGTTTATAATAATAAACGTTTTGTTTATCGGTATTCCATGGAGGGTGTGAAGGTTATATGTGGTATGTGAACCAATTTTGAACCTATTTCAATAAGTTACCAGTTCTGTAAAATATGGTGTAAGTTTTCGTCGACCTGGAGCACGGCGCCGTGGCTTAGTTGGTTAAAGCGCCTGTCTAGTAAACAGGAGATCGCGAGTTCGAATCTCGCCGGGGCCTTTCTAAATAACGATATTTTTTTTAATAACATCATACCGGTAGTGATAAGTAATATATTAGTTTTTTTTTATTCAATGAAACGAGCGGGATCTTCACTTGATGGTAAGTGATACGCCTGCCCATAGCAAAGTGGCGTTAATTGCGATGATATGGACCACAATTTGCTCTTAGCTTTGAGCCATAGGATGTCAAATCTCATTACCCCAGTAATTTCACTAGCTAAACCCCCTTCAAACCGGAACACAGGAATGTTGCTACACTACTGTTTGTCGGCTGCAATAAACGTAGTGATGGTATCTACCTAGACAGTTTTCAACAACAGAGACCTACCACCAATAGAGATGTTATAATATCCTTAAATTCTTTGTATTAATAAATGGAGATAAATTGTCCTGTAGCTCGCTGACCTAATGGTTAGAGCGTGCGGCCTTCATTCCAAAGCTCGCGGGTTCGAATCTCGGCATGTACCGATGACTTAATATTTAAGTTATGTACATTTGTGAACTTAAGTAACAACAGCGAAAATACAAACGGTGAAGGAAGCTCCCACACTGAAATTATCTTTGTGTGTGTGGTGGCCCCAATAAAGTGGCAACAGGCTCGCCCCCTGTTACATGGGAAAAGTGGGTGTTTATCAACCTCTGTTTACTCCTCTGGGAAAAAAGGCGTGATAATATAAAAGAAATTGTCCTTTGTTCAGAACATTCCTCCTACAGTGGGAGTGAGAGAGTAATTTTTTACTGGCAGTAGGTCTCTGTTACCGGAGAGCGTCTAGGTAGGTACCACCGCAGCGTCTATTACAACCGACAAACAGTACTGTACAAACATTACTGTTCCGGTTTAAAGGGCGCTACATCTAAAGTAATTACTGGGGTAGCAACTCTACAGCTATGTCTCAAGGCTTTGAGCGCAATGCGGTGTTGTATAACGTAACTAGCGCCACGTTGTTATGAGCAGGCGTATCACTTACCATCAGATGAACTACTCGGTCGACTTGTAGCTTAATTGAATAAAAAAAATTGATTTAGTATTATTTATATTCGTACAGTAGTGCTTAATTATAGTATTTACATTGCATGTCATAACAAAAACATTATGAATTTCAGCCTTTGATTAAAAACCTTTGAGTAAAACTCTCAATAGATTTCATTTAGAATATAACTGTATATCAGTAAGTTTAACTTACTAATGGGATTGTCGACTGGTTCACTAAGAAAGTTATTGGCTGTAGTACTTAATCTGGCTTAAATACTACTATGCTAGAAATTTCAATCTGTAGCGGCTTTGTAGCCGCTCGATATTCGCCGTAAAGTCTGGCTAACTCTTCGTCTGGAACTCGCCTATTTCTCCTTCCAGCTCTAGTGTACTGGCGTCGGCTCCGCACTGGCACATACCACCAGTACACAGCTCCGCGCGTTAAACAGCTGGCCCTAGACATTGAAGCATCGCAAATTTTCGTCAATGTGTCTCGGAATCACTTTGTTTCCACCCTCGGATCAGATGAACCTTCTTCGGCATTAGGCGATGCTGCGATACAGGAGGGAGCCATAACCATGTCCCGATTAAGTCGCTTTATACACCAGCATCGCGTTGGACTGCTTCTTCTGCAGCAGTAGTTATCATCTGGCCTTCGCATCAAGTCAAAGACTATGTGGCGGTGATCGGCAAGAGTAACCACCTCTTTTGCGACTCTCCAGCCTGATAACATGCAGATTGCAACAGGAGTCGCGCATGTTAGGTTTACAACCGATTCCCCCTGCCATTGCATGCATATACTAACTGACCCCTTAATTATCAAACGGAGATCCAATCCTGACGCCCATCCCAACACCGTGTCTTCCCTTCGATCATCTCTGGGGTTCTCTCACGCTCTGTTGTCTGCGTTTAAATCCCTCAGAACAATCATCGGACGAGGTAGACAACTGCGAATACAAACTGCCACCTCGTCTAGGTACTTCTCGTAGTCGGCGAGAGACCTGTTGAGAGACACGTAGATGGCCAACACTGGCGACAGCTACCCAATGCACCGCAACGTAGATCGCTACAGAGCCTATATTGTCACCGAACCAGCGAGGGTGTTCAGGTATGACGTAACGCTCCGCTATCACTGGCACAGCAACCTCCCACTCATTAACCGTTTGCAACAGCAAATGGTGTGCTTTACAGCAATGCTTAATGTTGCCTTGGAGAACTCTGAGGGCCGTGAACTTTGGGCCGCTTGAATCTCCATTCTCGAGCATGAGCTCGAGGTTGCAGCTGTAGGTAATATCGCTGCCGCACTTGTACGAGCGAGTGGAGCTTTCTCAGCCTTCCTACCGTTTTTTTCCGTTGAGGACGGACCCGAGCCCTCCTTCGATGACTTCATATTCATTGCCGGCATCCGACGCACATCGTGCGCATCTTAAATTCATATGCATATAATTAAATACACTCCCTTTATTTCTCCCCCTATAGCACTATCCGTCTCTTCAACCATTCCGTATCCAATATTTTCTCATCTTCCTCCTCTCCTTTCTACATATTACTTTATCCACATTTTTAATTTCTTTATGTTTTGGTTTCAGGTTTGTGTTCTCGTGTTTTTGTGTGTTCATTTAGTTTTGGTTTAATTTAAATTTTATTTTAGTCCGTTTTGTTTTTTTTTATTATTTTAACTCGTGGATATTAGATTCGTGTCGCAAACATCACCATTAAAAAAAAATTACCACGCCTGGGAGGACGAGTCGCAGCTTCTTTAGAGTAAGCACGTGGGCTAGTACATTTACGGAGGAGATTAATCTCCTCCGTTAGGCCATCGAGTCTTTCGGTTAATTAGGTCAACTATGACCGCAGCTCCGCATTCTCTCTAGCCAACATCTCAGTATAAGAGTCACCGGACTCGCTGCCGTATCTCCGTGAAAGTTCTTCTGCTGCAGTTTTCACATTGCGCGCAGCCATTCTCAAGCCATGCACGTAGATTCTGTTAAGATTACCGGAACGATCCGCGACTTTCTCAATCATTTCGAGGTTGGATCCAATTCGTTGTCGTGGGTCGGCACAGATGCGCATAAAGCGGGCCAACTCCTCCTTTTTCGAAAGACTTTTCTTTGCCCTTGTATTTGATGGTGTCACAAAGGGATCAGATAATTCCGAGAACTCAGATTCCTGCACTTCTTTTCCGTCCTCCGAGTTCTCCGCCGACACTGCTACAAATTTAGCAGCAATAGCATCAGGGCTCGGATGTTTAGTCCATCTTTTAACTGTCAGTGTAGGTATTTTTGTAGTCGTTACCATTTTGTTGGACGACTGAGATGCGACAGAAACGTCCGAGCCGTCCTCTCCTTCGTTGTTACTAACCGCTTTAACAGTCGTCATTACGGCCCCCATACGATGGGGCAACCCGGGTCTGGCCCGGAGGTGGACGCTCCAGCATTGCCGGTACCACCCTGGGGTAGTTTTATTACCTGCTTTCACATTTCTCCTTTATAGGGTGTGGTCCCAACTGTTCCCAACTAGTGCCCCCTTCTGATAATAATAGACCCTCACCTCTTGATCTATTCTTTTTATGTTCACATTAATCCCTTGCAATCACTTTGTAGGCCCGCCTCGCGGACAATATGCCCTTGGCTGTGTCTCAGTTTTAATGAACTGGTGGTACGCCCCGACCCCTGCCAGTTTTGGTCCATGTCGGTTTCCTGATAGTACCCATAACTGGGTAGCGTGCCCCTATCCGCTAACCTGGGGACGTGCCCGATAGAAGACCTGGTAACCCGACACGAAAACTCACGGGAACCAAGCCAACCTCACCTGCTCGCGGTGCACTCTGCTAATCAACAAACGAGGCTCTGGTTTCCATCAACTCGCACTGGGCTAGCGTGGTGGGAAGTGGACCAAATCCCTTGATATGAAACCCTAAAAACGACGGCCCTTGGTGCCTAGTATGCAGGCGGTACAGGGCCGATCGATATGGAGATCTTTGGGGGAGGCCCATGTCAAGCAGTGGACGTCTATCCGCTGATGGTGATGAAAATAGTTCACTATTATAGTCTGATAGCGGGATCTAACTTCCGACCCGATATTATCAGATCAGACCTTAAATGAGTAGGCGGTTCAGTTGAAGGCATCTTATGATATTGATGATAGAGACGAGTGAGACTTTTGCTGACGGTAAAAAAGACAGCTTTTAACATGGAGCTAGTTGGGATGATATACACGGCACCTCATTGTATTAGTCGCTTTAAGACAGAATATGTCAAATCCCTTTACCCCAGTAATTTCATTATCTACAGCGCCCTTTAAACAGGAACACAGTAATGTTTAAACAGTACTATTTGTCGGCCGCGATAATAGCTGCGGTGGTATTTAGATGGCCTTCCGCAACAGAGATAAACTAGCTGTAACTAAACTGTTTCAGATACCACATTTATATGAGCAGACGTATCACTCACCATCAGGTGAACGTACAAATCTTCTCGTTATTGTAAAGATATATGGAAAAGTTAAACGTTGGAATAAAACCGTAGAAATGGAACTTTCTTACGTTTCGTGTGGAGAACGCTTGCAATTTAGTCAATTACGGAACATCGTTCAGGGGACTGCTCCAATTCCTAACAATTGCGGAAACGAACGTCGTTTCACTATTGTTAATGTTTTTTTTTTGTTAAATTACAAAAAAGTAGTACTATTTTATATACAGTTTAAACATCGTATTAAAATATATGTATTAACTTAACACACTTATGTATATGCATGTTTATATGTAGTAGTGAACTGAGTTATTAAGGCAACAATACTTTGTTTCGTATACCATATTCAAAGTAAAAAACTAACCTATCGCATACAATATACAAATAATACATTAACATATATTTCTATAATTATTTCGAAGTAGAATTAAAATCTATTTGCAAGTTAAAGAATATCGTCAGATCAGATCGAAGTTCTATCGTCAGAGCTTGCATACAACGGCTGCTTATAGAGCCTCGGCGTACAAACCGGTTGTTTGCCGAAACATCAGTTAGTTCCAACGAAGGTCAAGGTTAAAAGAAAATAATAAATCTGAGCAATCTGCGTAGTGGCCCATAATGCAGTGATTTTTATTTGACGAAGTAATGACACGAACTAATTCGTACAACAGGACATTTATTTCTTGAAACGCACCCTGAAAACAACGTTGTGATTGTGATGGGAACATGATTTCACTAGCTATAAAGTCCTTTATACTTGAACACGGTAATCCTTATCATCATGAGGATATATAATGATAACTACCTCAACGGTTTCCGGCAATAGAAACCCACAGTAATCAAATTAGATTTGAAGGATTTTTTCAAGGCGATAGTTTATTATTAAAATCAGTTCGTAATTTGTTCACTTCTGAGAAGAACTGGTTAGAAACTAAACAAGTTTCTTTGTTTTTGTAAAAAAGCATTAGATGTTATAACTACCTGATCCCCGCACGCTTTTACTGGCGGTAACACCCCTGGAACCCTCTTCAGGGATACATTTTGTAAAATCTATTCTTAGTTACCCTATACTCAGCAAAAAGAATATTCCTACCAAACTTCCCGTCTGCAGGCTGTATGATTCCAGGGATATCGTGATGAGTTTTTATAGGGGTAAATCTTATATATTATAAAAATATAATATGATTAGCTTGATTAATTAATTAACAATGTTATAGATATATATTTTAATAATAGAAAACAGATATAATAATGTATGTGGAAAACAAATACAATAACACCTCATCCACTATGAAACCTGTTTCTTAATGTAAATGTAGAGAGAGACCTTTATAAAGAACGTACAAACAGACTTGAGAACCGGTTAGACGGGTCCAAATGTCAAATTAATAAATAGTTAAACCGGTTAAGTTCTCATGGTGTTTTTTATTTAATCATATCTCCAGTTAGTAAAGATAAAAAGCAGTTATATCTTTCGCCAATGGCGGACTAGTTCAGTATGTCGTGTCCCAGTTATAAGGGTGCTGTAGCAAATTATATTAAAAGGTATTCGAAGATGTAATTACTATCTTAAAGCTATGATACTACATTGCACTGTGTATGTATCCTTCTTCCCATGTTCCTTCTCTGTTGACGATCATGACAACGCACAAGTCTCCATTGAGTGCGGTTATACGCGGAGTGGACTACACAGTGCCAGGCCACCGCGCTCTTGATAGTTTCCGGTCATATGGTTGGTGCTGCTTAAGCACGCCGATTTGTGTGTATATCCTATCACCATATTATCATCGATAGGATGAATAAATGTCTACAGTGATCGTCCCGTTCACCCAGTATGTGATAGTCACTGCGAACCGGAAACCGTCTAGTAATAGACACTTGAACATCCAGAATTCATTTAAGTTATTTGTTTGAGTTTAAGAGTTGAGAAATCTTATTAAAGTTAAATCCTCAGTGGTTAAATATTAATTTAATTATTCTTTAGATCAAGGAAAAGATATTTTAATGAATATATCAGTTTGTTCAGTAAACCTTAACGACTACTGTATATATTATATAAAGTTGTATTACGTGTACATTGGTCTTGAAGTAATAATGTGGTTATTTGATATGGTAATCGAGTTAAACTTTGCAACAAATATGTAACTTTTAATGCATTTTGTAATGGAAAAATTACATAATTACCTCCAGTAGGAACCTTTTCAAAACATGTTTTCAAAATATAGAGAAAATATCAAATTTTCGAGACACTAAATACTTATTACAGTTTTATATTCTTTAATATAATATTCGATCTAAGAACCCGTGAGAGTGCGTTAAGTTATTTTGAGTGAAAACTTATACCGAGTAATAAGTTAGAGTTTTTATTTTCAACGTCCAAGTTTTCAAACGAGAGTTTATGAATGGCTTTTCAAGTTAAAATGTAATTACTCACTTTCAATTATGTCTAGACTCAATGGTTTAAGTCTAAAGCGAAGAGTTTATTAAGTTTGTATTGGAGTTAAGTTTTTGATTTTATTTATATATAACGGCACTGTACTTGGATTTTATCTTGTGATGATGAGGTGGTCAGGAGGGTTCGAAGTATCTTTATCACCAGTCAAAGTCCGCTAGATGTCTTCGTTACACCATGGAGACATAAAGGTTTAAGTTAACAAACTTTATTTAAGTACTTTTTCCAAATAAATCTGAAGCGTTAATGGATTTCTGTGACAATTACTCCAATCAACCAAGTAATGGCAAGAGTCTGATGGTGCTTATCGCCAGCATCAACTCGGTTTTCAGCTCGTCTACACGCTTATAGAATAGGTGAGCATCTGGTTATATCTACCACAAGAATCAACTCGTTTTCCAGCTCCATTCGATCAGATTTATTGTGTTTAAATTCTTCCATCTGAATCCTGACTGACGGCAACTTCTCTTCGTTTATACATCTTCAGCCCATGTCCACTCCAGAATCGGTTACATTACATTATCGGCCGGATAACGCACACTGCTGAGCATAGGCCTCCCTCAAGAATTACCATTACAATCGGTACTGCGCTATCCGCTGCCAGTCATCCCGCAACCTTTATCAGATCTAAGGACAATCTTGTAGGGGACCTGTCAGGACTGCGTCTACCGGTACGCGGGCGCCACTCGAAGACCTTACTGCCCCATCAGCCGTCATCTTTCAAGCGATGCGTCCTGCTCATTGCCACTTAAGATTAGCAATTTTTTTTGTGCTGTATCGGTAACTTTATTTCTCCTGCGGTTCTCATTTCTGATTCAATAACACAGAGTTAAACATCTTCTTTCATGTGATACTGTTGTTTGAGGTCCTAAAGAATACTTTCCTGGTATAACCACACATACGACATTTGATAAATATATTAATCGATTATATATGTTCGCTATGAGCTTGCGCAATGGTTATCAAATTAGTTTCCTTAAGGAACAATAGATTAACTTTTGCAATTATATATGAATAAGTAAAGAAAGTAATGAAAACTGATATATTACAAAACAGCACTATACGTTCAGGCGTAAAGCAAAGAAGTAATGTTACTATACTGCAGTAAGAATCCTGCAATACTAAGCCACAAGGCGAGTCCAAAGTATAGCTGTTGTCGGCAGAAACAGGAACTGCGGTGACACTTATCTAGGCGGTACCTGGCAATGAAGACCTAACAGTAAAGTGTGGTGTGTAGTAAGGGGTGTTGGTCGTCGGAGGAAATCGTGGCTGCGTAACATCAGGGAATGGACCGGGATCGAAGGGCTGCCTAACTGTTCCGCCTCGCAATGGACCGGACGAAATATGGTGAACTGACCATCAGCCTCCGCTAGTCGGAGAGGCACCTTAAGAAGAAGTAAAGTGTGAACTTACGTGTGCTTGAATAGCATCACATTTAACATTGTTTTGATAATGATAATCATGATATCGTGATTATCATGGTAGCGAGTATATAACTTAGGTGATACGTACTACACTTTAAATGTACTTAACCTCTACAAAAAAATCACATTTTTCTATACGCCAGGGTGGTAATTAGGGTTCGGCATAATGCTTATGCTAACTTCACATCCGGTGGCCACGGAACTGAACTAGAGACTTTTGGTACAAGTCATGTTACTGGTGTAAGGTCTCTGTTGGCAGAGACCGTCTAAGTAGGCACCGCCACAGCTCCTCTAGAACAGGTTCCAGTCTTGTCGTGACGGTTGGATTTAGAAGCCATGGTTTGGTCCTAAGAGGAACCTACCCGGCCGGCCTCCGTGAAATCACATCGACAGCCAGGGCAAGCTTGCACTGTCCTTTGTAGCCGTAGTGGAGTTGCAGACAGAAAGAAGTGTCGGTATTGTGTTTTGCTGCTCTCCCCATCCTACGGGGCCATATAACGGTTGGTGATAGAACCTCTAGACCAGATCCGCGCAGGGAACCAGCAGAGTTTTTCTCTTGGCTTTCACTGCCTCTGGGTGACAGATTTGAGGGGTTCAGTTGGCCAGGTTACCAAACGAGGTCGAGTGGACGGCGCATTGTGTGTTCCGGTGCACCATTACTGAAGTGGATAGGGGGTTGATCTCCACAGATGGGATCGCGAAGCATTCCCGTGACTCTGCCGTAAAGCGGCGACGGTGGAACGTCGTGGGGTTTTAGTCGGTGCAATTCCGACATAACCTGTCTTTGACCCCGCGAGAGTAGCTATACGAACGCATTTCCTGCAGGAAAAAAACAAAAAAGGTACTACCGCTACTCCTCTTATAGCCCACAAATAGTACTCTACAAACATTGCTGGGTGCCGGTTTGAAGGGTGCTGTAGATAATGTTACTATTACGCTAACGAGACTCAACATCTTACGTCTCAATTTTATGTGTCATCGCGACGTTGTTATGGGCGGGCGTATCACTTACCATCAGGTGAACATCATACCCGTCTTGTCGGTTAGTTTAAAAAAAAATGCACGTAGTTACTCAAATTAACGCTTCGTATACGACCTTCTAGAGGAATTCCACGGATGTAACTTTTTACTTATTTTACTTTATGTAAGTAATTAAAAAAAAACTATAAAAATGTATGTCTTCTAATGTCGACACCAGTGTTTCAATGTCTAAAGGATTGAGGCATAGAAACTAGTTTTTTTTTATTTTACGAATCGATGGGATGAACTAGACGTTCACCTGATGATAAGTGATATACCCGCCCATAACAACGCGGCGCTATAGCAATATACAAAACACCAAATTGTGCTCGTCGCTTTGAGTAATATGACGTTAGGTCTCACTGCTGTATTATTATTTGCTACAGAGCCCTTCAAACCGGAACACAGTAAAGTTGACACAGTACTGCTTGTCGCGGCGGTGGTATCTAGACGGTCTCCGGCAACAGGGATCTACCACCAGTAATAGTTCATGGACATATCCTATTCATAACATATATACGAATATTCGTAAGTCATTGTAACGGCGTTCGTTAATTGGAGGTGTAATTTTTTTTCACAAACTCATTCGTTTATCGTCGCACTTGCTGGTCGCAACATACGGACGTACTCCGGCGATTCGCATATAAATATACATATACATATATATATATGTAGCGCGAAAAACATTTCATTTGATATGTGAATATTTTAAAACTATTACACAGTTCGTTTCGATAACTTCTGCGGTGTTGTGTGCGATCAAAACTATCATTACATATATATTATTATGTGCTGTATGTCACTCTAGGTATAGTTAATATGTTACCTATATATACACTTGTGTTTGTGTATATGCGTTCGGTAGAAGCGTACGTGAGTCAGGATGCTGTGCTGAACGGCACGGATTTAGTGCTGACGTTTTTGGTGAGTACAGTTTGTTTCATAATAAATAAATTCGCGGTAAAACGGTTGTATACTTCCCGTCATTGATACTTTTTACTAAGACTTTACTGTTGAATAGTAAGTAAATATAACATCTATTTATGTTACTCAGCTGATAAAAGGCAGAAGGTATTGCTGAAGCAACGAGATGACAAAGAGATATATCAATGTAAACATTTTAACAAGCGTTTCAACTGCTCGTCTACTGGCTTAGGTTTTTTTTTTAATTTACCAAGCGACGTGACGGGTGGTACATATCCCTGATGGTGAGTGATACGCTTGTCCATAACAACGTGGCGATATTTAAGATGTTATGCACAGCGCCACATTATGCTCGTCGTCTTAAGACTTGAGATGTTGTCTTGTTATCTCAGTAGTTTATAGAATAAATAAAAACTAGGGAACTGTACCTTTGGATAGCGCTGGAAAATGCTTCTTGAATCGTTGTTGTCGTCTGAAGCGTGGTGTTCGTCATGCAGGTCCACCGCCATGGCGACAGGACCCCAGTGCCGCAGTACGCGTACCTCAGCGACAAGCCGGATGTTTTGGATAAACTAACCATGCCGCTTGGCTACGGGCAACTAACTGATGTAAGTAATTTAACCGTAGTGATGTTTTCCTCCAAGAACGGGGAGGGAAGAGGGGGAGGAGGAAAAATAAATAGGTTTAATTTATAACTATTCTTCCGAGTTTTTTTTTTACTATGTTTACTGTGTTTACACGATCGTCTTCTCAGCAATTATAAGGTCTAGTGTGTCTACTTTGCTTATGTATTACCTCATTATCCTTAAAGGATTCCTTTTCATTTAGGTATATTATAAAATCTACAAATTATATTTAGCTAGATTTATTATAAGACGTTGCAGAAATAACTTTTTTTTTTCACGAAAATATCAATAGCTTAGGTTTTTTGTATATGTTTACTTAATCAGGAAGTTAATAACAAGTAGAGTTAGCTTGACTAATAAACCTGTTCGGTGAGTTGTACACAATTCTATTTTTTTATCGTGTAGATTGACGCTTGACCTCGATCCCACCTGATGGTAGGCGGCGATGTAGTCTTCGGTGGTAAAGCGCACTGGTTTAGAAGTAGCCTATTCAGTCTCTTAAAGATCCCTACGTTATATCTGGATGGAAACACTTATGCCGACAGACTGTTCCAATCCTTCGCTGTTCGCATTAAGAAGGTTGGCCTGATGCGTGGGATCTCGACAACGAAGGGATGAATGTCGATCATTTTAGTATCAAAAATATAGGGGTCGAAGAAGTGTAGGACGACCTCTCTCCGGATGGACCGACGACATCATCAGAGCTGTCGGAATTGAGTGGATGCGGGAAGCAGAAAGACATTGGAAAGACCTATAACCAGCAGTGGATAAACAAAGGCTTATAATGGTGATGATGATGATGGAATAATATATACGTACAATTGTTAGTTGGTGTATGTATATCAGAACAGGAGCTGTGCTTATCTTTTGAACACATGTCAAGACACCTTCGCGATTTGAAGGGCTTTACTAGGGTTTAACTAAAGTAATTACCCTGGTAACGGGATAACATTTTGAGTCTCAAAGTGGTGATGTGTAAATTAACACTGCATCGTTTTAACGAAGGTATCAGTTATCACAACTGCTTCTCGGAATATACGTTCAGTATATCAAAAGCGATAATATAGCCGATATCTGATATGGGCCATGTATCATGGATGAGCAGGCGCCCTTCACTCATTTCCTATGTACATACTGATGAATATCCGTTTATGCAGTTGGCATAAATTTCCTTTGACGTTAACTTATGTAGCGGAAAATCTAAATCCAGTTCAATTTACGAACGCCCGTTGGCCATATTGAGGAGCAGGAGATGTTAAGCAGCTTGCTGTGCAAGCTTAATTAATCTGTTAGTAGTTTACATATTCTTGGTCATGGTCAATATCAAATGGGTGTAGAGGTCCTACACAACAGCTCGCGGGAGACAAGCCAATCTCACCAGGTCGTGGTGCACTCTGCTAATTAACAAACGAGGCTCTGGTTCCTGCCAACCAATATTCGGTAAGCGTGGTGGCACATGGTCCAAATCCCCACCTATAAATCCCTTTAAACGACGGCCGCTGGTGCCCAGCGGCGCGAGCAGCGCAGGGCCGCTTGATGTGGGGATCTTTGGGATATGAGGAGGGGATGATAATGAATAACATCAAATAAAATATTAAAAAAAAGTTAATAACTATATTCTTAATGACGCATCATCATCAGCAGATAGATTCCTAACGTCGCATACTTTATTTTAAATTAATATTAGGTAACTGAAAAAATTAAGATAACTTTAAAAATCAGCATCCTTCGTAGCTGCATTCTTAATCACTGAAGGTCGTGTTTCCTCACTGCAGTAGCTTTCTTAGGTACTTTACCATTTCTTTACATTCAGTCCGGTACTCTGCCTTTCTGACAACCGCTGTACGAGGGTCACGTTAGAGATTTCACCTGGTCAGACCAGGGGATTGGTGATCGACTGCTTGGTCTTTTCCCTTCCGCCTTGCTTATAACTATAATTTTTATATAAATCATCGGAGGAGCAGCGGAGAATATAATTGGAATTACTAAAAAATCTTCTAGTAACAAACAATCCAGAGGCTGGTACTAACGTTCATCTGCTTTAAAGTCGAGGTATTTGTTCTTCTGGCGGTCCACTGTATACGAAACATCCTTCTCCAGCATCACATCTCAAAGGCATCCATCGTATTTGAATCCATCGCTTTTATCATCCATGCCTCGGAGCCATAGAAAAGAGTAAGAAGACTAGAGTTTTAACGAGTCTCTTATTGATGATGATGAAGCTGTTCCTCTTGTCTATGAAGAATAAGTCTTAACTAACTGGAATTTTTATCATAATCTTAACCTGATTATGAAAATTACACACATCATTCGAGTCCATGCGTCTTCTTCGTTATGGGAGAGAGATTATATTATATAATTATAAGTATCTTTGTTCCGGTGTGAAGGGCGTTATATCTAGTTAAATTATTGTGGTAATACGTCTCTGAAGAAATTGTATAATATTCATTACAAGATGAATGGTTTCATTAAAAATCTGAATGTGAATAGTGAGCTGCAGACGCCATTAGTTATGCAATTCGGTGCTGGTCGGCCATTTCGGCCTTCATCAGAGCTGTTGAGGATATTTTGAATAAATCGAGTAATTAATATTAATGATTATGAAGCGCCTTCTTTAGGATGAAGTTTGCTGTTCAAGGAAAGGTCAGCTTTTGACCGGCATTCTGTTAGCTCTATTAGAAGTCTATCTTTAATAGTGATCGAAAGACTACAAAGTTTTTTTTTATCCAAAGAAGCGACGAGACGAACGGAACGTTCACCTGATGTTAAGTGATACGTCTGCCCGTAACAACGTGGCAAGTTAAGATGTTATACACCGGACCACGTCGTACTCTTCGTTTTGAGACATAAGATGTTGAGTCTCGTTACCTCAGTAATTACACTACCTAACGTCCTTCAAACCGGATCACAGTAATGTTTGCACAGTACTGTTTGTCGGCTGCATTAGGTGCTGCGGTGGTACCGGTCTCCGGAAACAAAGAGAGAGAGATGATTAATATATAATTCTGAATAGAGAGTACTGTACACAGAGTAGAAATCTGATTAATTCTTTGTTTATTTAATATTCGAAGGGGGGTCCTTTAATAAGAGAGCATACCCTGCTGCTGTCGACGGGAGATGATCACTGCCCATCGAGTGAACTGTTGCAGAATTTCCATAAAAAAAATAAATGTAACACCAACAACCCTGTTAGTAAGATCGTCGTCCTATTTCCAGGGGACGTGACAGTTTTGTGGAGCAAACTCTTTGAAACGAGCTGAATGTTAATGCACGCGAAAACTACAAAAGAGTCCTTAATGCTTCGACGGCTCTCGATCGCCTGAATGACGCTTCCTTCAGTTGTAATAGTAGACTTATTGTGACGATAGTCCTTTTCTCATAGTTGGATGATAGAGTAAACAAGCTATAAAAAGAATGAAGCTAATGGCTTCCTTTCAATACTCTCCTCTGTATAACCTTTATCTCAATCATCTCCATAAAACCAGAGTAATTTTGTCGAAATACATGAATATGAACATCAGATTTTTTTTATTATATCCAAATTTCCCTGATATTATTAGATGTGGGGATCCTTCGGGGAGACCTATGTCCAGAAGTGGACGTCTATCGGCTGATGATGATAACTATTCAGGGCTTTACCTTATCCCACTATTTACAACAAATTCACTTTTAATTTAAGCTATCTACATTTTCTCAACATTATTTCAATTTTTTTTATACATTATACTTATGTTATCTAATTATCTAATATTTACAGAAATTAATAAAATATTATTGTGTACATATATATATATTGTAATATTTACTTATCCTTATTTCTATTGTTTACTATATTATATATTTAGAAGCCATAGTTTATGAACTTACTCCAAACTAAGTTATTTTATATTATCTCGGGTAGATTAGCTGTGTCTGTTGTGTCTCCAGCTCAAATTCTAAATCAAGCCTCTATGTATAAGACACCTATTCAGCAAATGAGATACCATTTCCTCCTCAGCGTCATCAGATTTGCACGACGGGATTTCCCAACAGTTGAACCGGTTCAAGTATTGAGAGAATGCGCTGTTTTTTTTTTATTAACGTGTGCAACAAAATGCTAACGGTCGCACGCCTCGGAACCAGAAGGGCCGGTAACGGAGTAGTGTCGGACTCCAACCGACTAAAAAGCTTCACACGGTATTCCATCACTTCCGAGAAGAATGCACAGGGGTCACGGGTTAACATCGAACAGTTCTTCCGCAACCGGAGAATCCGCCGTGGGCAATGAATATCTGAGTTAAGTGCCCAGGTGGCCGGAACTTCCTTATTAGATAAGACCCTGCTGCCTTCGGGAGAAATAACATAGTGGAAGACACTCAGGTGTGCTACACTTTAATGCAAGTGATACTGGACGGAGTTTTATGAAATGTTAACATATCAAATTTAATATTGTAAAGCGCTAACTTCTAAAGTAGTACTCTGCTTAAAATTCACATGAAATTATCCTGTTTTTTTTTTCTTCGCAGTACATCTCTTCTCCAAACAGACTTAAATTTTCGTTTAGTTACTCCCCCGTGTATGTCCTTACTATATAATGTTTACAATAGCATTAATTATGTATCCATCCATAACAGCCAATTTACGTCCCCACTGCTGGGGCACAGGCCTACCCTCAATATGAGGGCGATGGTCCACAGCCACCCTGCGGGCCCAATGCGGATTGGTGACTTCACACACACCTTAAAATAAATTCCAATTCACTTCCTCGCGATGTTTCCCTTCACCGTTTGTAATTCGCTGTTGTTACTAAAGTTCACAAATGTACGTAACTTAAATATTAAAGTTATCCGCACATGACGAGATTCGAACCCGCGACCTTCGGAATCAAAACCGCATGCTTTAACCATTAGTCCAGCGAGCTGCTTTTACAATTTTGTATACTAATTATATATACTATATATGTATATATAGTATACTAAATTACAGCAGGGCTCATGCTTATAAACATTTTTATAATATTTTATATCATGATCATCATCAGCCGCCAGACGTCCACTGCTGGACATAGGCCTCCTCCAAATATCTCCACATCGATCGAACCTGCGCTGCCTGCAACCAGCTGCTTCCCGCAACCTTCACCAAATCGTCGGACCGCCTGTTGAGGGTCCTGTCAACACTACGTGTTCCGATACGCGATCGCCATTCGAGAACCTTAGTGCCCCATCTGCTGTCAGTCCTTCGACCGATGTGTCCTGCCCACTGCCTATGTCGGTGACTTTCCTGCGGATTTCATTTCTGGTTCGATCACGCAGGACAAGCGGAGCATAGCCCTTCCCATCGCTCTCTGCGCGACTTGAAGCCTTTCCTCGCGGCCCACTGTAAGCTACCACGTCTCGGTGTTTTATATACCAAACATTATTTTTAAAAAAATATATTAAATCCTTAGAGTTTAGGTCTAATTAACTCTAACACTAGTTTATAGTACATACATATACTATCAGTTGAAAGGAAGAGCTAAATTTGGCCGTCATACTTCACTTTGAGGACTGCACACGACATGATGAGAGAGATATAAAAATGAAGAGTATCTTACTATATGTTTAGGCTGGAATGCGTACTGGCTATGAACTAGGTAAATTCATACGCGAGAGGTACAACGACTACCTGTCGCCGTGGTACAATCGGTCGGAGATCTACATCCGGTCTACGGACTCCACGCGCGCGAAGATGACGGCACTGGTGGCGATGGTCGGCGTTTACCCGCCGATCGGGCGCGGCTGGAGCGACAACCTTCGCTGGGTACCAGTGCCATATACCACCATGCCGCTGCAATATGATTTTGTGAGTTACATCAGCTACGATGATATTATAGTTTTCTTCTAGTTCGACGATCACCTGCCGATACATACAGAGCAGCATGGTCCTTACCGACGATCAGGTGAAGGAAGACGCCAGATGTGTACCATTCCGCGTGGAAATCTTTGTTAAGAAGTGGATGTCTATCGACTGATGACGATGATTTATTTTAATCGGTGGGGTCTCGAGAGGTTTCCTGCGAAGATTTGGGATGCTGAGTGACTTGCAGAGTTGCGGAACTCCCGGACATATCCTATAATGCTGCATAGCCTGGTTTTGATGGAGTCGCGTGGTACTTAGATAATGTAATCGCAAAATTTTCTGCCTTCTACTTGCTGGAACATTGCAGTCAGATAAATTGTCATATTTAGTCTCCATTGGCACCAATCATTTGTTGGAATTAATTATTTTTTTCTTTAGACTATGGGCATGAACTGTCCAAGGTTCTTCGAGCATTTCGATGAGATTTCCAATTCTAACAATTCGGAGATGGAGCGGCACGGCCCCGTCGTAGATAAGCTGTCCACATTACTAAAGCAAGACTTGACGGCAACGCCTGTAAAGATTTACTTCGCGTATGACGTCTTCATCAGCCAGGTAAGATAGTTCTGATGATTTGTTAAGCTGAGTAGCACTGTGTACTGTTCGTGTGTAGTACAATCGTCGATACAAACTTGGGGTGTGATAAATTACCGTGTAGCCTTTACCAAGTGTATGTAGCTTAGAGACAGCCAACAGAAAACAGTAAGATGTGATTTTAGAACCATCCACATTTCAGATATTAATGACCATTGTTGAACAAAGACTTTTCTTATTGAGAGTTTTTGGTGCACTCGCCTCGCATAGCTTAACGAGCTGAGCAACTTTGTAAAGGTCACAGGAAAAGCTATTCTTTTCCTGGAGTAGGTCCGTTTTTGAAGACACGCAGATGGTAGAGGAACAAGGCCGTGTTTCGTGGAATACATTACAAGAGACCTTCCAGCAGCGAACGTCTATTGGTTGTAATAACGACCATGGTGGTAAAAAGGCGATGGGAATATTGTTGTTTATCTAATTCTTGTAATAGAAAGCCAACCTCACCTGCTCGTGGTGCACCCTGCTAATCAACAAACGAGGCTCTGGCTCCCGTCAATGTACACTGGGTCAGCGTCATAGGAAATGGCTCAAGTCCCTCCATATCAACCCCTGCATAAGACAACTTTTAGTGCCCAGCGATAACGAAGGCCATGCTGACTGTATGTGGAGATCTTTGGGGGAGGCCTATATCCAGTAGTGGTCATCTATCGGCTGATGATATATACAAAATTGTTGTCTTTCAATTATAACTTTAATATATACGAATAAACCCCTATCGTATGTGGGAAGGGTAAGAAGGTTAGAAGAATCCTATCACTATACAAGTTTTCAATAATTTTTAAAAGTCGACTAAAGAAATAGGTTTAATTAGTTTAACTCTTGTATACGAATAGTTACAGGTCTGTGGCATTGTAGCGACGAACTATTGTGATCTAGATTTTTTTCTGTTTTACAGACAAGCATGGGTCTCCCTGTTAAACAATCGATAAAGAAAATTATGCCGGAAATCAAGGCGGCGGCGGATACGGCTTTTGATCTGCTGTTTGGGAATGATACTGTGATACCGATGCAAGCAGGTGAGATCTTCTTTTTGGCGAAGTTAAAAAAGAAATCGTGTGGTTTTTTTTAAGAAGAAACTTCGAAATGAATATGTTCTTAACCTGGTAGTAAACTTTACTCTTATAACTTAAAATGTTTACACTAAACACCTTGAAAACTTTTACTTTAGACTGTAATAACGTCATTAGTTACATATTAATCATTATAGAAACACACCAATGTTCTGTCTGCTGCTGAGGGATGTGACAATGTGAGTGTTAGAGCGAGACAGAGTTTGATAAAATCTATATCCGTTCAAACCGCCACACAACGTTAAGTTCCATCGTCACCACCTGGATGACTAGCGATCCTCCACTTTTTACCACGCACTACCACTTTGTGGTATCAGTTGTCGCCAGCGGTACTTCCGAACTAATGCGACATGAAGGCCTTCAAAAAAAGGACCGTATCATTTCTTAAAGGTCGGCAGCGCGGTCGGGACCCCTCTGGTGTTGTGGCTGTCCATGGGCGTCAGTGATCACTTTCCACCTGGTGAATTGTGTGTGTGTATGGTGAATAAAAAATACAGCATTTATCACGTACCATACATTGCTCTCGAATCGAACCAGATATCGCTGATACTATTCATCTGGCTTAATCTCTGAGTTACAGAGGCTCGTTTAAAGGAGAGACATATAAATGATTCGTATACAGTTGGTAAATCTATATTGATTACAGGTTTACTCCTGAAGGAGTTCTTCGAGGTATGCTCCGCAGCTATAGATGGTAACCCCTCGCCGAAAGTGAGGGTGTACTCGGCACACGACACTAACGTGTACGCGTTCGAGTCCATCACAAGGGTGAGGCCGCGGCAGGGTGCGCCGGCGTACGCCGCCGTGTTCGCTCTCGAACTGCGAAGGATTAAGGAAACCGGAAGATATGTTGTTTTAGTGAGTAGTACTACTAACTGTTTATCGCACAGATTAAATTTCACTATTCCATCTTTAACATATGCAATAATTTTCGAAGCCATAATATTTTCGGATGCTGTAGTAGGCACTGTTCTTTGTTCTGCATTAAAAAAAAAATCCCACAATACTATAAAATGATTTAACATAGTATGTTTGATAGCAACAAATCCAATGTTGTATTATGTCAACATCCTGACTAACTCCTCATTAATATTAACAAGCTTATCACCAGAGGTCAGTCCTCCTATTCTTGCTGTGGAAGACGTCAGTGTCTAAATGTTTTTGGCTATGTTTTGTGTTGAGTGTTGTCCTGTTCATCTCTTTTATTATCAAATGTAGCAAAGCTTAAATTACTCAAATAGGTTGTAGACCAGAATTGTGTATAAGACTTGAGATCAATGACCCCGATACTGCTCTTCTTCTTCTGTACAAACATTAAAACAAAACGAGAGCAATCATTCTGAGGGCGCATGCAGCTCACGTCCACGACGCGGAAGTTTCTCGGAGCCAGCTCCAGATTTACTTCATCCCGTTCCTCGGGGAGCCGAATGCGTTGTTCTTGTTAAGGAAAAACTAAAACGGGAATTGTGTGCAGCGATTGAAAATTGGAACTCGTCGAAAACATCGGATTTCCGGCCATGTTCCGCAGCAACTATTCTTTAACGGTAATCGAAGAAAACAATTAGATTATTTTCCTGATGAATGTTTGCAATTTGTGTTAGAGACACTTAAACATAGTTGGCATTAAAATATCAATTAGCCATCAATATATTTTATATCCTAGGAAATAGGTTAGACAGAAGTTGAAATATTACATCTGGTTGCAAGACAAAGAGAAGCTCTCTCTTAATAAACACACAAACCTTTCACACAACTTGGAAGGGATTAGAAACCTAAAACTTGACTTATTCTTATTAAGGTTTGTGTCCCACACAACAACTCACGGGTCCCAAGCCAACCTCACCTATTCGTGATGTACCTTGATAATCAAAAAACGAGACTCTGGTTCCCACCAACCTGCATTGGGCCAGCGTGGTGGGAAATGGCCTAAATCCCCCCATACATAACAACTATAAACGGCGACTATTAATGCTCGGTGATGCGATCAGAGCTGGACTGATCTATGTGTAGATTTTAAGGAGAGGCCTATGTCCAGCAGTTGACGTCTATCGGCTGATAACGAAGCCCTGTGTTTACCATCAGGGAACTATGTTTGATGTCGAAGATCTATTATTTATGCGCGTTGTCACCAATGATGACTAGGACATGACCTTACATTAAACCTCATAAAAAGATGAAAACTGTCCGAAAGGAAAACGCATAATTTCCTTAATATAGCTCTCCTTTATTGTTTCTCTTAGCCGGTATACGTGAAGTCTCCTGGTGAACCGGCTCAGTATCTACAGGTCGAGGGCTGCGAAGAGCTGCTGTGTGACTTGCAACGGTTCCACGAAATCACCTCACCGTACCTCCTTGATGTCGACGAATGGAAGAGGAGGTGTAAATACGATGACAACGCACTGTTCAATGGTAACGGTTTCGAATAAAAGAGATGCAATCGAATTAAGTTTCATTACTACGAGATATTATTATTTCCTATGTCCAGCAGTGGACGTCTACCTGCTGATGATAGAGAAGATTTTTTTTTTTCAATTCTTTTTTTAGGGGCTTTCAGCCTATCAAGTCTATGCCAACCCTATCATAGCCTAAACACTTAATATCTAATTATAACTATTAACTAACATAATACTAAATACAAAAATACATGATAGTGATGATGGTTACGAGATAAATTTCTTTGATCTATAAACTATCTCTCAATGAATATCGGTTCATCTAACAAGCTGAAATATAGAAACTCTTTTATAATTCGGTTCAAAGTTTAAAAGTTGTGAGATCAAAATCAAGATCTGATCTGATCAAGTCTATTACAACATGTATAGAGGCATAATGACCATATAGACAGTCCTCCCTCATCCACCTCATGAATGACTGCATGAATCAGTCTCAGTATGGATCTGGTCAAAATTTGCTATCTGTGACAATATAAGCGACGAGCGCTCCCAGTATTGGTTCATGCGGGTCACGTAAGATGCACCAAAGTTTGCGAACGGCTGACTTCCATCTGCTCGTGAACCTCGAGGCTCTAGACGTACTGTTCTGTAAAACTTACACAATCTCTTTCAGACTTGAAATCATGAGGAAAAAGGTAAGACTTTATAGGACCAATCTGGTTGCTCGTCTTTGGCGTTGCAGTTCCCAAACGTCTGGACCTTTACATATCTATCATTTTATGATGACGTTTCAGTCTATTGATGCTCACAGCTGAACTGGTCAACTATACGTCACCTACATCCAATAGTTACCCGGAAGCTTCATCACGTCGTCGATCTATATAACAAGCGTTGTCCTACACTGTGCATGCTGATATATAATCTAGGCCCTTAGTTCCCAAAGTGGTCCAGGTGGAGCTCCAGAGATCTACGGAAGACTCGACGAGGGTTTACGTTGACTTTTATCTTCATATTTTTGACGAATTTTCGGACTATAGAAGAAATGTAGCTGCAGGAGGTACACCGCAAACAGCTACATTTTATAAGTGGTTTTATGAAAAAAAAAGTCTGAGAACCCCTGATCTAAACTCTTGAAGGTTTCTTTCATACAATTAAGCAACGAACGTAACATTCACCTGATGGTAACTAATACGCCTCCTCATACCAATGTGGTGGTAGTTAGGATGGTATACGCAGCACTACATTGCATTCGTCGCCTGAGACATAAAATGTTGAGTCTCATTACCCCAGTAATTTCACTAGCTATAGCACTCTTCAAACTGGAACACAGTAATATTTGCATTTTACTGTTTGTAGGCAGCAATAGACGTTGCGGTGGTAACCATCCAGAGGGTCTCCGGCAACAGAGACCTGCCACCAGTAAATCATCTTCCTGCTTATTGTCATTTAATTCCCAAGTTTTGAAGATATCATACAGTGAACTAAAACATCTGATACCCTTCGTTCTATGCTGGTATAGCATCAAAACCATTTTAATTGATATTCAGGTGCCGGCTTCGATAGTCGATTCCAGCGCTATCAAACCACATCTCACTGATGGCTATGTACAAGCATGAATTATTTATCTCGCGTACAAAGATCTCCGAAACGAATAAACTGAATTTTGATATACCAGATCAGTCAACCGCAGTTCATTGAGCATATGTTACAATTAACCAACGACAAAAAGGTGACTAAGTGACTATAGGTTAGCTGGTTAAGGTAGAGAACTCTTAAGACCCTACCGATGGAATCTATTACCATCAATTATAGAGAATAGATAGACCGACGACATCATCAAAGCGGTCAAAAGTGGTTAGTGGCGAGAAGCTGAGGATACATTTGGTGAAAGATATTGTGGATGGAAAGAGCTGTGCTCGGTGTTTCTCTGCGCGATCGAATCAGTAATGTGGAGATCCGCCGAAGATCTAAGGTCACCGACATAGCCTAAAAGATCGGTTGACTTAAGTGGCAGTGGGCAGAGCACATTGCTCCAAGGACCGACGGCCGATGGGGCAGTAAGGTCCTCGAGTGGCGCCCGAGTACTGGTAGACGTAGTGTTGGGTGGCCTCCCACAAGGTGGGCTGACGATCTGGTGTGAATCGTGGGAACTAATTGGATGCGAGCAACGTGGAACCGATCAATGTAGAGATCTTTGGGGGAGGCCTATACCCAGTAGTGGACGTCTATCACCTGATGATAATGACTGTGGAAGGCCTCTAAATCCAGCAGTGGATAAATAAACGCTGATAATGATGATGATAATGAAAAATAATGGCTGAGTATCGAAAGTTTTCTCAATCTGATCGCAAAACTGCAGTTTGAAGAGGGCACCTGATGACGAATGATGATGTAATCTTTAAAATTTTCATGCATAAAATAAAATTACGTCTATCTCAAAATATGGAGTATGTTTCAAAGTTAAGAAAATCATCATCATCATTAGCCGATAAACCAGTGCTGAACATAGGCCACCCTTAAACATTTCCACAAGAGAATATGTATGGGAAAGTAAATAGTGATTGCAAAATCTAGAAATGTTTATCTGGAGGAGGAGGATGTAAAATCTTGAAAATCGCATTAGAAAGATCCGATTAGCCGCACCCTGCGAGAGGAGGAACCTGTGAAAATGTTCTGGAATTTTCTTTGCTTTTAAAATGTAAAAAATTTACAAGCAATTTTCGTAAGCAAAAGCTGTTGTGATTACTTCTTGTGCATGCTGCAAGTTTATCTCTCTTCTTAATCTTTTTCGGAATAGATCAAGTATTAAGTGGGTGGCAAAAATGTGATTGAAAGAAAGAAAGTTAAAAAAAAAACCGTAATAATGGGGATAATGAAAACCATAATCTTGTATGGTATGAAGATTTAGAAATACTCCCTTAATAAATCATCATCATCGACCAATAGACGTCCACTGCTGGACGTAGAACACACCCTTAAATCTTCCACATCAACACACGCGAAGTGTGATAAATACTAAGATAAAATTCTGCAGTAAAATCAATGAACAACTCTTTCACAGCGCCATCGCAACCCCGTCACTAGATTATCAGTGACAGAACCTTTTAAAACGTCAGCCGTCCCTCGTGTTTATTTTTCATTACTGATTGGACAGTAACTGTATACGGGCACTGAAAGCATCTAACCCCTTGAAGGCGAACAAAATGGGTTACATCCTCTTCAATACAGCATCTTTGAATTGATGCTTTGCTGGTGTATATTGGATTTGGTGTAAGGACCGACGATCTGGTGAGAATCGCGGGAGCATGTCGGATGGGAGCAACGCGGGACGATCGATGTGGAGATTTTTGGGGAGGCCTATGTTCCGCAGTGGACGTATCTGCTGATGGTGATGAACGGATCAGAAATCTATACTATAGTATACTTCTGAAACCGCTTAAATTCTTCACAGGATCCTAGTTCGATTCTAAGTCGATCATGGATGGTGAAGGGACTTTCTTGACACACTGCTTAGCTTCTCATCTAGTAAATAACGTTGTTATGGTGAATATTAAACAAGAGCCGTAATGTTTTGATCGAGAACGTATCACTACCTGGAACCTCATTGTTTCTACTTCTGGTCATCATCATCATCAGCCGATAGACATCCACTGTTGGACATAGACCTCCGCTAAAGATCTCCACATCAATCGGTCCCGCGTTGCTCGCATCCAGTGTGTTTCCGCTATTCTTCACTTACTTCTGGTCAGGACAGGTCTTATTCGGTTGCTGATGAAAGAATAAAATATTGTGCAATCGATTATAACAGACGCTTAAAATATATGTGTGATGTAGGTGGGGTTGTGGGGTTTGGTGGTGGGTCTCTGTTGCCGGAGACCGTCTGGATAGGTACCACCGCAGCGCCTATTGCAGCGGACACACAGCAGTGTGCAAACATTACTGTGTTCTAGTTTAAAAGGTGCTGTAACTAGTAAAATGATTGCGGTAACGACTTAACATTTTACAGCTCCTGACGAGGATAACACGGTACAGTGTATACCCTAACTAGCACCACCTCGTTATGGAACAGGCGTACTTACCATCACATAATTGTCTCGCTCGTTTAGTCAAATCTATATATATAAAATGAAAATGGGTTTTGTTCGTTCGCCAATCACGTGGAAACTAGTGAAGGTATCGACACAGGAATATCACCATTCGATGCAGAATTATCTGTAGATGGTTATAGGCTATACTTAATTTTTGAATTTTATGGATCCTTCATAATTTTATTTCTATTTAACTTTTATAAACATTTTCATTTGGTATTATTTATACAGTTGCTAAAGATCGTCATTTGCGGTTGCGGTTGCTCTAAAGGAAAATTTTACACAAATTTCAAGTCTAATTTTATATTACGAGCAGCAAAGGCAGCAGGGAACAACTAGTACATATATGTACATGTGTGTATGTACATATATATATTTGTGTATAAGTAAAAGGGGAGCATTAAATTGGAAACAACGTATAAGTGAATTGTTTCAAAAACGCCAGCTCTTTTTCCTCGAACAATAACACTGGTGTTCGCTTTAGTGGAGTTGAAATAGAGGCGATGCTGCTCCTGAATGGAAATTCGTCCTGGCTTGTACAACCCGTGCCCCGCGTTAAACATACACCCCTATACGTTGCCATATTACTTTGTAAGAACACTGATAACAGGGTGGAGTTTTGCGCTTTTGAAGTGGTCTTGAATCAGAGCTTCTCCTGTTAGCGAATCGAGATCGTATTATTATTATTTTCTATTCCACTACGTACAATTAATATAGTGTAAATAATATATTGTGCTTGTCACCTTTGAGAGATAACATGTCAATTTTACTACCCCAGTGATTGCACTAGCTATAGCATCTTGCAGACCAGAACACAGTAATGTTTACATACTATAGTTTGGAGGCGGAAATAGTAGCTGCGGCGGTTACTACTTAGACAATTTACCTACCGCAAGTAAGTTTATATTAAAACTGTGCAAATGAAATGATCGATTGGTTTATCACCGTCATCATCAGCCGATAGACGTCCACTGCTGAACATAGGCTTCTCCCAAAGAGCCTATATGTTTCAATGGTATTGATTCTGCCATAAACCTTTAAAGTACTATTATTGGAGGAGATAAACCATGCGCTCCATTGTGTTTTTCTTGATGAAAATATAAGAGACGTATCTCCAATTTACACATAATCTTTTATTATCACATGTATTGGTACGCTGTAGTTAAAGTTTGATTAAACGACTCCGCAACCCCTATTAATTGGAGACACGACACCACGTACGTCATTGTTATCTCTATAAATTTAGTTGTCTTTTGAAGGAAAAAGTGAAAGCAATAGTAATACCAGTTCATATTTACTACCTTTTATTTAGAAGTAAAATATACATTGTAAATAAAAAGATACTTTAAACATATCAATATTAAAAAAAAGGTTAACAAACTTAACACTATCTCCATTGTTTAAAACAATAGTTATAAAACAATCTAACACACGTCACTGCTAGTTATCAATTGTCCGAATTCCTCCAAATTCAGACCGCAGTAGCAGTTAACTTGCAGAACTTTACACAACTAACGGCGTAACTTAACAACAATTCGTTATAGTTGCCGGTTAATGCAAATCAGGAATAGTCACAGCATCCGACGTCGAAGTGGAAAGCTTCGTTAGTTTAAGTTATGTAAAGTACTGTGATATCACCGGGAGAATAAAATTTCCCACTGACGACGCCAAATCGATAATCAATAAAAATTTTTGGCCACTTACAGAGGGAATCTCTTCCACTATCCAAAGCTGGTTATCAAAGGTAAGGTCTTCGAAAAATAAGCATCTGTAAAATCACGAAGTTTTAATTACTCTGTACTAACGGTAGAGGAAAGTTATCTCCGACTGATACACGCCCAACGTCAATTTAAAGATGGCACTCAGTGTTATGATAATACATATAAATCTAAATTAAGAAAGAGAATCAAGCGAAGATCTAAGAAGTAGTTACATCAACCAAAACATAGAAAAAGTAGGATAAAGATGTAAAGGAGGCAGAGAAGACAAAATGCAACTGGTGATTATAGGTATGAGAGCTCTTTATGACAATAGAAATAGTCATTTTACTGAGAAGAATGCTGTACTTTTGGGATAATATAGTCTATCAGTTAGAATGATACACACAGCATCGCATAATGCTGATCACCGAAGGACATGAAACGTTGTCTCGTTATAAATCTACAAGTTGGTGAATCTATTTGGCTGACAATGGGATTTAGGTAACTCTTACAACTTCACGTATTATCAAGTTAGTGTTCAGACTCGATTAGTATTTACTTAATACTCAAAATAGTAGATATGTAAAGAGTCCTTGTAAAGTACACAAGCACTAGTTTCTCGTAGAATGTTCGGGAAGCCCAATAAATATTCAACATAAGTATTCCAATAAGTTTATCCAGCGCACCGGTTCCGATATATACACGAGACGAATCGAAATCGAAAAGTAATTTAAACGAATGAGCAAAAAGATGTAATGTTTTTATTATCTTTTCAGAAGATATCTTAAAGAATACCGCTTTAATAAAACTTTCCGGATTTCATCGCGTTTATTCACTTATTTAATAATCCGTCGTTTAGAATGGTTTCCCGTAGCAACGGTCACAGCAAGTCTAAGGGGATAGAGTTATTATAGAGTATCTGTTTGTGTGTTCTCCAAGCCGTTTTCGGCTACGGCAACTGGTTCAGTTATTACGGCTCTCGTGTGCCTGTGGCTGACGTAGCCGATATTGTTCCTCAAATATATTTACTTTTGTTTTTACGAGGTACCTCCATTCCAAGCGTTCAACGGCAAAAATTTCCCATAGCGAGGGCTTTATTTCACATTTTTTCAGATGTCGCTTTAGCACATCTTTGTGCTTCAAACGTTATCCGCCGTGCTTGCGCTTGCCTTCTTCAAGTTCCGAGTAAATAATACGTTTCGCCACTCGCTTCTCCGCCATTCGTGAGATATGTCCATACCATCGCAGTTGCCGCTGCATAATCAAAAATTCTATGCTAGACTCTAGAGCTCGGTTTAACACTAGCGTATTACGTACACGATCTGTCCATTCAATTCTTAATATTTTTCTTAGACATTTAAGAAGAAAATGATCCAGTATACGAAAGTGACATCTGTATAAATTCCATGTCTCTGTAAAGTATAAAATTATGGGGAGAACAGTTTCCATGTAAATAAAGATCTTAGTTGTTAATTTCAAGTCATGCGTGCGGAAGATCTTAGCGTCCAACTTACCAAAAGCCGACGCAGCGGCACCAATTCTTTTATTTAGTTCAGCATCCAGATTGCATTTTGAGGTAATAACACTCCTTAAGTAACAAAACTTATCGACCTGCTTTAACTTGTGTCCAGAAATCTCAATCGCAAGCGTCTCGTAGTCCTAGAGACATTACTTCTGTCTTGTTGAAGCTAATTTTCAGGCCGAATTTACAACAAGACTTGTGGAAACCAGACAAAAGCTTCTGCGGACCCTCGGGGAAATCCGACACAAAGCACAGGTCATCAGCATACATAGTCTCAGTTATTAGTATATGAAGATAGAGTATCCACAGCTAATTAATGAATGTTTAATGAACTCATTGTTTTAAAGCCTTCTAGTTAGATGCTTGGTCTTTGATTTAATGGGAACCTAAACCGGTGATATTACTAACCATCTACTCTATTTAATTTTGAATGTGTTCTAATTTCAGTATCGTCCTAATGATCCTCGACAGGAATCATTGTTCTTTTTCAAAGATTTGTCTATCAAATCTGACGCAATGGTTGAAAGAATCCACAACATAGTCACAGATAGCTGACTTTCTAGAATGTCTCATCATCTTCATTATCAGCCGCTTACTGCTGGATATAGCCGACCCCCAAAGATCTCCACATCGATTGATCCTCTGCTGCTCGCAAAATCGCCAGCCTCTAAAGGTCGTCGTTTGTAGAGATTCATATTGGGGTGATTTGGGCCTTTTCTCACCACGCTGGCTTAATGTGGGTTAATGGAAGCCAGAGCCTCATTTGTTGATTAGCAGGGTGCACCGCGAGCAGGTGAGGTTGGCTTGAGTTCCTTGAGTTGCTATGCGGGATTACTTACACTCCTTTAGAATGTCTATGGAGGCTGTATTGATCTTTCATTTTGCACTATATAAGAGAGACCACAGTCACAGATTAGAACTAAAATATTTTTTTTTTATTAAAAAATTTACGGGTTTTAATGGGATTTGGTTGAACTATATGAATATTTCATTGACGCAGGATTATATCGCACAATCCGATTGATGCTTCATTGTTTTCAAAGCGAAACACTAACTACCAGATTAAGGTATAATTCGTTAAATGTTTAGTTTTAACATAAACCTTGCTGGTAGACGATAACGTAATCTCGTCAAAGATCTATATCATGTTAACCAAATTTTTATGTAACAATACGCTGTCTTATCAATATCCTTTAACTGACGAAACGTTAAGACATTAACAGCATTTACTTGATATAGCTAGTCCAGATTATCAATACAAAATCACGTTGTGCTTGTCGCCGTCAGACACTGAGACATGATAATTTCACTAGCTACAATACCTTTTAAGCCGGTACACTGTATCATTGGCACACCGCTGTTTGGTGGTAAAAATAATAACTGAGCAATAATAATATTTAGTTTATTAAATATTACTGGTAATTATACAGTAACTTTATGCTGATAAGCCGTTGTATAGCGTTTTAAAACACACTAGCGACGTTATTACATAATCAAAAAGCGGAGTTGTTGTGTACTATAATAAATAACCGCCATCTAGTGGATATTATTATTATTATGACGATGAAGTAGTTAAAATTTCTCTAAAACAATTTTAGTTATAAAGATTTTTTTAACGATTAAATTAATAGTAATTATTCTAAGGAAGAAAGTACCTACAATTTTTTTAATTTTTTTTTATTTAATATTCTTTAATTTTACAATTATAAGCGGAGACATTATTAAACTTAAGATGACATCTTAATGTTTTATTAACGTAACAGATGGCGCTAAAATTAATTTATAATGCCACTGGCTGGCACCTATATCCAGCTGTGGACCGCTGATGGTGATGGTTATAGTAAACATTATCTGTTACTAGAATATATCAAATAGTATTTATGATAACCAATAAATTGTCGATATTTGTATAAAAATCGGATTAAATACCTTACGAGTGTATGTTTAAAACAATATTTATTATGTGCCTTTAATGTATTATAAAGAATATTCGCGATTTGACAGTCATACAAATATTTAAATATAATAAGCACATAAATAAGTTAAGGCGAATTGTTACAAAATTAATTAATAAAAGCCTCGAACACAACAGATTTATATAAAGTAATAAAAGAATGGAAGCTTTTAAAAGTAGACGCCGGGTTCAGGAGGACTGAATATGAAAAATAACCGCCTCTTAGAAATAATTGCATGAAGGATATCGTTCATTAATCGTCTTAAACTCTCGTCTTGGACTCATAAATCGCTTTGTGTTTTGTGGCCACGAAACAGTCTGATTGTGAGTATGAATAAAATATTTTTTATCAGCGATACATCAAACAGGTTCTTGGCAGTATAATACCCATGATTGCCACAAATCAGGATTTCTACACATGCCTCTCCTGCTTACAGGACTATACGAGAGCTGTTGGTCCTGCAACAGCAGAATTTCGATGGAATATTCACAGATATAATTGTGATATGAATAATATTCAAGTTTAAATTTTTTTATGAATTTAATCATCTTAGCTTCTTTACACCTCTCCATCGTGCGCTATCTTATCACGTCGTCCTTTCTCAGTTGCTCTTTCTGACTTTTCACATCAATCCTTTTTTCACTCATGTCTGCATTTCTACATATATCTGAAGATAAAAGATATAAACTAGTTGTCATCATCATCATCAACCGATAGATGTCCATAAAGTAGTCTATTTTTATAATAAAAATAGTGAGCCTTTGAATTAGTAACAAATATTTTAGGCTTCCTCTGGCATTATCAACAATAATCTTTGTATATATTCGATATCCAGGGATTCATTGTTTCATCGCGATATCTCCGAAACTATTGGAGGTAAACACTCAAAATTTAGTAAAGATATCGCTTTCGCTGTTTAGAGGTCAGTTAATAATGGAATTTACAAAATCTATGCTCCAAAAGAAGTTAGAAGGGTGTAGCGCTAGTAAAGCGGGTGGGGAACAGCTGGTATATACACGGGCAATATAATGTTTGCTTGGTTAAACAAATATTTTGTATATTGTAGGCTTGCAAGGGTTCCGCACAACAACTCACGGGACCCAAGCCAACCAGAAATACCCGTGGTGCACCCTGCTAATCAACGAACGAGGCTTTGGCTCCTATTAACCCGCTATTAGGCCAGCGTGATAGGAAACGTGCCAAATCCCTATCAATATTAACCCCTAAAAACGACGGCCTCTTGGCGCCTGAAGATGCGCGAAGCATAGTACCGGTTGATGAGATCTTTGCAAAGGCCTATGTCCAGCAGTGGACGTCTGTCGGCTGATGATGTATATTTTGTATTGATCTATATCATGGCATTGTTTTATCCATTGTATTGCAACTTCTTAAGTCGTAAAATATATATTTACGTAGTTAACAGTTAGTACATTAATGTTATTGCTTGTTAATAACTTAATGCTTATTTGTAACATTTTTGTAATAACTTAACTTGATAATGGCTTTACGATAATGGCTTTCCTTAATATCCAACAAATTCCTCACGCACCTTCATAACTACAGGGTTAGCTAATCGTTCCGTATTAAACTATATCATCATCAGCCGATAAATGTCTACAGATGGACATAAGCCTCCCCCAAAGATTCCCACACCGATCGGATAGGGATTCATATGGGGGATTTGGGCCGTTTCCCACCACGCTGGCCCTGTGCGGGTTCATGGGTTCCAGAGCCTCATTTGTTGATTAGCAGAGTCCACCACGAGCAGCTAAGGTTGGCTTCGATCCCGTGAGTTGTTGTGCGGGAACCCTTACACCCCAAACTATATGTTAATGTCTAAAAATCAACTGCATCTGTGATACAGAAGATAAACACTTGTTTTGCAATAAAGGTCCCTTGTTTGAGCCCAGGGTTATGTTTGATGGAGTTCAGGTAACGGTTCCTCCGACTATGTATCAATTTAACTACGGTAACCACAGAACCAAAGTATTCTGAGGTCATTGTTACTTAACAAATATTATTAGTATGACTAGAGACGAGCTGTACGTTTACCTGATGATAAGTCATACGCCTGCCTACAACAATGTGACGCCACCACAATGCGCACGTCGCCTGAGACGGAAGATATTGAGTGTCGTTACCCCAGTAAATACACTAACCATAGCAGCTTTCAAACCGGAACATAGTAATTTTTACACTCTACTGTTTATCGGCTGCAATAGTATCCAAGCAGAAGTACTGCATACTTTAAAAAATTATAGGAAGTAGGTTTTGGTCAGATTATTTTATCAGGTATCTGATAAAAAAAAAACTTGTCTGTAAGTGTTTATTATTGAACCCTAAATATATGGTCATAAAACATATATGGTAAAGACTATATAAAATCACAAGTCGATACATTCATTAGTTGAACTAAAAATGTTACGGAAATTCTTATTGATATTGAACGTTTTGTATTCCGCCGACTGTACATACGTCATATCCGTGTACGGGGACGTGTATAAAGACACGAAGTTCTTCACGCAGACCTTCCCGTGGCTGGTGGACAATATTGGTGGTGAGGTGGTCGTGGATTACTACCTGCTTGGAAGCGGAAGGTACACCGTGCCGCAAATGTGCGCTTTGAACGAGTTGAGGCTGAACACGTTCCTACAGGCGCAGTTCCTGAAGTGTGAAGCTGAAGGTGTGTCTCTTTATGATGAAGGTTTTGGGTGTAATATTTATTACCTGTGTAATATTTAGTACCTATTAGGTACAGCTGCCTTTAAACCAAAATAAGCGGCAGAACTAAACTCTACGGCGGGACTGGTAGATGAATAGCCATTACTCTTTCTTTGTGTCCCAACAGTGGGAACATTAAAAGAGCTTTTTATATTATTAAGATGATAACCTTTTTTTGTATGAACTAAGTATGACACATTCGCGTTGATTTTTTTTATTTAACAAACTGATGAGACTAGCCAGACATTCACCTGTTGGTAAGTGGTACGCCTACTTATAATGTGGCGTTAGGATGATATATACTGCACCACATTGAGCGCGTCGCCTTGAGACATCAAGTCTCGTTACCCAGTAATTTCAATAGCTTCAACGTCTCTCAAACCAGAACACAGTAATGTATGCACACTACTGCCTGTCGGCTACAATAGGCGCAGCGGTAGTACCCTAGATAGTCTCCGGCAACAGAGACCTAAAAGTTCTCTGGATTTTTGCATGCTGCATCGAATCCTTATTAAGTTGAGGTTAAACTGGTTCTTTCAAAAAGGACTCATAATAAAATATAAATAATATCTTCGTAAATGCACATTTAAAAAAAATATATCTCTTTTAAGTTTGAGAGGAGTTAATATATATCTCTATCTACAGGACTACCGTCAGACGAATGCATCTGTGAGATGGGAATAGACCTGCACAAGTACAAGCACTGCGTCCTGAACAGGGGCTCCCTGGCTAGCTTCGCAGCGTCCAAGTACAGTCAGATGGGAATAGACGCCAGTCCCGTGATCGAGATCGGACCGAGGAACACGGTCTTCGAAGTGAGTGACAACTGGTATCTGAAGAAAATCTGCACCATATTCGGCGACAACCTGCCCAGGGGATGCGTGAAGCCGTTCTCTTGCAACTACACTGAAACTGAGTACGGCGGTACGCGGTCAAATTGTATAGACTGCAGTAGATGTCACCGCCACCACCACCAGATACTTACGACCACAACCACATTCCCTACAGATGAACCTAATACCACATCTAAATATCTGACGTAATAGTTGAAAATTCATGTCCTTATAGTTTTTAACAAAAAATAAGTGTTCTCAATGCAGTGGTAAAAGGAAATCATTAAAAATACACATTTTTTTAAAATAAATTTGTAAGTTTTCTGTTAAATTATAATATCTTTACAACATTATTAAAACTATTTAATTTTTTTTCTTTTTTCTCTCTCTTTACTATCTCTTTCTATATTAGCTTATAATCTTACTTAAGATACTAACTAATAAATACAAAATTATTTTCAAATTTTTTTATTTATTTACCTTCTCTCTTTTCTATCTCTTACTATATTAGCTTACAAACTTACTTAAGATATCTACTAATAAATACAAAATGATTTTCTAAATTTTTTTATTTATTTACCTTCTCTCTTTTCTATCTCTTTCTATATTAGCTTATAATCTTACTTAAGATAGTAACTAATAAATACAAAATGATTTTCTAAATTTTTTTATTTATTTACCTCCTCTCTTTTCTATCTCTTTCTATATTACCTTATAAACTTACTTAAAACACTAACTAACAAATACAAAATGATTTTCTAATTTTTTTTATTTATTTACCTTCTCTCTTTTCTATCTCTTTCTATATTAGCTTATAATCTTTCTTTTTTTTTTTTTTATTTACGTGTGTAACAAAATGCTAACGGAACGCACACCCCGTACCAATACTGGGCCGGTAGCGGGGTAGTGTCGGACTCCAACCGACTAAAAAGCTTCACACGGTATTCCATCACTTCCGCAAATAAATGCACGAGGGTCGCGGGATAACATGAAACAGTTCTTCCGCAACCCCCGTTCGGTGCCCGGATCGAACGGGCCCGCCTCGGGGAGGGATGTAAAGCATCCCTCCCAACTGACAGAAACCCTACACTACGCGGCGCCAGATACGCCCCAGGAACGCTTTCCAAGGGAGGCGCCGGACCGACGGCCCTTGTCGGTCGCGACGCCAGTTTCCTCTGCCTAAGGAGGCAAGCGGCGGTCGTGCGCTCGGCTCTGCCCGTTGGCGACGAGCTGTCTGCGCACTACGACCGCCTCTTGCCTCCTCGGCGCCAGCTCTCTAAGACGCTCGGTCTCTCGCTTCTGCGACATGACGGTATCGCTGAAACGGGATACCACATCCCATGACGCCTCGCTTCTGACCATGGTCCGGACCACGGCCGGTAGCGAGAGGTCACTCCTTATCGCCGCTACGAGCGCGGCCCTATCATCCCCCTATCGCGAGCAATCGGCCAAGGTGTGCGACGATGTGTCCACCGGGTGTCCACATTCGTCGCACGCTTCGTCCGTCCTACCGCTACAATGACGCTGGTGTAAATAGCTCCCGAAGCAACCGTGCCCCGTGAGTGTCTGCACCAGGCGGAAATTGAGGACTCCGCAGTCCCTATCCAGCCAGTCCTCGAGGACCGGTCGGACGGCCTCCACGGTGAGGCGGCCGTGCGTCGGGCTCGAAGTCGCCGCTCCCATCGCCGATGCACGTCCAGGCGCCCCTCTCGGCGCCACCTCTCCTCCTCGTCCGGCGACGGACACTCGCCCCGCTCGAGGGCGCACTTCCGCCGGCAGTACACACGCGCCAGCGACTCCGCATCGAGATCCCACGGCGGCGTCCCGGCGAAGACGCACGCCGCCTCGAAGGAGACGGTACGATAACCGCGTACGACCCGTATGGCCATGACATGCTGCGGTGATCGAAGCAGAGCCCGGCCGCGGGCCGACAGGTTCTCCGCCCATATGGGCGCTCCGTATAACGACATAGAGCGCACCACTCCGGTATAGAGTAGCCGGCATCCGACGCTCGGTTCGCCCAGATTGGGCAGAAGGCGGCTTAGGGACCCAGCCGCTCGAATGAGCTTCGTGCCCAGCTGCCGAAAGTGCTCGTCGAACTTCCACCGGCCGTCGAGGACGAGTCCCAAGTACTTCATGGAAGTACCGACGGCGATGGAAGTCCCACCGACTATCAGCTCCGCTCCCGGCGCAGGCGCGTTCCGAGCGCCGTGGAAGCATAAAGCCTCGCACTTGCCCAGCGCCACCTCCAACCCCAAGCGCCGAATGCGCGCGACGACTTGGGCTACGCCCGCAGTCGCCAACACGCGCGCCTGCCTAAAGGTGCGTGCGCGGGCCGTCACCAGGGTGTCATCGGCGTAACAGGTCACGTCGACTTGTCCGAGGTTAGCCCCGCGCAGCACCGAGTCGTAACCGACGTTCCACAGGAGCGGCCCGAGGACCGAACCCTGTGGGACGCCGCACGACACGCCGTGCCCACACCACTCGTCTCGCGTCGGGTACCTCACGAACCGGTTCGAGAGGTACGTCCCGATCGTCCGCCTCAGGTAGACCGGGACCCCGAACTGGACCAGCGCAGTGGTGATCGTTTCCCACGGAAGGGTGTTGAACACGTTGGCGATATCGAGCGACACTGCCAACACCACCTCTCCGCGAGACACCGCGTCGTCCGCTATGGCGCGCACCCGCGCTATAGCGTCGACGGTAGACCAGCTCCTGCGGAATCCGAACTGTGAATCGCTCAGATCCGGTCCAGTCTCCTCCATGTGTCGAATGAGGCGAGCTGCGATAACGCGCTCGAAGAGCTTGCTCACCTCGTCCAACAACACTATGGGCCGATACGATGACAGCGAGTCGACCGGTTTCCCTCCCTTCTTGAGCAGGACCAGCTTCCCCGTCTTCCATAGGCGCGGAAACCGACCCCGCTTCAAGGACGGCGTGAACAGCGCCCGCGTCCAGGGCTCCAGGGGACCCAAAGCTAGAGCCTACGCGCGGCCGGGTATACCGTCGGGCCCAGGAGCGGTGTCTCTGACACGCATCCTTTTGACGGCCGCTGACAGTTCCCCTTTGCTGACACGCAAGGCGTCATCCGGTTGTAAGGAGTATTCTTCCCCCCCCCCCCCTAGGCTGCAGCAGGACTGAGTCGCTGTCGATGGCGACCCCTCGACGTCCCGCCGTGGGAACAGGGTGCAGATCGTCCGGTCGAGAAGTTCCGGTCGGAGGCTGCGAGTCAGAGGGGGTTTCCAAGGGTGCTGCAGCTTTTGCCGCACCCTCTTATACGGCTTCCCAAAATGGTGGCCATCCAATGACTCGAGCATCTCGACTTCGGAGGCCTTCTTCGCCTCAGCGATCGCGACCACCAGCTCCTTCACGTCGGCACCTGTGGTACCGTCGCCGGTTCGCCACGCACGCCTTACGAAGGCGCGCTAGGTCCGCCGACCACCAGTACACACCGCGCCTAAGAAGCAGGGAGCGCACTCGCGGCATGCTCGCGTCGCACACGCGCGACACGACCGCCACCAGTCTCTCCGCTTCCTCCTCTACGTCGACCGCCGCCGCAGACGCCCTAGACGCCCTCCCCTCGCGGACCCAGGCCTCGACCAGGGCCGCCTCCTCGAGGAGGTCGTGGTCGAGACGCATCAACGCCCACCGAGGGGCGTCCCCGACCAAGGGTCGACTAGGATCGGTCGGAGTGCCCGAGGCCGCCGAGACACTGAATCCGATGTACAAATGGTCCGACAGCGTCTCCACGCCCCCGAGCACTTCCCAATCCCCGATGCGGCGGGCCAAGGCGTCTCCAGCTAACGTAACGTCCACTATAGAGTCGCCCTGTTTCCGCACGCACGTGTTCGTCATCCCCTTGTTGAGCACGGCCAACCCGACCCCGACCGCGAACTCCACGAGCGCAGCACCGCGTGCGCTCCGCGACTCCGCGCTCCACCGACTCTAGGTCGGGGGAGCTGTTCGAGGTCACCGTACCTATGGCCACCGTTCCGTCAACATCCCCCGCCCAGCTCTCCCACGGTGGGACGTAATACGGCTCGCTGACCACAACGGCGTCGATCGACCGCTCCGCCATGCTCTGGTACAGAAGGGCCTGAGCTCTGGCGCACTGGTTGATGTTCGCCTGGAGGAAGTTGAGGTCCATCGTTATTCGATGGACATCTCAGCCCCCTCGCGCACGGAGCCCGCGCTCGTGCTCAGCGCTGGCGGTCGAGTGACCCCGGGGCCCCTACCGCCGCGCTTACCGCTTTTTTGCGTCGCTTTGCCGCAGGCATTACCGCCGCCTCTATGGTCGGCCGGTTTACCGGCCGCACTGCAGCGGTTGCAGTGTGGCGGGGCGGAGCAATCGGCAGCTTTATGACCGTTCTTACCGCAGCGATAACAGTCATCGCTGCGGTCCGAATCGGCCTTGCAGTTTGCTTTCAGGTGCCCCTTTTCGAGGCACCTGAAGCAACGCTGCGGTCGCCTCTCCAGCAGTGTGACCTGCGCAGACACCCAGCCAACCAGGAGTCTGCCGCCGTCCACCACCTTCTGCGCCGCAACCACGGGGCAGCGCAACCACGTCGTCCCGAGGCCGGACGCGCCGACCGAGATGCTGCCCGACCTAACCTGGTCGGCCGGACAGCCACCCGCTCGCGTAACCGCAGCGACTACGTCGGCACTCGTCACCGAGTCGTCGAGTCCTGAGACTCTCAACTCGGCGCACTTCACCGGCCTGGCGATGCGCAAGACCTCCTCGCCCAGAGACTCGCGGAGCCTTCTTGCGAGGTTATCGGCTTTTTCGCCGTTGCCGGCGCCGGGCACTTGCAATATGCGCGCTCCGGTCGCCGCCGTCTTAAAACGTATCCCGGCAATGCCGAGATCGTTAAGATTGACCTGCTCCTTCGCCCGGGCGATGACTTGAGCGTACGTAACGCCCTTCGTCAACGCCTCGGGCGACAGGGTCACCACGACCGCTGCGGACCTCGGGGCCCTCAGCTTTCGCGGGCGGCTCTTCCTGTCGCCTTTGCGCTTCGAGCTCTGCTGCTGTTGCTGCGCTACTGCGGCTTCGGCTGCGACTGCTGTCGCTGCTTCCACCGCTGCTGCTGCTGCGTCTGCGGCAGATGCTGCGCCCTCCTCGGCTTTCTAGCCACGACGTTCCACCCCTCCTCTAGAGGAGATGGGGCAGGCGCGGGTTTGAAAGCGCCGGTCGACGAGGAGGAGGTCGGCTTCTCCGCCGCCTTCTTCGTCTTCCCCTTCCCAACCCCTTTCCCTTTACCCGCGAGGACTTTGGGGACGGAGTTTGCGGTAACCGCGGTGACCGCTTTCGGCGCTGGGCCGGCCTTTTTGGAGGCTAAAGTCGCCTGCCTTGCCGCAGCAGCTAGCGGTGGGCGGACAAGCTTCTCCGGGAGAAACCTGTACTCCAGCGATGTCAGGCGGGCCGACACCATTGTCCCCACTTGCATCATGACCGTGCGATAGATCTCCTCGACCGACAAAGTTGTCGGTTCGATTCGGTCGGCACCGGTGCACCGCTTTTTCTTCGCTGGGCGGGCCGCCTCCTCTCGGGGAGACTCCTCGCCGGCGTTCGAGCGAGAGGGCGCGGGTCGTTCCCGCCGCCACTCTCGTCAAACTCCGCCCTGATGTTGGCCAGTTCCTTACGGAATTCGGCCACCTCGGCGCGCAGGCGGGCGTTTTCCGCCTGCAGCTGCCGCGTCTCCTCCGACACCGTGCGAGACCCAATGGCCGCCACGGCCGCCTTGATGGAGGCCGCGGCTTCCTTCTGATCCCGCACGAGATCAAACTTCAGGTTCTTCGATTTGCTGGCGATCGTTGCGATCAGCTCAGCGTCATCGAAGATGACCCTCTGCAGCATGGCAGCGGTCTGGTCGTCCGGGGCCGCTCTTGGCTCCAGCACCGAAGACCGTGCGAGCCTCCTCTCCCGGTTTCGGCGGAAATTCGCCGCGGTCGCGGCGAGTTCCTCCTCCGCCTGGAGTTTCAGCTCTTGACGCCTTTCGGCGTCAAACGCGGCCTTAGCCTTGCTAAGGCCGACGTATTTACTTGTCGTGGGCGGACGTCCGCGACCACGACATTCCGTTTTGTCGCCGGGACGCTCGGTCTCGGCGATCTCGGTGGCCTTGTCGTCCTCCTCGGAGGAGGCCGACAATCCGTCCTTTCTGGGACGACGTCGTTTGCGGTCCTGCCGAAAGCGGGACCCGCCTGACGCCACCGTAGCGAGGCTGCAGTCGGAAACCGAGACAGCCTTGTTGTCACAAGTTGGAGTAACGGGGGCCATGTCGATATCGACTTCGCCCTCGTTATTTTGCGGCTCGAAGCGCAGCCGCTCCAACACCACCCGCGCTTTGGGAAGCGCAGTCGGTGCTGGCGCGCGTTGCGCGGGCCCGTCTAGTCCGGTAGGTTTGCCTGCGCCCGTCTTTGGGCGCGGCACTGTCACTTCGTTATTGTCGCCCGCGCCCGTCACGGGGCGCGGCGTTACCGTCACTGCAGCTTCGCTGCCTTCTCTCCTCTACTCCACACACACTCCTCCCTCTCCGAACACAGTGTTGCCCACCCCAGAGTACGGAGGGCAGACGGTGCCTAGCGCCGTGTGGGATACCCCAGCCGTAAGGCCGGGACCCACCTGGGTAGTTAAGTCTTTTCCACTGTAATCCATTTGCGTGTTGGGTGCTGATCCACAGCTTTGGGCACTAACGACCAATACCCTTGACCATTCATCCCATCGGCACGCCAGACCTTAGGATTGAGGTAATTTGAGAGGTTGTCTTCCTCTTGACTCCGGTCGCAATGACCGCAGTCTCCGCTCCCGCTCGGGGTGTGCTATAAGCGGGCTACGGGTGCGCCCGGCGTGGCCTAAGCCAACAGCCGCCCTAGGGGCGGACTCGCCGCGCGACTCGACTGCTTGCACGGAAAACTTCCGTGGACGATGGGGTCGTCACATCCCGACGCCGTCTTATAATCTTACTTAAGATACTAACTAATAAATACAAAATGATTTTCTAATTTTTTTTATTTATTTACCTTCTCTCTTTTCTATCTCTTTCTATATTAGCTTATAAACTTACTTAAAACACTAACTAACAAATACAAAATTATTTTCTAAATTTTTTATTTATTTACCTTATCTCTTTTCTATCTCTTTCTATATTAGCTTAGAAACTTACTTAAGATATTAACTAACAAATACAAAATGATCTTCAAAATTTTTTTATTTATTTACCTTCTCTCTTTTTTATCTCTTTCTATATTAGCTTAGAAACTTACTTAAGATACTAACTAATAAATACAAAATGATGTTCTAAATTTTTTTATTTATTTACCTTCTCTCTTTTCTATCTCTTTCTATATTAGCTTATAATCTTACTTAAGATACTAACTAACAAATGCAAAATGATTTTCTAAATTTTTTTATTTATTTACCCTCTCCTCTTCTCTATCTCTTTCTTTATTAGCCTATAATCTTACTTAAGACATGACGTAATAAATATAAAATGATTTATTAAAATTCCTTTATTTTCCATAATATCTTGTTTCTCTCTCTCTTTTTCTTTCTCTTTATTTATTAATCTATGATCTTTCTCAAGTTTTAAGCTAACAAATAGAAACATTTTTTTTTATTCCAACTTACACATATAAACAAAATATATTCTTGAGCATTATTATAAATAATGTATTATGGTGTATACACTGCTGATGAAACGGTTTGCGGAGTACGACTGACTGAGGCCGCAAGATCCTGTGTGGAGTTCACCACTCGTCTGTTATAGTTTACCACTGGTGGTATGTCTCTGGTGCCGAAGACCGTCTAGCCACCATCACACTTTTTATTCCTTTGCCAAACAGCAGTGCGCAAACGGTACTGTGTTCCGATTTGAAAGGCACTGCAGCTGGTGAAATAACTGCGGTAATGAGACTTAATATGTCACACGGTCATAAACACAATGTGGTGCTGTGTATATCCCAACTAACATTATGAGCAAACCTTTCACCATCAGATAAATCGAATGTGGAATAGAAACAAATAATTAAAGGTTAATAGTCTCACGGTTTGGAGGACCAGCACGCGAATCTAATAACGTAAATTGGAGTTATGTGTTCCATTGTGGTCGTGGAACAGTTGCAGTGGTAATTATACGATCAAGTGAACGTCGCTCGTATAAAAAAATATACTGTGTATGTTGTCATAAGCACTATTTTATATTTTTACTAGTGGTAGGTCTTTGTAGCCGGAAACCGCTGTAACAACGCAGCTCCTACTGCAGACACATACATTACTGTGTTCCGGGTTGAAGGGCGTTGTAGCTAGTAGTAGTAGTAAATACTGGGTTCTCGAGACTGAACATCTATGTCTCAAGGTAACGAGCGCAATGTGGTGCAGTATATACCGTTCAAACTAGCGCTATGCTATGGGTAAGCGTATCACTTACTATCAGGTGAACGTCCCGCTTGTCTCGTCGCTTAATTGTATAAAAAAATCACTATTACTATTAAATATTCGATTGAAGTTAAAATTCTTTCCGGTGTGAAAAATGTTAACTATAACATTTTGAGTAATTGGTGAGTGGTTCATTGTTCGCGTACAATGGGTTCGAACCCGGTACTCTTATCAGCACAATGATGTTATCAAATTGGGTCAGAGTTCAGAGCGTTCACTTCAAATATTCTTTGAGTGCTTGCTCCGGTTACACGCTCGCAATGGCTTTATGGTTCGAAGTATCGCGGGTTCGATTCCTATCGATTTTGATTAAAGTATACACAGCGACGTGACCAGCATGTTTCATGAGTAATAGCATTCAGCCAAGTGTGGGCTGGCGGGTGCCATGATTCTCTTCTCCTGATAGAATACCCTCAGTCGTAAGAATGTGGGGAATATATAGAATATACCCTGATTATGGGTTTAGGGTTATGCCCACGCTCCCAGCCCCAACATGAAGCATCTCAATGTTTAATATCGTACGGTAGCGGTTGCGGTTAGAGAGACATTCGCCTGATGGTAAGTGATTTGCTCCATAACGAAATGGCGCTAGTTGGGATGGAATATATTGCACCACGTTGTGCTCGTCGCTTTGAGACATAAGATGTTCAGTCTCGTTGCTCCAGTTATTTTACCAGCTACAACGCCTTTCAAACCAGAACATAATAATATTTGCACAGTACTGTTTGTCGGCTGCGACAGGAGCTGCGGTGGTACCTAGACGATCTGCGGCAATAAAGACGAACCGCTAATAAAGAGATGTCATCTCGTTGCGTCGCTTCGTGACGATGGAACAGTGTAAACATTTTTTTGTTCTATTACAACAGCAGCTGTCACTGTCATCACGTAACATTGTGTGAAATTAATTACGGCTGTCAGCAGCAGCAGGCTGGCGCGACGGCATCTGTTACATCGCGCCGCGATCAATCAGTTGCATAAATATATTTGAAATCAACTGCAATCAGATCAGCTCGAGTATCATTTTGGTGTTGTGTATATATATCATATGGGGTGTAAGGGTTACCGCTCAACAAGTTACAGGATCCAAGCCAACCTCACCTACCGGTAGACGACCCATAGAGCAGAATGGAGCTGAACTTTCGCCCAGCTGCTCTCGGAGCGCTGTGTGACGCCTGCCGAGGTCGACAGAGTCGACGAACCGGAGACGTTAGACAGTGAAGCCGAATGGTACGAGGAAACCGTGGGGAACGCCTGCGATTTTGGTCCTGCTCAAGGTCTCCAAGCGGAAGAGAACGGAATTGCCTTGGTGGCCTGAACAGCTCTCTCTCCTCAAGGCGGATGTCTTGAGGAAGAATATACGGATACGAAACGAGCGGCCGGCCCGTAAGGAGTTGATCTGGCGTGAGTACGTCGACGCGAGAGAGGCCTATTGTCTCGAGATGAAGCGGGCTGAGACAGAAACCTAGAGGCGGTTCTGCAAGAGGCAGGACCGCGAGATCATGTCGTACGCGATCTACAAAGCGATGCGTTGCACGGGAGTGAGGCGAGAGGACGTTCCTCTCGTCCAGTCGGAGAATGTACTGGACGCTGAGGGATCGGCCAGGATGCTGGCGGAGGTTTTCTTCCCGGAGGACAACCCTGTGAAGGACAATGCAGACCACTGTAATTTAAGAGCAAAGTCCGATGAAATCAACGAGGGGGGTCATGATGACCCATGCGAACCCCCCTTCACGATGGAGGAACTTTGATGGTCCGTGTGAATCTTCAATGGCAAGAAGGCTCCTGGCGCAGACGGCCCCATCGCAAGCATCTGTCGGGTGGCCATCGCTGTGGACTCCGTCTTATTTCTGTCACTTTCCTACTGGTGTTTCGCGCTCGCCTACTTCCTCAGGAGGTAGAAACAAGCAGTGGTCGTAATATTGCGAAAACCTGGCAAGGAAAACTACACGTACCCGAAATCCTACCGGCCCATCGGACTCTTGCCCGTTTTGGGCAAAGTCCTAGAGAAGATAATGGTCCGGAGAAGTCACTGGTATACTGCGTCACACGTCGGAGGGCGGAGGGCGGACCAGCTGGCCAAGGTTGCGGCCCTGAAGAGCAAGAGGAGACCGGTACACGAGGGGTGTCCTGTTTCATTCGTTAAGCGACAGTTAAGGCTGAGAACGCTTGAAGGGTGGAACCGGTGGTATGTGGAAGCCAGGACAGCTGCAACAACGCGGATATTTTTACATATAGTAAAAGATATGAAAAAAATTAGGAAAAGAGAAATGTAAATAGAAAAAGTTAAGAACTTGTAAAAAAAAGGGATAATAAATAGTACAAAATGTAAAACAGCATAAAACTAGAAAAGGAAAACAAAATTGTAAAATAGATATAAATTAACCAAAAATGTTAGACATAAGTTAATGTAAGAAAATAAAGAGGTGGGGGTTGTTTTTATTTAAGAAGACAGATAAAAGAAGGAAATAGAATGGAGGAAGATAGGAGAAAGTGAGTTTGCGAAAAGAAAGGTATGATAGAAAGAGGATAGAGAGAAAAGAGAAACATATAAAGAGAAAAGAAAAGAGTAAATAGAGCCCCAGCCTCATATAACTGGGGGGAACTCATATAAGAAAAAAAAACCTTATTTGCTCGTGGTGCACCCTGCTAAGCAGCAAACGAGGCTGTGAATCCCACCAATCCGCATTGGGCTACAGTGGTGGGAATTGGTCCGAATTTCCCATATGAATCCCTACCCGATCGATGTGAGAATCATTGGGAGAAGCCTACGTCCAGCTGAGAACGTCTATCGGCTGATGATGATAATGATGATATCCATCAGCCTAATCAAATTTCTCGATCTACTCCAGGCGAACTTTGTATTGACAGAAATTGTAGGACGGGGGTGTCATAAATTAAATATCTACTGGTGGTAGGTCTCTATTGCCGGAGACCGTCTGGGTAGGTACCACCGCAGCGCTTGTTGCAGCGGACAGACAGTACTGTGCTAATATTAATGTGTTCCGGTTTGCAGGGCGTTGTAGCTACTTATAGAAATTACTGGGGTAACGAGACTTACATCTTGTTTCTAGGCAACGAGCGCAATGTGGTGCAGTGTATATCATTCCAACTAGCCCCGTATTGTTAGAGGCAGACATATCACTTACTATCAGGTGAACGTCCCGTACAAAAGAAATGATTAAATATCACATTGTATTTAAATATTAATAAATATTATTACTTAGACGTAATAATCAAGTAATAGTATTTAAGTATTTGTGAATACACACGACGTGAACGGAACCAGTCCTGTCTCCTTATATCTCCGAAACGGCTGGACCCACTGTAACAGTTATTTCAAAGATAACTGATTAAGTTCAGTTTAACTGCAAGTTTTAATTAGTTACAGGCACTTTAAATTTGATTTAGTACTAATAACAATAAAACAATTAAAACTAACTCACATAGACAGGGCAGTCAGTATAAGTTGGAACTGGTAACAAATTTTATAATGAAGTTTAACACATGTATATATGTATATATACACAAGCCCCCAATAATCCCCTACCCCGGTACGGCGAGTCTTCATCTTTATGTTATGGACATCACCTCTTTGCGAACAAACAGGATGAACTCCTCGTTCTTCAGGAAAACAGCGAAGGAGTGGAACAACTTGCCGGCGTCGGTGTACTTCTGAAAGCACGACGTGGGTGTCTACAAGACAAGAGTGAATAGGTTGCTACTGGGTTTGTATCTAACTACCTGACCACTTAAAATCAGGTCTGATCTTGGTCCAGAGCTGACCTTGAGGATATAAAACAAGCTGTTAATCTTTGTGACGGATCATATAAATTCGGGTTCCGGTAGGATTTAATGTCGGTGAAGATAAAACATAATACGTATAACCTTTACTAAGAATAATGGAGGTGTCACTTTGAATCCTCACAAATTGGAGGAATCCATCAGGATCAGGCGCGGGTCAAACATTTCCTCAACACAGATATTTCCGGAATTGATTGGATATTTATATAACTTTCTAATTTTGTCTATTATCATAGCAATTATAATTATAAACGCTTCAGAATCAAAACGGGTGTATGTGTTGTGGACAAACGAAAGTGTATAACTTACATCGATATGTTTTTAAGCAAACAATTAAGTTATTCACAGTCCAATCTCCGCAGGGTTTCCTTACTATAACTTGAAGTGTTTTGGTGATATACTTGGAGTGTTTGATCCTTCCGTTAAACCAGTTAAACGCAGATTATGATTACTTACGTAACTACTATCGTAATTCAATTTTATGGGCTAATTTCAGTCTCTATTATATTTATACGCTAAGTATATATGTATATATATCATTAATTAGCTTTTAATTTTTTATGTATTAAGGTAAGACGTTAGACATTGGCAATGTAATAGAGAAAACAAAGATAAAACAACACTGGTTTTTATTTTGTTAGCAATTCTGCTTTTTCCTTAATCAGTAGAGAAGAAATCGAATGCAATTCTGCTGAAAAAAGAGGATCTATCATTAATGCAATTATTTGTTGCTTCTGGAATGTTGCAGCACGAACCTCGCACCAGCCTTAATACCTTCCCAGGTTTCATAACCGGCTTGTTTGATGAATTCGGGGTCCACTAAGAAACCATGCAGGTTGGTAGTTTCATTTCTATAAGCTGGTAATTCATAGGCGTAAGAATATGGTACACCCATAGCTTGGACATAGTCGTTAGAACTTCCAGATACTACGTACAAGATCATCGCGGTATTACCCACAACATAATTGGGTTTAGATGCCCATTTCACAGAATCGATAGCAGCAGCCATGCTCACTCCAACGACGTTTAAAGTGAGAGCATTGGGAGGTAGTTCCCCGTTACCGTATCCGTAGAGGATCATACTTCCAAAACTGTGTATGTCGATGTATAATTCCAGACGCCTCTGATATTGCTGTATTATGTTGCGAATCAAAGCAGTCTCGGGCTCGGAGAATGCAGCTCGGCCGTGGAAGGTATCCGAGCAGACGAAATTGCTGGATGCTGTGCCCCAGTTTAAGCCAAAGTTGCGGTTAAGGTCGACTCCAACACATACGTTACCGATCATGTAACCAGTAGCACGGTTTTTCCTCCAGAAACGAGTCTGAAATATTTGATATAATTTAATGTAGAAATTTATCATCTTACATCTTTCTAGTGGCCTTCATATATTTCGACAGTTCTATAGTCTCGGGCTGTTAAGAATAGGACTAAGGTATTCCCTGCCTGTCATACAAGGCGACTAAACAGGTCCTCGGGTTCGTGAACCTTGATGATGGAAGCCCTCAGAGCTTTAAGAGGACGGCAAATGCATGGTGGTCTTGCATATGCCGTAGCACAGCGTGGGTGCTAAGGAAGACTTTGCCCTTCCGTGGAATGTTTTAGCTAGAGTGCAAGAGGGCACCGGTGCGTCCCGTAGGAAATTCTGGAGCCTCTCCTAACGTACTAATAAGACAGCAATTTGCTCCGTTACTGTACGTGTTTTTGTACAACATAAACTGTTGATTTGTATGTCAAAAATATTTTTTAAAATAACTCACCTCAGTGTGGCTGAATTCATATCCGTCCGGGTTGGCGATGGGCAAAATGATCCAATCGATCTGGTCAACCAAATCTCTGTCGGTGATATCAACAACCAATTTCTCGATTGCGTACAGCGTTGGAGGTAAGGTAACCCATTCACGAGCGTGAAGTAAGGATTGAATCATTATGACTGGCTTTCTGGCATCCTGGAATTGAAGACGACTACAGTGTATTGCCTCAGTAGATTTATAGAAGTTGACAGTAGTTAAAGCTGGTCAACAATATAATCTTTGCTTTTATCCAACCAATTAAATCTCACCTGGAAGTTACTGGTCGAAATCTTCAAGTATTTGATATCACGGCCTTCGAAACTCTTGCCCCCCGACACTACACTCACACTGGAGTACTTCTGAGCCAGTTCCACCAAGTAAGCGTCGACCTTGAACGAGTTACAAGAAAACTTATGTGAAATGTAATAACAACATTTTTTTCCCAATCAGAAATACATATTTTAATATATACAGATCGTTTTTCGGGTAATTCCGGATACGAATGTATAAAGTAATAAGAAAACATCTCATCTGAATAAATGTTATTATGTACTTTGGTTAAACATCATAGTCGTTATTGGAAATAAATATTCTTACCACCGCGTAACGGTGGATGACATCAAAAGAAAGGCGACCGTTGTTTCTGTTGCTGCGTTGTGTGGCAGTTGATAACAGTTTGTCTTCTATTTCAATAGCCCTTTAAACAAATCAATTACAAAATTATATGTCACACATCAATATTCCGTGGTAGATGCTTATTATAATATCCCCACCAATATATTGACACCCACCAACGTGCTAAGCCTGGCGAATGTGGCAATTCTTTGGGTAACTTACAGGTTTTTAAAATATCCAGATAAGCTGGAATTTATAAAATTCTAGTAATTACTTGCGTCATCGTATTGTTAAAATTATTACTATACATTATTATAAAAGAAAATAAACGTTTGAGACAAAATTAAGGAAAATGACAGAGACCTTCAATATTTATGAACTTCGCTGATGGTAACTAAATAGAATAATTTCCTAAAAGTATTTGTTTGCAAAAAATTCAAGTATATAACTTACTTTTTGACATTTCCGATTTGGATTTCATACTGAGCTCCGACAGCGAATACAGCTCTCTGGAATTGCTGCCTCAGCAGACCCGGTACGAGGACCAACCCGGGACGACTTGGAGTGGCGTACGACCACATGTCCAGACCCAATTCATTTTCCAGCGCGTAAATCTGTTGCGCCTGTTGTTCATCTGCTACCTTGATCTGGTACAATATGTGACTGGAATGAAAATTCATCATACAAACATTTTAAAGTACGTGTACTATGAGTAATGTTTTCAAATTTGAAAAATATAGCTGGTCTTAAATGTTTATCTATCTTTATATACAAAAGAGAAAGACCTGTGTAAAGATTCATGATATCTCTGGAGCCATATGCCTAGAAACTTGAAATTGGTAGAAATATTTCTTTATCAATTGTTACCCCGAAAAGGAGTTGCGAGAGCGTTTCAGCAAAGCGCTACTTTTTTTTATACAAACTCCTGTTAAAACTGATTAGCAAAAATTGCTTTCCAACACTACTTGCTATAATCTTTAATAAATAATGATAATAAAATTTTGTTTCTCACCACAAACCAAAAGTAATTACAAACAAAATTCTTAAGTTAGGTATATTATTTAACAATGTGGCTGTGGATCACTGGTGCTCGTGATAGGTAACAAACTGGTGGTACAGGTCACCAGGTCTCCGATTCTCGTACACTTAATAGTACGCCCCTCAACGGGTTCCCGTCTTTTCGTGGAGGAGGGGCTCAGTAGCTGTGACTTGGTCGCCCGCGGTGAAGCGAAGAGGAACCTACCCGGCCGGCTCAAGGTGTAGGGCCGGCTCGAGGCGGCCGCTCCAGGTTAGAACTCTGGAGTTCCGTGAGCTCACCTCGGAGGCGTGCCGGTGGGCTGCAAGGGCGGTTTTTTTACTGCCCTTTGCAGCCAAGGTGGAGTCGCGGAGGTAGAGGAGTGTCGCTATTGCTGTGCGCCGCTCTCCTTATCCTCCGCGGCCGTATGACGGGTGGCGGTGGATATAAGATCGAATCTGCCGCAGCGAGTCGGGAGAGTGTTCTCTGTTGGCTCCCATGGCCTCTGGGTGACGGATTCAGGAGAATCCGTTGCCCAGGTGACTGCAAGAGGCCAAGGAGGGAGCGCGCTGTGTGTTCTGGCGTGCCCCTACAGAGGTGGAAAGGGGGGGGGTTTCTTCCTTCCCTCCCGAGGTGGTGCTGCGTTTTGCGGCCGGCGCTGGCGGGGTCGCGAATGTGTGCGAGAGCGTTCCTGTGATCCTGCCATAAAGCGACGAGGCGGAACATCGTGGGGGTTTTAATCGGTGCAAGTCTGACATAACCTGTCCTTGCCCCCGCGATGACGGGTATGCGGAAGCATTTCCCCCAAGTTAAATAAAAAAAACCTCACCTGCTCGCGATGCACCCAGCTAATCAACAAACGAGGCTCTGGCTCGTACCCGCTTTGGGCCAGTGCAGTGGGAATTAGCTAAATATCCCCATATGAAACCGTATAAACGACGGCCCCTGGGGCCCGGTAATACGGGCGTCACGGGACCGATCGATGTGGGGATCTTTGGGGGTGGCCTATGTCCACCAGTGGATATCTGTCGGCTAATGGTGGTGGTGGTGGTGGCGGTGGAGTAATAATTAATGTATTGTAGTAATAACTGATCTGTTTGACGAGGATAAATCCTTAACGCTACATTTTCATTTTGTCATCATTCTACTTCTTGGCTAATAATGAAATGGGCGGCTTCTAATGTTTCATTACTTTCATAATTTGGATTAACATTAAGACTTACCCATCGTACTCCTCGTGTTTGGCATATGCCAAACAGAAAGCCAGAGAAAAAAGAAACACAACTTTGAACATCCTGACCAAGTTTCCCATTGGTCCCCGTCGGCTCTACTGTTGCGGTGACACCTGGTGCACCACTTTTATAATACCTCTTGGTGATAACCAACGTCAGCAGCAGCAAACAATAATCATTGCTATCTTTTGCTGGATTAACTTAATATTACTTTACAGTGTGTAGGTTTTAAAGATTATACCGCAATACTATTAATACAACGTTTATCACATTTAATTTATTAACTACTCCGTCAGTTTAAAATGGAAAGTACCTATGCTCCTGATCACGGTATATTTATCTCACTGGCTTTAAAGTGTCATTAATCATTTATTAAACAATTCCACTAATTGTAATCGGTACATCAACATAAATATTTTTTTTATTCGACAATACAACGAGTCAATAGAGACGTTAACTTGATGGTAAATGATAGTTCTGTCTGTAACAACGTGACGCTAGCAATGATGACATACACTACACCACATTGCTGCTCGTCGCCTTGATACCTAAGATATATAGTATCATTACCGCTGTAATTTCACTAGCTATAACGCCCTTCCTACCGGAACACAGTAACGTTTGCACAGTACTGTCTGTCGGCTGCAACAGGCGCTGCGGTGATACCTACCTAAATGGTCTCCAGCAGCAGACACCTAGTCAGCAGTATCAATTATTTCCTATTTCTGCCATATTACATTTGTAATTTAGTTTGATGAATGTGGATGTATACTCCTTTCAACAAGAAAATAACCATTGAATTACATTCTTCCGTGCCAAGAGTTACGGTTGGCTAAAATCATTCTTTAATTACTAGTAATCAAATACTTTTAACAACGCTTTAGTAGGACAAAGGCTCCGTTATTTTTACGAGTAATAAATAGTGCTTCATCATCAACCTATAGACGTCCACTGCTTGACATAGGCCTCCCCAAAGATCTCCATATCGATCGATTCTGCGCGGACCGCATCCAGCTGCTTCCCGCAACCTTCACCAGATCGACAGTCATGAGCGAGAGGGGGGAGAGGGGTAGAAAGCTCCTGGCACAGACGGCCTCACCGCAGACATCTGCCGGGCGGCCATCGCCGTGGATGCCGCCTTGTTCCTTGCGCTCTCCAACCGGTGCCTCGCTCTCTCCTACTTCTCCAGGAAGTGGAAGGAGTCAGTGGTCGTAGTGTTGCGAAAGCCCGATAAGGAAGACTACACTCACCCGAAATCCTACCGACCCATCGGACTCTTGCTCATAATGGGCAAGATTGTGGAGAAGATGATGGTCCGGAGGATCCGGTGGTACTCTGCGTCGTACATCAGTCGCCACCCATACGGCTTCATGCCGCAGAGGGGTATCGAAGATTCCCTCTATGACATGGTTCAGCACGTGCGGTCTCGCTTGAAGATGAAGGAGATCGTAGTGCTGGTATCGTTAAACATAGAGGGAGACTTCGATAACGTCTGGTGGCCTGCCACACGGTGTAGACTGGCCGAAACTCGCTGCCCTGCGAATCTGCGGCGCCTTGTCGACAGCTAATTTAGCGACCGCAGGGTGTCCGTAAGCTACGCGGGGGCGGAGTAGGCCCGAGAGACCACCAAGGGGTGCGTGCAGGGTTCCGTGGGCGGTCCAACCTTCTGAACCCTCTTCCTCAATCCACTTCTGGTGGAGATGGAGAAGAGCGGGGTGCATTGCCAGGCGTTCGCAGACGACGTCGTGTTGATCTTCTCGGGGCAATGGACCGCGGACATCCCGAGAAAGGCCAATGTGGCTCTCGCCAATGTTTATGATTGGGGGATCCGAAACAAGCTTAAGTTCGCACCTCACAAAACCAATGTGATGGTGCTAATCAATAAGCTGAAGTACGACAACCCAATACTGTCCATGGGAGGGGAGCCGCTGGGTCGAACTCGGGAAGTCCGGATAAGAAGCAAAATAGACCAGAATACGAGGATTGCCCCTTTTCGTTCGTCAAACGTCAACTTCGGTTGAGTACGTTTCACGAATGGAACAGGCGCTACGTGGAAGGCACGACAGCTTCAACAACGCCGATTTTTCCCCGACGGCGCCGTGGCCTACCACGTAACCTGTCGTGTAGATGTTGACGGAGCAATGGGAATTCTCCGAGTACTTGCACAGGTTTAAACTCAAGGAGAGCCCCTCGTGCATCTGTGATCCGGCTGTGGACCAGACCGTGGTGCACGTGTTCGCTGGCTGCGTCGTATTTGGGAAAGAGCGCTACAAATATGACACCGAGTTGCGTAAGAAGATAAGCGCTGGTAGTATCGCCTCTCTGATGAGTGAGGACAACAGTCGGCACCCATTCCTAGAGTTTAGTAGAAAAGTCATAGGAAAGGTAGTAAACAGGAACAAGGATTGAGTAATAGAAAGTAAATATAGATATAGTTTGGACTAACTGTTAACCCTTCCAAGTGTCATGCTATAATAGTGGAGAACCATCGGACTATCCGTAAACTGGATTCAACAACCTTACCGACGATAATATACGATAGTAATATAATTGAATTGGCACCCTCTGTTGAAGACCTTGGTCTCCACATCGACGCAACACTTAGTTAGCAACAACAAGTGGCGGCTGTCAGCCGGAATGTAGCCGATACTCTTCGAGCTATCTACCGCTTGAAAATCTTTCTCCCGTCAAGAACTAAGTCAGTGGTTGTACAAACCTTAATTCTCCCTATCATCGACTATGCTGATGTGTGCTATTTCGATCTGAATGCAGACCTTCTCAATAAGTATGACCATGTTTTAAATAACTGCATTCGATTCATTTTCAACCTTCGTAAGTATGATCATGTATCTATGTTTCGTTCACAGTTAAAGTGGTCACCCATCCTACAGCGGCGAACCTTGCGTGCTCTCAATACCCTATTTTCTATTTTGACTTCTCCTAAACCACTTCCTTATCTTATTTCCTGTTTTAAGTATTTAGGTACTAAGCACGACAAAGATCTTCGCTCCTCGAACAATCCGCTTCTTTTGTGCCCTTCTCACACCTCTGATATGGTCCACTCCTTCTTTTATATCCAGTCTATTCTTCTCTGATATGCACTCCTAAATATCAGAACAGTTACTGATCGGTGTACTTTTAAGCAGAAAGTACGAAAAAATTTCCTTGATGACATTAGGACTGAGTCTTCCTTGAAATAATTTCTAATATTTAGTTAATATCATGTAGTGTGTCTATATATACATATATAAATGTATGTGTATGTATATGTATGTTTATATATGTGTATGTATTTATATCTGTTTTTGTATATTATATTTGTGTATTATATGTTATATTGTATTTATTTGATGCACCTACCTCATCCTCTCTGCATTGCCCAAGGTACACTGGTAGATAATGCCAGTGGCATTAAGCCGCCCTTACACGAGGTGTGTAAAGTTAAATAAATAAAATAAATATAGATATAATATAAGAAAAGAAAAGAAATACTGTGATTAGATAGATACAACAAAAGAAGAAATACTGTGATAGATAATAATAATAAGACTGAATAGGAATAAGAATGGAATGTAAACAAAAGGAAGGAAATGTTAAAAAATAGGATAAATAATATTAAGAGAATTGTGTAACTAGAATAAGGACATTGAAAATGTAAATAGGAATGGATATAATAAAATTGGTATGTGTTGTCCTCATTTATGAGAGATGGATGGAAGAAAGAAAAAGGATGGAGTAGGAGTAGGAGAGAGTAAAGCGAAGAGAACCTGCCCGGCCGGCCCGCGGCGGCTGCTCCGGGTTAGAGCACTGGTTGGATAACTGGAGCTCACTGGAGCGGCCGGGGGCTGCAGGGGCGGCCTTATGCTGCCCTTTGCAGCCAGCCTGCAGAAGCGATTTTATACTGCCCTCTGCAGCCGAGGTGGAGTCGCGGAGGGAGTACCCTCTGCGATTAACAACGGGTGGCAGCGGGTTCAACATTGAATCCGCCGCAGAGAGCCAAGAAGAGTTTTCTCTCTTGGCTCCTATGGCGTCTGGGTGACGGGATCGGGGAAACTCGTCGCCCGCGCGACTGCAAAAGGCCGAGGAGGGGGCGCGTTGCGTATGCGTTTAAATAGAAAAAATTAAGAAATTAAAAAAAATAATAAAAGAAGTGAATAAATAGAAGAACAAATTTTAAAACAGCCTAGAACTAGAATAAGAAAATAAAATTGTAAAATAGATATAAATTAACCAAAAATGTTAGACATAAGCTAATGTAAGAAAATAAAGAGGTGGGTGTTGTTTTTATTTAAGAAGACAGATAAAAGAAAGAAATAGAATGGAGGAAGATAGGACGAAGCAAGTTTGCGTAAAGAAAGGTATGATAGAAAGAGGAGAGACAGAAAAGAACGAAGAATAGGATAAGAAAATAATAAACAAATAAAGAGAAAAGAAAAGAGTAAAGAGCCCCAGCCTCATATAACTGGAGGGAACACATATTAGAAAAAAAAGCCTCACTTGCTCGTGGTGCACCCTGCTAATCAGCAAACGAGGCTATGAATCCCACCAATCCGCATTGGGCTACAGTGGTGGGAATTGGTCCGAATTTCCCATATGAATCCCTACCCGATCGATGTGAGAATCATTGGGAGAAGCCTACGTCCAGCTGAGAACGTCTATCGGCTGATGATGATAATGATGATATCCATCAGCCTAATCAAATTTCTCGATCTACTCCAGGCGAACTTTGTATTGACAGAAATTGTAGGACGGGGGTGTCATAAATTAAATATCTACTGGTGGTAGGTCTCTATTGCCGGAGACCGTCTGGGTAGGTACCACCGCAGCGCCTGTTGCAGCGGACAGACAGTACTGTGCTAATATTAATGTGTTCCGGTTTGTAGGGCGTTGTAGCTACTTATAGAAATTACTGGGGTAACGAGACTTACATCTTGTTTCTAGGCAACGAGCGCAATGTGGTGCAGTGTATATCATTCCAACTAGCCCCGTATTGTTAGAGGCAGACATATCACTTACTATCAGGTGAACGTCCCGTACAAAAGAAATGATTAAATATCACATTGTATTTAAATATTAATAAATATTATTACTTAGACGTAATAATCAAGTAATAGTATTTAAGTATTTGTGAATACACACGACGTGAACGGAACCAGTCCTGTCTCCTTATATCTCCGAAACGGCTGGACCCACTGTAACAGTTATTTCAAAGATAACTGATTAAGTTCAGTTTAACTGCAAGTTTTAATTAGTTACAGGCACTTTAAATTTGATTTAGTACTAATAACAATAAAACAATTAAAACTAACTCACATAGACAGGGCAGTCAGTATAAGTTGGAACTGGTAACAAATTTTATAATGAAGTTTAACACATGTATATATGTATATATACACAAGCCCCCAATAATCCCCTACCCCGGTACGGCGAGTCTTCATCTTTATGTTATGGACATCACCTCTTTGCGAACAAACAGGATGAACTCCTCGTTCTTCAGGAAAACAGCGAAGGAGTGGAACAACTTGCCGGCGTCGGTGTACTTCTGAAAGCACGACGTGGGTGTCTACAAGACAAGAGTGAATAGGTTGCTACTGGGTTTGTATCTAACTACCTGACCACTTAAAATCAGGTCTGATCTTGGTCCAGAGCTGACCTTGAGGATATAAAACAAGCTGTTAATCTTTGTGACGGATCATATAAATTCGGGTTCCGGTAGGATTTAATGTCGGTGAAGATAAAACATAATACGTATAACCTTTACTAAGAATAATGGAGGTGTCACTTTGAATCCTCACAAATTGGAGGAATCCATCAGGATCAGGCGCGGGTCAAACATTTCCTCAACACAGATATTTCCGGAATTGATTGGATATTTATATAACTTTCTAATTTTGTCTATTATCATAGCAATTATAATTATAAACGCTTCAGAATCAAAACGGGTGTATGTGTTGTGGACAAACGAAAGTGTATAACTTACATCGATATGTTTTTAAGCAAACAATTAAGTTATTCACAGTCCAATCTCCGCAGGGTTTCCTTACTATAACTTGAAGTGTTTTGGTGATATACTTGGAGTGTTTGATCCTTCCGTTAAACCAGTTAAACGCAGATTATGATTACTTACGTAACTACTATCGTAATTCAATTTTATGGGCTAATTTCAGTCTCTATTATATTTATACGCTAAGTATATATGTATATATATCATTAATTAGCTTTTAATTTTTTATGTATTAAGGTAAGACGTTAGACATTGGCAATGTAATAGAGAAAACAAAGATAAAACAACACTGGTTTTTATTTTGTTAGCAATTCTGCTTTTTCCTTAATCAGTAGAGAAGAAATCGAATGCAATTCTGCTGAAAAAAGAGGATCTATCATTAATGCAATTATTTGTTGCTTCTGGAATGTTGCAGCACGAACCTCGCACCAGCCTTAATACCTTCCCAGGTTTCATAACCGGCTTGTTTGATGAATTCGGGGTCCACTAAGAAACCATGCAGGTTGGTAGTTTCATTTCTATAAGCTGGTAATTCATAGGTATAAGAATATGGCACACCCATAGCATGGACATAGTCGCTAGAACCTCCAGATACTACGTACAAGATCATAGCAATGTTACCCACAACGTAATTGGGTTTAGATGCCCATTTCACAGAATCGATAGCAGCAGCCATGCTCACTCCAACGACGTTTAAAGTGAGAGCATTGGGAGGTAGTTCCCCGTTACCGTATCCGTAGAGGATCATACTTCCAAAACTGTGTATGTCGATGTATAATTCCAGACGCCTCTGATATTGCTGTATTATGTTGCGAATCAAAGCAGTCTCGGGCTCGGAGAATGCAGCTCGGCCGTGGAAGGTATCGGAGCAGACGAAATTGCTGGATGCTGTGCCCCAGTTGAAGTCAAAGTTGCGGTTAAGGTCGACTCCGACACATACGTTACCGATCATGTAACCAGTAGCACGGTTTTTCCTCCAGAAACGAGTCTGAAATATTTGATATAATTTAATGTAGAAGTTTATCATCTTACATCTTTCTAGTGGCCTTCATATATTTCGACAGTTCTATAGTCTCGGGCTGTTAAGAATAGGACTAAGGTATTCCCTGCCTGTCATACAAGGCGACTAAACAGGTCCTCGGGTTCGTGAACCTTGATGATGGAAGCCCTCAGAGCTTTAAGAGGACGGCAAATGCATGGTGGTCTTGCATATGCCGTAGCACAGCGTGGGTGCTAAGGAAGACTTTGCCCTTCCGTGGAATGTTTTAGCTAGAGTGCAAGAGGGCACCGGTGCGTCCCGTAGGAAATTCTGGAGCCTCTCCTAACGTACTAATAAGACAGCAATTTGCTCCGTTACTGTACGTGTTTTTGTACAACATAAACTGTTGATTTGTATGTCAAAAATATTTTTTAAAATAACTCACCTCAGTGTGGCTGAATTCATATCCGTCCGGGTTGGCGATGGGCAAAATGATCCAATCGATCTGGTCAACCAAATCTCTGTCGGTGATATCAACAACCAATTTCTCGATTGCGTACAGCGTTGGAGGTAAGGTAACCCATTCACGAGCGTGAAGTAAGGATTGAATCATTATGACTGGCTTTCTGGCATCCTGGAATTGAAGACGACTACAGTGTATTGCCTCAGTAGATTTATAGAAGTTGACAGTAATTAAAGCTGGTCAACAATATAATCTTTGCTTTTATCCAACCAATTAAATCTCACCTGGAAGTTACTGGTCGAAATCTTCAAGTATTTGATATCACGGCCTTCGAAACTCTTGCCCCCCGACACTACACTCACACTGGAGTACTTCTGAGCCAGTTCCACCAAGTAAGCGTCGACCTTGAACGAGTTACAAGAAAACTTATGTGAAATGTAATAACAACATTTTTTTCCCAATCAGAAATACATATTTTAATATATACAGATCGTTTTTCGGGTAATTCCGGATACGAATGTATAAAGTAATAAGAAAACATCTCATCTGAATAAATGTTATTATGTACTTTGGTTAAACATCATAGTCGTTATTGGAAATAAATATTCTTACCACCGCGTAACGGTGGATGACATCAAAAGAAAGGCGACCGTTGTTTCTGTTGCTGCGTTGTGTGGCAGTTGATAACAGTTTGTCTTCTATTTCAATAGCCCTTTAAACAAATCAATTACAAAATTATATGTCACACATCAATATTCCGTGGTAGATGCTTATTATAATATCCCCACCAATATATTGACACCCACCAACGTGCTAAGCCTGGCGAATGTGGCAATTCTTTGGGTAACTTACAGGTTTTTAAAATATCCAGATAAGCTGGAATTTATAAAATTCTAGTAATTACTTGCGTCATCGTATTGTTAAAATTATTACTATACATTATTATAAAAGAAAAATAAACGTTTGAGACAAAATTAAGGAAAATGACAGAGACCTTCAATATTTATGAACTTCGCTGATGGTAACTAAATAGAATAATTTCCTAAAAGTATTTGTTTGCAAAAAATTCAAGTATATAACTTACTTTTTGACATTTCCGATTTGGATTTCATACTGAGCTCCGACAGCGAATACAGCTCTCTGGAATTGCTGCCTCAGCAGACCCGGTACGAGGACCAACCCGGGACGACTTGGAGTGGCGTACGACCACATGTCCAGACCCAATTCATTTTCCAGCGCGTAAATCTGTTGCGCCTGTTGTTCATCTGCTACCTTGATCTGGTACAATATGTGACTGGAATGAAAATTCATCATACAAACATTTTAAAGTACGTGTACTATGAGTAATGTTTTCAAATTTGAAAAATATAGCTGGTCTTAAATGTTTATCTATCTTTATATACAAAAGAGAAAGACCTGTGTAAAGATTCATGATATCTCTGGATCCATATGCCTAGAAACTTGAAATTGGTAGAAATATTTCTTTATCAATTGTTACCCCGAAAAGGAGTTGCGAGAGCGTTACAGCAAAGCGCTACTTTTTTTTATACAAACTCCTGTTAAAACTGATTAGCAAAAATTGCTTTCCAACACTACTTGCTATAATCTTTAATAAATAATGATAATAAAATTTTGTTTGTCACCACAGACCAAAAGTAATTACAAACAAAATTCTTAAGTTACGTATATTATTTAACAATGTGGCTGGGGATCACTGGTGCTTGTGATAGGTAATAAACCTCTGGTACAGGTCACCAGGAGAGTTTTCTCTGTTGGTTCCCATGGCCTCTGGGTGACGGATTCAGGAGAATCCGTTGCCCAGGTGACTGCAAGAGGCCAAGGAGGGAGCGCGCTGTGTGTTCTGGCGTGCCCCTACAGAGGTGGAAAGGGGGGGGGGTTTCTTCCTTCCCTCCCGAGGTGGTGCTGCGTTTTGCGGCCGGCGCTGGCGGGGTCGCGAATGTGTGCGAGAGCGTTCCTGTGATCCTGCCATAAAGCGACGAGGCGGAACATCGTGGGGGTTTTAATCGGTGCAAGTCTGACATAACGAGTCTTTGCCCCCGCGAAGACGGGTATGCGCAAGCATTTCCCCCAAATTAAACAAAAAAAAATTACCTCACCTGCTGACGGTGCACCCTGCTAATCAACAAACGAGGCTCTGGCTCCCACCCGTTCTGGGCCAGTGTGGTGGGAATTGGCCAAGTACCCCCGTATGAAACCCTACAAACGACGGCCCCTGGAGCTCGGTAATTCGGGCGCCACAGGACGGATCGATGTGGGGATCTTTGGCTGTGACCTATGTCCACCAGTGGACATCTGTCGGCTAATGGTGGCGGTGGAGTAATAATTAATGTATTGTAGTAATAACTGATCTGTTTGACGAGGATAAATCCTTAACGCTACATTTTCATTTCGTCATCATTCTACTTCTTGGCTAATAATGAAATGGGCGGCTTCTAATGTTTCATTACTTTCATAATTTGGATTAACATTGAGACTTACCCATCGTACTCCTCGTGTTTGGCATATGCCAAACAGAAAGCCAGAGAAAAAAGAAACACGACTTTGAACATCCTGACCAAGTTTCCCATTGGTCCCCGTCGGCTCTACTGTTGCGGTGACACCTGGTGCACCACTTTTATAATACCTCTTGGTGATAACCAACGTCAGCAGCAGCAAACAATAATCATTGCTATCTTTTGCTGGATTAACTTAATATTACTTTACAGTGTGTAGGTTTTAAAGATTATACCGCAATACTATTAATACAACGTTTATCACATTTAATTTATTAACTACTCCGTCAGTTTAAAATGGAAAGTACCTATGCTCCTGATCACGGTATATTTATCTCACTGGCTTTAAAGTGTCATTAATCATTTATTAAACAATTCCACTAATTGTAATCGGTACATCAACATAAATATTTTTTTTATTCGACAATACAACGAGTCAATAGAGACGTTAACTTGATGGTAAATGATAGTTCTGTCTGTAACAACGTGACGCTAGCAATGATGACATACACTACACCACATTGCTGCTCGTCGCCTTGATACCTAAGATATATAGTATCATTACCGCTGTAATTTCACTAGCTATAACGCCCTTCCTACCGGAACACAGTAACGTTTGCACAGTACTGTCTGTCGGCTGCAACAGGCGCTGCGGTGATACCTACCTAAATGGTCTCCAGCAGCAGAGACCTAGTCAGCAGTATCAATTATTTCCTATTTCTGCCATATTACATTTGTAATTTAGTTTGATGAATGTGGATGTATACTCCTTTCAACAAGAAAATAACCATTGAATTACATTCTTCCGTGCCAAGAGTTACGGTTGGCTAAAATCATTCTTTAATTACTAGTAATCAAATACTTTTAACAACGCTTTAGTAGGACAAAGGCTCCGTTATTTTTACGAGTAATAAATAGTGCTTCATCATCAACCTATAGACGTCCACTGCTTGACATAGGCCTCCCCAAAGATCTCCATATCGATCGATTCTGCGCGGACCGCATCCAGCTGCTTCCCGCAACCTTCACCAGATCGACAGTCATGAGCGAGAGGGGGGAGAGGGGTAGAAAGCTCCTGGCACAGACGGCCTCACCGCAGACATCTGCCGGGCGGCCATCGCCGTGGATGCCGCCTTGTTCCTTGCGCTCTCCAACCGGTGCCTCGCTCTCTCCTACTTCCCCAGGAAGTGGAAGGAGTCAGTGGTCGTAGTGTTGCGAAAGCCCGATAAGGAAGACTACACTCACCCGAAATCCTACCGACCCATCGGACTCTTGCTCATAATGGGCAAGATTGTGGAGAAGATGATGGTCCGGAGGATCCGGTGGTACTCTGCGTCGTACATCAGTCGCCACCCATACGGCTTCATGCCGCAGAGGGGTACCGAAGACTCCCTCCATGACATGGTTCAGCAGAAGCAAGCAGCAAGAAGATGAAGGAGATCGTAGTGCTGGTATCGTTAAACATAGAGGGAGCCTTCAATAACGCCTGGTGGCCTGCCACACGGTGCAGACTGGCCGAAACTCGCTGCCCTGCGAATCCGCATTGGGCTAGAGTGTTGGGAATTGGTCCGAATCTCTCATATGAATGCCTACCCGATCGATGTGAGAATCATTGGGAGAAGGAGACGATTTGTAGGACGGGGGTGTCATAAATTAAATATCTACTGGTGGTAGGTCTCTATTGCCGGAGACCGTCTGGGTAGGTACCACCGCAGCGCCTGTTGCAGCGGACAGACAGTACTGTGCTAATATTAATGTGTTCCGGTTTGCAGGGCGTTGTAGCTACTTATAGAAATTACTGGGGTAACGAGACTTACATCTTGTTTCTAGGCAACGAGCGCAATGTGGTGCAGTGTATATCATTCCAACTAGCCCCGTATTGTTAGAGGCAGACATATCACTTACTATCAGGTGAACGTCCCGTACAAAAGAAATGATTAAATATCACATTGTATTTAAATATTAATAAATATTATTACTTAGACGTAATAATCAAGTAATAGTATTTAAGTATTTGTGAATACACACGACGTGAACGGAACCAGTCCTGTCTCCTTATATCTCCGAAACGGCTGGACCCACTGTAACAGTTATTTCAAAGATAACTGATTAAGTTCAGTTTAACTGCAAGTTTTAATTAGTTACAGGCACTTTAAATTTGATTTAGTACTAATAACAATAAAACAATTAAAACTAACTCACATAGACAGGGCAGTCAGTATAAGTTGGAACTGGTAACAAATTTTATAATGAAGTTTAACACATGTATATATGTATATATACACAAGCCCCCAATAATCCCCTACCCCGGTACGGCGAGTCTTCATCTTTATGTTATGGACATCACCTCTTTGCGAACAAACAGGATGAACTCCTCGTTCTTCAGGAAAACAGCGAAGGAGTGGAACAACTTGCCGGCGTCGGTGTACTTCTGAAAGCACGACGTGGGTGTCTACAAGACAAGAGTGAATAGGTTGCTACTGGGTTTGTATCTAACTACCTGACCACTTAAAATCAGGTCTGATCTTGGTCCAGAGCTGACCTTGAGGATATAAAACAAGCTGTTAATCTTTGTGACGGATCATATAAATTCGGGTTCCGGTAGGATTTAATGTCGGTGAAGATAAAACATAATACGTATAACCTTTACTAAGAATAATGGAGGTGTCACTTTGAATCCTCACAAATTGGAGGAATCCATCAGGATCAGGCGCGGGTCAAACATTTCCTCAACACAGATATTTCCGGAATTGATTGGATATTTATATAACTTTCTAATTTTGTCTATTATCATAGCAATTATAATTATAAACGCTTCAGAATCAAAACGGGTGTATGTGTTGTGGACAAACGAAAGTGTATAACTTACATCGATATGTTTTTAAGCAAACAATTAAGTTATTCACAGTCCAATCTCCGCAGGGTTTCCTTACTATAACTTGAAGTGTTTTGGTGATATACTTGGTTTCTAAATTTATTTTATTACCATCTATATATTGGTAAAGGTCTTGTGATAACGCTCTTGTATATTTAAAGAGCGTATGTTATACCACTAAGGCGGCAAATATACATACGACCCGTCTGATGATAAACGGTCACCGTACTCTTTTTTTGGTTTCGGGGGAAATCTTCGAAAAGATACTTTGCCTTATGGGAGAACATCAAAGTTATATGGAGATTTTTACTTACCAAAACCCTCTTGGTGGTCACCTTCGGCGTTTGGAGAAGTGACGTGATTTCCGTTCGGAACACAACCGCGGCCTCGCTAACGCTATGCTGAGATAGTCCCGGGGTCTGCTTTTTGCAGACTCTACCAGCCTCGTGAGTGCTACTTCAATGACCGGAGACCACGTCCAGTCATTGTTCTTTTCAAGACGGTTACCGTACCCTTAAGTAACTTGTAGTACCAGAAGCATCACAAGCGCGTTGACGACTCCTAACGAAACTCACATTCTTTAAAGAATCCCATTGTATAGCTCACTGGTAATACCTCGGTCGGAGGTTCATCAACCTGATAGTTCTTTATAGAAAATATCATTGGAACCGGACTGGACGGGACCATCGCAGTTCTAGAGTTTAACGATGAATTCCGTATTGATTGCAGCAGGGAATTCGTCTATTCGATCTCGTCTCCGGCGAGGGTATGTTAAGAAATATTTTTTGCACTACACACTAGTGCAATTGTAGTGCATATACTACAGTCAGTAAGAGCTCCACTCGAGTATAGAAGTTTATTGTATTGGAAGTAACATGTTCGGAGCAAACAATGGGAGCCATTGTCTGGATCATCGGGTACGCTTGGAGTAGATGCGGTGCGCTCGGGCGTCCGCTGCGAGAGACCGCGCCTGTTAATTGTTACGAGATCACACAGAGTAGTAATACCACCAAATATTTTTCACCTGGGAGTAGCCAAAGGCTTGCTTTTGATTGACGTCCTCGAATGATTCACATGTGGAGGAATATAGACAGTCCACTTCATTTACTTCAATTCCCTCATCCATATTTTGTCAATGGTACATTAGGACTATTCTGGACATATTCCTTACAATAGTTTGTCATATCTGTTGGCGTTTACCGACGTATTTCCTTTCCACCTTATCAGAAAAGAAATATTAATCACCATCATCAGCCAATAGAATTACAATAAGAATTTTGTTAAAACTGGAATAAAGTGTAAAAGATAATCTTATACATATTAATTATTTTCATAGTGACATAATTACTTAAGATTATTTTAAGGCTTTCATAATCATTTTATAATCAAACCGTCCATAAATTACCAAAAAATCATTTTTTTTGATCCTGTCGCTCTTGACAGATTCATCATGATTATCATTAATACCTCCACGTTCTGTAAAGTTTAAGACAGTAGGTAAAATACTTTTTTTTAACTGTTGGGCTAACATTTGACCTTAACTTCAGATGGTGTTAAGTGTTGATGATGTTAGTCTAGAATACTCTTGTTCTCATATCTTTACAACTAGAATACAGTAATGTTGGATAGCGGTGTATTTATATTATGTTAGCAGCTGGCCAAGTGAATTCAGAAATACCTTATCATCATCAAAACCTCACAGTTTGAGGCTCGGGTATAGAACAGAGGCTCTATGTTCCATAGTGAACGTTTACCTACTACACTGTAGAGGTAATGAAACTTATGAAATATTTGGAAAACAAGTGGTTAGTGCAGCTCTATGTATGTATTAAATATTCCCTAACAACCTTCTCGTGCATCCGATCGCTCGATCAGGTCCTCGAAACGGTTACCAACTGATACCCTGGACCGATGTAGAGTGGTGCGCAATATTTTAAACATACACTGCGACATTATCTAGGAAATGCTATGCTAACTGATAAGGCACAAACGATACCCTCGCTGTTAGAATTAGAATATTTTACTTTAAACCGGAAGTATACTTCTTCTTCTTCTTAGTCGGTATCACTCTTGACGCAGTGGTTGTGGTTATCACTTTAGGTGTTAGTCGTAAGCTAAAGTAAGCTGAAGTGCATTACAATAGCGCCGTTTATATATTTGTCATTCCATTTGTAGAAATAACTAAATCTTTGATGTTAGATCTTCGTTGCCGAAAACAGTCTAGATCTGGATATTATATTAACGTATCTGTATTCAGCATTAAAGGCGCTGAAGCTAGTGAAATTACTAGGATAATCAGAACATTCTCAAAGCGACGAGCAGGCTGATCAAGTGGAAGACCTGCTGCTCCTATCGCTTAGTTGAGTTACAGAACCGGAAAAGAATTAAAAAAAAAAATAATTGTTGTTATACATTATAAAAATATTGTTTTCCATAAAGCACTTGTGTTATAGTGATACAAGTATAGCATCTTTACAAAAGTCAGCTTCTTTTGTTCTCTGCTTCTGCTCTTATATTAAATTAGGGTTCCTTGAGCCGCACTCAGACTGAAGTGCAGCGCCGGGTTAATTTAAAACAAACAAAAATGGTCGCTTTGTTTACCGAGTAGCTATTGCTAACGAAAAACTTAAGTGTGGGCTTAACTTAGCTAGACTTAACTTTGCTAATTCAGTCAGTGTCGAAACTATGATGCTCACTCTTGGGACTAAATTCACGTTTACCAGTATTGTCTTTCGAATACCATTATCATCATCAGCCGATAGACGCCCACTGCTGGACATAAGCCTCCACAGCGATAGGATAGTCACGCGTTGATCGAATCCAGTGGGTTCCCGTGACTCTCACCAGATCGTCGGTCCACCTTGCGCAAGGCCTGCCAACACCACGTCTACCAGTACGCGGGTGCCACTCGAGGACCTTACTGCCCCATCGGCCGTCGGTCCTTCGAGCAATGTGCCCTGCTCACTGCCACTTAAGTCTAGCAATCTTTTGGGCTATGTCGGTGACTTTAGTTCTGCGGATCTCCAGATTCACAAGCAGGATTCCGAAAGGTACCATATATTATATATAAATAATAATACCTTAAATATAGAGAATCATTTGAAAATACTGGTAGGTCTGATGATGATGCTGGAGACCGTCTAAGAAGTTACCACCGCAGCGCCTATTGCAGCCAACATAGTACTCTAAAAACATCACTGTGTTCCGGTTCAAAGGGCGTCGTAGGTAGTGAAATTGCTGGGGTAACGAGAATTGACATCTATGTCTTACCACAATGTGGCCGAGCATATATCATCCTAACTAGCACCACATTGTCATGGACAAGGGTTATCACTTACCATCAGGTGAACGACATGCTCGCCTCGTCGTTTTACTAAATAATAAAAAAAAATATTTCATCTCCGGCAACAGAGACCATACAAGTCTCACTTCTTTTGAAAGAAGATATTCAGTCCAAAAAGTGAGAATAATAAACGAGCTACTGATACAATCACGGGCTGTCGCACCAGTTGTCGCACCAAGACCTGAACGTTTTGTTCATTTAGTCGTTTTGACAAAAAAAAAATAACGGTCCAGTGTAAACGCGCCGTTATTAGTGAACTTGGGTGGGATGTCGTTAAAAGTGGCTACTTTCAGGAGGCGAAGACAATGGGTGCGCGCCGTATCGCTGCTCCTCTAGCCCTAACTAGTCGAAGTTTCGCAATAAATTTAAATGTGAATATTTCTTCTAAAGGTAAACGTGGAAGCGAGGGATGAGTTCTGAATATAACTGGCCGCCTGCTACACCGTACAGAGCACCCCTTTGTTAAAAGATTTTAGGTTATTAAAAGATTAGTGTCTTTTAAGCCTCTATTTTATTGAAGATGATTTTGATAATTTTTATTCGACGAGATGACCAGGACGTTTAACTAATGGCCATTGATAAATTAGGATGGTATACCCTGCAGCGCATTGTGGTGCTCAAAGTGCTAAGTATTCATAGTTTAGTCATTTGTCTAGATACAACGTTCTTTAAACTGGAACACTGCAATGTTTGAACAATACTTTTCAGCGGCAGGAGGCGAACTTGCGGTGGTACCAAAAAGGTGCAGCTCCTCATTCATCGAAATCAACAGTAAGATAATAAGATAAAATTAATGATTTCAGATCTAAGCTTCCATTGTGAAAATAGACAAGAAATATAAGTTCCAACTTATATTTCAAGTTTATTAAAGCAAAGTTTAAGTTCGGTGTGACAAGTTGCCAGTTTAAGATGAAGCAATGAAAATTGTTTTCATCGCTGAAAGTAAGGGGATGTATTGTTGATACTAATAGTTTAATATCATCCACGTTCATAACTTTTTCAATTTGATATCACAAAGATAACAACAACATAATATCACATAATGCTAAGTGATCACAGAATTTACTTCAACATATATAAGGTATGGTTTTTGAATGCATATCGCAGGATCAAAATCCGCTCCTAGTTTATTGTTCAGTTATCGGAATATTAGTATGCTAATGCCTTCATTAAGGTAATTTTTAAAAAACGTAGGTTCCGCCGGAAACATTTAATTTTTCCATCGGAGCAATCGTTTAGAATATTAAATAATATAACCGTTTTCCGCTTTTGTGTAATTAATTTAACTGTCGTCTCCGCCACAAAGGCCAATTGAATTGATCCTAACTTTCCTTTTATCCGATAGAAATTGTCAATTGCTACGGCGTAGCAGGCGGTGTAGAATTTTAATGTTAATTATTTAAAAAAAAAATAGCTACGAAATATTAGACAAAAGGTATTCAATACAGCACACAATAGTTGAGAAATCGGGAAAATGAAAAATAATATTAAAATCCTTAAGATTTTTCATCTTTGCTGCTTCATGGCTTTTAGAATGTTCTTCTATACATCCTCTCACGATAGAAACCTGTAGTTTCCTCTGCGATCAAGTCACTCCGCTGATGATGAGATGTTTTGTTCCTAGTAATCTTATCGTATTATAAAAAATAAAAATATATAGAATTGTGTACAATTTCCGATTCAACTTGAAGTGTATGTATTTGCAAGATTCAACTTCAAGTTTCCTATGGTTCGAACAACAATAATGGAATAAATCTTTTAAAGTTATATATATAATGGAATGGGTTTTCTTTATTCGCCAATCACGTGAAAATTAGTGAACGTGTCGACATGGGAACATTCGATGCAGAATGATCTGTAACTAGTTAAAGGCTGTTAAAGGCTACTTTTTGTATTTCATAGATCCTTCATCATTATATGTCTTATCAACTTTTATATACATTTTCGTTTTGTTATTTACGCGGTAGCTATAGTAACGATTGTTATCAAAAATCATTAGCGACTGTGCTTGCTCTCAAGGAAAATATCAGACACATTTCAAGTCTGATTTTATATTATGGCCAGCAAACAAGGCCGGGAACAGCTAGGATACTAGCTACTATAGTATAGTATATATATGAATATTATAGTATAGTAGCTGTTCCCCGCCGTATATACACGGACAGCACATTTACCTGAATAAACTAATTATTATATATTATTATCCATAGTTAAAAATAATACAATATTTTCATCGGCATGTATGATTTATAATATCAACGCGATAAGCATAAAATATTACTTTTTACAGAATTTTTATCGATTTCAATATATCGATATCAAAAACAAAATAAATATTGAAATCGTTGGTTAACCGAACATAATTTTTTTTCGACATCCAATTTACGGCTCCACTATTTGGCTGCAAGCCTACCCTCAATACGAGGGCGAGTATGGCCCATCGCCGTCGTCCGCACGAACATCATAGAGGAAGCCAAATCCCACAGACTTCGCTGGACGGACCACTTGCTAACGATGGGAGACGATCGTAGAGTTAAAAAAGCGTTCTTCAGAACCTCAATGGGGCGCCGACCTATCGGCAGGCTCAGATACCGCTAGTAGGATGCCGTTGAGTAGGAGGTACACGAGCTTCAAGCAGTGGACTGACAAGAGGCGATGCAGGACAGAGAACGCTGGCGCCGCTTGTGTCCAAGGCCAAGACTCACTTTGGGTCGCTGTGCCAGAGGAGTAGCAAGTAAGAATTTTGTTCATTTCGAAATATTGATGTTGATTGTTAGTGAAAAGAATTAATTGTTATCAGATGGACGTATCATTTAACATTAAAACAACGATATCTTATATATCTAAATCTACCGAATAAAAGCGATGTACACAGCGACGAATTATCAACATTAATACGATAAAATTGATTAGATTAATTGTTGACTTACTTAGTACAATTTCATTTCATGGGAATAAATATAAAATGAAGCTAAATGAAATAATTATTCTCCTTGCCCTCAATATCCTGACTTTTGTGAGCGGTAGAAATGAGGAGTATATTGGGTAAGTTAATACTGTTTTAAAATGTTTATATTAAATCGTAAAGCGATGCTAATTAAGTTTTAAAGAAGTGCCAAGTGTGATTCTGTGTAAATATCTTACGTATTACCAACGACTCTCTCGACCAGTTTGATACATTTAAGCATATTCTTCATAAAACGTTTGATGTTTTCCAAAAAACTGGTTCAGTGTTTATCGTGATTACGTCGAAGAAGATTAAGTTAAATAATCAACAGCAGTTTATGATTCTATTGCAACACGAGACACTATTAAGCAAACCTATCTCCTGCTTTCCAGGTACAGGGTTTACAATGTGAAACTTGAAACTGCAGAACAAGAAGAACAATTTTCAATTCTGAAAAGCGATCACATCGATTACTGGAGGAAACCATCGCCTAAGTTCAATGTCGTTGGTCAGGCCATGGTGCCACCTTCGCATTTCACATGGTTCGAAGAGAGACTCGCCGAATTAGGGGTCGCTAAAGATATATTAATCGAAGATGTCTATGAGTAAGCAGATTTATTTTGTTAATTCAATGATTTAGTATATTTCGAGAAATCCGTTTATGGTCACTATGAATAATTTGTAACACCATCATCAATATTTATAACTAGTTGAACTATTGAAACTGGAAACAACAGTCAGTACATTTGATATAAGTTTTAACTCTGTTAACACCATTTTATTCTTCTCAGATATCTTTCTAAGGAAGAGGAAACGTCTATTGTAAGGAACGGGAGCAACGAAACGTTTTCATTTAATAGTTACTATCGTTACAATCAGGTAAGTTATAAAAAAAATCTTTTTACTCAATTAAGGGTCGCGACGAACAGTACGTTCCCCTGAAAGTAACTGTTCCGTCTGCTCCTATTAATAATTCGCTAATTAGAATGATATACACAACACCACATTGCGCTCATCGCCTCAGACATATGATGTTTACTCTCGTTACCCCAGTAATTACACTAGCTATAACACCGTTCAAACAGGAACACTGATATTTACCTACCATTGTTCACTGCTGAGAGCAATTACTTCAATTGTAACTGTTATTGTTTATTTACCATAATGTTATTATTTTGTAATTACACCTAAATTAACCTATAAACCTAGATTTGAATGAGATCGATACAAATCTTAATAGGTTTCTGATTTCAGATTCATTAAATTTTAGGTGTATTCATAGAAAGCTATATGTATGAGTAAACAAACAATATTTTGAAATTTTCTGAAGTTAAGGAATTAAAACATGCGAGATGTTAATAGTATAATTACAAAATAATAAAAAAAATATTTTTGCAGATTTTGGATTATGTGAAATCTCTGGAGAAATCCTATGAAAATTCAGTGGATGTTGATTTTAAAGTAATAGAAGCTGGTACTACAGCGGAGGGGAGACCTTTGGTTTACATTAAATTAACAAATCAAACTTCAATAAGAGAAAAACCTGTCATAGTTATAGAAGCTGGTATCATCCCCCGTCAATGGATTACTGTTCCGTCGTCATTGACCATGGCCAATAAGTTATTAGAAGCTAACCAAAACAGATTTTTAGATAATTTTGAATGGATCATTATACCTGTGTTAAATCCAGACGGATATGAATATACCCATACAAACGTAAGTTTCATTTTGTAATTTTTCTTTTGCTTATTCAATTATTAAGCAATCCATCTAAAGTAAAGTAAGAGGGTTAAACTTCAAAAACTTTCTATATGTAACCCATAAACCGCTCCTTTCGCCAAAATCATACTAGAACAAGCTGAATACACGGGGGATGTTACAGTTAATTTCATAGATACAAGTTTTTTTTTTATAATTGCAACTATTTTTTTTTTGAATTTACTTAATAACCTAATAATTTTTATAATTTTTGTGTACATTTTGATGAATACTGCACACAGAAATACGTATATTAAATTAATCTCTATGGTAACGAAATAGGAAGTAGTGCTCACAGAGATGATGAATTAGATTAAATTATTTAAACTTTAGTTAATTTCAATAAAAACTACTTTTCAGTTACGCTTGTGGTCGAAATCAAGAAGCATTCAAAGCAACTTAGGAGTCATTTGTCCAGGCGTCAACATAAACCGAAATTTCAACATTGATTGGCTTTCGTCTGACACCAGTTCCAGTCCGTGCAGTCATCTCTATGGTGGGTCAACTGCCTTTTCAGAAGTCGAGAGTCGTTTGATCCAATCTTTGTTGGAAGAATATGGAAACAGAATGCGCCTTTATATTTCATTACAGAACAATGGAGGCTACATTTCCTATCCCTGGCAGTATGAAAGGTCCGCAAGTGGATTGTTCGTTCAACACCATATTCTCGGCATGAACATGATTAGAGCAATGGAAGAGAGTTATGATCTAGGTATCGCTTCAATTCTCTATGGGGATAGAGCATCCGGAACCAGTGCAGATTATGTACGGAATAAGGGAGTGCTGTATACCTACAACATAGATGTAGCTCCACGTGGTGAAGCCGGCGTGATAGTACCGGCGGAAAAAATTCAATCTATCTCAGAGGATGTGTGGAGAGCGGTTTCTATGGCAGCTGCAAGTCTTCCGTAAAACTAGGTCTTATAGATAATCGTCATACTAACATTGAAGAGAACGGGTAGTTTGAAATAATAAAAGCAAATCAATTTCGCAAAACCTTCAGATAAGTTGATCAGAACAGTCGAAGTGGAAAAGAAATCATTCGATCATTTGTGACAATTTAAGAGTTCTCTTCTGTCGGCGGTGCGGTTTCTTGGTATTCCTATACATCCTCTGGTTTTAGACTATCTAGTGCGTCAACCCCTTCTCCTTTAGTTAATTTAGGTAACCAATCTTCATCCCCTACCTCTTTTCCTCTTACTTTCTCTTCTTTATTCCAAGATGTTTCTTATAAAGTGAATCGTGTAATATAGTGTTGTATTTCTAACGTTATATTTATTTATGATCTCAATCAACTACAACTGTCATGGCTTTACGGTAGTCTATCAATTGAACTTCTTGGTTATCTTTTTTTACTCTACCAAGCAAGAAGACGAGCAATGATACGCTTGCCCATAACAATGTGGCGCTATAAATCATAAATGATATTTTAAATTGCATCACAGTGCGCTCGTCGCCTTGAGACGTGTTAAGTTTGGTTTATCATCATCATTAAGTACCTTCTTCAAACTGAAGTTTGTCGATCAGATTGAGAAAACCAATGCGATCCTCAGCTAATCTTTTTAACTGATGATATTTAAAGCTGGTCCACTCCTTTATGTCGTCAAACCATTTTTTGCGCTGTCTAGTTTGATTACTGCAATAATTCTATTAGCTATAGCGTCCTTTGAACCGGCACAGTACTGTTTGTCGGCTACAATAGGAGCTGCAGTGGTGCCTAGACGGTTTCCGGCAACAGAGACCTTCGACCAGTGCTGGTACAGTCAATGTGCCGCTATAACTGCATTACTGTCATACTGTTTCGTTATGATAGTCAGGGTATTGTGGATAAGCTGACTGGTGGTAACCAGTTAATGAATTCTCGTAATGGACTAACCTAAAGTTTCGTAATGAGGTAATCTGATAAAACTTAAAGTAAATTAGAAAATCCCTAATCACATTCATAAATTCCTGTCCGGTTTCAATTATGAAGCGGACGCGAACTCGGATTAAGGCATAATAATGGATACCTCAATTATCGCGTACCGCAAAACAGCCGAAGTTTAATTAGAAAATGCTCCAGCGTCAGCGGCGCCTGTGCTTACTGTGTTCCCAACTTCCGTAACGTACGGTTAAAGTTATAACATTAATACATTTTTAACTAGCTATCCTTTTTGCGGATTATAAACTCGAACTCAAAATTAAACTGAATACTTCATTGTTATCTTTATATAGCAGCGTATACTTTCTGTTGCAATAGGAACTGGTGATAGGTCTCTCTTGCTGGTGACCGTCCAGGCAAATAACACCGCAGCTCCTGTTGCAGCCGACAAACAACACTGTGCCTATATTACTGTGCTACAGTTTGAAGGGTGCTGGAGCTAGTCAAGTGACTGGAGTTACAACCAGACCTAACATTTTATGACAGGGCGGCGAGTGCAATCTGTATGCCCTTTATCATCCTTACACATAATGATTATAGTCTAGAATGTTCTTTCGCCACGCAGTAGTGCTCAAACATTAGTGTTTGAGTCCAGGAGCTGTGGTTAATGGTAACGAGTTTCAAGATGATGGTCGTGGAGTAATGTTTCATCTATGGTCTCGTTGTTACGGTTGCTAATAAGAAAGAAACGGATTACGCCTAATTTACTTCTAACAGACTTATGTTTCTATTATAATCTAATAATTAGCTATATAAATACTTTTTCTCTTATTATGTTATAATTCTGTGTATTGTAACAGCAGTGGGGTCAGTAAATCCTACGAAAATAATCATCTAAATTGTAACCCTTTCCCACGCCCTACCATTGTAAGCAGGGGAATAGTAATAAGAATAAAATTATGAAGCCACAAACTTCGCGCAGTTCGCTGATCCATCAAATTAATGTTGATACATAAAGTATTGTAATAACTTCACAATTTATACAATTAAATAATATTTTTTTTTTACTACACGTTACAGAGGACGTCTATTGGCTGATGATTATTTAAATAAGTATATGAGATTTTCATCTAAATAGAGACATCATAATGTCTCTGAAACCTTAAGGCATGAAGAGTTTCTTACGAATATTCCTTTTGCCGAGTATAGGGCAGCTAAGAACGGGTTTAGTTGAGGTGTTAGGGTTCCCTCACAAACACTTAGGGGATCCAAGCCAACCTCACCTGCTCGTGGTGCACACTGCTAATCAACTAACGAGGCTCTGGCTCTCACCAACCCGCATTGCGCCAGCGTGGTGGGAAATGCCCCAAATTCTTTCAGACGAATCCCTACCCGATCGTGTGGGAATCTTTGGGGGAGGCTTATGTCTAGCATTGAAACTTTATTGGCTGATAATGAAGAACCGTTTTTACAGGGGTAAAAGGGGTTGTTACAGCTAGTAAAACGGTAGGAGACCAGCCATTCTATACAGGAGATATCCAGAGATTCGTCGCATCATCTTGAGGTCTCCGAAACTATTAGACATAAACACTCAAAATTTGGTATATATATTGCTTTTGCCATTTAGAGGTCAGCTAAAAATGGATTCAACATAATTCTATCCCCGGATAAGGTTGTGAGGGTGTTACGGCCAGAAAAGTGGGTGGGGATCAGCTGGTTATTGTATATAAATTATTCATCATCTTCCATTACATGTTCTCTTTAGCCGAAGAAAATATGCCTGTCGAATATTACGATAAGCCTGAGAACGACTGCAATGACTGAAGACCTGCAGAGCAGTCAGGTCCTCGAGTGTCGGTATCGTGCTGTCAGACGTGATAATGGAATGCCACGATCTGAGGGTCGCAGAAAATCGTGGAATGCGGATATCTCCACATCAATCGGTGCTAGACAGGATCGATTGATGTGGAGATATTTGAGAGAGATTCATGATGACGTCAACTGTCTTTGAGAATGCTGTTGATGGTAGAACAACCACCTCAGCCGTAAAAAAATAAGACTGGCAGCAACTTTCATGTTCAACAAAAAGGATTTTTTACAAAAAAAACCTCAGTTGATCTAGGTAGGTACCACCGCTGCGCTTATTGCAGCCGACAAACTGTACTGTTCAAACATTACTGTGTTCCGGTTTGAAGGGTAATGTAGCTAATAAAATTACTAAAGGTACGGCATAGTATCTTATGTCTCAAGGTGATGAGTATAATGTGGTGCTGTGTATATCATCCTAACGTTTCGCTTCGTAGAATCGAAATTTTCAAAGGTCACTTGGAGGAGAATGATCATCATCAATCGATAAACGTCCACTGCTGGACATAAGTCTCCTCCAAAGATCCCTACATTGATCGGTCATATGCTGCTCTCAACGCCGGAAACCGGGAGCCATCGTTTGTAAGGGTTCATTTGAAGGGATAAGGGCCATTTCCCCTCAAGCTGGCCCAATGCGGATTTGTGGGAGCCAGAGCCTCGTTTGTTGATTAGCAGGGTGCATCGCGAGCGGGTCAGGTTGGCTCGGGTTCCGTGAGTTGTTGTGCGGGACCCCTTACACCCCCTTTATGGGAGAATCCCCCTCTCATGAAGAATGTTGTATGCTAATTTAATAGGAACACATTTAACCATCTTAAATTAACTAAATATTTCTGAGGCCTGAATAAGCAATGGGGTGTAAGGAGTCCGGTACAATAGCTCACAGGACCCAAGCCAACCTCATCTGCTCGTCCCCTCCAACGGGTTCTCGCCTTGTCGTGGCGGAGGGGCTTAGTAACCGTGGCCCGACACACGGTGAAGCTAAGTGGAATCCACCCGGCCGGCCCGCGGCGAACGGCCGGCCCGAGGCGACCGCTCCAAGTTCGAGCTCCGGAGGCCCACCGAGAGCTCACCTGAGCGGCCGAGGGCTGCAGGGGCGGCTTTATGCTGCCCTAGCGGCTAGGCTGCAGAGGCGGCTTTATGCTGCCCTAGCGGCTAGGCTGCAGGGGCTGTTTCATACCGCCCCTCGCAGCCGAGGTGGGGTCGCGGAGGGAGTATCCTCTGCGGCCAACCGGTGTCGCACCGGCGATGCGGCGGCGGTGGGGCCGTGGGAGAAGAGGAGTGTCGGTATTGAGATGCGCCGTTCTCCCTATCCTTCGCGGCGGTTGACAGGTAGCGGCGGGCCTAAAATCTCTCCGCCGCGGGGAGCCGGGAGAGGTTTTCTCCAGTGGCTCCCATGGCCTCTGGGCGACGGGTTCGGGGGAACTGGTCGCCCGCGCGACTGCAAGAGGCCAAGGTGGGGGCGCGGGGGAAGAGGAGTGTCGGTATTAAGATGCGCCGTTCTCCCTATCCTCCGCGGCCGTTGACAGGTAGCGGCGGGCCTAACATCTCTCCGCCGTGGGGAGCTGGGAGAGGTTTTCTCCAGTGGCTCCCATGGCCTCTGGGCGACGGGTTCGGGGGAACCGGTCACCCGCGCGACTGCAAGAGGCCGAGGTGGGGGCACGCTGCATGTTCCGACGCGCCCTGGAAAGGGAGGGTTCATCCCCTCTTCCCGAGGTGGGGCCGCGCAAGCGGCCAGCGCCAGCAGGGTCGCGGTTGAATGCGCATCCGCGTTCCCGTGACCCTGCCATTTATGGCGATAAGGTAGAACATCGTGAGGGTTTTAGTCGGTGCAAGTTCGACGTAACTCGTCCTCGCGGTAGCGAGGACGAGTATGCGTAAGCATTTCCCCCACGTTAAAGAAAAAAAAAAAAGTCATCTGATCGTGGTACACCCTGCTAACCTAAATACAAGGCTCTGGCTTCTACCTACCTACATTGAGCCCGCATAGTGAGAAATGCTCTAAATCCCACATATAAAACCCTACAAACGACAACCCCTGCTGACCGGTGATGCGGGCGGCACAGGACCGATCGATGTGGGGATCTTTGGGGCGGCCAATGTCCAGCAGTGGACGTCTATCGGCTGACGATGATGATGATAAATGACCAATATTAAAAGATCTTCCGTTTTAGATCAAGAGTTAAATTGATTAAAAGTAACACACATTTTGCGCTGCTTAAATTGAAAGAGATTCTTCTGAAAAATCATGAAAAGGGAATATTAAGAAGTAAAGTTCAACTTAAGTTTAAGCAGGGTCGCGCTTATTGGGTAACTTAAATTGGAGAACGGACGGGACAGTGAAGTTATTTTTTAATAACGCGCGAACTTGAGTGTTGACGCATTTTTAATAAGTAACAGTCTTTTAGTTTGGGACAGTTAACATTATTTTACTTAAACTTAAGCGATAATAAGGTCAAAGTTGGCGAAGAGTGTTCGTGCTTTAGTACCTTTTTATTTAACCACTTTTAATCAGGTGAATGGGGTATAAAAGTGTATAAAGATCGCATGTATTAGAAGAATAATGTTTAATATTTTCCAATTGCGCTGATTAGCAGTATATGCGCGAGACGTTCACCTGATGGTAAGTGATACGCCTGTTCATAACGCGGCCCTAGTTACAATGTTATATATACCACCAAATTGTGCTAGTCGCCTTAAGACGTAATGAGTTAAGTCTCGATACGTAACTTCTCGAACTACAGCGCCCTTCAAACTGGAACACAGTTAATTGTGCACAGTACTGTCGGCTGCAATAGGAGCTACGGCTGTACCTGTTTCCGGCAACAGAGACCTGTACCACCGCCATCAGCCGATAGACGCCCACTGCTGGACATAGACCTCCTCCAAAGATCCCCACGTCGATCGGTTCTGTGCTGCCCGCATCACTAGGCATCAGTTTTGTAGGGTTTCGTATAGGGGGATTTGGGCCACTTCCCACCACGCTGGTGCAATGCGGGTTGGCGAGAGCCAGAGCCTCGTTTGTTGATTAGCAGGGTGCACCACGAGCGGGTGAGGTTGGCTTGGGCCCCGTGAGTTGTTGTGCGGGAGACCTGTAAGTCAACAAAAAAATCTACCTATGCTTATTTTGTTAAATAGATAACTTTTGGCTTCCTGTTACGACGTCGGCGTTATCTTTTCCGGTGGCAAACGGCTTCTGGTGTTATTTCCGGTAAAAGCCATAATGTATACAATCTATTTTCGACGCTGTGATATTTTATGACCGGAAAGTGGAAAAATAGGTTAGCAATCTGTGGATACTATTTCCTCTTATTTATTTTTTGATACCGACATGTACCTAAACAAACTTCTGGACGAGTGGAAGGTAAATGATGAAGGTGGTAGGTTGAACGAAGAAGTGGCGCACATGATGATCATCATCGCCTATGAACCGCTGCAGCAGCAGTGGAGTAAATATGAAGAAAAAGCTATTGATAGATACTAAGTATATCTATAAATTAACGTTTTATACAAAATTTAACTAAACTACAAAAATCAATAAATACGGAAACTAACTAGACTGCTGGTAGGTCTCTGCCGGAGACCGTCTAGGTACCACTGCAGGTCCTACTGCAGCCGACAGTACTCTGCACACTTAGCAGTGCAGTAATATTAAAGCTTAATAAACAGAAGTTTAAAGGGTGTTTTAATCTGTGGAATTACTTAACACAACTTTAACTACTTGCTGCACATATTCAGGCCTAAATCAATCCCTTTGAATACTTTAAATTTTCCTTGTTATAGTAGATCTGTTTTAAGATGAATATCTTCTTATTAAGTAGTAATACATAAACACTTCATAGTGACTTCATTCATTCATTAGATGCCCTCTTCGAACTGAAGTCTGGCGATCAGGTTGAGAAAACCAATCCGATCCTCAGCTATTCTTTTTAACTGATGGTATTTGAACCCGGTCCATTCCTTTATGTCGCCAAACCATTTCTATCGTTGTCTACCAGCGGCACGTTTTCCAGGAATTTTGAGCTCCAGGATCAACCTTGGGAACTCTAAAGGGATTCTCTTTGGAGGTGTCCGAAAAATGCAACCTTTCTTTGCATGACGGTTGTCATCAGCCTGCGTTTGCAGTCCGCTGACTTGATAATTCAAATTTATTGCTAGCGCTGTTGACTATATTTTGGCAACATATTTATTTACATGAATCTATTGCGAATACAACCATCAATAGAAAATCTCTGATTGACATTAGGAGCAACATCCCTCCTTCATCGCGATCGCGCGGCCGGTGGCTGGAAATCAGTGTTCCACCTCCAGCAGGTGAATATTCCACTGAGCTACGGCCTTTTGTACCATTGCAGCACACGCACACGTTCACGCACACGCACACGCACACGTTCACGCACACGCACACGCACACGCACACGAACACGCACACGCACACGCACACGCTTACGCGCGCACACACACTCATGTGTGTTAAACTAGTCCATGCGCTTATGTTCGTTAATGTGTATGTTTGTGTGTGTACTCTATTAATCCAACTATTTATTAATTTATTTAATAGGAAACCGACACGATATGTACATTATAATATAATGACAATATATAATTATAAGAAATATATGAAGACGTATACGGAACCCCGTGTAAATCGTTGTAATATTAAATAATAATACTAACCCATAATTCATAATCGATAGGCCAATTACATTTATAATCCATGATCAGTGAAATAGGGAGCCGCCGTCAAACGATCCGATCCAGTCGTCCACGATATGAACTTGATCTATCATATATGTATATTGGCGGCATAAAAGATAAACATTTTTTTTTATTTAATGTTCTTAAAAGAATTCTAGTTCAATATGTATACAGCAGCTCTGGACCCCCCCCCAACCCGCGATGGGTGAACGCGGTGTGAACAAGCTCAAATCCACCCATATGTACCCATACAAACGACGGCCCCTGATGCCTAGGGGCCTAGAGGCCGTGGTGACTGTAAGGTTGCGGCAAGCCGCTGAATGAATGCGGGCTGAATGCGGGCCGCACAGAAACGATCAATGTGGATCTTTGATCAAGGCCTATGTCCCGCTGTGTGGTACCTGTGGCCGCAGACCGTCTAGGTAGGGACCACCGCAACGCCTGTTGCAGCCTACAAACAGTCCTACGCAAACATTCTTGTGTTCCGGACTAAAGGGCGCTATAGCTAGTGGAATTACTGGGGTAACGAGATTCAACATTATTGTATTCCGGACTAAAGAGTGCTGCAGCTAGTAGAATTACTGGCGTGACGAGATTCAACATTATTGTGTTCCGTACTAAAGAGTGCTGCAGCTAGTGGAATTACTGGGGTAACGAGATTCAACATTATTGTGTTCCGTACTAAAGAGTGCTGCAGCTAGTGGAATTACTGGGGTAACGAGATTCAACATTATTGTGTTCCGTACTAAAGAGTGCTGCAGCTAGTGGAATTACTGGGGTAACGAGATTCAACATTATTGTGTTCCGTACTAAAGAGTGCTGCAGCTAGTAGAATTACTGGCGTGACGAGATTCAACATTATTGTGTTCCGTACTAAAGAGTGCTGCAGCTAGTAGAATTACTGGCGTGACGAGATTCAACATTATTGTGTTCCGTACTAAAGAGTGCTGCAGCTAGTAGAATTACTGGCGTGACGAGATTCAACATTATTGTGTTCCGTACTAAAGAGTGCTGCAGCTAGTAGAATTACTGGGGTAACGAGATTCAACATTATTGTGTTCCGTACTAAAGAGTGCTGCAGCTAGTGGAATTACTGGGGTAACGAGATTCAACATTATTGTGTTCCGGACTAAAGAGTGCTGCAGCTAGTAGAATTACTGGCGTGACGAGATTCAACATTATTGTGTTCCGGACTAAAGAGTGCTGCAGCTAGTGGAATTACTGGGGTAACGAGATTCAACATTATTATGTTCCGGACTAAAGAGTGCTACAGCTAGTGGAATTACTGGGGTAACGAGATTCAACATTATTGTGTTCCGTACTAAAGAGTGCTGCAGCTAGTGGAATTACTGGGGTAACGAGATTCAACATTATTATGTTCCGGACTAAAGAGTGCTGCAGCTAGTAGAATTACTGGCGTGACGAGATTCAACATTATTGTGTTCCGGACTAAAGATTGCTGCAGTTAGTAGAATTACTGGCGTGACGAGATTCAACATTATTGTGTTCCGGACTAAAGATTGCTGCAGCTAGTAGAATTACTGGCGTGACGAGATTCAACATTATTGTGTTCCGGACTAAAGATTGCTGCAGCTAGTAGAATTACTGGCGTGACGAGATTCAACATTATTGTGTTCCGGACTAAAGAGTGCTGCAGCTAGTAGAATTACTGGCGTGACGAGATTCAACATTATTGTGTTCCGGACTAAAGATTGCTGCAGCTAGTAGAATTACTGGCGTGACGAGATTCAACATTATTGTGTTCCGTACTAAAGAGTGCTGCAGCTAGTGGAATTACTGGCGTAACGAGATTCAACATTATTGTGTTCCGTACTAAAGAGTGCTGCAGCTAGTGGAATTACTGGGGTAACGAGATTCAACATTATTGTGTTCCGGACTAAAGAGTGCTGCAGCTAGTAGAATTACTGGGGTAACGAGATTCAACATTATTGTGTTCCGGACTAAAGAGTGCTGCAGCTAGTAGAATTACTGGCGTGACGAATTCAACATTATTATGTTCCGGACTAAAGAGTGCTGCAGCTAGTAGAATTACTGGGGTAACGAGATTCAACAATATTGTGTTCCGGACTAAAGAGTGCTGCAGCTAGTGGAATTACTGGGGTAACGAGATTTAACATTATTGTGTTCCGGACTAAAGAGTGCTGCAGCTAGTAGAATTACTGGCGTGACGAGATTCAACATTATTGTGTTCCGGACTAAAGAGTGCTGCAGCTAGTAGAATTACTGGCGTGACGAGATTCAACATTATTGTGTTCCGGACTAAAGATTGCTGCAGCTAGTGGAATTACTGGGGTAACGAGATTCAACATTATTGTGTTCCGTACTAAAGAGTGCTGCAGCTAGTGGAATTACTGGGGTAACGAGATTCAACATTATTGTGTTCCGTACTAAAGAGTGCTGCAGCTAGTGGAATTACTGGGGTAACGAGATTCAACATTATTGTGTTCCGGACTAAAGAGTGCTGCAGCTAGTAGAATTACTGGGGTAACGAGATTCAACATTATTGTGTTCCGGACTAAAGAGTGCTGCAGCTAGTAGAATTACTGGGGTAACGAGATTCAACATTATTGTGTTCCGGACTTAAGAGTGCTGCAGCTAGTAGAATTACTGGCGTGACGAATTCAACATTATTATGTTCCGGACTAAAGAGTGCTGCAGCTAGTAGAATTACTGGCGTGACGAATTCAACATTATTATGTTCCGGACTAAAGAGTGCTGCAGCTAGTAGAATTACTGGCGTGACGAATTCAATATTATTATGTTCCGGACTAAAGAGTGCTGCAGCTAGTGGAATTACTGGGTCAACGAGATTAAACATTTATGTCTTAATGCCACGAACACAACGTGGTCCAGTATATAACATCCTAACTAGCGCTACGTTGTTATGGGCAGGCGTATCACTTACTATCAGGTGCTCGTTGTTTCGGAGAATAAAGAATAAACAGATCATCAGATTCACGATCAACATTTTTTTTGGTAGTGTGTAAATGCGTCTAAGGTTTAGCGGCTGGAGGTCCTGGACCAACTGTTCTTTCTGCTATTGAGATGGTGTATAGTTCGTTTTAATTGTTTTTTGATAAACTTCTTGAAGTGATGTTCGTTTGTAGGATGATGATGATGATGAAACTTCTTAAAGAACTTCTCCTTTACCGCAGTAATGGAGAGGCTCCCTCCAGAGAACCCCCAGGTTTGTCGACAGAATTGCGCATTTGGCGGCTAACTATTACCCTCTCATTTCAAGTCTGGTGCCTGAGTATACCACAAAAAAAAAGCCAAAGGAAAAATAAAAGGATATTGCGATCGATGGATGCTTACGCTTGGAAACCTTCCCCAACGATCCCCATTACCCCCGGACGTTTTAGGTAGAGATTAGTTACAGTAATTTATAATGTATATATTAAAAATAATTATCATTGGTAATCAGCCCGGATTATAGATACCGGCTGCCCCGTACATCCTCTGCTGTTCGTCAACGCTAATCGAATATAAATCGGATCACTGGCACTCTGCAGTCAGTTGTCGCAGCTCTGTCCCAAACTGTAACGGAACTCCATCAGAATGAGGAGAGTAACATTTCTGCTTCCCCTGCTCTTCTGCTTCGCTCTTGCTAAGCACGAACAATACGAGGGGTGAGTAAGGTTTCCACATATGTCAGTTTTAATTTCTTTACATACCGTTCTCATACTTAGCAATATCGGGCTACTTAGGATATCTACAATACGATGTAGAGATTTTATACATTATTTCATATATAATGATGACCTAGCTTTAAAATTAACTTATCGACGTCTAGCAGCGGAACTTAAAGCGATATGTGTACAGACATTATTGTCTTAAGCTACTGGTCTAAAGATCAATGTCTTAAAGAGCCGCAGCGATTTCGTACCACACTGGTGCAACGTGGGTTGGCGCGAGCCAGAGTCACATTTGTTGATTAGCAGGGTGCACCACAAGTCGGTGAGGTTGGCTTGGGTCTCGTGAATTGTTGTGCGGAAGCCCTTACAACCCACGTCGTTATATAATATATATAGAAAATATTAAGCAAAATAACGATGTTCAGGTATGTCTTGTACGAAGTAAAGGTGAGCAATGAAGTGCAGGCGCAACAAGTTCACGCACTGGAGAGAGTGCCCGGGCTCGACATGTGGTCGTACGTCACACCGTCGCAGCCAGGTTTCGTGCTGGTACCGGGACCACTGCGCTTTTACTTCGAGAGCCAAGTGGTTGCTTTTGGAGCGGAGCACAAGGTTGAGGTGGATAATGTGGTTGAGTGAGTAATATTATATATAATTAATAACGAATCAAAAAACGAAGAGATGATTGTGATAAAATTAAATCGTTCATCTGTGATATTGTATGTCATGTTGCATCGAGACTTCGAAACGTCCGAAACGAATTTTTCATCCAAAAGTTATCTCGATTCTGAAAGATTTTAACTATTTTAATTTCGCTAAAGATTTTTTTTTTAATCAAGCTCAAGCGACGAGACGAGTGCGACGTTCACCGTATGGTACGTGATACGCCCGCTCGTAACAACTGGCGCTAGGTAGAATAATATACCCATTGTGCTTATCGCTTTGGTATATAAGATGTAAAGGCTCTTTACCGAGATAATTACACCATGTTTGTTCGCTGTAATAGGAGCTGCGGTGGTACCTAGACGGTAACAGAAACCTAGCAGCAGTACTTTTCAAAATATATACTTCTGTAAGGAATACCTTTAGAAGTTGAACGTCTTTGCTCTCTATCTCCTTTTAAGCTTTTATTTTTTGTCTTGCTATTTAAGAACTTATTAAATTTCAACTATGCTATCTAAATCATCATCATCAACATTAACAGCCTTTGTTTATCCACTGCTGGATAGGCCTTCCTTTCTACAATATAAGTTATATAAAATGATTAAAAACGTACTTATTGCATCCATATGAAAGATATTCTTTATTATCAACTGCTATAAAATGAAATATATTGATAAAATTTGAACTACTCTAGTGCGATTCGATTAAAGCCGATTAGTTTTAGTAAAGTATTAAATTATTATTATTATACCCTTATCGTGAAATCGATAATTTGTCAGGATGTTGCAAAAAGAGGATGAGCTTTTGGCTGCAGCGGAACAGCGATCCAACAGGACCGACGACCGCCTATCCTTCGACGTCATCCATCGTTATGCAGCGGTACTATTTCTTTATAATTTTTTAGTAACTTCCTCAGCACAACGAGCATGCCAATAAAAGTCTGAACGTGAGCAATAATTTAATTTGTGAACTTTCCACCCTGTCACCTATTTTATTATTCACTCATTGTCGTCATCATACTGACGTTTCGATGCATGCAAGAGTTTATAATCTTAATTGTGATCTGCCGCTTTGTGGAGTATATATAGTAACTATATATTCATAAATACCAGGTAAATAATAATGTATAATATATATGAATATCATGAACTTCTTACCAAATCTTATAAATAAACTAACACACAAATAAACAATTTAGTAACAAGTATATAAGAAATATTTAAAGACAAAAGGACAATCTACAGTCTTAATAATTTTACTTTAAGCTTGTTTTGGATGACTGAAAGGACATTTTACGTATTTTTGCAGGTAGACGCTTATCTTGTTGATTTGGCAAGGAGACACTCAACTGTCACGGTCGTCACAGGAGGAAAGAGCTTCGAAGGACGCGACATAAAATACTTGAAGATATCAACAACCAACTTCCAGGTAACTTTTAGGAGTACATATAAAATAAAAAAGGAAGAAATTTTTTTTTTTCAATTAATAAATAAGCTATATTAAATTTCAGAATAATAGGAAACCGGTCGTTTTCATCCAGTCCTTACTGCACGCACGTGAGTGGGTCACTTTGCCGGCAAGTTTGTACGCCATCCGTAAACTAGTTGAGGATATCACTGACAGGGATTTAGTTGACCAGATTGACTGGATCATCCTGCCTATCGCCAACCCTGACGGATACGAATTTTCTCATACACGAGTAAGTATGCCATTACTTCGACGAATTATTTATATAACGACTAAATTAAACTATAATATGATAACATAATATTATTTTATAAAACAAGTACTAAATTTTTGCGGACGTATTAGTTTTCATTTACCTTGGCTGCACGCCAATTAAAAGTTTCCCAATCTGACCCTCAAACTTCAGTTGAAGAATGTACCTCATGATGATGATGTAAATCGATAATGAAATCTACATATATACGTCACATACCACATATATATATATATAAGTAAATTCTTTCATCGATCCATCGGTGCAATTGGCATCTGACAACCATCCGCTAAACATTTACACATACAAATTTATTTTAACCATTCAAGTAAAAAGTATTTATGAAATAGAAACCGAGTTAAATTAGATTTGTGATAATTCGTTTATCTTTATGTATTAGACTCGTTTCTGGAGGAAAAATCGATCCACTGGTCACATGATTGGCAACGTCTGCATGGGTGTCGACCTTAACCGCAACTTCGACATCAATTGGGGAACGTTATCCAGCAACGCACCTTGTTCGGACACTTTCCACGGCAGGGCGGCTAACTCTGAACCGGAAACTGTGGTCGTTCGAAATATCCTACAGGAATTTAGGAGCCGACTTGAGTTATTCATAGATGTACACAGCTTCGGAAGTATGATCCTCTTTGCTTACGGTACTGGGCAACTGCCTGCAAATGCTCTCGCCCTTAATACAGTTGGTGTAAGGATGGCCCAAGCAATTGATGCAGTGAAATTGGCTTCGAAACCCAATTACCGTGTAGGAAACTCTGCACTAATTCTAAACTACCGGGATTCTGGCAGCGCCAATGATTACGCACAAGCCATTGGCATTCCCCTTGCCTACACTTACGAATTACCGGCTTATAGAAATCAAGCAAATACCCTAAATGGTTTCCTTGTAGACCCAGATTTTATTCAGCAAGCCGGTTTCGAAACCTGGGAAGGTATAAAGGCAGGCGCCAGATTCGTGCTGCAGCATATCAGAAATAACCGCGACTAATTTGGTAAAGATTTCTACTAAATTAATGCAAATAAACTTACCGTGTATAATAAATATAGATATGTTGTTTTATTTATTTGTTTAAACCTGTAAGTATAGGAAAGCAAAATATTTTAATATAAACGCCAAGAGTTTGCGTTAGTATATTCTGACATCTTCACTTATTCTTAAGATATTGCTCGAAGTAAATTTAAAAAATTGCCACAAAACCCTCTGCGTGAGAAGTGAAGATCAATAAGATGAAATGATGAAAGGAACGTGGCAGTTAAATAAGAAAAGAGGTTTATAATTTTCTTAAAAAAAGTATTTACTATATTTATTCTTTATTGTACACCAATTATAATGTATGGAATACATTATATATAAAGATAACTGTACAATGGGCGGTCTTATTGCTCAGAAAGCAATTTCTATCAGACAACCCGTTGGAAAAGAAGACGTGAACTGGAAGCAGAAAAAAGATAGTACTGCAATGAATAATTAACAACTAAAGCATTTGATGAAAGAAATAAGCAATTGGAAGAAGTTTAGAATTTAAATTTTGTGGTAGTAGTTAGTTGTCTTTTGAAAGAAAACAGGGATTTGGCGATACGAATATGGTTCGGTAAAGAGTTCCATAGGTGGACCGCCGTGACGGAAAAGGAGTTTTGCAAAAATGAGGAGGAATTTACGAGGACGCGAAGGGAAAGGTTTGTTGAAGAGCGAAGAGTACGACTGTGGCAGTCGGAAATAAATTCGAATTGATTTTTTAGGTAGAAAGGTTTTAGAGGATTGAACAATATCTCGTATGAAATAGAAAGAAGATGAGTACTCCTGCGAAGACGGATTGGCAGCCACTTCAGTTTTTTGCGAAATTCAGAGATTTGATAATATCGCGGAGCCCATATATGAATCATATATACAAATTTTGAATACGTTGAAGCTTATCAAGCTGCGCTTTAGTTAATTCAGGATAGCGAACATCGGTCTAGTCAAGAATAGGCAGAAGGGAATTAGTTTTTTATGTAACGTCTAGCCGTATTAACAACATCTCATCTATAAACACCTTATCTTGCACAGTGGTAAGTCTCTGTTGCCGCAGACCGTCTAGGCAGGTACCACCGCAGCGCCTATTGCAGCCGACAGACAGTATTGTGCGAACATTGATGTGTTCCCGTTCGAAGGGAGCTGTAGCTAATGAAGTTACTGGGGTAACGAGACGACATCTTGTGTCTCACTGCATTACATTGCGCTTATCGCAATGTATACTATCTACCAGTGTAATACTAGTTCCACGTTGTTATGGACAGGTATATCACTTGCCATTAGGTGATCTGTAAAACACGTGTACTACTACACTATTTACGGGACATATTTCTTTTAATTAAATTTACTGTTTATAAAGTTACACCTTCACAATATCTGGTCAAAAGATCGAACCAGGAATACCAGCGTTAAAAGGTAAGCTTAATAATTACATCACACAGGCAGTTATACATTAATCGTATAAAGTAGAATAATAGAAGTAAAAATAACATACGATTTTATTTATTATATTATTCTGCAATTTCTCTTTAAACAGTTAACATAAACTATATTTGCTTCTAGAATGCTGCAGCAGGTATCGCGAACTAACCTTAATACCCTCCCAAGTGTCATAACCAGCTTGCTCGATGAATTCGAGGTCCACTAAGAAACCATAACACTGCCGGCTTGATTTCTGTGAGCTGGTAATTCGAAAGCTTACGAGAGTGGCACACCCATAGCCTGGATATAATCCGAAGAGCCTCCGGACACCTCGTAGAGGATCAAAGCTGAGTTGCTCACGCGATAATAAGGTTTAGATTCCCATTTCACCGCATCAATAGCAGCGGCCATTCTCACGCCAACAACATTTAAAGTTAAGGCGTTGGGTGGAAAACGCCGCTCTCGCACTCATGCAGGATCAAACTGCCGAAGCTGTGAATATCGATGTATAATTCCAGACGGCTGTGATATTGCTCTATTATATTGCAAAAGAAAGCAGTCTCGGGCTCAGAGAACGCTTCTCTCCCGTGAAAGGTATCGGAGCAGTCGGATCCGGTGAATGCTGTGCCCCAGTTGTAGTCAAAGTTGCGGTTGAGGTCGATACCGAGGCATACGTGACCGATTATGTAACCTGTAGCACGATTTTTCCTTCAGAAAGGCAACTGAAACAAAAAAAAATATTTTTTTTGCTGTATATGAAGTTTGTTCTTCAATTTTGTAGAAGTTAAAAGTATAAAAGAATGGTCTTAGTTTTGTTTCTTTCAGATAGCCTTTGATTATAGTATTTGTATATATTTTCATATAAATAATAATTTAGAAGTAACATGAGTCTGTTTGAAATGGTTTTTTTAGTTTCAAGTGATTTTAATACTGTAGTATTTGTAATGACTTTTACATCTTCATCCAATCCAGAGTTCGCGAATCCGGAACCAGCAAACTAAATAAAATTATGAAATAAATACATTTACATAATTTGGCTAAACGAGGAGAGGAGAAAGAAAACGTATTTGATGGAGTCAAGGATGAACAAATCGAAAGAACTATAAGTGGAGTGTAAGAGGGGCAATATTATTGAATCTATTCAATACTCTACAATGACAAATATTTCAAATCTATCCCAACATATGCTATATTGGGATACTTGGCTATGCTATATGGAACTCGTCTACTTTGCTGGAATTATTGTTAGTTTGTCATTATTAGTATCAACATTTCTGCTACAGATACGGCAGCAGCGCGAATTCCTCAGACATCAGATAATCAATTCTGATATATCTAAGCGATATAACATGATTTTTTATTATATTTAGCATACTTACGCTTGAGTGAGTGAATTCATATCCGTCCGGATTGGCGATGGTCAAAATGATCCAATCGATCTGGTCAACTAAATCGCTGTCAGAGTTCTTGGTCTCTCTACTTAACACCTAATCGTATTTTTGCTAAATAATCAAAAATATTACTGTAAAAATTTTGCGTATATCGTATTTTTCACCTGGAAGTTACTGCTCGAAATTTTCTCTCCTGCCCTCCCGACACTACACTTACTCTGGGATATATCTGGGCCAGTTCCACCAGGTTGACATCGACCTAAAGCAAACAATGACAAAAATATTGACGAAATACTTCTGCAACATTATTAAAAAATTATTTTCCTTTAAATCTCTAAATACTTGCAACGTGTCCTGCGGTATACTTTATAGAAAGAAGAAATCTCTTTTACCTTATCACACATAAATTCAATGATGTTTATAAGAATATTAAGAAGTGTTACCATACGTTGTATATAGATATTATTATTTGTAAAAAATATGAATGTCACTGCGTAACTGTAGATGGCATCAAAAGAAAGGCGACAGTCAGTTCTGTTGCTGCGCTTCGTGGCAACAGCTGGTCTTCCATTTCGAGACCTCTGGAAATATTTTACAATTAAAATTAAATCAGGCTTAATAAACATTGAAAACATATTATGTACTAGCCCTTCCCGGACTGCCTTGCTGGCCGTAACGCTCCCACAACGCCCTTTAGGGAAAGAACTTTCTAAAATCGATTCTTAACTGCCCTTTGAATGGCACAAGCTATGCCTCTACTAAATTTTGAGTGTTTATGTCATTAATTTTGAAAGAATTAAAGTAAATTACTCTTTGACATTTTTGATTTGGATCTCATACTGTGCTCCAACATATAATACAGCTTTCTCGAAGCTTTGGCGGAGTAGACCCGATACGAGAACTAAACCGGCACGAGCTGGTGTGGCGTTTGATCAAATGTCAGGCCCCAGTTTATTTTCTAGCGGGTAAATCTGTTGGGCCTGTTTATCGTTTGATATTTCGCCTTAGTATAAAATGTGACTGAAATGTTAATTGTTCTTTTAAAATATATTTAACTCCTTAAATCAGCTTCTATCTTTCTAACGGATTGAAGGAGACTGACGAGGGCTTTTTAGTGGGTAGAAATCCCACCTTACCCTGAGTTTTCCTTAGAAATAGGATAATTTTCGAGGATCCAACCTTGATGCTGGAAAATTTAAAGTATGCACGTCAATCTTGCAAAAGAGATTAAGAGCGCAAAAATTCCTGTAGTTTGAACAGCGGTGCAGGAATGTGATGCTGGTTATGTAAGTTTGGTAACAACAAAAGATCAAAATTTCGTGGATCGAAAAATTGACAAAATTACCCATCGTACTGTTCGTATTTGGGGTATACTTAATAAATGACCAGGGGAAAAAGGAACGCAACTTTACACATGCTGACCAAGTATATCGTTGTCCAACGAAATTTCAACCCTTAACTTGTGGCCGGCGCTTGGTTTTTATTACATTGCCGCCAGGTACCCAAAGATAAGCTGCTCAGCGACCGATTATAATCTAAACATATCTGCCTGCTAGATAAAATCATATGTATTATATCTTAATCGTATTAATTAAACATTTATCTTGTACAATCGAATATTACCCATATAAATTGTGAAATAACATCACATGAAGAAATTATGATAAGCCTTTTTTTTTCGTCTCGGTTGCGCCGATATTTGCGAAGTACACTAACGACTATAAAAATATATTTTAAGTATAGTACCGATATAAATCTAGGGAACAAAATTTTATATAGTAAGTCACAACAAGTAACGAATTTTTTACCGTAAAGTTTAATACGTACGAACATTCTGATATTTGTGTATTCAGTTTTATCAAACAATGTTAGATCAATTGTAAAACCAAAGATTTTGGTTATCTTCCTCCGGGAGCTCAGACATAGTGAGAAATTTGCACACCTCTTTAACGAGCCCATCACAAAGAAGTAATAGTAGTTATTAAATTTATTATAACATCACTGGATGAACCTCAGCTATCATTATAACTATCTGCGACCCTCTGTTGATTCTCATCATTATCTCCTAATATATCATCTCTCAAATCGGACAGCATTTTATAGTATTCCGCTTTGCTTTGCCAATAAGAGATTCGTAAACAACATAGTGGGATGAAGGACATATAACAAAAAAAGTAATGAGAATGAACCTGAATGGTTATAACGGTAGAAGAAGACCGAAGAAAGTGTGGATGGATTGTGTGAAAGATGATATGTGTAAGAAGAGTGTGATTTCAGATATGACGGCTGATAGAGGAATATGGAAAAGAAGTACATATTGTGCTGACCCCACATAACTGGAAAAAAAGCAGGAGAAAGATACTCTTAAGTGCTAAAAGTGAAGACGTAGTGTTGGCAGGCCCTCCACCAGATGGTTCAACGATCTGGTGATCGATCGATATGGATATCTTTGGGGAGGCCTATGTCCAGCACGTAGACGTGCTGATAATGATAATGATGATGAAGTGCAAACATGAAACCAGTAGTTAATAGAAATAAGCAAAACACTGTGATTTGATTTAATTATTTCAGGTATTGTTTTTTTACAGGTCCAAAGTAGGCTTTAATAAATTTAACAGCCAATAAATTTAAATTCGAAGCGAAGTAACTACATTAGTTTTAATCCATTTAGGCATAGGTCTCAAAGACTTTGTCGGTGGATATGACTCGGGTATTTGATCCTCCAGTTAAACCAGTAAGACGTAAATTATGGTTACTCCGGTAACTACTATCATAATCCAAATCCAAGAGTACTATATTATAAAAATTTAAAGGACTAATTTCAGTCTATATCATTAATGTGCCTTTAATTTTTTATGTATTAAGGTAAGACGTTAGACATTAGCAATGTAATAAAGAAAACAAAGATAAAACAACACTGGTTTTTATTTTGTTAGCAATTCAGATTTTTCCTTAATCAGGAGAGAAAAAAATCGAATGCTAATTTTACTGAACAAAGAGGATCTATCATTAATGCAATTATTTTTTGCTTCTGGAATGTTGCAGCACGAACCTCGCACCAGCCTTAATACCTTCCCACGTTTCATAACCGGCTTGCTCGATAAATTGGGGGTCCACTAAGAAACCATTCAAGCTGCCAGCTTGATTTCTATAAGCTGGTAATTCATAGGCGTAAGAATATGGTACACCCATAGCTTGGACATAGTCGCTAGAACCTCCAGATACTACGTACAAGATCATAGCAATGTTACCCACAACGTAATTGGGTTTAGATGCCCATTTCACAGAATCGATAGCAGCAGCCATGCTCACTCCAACGACGTTTAAAGTGAGAGCATTGGGAGGTAGTTCCCCGTTACCGTATCCATAGAGGATCATACTTCCAAAACTGTGTATGTCGATGTATAATTCCAGACGCCTCTGATATTGCTGTATTATGTTGCGAATCAAAGCAGTCTCGGGCTCGGAGAATGCAGCTCGGCCGTGGAAGGTATCGGAGCAGACGGAACCGCTGGATGCTGTGCCCCAGTTAAAATCAAAGTTGCGGTTGAGGTCGACTCCGACACATATGTTACCGATCATGTAACCAGTGGCACGATTTTTCCTCCAGAAACGGGACTGAAATATTTGATATAATTTACTGTAGAAGTTAATTTAACATCTTTCTAGCAGCCTTCATATATTGAAACTCATCGATAACAGGTAGAGCGTGTTTTAGGTATATACTTCGACAGTCCTGTAGTCTCGAGCTATTAAGAATTGGACTAAGGTATTCCCTGCCTGTCGTACAAGGCGACTAAACGGGTCCTCGGGTTCGTGAACCTTGATGATGGAAGCTCTGAGAGCTTTAAGAGGCGAGCTTTAAGAGGACGGTAAATGCATGGTGGTCTTGCATTTGCCGTAGCACAGCGTGGGTGCTAAGGAAGGCTTTGCCCTTCCGTGGAATGTTTTAGCTAGAGTGCAAGAGGGCACCGGTGCGTCCCGTAGGAGATTCTGGAGCCTCTCCTAACGTACTAATAAGACAGGAATTTGCTTCGTTACTGTACGTGTTTTTGTACAACATAAACTCTTGATTTGTATGTCAAAAATATTTTTTAAAATAACTCACGTTGGTGTGGCTGAATTCATATCCGTCCGGGTTGGCGATGGGCAAAATGATCCAATCGATCTGGTCAACCAAATCTCTGTCGGTGATATCAACAACCAATTTCTCGATTGCGTACAGCGTTGGAGGTAAGGTAACCCATTCACGAGCGTGAAGTAAGGATTGAATCATTATGACTGGCTTTCTGGCATCCTGGAATTGAAGACGACTACAGTGTATTGCCTCAGTAGATTTATAGAAGTTGACAGTAGTTAAAGCTGGTCAACAATATAATCTTTGCTTTTATCCAACCAATTAAATCTCACCTGGAAGTTACTGGTCGAAATCTTCAAGTATTTGATATCACGGCCTTCGAAACTCTTGCCCCCCGACACTACACTCACACTGGAGTACTTCTGAGCCAGTTCCACCAAGTAAGCGTCGACCTTGAACGAGTTACAAGAAAACTTATGTGAAATGTAATAACAACATATTTAGCTGTCAGCAAGCAAACTGTTCCAGTTTTTTTTTTCTCAATCAAAAATACATATTTTAATATATACAGATCGTTTTTCGGGTAATTCCGGATACGAATGTATAAAGTAATAAGAAAACATCTCATCTGAATAAATGTTATTATGTACTTTGGTTAAACATCATAGTCGTTATTGGAAATAAATATTCTTACCACCGCATAACGGTGGATGACATCAAAAGAAAGGCGACCGTTGGTTCTGTTGCTGCGTTGTGTGGCAGTTGATAACAGGTGGTCTTCCATTTCAATAGCCCTTGAAACAAATCAAATACAAAATTATATGTCACACATCAATATTCCGTGGTAGATGCTTATTATAATATCCCCACCAATATATTGACACCCACCAACATGCTAAGCCTGGCGAATGTGGCAATTCTTTGGGTAACTTACAGGTTTTTAAAATATCCAGATAAGCTGGAATTTATAAAATTCTAGTAATTACTTGCGTCATCGTATTGTTAAAATTATTACTATACATTATTGTAAAATAAAAATAAACGTTTGAGACAAAATTAAGGAAAATGACAGAGACCTTCAATATTTATGAACTTCGCTGATGGTAACTAAATAGAATAATTTCCTAAAAGTATTTGTCTGCAAAAAATTAAAGTATATAACTTACTTTTTGACATTTCCGATTTGGATTTCATACTGAGCTCCGGCAGCGAATACAGCTCTCTGGAATTGCTGCCTCAGCAGACCCGGTACGAGGACCAACCCGGGACGACTTGGAGTAGCGTACGACCACATGTCCAGACCCAATTCATCTTCCAGCGCGTAAATCTGTTGCGCCTGTTGTTCATCTGCTACCTTGATCTGGTACAATATGTGACTGGAATGAAAATTCATCATACAAACATTTTAAAGTACGTGTGTACTATGAGTAATGTTTTCAAATTTGAAAAATATAGCTTATCTTAAATGTTTATCTATCTTTATATACAAAAGAGAAAGACCTGTGTAAAGATTCACGATATCTCTGGATCTATATGCCTAGAAACTTAAAATTGGTAGAAATATTTCTTTATCAATTGTTACCCCGAAAAGGAGTTGCGAGAGCGTTACAGCAAAGCGCTACTTTTTTTTATACAAACTCCTGTTAAAACTGATTAGCAAAAATTGCTTTCCAACACTACTTGCTATAATCTTTAATAAATAATGATAATAAAATTTTGTTTGTCACCACAAACCAAAAGTAATTACAAACAAAATTCTTAAGTTACGTATATTATTTAACAATGTGGCTGTGGATCGCTGGTGCTTGTGATAGGTAATAAATCTGTGGTACAGGTCACCAGGTCTCCGACTCTCGTACACTTAACTTTACAGCATAACTTAAGCAGCTGTTCAGTCGCGCTGTGTGTTCTGGCGTGCCCCTACAGAGGTGGAAAGGAGGGGTTCTTCCCTCTCCCCGGAGGTGAAGCTGCGTTGTGCAGCCGGCGCTGGCAGGGTCACGGATGTGTGCGAGACAGTTCCCGTGACCCTGCCATAAAGCGACACGGCGGAACATCGTGGGGTTTTTAATCGGTGCAAGTCTGACATAACGAGTCTTTGCCCCCGCGAAGACGGGTATGCGCAAGCATTTTCCCCAAATTAAACAAAAAAAAATTACCTCACCTGCTGACGGTGCACCCTGCTAATCAACAAATGAGGCTCTGGCTCCCACCCGTTCTGGCCAGTGTGGTGGGAATTGGCCAAGTACCCCCGTATGAAACCCTACAAACGACGGCCCCTGGGGCCCGGTAATACGGGCGCCACAGGACGGATCGATGTGGGGATCTTTGGCTGTGACCTATGTCCACCAGTGGACATCTGTCGGCTAATGGTGGCGGTGGAGTAATAATTAATGTATTGTAGTAATAACTGATCTGTTTGACGAGGATAAATCCTTAACGCTACATTTTCATTTTGTCATCATTCTACTTCTTGGCTAATAATGAAATGGGCGGCTTCTAATGTTTCATTACTTTCATAATTTGGATTAACATTGAGACTTACCCATCGTACTCCTCGTGTTTGGCATATGCCAAACAGAAAGCCAGAGAAAACAGAAACACAACTTTGAACATCCTGACCAAGTTTCCCATTGGTCCCCGTCGGCTCTACTCTCGCGGTTACACCTGGTGCACCACTTTTATAATACCTCTTGGTGATAACCAACGTCAGCAGCAGGAAACAGTAATCATTGCTATCTTTTGCTGATTAATTTAATATTACTTTACAGTGTGTAGGTTTTAAAGATAATACCGCAATACTATTAATACAACGTTTATCACATTTAATTTATTAACTACTCCGTCAGTTTAAAATGGAAAGTACCTATGCTCCTGATCACGGTATATTTATCTCACTGGCTTTAAAGTGTCATTAATCATTTATTAAACAATTCCACTAATTGTAATCGGTACATCAACATAAATATTTTTTTTATTCGACAATACAACGAGTCAATAGAGACGTTAACTTGATGGTAAATGATAGTTCTGTCTGTAACAACGTGACGCTAGCAATGATGACATACACTACACCACATTGCTGCTCGTCGCCTTGATACCTAAGATATATAGTATCATTACCGCTGTAATTTCACTAGCTATAACGCCCTTCCTACCGGAACACAGTAATATTTGCACAGTACTGTTTGTTGGTACAAATAAGAGCTGTACCTATCTAGACAGTCTCCTGTAGAAACCTAGTCTTTCTAAAAACAATAAAAATTTGCAATGGAAACAAATAGGCGGAACTTTTTTTTATAAAATTAATCGACGAGACGTGTGAGACGTTCACCTGATGGTAAGTGATATGCCCATCCATAACAACGAGGCATTGGTGAGGACATTATATACTGCACCATAATGCGGTAGTCGCCTTAGACATAAGATGTAAAGTCTGGTTATCCCAATAATTTTACTAGCTATGGCGCCCTTCAAACTGGAACACAGTAATGTTTGCACAGTACTGTCTGTCGGCTGCAACAGGCGCTGCGGTGATACCTACCTAAATGGTCTCCAGCAGCAGACACCTAGTCAGCAGTATCAATTATTTCCTATTTCTGCCATATTACATTTGTAATTTAGTTTGATGAATGTGGATGTATACTCCTTTCAACAAGAAAATAACCATTGAATTACATTCTTCCGTGCCAAGAGTTACGGTTGGTTAAAATCATTCTTTAATTACTAGTAATCAAACACTTTTAACAACGCTTTCGGTGTACTGATTGACTTTTATGAATATGATCATCATCAACCTATAGACGTCCACTGCTTGACATAGGCCTGTCCAAAGATCTCCACTGACTGACTATATCCAGTTGCTTCTCACAACCTTCACCAGATTGACGGATCATGGGAGGGGAGCAATTTATGAACATCATTGACAGATAAATTATATGAGATTAATGGGGGTTACTCAGGGAACTTGGAGCGGTGAAGATGATCTATTGCTGTGTTTTTCAAAAGTTAATATAATTCTATTGATTTTTTAATGTTTTATGGTATTTTGAAAATTTTGTGTTCTTCTTGATGTTTAGCTTCTGAAAAACAAGTGGACTATTATAAAGTTAAAGATTAGTATGACCAAAAGGTCAAGTGTGAGTCAATGGTAATAAGCAGATAATTTTAAGTTTAGATATGAATGTGCCTTTAGTAATTCTGTTATTCAAATATTTGATTTTCTATGTCTTTTTCATTAGTTGTAGCGAAGTTCATGAAACTGTACTTGATAAAAATGTACTTCCACCGCTCGATGTAGGCCTTCCTTAGAAGATCCATACATCGATCGATGGATCGATTACACATAGCCTAATTGAATATAATATTCTGGTATCTGTAAATAATGAAGAAAGATTTTATGTGATTAAAAAGTCATAAAAGAAGCGGTTACAATATAATTTGGTTTTATTATCGGACATGATTTATACTACATGCATGCTATTCTACGTTTAAACTTATCATGGATTATCCATATAGATTATCGATAAAAAATAAGTTTCCTAATAAGAATCTAATAAAAGTCGGTTTTCTAGCTTCCACGTGTTTCTTTTTTGTTAAGCATTGATCAGAATAAATGATATCATCTTAAAGCCAATCAAAAAGAGAACGATCTCAATTACACGCATAAATTTTGTTAATTTTTTTATGTATAACCAAGGATAAAATTCCAAATCCAATGGGTTTAAAGTTAATGATTTTGTTTATTGAAATATTGGTACCCATTCATCTAAAATAGATATTTATTTCGTTTTTAGTTTCAGCGAAACTGTCGATAACGTTGTTCAGAGCGTCACTACTCTGCGATAAATTCCAGCAACTTCGGAATAGTGATGCGGTTGTAATCCAAGCGCTAAAACTTTTCAATGAATTTAGATTAGAATTGCATTCAAGTAACAGACTTGAGAGAATTATGACTGTAATTCATACAAAAGTTGCCGCACTTACCTACCTGCAGTGTCTACCGGTCCAGAATTTAGACACGAGTTAAAAGTACCATGCGACGGTATAAACAATAATTATATCTGTAACCACAGAATGATAGTTTTAAAGAATATTCTTTTCAGTTCATCATCATCATCATCAGCCGATAGATATTCGCTACTGGACATAGACCTTCCCCCAAAGATTTCCACATCAATCGGTCACGCGTTGTTTGCATCCTGTGGGTACCTGCGACTTTCAACAGATCATCGGTCTACCTCGTAGAAAGCCTCCCAACGTATGTACTGGCACGCAGCCGTCACTCGAGGACCTTACTGCCTCATCAGCCGTCATTTACATAAACGAAATACACTTTATCATTAACATTATCGCCGACAAACAAATTACACTTGTAGTCTCATAAATTAAAGAACCGTTACGATAACGGTCGGTAGTCGTATATTTTGATAATTTCATAATTATATAACGATTCTCATAAACAACAAAACTTATGATTCAAGGGTTAATATATTTTTTTTAATTAATAACAATATTTGTGTAAAATGACACTAAAGTCGTAAAAGATCCAATAATGTTCAAGTCGAAGGTAGGAAACCGTTACTTCTCATTATAGGCATAAAACATGAAAGAGTAATGAGATAAATAGAAACTAAGACAAATCAGTTTTAACAAGTTTCTTATGTTACGGAACCCTTGGATAAACAAGAACTTCATCTAGTGGTAATTGACACATAGCTGTTATCAGCTGATAGAACTCAAATGCTGAATGTAGGCCTCCGTCCAAAGATTTCCACGCTGGTCATTTCTGTAGATTTTCAACATCCAGCGGTTTCTCTCCAATTTCACCAGGACCTTAAAATATTTAACTACAAGTTCCACAAAGCAAAGTTTGTGTTATTGGTTTCTTAAAAATGCAACGATTATATCAACCACGAGTACAGTACTATGGGAGGGTATTTTTTTTATATTTTACTAACAAATATCGTCTATTTATTAGTTTTTTCTTATCAAAGATGAAAAAGAAGCAGTTATAATAAAAGAATCATTAAAGTATTGCATTTCAGATAAATGTTTTGTATAATCTTCGAAAGCTTAAGTTTGTGTGAACACGATACAATATAGCTTCACTCGTTTTAAATCAATTGACAACCTTCTCCTACTTGTAATAGGGTAGTTTATTGTATGTATGTAATTTATAAAAAATCCTGCAGAGGGGGATGTCCATTATCAAACGCTACACAATAAAGACAGGATTATGTTTAATTTTCGCATATTTGCAATCATGAAGGTCTTGGCCTTTGTTCTCCTCTTGGCAGTGGCTCACGCTAAACATGAGAAATATCAAGGGTCAGTACTATTATTTTTTGCTTTAGTTCCTTTTCTTTTTTTTAACATACCTGTTCCCCTATGAGAAGATTTTGAGCAATAAAGTTTAAAACATTAAAAGAGTTGTTCTGAAGATAATAACGTTCAATATTTTTAAAGAGAACTGGCACCTTTCTTTATAAGATGATATTATAGTAATTTAATAATATAATAAGATCTTTTAACATTTCATCCCGTTAATTTTTGATCCGAGTAAAATAACTGTCAACTTCTGGGAACAAGATTATTTTAGACGAACATTCCCTATTTACTTTCTCGCCACGACCTTACAGGAAGAAAGGTACAACTCTATTAATCTAGATTAATGACTTTTTTCCAGATGGAAGTCTTACTTCGTGAAGCCATCATCTGAACGACAATTGATGTACTTGGCTTCGATGGTCGAAAAGTATGACCTAAATTTTATAAGTAACGCAAATATAGGCCGCGATGGAGTCGTTCTAGTGAAGTCGCAATTCGACGAGCGGTTCCTGAAGGAGCTTGCTGCGGAGGGTTTCAATTACAGGATTCACTCTGAGGACGTCAAGGCGTAAGTTTTATAATACAAAGCTATACATAAAGCTGTCGGTAATTTAATAATTCTCTTTTTTTTTGTAAACGATAAACTATTCTTGTACTAGTTTTCCTACTTCCTGTTAATGGTACATAATTCGATTTTGGTATCAGAGAAATACCAGTATACCGTATTCTCCGCAATCCTTTAGTGTCAGTAATTGATTTAACGAAAGACGTTGATGAAAGGGGTTGATCCTCAACCTCTCCTAAACTACTCAAGTGTCAACGTGGCTCCTGTTCTGGCCGTCAAGTAGTAATTTACTGCTTTATAAATTGGCGGTCGCTGTTCTACAGGATGTGTTACCTTGATGAAGTGGTATATAAGATTTAAATTCTAAACTGTAGTTACTGCGGGTGCGATGAAAACGAATCTTCGGCAGGATATTTCGCTCTTGTCGTTATTTATATATGAAAAATTAAATAATCTTTATAAAAGACATTGCATACAGGATTTTTATAGTCCCACAGTTAATTATTAGGTAAAACTTGTATAAAAATAACTAATCAATCATTATCGGCAATAAAGTCAGGTGTTCATATTTGAATTGGGAAACATTTTATCTGTAATCGGTATGGAAGATAAATGTATAGGTGAGATTATCCCGTTGATAAAAAGCCGAAAAAGGATAAACGATTATAACCATTGAATTAACAAGCTATTGTTTAGATAACAGGAAGTGATGTAGGCCAATGTTACAATAGAAATAAGTTCAGAAGTATGTCTATAGCGATAGATCAGTTTTAGACCTTTCCTATCGGTCTATTACCTATTTAAAAATTTTCAACCTCATCCTGTTATGTTGTAATTTTTGGTTTAACAAAAAAAAATATTTCAATTGTTACTTTTTAGAAAATTTTCTCATGGTCTCTAAATAGATTGGTCCTGGTTAAGACTATGGTAAGTGATACGCCTGCCCGTAACAACGTGGTGCTATTTAGGATTATACATACTGCACCACATTGTGCTCGTCGCCGAAGATATAAGATGCTCAGTCTCGTTACCCCAGTAATTCCAGTAGCTACACCCTTCAAACCGGAACACTGTAATTTTTGCACAGTTCCGTTTGTCGACTGCAATAAGCGGTGCGGTGGTACTTACCTAGACAATCGCCGGAAACAGAGACTCACCACCAGTAATAATAAAATGGTTTATTAAGAAATATTTTTAAATAGTAATTTTTTTAAGCACCACATTGCGCTAGAAGATTGTGAGGCATACAACCTAGTGTTAGTAGTTGCATTTGCTGCAGCGCCCTTCAAACCTTAGTACAGACGTATTAGAATATTCTTGCAGTGTATATTAAACATATCTTAAGTTGGATTAAGATTTGATAAAACTTTTCATGTACATTTCATATATGAGTATAATTTTTGTATTATTATATTTAATAGCCAATTGGAAGCTGATGATCTACTAGTTCAGGCAAGAAAAGTTAAAGATGATGAGAATGAAGAACCCGTTTCGATTTTCGACAATTATCTAGAGATTGAAGAGGTAAATTTTCTAGAATTAATCACAAGTCAATTGATAACAATTTAGTTATATTACTGCACTTTGATGGATATTTATTTTGCAATCATTGTTCTTTTTTCTACCAAAGTACTTTAACTCTGTAAAGGTATATATCTTTATAAAACAAGATATACAAGTTAACTTTTAAATAATTCAGCAGTAATGAAATTGAACCGTTTCTTATGTATCAACAACTAAATATTTAAATATTGATACATACTATTGTTATTTTTGTATGTAATAGGTTCTAAATTAACTAAACGAAAATATTACAGATTAATGAGTACCTCCAAGGTATCGCAGAAGAGTATTCCGATTTCGTCACCCTAGCCAGTGGCACTTCTTTCGAAGGTCGTCCCGTGAACTACTTAAAAATTTCGAAAAGCAACTTTCAAGACGATACGAAACCTGTCATTTATGTCGATGCCGGTATCCACGGACGAGAATGGATAGCACCGCCTGCGGTCTTGTATGCCATCAACGAGCTGGTGAACAACCCTGAATCAGATCTGTTGAATAATTTCAACTGGATCCTCCTTCCTGTCGTCAATCCCGATGGATACAAATACACGTTTACTAATGTAAGTTTGTAATATTCTACCAATATAGTAGTTGGCAAGTTTAAGAATAAAATTTTAGAATATATATTCGTTAAAACATAATAAATGGAAAATCCATATATGTTCAATGATATATTTGTCATGAAATATTAAACTAGAAAACACTTGATATTATTTGTAAAAGTCTACCGCATAACGAGTACAGCAAAGAGCTCCAAATGGATGGACCATTTTGCGGATGCAGATTGCATTGTTTAGTAGAAGACATCAACTGGTTGAAATGATAGTGAAAACTTTTTATTAGGGTCATCTTAGAAATGAAAAAAGTTAGTTCGAAATACTGAGGCGTCTGAACATAATATCTACATGTTACCAAAAATATATTTCTTCATCATCATCAGCCAATAGATGTCCACCGCCGGACATAGGCCTCTAAAAAAATATTTACACAAGCTGAATTCTGGTTAGATACTTTAAGACACAACGATAGACTCGTCTGTTTAGAATCCTCACATGATTCATCTTCTAGAAAGAGTGACATAAATAATTATAATGCTTCATGGCTTTAAAAATAAGAACATTTGTGCGGTGGGTGCTATTTCTAGTACTGTATTATACAATTGAGTTTATATTATAGAAGTAATATTTAATATTATTTAAACAGAGTTTGTTTTCAGGATCGCCTTTGGAGTAAGACCCGCTCCACAGATCAACACCTCATGAGCCAGTTGTGCCCTGGCGTTGATATCAACAAAAACTTTGACTTCTACTGGAATTCTTATGGCACTAGTAACAGCCCATGCGTCGGCAGTTATGCTGGCGGCGCTCCTTTCTCTGAGAAGGAAACGCAGGTCGTTAAGGAAATTTTTGATGAATACGGCACACATATCATCTTGTACATTTCACTGCACAGTTACGGCAGTATGATTCTTTACCCATGGGGACATGATGGCAGTCTCTCTAACTACGCCTTTGCACTTCATACCGTCGCAGTGTCTATGGCTGAAGCCATCACCGCTAATGCCTTGCCAAGTTTCCCAAAATATGTTGTTGGCAATTCCGTTTTGGTAACTGGACAACAGACCTCCGGCAGCTCGATGGACTACGCACATTACGAAGGAATACCTCTGTCATTCAATATTGAATTACCCGGCGTTTCTAACAACACGAGAGGATTCGATATGGATCCAAAATATATAAAACAGGTTGCATCGGAGACCTGGGCAGCAATCAGTGTAGCTGCTAGGAGAGCTGGTGAACTTTATGGAAATTTCAAACACTAATTTTCGGCAAGGATGTCATTCATATAAGAAGTTCAATATTAAATTTTGAATCGAAACAGACTTTTAATATAACCTTGAATATTTTTTGATTACAGTCTCGTTATATACATTATAATTTTTTTCTAAATAAAGATAAATATTTTATTGCATATAAAGTGCATGTTACTATATATAAAGTGGACATAAAGTTTTTGATAGTAAACCACAATCAATTGAAACTTGAGCAGAAACTTACTGATTTTGCCCTAAACCTATCGTTTAAAACAAATTTCAAAATAACAATAGTGAAAGATTATTTTTTTCATTTTATAATCTGGGAACTTTGGACAAGGGTAGTTGGTGTAACGACAAAAGTATTGCTAATGTGGATCTATGCTATACTTATATACATACACTTATTACTGAAATCAATAAATTGAATGAAACGCCGGAGCCTTAAGATGTTACAACTATTATTGATTCTTTGTAAAGTGGTGGTATACCCTGGTATCATGCCATTGCTCTATTCGAAGTACAATAAGCAGGAAAATTTAAAAATAATCATAACAGCTTCTTAGGTTTTCATTAAAACCTTTCCACTAGTTTTAAATAGATCCAACATTTTTTAAAACTTATGGGATTTATATCTTGCATTAGTTTCGTGCTTATTGCCATTTATAAATATTTAATAGCAAAATAAATATCGAAAATCGAATATTATTTTTCATCGATATTAGGACTTGCGAATTGCAAACATTCCTAGCCATCTCCGCGTCTAGAATATTCTGAATTGGAAATTGATATCGCAGTGCGCTGAAACTTTAAAGAATGTTAAGAAATTTTCAATTAAAATGGAAAGTTTACACGCGCAGCGCTGTTCAGAAATATGTAAATAAACACCGGGATAAGCTCCAGAAGTTAATTCATTAACTAATCTTGCCGTGAAATGCAAATACGAAACTCTCTTTGTTCGCGATGGATTAAAACGATTCGCTGCTGCATGATAAGACACAGGAAGTTGACCTAGAGTTAAGTGTGATGCCTTCACCTCAACAGTTACTTGAATGCTATAAATAAATAAATAGGTTTATTAAATGAGTAACATTTGCGCGAGGTTAGAAAAAATTGATTATTTACATGCATATTCCAAACCTATTAACTCGTGTCCTAAAACAAATAAATTAACTTCTTGTAGGACTTACGTTATACCATGAAGAAAATTTCCGCTTACTATCAAGTAAGGATATATATCGAGATGATAATCTAAATTATAATAAAGAATGATTGAAGCATGCTAAAATGATATTCTATTCAATTTATTTTGAATGCGGAAAGATCGCGAGCCATTGATCCGGACACTCCGAGGTATTCCTTAAAGTAATATTTGAGCAGGATTCAGCGAATTGCAATTGTCGAAAATATCTTCTCACCTTTTCATTACCTACCGGATTTCGAAGGATCAAGATTCGATTTGTTTTACTCGACTCCTATTTTAGCGCCTTAAATATTCCAACCTCTAGAACAAGGACAAGTAATACCCTTTTTAGATAAAGATTCGACAGGTGTTTAAAATCTTTTTTTTAGAAAAAGTTTCGGTTCCTAAACAACAATGTGTAAAAATTTTTTTGATTTGGTACAGAGTGCAGCTAGTGAAATTATTAGTATAATGTGCCTTAACGTATAAATACGTCAAACGGAAACAAAGTAATGAGAATTAACGTGGATGGTTATAAGGGTAGAGGAAGATCGAAGAAAGTGTGGATGGATTGTGTGAAAGATTACATGTGTAAGAAGAGTGTGAATTTAGATATGAGGGCTGATAGAAGTATATGGAAGAGGAGTACATATTGAGCCGACACCACGTAGCTGGGAAAAGGGCAGGAGGAAGAAGAAAAAGGAAACAATAGCGAGTACGGGTAGGGCATATAAATACGTTCTTGAAATATATGTTGCGCCTCGGAACAAGTGGAATGTATACTTTTCTACGTTCTCCGGGCGTGACGTACTGATACGTCCTGGTGAAAAAGCTTGCGCCCGTTTTATCTTGCGGAATTAAAAAGGGAATTTCTCGGTTAACAGGTTAACTTACATTTTATATTTAAAGGCGAAGAAAAAGATATAGCGAACTAAGTGTTCAAACATAAGATTGGAAAGATTGTATCTATGGTATATATTGCCATTGGAACAAAGCAATACAGTTACGTTAAATTTATAACAAGAGGGTGGTAGCTGATCAGGTGAACTCGAAACATCTTTATCACCATCCACACTACAATAATTACCCAGGACTTTTACTTGGTTGTTGATACGTGCTTGCTTTGGTAGCACTAAAATAAAATTTGTTCAAATATATTTAACGTTGTGTTATACGTACATAAATTTTGTAGAAAATGCATTTCAAGTATATATTATAAAGGTTTCTTCGACTGTAAAATCGGCTCCCCGACTACTTATCGAGTTTACATTCAGTCTGAAAATAGCTCGGATCCATGTAACACGTAACGTAACACGTAAAGAAATCATAAATCGAAATTTTATCTCCGACATTATTTGTCTTATGCGATTATACTACAACAAAAATTCCACTATAATGAAAACAATCTGCAATGTCATGATCAATACCATATTCTCTTCTTGATTTATGATACAAATTTATATAATATAATTCTAAGATTTTTGCTGTGTTTAATAAGGGGAGACTACGTCTATTATCCTTCACACTGACCGAGTCCTTTTTACCTGCTCAAGTCTTGTGGGTATCTTACGTTCACCTCTTTGCTACCGTTGACCTGTCTCTACTTCACTACTGATCACGGCTATTCAGGCGCTTCTCTTTGTATGTATCAATTTCTTCACGATGGTTTACAGTGGCTGGAAGTTCAAGTTCTCTAGGTATAATACCACCATCTCTTTGCTATCGATGAGCTATATCTACTTCACTACTGATCATTTCCATTCCGGCTCTTGAATGTAGCAAAGCCTCAATTACTATCCAGCGTCATATTCAGTGTAACCGTTTCGTTGTAGAAGAATATACAGAGCTAAATATAGACTTATTTAAACAAAACAGACAAGAGACCAACAAGTGACATAAATGGGATAAAACTTCTACGATTTTAACTGAAAAAGTTTTATAAGGAAACTTGTTTCTTCATTCACTAGATGTCGTGTTATTTCCAATAGTTAATTCTTCCTCTTCCAACAACTACTTGTTACATTTTCGTTTTTTAATATACATGTATTGGCGAAAGTTGTTATTGAAGCTTCCTTCTAGTGTTTGGTTGTTGTTGTTAAGTTTACACAATTCATACTACCCATATATTACTAGCTGTTGCTGGTCGTAATATAGAATTAGATTTGAAATTCGTCTGAAATATTCTTTGAGAGCAACCGCAACCGCAAATGATTTTCTATAACAACCGTACAAATAATACCAATTGAAAATGTTTACAAAAATTAGTTAGACATAAAATGATGAAGGATCTATGAAATTAAAAAAAAAAATAACCTATAACCATCTACAGATCATTCCGCGTCGAATGCTCATGTTCCCGTGTCGATACATTTACTAGTTTTCACGTGTTTGACGAACATAAAAATCCATTTATATATATATATATATGTATAGACTTCCACATATGTAGAGATCATCGCGATATGTCTGGTACCGTAAAGCCTGGAGGCTTGAAATTGTGTAGGAAAATTCTTTGTGCCGAGTATAGGGCAGCTAAGAGGGGATTTTATAAAATTCCTTCCCCAAAGTTGCGGGGGCGTTACGGCTAGCGTAGCTACTATTATATACGTACAGATATTTAACGTTAAATGTTTATATATAATGCCGCTGCGTTATAAATAATTTTGTGCTATAAAGAAAATTTAAGATGGCTTAACTGCTGTATTATGCTTTAAAGAAATTTCACAGGCGCGGTGCTCGGGGACTCCGTCAAATGAGAAATTTTAATGAATTCTTACCAAGTTAACAACGAAGTAGATTTTAATAACTGGAAGAGATTTATAAAAAAAATGTATTCTCTATAGTAACAATAATAATAATGTATCTACCTCGCTGACTTGCGTTAATGTTTATTGATGGTTGACTTTTTATTAACATTCCTATCTAATGGTGATAGATGATAAATGGTTGTTGATTTTGCTCTAAGGTATAAAGCAATGTTTTATTTAATATCTGTAAATTCTCCTTCATAAATAAATAAATAAACAAGTTCCTTTCTTATGCAATATGAGAGTAAAAACTTTTCTTTGCCTCCCTTTATCCAAATGTTAGTATTTATAACTCAAAAATTTAAATCTTCAGTTTGTTTTTTATGTACTCTTTATTATTATCTTACTTATAATATTAAAAAAACAATAAAGATTTGTTGACAATGCTATGATCTGAGTCATGGAGGCAAATGACACAGGGCACATATAATATCTAATATCCATATGTGTAGTTTTCCAAAGCAAATAATATAAGGTAAGCATGATGTTCAAAACAATTGATGCTCTTAGATTTGAAGAATACGGTTTTAGTTCATATTTAATGTTTTGATGGGTTAATCTGATTTTTAATTTAGGGGTTACTTGCTTTATAAGCCGAAGTAAAAATGAGTAATCCATTGACCGTTCGTATTATTTGCTCGCGTCTTGTATGTCACTTCGACTGTCTCTCATATAGTAACAATTAATAAGTTTAAACTTTTATAGACTGTAATTCTATATTATTATTCTTCCGCTATAATTTAGTGAATGTCTCTTTAAAATCTATTGTGTCAGTCCGGACTTACTCCGGAACAGAGTGACAGTTTTTAAAGTATGTGTTTTGTTATAACTATTATTTAATTATTTGAATAAAGTAACAAGTCGTTACTTTGCTGTAATTAAAGAAACAAATACTGTAATTTTATTTATAGATACTACAGATTATTTGAAATTTACATAAGCTGACAAATTAATAAACCCGTAATCTGTACTAAATATGTGGCATTGCTATGTTCAAGCTAAGAAGAGTTATTTTCTGTTAAAAGGTTATATTGCAAAGAGATATAAAATTCTCTTCTAGTGTAAATGTAGAATAGAGAAGAAAAGCTCTTATAGTAAAGCTGCAGATAATTAACGCACTGATTTGAATGAATTCAGTTGAGATGGTGACCACCCACCGCCCGTTTACGTTAGTGTTCAGATCATTAATATTAATTTGATTTAAACCGTTGATAATAATGAAGTTCTCTATTTTATTACATTTATATTTTTTCTACATAAACATTGATGTAAGAAACGTCTAAAATAAGTTTTTGATTCTAAGTAGAAGGAGAACTAAAGTTGTCGACGTAGCTCTCACAATCTGCAAGCTGAAGTGGCAGTGGGCCGGCCATATCTGTCGTGTCAGTGACGGCCGATTGGAGAGAAAACTCTTGGAGTGGAAGACGCGTACAGTTCGTAGAAGTGTAGGGCGCTCTCCCTCCAGATGGACCGACGACATCATCAGAGCGGTCGGAAGTGGGTGGATGCGAGAAGCAGAGGATCGCATTTGGTGAAAGATATTGGAAAAGACCTATATCCAGCAGTGGATAAACGAAAGTTGATAATGATGACGATAATGAAGTTTTTGCTTTTAAGTGTTATAATTTTGGAATTGTAAAGTTACATGAGATATTATGTAAAGGAATGGAGGACATTTGTGTAATGATTTCAACAAATTATTAATTCAATATGTAATTTATGTACGTTTTACAATCTCCATTGTTAAAGATGCACAATGTTATAGTTGTACATTTGACTACGATATAACTTGGCGGAGGAATGGAGCGGTCATTGGACGAATAGTTGTGGTTCGAGTAACACGAGTTAAGAAGAATATTATCGGTTATAATGAGGACAGTTATATAATTTAAAAATTTTAATAATTTAAAAAAAAATTTAAAAACTTTGATTCTTCTTGTGGATTATTTTTATTTGGTCTTTTAATTTTTTTTACATCAAGGCAAAATTTATAGCATTTTCTGATAGGAGGATTACTTTTGCGCCAGCCTATATTCTTAAACATAAAGTGTGGTGTTTGTTAATTTAATATATCTATAAAAGATACTAGGGGTGCAAGAGATCCTAAACAATAACTCGCGGGACTCATGACAACCTCATCTGCTCGTGGTGCACCTTGCTAACTAACCCTTATAAAAGTTCTTTTGGGGAGGCCATGTTCAACAGTGGACGTCTATTGGCTGATGATGATGTTAAAAGACACAACGAAATTGTTTTTTTAAATATAAATAAAAGATGTTTATTTCATTCTCTGTTATTTTAGTGACAAAAATTAGGTTGAGATCTTCTAGTTAGCAAGAGTATGCTTGTATCAAAAAATCTCGCTCTTCCACAGAAAGTAAATGAAATAAATTGAAAGAAAAGTATATAAAACAAAAAAAGAGAAAAAAGAAAAAGAACAATACGTAAAAAGAACAAAATATACATTGATAAGTATTTGAGCAATTTTAAAATAACATTTCTAATAAATACCCGAAGATAGAAAGTAGAATGTAAGTAATTTTAATAAGTAAAAAAAATACTTATTAAAATTAAGTATAATAAATGTTGCAAGTCTTCTGTGTGAGTTAAGTTCAGCTAATCTTAACCATCGAACTTCACTAACGAAATACAGGTTTGTTGGGTATCTATATGGTTTAGTTGTATTGCTTTTAGTAGAAAATGTTGAGACATTTCTACTTCGACACATTTAGTTTTACAGGCTCCTCCCTAAGCATATAGAACGTCATAACAGGCTGTGCTAGCGTAATATACGAGTATATTATATTTTTACGAGATAGGTGGGTGCGATATTTCGAAGGGTTCTAAACACAATCGTTAGTTTTTTAATTCTGTTAGCTACACAGTCAACATGAGTGTACTATGATAGACGTTGATCAACCTGAACTCCTAAGTATTTGGTAGATGACAATTGTTCAATAGAAGTGCAATTACATGTTCCCGTTTTCACATTTCCGCTTTTGTGGATTTAAATTTTTGAGAAATGGGTAGGGTAGGTAGGGTATTATAAATAAAGAAACACATTTAGTTTGTTTTATTATTACTAGTAGTTAAAAGATTACTGTCAAACCAAGCTAAAGCCTGAACTAGTCCATTTTCAGCATAATTGTGAACAGCCTTCCAAGAATTGCCCGTAAATAATATTGCAGTGTCATCCTCATATGAAAAAACTTGTCCATTTGTAATGTTCATGTTGCAAAGTTAATTAATGTAAACTAAAAATAAGGTAGGGCCTAAAACGGTTCCTTGGGGTACCCAGTGAGTTACCACTATTGGTTCACTCACATATTTACCGATTTTAACTTGCTGTTCTCGGTTATTTAAGTAATCTTTAAGCAATTCCAGTGAGATATCTCTTATACGGATATTTTCCAGCTTACTTACAAGAGCAGGGACGGAAACTGTATCAAACACTTTTTTAATGTCTAGGAAGACTGTCAGACATTTCTTTCTACTGTCCAAAATTTTAACTATAAGTGAGCTTAATTATCGAATTAATGTCATCGGACAGCATCCTCTGTTGATTTCTCTCGTCTAAAGCCGAATTGATTTTTAGATAAAATTTTATTTTTTTCTAGATACGAAATTAGTCTCTTATTTATTACTTTTTATATTAACTTTGAGACGGCTGTCAACACCGAAATCGGTCTGTAGTTGTCAACATCATTACTGTCCCCACCCTTATATACTAGTGTAATTATTGTTTGTTTTAAACGTTGCGGAAATACACCTTACTTAAAGCACAGGTTGATAAAGTGACTTAATATAGGAATAACTTGATTATTAGCTAACTTCAGGAATTTAATCGATATGTTGTCACAACCGGAGGCACTGTCTGAATTAGATCTCATTAAAGTACTATGTACTTCGTCGGGAAAACTGTCGATTAGCACAAAAGATGTCATCTGAGGGAGTAAATAATGCGAGATCTGGTTTTTGTTACTTTTAGTTATGGTTTGTGCAAGATTACGGCCTATGTATAGCGAAGTAGTCGTTCACAAAATTAACTGATTCATCTGGGGTACGTTTTATGCCTAATGCGAAATATGGTCCTGTACATCAAGAGTCATCAAATGGTCTGTTACCGAAGTGTTTAAGACAGATATGTGTGCAGTATTTTTACTTAACTTGAGAATATAATGGTACAAGCAGCTGTTTTCTCTTATCAGTAAAACATGTTCCGGTAACATGCCGTATATTGAAAGCATATTTAGGTAATTAGACCTGTTATTTACTTTCTGTGATTGTTCGTTTACTTTTAGTATCAGATTAATGTTGATATCTCTTTTGTAAGTTTTGATAGATTTTAAATGTTCATTAAAAGAGCTAATAAATGGGTCAGCAATTTTATTTGAAAGCGAACGATAAAAACCTAGGATTACAGTGTTTTCTAATTCTATTTGTAAACACGTATCGTGACAGTTTAACTTCGTCAGATTTAGACTTAATAGATGATTTTGCATATGCAACAACGCCGCCTTTTTTATTTTGTTGGTTTGCATTGGATAATGAAATATAACCGTTTAAAACAGGAATATTTTTACTTTGTTCTAATCGACATTCAGTTAAAATAAGCACATCTGGAGAGAAGCGTAAGTTCGAGAGTGACAGCTGATCATCCATATTGCTATAAATGCTTCTAGTGTTTTGACTAATAACTGTTAAGTAGGCTTTATTTTAATATAGTAAGTCTTCTATGTTACAGTTTAAGGCATGTGCTATACTTGCGTCGTCTAATTCGTATATGTTATTTAGATTGTCAACCACTTTAGAGTTCATTTGGGGTTTACAGTAGTCAATACAGTTAGTTTGCTATAGGATACTATTGTATATGTTAGGAATTTTATGAGTGGGTGCAATATTATGTATTCGAGAAAGAGTGAATAAATTTTATTTTTCGGTGTGGATGGCAATGGCTGTACTCCGTGATGATGTTTGAATCCGGAACTGTATGTGGCAGTTAATTGTTTTTTTCCCTCTACGCTATTGTTCATAAAAATTAGGTTGAGTGTTGTGAAAAGTAATATAAAATTATTACGCGACAGTTGCGATTTGACATTGTACAATGATATACTTAATACTACTGCAAGTCATATTTGAAATAATTTTTGTATTTATGATTCACAATTGACAGCTATAATCGAAGAGTTTTCGTATTTACGTACGTATATCTTGCCGTAAGCTAACCAACAAAATTTATATCCGTGCTAGGAAATAGAGACGCGATCCTCTAGATGTCAAGCGTTTTGATACAAAAATAGGAGTGTCAGCTTCAGCACGGAGTCCTAAGTTAGTAGTGCATAGTTTTCCTTCTTGATATGTATTAAAAATAACTTACATTTTCGAATTATATTATTCTTCAGAATAACTGAGGCGGTCTCAATAACAATGGGACGGTTTTTCAGACTTGCATTTTTTGGTTGCATTCTGTATATATTGATGATATCCGATACATTTATTGTTTCTCTTATGGTTTCAGCAAGGTTTGAAATCATGTCTATGAGGTCTTCTTTTGAATCATTCTTTAGCTTTGGCACGTTCTTTATTTCGAAGGTACCTTTATGAGATGCTCTCTGTATATCTTTGAACCAGGCTTCAAGAATAGCGAAAAGCTGTTTATCTTTTTCAGCTTCTTTTTTTAATTTCTTTATTTGCCTTTGAAGTTTCATATTATGTGAAGTGCGAAAAGCCATAGAGTTCTCAATGTTAAGGTTTGTTTCTTTTATTTCCATTTGTGTTATAGAAATTTTACGCAATTCTTCATTTTGACTAGCAAACATTTCTCGCATTGCATTCTTCATCTCAGCCTTAAAGTGATCCATTTCTGTTTTAAAGCCCGTATTGAAGTCCCTCTCTCTGGTTCTTTTCGGACGAGAAAATACATAACACGGCTATGGCTCTTGTATATTCCCGTTCAGGTCATGTGACGAGATGTTTGGTTCTGACCGGAAGGTGGATTTTTCAGTAGAACAATTTAATGGTATAATGTTGTTTTGCAACGGCAAAATATTATGCAAATATTACTTAAGATATATGTCATTAATTGTAGCTGTTTTTATATACAAACACTATAATACAATATAATAGCACTTGCAACCACTTAATCCATAGACAAGGTCCGCAGCTCGCGATGCACACTATAGTTCGTGAGAAGAAGGTCGTAAACGCCGTGGAGAATGCGTCACTTACGCGTTTTACTTCGATTCTTGAACGATCTTAAACGAAAGTAGCGTGAATTTGAACTTACGCACAAAATTTATATTTGAACGTATTAAACAGTATTTAGAACAACTTTTATTGTGCACAAATTTGTATTCTTAGCAGTTAACTCACAGTTTTAGTAATACAACTAATATAGTTTCGCAAAACAAAAAGTAGCTTTACACCGCGCAACGGCCGAAGGGTGAAGGGTTGATTTCACCAAAGTACTTCGTGGTCGGATTTCATCACATTTGAATTATTATAGTTTGTTTGTAATGAAATAATGTACTTTACTTTTACACTGAAAATTGACTACCTTATACATTAAGCAAAAATAACTTAATACGATATTGCGAACAAACACTGTAATATATATATATATATATATAACTAGGCATTAATTTTTCTAACTTTTTATACTAAGAAGAGAGATATAAAAAAATCAATGCGATATAGACTCGGAAATTGTTCTGAAAAATATAAAAATTTCAGAACGATTTCTTTCGTTTTGTGTCGTTTTATATAAAAAAAAAGCGACGGAAGTTTGTTTCGAAGATTGATATTTCATTTTCTCTGCGCTCGCAGACCAGCTACGACAGCGTAGCCTTTAAAGAAATTCAATATAAACCTCTTCCCATCCTGGAATTGAGTTTAACGTTCTTCAAATGTTTAAAGTTTACGAAAAAAAATTAGTTTTATGTTTTTTCTACGAAACGAAGATGTAAGCGAGACGTTCAACTGATGGTAAGTCATACACCTGCCTAAAACAACGTGGCGCTAGTTAGGATGATATATACTGCACCATAATGCGGTAGTAGCCTTCATAAGATGTAAAGCATCGTTATCCCAATAATTTTACTAGCTACGGCGCCCTTCAAACTGGAACACAGTAACGTTTACACACTACTGTTTGTCGGCTGTCACAGGCGCTGCACTGGTACCTTCCTAGACGTTCTCCGTCAACAGAGACTTGACAAAAAAACAAAAACAAATTTTACTGGTGTTAGGTCCTAATAACAACGTTACTATAAATACTGTGTGAGTTTCCTAACAAAATGCGAAGTATATATATGGGGTGTAAGGGGGACCCGAACAACAACTCACGGGACTCAGGCCTGCCACCCTGCTAATCAACAAACGGGGCTCTGGCTCCCACCAACCCGCATTGGGCCAGCGTGGTGGGAAATGGCCCACATCCCCCCATATGAACCCCTATAAACAACGGCCCCTAGTGCTTGACGATACGGGCAGCGCAGGTCTGATCGATATGGGATCTTTGGCGCAGGCCTATGTCCAGCAGTGGACTTTTATCGGCTGATGATGATTATGGTGATGAAGTATATACAATAAGTATTTTTTATCGGCCTCAAGAAGAAGGTCGTGAGTTACATATCTTCTTTCTATATATAACCATATAGATATATTATACAAGTTATATAATACTAATATTTTTTTTCAGGAGTTCCCGTACAATAACTCACGGGATCGGAGCCAACTTCATCTGTTCGTGGTACACTCTGCTAATCAACAAATGAGGCTCTGGCTCCCACTTCATCTGTTCGTGGTACACTTTGCTAATCAACAAATGAGGCTCTGGCTCCCACCGACCTGCATTGGACCAGCGTCGTGGGAAATGGCCCAAATTCTGTCATATGTAATCCCTGCCCGATCGATGAGTGAATTTTTTGGGTTGGCTTATGTCCAGCTGTGGAAGTCTATCGGCTGATGAGGATAATGATGATAAACAATTTTCAAATATTAAAATCATTTTGAGTCCAGCTGTGGGAAAATTTTATATTATATATACATCGGTTCTGGTGTCTTCGATCTGTTATTTACTGATGTTAATTGTAGTCTTTAATTTTCAAGTCATAAAGTTTTATTTGATTGTAACTTTAAGTACCATCTATTTTATTACCAACTCTTTATTCTTCCCTTTCTTAAGTTTTCGGTTAATTTAAAATATAATTTTTTACTATTAAATAAAAGGTTATTTTAAAGTTAGCAAGTAAGTGGTAGATGTGTAACCATTAAAGTATTTCAAGTGAATGCACATGGAAGTGAAACTTGGATGTCAATTGCTACGTTGCCGTATCTTATACATTTCCACCTCCACATTTGCAAGTGTAGAGAGATTTTACAGTAAGGTTTATTTTATTTGGTTATATATTATGTTCTTACCTACATATTTATATATAATTGCCTTTAATAATACATAGTAAAGATTATCATTTCTATTATTTCTAACAAAAAGAAAACAAATATAATTTAAGTTTTCTCAGAATACAAATTATTTTCTTCATCATTAATGTATATATATAGTATCTCGCTGGGTTTAATGGTTAAAGCGTGCGGCTTTCATTCCGAAGGTCGCAGGTGCATCAGGCAAACATTTTCAAATTAGGTTCTGTGAAAATCGTGACAGTTAAATATAAGGCGTAACACTTACATTTTCATTTAATCATATAATAAAATTTTATTTATAAAAAATACGTATAAAGCACATAAATAAGTACCTGACTTCAATACCTATCCGACAATGTATAAGAAAGTACATAGTTTCTAAAATTTTAAAACAAAAACACTTTTTAGGTAATGAGTAAGTACGGCAGTTAAATATTAAATACTTTCGTGGGCGGAAGTACATTATCGTTGTCTACTTAATTTTAAATAGCTTTGTTTTCCATACCAAATAAATTTAAATTCAATTGTTAATTACGGTAATGAAGAATACGCTGACATTTTCTATTGTTATGGACTTAGTGATCGAAATTCTTTACAAGCGACGAGGAGAATATCAGCTACGTTTTCCAAATGGTCACCTACCAAGTCATAGTGTTTGCTGCGGCGTATCAACGCGTCAGGGAAACTGGCAGCGTTCAGCAGAGGCGACATGACGCAGGTAGGCCACGCTTCTACGATACTGAAGAAGAACAAGGAATCATAGATCATTTTATATACACCCGACAACGTCAACCAGGGTCGTGGCAAGATTGCTAGGTTTAACGCAATGTAAAGTGTGGTTTACTGTGCATACGGCAAGGCTCTACCTCTACCATTATGCACCAGTTCAGGCCCTGAAGGAAGGAGATAAGACTTGTGCCGTTTTATGCTGCATGCGGACTTAGAAAATAATAATTTTCTCTCCAAAATATTGTGGACTGATGAATCGAAGTTTGACAGAGACGACATAATAAATTTTCATAATAGTCATTATTGGGCTCTGCGAGGTGAAAATTCTCACGTGATTAGAGAAGGAGCTCATCAGCGAAGATTCTCCGTAAACGTATAGATGGGCATAATTCATACTTACTTGATACGCCCAGTCTTCTTGCCCAACAATTTAAACGGGGAGACGTACGAAGATTTTGTTTAAAATAATTTTTTGAATTGTCTGGAGGATATACCATTGGAAACCAGAAGAGAAATGATGTTCCAGCATGACGGTTGTCCCACAAGTTTCTTCCCGGTGTAAGATAATGGTTAGACACTACTATCCCTCAGCGATGGATTGGCCGAGGCGGACCATTCTAAATCTACTGTGAGGAAAAGTCTACTGCTACGAAAAGTTTACTACAACGAAACTTTACTGCAAGGAAAAGTGTATTGCAAGGAAAAGTTTACTGCAAGGAAAAGTTTACTGCAAGGAAAAGTTTACTGCAAGGAATAGTCTACCGCGAGGAACAGTCTACTGCGAGGAAAAGTTTACTACAAGAAAAAGTTTACTGCGGGGGTAAGTCTACTGCGAAGGAAAGTTTACTGTGAGTAAACTTTTACTGCAAGGAAAAGCCTACTATGAGTAAAAGTTTATTGCAAGCAAAAGTTCACTGCGAGGAAGTTTACTGCTAGGGAAAGTTTATTGCAAGGAGAAGTCTACTGCAACGAAAAGTTTCCTGCGGGGAAAAGTTTACTGCGAGGAAAAGCATACTGCAAGGAAAAATCTACTGTCAGGAAAAGTCTACTGAAAGGAAAAGTTTATTGCGAGGAAAAGTTTAGTGCTCGGAAAAGTCTATTGCAAGGAAAAGTATACTGTGAGGAAAAGTCAACTGTGAGGAAAAGTTTACTGCGAGGAAAAGTCTTCTGCGAGGAAAAGTTTACTGCAAGGAAAAATCTATTGCGAGGAAAAGTTTATTGCCCGGAAAAGTCTATTGCAAGGAAAAGTTTACTGCCCGGAAAAGTCTATTGCGAGGAAAAGTTTAGTGCTCGGAAAAATCTACTGCGAGGAAAAGTATACTGTGAGGAAAAGTCAACGGTGAGAAAAAGTTTATGTCGAGGAAAAGTTTATTGCCCGGAAAAGTCTATTGCGAGGAAAAGTTTACTGCCCGGAAAAGTTTATTGTGAGGAAAAGTTTACTGCAAGGAAAAGTCTACTGCGAGGGAAAGTCTACTGCGAGGAAAAATCTACTGTGAAGAAAAGTCTGCTGTGAGGAAATGTTTACTGCAATGAAAAATCTACTGTCTGCAAAAGTCTACTGAAAGGAAAAGTTTATTGCGAGGAAAAGTTTACTACCTGGAAAACGTCTATTGCGAGGTAAAGTTTACTGCCCGGAAAAGTATACTATGAGAAAAAGTCAACTATGAGGAAAAGTTTACTGCCCGGAAAGGCTACTACAAGAAAAAGTCTACTGCAAGGAAAAGTCTACTGCGTGGAAAAGTCTACTGCGAGTGAAAGTCTACTGCGAGGAAAGTCTACTGCGAGGAAAAATCTACTCTGAGGAAAAGTCTACTGTAAGGAAATGTTTACTGCAAGGAAAAATCTACTGTCAGGAGTAGTCTACTGCGAGGAAAAGTTTACTGCCCGGAAAAGTCTACTGCGAGGGAAAGTTTATTGCGAGTATGTTTACTGTGAGGAAAAATCTACTGCAGGTAAAAGTTTACTGCAAGAAAAATTCTACTGCAAGGAAAAGTCTACTGGGAAGGAAAGTCTACTGCGAGGAAAAGTCTACTGCGAGGAAAAGTATACTGCGAGGAAAAATCTACTGTGAGGAAAAGTCTACTGTGAGGAAATGTTTACTGCAATGAAAAATCTACTGTCAGGAAAAGTCTATTGCGAGGAAAAGTTTACTACCTGGAAAAGTCTATTGCGAGGAAAAGTCTACTGCGAGAAAAGTCTACTCTGAGGGAAAGCCTACGGCGAGGAAAAGTCTACTGTGGGGGTAAGTCTAACGCATAAAAGTAGTCGCTGCGCCGGCCCTTAATTTGACTCTTTTGGTTATAGTTACTCTACAGTTTGATATTTCATGGTACTAGGTTTTATTACAAACGTTTTTTTATAAATTTTAGAAACTTTATGTACTTTCTTGTTTTATGTCGGATAGGTATTGAAGTCAGATGCTTATTTGTGTGCTTTATACGTAATGTTTGTAGATATATTTTTTTTAATAATAAATAAAAATGTAAGTATTACGCCTTTCATTTTACTGTTACGATTTTCAAAGAACCTAATTGAAAAATATCCTCTAAGTGATGATTATTAATCTAATTTAATAAAACAATAATTATTATATTAAAATTTGTGCAGAAATGAGTACGAAATAAAATCATCGAATTTTTTCTTAGAAAACCGTGATTTTTCTTTTAATATTTAAAAAATTTATTACTCTAGAAGCATTGTTTTTGGATGGAGGATACGAGCTATACTTTAGCCCCTCCAGATCTTTTACACCTGTTACCTTTTATCCTGTATATATTTATATAGGAATTTTACATAATTTCTGCCCCAAACGTAGTTGCGAGGGTGTTATGACCAGCAAAGCTAGCGTGGAAAAGCTAGTACGTTATAAGATCGTAATTTACATGAAAGTAAATCATCAGTAGTGTGCAAACATTACCATGTTTCGGTTTAAAGGGCGCTGTGGCTAGTGTAATTACTGGGGTAATGGGGGTTAACTATCTTATGTCTCAATGTGACTAGCGCAATGTGATGCTGTCAATTCTAGCTAGTGCCACGTTGTAATAGGCGGATGTATCGCTTACCATCAGGTAAACGAACCGCTCTCCTCTTCGCTTCCTTAAAAATAAAAAAAAATTGTATTAAATGTATAAGATATTCCCATCCATATAGAGACTCATCACGATATCTCTGGAACCATTAGAATTAACTCTTTGAAGGCGGCTTGGACTGCCGCATCGGATTTGGATTTTTTTTTTTTGTAAGAAGTTGTCCAAATTCCGGAAAATTTGGTAATCTGTTGGAGTAAGGTCCGGGGAGTACGGTGGATGTCGCAGACATTCCAATTGTAGCTCATCTAACTTAGTGGTCGTTTGTTGTGCAGTGTGTGGTCTTGCGTTGTCGTGAAGCAGCAGTGGCCTAGAGCGATTGACTAATATCGGTTGTTTAGCAGCTAGTTCTTCCTTCATGGTCTGTAGTTGCTGACAATAGATATCTGCTGTAATCATTTGGCCAGATTTTAGAAAGCTGCAGTGAACAACACCGGCGCTGGTCCACCAAACACTCACTAGTAACTTTTTCCGACTAAATTTTCATTTAGAGCAGGATTTGGCTGGTCTCCAGGGTGCAGCCATTGCGACGAGCGCTTCCGATTATCGTACAGTATCCACTTTTCATCACAAGCAATGATTCGATTTAAAATCCCTTCATCATAGTGTCGGTTTTTTTTTTTTTTGTTTTACGTGGGGGAAATGCCTACGCATACTCATCCTCGCGGGGGCAAGGACGAGTTATGTCGGACTTGCAACGACTAAAACCCCCACGATGTTCCGCCTCATCGCCATGATGGCAGGGTCACGGGAACGCTCGCACTCAACCGCGACCCTGCCGGCGCTGGCCGCTTGCGCAGCCCCACCTCGTGAGGGAGGGATGAACCCTCCCTTTCCAGGGTGCGTCGGAACATGCAGCGCGCCCCTTCCTCGACCTCATGCGTGTGCGGGCGACCGGTTCCCCCGAACCTGTCGCCCAGAGGCCATGGGAGCCACTGGAGAAAACCTTTCCTGGCTCCCCGCGGCGGAGAGATGTTAGGCCCGCCGCTACCTGTCAACGGCTGCGGATGATAGGGAGAACGGCGCATCTCAATACCGGCAATTCTCTTCCCCCGCGGCCCCGCCGCCGCCGCATCGCTGTGCGACACCGGTTGGCCGCAGAGAGTACTCCCTCCGCGACCTCACCTCGGCTGCGAGGGGCGGTATGAAACCGCCCCTGCGGCCCCCAGCCACGCCGGTGAGCTCCAGTTACCCCAACCGGTGCTCGAACCTGGAGCGGCGGCTTCGGCCAGCCCTTCGCCGCGGGCCGGCCGGGTGGGTTCCACTTGGCTTCACCGTGTACCGGACCACGGTTACTAAGCCCCTCCGCCACGACAAGGCGAGAACCCGTTGGAGGGGATCATAGTGTCGGTTGAGCAATGTAACACAGCAGCAGTCGATGCGTGTTCGCAAGTTCGGTTCACTCAATGCATGAGGTACCCATCGTTCAAGTTTTTTTTTATTTCCCCGTTTTGCTTCAAGTGGATTAATACAGTTTTGTCATTTACCCCGAAGCCTGCAGCTATCTCTGAAGTGCTTTAGCTTCCACAATAGCTTTTAATTCTTCATTTTCCACTTTGGTCTCCGGCCGTCCACGGGGTGGGTTCTGAAGGTCGACATTTCACCGAATACCAAAAACCAAACACGCACCGTGCTTTTTTTTGCGACACCAGCGCCATACACATCATTAATCCTTCGAGCTGTTTCTGCAGCACTGGTACTGGTGCCGCGGTAGAACTCTTACTCGTAAATATACCGATATTTCATGTTTTCCATTGTGCGGTAACAAGCGACGTCAAAGATAAAAATAATGAGGAAAAAACAAATGAATGACTGTTTCCAAAACTCAAATGTAGCAGCTAAATGAATTAATAAATTTGAATTTGGAATTCTTAACCAAAGAGGTATTTCAGATCAAAGTCAGTTCAAGTACGACAAAACACTAATTTCACATGTTATTTTTTCAAGTCCGAGTCGATTGTTTTGCATATGACTGGTAGATTTTAAGTTTGAATAGACGAATGTTCCTATATTGAATAAAAAATTTGACCTTCACTTATGTATGTTTTGTAATAAATAATTACAAAGATATTACATATTTAATTTTCTTACTTATAATTTAAAGTTTTTTTTTTTAGTAATAATTTTTTTATTTAATCAATTATTGGATGCGCTGTCTTTGGTTTAAGATCGACTACTACAGGATAATCGATATATGTTTAGAAAGACTGAAGATTGGTAGTAATAATAATACTATTACTATTATTATTACTACCAATTTTCAGTTAAAATATCTTGAAATTCATCACGTTTTATAGGGTTGAAGAGTTCTGAGACACAAGCATGAAAAATAAAACGTCAAAAAACTTCGTAAAGCTACCTTGGAGCGTTAAATGCACTTTTGACTTATAGTCCGACTGTTTAATACAGTTTTTTTTTTTGTTGTAATAAACGATGGTTTTACTGGTTCTCAGTTTTTGTTACCGGCTACTGTCCAGGTAAGGACTCCTGCAGCGTTTATTTCTGCTTACAAACTGTAGTACGCAAACGTGTTGTGTGCTAGTTCGAAGGGCTTTGAAGTTTCCTGCAATAAGGACTTAAGCTCTTATGTAGCAAGGTGCTGTACAAATATTACATTAACGCCACATTACTTTAAGCAGAGGTGTCACTATTCATAAGGATTAGGTTACCTACTGTTTATTTTGTCGAAATTGATAAATGTTTACGTCGAAATTCTTTCGACTAAGCGTAAAAAATCAATAAAACGATTAGAAATCGATATACGCAATTTGTAGTTTGGGTGCAATTATATATATAAATGTTGTATTACACGATATTATAGTTTCGATAAATAGCAATCCTAATTTACAATTCTTTTAAATAAAAATAACGTAAGTAAATGCCTATCCCGTAAAAAAAAAATACTCTATAACGGTAGCTAATAGTAAGAAATATAGTTTCATTAATTTAAGATATAAAGTACGACACTTTTTCTTGAATAGGTAAATTCTATTATTTAATTAAACGTCCTGAGAACGACATTTTTATAACAATTCATTTAATTTGTAAGCGCCTGTAGATTTTTAATAGCAAGTTACATGAACGAAAAAAACGGAATATTGTCTCAGGCGCTCACACGGAACAGTTTTATTACTTAATACAATATCGAGATTGAAAGCAAGGTTTTATTTAATATGAAAGTATGAAATATTGCGCTTTACAGAAATAGTAAAAGAAATTATGAAAAAAATCAATTAATTTTATTATAGTTAACCATCAGTTAGATAAACAATTATTTTTTTAGCATTTTATTTTATAATGGTGGTAGGTCCCTTCCTGAAGACCGTCTAAGTTGCTTCCACCGCAGTTCCTATAGCAGCCGACAAACAGCACAGATGAGAAAATAAATATTTTTTTTTTCCTACAAGCAGTTTGAAATACCGTACAGATTGCGAGAGCAAAAAGGTTTTTAAAAAGCATCGGAGCTGGTAAAGTTTGGAAACGACGTGTCAAGTGCCAACAGCCGAGCAGACTTCTAATATAACTTTGATATAAACGATAATAACCAGTTGACCGTCCAAGTAGTAGTTTAAAAGTTTTAGAAGTTATTCATCATACATCATCAAGCCTGACGAGTAAGTGGTCTAGGTTTTATTATAATCACAAATATTTAATTGATACCTTCTGCATATTTATATATAAGAGATTTCCGTCTATGGAGAGACTGATCACGATGTCTCCACAACCACAAGACCTGGAGATTTTTAATTTGATAGGATCCTTTACCGAGTATAAGTCAGATTTAACATTATTACTTTCCCTAAAAAGAGTTGCGAGGGTGTTACTAACAAAAAAGCAAGCAAGGAATACCTGGTTTTATTTATTTAATTATTCACTTAATCGTTCGTTGGTTTATTAATTAAGAAACGAACGGTATTATTATTTAACAAATTTTACTAGTATTTAAAGTTATATATATACACAGGGTGAAAGGTAATAGGTGTAAAAGATCTGGAGGGGCTAAAATGTAGCTCGTATTCTGTTTATCTATGTATGGAATACTCCATCCAAAAACAATGCTTCTGGAGTAATTAATTTTTTAAATATTTTTCAAAAAAATTCTCGATATTCTATGAAAAAATTCGATGATTTTATTTTTTACATATTTCTGCACAAATTTTAATATAATAATAGTTTTATTAAATTAAATTAATAATCATCACTTAGAGGCTAAAACTTTTAAATTAGGTTCTTTGAAAGTCGTGATAGTAAAATATAAGGTGCAATGCTTACATTTTCATTTATTCTTAAAAAAAATATTAACAAAAGATACGTATAAAGCACAAATAAGTACCCGACTTCAATACCTATCCGACAAGGTAAAAGAAAGTACATAAAGTTTCTAAAATTTAGAAAAAAAAAACTTGTAATAAAACCAAGTACCATGAAATACCAAACTGTAGAGACTCATAAAAGTATACGCCGCGCCGGCCCTTATGTCGACGGTTTTGTTTTTGTTGTAACACGCGCGAGGTTTTTGTTGTTGTTTTAGATATTGAGCACAGAGTAAAAGTTTCAAGTAACAATTAATTTAAATTTTGGTCAAACTGACGGCCACGGTTCCTGATACAAGCACGAAGCCTTTTTCTTAAGTCAGATGGAGTGACCCGCCTTGTGAGCTGTTCTCTTATTTTTTCAGCAGTGACGATGATGCGTGACTTTAATTCTTCTAACGAGTTAATTGGTGTTGTGTACACTAAAGATTTCATGTGACCCTAAAAGTAATAATCGCAAGGTGTTAAATCAGGACACCTTGCGGGCCACGGTGTTGGTTCGCCTCGGACTCTCCATCGCTGAGGGAAAGTAGTGTCTAATCACTGACTTCCGCCGAGACGAAAATGGGCGGGACAACCGTCATGTTGGAACACCATTTCCCTTCTGGTTTCCAATGGTATATCCTCCAGATAATTAAAAAAAATGATATCGAAGATAATCTTCGTACGTCTCTCAATTTAAATTGTTGGGCAAGAAGACTGGGCCTATCAAGCAAGTATGAATTATGCCCATCTATACGTTTACGGAGAATCTTCGCTGATGAGCTCCTTCTCTAATCACGTGAGAATTTTCACCTCGCAGAGCCCAATAATGACTATTATGAAAATTTGTTATGCCGTCTCTGTCAAACTTCGATTCATCAGTCCACAATATTTTGGTGAGAAAATTATTATTTTCTAAGTCCGCATGCAGCATAAAATGGCAGAAATCTAACCTCCTTGTAGGGTCTCCTTCATCCAGGATTTGGACCGGTGTATAATGGTAGGGGTAGAGCCTTGCCGTATGCACAGTAACCCACACTTTCCATTGCGTTAAACTCAGCAATCATGCCACGGCCCTGGCTGACGTAGTCGGCTCTATAACAGAATGGTCTATGATTGCTTCTTCCTCTTCAGTATCGTAGATGCGTGGCCTACCTGCGTCACGTCGCCTCTGTTGATCGCTGCCAGTTTCCCTGACGCCGCAGCAAATACTCTATGACTTGGTAGCTGATGATTTGGAAAACGTAGCTGATATTCTCCTCGTGCTTGTAAAGAATTACCATCACCAAGTCCATAACAATAGGAAATGTCAGCGTATTCTTCATTACCGTAATCCGCCCTTGAAATTAAATTTTGTATCGTTGTCATTAGTAATCTATTTTAATCTAAGATGAATAACATTTGATAACAGAAGTTGGAATAATGCAATAACATTATTCTATTTGTTAGAGGCTATCGATAAATTAAATCAGCGCCATCTAGTTAGAGATGTTGACGTAAACAATAAAGTATACTGAAGTGCTAAAGAAAAATTCTGTGACATCTCTTGTTAAAAACTATTACTGTATAAAATATAAGAATTTTAATTATTCATCACTTAACAACACTTGAAATAAAAAAAAAATTAAATGAATAATTAATGTGAAAAAGAAACCGATATTAATTAGAAAGGATGTAAAGTAAGTAATTTTCTATTTTAGGCAGTTTTATGATTGGATATTTTATTCTTTTAAGTCATAGTTTTTTTTGTAACTTATCTCTAAGGGATACGTCCATCCCAGTGTGGTAACAACACTAAATACTCTTTTTGTTTTCGGTTAAATGTAAAGTAATATAAATGACTTCTCTGACGTATGTTACGTATAACTTAAGTTAGATAGCATTAAAGCATGAGCACGAAGTGAGGGGCGTCATGTCTTCAGGGAGCGGAAATTAAAGGCGATTGTCGGAATGAGTTTTCGATACAGGCAGACGTTTGAACTCAAAATGGCTTCCCCGTCAGCCCGATTTCGTCGCGATAACACTGCAAAGTGGTTCAGACAGCGTCGTTGTTTATGATTTATAAGTTTCTAGACTTGGGCGATAACGCGTTCAGCGGTGGAACTTTCAGCATCTAAAGTTCGTGGATCATTAAAGATGATACATTATGTTACCCTATCGCAGTACGATAAAACAAGGGTTTGAGGCACCCCGTATAACAACTCACAGGAACTTAGCCAACCTCACCTGGTTATGGTACACACTGATAATCAACAAACGAGGCTCTGGCTTCCACCAACCCGCATTGGGTCCAAGTCCTCCCATATCAATCCGTACTAGATCGATGTGAGAATCTTCGGGGAAAGTCAACATCCAGCAGTGGAAGTCCATCAGTTGATTGATACGATGATGATAAGCGTTAAAACATTTCTCGGTTTAATGCTTTTAACAAAAAAACAGTATTGTAAAGATTTGTAGATGTTTTCAAGTTTAAGTTTCAACTTAGGTCAATAAGACATCTGTGGTAAAACTTAGTCTATTTGCTTTCTATAACGTATGATTTTTTTTTATTAATTTAGACGAGATGAGCGGGTGGTTCACCGCCTTGGGAGAAAAGATGTTGATTCTCGTTACTCCAGCAATTTCGCTGGGTACAGCGCCCTTTAAACCGGTTCTAAACATTCAAACATTTAGTAAAAAGAAGTGTTATAAGTCTAGCGTTTGTGTCTGTATACCTGTGTCCGTTTTAACTATAGGTTACAAATTTGTGCATTAATTAGCTTGATCCGTCATCATCATCATCAGCCGCTAGACGTCCATTGCCGGACACAGGCTTCCCTCAAAGATCTTCACACCAATTTGTCCTATGCTGCCCGTGTCCAGTGGCTTTTCCTTCAAGCAATCAGCATAGCATCCCGTACCGCCAGGTACCACAGCCCGCCATTTAATGATGAAGATGATGACAATACCCTCTTGAATGTTGCAGACCTACTGAGGGTAGTTGTTTGTTGCCGGAGACCGTCTAGACCGACAAAGAGTAGTCTGCAAACATTACTGCGTACCGGTTCGAAGTGCGCTGTGAATATGCTTACTGGAGTAACGAGATTTAATACCTAATGCCTCAGGCGACGAGCGTGATGCGGTGCAGTATATACCATCAGGTCAACGTCCAGCTTGTCTCGTCGCTTAATTAAATAAAAAAAATATGTGACTACGTTTCCAGTTAAACGACTGTAGTTAAGCGAAGTAACCATGTGAAGCGCCTCGGTCGGGTTTCCCTCGGCGAAGGTCGGGAGCTTTCGTCGGACGTCGTAAATTCCATCAGCGCAGCGCTTCAACGCAGCCGGAAGTAATTCTTGTACGTGTCAGCAGCACTAATGGCTCCAGAAACACTACCAAAAGCTCTACGCTAGTTTTTAAACAGCGATTTTATCCGGACTGTATGAAGATCGACACGTTACTCTTGTGTCATCGTGTACACATCTTATAGTCAAAGCCGTCCGTACAGCAGAGTGTTAGCCGGTATGAAGGGCGCTGTAGCTCGAAAATGGTGATTATATGGATGAAGCTAATTAATCCACAAATTTGTAACCTATAGTTAAAACGGACACAGGTGTACAGACACAAACGCTAGACTTATAACACTTCTTTTCACTGAGTGTTTTAATGTTGAGATCCGGTTTGAAGGGCGCTGTAGCCAGTGAAATTACTGAGGTAAAGAGACTCAACATTTTACGTCTCAAGATGAAGAGCACAACGCAGTGCTGTGGATATTATCAAATGGATGTTATGGGGATGGGGGGGGGGGGTCACTTACAGTCAGGTGAACGTCCTGCTGGTAATATCGTAGTTTAAAAAAAGAAATGTAAGAAAATCAGTATGTTATTCTTGTTTCATCTTATAGTACTTAGTCAAAGCTGTTCTTACAACGGAGGGTAATCCGGTTTGAAGGGCGCCGTAGCTAGTGAAAATCATAGTTTGAGAGTTTGTTTTACTTTTCAATTACAACTGTTCTATTATAAACGGTCAAGGTTACATCTACTACAGTAAAGGGATTATCATCTTCATCATCATCATCAGACATACGTGTCTCCCAAGGGACTGTGTTAGCCACATCCGTTGTGTATTCATCTCATTTTTTTACAGATTAACAGGAATACATAGTTTCAATTCTATCACCTATGAACCCAAACTCTTTTTCTCCTCAACTTCTTTTCTTTCATTGAGATTCATCTTCTTCAAATTGGTAGAGGTTTGACGATTCATTGAATAATGATTTTAATATTCAGCGATAGATAGCTCTGTATTTAAGTCTAGATATTAACCATCATGAGTTGATAGGAGCTTACAATTAGATAAAGACCTACTCCAAGAATTTCGATATCAATCATTGTTATGTCATCATCCTGGTGGTAGGTCTCTGGTGCCGGAGAACGTCTAAGTAGGTACCACTAGACTAACCTCCAATCGCTCTGTAGTCTCGGGCTAGTAAGAATAGGACTAAGATAGGTCGTACCAGTAAGGCGACTAAAAGGGTCTAGGACTTGCGCAGGCCTTGAGGGCCCATATTGGTCAATAAGTGAACTTGCGTATGGCTCAGCGATGATGCCTAGGAGGGTCAAGTTCCTCCTCAGAGACGTGTAGAAAGAAGTATAGAAAATGTAGACGGGCACCGGTGCGTTCTATAGGAGATTCCGGAGCTTCTCCGGATGCACTGATGCAGACCACCGAGAGAGTTTTAGCGGGTAAGAATTTTAAATAACCTTGATTTTCCCCAGAGGGTATACTTTGAAGATTTCTGAAATAAAAAAAAAACTAACCTCTAAACATTTTCATAACGATCGGTCCTGCACTCCCCGCATCCAGCGGCTTCCCGCGACTTTCACCAGATCGTCAATCATAGTCAGCATAGCCTCCGGTACAGCCGAGCATCAGGAGCCGTCGTTTGTAGAGGTTCATATGGGCGATTTGGGTCATTTCCCACCACGCTGGCCCAATGAGGGTTTGTGGGAGCCAGGGTCTTATTTGTTGATTAGCCGGATGCACCATGACCAAGTCAATTGTTGTTCGGGACCCCTTACACCATAATAATATAGTATGTAATTCCACTTCCAGATCCGCCATTAAATACACAACTGAACAAGAACTACAGATATTCATCAAACTCTTCAGCATGAGCTTTACGAAAGTTTCCTTTTTCACTCAAGACATGGATAAACCTAAATGGAGCATTTTATTTAAACACTAACACTTCACCAACACTTGATAAAATGTGGGACGCATGAAATTATGGGGCTGTTTGTGGCGGAGAGTATGTAAGCTTAACACCTGCAGTAATCTAGAATCTAGATTTTTAAGCTTCACTATATACAAAGACGTATAATAGTTTGATTATTTATCAAGTTGGTAATGAGTATACTGCCGTTGAGGTGGTAAGGTCTTCGATTGTCCGCTGTACTAGTGGTAACTCCCGAAATGTGGTCAGATTTTTTTTATTTAATTAAGCGACAAGACGAGCGGAACATTCACCTGATGGTGAGTGATCCGCCTGAACAACGTAACGCTGGTCAGGACGATATACACAGCATCACATTACGTTCGTCGTTTGAGACATAAGATGTCGAGTCTCGTTACTCTAGTAATTATGCTACCTCCAGCGCCTTTTAAACCGGAACACAGTAATATTCGTACACTACTGTTTAATGGCAGAAATAGACGAAGCGGTGGTGCTAACCTAAAAGGTCTCCAGTTGCAAACACCTACCACCAGTAAAATGATACCCGTTTAAAAACTTCTACTATTTAACTCTTATAATCAATATATGTATATATCTATATAGATATAGTCAAAATGTGGAGGAAATTTTTAAACGGGTGCAGTTTACTGCGTATATATATAAGTATATACATATAATGAAAATGGGTTTTGTCTGTTCGCCAATCACGTGGAAACTAGTGAACGTATCGTATCGACACGGGAATATGAACGTTCATCGCGGAATGATTTGTAGATGGTTATAGGCTATTTATTTTTTCATTTTGTATTATTTACGCGGTTGCTATAGTAACGTTTGCTATAGGAAGTCATTTGCGGTGTATCTTTATGTTACGACCAGCAAAGCGGACGGGGAAAAGCCATTAATATATATATTCTCACAAGGACAAAAATTCAACACTGATGCGGCAGTCCAAACCGCCTTCAAAGAGTTTATTGATTCTCACCCCCATGATCAATGAACTACCTATGAGATGGCAAAAGTGCATAGATAACAACGGTGCATACTTTGATTAATTAAATATATTTTACAAAAGAAAAAAATTACTTTATGTTCCTCCCGTACAAAACACCAATTGTTGTTTCTCGCCTGCTTATGTTATATTGAGTTAAATATTAGGTGAGGACATTTTTCTTCAATTCATTTCTTTTTTTTTTTTACAAGATAGATGTAAATGGTTTCTGTAAAATTTTTCTCTAACAGATCCACTCTTCTTCGCGTCATCATTATCGTCATGAAAGCTATATATAACTATATACTTTATATACTTATTCATGGACTCATCGCGAGTTCTCCGTGACTATTAGAAAATACATAAAAGTTGGTAGAGATATTACTTCCGACATTTAAAGGTCAGCTAAGAATGGATTTTACAAAACTCTTTCCCTAAAGGGAGTTGCGGGGTTTTTGGGGGAAGCGGCAGGTGCCGTCATGTGAGAATATTTCTGACAAATTTCAGATCTAATTCTATATTACGGCTAGCAAAGAAGGCGAGGAAACGTTAATATATGGATATGATTATGATTATTGTTTGCTTGGATGGTAAGCATAAAGCTATTCTTGTTCCAATTAGACATTTACGTTGTTATAATTAGTTAGACGGCGACAGTAAATTGTTAATACGTAAATAACGAGTGAAGTAACGAGCTGTGTACGGTGTTCCGTGTGTAATTTCGTTGCAGCGTTGAATATCAGTGGCATTAATCACCATTGCCGGCTGCAGGGGACGCTGCTCCTCGCCACTGTCACGCGGGCACAGAGCACGTCGCCCGCAGAGTCTGGTTATAACTGAAACATATTTTTATACAAAATTATATGAAGCTCTAAAGAAACTGGTGGTAGGTGCCTGTTATGACAGCCCTGTAGCCTCGGGATATTAAGACTAGGATTAAGGTATCCCCTGCCGTACAAGGCGACTAAAAGGGTTCTCGGGTTCGTGAGCCTTGAGGGTGGGGACCCTCAGAGCTCAATAAACGAGCCTTAGAAGGACGGCAAATGCATGGTGGTCTTATATTTGCCGTAGCACAGAGTGGGAGCTAAGGAGGGCTTTGCCCTTCCATGGGATGTTTTACCCTTTTACCTTGTATATTTTATTGTTTAATTTGACTGTTTTATTTTTTGCTTGCATTGTGTACTAATGTTTTGTTTTAATCTTTTATCTCTTTAATCTCATTAATTGTTTCAATTATGGACCGTTTGATTAAATATCAGGAGAATCTTAAAACCAGAATCCTTAAAAACAAAACAAATTTTGGCAAGCAGTCGAAGGATAAGATGACATTATCAAACGTTGAAACGGTTTGGATACTTAAGAGGAGTGTTGGACATCCTTCAAAGAGATTCGTCAGAAGATCATTGTTGAATCGGAAGGTACAGTTTGAATCTTCCGAGTATTATAAATCGGATTGTTTCGATGAAGTTGAGATTTATATTGACTTCAAATCAATTAATCGAAATTAAAAGCTGCTTTGGCAAAATTGCTGGCCACTACGCTGATAACGCAATCTTCGAACAGCGAAGCCAAAGGTTCCTATGTACGCCTACCGAAGATTAACATCCCTACTCTTTCGGGTAAGTACGTCGAGTGGACCAGTTTTAGAGACCTGTTCGTGTCTTTCGTTCATAGTTACTCAAATTTGGACGATATACAAAAACTCCATTATCTTAAGAGCAATTTGCAAGGGGAAGCCGAGCAATTGTTACCGCATACCCATCGCTGCCGATAATTATCTTACTTGTTGGGCCCAATTGAAGAGTAGATATAACAATAAAAACTTTTTGGCCAATTGTATTTTAAGAAGATCTATGAACCAAAGGAACATCACCGTGGAGTGTACAAGTGCCATTATAGAATTACTCGATGTAACGAACCAATGTTTACACGCACTTGAAAACTTTGGGGTCGCCGTTGGTTCATGGGATATATTAGTTATTTACATTATCAGCCAAAAACTTAATGCAGAGTGAGGGAAATTGTGGGAAACTTTAATTAACGATTGTTCAAATGAATTGCCAAACTTAAGTCAATTTAAAAGGTTTTTAGAAAATAGGTTTAGGGCATTAGAATGCCTAGGTTCAAATAATATTATTAAGCAAAAAATTGCCCAAAAAAGATTTCTTATTCTAGAATAGCGGTTACTACGAGACCCTGATCTGAAGAAAGAGTACGTCAAGGTCATCAATGAATACTTGGACCTCAGCCATATGGAGAAGGTCGAGGATAAGAAAAATGCTCATGCGGTTTATTTGCCACGTCACGTAGTAGTGCGAAATGACAAGCATACCACTAAGTTGAGAGTTGTTTTCGATGCGTCGTGTCCAGGAACAAATGGTGCGTCGTTTAATCAAGATCTTTTGGTCAGTCCAGCTCTACAACGAGAGTTGCGTCATATCACGATGAATTGGCGCCAGTTTCCAATATGTCTCGTCACAGACATAATTAAAATGTACCGACAGATTAAGGTGTCTAAGAAAGATATCGATTTCCAACGCATCCTGTGGTGTGAAAATCTAGAAGATGAGTTGCAGCATTTCCTTCTTCTCCGGATGACCTTCGACACATCATCGGCACCGCACCTAGTCGTGAAATCCTTGCAGCAGATTGAACACGATGAAGGGCCAGATTTTCCTCTGGCGTCTAACCATGTTTTGAAGGATTTTTAGGTCAACGACTTAAAGACAGGATGTCAGAGCGTCGTAGAAAGGCACGAGATGAAAAAGTTGCTTGGTCAACGAGGCTTCAAGCTTCAGCGATGGTCCACCAATGGAAGACCACCGACGCGCAACTGAAGAACACCTGGAACTTAATATAGACACGGTTAGTAAAATTCTAGGACTTACCTGGAATGGAAAGTCTGACGAGTTTGAGTACATTGTGAATCTTCCTCCCTTACAAGGACCTGCAACTAAACGCAGAGTTATTTCGGATATCGCGAGACTGTATGACCCTCTCGGATGGGTAGCTCCAGACATAATAACGGCAAAGGCGTAAATACAACGGTTATGGCTATCAGGGATCGAGTGGGATCAGGAACTACCCTCATCCTTGTTTAAGGATTGGCTTAATTATAGAGAAGAATTGAAACAACTTACCTAATTCCGTCTTCCTCGTTAGACTCATTGATCGAGCGATGACTGCTGTTGCGTACGCAGCGGTAGTGTATACTCGCATTATCGACAGACGGTTCCATTCATGTCAACCTTATCATATCCAAGACTAAGGTGGCGCCTGTCAAGAAGTTGTCGATTCCGAGACTCGAGCTTTGTGGAGCAGTAATGCTCGCCAAACTCTAAAGGGAAGTTTCGACAGTTCTCGGAATACCTAAGCAACACAGATGATTGGATCGACTCCTTGGTTGTATTGGCTTGGCTCAGGAACTATTCTAGTCGTTGGAAAACTTTCATAGCCAATAGAGTATCGGAAGTACTTACCAATCTGGATAGAGATAAGTGGTCCCACGTATTGACGAAGCAGAATCCCGCCGACTGCGCGTCCAGAGGCGTAAAACCATCGGAATGCGCCGACGTCAGGATTTGGAAGCAGGGCCCGGCGTTCCTGAAATAGAAAAATATTGATTATAAAAGAGAAGTTGTGAATACTAGAATTGAAGAAAGAAAGATTAAATGTCACTTTACTACAAGTATCAAAACAGACAGCAGCATACTTACCAAGTATTCGTTGTTAACGCGATTTAACTAAAGGTTTTTGTCGCCAAAACCAATGGGCACCTTGAAGGCAGAGGAGCTGGAACAAGCCTTGAAAATCTGTGTTAAAATGTGTTAACGGCATTATTTCGAAGTAGAGATAGATAGACTGAAGAAATATGGCAAGGCAAACAAGAAAAGTAGACGCACTTCATTGAATCCATTTCTTGGTTCCGACCTATCTAGACCCAAACTTCATGAAATTGTTGATAGTGGACGCAAATCGGAAAACGTAGCATGGTGGCCAATAATTAACGGCCAACTATTTCAGATCTAAATATTCGATCATCAATGCAAGGAGCCTCATTAGGCAGTGCATCTGGAAGTGCGTAGTTTGTGTTCGTCATTCCGCAAGGTCTAGACAGCAAATAATGGGACAATTACCTAAGGCGAGAGTAACCCCTAGCTGTCCTTTCTTTCAAAGAGGAGGGGCTATGCTGGTCCTATTAGTATTCGCTCTACCAACGGACTTGGTTATCACTCCATGAAGGGCTATATCTGCTTGTTTACGAAGGCCGTTCATCTTGAAGTAGTCAGCAGCATGACGCCTCAAGGCTTTATAGCTGCATTTAAGCACTTCGTAGCCAGGCGAAGACATGTAGCAGAGATCTAGAGTGATAACGGGACCACGTTCGTTGGTAGCGCGAAGGAATTGAAGGCGATGTTCAACGTAGAAGGATCTGTCCAAGCAGTAGTATCTAGACATTGCTGTATTCCAGTTTGGATATTATACTCGGTGAGGTTACTGTGATAATGAAACTATTTCACAAGTGACCTTATGTAAGCATCTTGTCTACCACCATATTGTTATATTAGCGCGAATTACTTACGATCACATAAATCATGATCTTCCGGCGAGTTAAATGCAATATGGTAACTTTAAAGAATCTGCACGCTACTGCTAAGTTACTCTGTGAGTTGATAATACAAACTGTCCGCCTAGTTTCGCTTGCGCTTAATTTACATCTGAATGTAATGAACGCATACACACACACATACACATGTTGACAAATGATTTCCTAACAATATATCTATATATGGGGTATAAGGGGTCCGGCATAACGACTAGTGGTGCCCAAGCCAACTTCACCTGCCCGTGGTGCACCCCGCTAAACAACAAACGAGGCTCTAACTCCCGCCAACCTGAATTGGGCCAGCCTAGTGCCATAGCCCAAATCCCCCATATGAACCCCTATATACAACAGCCCCTAGTGCCCAGCGGTACCGGAGGCCAAGAAGACTGTATGCGGAGATCTTTTGGAGAAGCCTATGTCCACCAGTGGACGTCTATCGGCTGATAATGATGATGATATATTTATAATAATACGAATATATCTAGAGTAGGTCATCTAAAATCTTAGCTTGGATAGCTTAGCTTGGTTTTATATTAAATTAATACTGTTTAACGATCCTGACTTTACCACTAGCGATTAGAAGAGCAGGCTTAATCGTGTTGTACTTACCATCAGGTTACAACGTCGGATGAGAGGTTGACTATGATCTGATAGCTCAAGCTATAACAGTTATAGCTCTGATTTTAGCTACAGTATCAGAAGGTAGAAGTCACGATAGCGGCTGTAGCTGGTAAAACTTCGGTAGGAATAGCACAAAAGAGAAAAGTAAAATAGAGACTTTTGCTATAAAGGCACTTTGATTACAATTAAACAAGTAATTGTTTGTAGAGATGTAAAAGCTAGAAAAGGATGTAACAACTGGGACTTGGATTGTCCTCTTAGACGAGTAAAGATTCAAGATCGTTTATTCACCTCGCCAAGTGCGAGTTGGTAAATGTCAAGTGTCTACGAAAGCTATGTGTGGGAATACCACCTGCCCTTCTGAGACTTTAGAATTTTTTCTACTAACCTATTTTAGCTTTTAACAAGAAAAAGAGCTTACATAAAGCCTTCTAGCCTTTGGTAATGAATAACAAAAAGCTATTGTGCTGCTTTAAACTTTTGATGCTAGTAGAAACCGCTTGTCGTCTCTACATTGTGCTCCGCTCGTGAACAAAACTGGAATCGCGTTTCAAACTACGGGCAATAACTCATTGGAGGCCGATAAATCGCGCCGGTTATTTCGGAGGGTAGTTTAAAGTGGATTAAGATCTGATTTTGAGATTCGTTCTCTCGTAAATATTTGATTAGTAATCAGAGATTATAATATCACACCCCTTTGATTATTCCAATTTTTTTACTGAAATTTGACACATACTAGTTCCATTGGTACCAACGCAGCTTTTATTGAAGCCGATAAATAGTAGTTTGCAAATATTACTGTGTTACGGTTTGAAGGGCGCTGTAGCTAGTAAAATTTCTAGGGGTAACGACACTTAACGTATGTCTCAAAGCAACTGGTACAATGTAGTGGAGAGTATAACATCTTAAGTAGATAAAAATTTTCGCCTGGAGGTAGCCTTGGTGTGCGAAAGATCGCCGACAAGATGCAAGAAAGTAGGCTGCGATGGTATGGTCGCATAAGACTGTTGTCTGACTACGTTGGCAACTTGGCACTGCAGCTCTCGCTCCCTGGTTGAAGATCCACGGGCATACGCAAAATAAGGTGGAAAAATGTAGTGTTAAATGACACGCGTGAGTGCCAAGTGACTAATGATGATGTCGAGGACAGGGCGAAGTGGGGAGGAAAAATAAGGAAAGCTAACTCCACCACCGTATGGGATAATAGCTAAGGAGAGAGAAATCCACATCGTTATAAGATATCTATTTATCACCAAGTGAAGGTCTCACTCGTTACGTCGTGTTGTCGAATAAAAAAAATAGTAAAGCAACAATTTAGTTTTTTATATATAAACAAAATCGTTAACACTACAATATATTTCATATAAAATTGATTTGTTATACGGAATAAAATTCGTAAAAATCTGTTCACAAGTATCAAATCGAGGGAAGAGTTAGTTGTGAAAGAAATTAAACTTTAACGATTTTATCAGAACCAATTTAAGGTGGGCGCAAGTACACTCGGCGACGAGTATTTAAGCAATTGTTCAGCGGAGAACAACGGATAAATAAAAGGTCCAACTGATAATAAGATGCTCTTTTAAAACTTATAGTAATCAAATTTTGTCCTATCAGTCACGAAAGATACAAAATGCTATGCTACAGTAAACAGCTCAACTATTTCTTACATCGTCTCCAGTTATAAAATATATACACTGCTTCCAAAACCATGATGAATATCATCAATATTGTCAGTCTGAAATTTTACTAACTTTTCCCAATATTTTACACTACTAGCTACTCCTCGTCCGCTTTACTGGCCGTAACATCTCCTTCAACTCCGTTTGAGAAAGGGATTTCGTATAAATCTCTAATTGGATCAAGAATAGCTTTATGATTTTCTAACCAAACAAACAATAAACACAATCATATATTCTATCTGTTCCCCACCCCTTTGTTAGCCGTAATATGGAAGTAGATTTGAAATTTGTCAGAAATATTCTTACACGGCGGCACCCGCCGCTTCCTCCCAAAGCCTCCGCAAATCTGTTTGAAGAAGGAATTTCGTAAAATCCATTCTCAACTGAGCTCTAAAAAGCAGAAGCCATAGCTCTACCATGTTTTGAGTATTTACGTATAATAATTTCAGAGATCTCGTGATGTGTCAACAAACCTCTGGATATTTCCCGTTTACCTGAAACGCTTCTCTGCTTTCTCTATCAACTGCTACTAATCGTTTTAACCAAATTGCTGGTCCATCGGCTTCAAAGTTTTTATTTTCCAAACGACATAAGTGACTCCACAGGTATCATCAGCCCTTAGCTAATTCTACTTGATAATATAAAAAGCTAGGTCATCTAGAAAATTATTATAATATTAAATGATTTAACATTGTAGTTCGTACGATATTAATATCTTCATTACCGCTTCCATGTCTTTCGCTATATCATTCTCGTTACTGTCTTCTTGTTCTCAATGACCTCATATTCCTATAGTCTGCGATTGTCTATCTGCTATCTGATAGTTCAGCTCTGAAGGTTTGAAGACCACTACTGTAGATTATTTAACCTGGGTTGAATCTGCGACCACGATTGAGTTTTCCTTACAGCATGAGTTCGACTGTACTTGAAGCCTTCGAATTCGGGAAACCCCGCGATATTCCCGCGCCCGGTGTTGATTCTTTTTTTGAAAAATTCCAAATAGCGGTGCCTTTAGTGTCTTTTGTTCGAACGGACAAAGTGTAATCAACGCCCCGCCCCACAAAGGCATTTCGACAAAGAGATCTCTGTTTATATAATACAAAAGCGATTGCTATTGTTATTTCTCTTTTTCACTTATAACGAGATTGTTTGATAGGATTCAATTATTATGATTGTTGTTTAAAGGACGTTAATTTGATTTTAATTCGTCCGTGTGAAACAAAGTCCTTTTCAGTTTCATTTCAAATAATTTCAGTTAAGGTTTCGTTCCAGTATTTCCTGTGGAGAATATCATTAAGAAATGGGCATGGGTCTCGTTTGGATTTTTTTTTTCAATGATTAAGTACAAAGTGAAGTAAGGTAATTAAAAAAAAAGTAAAACCTATAAAGTTAGAGAACCATTAAATAACTATGATGAGATTGCATATAACATACGACAAGTATGTTTGTATTTATATCGGATACGAAACATTTAACATTTTTATGTCACTTACTTTCATATTATGATAAGTGACAGTGAGGTGGTGAAGTATGAGGATCGAATACTCTCTCCCTCTCTTTCTCTCTCTCTCTCTCTCTCTCTCTCTCACACACACATTCACCACTGAAGCACAATAATGCTGTTACAGCGACAAATTTAATATGAAGATAATACAAGCCTGACAGTTCTTATCGGCAACTTCACTTCACTTGTTTTAGCTACGAAATCGATTTAAAGTTATCCCCTATTGTTTATAAGGCAAGCGTTTACCCGCTTGATTCTTACTCCTTGTGCCGCAAGGAATCGAAGCGTTTAAGAAATCTTCAAAAGACAGTTACGAACCGCACTTATAAAATGGCCGATCGTTTGGCCGATCGCATCCGTTTGCCCCCCTGTCTGATGACCTCATTTATCCCCTCCCTTTTGTGCTCCCCCACTTCAATGACGAGCGGTCCGCGATCAAATTGTATCTTAACGCACTTTAAATGATTTGTGTCGGGGATTCACTTTGTCTGTTATGAAAACTCGGTGGAGCGGCTTCCGCTTGGAGACGTTTAATCAATGTTGTTCTATTTACCTTCCATGTAAAAATATCGATGGCATAAGGCTTTCGAATGAAAATTTTCCTAATGTTTGTATATAAAGATATTAATAATCTAAATACATCTTTAAATAAAAATTACAAAATTCTAGACAAACAGTTAATCATAAAAGACAAAGACAAAGGTTAGAAAGTTAATGATACCAATATTTTTGAACTTAAACTCAATGAAACCTATTTAAATGTTTAAACCTTTTTCTTTCTACTTCATATCAACATATTCTTCATACTTGTATGTTGTCATAAAAACATTGCTATCATCATCAGCCAATAGACATCCACTGCTGGACATAGGCCTCCCCCAAAGATCTCCACATCGATCAGTCTCGCTATGCTAAAACATTGCTGTTTCTATAGTTCTAAATCATCACCATCATTATGTCACGTTTTTTTTCAAATTGAAATCTACGAGTTCCGGTGCCGTCTCTTATCTACTCCTGGTCTTTAAATCCTATCCAAACCCTTGTATAGTCAATTTCTTTCGTTACTACTACTTCAATCATATTTACTGTAAATTATGCTATTCTAAATCAAACTTGGGAACTTATAATGGATCTCTATGTAGATTTCCATTTTCGATTGTAGTCATACAAATTAAATCTTAATTATTCTAGAGGAGCAGGGGTCTCGCTCAACATCTCACGGGACCCAAGCCAACCTCACCTGCTCGTGGTACACCCTGTTAATCAACGAACGAAGCTATCGCTACCACCAACCCGCATTCGATCAACGTGGTGGGAAACGACCCAAATCCCTCATATGAACCCCTACAAACTACGGTGCCTGGTGCCCGGCAGATCATAAGACGCCGCTGGATGCGGGCTGCGCAGGACCGATCAATGGGGGGATCTTTGGGGGAGGCCTATGTCCAGCAGTAGACTTCTATCGGCTACTACTACAACTATTTTCGAATGTATTTTAATATCATGTGAAATATGAGCTGATGGTTGTGGTGAAATTGATCGGTGGTAGGCCTACGTTATCAGAGACCGTCTAGGTAGGTGCCACCGCAGCCCATATTGCAGTCAACAAACAGTAGTGTGCAAACATTACTGTGTGTCAGTTTGAAGCGTGTTGTAGCTATTGAAATAAGTGAGGTAACGGAATTTTACATCTTGTCTTAAGACGACGAGGACAATGTGGTGCTGTGTATATCGTCGTAACTAGCGCCACGTTATGGGCGGGTGTATCACTTACCATCAGCCGCCTTACTCGTTCGCCGCATAAAAAACAAACTCATGTAATCTTTATATAGATAAGGAGAAACTGAAAGTCAACGCACTAGACAAATGAGGTTAAAAACTCCAAATACTTATTTCGGTACCTGTCTCCTCACAGGTACGATGCCATATAACCAGCACGCTATGTCGTTGAACCGCACTCAAGTATTCTGTAGTCATCTGCGGTTATTGTAGTTAACTATAAACAGTTTATGTTTGGCAGTAAACGCCGACACTCGCGCCGCACACGATCCAGCACCGAACGACACCATCTCGCGGCGGAAATTGTCACCTACACTGCAGACGTACGACAGCCTTTATCTCCGTCTACGGCATTTTCTAGACCGGTAACACGATCTCATAGTCAGTACTGTATATATACTTTATCATAAAAATACATAGACGTTCACTTGATTTTATGTGACCATAGTAAAGTAAGACTAGTTGGGTAAGTATACACAGCACATTGTGTTTGTCGCCTTGAGACGTAAGATGTCGAGTTTCGTTGCCTTTTTTTTTAATTTAAAAGGTTAATACTTCATTTCGATCCCACCTTCACCTGACGTGGTGATGTGGTCTCTGGTGGTAAAGCATACTAACTTAATTTTTACAATAACAATGTAACCACGTCGTATTTGTACGTGAACACCGACGCTTTGTTAACTCCAGTAGTTTCACTAGCTACAACTCCATTCGAACCGGAACACAGTACTGTTTACACAACTCCGTTTGCCGTCTGCAATAGGCGCTGCAGTGGTACCCGTGTAGACAATACCACCAATCAATTCCACCACAATAATAACACCAACAACAGTATTATACAGTACTTGAGATAGGTACCCCGTACAGATACACCGCAGCGCCTATTTCTGCCGCCAAGCCGTAGTATACAAACATCACCGACTCCGGTTTCAAGGGCGCTGCAGGTACTGTGATTACTGGGGTAACAACACTCGACATATTATGTCCCAGGCGACGAGCGCGATGTGATCCTGTGTCCTATTCCTATCCCATCCTATCCAGCGCCGCTTTCTTATAGGCGGGCGTATCACTTACCACCGTGTGAACGTCTGCAACAAATAAATCCTATCTAGACAGTCTCCGGCGGCAGAGACCTACCACCAGATAATATGGTTTAGATTATGAAATATTTAAGATGGGAGTCGGGGGGGATTAACGATGCTGAGGGCGTCAAATACAGTTACTGGTAACAACCGTAAGAGTGATTAATTCACAGGAGGACGTTTACAGCCCGTCAGGCCAACTGCCCCGCTCTGCAAAATGGAAATGTGTGCAAGTAATATTCGGACGAACAGGTTTTGATAACAGTGCTTACAATGATAATATAACTTAGTAGTTCAAGTTAAATAACTTGATAGGTTAATCGATTTTAACTTAGTTTAAGTTTTAAATTTTAAGGAATATAAGGAAATAATAAGTAATGTTTGAGTAGATCCATGTTATGGGGTAAGCGGTAAGTGGTAAGTGGTAGGCGGTAAACGGTAAGTTGTAGGCGGTAAGCGGTAGGTGGTAAGCGGTAAGCGTAAGGGCTAAGGAGTCCGGCACGATAATTCACGGGACCCAAGGCAACCTCACCTGCTCGTGGTGCACCCTGCTAATCAACAAACGGGGCTTTGGCTCTCACCAACTCGCATTGGGCCAGCGTGGTGGGAAATGGCCCAAGTCTTCCCATATGAATCCCTACAAACGACAGCTCCTGGTTCCCGGCGACAAGGATAGCGCAGGACTAATCGATGTGGGGATCTCTGGGAGAGGCTTATGTCCAGCAGTAGATGTCTATTGGCTGATGATGATGAGTAGAACCAAAGGAGAAAAGAGGTCCCCCACAAAGGTTAGTAAGCTTTATTGCATATGTTTAACATGAAAGAAAGAGACATAGAAACCAGAAGAGAATTTGAATTACTACAAGATACTCCACCTATATACCGAAATTTCAGGAAGTCAATTGATGGCGGAAGTGAGTAATGAGTAAGTCTAGCAAGAAAGAGATTATCTCTTTTGTAACGGGTTAAGACCTCAATTCTACAAGTTGTTAAGTGATGACGTGGTGGTGATGGTAGCTATAACACTCCGCTTATAAGTTGACAGCCGGAACACATCCGTGGTGTTGTGGCGGAAGACTTACAATGAGGGTTTGATAACAAGGTGGGTTCGAAAATATCTGCTATCAACTCTCCAAGAAATAATTCCGGAATCGAATCGGGGACTCTCGTGTTATAAGACAAGATATCAGCCACACCACAGCCGCAACCAAAAATGTCCAGCATATTAATAAAGTTAAAGTATCAAAACTACTCGGCCGTTGTACATTTTGACGTACGGCGCACTGTCCCGTGCGGCTAATCGGTTCATTTGGTTGACATGTTATAATTTAACTGGCTCCGTGGCGCACCGGATACAGAATTGCAGCATGCGTATCTTCAATGTCCCAGGTTCGATACTGAAGCCGCACGTGATTGAATTTGGACGGTAGCTGCGTTTTTTCTTATTCCGACTAGCTTGTATCCTCATATTGTAAATTTTAAAATCTAAAGTTAGAGCTGATGAACTCGTATGTAGATAGTATTGCTAAAAGATAAGAGAGGAGGAAAGAAGAGATTGATAGAAGAATAGGCAGAGATAGAAAGGCTAGATTTTCCGTACAACAGTTACATCAGTGTTGTGGTTTAGTGATGGTAGTGTACCACTATCTGGCTCTGACCATTTTCAACTAATACCAGCAAGTGTACTATTTACAATTATTTAACTTAAAAATGTGAGGAACAACAAACGCGTCCGCCCTTATCAACGTCCCACCCCCGAAGAAAGATATATTGCTTGTGAATTTTTTTTTGTTTTTTTTTTTTTTTGTTTTCGATCCCTTGCCTATGGCCAGGGCCTTTAGGGTGCTTTACATTTCCCAACACTTTCTTACTTTCTATTCCCTACTCATTCTCATCATTTATTCTCTCATATCTTGCATGCTCTGCTCTTCTCTAAAACTTCTTATCTCTCATTCTACCATTCCTCTCCCGAGTGAAGACCATCGCCTTCCACTTAGTTTTCCTTTCTGGAAAAGATCTGAAAATTACGAAAGGTCATCCTCTGTGCATTTCTATGTTTTTCTTATTTAATTTACATCAGATTTTTTTATTTCGTTTACTTGACTGTCTCTCTCTAATATCACAGTTTTATCTATTTCCTAAGTTTTATTTTTATTTATTGCTTCTGCTACAGCCTCCCTGCAAAACTTTAGTAGTACACGACGACTTCCGTCTTCACTTATCAGAGAGCTTTTGCTATTTAGGGATCAGCTATAGACGGATTTTACAAAATTCCTTCCCCAAATGGGTTTGCAGGGGTGTTACAACCAGCAAAGCCGAGAGGGAACAGCTAGTTTTTTTATATATAGCTGAGGAACTAAATTTTTAGTCAATCCGAATTCGTTTGAACCGACTGCGTTTTCATCATGTAGAGTGGTAAGCTTGATGAACCTTCTCTTTCACGCGACCTTGAGGCCAAATATATCATAAACGTGACATTGGTAGAGTTAAGACAAGGGTTGTTATATGCCATGATCAAGTAGAGTGGATACAAGAATAAGTTATGGTTTGAATAGCTTTCTACTTACGGAGGAGTTTTAGGTCTCTATATAGCTTTTGTATAAAAAAGAAGTGGAGTGTAAGGGCTCACCACCTAATCAACAAACGAGGCTCTGGCGCTCACCAAACTGCATTAGGTCAACGTGGTGGGAAATATCACAAATCCCCCTTATGAACCTCTAAAAAAGACGGCGCTTGTCTACGATGCAGGCAACGTAGAACCCATCAATGGGGATCTTTGGAGGAGGCCTATGTCCAGCAGTGAAAGTTTATTGGCTGATGATGATGAAGAAAAGTGTTATATGGTGTTGTGTAATTATCTTAATTACTTCTACATTATTACGGCGAGGAGTATTATTTACTACCAGATAAAGATTCGTTTCACCGCGTTGTTAATTAAAATCATGTTTACAGTAGAGCTTTTTGTTAACAATATTAATTGCAACTTCGCTTGCATTTCCTGCAATTAAGTTGGACGGAACCATAATTTATTTGTACTTTTTATAATTGTTCAAATTTAAAACTTAATTAAGGAAAATGACCATTATCTTCTTCAGTAGCAGATTATAAAGTAAACGGAAAATACACAGTTTTGTGACTAGTAACTAATGAACGACTTGTTTCAATGACTACAAATGTTAACTTAATGTATAACCAATTAGATATATATAGGTTAAGTTGTGTGATGTAATGTTATAAGAGTATCAACTTAATAAAAAAAACTTAACAAAATGCCTTTGTTCGTGTAATTTATCAAAATTTCTCGCTCAAAAGAAATCGGCCGTCGCGGCCAAACGACGAATTGATAAATAGACGGAAGAAGAAATGGCTTCTGTTACGTATCGCAATGGGAATATTATACTAATATGAAATATAATTTAATGTAGAATTAGTTTACGAATCCTGCGATCACCTGATGGTAAGTGATACACCTGATAGCAACGCGGCGCTACTTGGGATGACAAACACAGTACTACATCGTACTCATCGATTTGAGACGTACGATGTTGTCTCGTTACTACAGCGATCTTGCTTGTCAATGCCCTTCAAACCGGACCACAGTAATGTCTGCACAGTACTGTGTGTCGGCTGCAATAGGCGCTGCGGTGGTACTCACCTAGATGGTCTCCGTCACCAGAGAACTCCCGCCAGTATTTCATCTATATTGCGCATTTTTTAATATACACGTATGTTCACATTTTTCGTTATATTCCTTTATATAATAATTATTAATAATTCGCTTAAAAAGTTGTGCAAGTTGTAATAAGTTAATTATGTACTACCGAGGGAGATTACTTCATTTCATATTTATTTTAAAGTTACGTAATTATATAACAAATGATATCCCTCGAGTCTCTAATGACAACTTATATCTCAGGATCTCATTCATGTTATACTGTAATTTACAAATAGGGTTAACATTTTTTTTTAATTTGTGAATTATGTACGCGTCTGTGTGTGCTCTGTAAGACAAATGTTTCAATTAACAATGACTATCGAAGGGTTTTCTTTCTGGTTGTAAATTAAACTGCACACTCCAATGAAACTATCGCTTATTATTCTTCCGATAGTTTTCGTATAAATAAAATTAGTGTCAGCTCTTAATTATTTAAAAGCAACACAACTATACCTCGAAATTAAATATATACAATTCACTACGACTCCCACCAACCTGCGTTGGGTCAACGTGGTGGGCAATGGCCCAAATCCCCTCATATGAATCCCTACCCGATCGATCTAGGAATCCTTGGTCTGGTCATGTTGATTATACATTTATAATTAATATGTGTAACAGCGCCATCTATCGGCAAAGTTGCGAACTAATATTATCGGGTTTAGTATATACATGCACACGGTTATGTCGTTTGTTAGTTACACACGGGAGTACCGTCAGCAGTTTACAACAGTGAAGTACTCCAATGTCATAAAACGCGATAAAATATAGTTATTTCATAATAAACATAGCTAAATAGCCTGATAAACGGTAAGATGATGTTTTATTTCGTTCCGAATGAGGACCAGAGTAGATTTTTGCGGAGGGAGCCATTTCAATATATTAATGAATAATAGATCAATTTATAAGTACTGTGTAATAAGACATAAGCAACATTTTAGTCGTTTGAATAAAAAAAAAATCCTTTTTTTAGTATTCAATTCTACAAGCGGAAGTGATTTGGAAGTCAATGTCTATTGCTATCAACAGATTCATCGCTCAGGCCGGACGTTATTTACATGAATATTTATGAGACTTATGTTTCTTTATAAATTGCTCCCGTTTGTTGGACAAGTTGACATTTGTAAGCCGAAAAAAAATGTAGACAAAATGCTTTCTTCGAAAAAAAATTGTTCTCTTGCTTTAATTCTTTTGTACTGTAGTAATTGTTTCAGCTGTTTTCACATTTAATAGGTCTCTGTTGCCGGAATCCGTCTAGGTACCAACGCAGCGCCTGTCCCAGCCGACAACAGATACTGCTCAGACTTTACAATGCTCTGGTTTGAAAGGCGCTGTAGCTAGTGAAATTACAAGGATTAGATCTAATGTCTCAATGCGACGGGCACAATATGGTGCTATGTATATCATCCTAACTAGCGCCATGTCGTTATGGATAGGTTATTTCTTACCTGCAGGAGAACGTCTTCCTCATTTATCTCATTTAACATAGTTTAATGGGCGATCGTAATTTATAATTAGTACTTTTTAATAATATAAATAATTTTTTTTTCTTATATATTCTTTGTAGTCGGCTACTAAACCGTAATTAGTTTCACTATCGCGAATTACACAGGGTGGACAAACAGCTCCCCGCGGTATCTCCAGCGCACATTTCCCGCCTTATAAAATTTAATTAGTCGGACGGCTAAACGCAAACGAACTCGAACGTTGTCACGCATAACTCCGTGACTTTAATGGCGATTAGCGAAAAATTAAACTGGAACTGTGTTGCGGACGTCGCTGTACCCGAAACCCTCCCCTCAATCGCCAACATCAACTTTCGTAATCTCTTCCAAGGATATAGTCAAGTGTACTGCTATCAAGCATCTACACTAGTTCAGATACGTCGATCAACCCCCAGTCCCTCGACCAACTCCTACGTGGTGAAGTCAGTGGGAATCGAACCTGCGCCAAGAGTTCTATTAGTAAGTTTCTGTAATGAAAGCCGTGCATAAGAAACACCACAGCATCTAGATGTAGATCTCTGTTGGCAGAGACCGTCTTAGTACCATCGCAGTTGCTACTGCAGCCAATAAACAGTAGTGTACAAACTTTATTGTGTTCCGGTCCTAAGGGCGCTATACCTAATGAAATTGTTGGGGTTAAAAGACATCGTCTTATGACTCAAGGCTACAAGCATAATATAGTCCAGGGTATGTTGTCTTAACTAACGCTATCTTATTATCATATTACCGCTCGTTTTTTTTGGTCATATAAAAAAAATTGTTTGATGCCGTTGTATATACAGACATAACAAGTATCTAAGTAAGAAAGTCGATAAGTAACATTCTGGATAAATTAAAGTAGTAACTGGAAATGTTCAATCCATAGAGAATGGATTGAGGAAGTAAAGGCGACCAAAGAACGTTTTATAAATGGTTTATCCAAGTGATAAACATGAAGTGATTAAGTATTCTGGTAAAGCATTGGAACCTATACACGAACAGTTGTACAGAATTGATTTGAGCTGTGTTATTAGGTGTCGGAAGCAAAAACTCACTTTCGCTTCGAGAAGTTTTTGTTAATTAAGAAAGTTGGTGCTGAGTGTTCGTGTTAAATGGAGCCACGAATAATTTAACGGGCCGCGGGAACAAGGATCCGTCGGATAACCTTTAGTTCATTGGACAGGTTAAAGCCATGTTTGACTGTTACTATTACTAACTACAACGTAACATATTAACAACGCCTTTATTTTACTCATTGTAGAGGCTTGAGATCTTCTCTCACAAGGCTAGTCTGTACCATCTACCACTTCGTGCAAATGGTATATCACACGTATCCGGAAGCTGTTCTTTGAAAGTGTAAGATTATTATTTATAATGTCTTCATTCACCGGAAGCTCTTTTAAACTTTGAGCCTGTGTTGTAAGCATAAGTTACCATATTGTTGCTTCGCTTTGAGATCTAATATTTAGTTTCGTAATTAAAAAACTTTTCTAGCTCTAAGCTGTTATAAACCTATAAAATAGATCAAAGCCGTCAGTCGTCTCAAAGTTAAGAACTTATTAATTGATCGCTCTCTAATTAGATTTTCTTCGGTAAGATATCTATAATAGTATTTTAAGTAATACACAATCTCATTGTTCTTTATAAGTATTCACAATTTCATAATTTTTTTTTATTTAAATTTTGGTCTCGTCATGTCCAGTACTGGACATTAGTCTACCCAAAAGAGGGCAATTGAAATCCTGATCACATGTAACAAACATGTTGGTGAGTACATTATTATATTACCTCCTTAGTCTTCTTTTATTACATGGAGATGTTATATGGAAATATTCTAACCTATATTACGAATATAATATTCAGTTTAACTTTTCAAAAATGATATCTTCTCCAAATTTAAAATCCCTTTCCCACATCGACGTTGACCCCATGAATTTTAGCTTGAGATTTAATCGAATTATCTCCACGGATACTTTCAGCTCTTAATTTCTCTTGTAATTAAAGTGTATATTTTATGTTTGTTTTCACATCTCAGAGCGCAGCGTGTGCAGTATTAATTTATTGTACAGTTTATTTTATACAAGAAAGCATTGGTCTAATGTAGAGAGCTGATTCTTCAGAAAATGAGACGCTATTTAAGATGTTGAAAAAAAAACAACATACTGCATAGAACTTTAAAATATTGCGTAATGTTAGAGCAAGTCATACTCTTTTCATACTAAAAACTAGTACCTGTTAAGGGTATTAAGCTTTAGCATGCTCTAGCTTTTCCAGTATGAAACATTACGGATTCGGTAGATCCGGTACGAAAGATGTTAAGTATATAATTAGAATTATATACTTAACATCTTTAGTATCAAATCGACCTGCACAATGAAATAAAGTGCATACCATTCAATTGCTACATTATTGTGTTGACTGTAACACAGAATTTACTATTAAGTGGAAGTGCAGCTCGACTGGGCTTCTTCAAAATTTAGTAAAGGGAAGTCTTTTTCATTTACTAACTTTATTATTTAATTTTTTTCTATTCACCTTTCATCTTCCATTTATTTAAGTGTGAATCAAAGAAAAAATATTAAACACGAAACGAAGACGAAGTTAAACAATTTTCTGTTCTACAACAGGTTCGAAATAATAACTTTGCTCGAAATTTATTTGGAAACATTGTTGCGCGAGGCACTTTGGAAATATAATTAACAGTGAAGCAAAGCTGGGGAGCGGCTAGATAAAAGCTGCAAGCAAAACAAATTTCATTTTACGAAATAATGAACTAAATATTTACACGGCGCTCCTCGCTTCAATTAAATGCGGGGTGATGCGGAGTGCAATCTGTTTGCGGGTTCACGTTACCCAAAGCGTATAACTTCGTAATCCGTAGCGGACTTACGACTCTTTGTGTAGCTGTATAGGAACATCTACGAAGATTTCTGTTAACGCGTAGCGTCCGCTATGACGCGCTATTTTACCGCGTAGCGCCCTTTAAGACGTGTTCTTATACTGCGTAACGCCTTCACCACGCGTGCTTCTACTACGTCGTGTCCTCTTCCATATTCTATTTTCCTATGTAGCAGCCTTTACAAAGCGTTCGTTATCTGCGTAGCGCGTTCTACGACGTGTTCTGTTACTACGTAGCGTAATCTACAACGCGTTTGTTTACTGCATAGTGGTGTCTACGACACGTTATTTAAATGCGTAGCATCGTCTTAGTGATTTCTTTAACTGCGTAGCAGTACGCTCTACGCTACCAGGTCAAGAACTGTGCGTAGCCGTACGTCTACTAATATCAATCCATCACACGTGCCGGTATTTCATGCGCAGTGACCATAGCGTTTAATTTCAAGCGACATTTATGCAAATCATTACACGAGACGAGCCCGGGCGCGCCGCCCGCGGGCCCACAAATCTCCATTCACAGCGTCTGGTTTTAATGTGAAATTGTTGAGCGAATTAATGGGCGACTGATGTCTGTTGCAAATGGAAACGTGCCACATTGCTCTGTCAACTATACTAGTCGCATTTTTAATGCAACATCCACTCAATACAATGACATGTTGAAACTGTGCAAACATACCCACAACAATAAATAAAAACTGAAAGAAAAATCACAGAATTAAAAATTATTACCAAATACATTAGTTCAATTCTCTTAGTATTGATAAATATTTGGAAATAATCGTTAATGTATTTTAATTTTACAGCTTTATACAAATTCTTACTCTACTGGAAATGGAGAGTAATCTCGGCACTCTGTATATATGAAGCTGCGAGCGAAGACTGACATTCGAGATCAGAGTAATGAGCACCGTCGGGAATAATTCGAAACGCGTCACAGAAAATTACACGCATTTAAAAAAAATGTTTCAAGCATTTACTTTTAGTTGCAGTAATTTTTCAGTACCTGTATGTATAAAAAAAAAGATTATTTTTTATGGAGAAAAGCGTAAATCGCTGGCCAAGTGCATGCCTACTTAAAGCTTTGTTATTAAAACGTCAATATTTCTATCCGGCTTCACTCAAACTGAGCTTGAGCTTGAATGAAAACTTTAAATTGTAAGATATTAAGCAATTGCTCAAGTTCATGTCACACACGAAACGAGCTTTATTCAGTATATTAACATTTATTAAAACTTTGATGGAACAATTTGCATTTTAACGTCTGAAGTTAGTACTTCGCGATCAGGACAAACTACTTCGGATCAGTTTTACATTTACACGCGGTAAAGTTTTGCTTAACTTAACTTGATTGTTAAATGTGTAATACAACTTATGTCGCTTTTAAGATATTTCATATCATAATCGCCTTTATTATTTTAACCTATCGTTCTATAAATCAATTCAGGTTTAGGTACAGTCTAGAGAACACATCAAATCCTTAACCGTTTGATTTATGAAACAGCTAACTGCTTGTTAGATAGTGTTTTTTTTTTATCTGGTTGATAAGATTTATATTGTAAATCTGACACTTAAAGTTAAGTGTCCGTTTAATAAAATAAATTAGCGATTTTCTACATTGTTCTGATTTAACTTGTAACTTATGTATTTACCTATTTCAACACCATTCGAAGTATTACAACTTCATCAGTATGTTTTCTTTTGGGAATTTTATATAAAAAAAGTTTTATATAAAATCCTCTTAAACCTTTTTAGTGTTAGCTGTAGAACTAATGAGTTTTGTTTTCCATTTATAAGGTTATTAAATTATTTTTCCATAAATATTTTACCAGTAGATCATTTTGGAGACCTTACCTAACCTCTACTCCTAAACCATTATGAAATTTTAATGCTATGGCTTTTTTGTCACAGAACAAAAGATAATTAAATATAAGTAACTTAGACGAGAACAGTGGTGTAAGGGTTCTCGCAGAACAACTCACGGGACCCAAGCCAACCTCACCTGCTCGTGGTGCACTCTGCTAAACGACAACCGAGGATTTGGCTCCCACCAACCCGCATTGGGCCAGCGTGGTGGGAAATGGCTCTAACCCCATCGTATGAGTCCCTACCTGATTAATGTGGGAATCTTTGGGGGAGGCCTATGTCCAGCAGATAGAGGTCCATCGGCTAATGATGATAAGACGAGAACTTAGACTTTTTCTTGAGAATTAAATGGAAATGAAAAAACTTAGATTATTATTTGCATAGTATAAAGAGGCTGCAACTTTTCTCAATCTCTTCCTTTGCTGTTTTCCTCAACCATAACCCCTTCATCCCGATGAAGTATTTACAACATCATAGTATTCATTGGAAATCTATATTCAATATATATAATTGCCGACAAATTATCCTTAAATACAATCGCCGTCATAACACCGAAGTAAGTAACGGAATAACAATGAATTAATAATGTTTGTACAGCCTTCCGTCAGAAGTCAGTAACCGGAAGTAATGGGCTGAATGTTTGTTCTAAAATTACAGGTCATACACTAGGAATGAACCGTAATTTGCTGCGGTTTAAAACTTAGTTGTTTATTGAAACATTTCTAGTAATAAATAGCTTTTTTCTAGAGTGAAGACTTTAAAGTTTATTTAATAAAAGCTTAAGAAGAGATAACGTCCAACTGTCCAGCTCCAGCTGAAAATCAGCGCTGTAATGTTTGCTGCCGCGTGTCTTTGTGCTGGGCGTCGTTTTGACGGTATAAAATGTCTGATCTTATATATTTCAAGTTTATACTATTGTTTATATATATTTTCTTTCTTTCTTTAAACATCGGAAAAATGGTTGCTTATTTACAAGGGATACAAACAACACAACAAAACTAGGGGGTGTAAGGAGTTCCGCGCAACATATCACGGGACCCAAACCAATCTCACTTGCTCGTGAAGCATCCTGCTAATCAAAAAACGATGTTCTGGTTCGCACCAACCCGCCATGGGCTATGTGGTGGGAAATGACCCAATCCCCCCACATGAACTTCTACATACGACAACCCCTAGTGACCAGCGGTACTGGAGGTCATACTGACTGTATGTGGAGACCTTTGGGGAAAGCCTATGTCCAGCAGTGGACGTGAATCGACTGTTGATGATGATGATGATGATACAAACACGAGTTTAGAAGTGGGTGATAAAAGTTTTTTCTATATATACATATACATGTACTAGTTGTTCTCCGCTCACTTTGCTAACTTTAACACCCCGCAACTCCCTTTGGGGATAGAATTTCGTAAAGTCCATTCCTAACTTACCTCTAAATGTCAGAAGAAATATATTTTGCTTATTTTAAGTGTTTACGTCTAATAGTGTCGAAGATCTCCTGATGAGATTGTCCGTCTCACTTTCTCATTGATCTCATAGGTTACATGGTCTTTCTTTCAGTATACAATGTATGAAACAAACCTGACACATTTATTACAATTTTGTAAGGAATTTGTTGCTGTACTAATGTATAGTATACGTTATATTGTTGGTGAATATCCATTTGTTGTAGATTTTATTTCTCTAGGGTATAGAGTGAACATTTCTCCTCTTCTCGTCTCTTCTAATCGTATCACTTTATGGGACGAAACGGTGACGGTGCTAGATAGGATGACACACAGTACCAGATTGCGCTCGCTGTCTCGACATATAAGTGATTAAGACGTTACTCCAGTAATTTTACTGGAACGCTTCAAACCGGAACTCGGTTTATCGGCGGATATAGAAGCTGCGGTGCTACGTAGACGGTCTCCGGCACCAGAGACTTACCATCATTAAAGATACCACTGAATGTCTTGTTTGTGGTATTATTAAATTACCTAAAAATTTATAATATATGTTTCCGTTAAGTGTCTTAGACTATGAAATAGCAAAGAGTAAACCGTAATTACCTGTAACAAGTATTGAAACAGCCGCGTGCTGTTCCGCGTTATTATCGGCCCGGAGTGATGCCTTGCGGGGACGGCAGCCATCCATTATGTCTCCATCCGATAGACATTTCAATTACTTGAAGCAACGAAATTAACTTCAACCCCAGGGCATGCGGAATATAATGCAGAAAAACAAAATTACGTGTTAAAATATTTATTTTATCATATTATTCTTTTATAAGCGTGGTAAATGTATTTGGCTTAAACCAAAAGTTATTCGCTGACGTTTATCCGGTTTGCGAGCGCTGTGGCTTAATTTATTGTATAGCATGGAGAAGGGTTTCATTATCTTCTATCCCAAGACGATAGACTGTAGACGTAGTGGTGGAAAACTCTTCACAAATTAGACATACCATCTGGTGAAGATCGCGAAAAACTGCTAGATGTGGAAAGCGTAAGACCGATTGGACTGTAGGTCTTTGTGGAAAGTCTATACCCATCAGCGGGTGAAATACCCTTATCGTAAATAACTTTTAGTAAACATTTTACTAATTCGCAGCTTTAAATCCTCTTGGTAGGGTTGCATTGTGGAATAAAAAATAATACCCTGGGTAATTTAGTTGTCGATTTCAACACATTGCCAAGGACCTTAGGTGCACCTACTGCACTTAAGTGCTTCTACAATAAAGTTTAATGCATCCTATTTACTAGACTAGGTTTAGGCTCAACTTTATGCTACAGCAAACATGAGACCATTTCGTGTTATTTCTACCAAACGATGCTGTAACTAATGAAATCACTTAGGCAATGAGACTTAATATCTTGTGGTAAGTGGTGATAATGATAATGGACAGACGTGGTAATTTACCAAGTAATCATAGTACTCATCACTAAAATTGTATCTAACAAATATTTTATAATACGAAACAGTGAAGTGGTACCTGTCCACCGCAGTGTCAACAGTGTCAGCTGATGAATTGAGCTCGAGGTCTATTCAAACTGATACTCCCCATGATTAATGTTCGTTACGGTTTAAAATGTACAACCTTCAACACGCCATCCGCCCCCACGCAAAGAATGAAGTATGATTCGATTATTTTAAGGTATAGACACTGACATATATGACCTTTTTCAGGTCCTTTTTTTCCTCTAACCAGTCCTTAATTTCTTCATGGTCTATCATAGCCTTTTTTATTCTACTAAGCGGCGAAACGAGTGGGACCTTCACTTGATAGTACATGATACCTCTGCCCATAAGGATATGACGCTCGATAGCAGAGAGGAGATGAGTCGTTACCCCTGTAATTTCACTCATAACTCCCTTCAAACCGGAACATAGTGATGTTTGCACAATACTGTTTATCGGGTGCAATAGGAGCTGCGGTAATCCTAACTAGACGGTCTCCGGAAACAGAGACTTATGATCAATAGTTTACCCGTTTTAAACAAAAAAAACAGTCACATAGTATTAAAGACAGTACTAACCGTAAATTACTTTATTTTGTAGCCGAGATGAGATAGAGTATAAAATATATGAAATACAAGACTGACCAGCTGAACGAGGTCACGGACACCTATGTACTACGATATTTATATTTGATACAATATTTTAAACTCACTCATCTCTAACTCTTTAGAAGTAGTTTCCTCAATGGCAAGAGTTTTATGTCCTTTGTGATACCTTGCTTCATATGATGTCTTTCTACTGGCTACCTTTAAACCTAGTCCGGCTATAAGTTCTGTTACAAATAAAAATGCATTTTTTTTATAATGAATTAATGTAATGTTATTAAAATGTATACCTACATATTTATTAGACGCGGCAGAGAATTAAAAACAATATTCTATTGGAAATGGCCACCTTCGGCTTTTAATCTGTTAGGCCACGTATCACGAATCTGGATTTACGCGCTGGTTCCAAGGGTATTTCCACCACCGCCACTGCTTGCTGCTTGCTACAAAGATGTCCATCAGGTGGGATCATAGTCAAGCACTAATGTTGACGTTTAAAAAAATATAAGTGTTTATGACCTCTTTCAGCCGGTCGGTCCAATACGTTTGTACTTGGTGGTTATGGCCTTATTGTGATAAGCACCATATAATATAGGATCTGCAAAACATATCTGATCTATTCTTCACAATAACTTACGTTAGCTTTTTTAGAGATTTAAGTAAATAAATCAAGTCACGTGTATACGTAGCTTTTGAACATATGTGTCCCATACATTACATGAACTGAAACAGCCTGCCCCGAAAATGTGATCTCTACGATAAGGCTTTACAAACTGAACGTACAGTTCCGCCGGTTTACAATTTTGTACTTTGTTGAAAAAAAAAAATACAAGTAAAACGCCGCGACGGTTTGAATAACTTTACTTTAAGCTCTCGTGCATGTATATTAAGCAGATATTGACTTTAGGATCCATCTGTATACATATAAGAGATTTCCATCTATGCAGAGACTCATCACGGTATATTCGGAATCATAAAGCCTAGAAACTTGAAATTTGGTAAGAATATACCTTTTTTGTTTTGGGGAGGAAATCTTCGAAAGATACCCTGCTTCTGGGGGGAAGTCAGGGTTATGTGAGATTTTTACTCACTAAAACCCCCTCGGTGCTCTGCATCAGTGCATTCGGAGAGGCTCCGGGATCTCGTATAGAACGCACCGGTGCCTCTCTACACTTTGTGTTAACACATCTTTGAGGAGGGGCTTAACCCTCCTAGGCTGTACCACACAGATTCGCATGTTGAGCGATAACGGCCCCCACCCTCAAGCCTGCGAAACTCCTAAGCTCTTTTAGTCGCCTTCTACGACAGGCAGGGCTTACCCTAGTCTTATTCTCACTAGCCCGAGACTACAGGGCTGACGGGCTGGTGCGACCATTACTACCGCCCCGTCGTCTTCTCCGAGCGAAATCAATTCTCTCCCGATCCCGTTCGACGGCCTCCTTCTGTACCATTAGGGCTTCAAAGAAGAAGATCAATCCTGCCCATGCACTTTTGCTCTTCATCGAAGCGGCTACTGCTACTGGCAGCGAAAGATCGTGTCCGATCCTGTTAACCAGGCTTTGTCGCTCGGACTCCCACACAGGGCATTCAGCGAGCGTATGCTGCGCGGTATCCTGGTCTCCGCCACTGGTAGGAATATACCTACTGTCCATTACACTTCAGCTATGAACAGATTTTATGAAATATTACTCCCAAGGGGGGCTGGGGAGGGCATTAATAAAAGGCAAAGGTCTAGGAGACAGAGGGTTGACGTCAGGCGGAAATATTTCTGACAAATTTCAAATGTAATATTATATAAGGACAAAATAACAGCTAGTACTAATATGTTAATATTTAAATAAATAATTTTCAGTTTAATCAGGGGTACATCAGATTCAGTGACTGTTTTTATATACACTAAACCACCAGCCCTGGACTGTAATATTCTTTGGACATAAATAAGTAAACTTGAAACAAGTTAATCGTTTTAACGAGTACCGGCTTACGTTTTAAACTTTATTAAAATCCGAATGTCGTTTCACTGCTGACCTGGAAGTAGGCGGAAATAGTGGGAATTATTAACATCTCGCTTAACTTTCAACGAGCTTTTTGATGAGGAGCCACTTTGACGAACTGCTCTTAAATACTGTGAAATGATCTTCACATAATATAAATAATAAGGAACTTTCAAAACAGTCTAAAGTATTTTTTTATAATATATATTACATCAAAACTTTCTCTAATAATTTCTATATCAATTAAAATAAAGGAACAACCCCTTAGCTATCCCGCTACCGGGGTTAGGTTTCTCTAAAAAAAAATTGAGATTAAATTATTTTTCACTCTGGCCTAGTGCGAGTTGATCAAAAAGTAAAATTAATTAATAATTATTATTTACGTAACAAGGAGTTTTCAAATAACCCAACAGATGGCGCCACCATGCACCGTAGATCACGCTATCGTTTATCATAGCGCGAATGCTTATGAGGGTCGTACGTCTTTGTGTATTCTACCTGCTGTTAACTGTTCATTACAGAATATACAATTGTATCCACCCACTGGATCTCTGTAATTCCAGGACTCTGGTCACTAACTCGTCATGGAGTATACAATTGTATCCATTAATTGGATCTATGTAATACTAAAAATTGAGACAGTAGCCTATCACGAAGTATACAACTGTATTTATTTACTGGATCTTCGTGATGTCAAGAATCAAGAATCGAGACAGTTCATATCACAAAGTATTCAACTGGATCTCTCTGGATCCTCGCAATACTGTTGTACTTAGTAACTCACTCTGTACTTTGAATCGCTCTGCTCGTCGCTAACCTTCACTAGTTGGAGAGGCACTTTAAGAAGAAAAAGCTCGTCATCAATATAATGCTGATACTGCTGCGTCCGTTGTCATTTACCAAACACCTCGGTTTCCACCACAGGGAATTTTACAATACAATATTATAAACATTTAAGTTTTAATATAAAAATAGTTTAACCTTTAAGCACTAAGCTGGGTTAATTTTATTATACCATAATTATTAGTGTTAAAAATAATTAAAAAAATCTATATGTATATATACTTCATACCTAGGAATTGATTGACCGATTACGAGATCCTCGAAACGATTTCACGTAAACATTTAAAATTTGGAAGAGATATTCCTTCCGACGTTTGGAGGTCATCTAAGAATTTATTAATTTGTTTCCTTGTAGGGTGCTCCGGGGGTGTTCAGTCAAACGGTCAAACTCTGTCAAACGGTATATCGTATAGTTTTATAGAAAGATTTCTATAAAACTATACGATATACCGTTTGACAGACGATTGCTATCAAATGTATTGTATAATAAGATTATGAGTGACACGTTGTGTATATATTCAAACATAGTATACAATAACTATATATAGAACCCAACGAACCAACTACAGACGTTAATGTGAACTGTCATATTAACTGAGATTGATATGAACGTTTCCAAAACAAACATTCAAAGCAGTTCAAGAATTAATAATATTATAGTGTTATTAACTTGAATATATAATATATATATATATATATATATAATAGTGTTGGGAGGCCTTCCACAATGTAGACCGACGATCTGGTGTGAATCGCGGGAAACCACAGGAGGCGAGCAACGCGGGACAGATCGATGTGGAGATCTTCAGGGAAGGCCTATGTCCAGAAGTAGGCGTCTATCGGCCGATGATAATGATGATGATATATATACCTGTTGTGGAATATATTTTTAATAAGATGACATAGATGTTCACACTCTTTAATCCTAGCCGCACACTGCCTTTGTCCACCTCCACTTATGATGGTATTAACATATAACCTCTTCTTATAATATTTATGTACTGCCCTCTACAATAACCATCCGATGTTGAATCAGTGATAAATAGTTAATATTAATTGGTTATATAAATAGAAATATATATAGTTTTTGTATATAGGCTTTCCCCAGAGATCTCTACGTCGATCGGTCCAGCGCTACGGTGTTTCCAGCTCCTTGCCAACGTCCGTCATATTCAGCATGGCATCCAGTACCGCCGTGTACCAGGGGTAGTCGTTTATAGATCGATTTGGGCATTTCCCACCAAGCTGTGTCAATGCGGGTTGGTGGGAGCCAGAGCCGAGTTTGTTGATTAGCAGGGTGTAACAAGCAGGCGAGGTTTGCTTGGATCCCGTGAGAAGTTATGCGGGAACCCTTTACATCCCTTGTGTTGTGTAATCAAAATGTGTTTGATTATAGACAAATTTCAAAATATGATTTGTATGTATCGGTATTAGGAAACTGTCCACTGAAAGCGGATTAATCTGTCAAAATGCTGAAAAACACACCGACCGGATGTCCGTTGAAAACGCTCCAATTAAATGGCTGAAATTGGCTCGGCTTAGAGCGACCTAAATACTGAAACAATTAAGTGGACAAGTCGCCCGTTAAGATAGATTTTATTCTCGTATTTCTATTGTATAGAGGTAAAGCGAGTTAAGTTACGGTGGTAAGTAAAAAACTCTGTCCATAACCAAAAGGTTTTTTTTATAAGTAAGTGATACGCCTGCCCATTACACCATGGCGTTAGAATGATACCATTCACGGTATATATACACCATACCGGGACAATGAGGTGCTGTGCCTGACGACAGAAGATGTAAAGTCTCGTTACCCCAGTAATTTCGCTAGGTACATACTAGAACACAGTAATGTTTGCACACAATTGTTTGTCGATTGCAATAGGACCTACTTACCTAATACCTACCTTTTTTGATTTCGGTGAGAAAATGTTGGAAAGATACCTTACCTCTGGAAGAAAGAGTTATGTGAAACACCCACTAAAATCCCCTCGGTGGTCTGTGTCAGTGCATTAAGAAGGGGCTCCAGGATCTCGTACGGAATGCACCCGTGCCCCCGTGTTAAATATTTTTATATCATTTAACTACTACCCGCTCTATCGTTACAAGTTCTTTGTATACAAAAGCAGTAAGACTGGCAGTAATTTCAGCTGATGGTAAAGATTCTTCTTTATATATAATAAAGCGTATAATTTGATGTTAAGTCTTCTCGTGGTTCTTTCTTCTAGTGAAAAGGAACGAATAATTCCGATGAAAATAATTTATCAGAAGTAAATTAACATGAACGTTAGGGGTGGCGGAATTGCTGGCTCAAAGTTTCCCGTGTCGCCGGCGTATGGACATTCTAGTAATTATAAAGTGTAACGAAAGCTCTCTTCATAATTAAAAAAAATCGGAAATTAATATCTCTTATCTATATGGAGAGCGGAGAAGAACAAATGTTTCATTAATATATGTCATTAATGAAAAAACGATCGTAAATCATCTCAATAAATCGGCGTGTTTCCGACGGAAGTCCACTGTAGCTGATGAGAATATTGAGATGAGATAATTAATATACTGTATATCTATTCGGTGTGATGCTGGTAGACGTATCAATTATCGATCTTTAGAATAACTGGACTGATAGTGACGGAAGTTTCCCTAGTATGTAACTTAGTCCATACCATATAATTATATAAGATTGCTGTTCGTGTAATATTAGTATATATATGAGGAATATTTTTTTATTAATGTATAATAAGATTATTTGGGTTCTAACTTAACTTTTGAAATGGTGGGGTTAAAAATGGCGGAGGATATTTTACACAGACTCTGGGAAGGACTAAATACAGTCGAGTTAGAAGCAGCAATTGTGTTTCAAAATAAAGCCTCGCGATCTGTTTTCACTTTAGAGACGACTATCAAAAGGGTTTCAGCGGGTGAATACAACCCCAACTTCCTCTTAAAGAATGGGTATGGATTTGTTACAGAAAAAGCTTCCTTCTCATCTTTAGCCGATAACGTCCGCTATACATAGGCCTCCCATAAAGATTTCCACATCGATCGTGTAGGGATGCATATGGGAGGATTTGAGCTTTTCCCACCACGCTGGCTCGACGCGGGTGGGAAATGGCCCCAAACCCCAAAAGCTTAAATTAATTTAATCCCAACGATGAGTTTATATTACACCTTTTTGTTTAAGCTACCCCGCGTGCTCATTCCTGGCGATATATAACCAAGCCCCGGCTTTATTATACTTCACCCGCCGAACTCAATAATTCTCAAATGGCCATAAAGGAAAGAAGTTGTAATAAAGTACTCTATTTGAATTTATGACGTAATATCTGCGGCGGCACCGCCCGGGAGCGCACCCCGCTACCGCTGCTGGCTGCCGACCCACTTACCTTGAATGTGCTCCGACCAGCCCAATGTTTCCATCACGAAACGGAGAACAAGCGGATCATTAACAATCTGCCTCTGAATCGAATACTGGTCGCAGTTCTCCGTTGCTGTATACCGTATAGGTTAGGTACCAACCACCGCAGCGCCTATTGCAGCCGACAGTGCGAACATTACTGTGTTCCGGTTTGAAGGGCGCTGTAGATAGTGTAACTATATGAGTAATGACAATACAGCCCTGTAGTCGCGAGCTGGTAAGAATAGGACTGAAAGAGCCTCCAGGGTGAGGGCCTTTATCGCACAAGAAGCGAACCTGCGTGGGTACATCGGTGCATTATATAAGTGATCTCGGAGCTTCTCCGAATACACCGATGCAGACCACCGACGAGGTTTTAGTGAGTAAAAATCTGACAACCTTGACTTGCTCCCCAGAAGCAGGATGTCTTTCAAAGATTTTCCACCGGAAACCAAAAACGAAAAGGGTAACGAGATTAAACATTTTATGACTCTACGAGAAAAATTTGGTGGATTATATAATAGCGAACTAGCTCCACAGGCAGGCGCGTATCACTTAACATCAGGTGAACGTCCCCCACGCCTCGTCACTTAATTTAATAAAAAAAATCTTTGTTTTCATGATAATATCTTATGGTAACATTACTGCACACAGATGACGTGTATGGTATACATACCACACCCGAGCACTGCTTATCTATACATAAAAATAAAGTTACCAGATTAAGTCCAGCATTTTTTTTTTTAGTGCGGTGGTACATATTCGGTTTCTGATAACAATGACCTAACACCAGTCGATTTAGCGTCTTGAGAATTATTGACATCGGTTTATGGAGCAAGAGCATGCAGTGCTTATTTGTCTATACGAAGCGGAGGCTTCTAGTAATAGTGGCCAACTACACGGCGCCGTGTGATCCATAAATTATACTTTATGTTCTGTGCTCTTCGAAGTACAGGACGCACCGGATAATAACACTTCCCAAATTTATAACACAATATTTATGAAAATATTGTTTTAATATTTTTTATTTATTATTAATAACAAACGCTATATTAAGACAATTTATACAAAATAAATAATTAAATATTAACATCGATCCTTAAGATTGTGCGACTACATTTGATACAACATAGTGTATCTTGTAGTCCGAAAAATACTCTATCGTTATATTTAACCGCCTCCGTGGTGTAGCAAGTAACTACTTGCCTATTACTACAAAAGTCCTTGGTTCGATTACGTAGCCATGTGTTGAGGAGCTTAGCTGGTGGTAAAGGTACTCGAATTTAAATATACAGTTAACATACAGATAAATCTGCCTCTATAACAGCATTCCTGTCTTACAGCCGACTTTATTACTTTATTTATCCGTGCTGTTTAATTTTAAAAGAGTAAAGGGAGTAGATTTCAAGTCTCTCTTCCATGGAATCATGAAAGACCGAGGAAATATTGAAGGTAGATGTAGGAAACAGAAAATATAGTAGATGATGATTAACATGATAATTCCATTTAATATGTAAATAAATTTTAGTAGACAACTTAGAGGCCTATGTCCAGCAGTGGATGTATATAGGCTGATGATGGGTCAACTTAGAGCACTTGTGCTGTATATCAAAATTGTACGTTGTATATATATATATAGTATATTATTAAGGATTTATTTAGAAAAAGAAAACGGAAATAACCCTTCTATCTTTATCTATAACTTAGGACGATTACTTAGCATAGCACGTGTTAATCACTTATACTTATAAACTAACTACAGCCTTTTTGAAACGTTTAAATATACAGTAGCAGTAAAAAAAGTAACAGTAAATGTAACAGTAAAAAACATACATAGATATTACCTATAATATATGTCTTGTTCACTTAGTAATAACTTTAGCTACGGCGCTCTGCAAAGGCGATACAATTGTTTATTATTGCTAGATATAACGTAGGTCAATAGATGTATACCTTTATATCATCTCTTGTCTGGTTCATCACGTCACCCCCTGGGGTTTAAACGTAAGTCCAGCGTACACAGGTTAGATAGATTACATCCTTTGTGGCGGCCCGTGTTCCACTGTAGCCGACGAAAGCATCAAGCGAACACAAACCCAACCGGAAACAATTGCTTTGTATAATAGATTAAAAAAATTAAAAAATCTATACGTGTCTATAGATATATATATATATATATATATATTTGAAAATATGTTTTGTTTGCCAATCACGTGAAAACTAGTGAACGTATCCAGGAAAATGACTATTCGACGCGGAATAATTTGTAGATGATTATAGGATATTTATTTTAATTTCCTAGATATTTCATAATTTTATTTCTAATTAACTTTTATAAATCGCATTTCGTATTATGCGGTTGCTATGGTAACGGCAGCTATGAATAAAATAGTTGCATTTGCGGTTGCTCAAGAAATATATTGTATCACGGCTAGCAAAGCGGGCGCGTAACAGCTAGTATATATACTCGTATTATATATAGGACATATCCAGCGTTCCATTGACTCATCACCAGATATCGGAAAGTATTAGACGTAGACACTCCAAGTGTGGTCGAGACATTGCTTCAGCCGTTTACAGGTCAGGTAAGAAATGGATTTTATAGAAATTCTTCACCAAAGATATTTACAGGGGTATTACAGCAGGGAGGAACAGCTGGTATGTATACAGAAACTTTCTTTCCATGTTGCATTGACATACTAAGTTAATATAGAAATATACCATGTGTTATCATATAATTGCATATAATTGGTTACCATATTCCGTTGTAATATATTATCTACAATATGTTTCATTATCTGACGTGATGATTGATACGATCACGTGATGGTAAGTTATACGCCTGCCGATAATACCCTGGTGCTAGTTAGGATGATATACACAGCACAATATTGTGCTTCTCGCCTTCAGACGTAAGATGATAAGTCACGATACCTCACGAATTTCAGTAACTACAACGCCCTTGAAACCGGAACACGGTAATGTTTGCACACTAATGTTTGGCAGCAGAAACAGCCGTTTTGGTGTTACTCACCTAGGCGGTCTCTGGCAAAAGGGAACTACCAGATGAAGTCAGTAAATATACATTTATTAATGGCCGTTTTCTGCTCAGCATTTCTGCAAACAGTATCCGGTTTTAAGTATCTTATAGCAGTTTTCCAGTCCCCAGTCTCTTGTACTTGATAACGAAGATGTCGTTTACCGTGGCGCCATCACAACGTTCATGTTAAATCTGTTTAATACGTCGAGTGACGCGTTTGGTAAGGCGAACCTCCCGACAGGCGGGAGTGCCTGTCAGCGGAGGAGCGCTGTGCGGGGGCTCATGTCGCAGATCAACGGCTCCGTTTCCTTTGATCCTGTTATTGTGTGCCAGCTCGACGCGAGTACAATCCGTACGCAGGCGCCGCAGTAGCAGGTTAAAAGCGAACTTGATACTTTTTGAGCAGAAATTTCACTTCAGTAACAATTCCACTGTTCGATATTGAAATATATATATAGGGTGTCCCGTGGCAAATTTAGGATTTAAAAGTCGAATATTTTTCCAACGGTTGCGCGGGCGACCGGAGAGGGGTTATAATTTGGCGCGGCATTTATGCGGATTGGTCAGTCATGATGTCGAAGTGGACTGGTGTCTCTTTGTCAATGGAATAATTGAACGCAGTTTCTTTGAAAATTCTCGTGGAACAACGGCAACTGTTGGTGATGTCCATCGCTGCATTTTTGTACCGAAACAGAAAATCCATCTAACAGCTCTCACACGGTTTCAATGAGATAGCGCCACGCCTCACACAGCAAGAACCACCATGAGCCTCCTTCGCGAGATACACTCTCGAAAGATTCCGCGAGTGTGTACGTCGCGATGGAAAACATTTGGACGGAGTGATCTTCAAAAAACAAAATCCGCATGTCTCGTCTTTCTTTTCATGACAAATATATGTATATTCTGAAATAATAACATCCTTTAATGTAATTAAGAAATCTGTAGACGTCTGTCGGCTGATGATTATGATATGTATATATGTGTAAGAGGGGTGTCTTCACTATCAACACTGTTCTCGACTCATGGTTGTTTATCCAAACGGTTAACTTATTATTATTTACACAGTGGCACCGCGAAATTAACGAATCACATAAACAAACACACTATCAGAATTATTACACAGTTCTACAGATCCGTCCGTCTCGCGAGCCACGAACAAACTGAAAGTACCCTCGCTCGATTCATGACGATGTCAGCGCTGCAAGCCATTCGACTATTACAGCTTATCTAACATTGGGCGCGTGGACCTGGATCCACAGCCTGTTTATAAAAGGAGTACTACTTGTAGTGTAGTTATCCGACGGCGGAATATTTGTGTGTCTGGTTATTGTTTGCTCTGGCGAATCTACTCGGTCGTCGAGGGCGGGCGAGGGCCCGTTCCCCGACCACCTTCGCCTGTATCGGAATCTCTGGGCGGTGAGAACCGCCCCTGATCGCGGGTGTACTTAGTGTACGCGGTGTGTGAGTACCTGTGGCGCCGCGTTCTGAAGCGAGGGCGGCGTGATGCAGAGATTCGGACCGTGTTGGTTGTGTCCGAAGTGTGTGTGGTGACGTGGGTGTTGTCGGTGGCTGTGGATTCGTCGTGTGTGGTGTGAGGGACCCCTGGGGATGACGGGATTAGCGCATGCCGTGGTCTGCGCTTGTTGGTCTTGGGGTTTGAGGACGGCTCGTAGTCGGCCGCTTTGGGCACCAGAGGGTTCGGGTGGGTCGACGCCTTGACGAAAAATGATTCGGAAAACTCTCTGAAGTGTTCCGCGATAGTCGGGAGTTTGAGGTCGCTGTGGAGGTCCACATTGCGCTGGTACCATTCGGCACCGGTTGCGATGCGGGTGAAGCGGTTTTGAATAACCTGCAGGGGTTTGAGGCGTGCTTCGGAGGAGTAAGCGAAGACTACACTGGCGTAAGACATTATGGGTCTTACGCACACCTTGTAGAGGTGAAGCTTGTGCCTGAGAGAGAGCTTGCTCTTTGTGCACAGCAGGGGGTATAGCTTGCCCAGCACTTGGGTCGCTTTGTTTCTCGCCCCGCGAATATGGGCGATAAAATTGAGCCTGGCGTCGAGCGTCACGCCCAGGTATTTGACCGAGTCCCCCCATGGGATGGACTGGCCGAAGAGTGATATCTGGCCACGATTGTGGCCTTTTAGGACCGACTTCCAGTGAAGGGTTAAGGGCTTTCGATGAGTGAAGTGGATGGCTTCACTTTTCTCCGGGTTTACGTCGATTCGCCACTTCCGGAACCACTCGCCTAGACGAGTGGTCGCCTTCTGTAAGCGACTCGTTATAACACCCGGAGCTCTGCCCGAGTGGTAGAGAGCGGTGTCATCCGCGAAAAGAGCGAGGCTGACGTATCGGTCTTTGGGAATGTCGCTCGTGTAGAGCGAGAAGAGTAGCGGGGAGAGGCAAGAGCCTTGGGGGACGCCAGCTTGGATCGGCCGGATCGAGGAAAGAGCGTGCTCGACGCGGAAGCGGAAAGAGCGGTTCGAGAGGTAGGCTCGAACGATGGTGACGAGTCGGTCTGGCACTTTGTGAGCGTAGAGCTTGTATAACAAGCCCTCGTGCCAGACTTTGTCGAACGCCTGCGCGACGTCGAATTGGACGGCGCAGGTGTCGATCGGACGCTTGTGCTTGAAGCCGGCTAAGATGTGTTCCGTCAGTCTGAGGACTTGTTGAACGCAAGAGTGGCTATTCCTGAACCCGAACTGTTCATCGGGGAGAAGCTTGTTTTCAGTGGTGAAGTGGCGGAGACGCTCTAATATGATGCGCTCGTAGACTTTGCCTAAGGTGTTTAATAGGCTGATCGGGCGATAGCTGTCGGGTAGGTTCCTCGGCTTCCCCGGCTTCGGAATACCTATCACTACGGCCTCTTTCCAGGTGTCTGGGAAGGAGCAGTCGGTTAATAGAGCGTTAAAGATGGCCACTAGCAGGCCGATGATCGGAGGCGGAAGACTTTTCACCACTCTATTGGGAATGTTGTCGGAGCCAGGGGCTGATTTGGCTTTCAGCCTCTTGATGATGTCAACGACCTCACCGGGGGAGACCGGTTTAAGGGGGGGACCTTCTGGTGGGAGGGTTGCTCTACGGCGCACCTCGTCCTCGACCAATTTGAGGTGAGCGGGGTCCACTGGTGTGTTTGAGGGAGTGCACTGGCTCTCTAGACTGTCGGCAAGACACTCGGCTTTATCGGCATCCTCCAACGCAAGGGAGGAACCTCTCATTACGAGGGGAGGCATACGGGCCACGTTCTCCGCTTTGAGACTGCGGGCCAGACGCCAGAAAGTGGCGTCCGAAGGCTCCAATCGCACTGAAAGTACCCACTGCGCACGCGCTTTATATAGTGTAGTGAAGTAGTGTCGGTGGCGGAGGCAGCGTTGTAGCAGATGTTTGTCTGTCGAACGTGTGACGTCACATTTGTACAGTAAATCGAATTTTTGTTATTCACATATTTATTTTTAACTATATAAAATATTGGCGCCGATGTATATATATATATATATATATATATGTCTTTTTGAACTTTTCAACGATTCTTATTAAAAAATTACAGCTTGAAGTAAACAGTTGGTGTTTCACAGCTTAAAATAAATATATATTTTTTTTATTCTACAAAGCGACTACACGAGCGGGCCGTTCGCCTGATGGTAAGTGACAAGTCTGCTTATATCAACGTGGCATTGGTTAGGATCCTATAGACTGCACCAAATTGTGCTCGTCGCCTGCAACGTAAGATGTTGAAACATTACCTCAGTAATTTCACTATTTACAGCGACCTCCAACCTGGAGCACAGTACTATTTACATTACTGTATGTCGGCTGCGATAGGAGCTGCGGTGGTACCTACCAAGACGGTCTCCGGCAACAGAGACCTATCACCACCAAACATCATTTATCCAAGTTCTGTAGTTATAGTGCACTTTAAATTTGTCGCATGAAAAGAAAATAAAGTTAAAGTTGCAGTATATTTGTAATGGAATTATAAAACCAAGACGGGGTAAGTGGCATAAATACGAAGCGAGTGCTCGGACGGAAGTTAATGGGGGAGCAGAATACGGAGTTGACACTTTCAGGTACTTTTGTTATTAATTGTTCATATTATTATATTTACGAGGTGTAAGGGTCCGCACAACCACTCATGGGATCCAAACCAACTTCACTTGCACTGCAGTCTGCTAATCAACAAACGATGCTCTGGCTCCCTCCAACCTGCATCGGGCCAGCATAGTGGGAAATGGCCCAAATCTCATATGAATCCCTATCCGCTCGTGTGGAAATCTTTAGGGGGAGAGGGGACTATATCCAGCAGTGGACGTCTATCGGCTGATGATAATGATGATTATGATTATTATAACATAAAAGGTTGCTTTAATAAATTAGTTTCCTCAATAAATATAAAAGAATTCGTATTTTTTAAAAACTTTCCTTGGATGACTAGATGTATGCTAAAACAACATTACTATCTAGTGTTTCGGAGTTTACCGCTTCCAAATATAGAAAGAGAGTAGAGACTGATTTTTTTTTTATTCTATAAAGCGAGTAGACGACCCGGACGTTGACCTGATATATATGTATACACAGCACCACATTGTACCAGTTGCCTGGAGACACGAGATGTAAAGTCCGGTTACATCAGTAACTTCACTAACAATACACTTTTTATTTTAATAGCCAACTTACGTCCCCCCTGTTGGCGCACAGAACTACCGTCAATATGAGGGCGATGGGGCCAAACTCACCACGGGGGCCCAATGCGGATTGGTGACTTCACACACACCTTACAATAAATTCCAATTCACGTGCAGGTTTCCTCGCGATGTTTCCCTTCACCGTTTGTATTTCGCTGTTGTAACTAAAGTTCACAAATGTACGTAACTTAAATATTAAAGTTATCGGTACATGACGAGATCCGAACCCGCGACCTGCGGAATGAAGACGGCACGCTCTAACCATTAGGGTAGCGAGATACAGTAAGTAGTAGAACACAGTAATGTTTGCACACTATTGTTGTCCACTGCAATCGGTCCTACCTACCTAATACCTACCTTTTTTGGATCTGGGGGAAAATCTTCGAAAGACACCTCGCTTCTGGGGATATGTCATAGTTATGTGAGATTCTCACTCGTCAAAATCCCCACGGTGGTCTGCGTCAATACATTCGGAGAGCCTCCGGCATTTCTTACAAAACGCACCGGTGTCCCCCTACACTTTCTTAACACGTCTCTGAGGGGGAGCCTAACCCTCCTAGGCACCATCGCTGAGCCATACGCTGTCCCGCGCAGATTCGCTTGTTGAGCGATAAGGGCCCCCACCCTTTCAGTCGTCTTCTACGACAGGCAGGGCTTAACTTAGTACTATTCTTATTAGGTCTTAAATACAAGGCTGATTATTATTATAGATATTAACATACCCTACTATTTAGGTACTTACCTAGATAGTCTATGTCAGTAGACATATACTACCAGTACATTACAAATACTTGTAAATAAGATAAAAACTGTCAACAAAAAACTTTTGTTAATACAAAAAATGCATAGAATTTTTTTTTTATATATAATGAAACAGTGGTACGTATTGGAACCGGAAGCGAACACCGCAGCGGCGGGTGCTCCCGTTTCTAAATGTTTAATAGAACGCAGACTCCAGCAGTTTCTTCTCCAGTTAGTTTGCTCATCCCTCGCTGGTGAGGCTGTTCATTTATTTATGAGCGAGCACCGGCCGCGCCCGCTCACCGGTCTATATTATTCATCACATTATAAAGCGTTCGTTATCTCATCCCCTATATTTAGTAATATTCCCCCGCGGGATGTAATCAACGTTTATTATTAAACGTCTACGTTACATTTAACCAGTTAAGCTTTACAATTATTTCACAATTTACTGCTCGTAGATCTCTGTTGCACTGCCGCCGACAGACAATACTGTGTCCCGGTTTGAAGGGCGCTGAAACTATTATATTGCGACGAGACAAGCAGCACGTTGATGGTAAGTGGTACGCCTACTTATAACAACGTGATGTAGTTAGAATGGTACACACATTGCGCTCGTCCCCTTGAAACATAATATGTAGAGTCTCGTTATATCTGTAATTACTCTAGCTACAGCGCCCTTCAAACCAGAACAGTAATATTTTCACATTACTGTTTGGTGCCTGCTCACAACAACCGCTAGTTAGGGTTTCATTACAGCACCGTATTGCACTGGACGTCTTGAGACATAAGATGTTAGGTTCTATTGCCTCAGTACGCTGGCTACAAACGCCTTTAAACCGGAACACAGTAATATTTTCACATTACTGTTTGGTGCTTGCTCACAACAACCGCTAGTTAGGGTTTCATTACAGCACCGTATTGCACTGGACGTCTTGAGACATAAGATGTTAGGTTCTATTGCCTCAGTACGCTGGCTACAAACGCCTTTAAACCGGAACACAGTAATATTTTCACATTACTGTTTGGTGCCTGCTCACAACAACCGCTAGTTAGGGTTTCATTACAGCACCGTATTGCACTGGACGTCTTGAGACATAAGATGTTAGGTTCTATTGCCTCAGTACGCTGGCTACAAACGCCTTTAAACCGGAACACAGTAATATTTTCACACTGCTGTTTGGCGGCAGAAGTGGCGCTGCTGCGATAACTTCCTAGACGGTCTCCGGCAACAGAGACCTATCATCAGTGCCCAGGCGATGAGCGCAATATGGTGCAGTATATATCATCCTAACTAGCGCCGCGTTGTTATTGGCCGTCATATCAGTTACCATCAGGTGGATTTCAGGCTCATGTTGTTTATTTAAAAAAAAAAATCGCACGGTTAACAAAAAGTAAGTGAACAAAGGAAATAATTTACCAGTTAAATAGCTACACACGTGTAGGAAGTTGCCATATTATATATCTCCCATCTTTTCCTCATCCGCTTTGCTGGCCGTAATATGAAATTAGATCGCAACGACTACATACCAACCGTTACTATAGCAACCGCTTAAATAATAGCAAATGACAATGTTTATATAAGTTAATTAGAAATAAAATTATGGATTTATGAAATTAAAAAAAAATATATCCTATAACCATCCACAAATTATTCCGCGTAGAATGCTCACGTTCTTGTCTCCGCACGTTCACTAGTTTTCACGTGATTGACAAACAAACAAAACACATTTTCATTATATATATAGATAGATATATCTACAGATGTGTATAAACTTTCCTTTTTTTAATTTACTGTCATAAAAAGTAATTGTTTCCGGTTGGGTTTATGTTGAAAACAATAATATCCTTTAACATTTTTCATATCTTTTCCCGACGAATGCTCATGTTCCCGTGTCGATATGTTCACTAGTTTTCACGTGATTGACGAACAAAAGAATCCCATTCTCACTATATACATATATATATACATATATACATATATATATGTATATATTGTTTATCCTACTCACACATTGTATGATAATATTTGCTCGAGGTAAGAAAATATATTCTCAAAAGCAATATTGTCGATAAACTTGCGTCCGCTTGAGTTCTAACTTCTATCTTCACTTAACTTATGCCAATGGAGGTTTAAGTTATGCTTCATATGAAATGCATCTATAATAACTTAGCTATGTACCTGATGGTAAATAATACGTCTGATGATAAGATTTAGGTATACTAATGTATAATGAAATACGTTTAACTCGTCGTCATTACTTAATTACATTCTTCAAACAAATGTTTACTTACTTCTGCTTAATGCTAGAAGTATTTAGTGCTGGTGGTGACAGTATTACTTAATAGCAGATTCTTACAATTGGGGTCTATTTTGGTAATAAAATCATCGTATACATAATTTTTCATGTTATAACATATGTAAGTTTAAATGTTTATATTAAGTTACCGATTCAAAAGCTGCGTATTAACACAGTTAACTGTTAGGAAGACGTGATAACCCGTTTTAAGTTAATTAACCCGTAACTGCTCGTGTTATCAGCATTCGAATTGAGATGCTACCGCCGTTGAGGGTCTTATCGGTGGATTAGGGTAAAGGTTATCACCGCGCTTTACTTTTTAGTGCGGACACGTTACGAAAATTGTTTACATTCCATTATCGCAGGGGTGGAAGTGAATTGATTTCTACAGCATCTCGCACATGGCTTATATAAAAAAATATATTTGAAAATATCTAAGTTTTTATGCTCAAGGATATTAATTATAAAATACTTTAGAAGCTAGCAACATGGGCAGCAAAGGCAATGATATTACAAAAAAAAACAACAGCCTTTCTCATCTTCTGAAGTATGAAAATATTTATGTTAATTATAGCCAAGAAACTTACGTTACTTAATACAGTTTATTCTATTTTCTTAAATAAATTACTTAAGAAAATAGAAAAAAATAATAGTAAGTTAATATAATTAATTAAAAAAACGTCTCAAGAATAAGAAAATTAAAAGATAAATCTTTAATATAACATTACATCTCTGACAATCTTAAAAAGCTTTAGGATTTTAGGAATCGAAATTTCCAGTGATGTCCAGGACCGACGGCACTTAAAACACAGGGTAAAGCTGGCATCTGAAAAGCTCTGTGTAATAAATAGGGAGAAGCAGCCCTTCTCTTCGGGCAAAGTTCATCGCTATATAAAGCTCCAGTCTAGCTTCACATGGAGTATTGCTCTCATCTTTGGGCGGGAGCAGTCTTGGTTTTAGGAGAGGTTTTGCCTCCTTATGTGTGCTCTACCGCCTCTATGACGGGATGTATTCTGATGAACTGTTTGTCGTGATGCCGACAGCCACATTTCATCATCGCACTGCTCGCCATCGGCAGGGAATTCATCCTCATACCTTTGAACCGCAGTCGTCACGTACGGTCCGGTTTCAGAGATGTTGTGTCAATAATTGCTTAACGTTTTAATATGAGACTCTTATTGCTTAATTTTTTTATATAATACCATTTTATTCCTCTCAGAATTATCTTGACACCGAGTAGGATAGGAGGACTAAACTATGAGCAGTAATGAAAGCAATTCTTCATCTTCGTCGATATCAATCTTGACAGAGTGGTCGTGGTCATCAGTTCAGGAGGTGGTAGTAAGCTTAACAACACGTCGCCATTCTTCTCTGATGGCCGCCTTTGTAGTGGATTCGTAGAGTGGTAATTATGATGACCTATTTACTGCCGTCTTTATCTGGTCAGTCCGTCTCATAAGCATTCTTCTTCGTGACCTGGTACCATCAACCTTTCCCTGGACAAGTCGCTCCTACCGTGATAATCACGCAACCTTCTAACACAAGAACTACGAAATGTAATTTTGTGTTTTAGGCGGACATTGCAAAGTTTTTCGAAGCTTTAAAGCTGCTTAGACGGTGTAAGTTCTTTATTAAATATTATAAAGGAAACAAATGTTAAACTTTAATATACCGTTTCTATTATTGAACAATACAAAATTAGACCTTATCATATACTAGTAAGGTTACATCCAGCTTAAAGGTTTTAAGCAATTTTTACCCTCATTCGAGCGTGGTAGGGAACTCTTGAGACCACTTCGAGTATCACCCACTTGCATTCCAAACAAAGAAAGTGCAAACCGAGAAGTCATGGTGTTGTTACATTGTTTTCTATTACATAAGAATGAATAAAATTTTAAACATTTATTTATTTAAACATTATATATATAAATATTATTTATACAGTAAAGTAACACAAAGTAATTAAGCATTATATTTTAGTCAACTTAAAAATTTGATTAGACGGTAGCAGCGGTCTACCGACTTCACTTTCTGTCTATCCCTTGCGGTCGTGTGAGAAAGTTTCTTAACAGTTCCTTCCGGTCAAAAGCTTTAGGAGGGACACTGTGAGGTTTCATTCAGAAAGAGTTCGCCATAACCCTCCTGTTGAACTGACGAAAGACAAGGAATATTTGCACGAAAAAAATACATCTCTCAACTTGTTAATACACCACGATGTCCTTAAGTAATGATTGCCGAAAGATTCTCGGCGTGGCTGGTTTAATATTTGTACTGTCACCTAAGATCACGTGTTACAGTAGATAAAAATTAATTTAAAAGCTACTAAGCTAAAAATATAAGCGATAGTTTACCGATTCGATTCCATCAAAATCTATTAAAATTCTACTCGTGCCAAGAAATCAAATATTTTCTCTACCTTACAGGGTACCCGTAATGGACCTTGGAAACCTTTCGCCTACCAGCTACCCGAATCCATCTAACCCTCTAATATTAACTTACAAAATCTTTTCATGGTTAATTTTGCACGCAGATTGAATTTTTTTTTTGTTTGATTTAACGTGTTTTTTTTACACAAACCTAAAAATGAGGTGTTGTAAATTTAATAGCACATCCTGTTCTATATAAATCCTTCATGAAATTCTAGATTCGGATATACTCGTATAATACTAGTCAGTTCTTAGCTGACCTAAACTTGGGAAAAGGAATACTCCTACCTAATTTTAAGTCTCTAGGTCTTATTAACGATGGTGCCTAGGAGGACCCGGCTCCTCTTCAGAGACGTGTAACACAAGGTGTAGAGGGGCACCGGTGCGTTCTATAAGAGATCCGGAGCTACTCCAAATGAACTCATGCAGACCACCGAGGGGGTTTTAGTAAGAATCTCACATAACACTGACTTCCCCGAAGTAAGCCATCTTTCGAAAAATTCCCCCTCCGAAACAATAAAAAAAAGTCTTAAGGTTCCAGAGATATCGTGATGAGTCTCTACGTAGCAATCTAAATCTCGTATAGATTAATATTTGTGAATTACTTGTGTATACTGGAATAGTATGTCCGTTGAAGTAGTGTTAAAAAGTTTCGGTTTGAAGGACGCTGTAGCTATTGAAACTACATGATTAACGAGACTTAACTTGCCACGTTTTTTTTTAACGACGAACAAGACGTTCATCTAAGCTCCTGCTCAGCGAAACTTGGCACTAGTTAAAATGATATACTCTGCATCACATTATGGTCGTCGCGTTGAAACGTGAGATGGTAAGTCATTACCTCACTAATTTCACCAGCTGTCACGCCCTTCAAACAGGAACAAAGTAATGTTTGCACACCACTGGCGGCAGAAACAGGAGCTGCGGTGATACTTACCTAATCAATCTCTATGCGTTATCTCAAAATGAAGACTATGTTAAATAAGCTTCATAATAGTGAAAAAAAAAGTAATTTTTATTATTCATTTAAACAAGTACCGTTCCAGTTCTTACTCGCGGGCAGTTTAAATTTATCACTTGAGAGTTTGATAGTTTCTCGTTTGAAGCTAAATGTTCCCTCGGGCAGCAGGTGAACAAAGACAAATGTATGTCGGACAGTAACTGCATTTGCGGGCTTTAATGGATTGTGCTCTGTATAGGACTTGCAGCTGACGGCGACTTTTTTTTTTCTATTCGAAAAAGTGACGAGAAGACCGAGACGTTCACCTGATGGTAAGTGATACGCCTGTCCATAAAGTCGCGCTAGTTAGAACGGTATTCACAGCACCACGTTGCGCTCTAAATTTTGAGACTTAAAATTTTAAGTTACCTGGATAATTTCTCTAGCCACAACGCCCTTCAAACCGAAAAACAGCAACGTATGCACACTGCAGTTTACCCTCCGGTGAAATTGATTATTTAGAACCTCAACTCCCATAGAAACTTTAAAACCTACAACTGTTTCCTCCCCACTTAACTATCATAGAGTTCAGTTAATAGAGGATTCATTTCAACTTAGCCTGCTTATATTATTAACTATTAATGAGAAAAACAAATAACAATCCTTTGAGATAGTATTGTTATCGTTTACTGGTGGCAGATCTTTGTTGCCGGAGATCGTGTAGGTAGGTACCACTGGCAGTACTGTTGGCTCGGGTTAGTAAGAGTAAGCCCTGACTGTCGGAGAAGGCGACTAAAAGGGTATAGAACCTTAGCGAGCCTTGAGGGTGGGGGCCCTTATCGCTCAACAAGCGAACCTGTGCGGGACAGCGTATAGCTCAGCGATGGTGCCTAGGAGGGTCAGGCTCCTCCTCGGGGACATTTCGACACAAAGTATAGCACTAGGACGTTCTAAGAGATCACGGAGCCTCCCCCAGAACACCGGAAGGGTTTTAGAGAGCAAGAATCTCACTCCCCCTGAAACAAAAAAAAATAAGGTAGTTACTTCCGGAGCGCCTATATCTGCCGCCAAACAGTGTGCGAACATTAATAACTGCTGGTTCAAAGGACGCTGTAGCCATTGAAATTATTGGAGTTAGCGACTGAACATGATTTGTCTCAAAGCGATGAACTCAATGTGGTGATGTGGATAACACCCTAATCAGCGCCAAGTTGTCAAATGCATTTAAAAAAAACAAATTTAATTATATAGTATGTGAAAATATTGTAACTTTTGTTATTATATATAGTGTCTTAAAAAAGGAGATTAATTTGCAGAATAAAGTGACAGTGATGCTTACAATGGTGAAGAGCTTCTCAGAATATTCTGGCTCCAGTATGATTGCAAGAACAGCAGCATTGCTGTTAAATTGATAAAAGTGCTAATGTGGAATCAAACTGGAGACGTTTGTATTACTATCAGGAGTATCCGGACTATTTTTTTCATCTACGAAGCGACCAGACTAGCTAGACGTTCAACGAATACACAGCACCGCATTGTGCTGGTCGTCTTGAGGTAAGATGTCAAGTCTCGTCACCCCAGTAATTTCACTAGTTGTAGCTCTAATGGAGTATAAGGGGTCCCGCACAACAACACGAAACCTTCGTCAACTTCACCTGCTTGTAGTGCACCCTGTTAATCAAAAAACCAGCTCTGGCGTCCACGGGCCAGCGTGGTGAGAAATGGTCCAAAACCCCCACATGAAGCCCTACAAACGTGGCGATTTTGGAAGGAGGCCTATGTCCAGCAGTGGACGTTTATCGGCTGATGTAGAAGAGTGAATAAATCAATATATATACGAATACAGATATCCAGTTTTTGTTTGGGCACCTGATGGTAAGTATTACGCTTGCCCATGACAACGTAGCGTCCTGACTATAGGATGATATACATTAAACTTTATCGTACTTATCGCTTCGAGACATAAGTTGTAATATCTCGTTACCGCAGTAAGTGTACTAGCTACAACGCCTTTTAAATCGAAACAGCAGTATTTGCACTGTTCGTCGGCTGCAATAGGAGCTGCACCGGTATCTACCTAGACGGTCTCGGGTAAGAGACCTACCATCAGACCAGAAACCTACCACTACAGTAAAGATTGAAGTTAGGTAAGTGATAAATTGTTTTATCAAGATATAAATTCAGTCTACGTTTTATCTATTGGTTTTTAAACAAAAAGTAACTGTAACGGAAAACACTCAGCGGAGCCCCGGCCGCCGTTTATCTTTCTTCGCCATTAAGTTTAATAGCCGCAGTGCTTATTACGTTCTACTACTACACAAAGGACAATTTCCTCTCTTTAACAGTCTATTTAAGAAAAAAAAATTGCGTCGCCGTTTCAATTAACAGTACCAGTTTGTCCATTATACATACTTGTACTGCGGTACTAACATAACTCTCTCACGGTTACACTCGCGTTGTATTTTATTATGAAACATCCTTTAGATGCTAATGACGAGACGAAGGTGAAGTTCTGATGGTAAGAGATACAGCTGTTATAATAACACTGCATTGCGCCCGTCGTCTACAGATATATGACGTTAAGGTACGATACAGCACTACAATAGCTACAACGCTTTTCAAACTGGAAAACATTAAAGTTCGCACACTACTGTTTGTGGTCATAAGTAGCATATGCGGTGATACATTTTTTTTGTTTTATGTAGGGGAAATTACGTAGTCTTTGATACCTGCGGTCGCAGGGGTTAAGACAGGTTGTATGTCGGACTTGCACCGACTAAAACCCCACCATGTTCCACCGTCGTCGGTTTACGATGAGACCACGGGAACGCTTTCGCACACCTCCGCGACCACGTTAGCCGCAACTACACCACGCAGCCTCATCCCGGGGGGAGTAACCCCCTACTTAAAAGAGCGTACCTGAACATACAGGTCACCTTCCTTTCGGCCTCTTATCATCACGTGAGCAACGGATCCTCACACGGCAGTACCTAGACGGTCTCCAGCAACAGAAACCAACCAGCAGTAGCTATTATATTAGAAAGTACTCTATAGACTATCAATGCTTCACAAAATACTTATAAATGAAAACTTAACGTTTCATTTTAAGTAATTTTTTATTCAATGAAGAGACGAGACAACTGGATCGTTAACCTGATGGTAAGTGATACGCCTGTCCATAACGTGCCTCCAGTTAGGATGGTATAAATAGAACGATATATCTCTCATCTCCTTGAGACAAGATATCGAGCCTCGCTATCTCAGTAATTTCATTAGCCACAGCGCCCTTCAAACCGGAACATAGTAATATTTGTACACTATTTGTTGACTGCTATAAATGCTGCGGTGGTATCTATCTAGACGGTTTCTGGCAACAGAGACCTATCACCACTATAGCTGAAATAAGTTCTCATTAGCTTCTATAATACTTGACTCCTTTAACTCTCTTAACTATGAAATTCACTTAGCTCAAACAAGTTAGTAAGTTTAAGCAATTTATATTACAATGACATTCATACGATATAAGTAATAATTAAGTAATCTTGTCAGGTTGTCGAGGTCATAGGTTCTTAACATTTTATAAACAAGCATGCCTTTTAAAAAAATCAATGTTTCCTTGAACACATAAGTTACTTATGCCATTTATATACCTGTTTGTTATCTATTAATATTGAGAAATTAAAAAACTAATTCTCTATTTCTCCCTCTCTTATTGTGAGAAACTGGTCTAGATTGTTACCACATCAGCATCTTTACTTTGAGATGATACAAACATTTCTGTATTCATGTCAAAATTTTGTGAAATCACTGGAGTAACGAGACTTAAAGTCTTATGTGATCGTAACTAGCGCCATGTTAGTAGGCGTATCACTTAATATCAAGTGATGGTCCCGCTCATGTCGTCGCTTCGTAGAATAAAAAAAGTGTTGTACTTGAAGCACATTTAATAGTTCCTTAGTAAAAAAAATCGTCACACGAACGGATTACATTAATTATTAATAATTTAATCAATTAACTGGGAAACATCCCATACGTATGCAGCAAAGCGTGCGCATAGAAATATCTTATTTCCGGAAGGATATTGCGCCTCCTTTGTTGGATCCTTGCAGGCGGCTTTGGGAAAATAGAAACTCATTGCTATGCTCCCCGCGGGCGTCGCGACATGCCGCTAAAATATTGGGACTTCTTTGTCCCACTTTGCGAAGGCACTTTCCCCTATTCCACGCGTGGAATAAACTACTCACCCCTCTAATATAACGATAGCGATATTAATATAATAATAGCAATGTTTGTTTGTTTGTCCTTATTCAACAAATGGATTTTTAACTTACAATAAGCTGTACTGCGGTAGTTGGGACATAGTCCAAAAGATCGCTAGCCTCAAGTGGCAATGGACAGGACACATCGCTCGGAGGACTGACAGCCGATGGGCACTAAAGTCCTCGAATGGCGACCGCGTACCGGAAGACGCAGTGTTGGCAGACCCTCCACCAGGTGGTCCGACAATCTGATGAAGATTGCCGGAAGCAAGTTGATGTGGGCAGCGCGGGATCGATCGATATGGAGATCTTTGGGTGAGGCTTATGTCCAACAGTGGACGTCTGTCGACCGATAATGACGATGTAAATGGTTTTTAAATTCATCTCAATTTCAAATGGTTTTAAGTGACAATGAGGCCTTGAAGCCGAAGGCCGGATTGTATGACGACAGCCGGAAAACAGCAATGCTGCTATGACGGAAGGTGTACAAAAAGGTGGTAGCTAATCAGGAGGATTCGAAAAAACCTTTATAGTCTATTGTTCGAGGCCATCTAGGTAAGTACCACCCCCGTATTGCAGCCGACAGATAATAGCGTGCAAACGTTACTGTGTTCCGGTTCGAAGGGTGCTGTAGCTAGTGTTATTGCTGAAGTAACGAGTCCTTACCTCTTGTGTAACAAGACGACGAGCGCAATATGGTGTTGTGTACAACATCCTAACTAGCGCCATTATGACCAAATGTACCACTTACTGCTAAGTGATAGTCCCACTCCTCTCTTCAGTTCTTAGGTTAAAACTACATCATCAGCCAACTTATGCAGTATTTAGGCTTCAAGCATTAAGCTACGCGATACGTATCACTTAGCCACTGCGCTAAAATGTAAAGGAGAGAAATTTTTAATTGAGAAAATATAACAAAGAAAACTGTCCGTGCGATATTTAATTAAAACTAAAACGTTTAATTATAACGGCTTATAGCAGCATATTCGTTATTTAATAAGAAAATAGCACTCGTTAAAAATAATAGCACGTTTGTATGCAATGGTGTATATTTGAATAAGCTCCGGGTGCAACAGGCGGGATGAAAGGACTTTCATATAAATGTTATTTATTGCCGCAATAATGGACTCCTTAATGAACGATATAAAGTTATTAATAGATCTTTGTGGAATTAGTGTTATTACTAATAGGCGAAGATTAATTAAAACACAGAAAATATTTACATAATAGAGTAAAAGCTGAAGTGATCCGGATTCGAATAAACCAGTTAAAGTATTCGGTACGAGTACCCTCATGCATCATCAACATCATTAATGTTACCGGTTATAACAAAAAAAAAAACTTTAGAGGGTAAATTGTGGTGGCTATGGTAAGGGTCTGAAGATATGATACGAAGAATAATTAATTTCTTTGTAATATGCTGGGGGTGTACGGGGTCGCGCACAACAACTCGCGGGACCCAAGCCAACCTCACAAAGCTAATCCATAAACGAGGCTCTGGCTCCCACCAACCCGCATTGAGTCAGTGTAGTGGGAAATGACCTAAATCCCCCATATGAACCCTATAAACGACGGTCCCTAGTGCCGGCTGATACGATGGACGGATGCGGGCAGTGCAGGACCGGTCTATGTGGAGATGTTTGGGGAGGCCTATTTCCAGCAGTGAACGTCTATAGGCTGGTGAGGAGGAGGATGCCGAAACCTGAAACACGAAGGAATGAATTTAGCCGTCCGAGTACCTAGTAGATCTATAGATTTGTACAGTTTACTTTATCACGAAGTTTACTGCTGGACCTAAACGTTTGCCAGCGGAACACAACTTAGCCTATTCGTTCATTTCCTACAAGCTCCTTTGCGCAGACCATTGCTGGAGGAGATCAAGGAACAATCATGCATTGTATATCTGGCCTCCAATCAAATGTACCTTAGATAACGTAACCTTAGGTATGATCTCTTCTAAAGTTTACAACTAGAAATCACAAAATGGTTTGAGCAGAATTTAAGCTCTCACCGAAATTAGCGTAACAACTGACCGACCTTAAAATGCTCTTAAGCGAATAATAGCATAAGCTGTTTCAAATTGCGCTACAAAATACAGAGTTAGTTCCCGTGTAGTTTTGTTTCGAGCGAAACAATGAGGGTAGAACAAAAAGTGCGGCAGCCCGATGAAAGTTCTATTAGCGGGCCCGCGGGTACTGTGCCGGAAGCTCGCGGAACTGTCGAGGGTTTTGTTGTGAAATTAATTTAAATATCAATAGTACAACAAAGTTCGCGTTTCGATCTAAATTCGAGGTATACATAAATATCGCCCTCGCTGAAGACCGTGAGGGTGTTTCCGGCGCTCACATTATTTTATTCCGAACAATGAATGGATGAGTTTGTAAAGTTTGCTATTTGGGTTTGTATTAGAGGTGGATTTGAAAGGAGGTTATATACCCTTTGAACTTTATATTTCAAAGGGTATATACGATATCCTCCATTGAAATTTAATAAACAACAATAGACAGCCCTTTCAATGCTCCACTCGAAAACTTCTCCCGACAAGGAGACTGTCCATACATGAACATAAGCTGTCATTTTTGAAAGTTCGGTTTCTACCACCGGAAACATGTTTGAAGAATCCGCGGCGGCCAACTACCGTGGCACAATCGTGATCGCCACCTACTGCGGAATCTTTAAGAAGAAATCAACCCCAGCTGCACTCGCCGGGTTGCTTTAATTACCTATCATTTTTCTATTTCTACCTTACTCTACTAAGACCTCAACTTGTTGCTAGTACATCTGCGGTGTATCTCTCTCTGCTTGATGAAATCAGAAATGAGGAGATCCGCAGTAGAACTGGGATCACCGACATAGTCCTACGAGTCGCGAGGCTGAAGTGGCAATGGGTGGGCTCATAGCTCGTAGACGGATGTTGGGGTTAAAGTGCTGGATGGCGACCTCGCACCGGAAAGAGCAGCGGCAGTCTCCCCACTATGTGGACAGAGGACATGAAAGGGAGACACTGGATTCAAACAGTGCAAGGCCGTGCTTTGTGGAACAGATTACAAGAGACCTGTGTCCAGCAGTGGACGTCCATCAGTTGAAATGATTGATAATGACTGAAAATAATTGAAACAATAGTAATTATTTATTTACATATTAAAAGCTCTATTCTGTAATAATTTTAATGTATTTATTGAATGAACTTTACTTTGTTATCACAATATCAATCACTCTTCGACTTAATTCTATGGAGGGCAATAATTGCCCATATTTACAATTGTGCTATAGCCAGCCACATCCTCCGTGGCTCAGCAGCTTACAGCCGACCTTGTAAAGCAAAGGGTCCTACTTCGAATTTCGTGATTATTTACAAAGCTTACCAAACGGTTGCGGTAACAATATCTTTTATACTAAAAACTTTATCGTACATAACATAAATCCTGCTTGTAAAGGATAAAAAGTAGTTCCCCACAGCCCGAGCGACGTTAAACCCCGTTAATAACTCTGTATTACACATCCGCTTCCTGTACATAATCCGCTTAATTTTCAACTTAAATACGTGTACATAGAAGCTAACAGATTAATAAAGCTAAGTACTGAGGATATTACAACTTAAATAGTGACAAAATTTCTTTTAGTGTGGGTGTGTAAAGGGTCTCACAACAACTTTTGGGACTAGAGCGAATCTCATCTGCTCGTGGTGCAGACCTCGACATACGAGGGTCTGGTTTCCACCTACACGAGGCTGTCGTTTGTAAGGATTCATATGTGGGGATTTGGGCCATTTCCCACCACGCTGGCCCAATTCTGGTTGGCGGGAGCCGGAGCCCCATTTTGTTGATTAGCAGGGTGCACCACGAGCAGGTGAGATTGACTTGGTTCCCCTTGTTGTGCGGGACTCCTTACATCCCCTTTCAGAATCGTCTATAACAAATACCATCAGCTTATAAAATAATAGTAGTATAAATATCATGGATATTAGGCCGTAGTTCACACGGAGGGTAGTTCGGTGGCCTTATCTACCCCACACAATGACTTTGCATGCATGTAACACGAGATTTTGTTAGCTTAGGACGCTGTATACCCGTATATTGGACCCTTCTTATCTACAGAAAAATCTCATGGAGTCGCGGGTTCAAAGCGGTCGGCATTGCTTTATGTGAAATGCTTATTTTTTTTTCTCCTTTATTTAAGACAAAGAGAAGAGGAAATGTTTTATTTAACTATTTAATTATTTCAATATTATCATCATCATTTCCCTGGATGGTGAAGCTTTGGACAGAACGACGTTGTTCTTATCATAGCAGCAGATTTGTATCATAAACCTAGCTGTTGGAGGGGGGGTCTAAAATCCTTTAGAACCCAACCACCCGGACCTTCGAGAATAATTACTTTGGAAGACATTTCTTCATTGATGGGAGGTTATCGATATCTAGTAGTGTGCAGACTTTACTGTATTCCGAATTGAATCGCGCTGTAGTTAGTGAAATTATTTTGTAAAGAAGGTTACTGGGGTAGGTGTATCACTTACTATCAGGTGAACGTCGTTCTCGTTACGCGGAATAAAAAAAATAACAGCAGGTGTGTCCTAAGTGAAATAAAATGTCTCGTACGTCAAAAGTAAGTGAAAGGAAGCCAGCTGCGGCCGCGGCCTACGGTGTCTGCGAAAGCGGTCTGGGCTACATTTTTGTATACATTGTAGTCTACTACAGCAAATATTTTATTGTTAGATAATAGAGGAGAAATTAAAAAATAAAATAAAAATATTTATAAAATACTAAAACAGTCAGGTTGACTATACAAACAGACAGAAATTCCTCTTACATAACTTGGCGGTACACGAACTTCGCGCTGACTGGATTTGAACGATGTCAGCGCTGCAAGCCATGCGACTGTTACAGCTTATCTGACACTGGGCACGTGGACCTGGATCCACGGCCTGTTTACAAAAAAGTGTACTACTTGTAGTGTAGTTATCCGACGGCGAAGTTTTACAATGTATGTCTGGTTGTTGGCTTCTCTGGCGAATCTACTCGGCCGTCGAGGGCGGGCGCGGATCCGTTCCCCGACTACCTTCGCCTGTATCGGAATCTCTGGGCGGTGAGAACCGCCCCTCATCGCGGGTGTACTTAGTGTACGCGGTGTGTGAGTACCTGTGGCGCCGCGTTCTGAAGTGCGGGCGGCGTGATGCAGAGATTCGGAGCGTGTTGGTAGTGTCCGAAGTGTGTGTGGTGTTTTCGGTGACTGTGGGTTCGTGTGTGGTGTGAGGGACCCTTGGGGATGACGGAATTAGCGCATGGCGTGGTCTTCGCTTTTTAATCTTGGAATTCGAGGGCGGCTCGTAGTTGACCGCTTTAGCAACCAGAGGGTAGGATTGAGATGACGCTTTGGATGTTTCGGAGCACTCTCTGAAGTGCTCCGTAATGGTCGGGAGTTTGATGTCGCTGTGGAGGTCCAACCTTGCGCTGATGCGGGGTTACGTCGATTCGCCAGTTCCGAAACCACTCGCCTAGATGAGTGGTCGCCTTTTGTAAGCGACTTGATATAACACCCGGAGCTCTGCCCGAGTGGTAGAGAGCGGTATCATCCGCGAAAAGAGCGAGGCTGACGTAGCGGGGAGAGGCAAGAGCCTTGGGGGACGCCGACTTTGATCGGCCGGAACGAAGAGAGAGCATGCTCGACGCGGAAGCGGAAGGAGCGGTTCGAGAGGTAGGCTCGAACGATAGTGACGAGTCGGCCTGGCACTATGTGAGCGTAAAGCTTGTATAACAAGCCCTCGTGCCAGACTTTGTCGAACGCCTGCGCGACGTCGAATAGGACGGCGCAGGTGTCGATCGGACGCTTGTGCTCGAAGCCGGCCAAGATGTGTTCCGTCAGTCTGTGGAGTTGTTGGATGCAAGAGTGGCTACTCCTGAACCCGAACTGTTCGTCGGGGAGGAGGTTGTTCTCTGTGGTGAAATGGCGCAGACGCTCTAGGATGATGCGCTCGTAGACTTTGCCTAAGGTATTCAGTTGGCTGATTGGGCGATAGCTGTTGGGAAGGTTCCTCGACTTTCCGGGTATCGGAATATCTATCACTACGGCCTCTCTCCAGGCGTCTGGGAAGGAACAGTCGGCTAGCACGGCGTTAAAGATGGCCACTACCAGGCCGATGATCAAGGGCAGGAGAGTTCGCGCCATGAAACGCGCGGGCTTTTATATATTAGCCGGCACTACCACCACCTGTCATCCTCTCCACGACTCCTCCCCACTATTTATCTAACAGTATATATGAAATAACATTAAGTGGTGCAGCAGCAGCGGCAGCAAATATTATACATATATAACTTTTTCTATGTAATGTTTTTAATTAAGTTTTCATTATTAATTTACTTACCGAACTAGGATATCCGGGTTAAAAAAGAAAGTTAGTTAAAAGAACATCCGTATTAAAAGCAGGCTCTCGCCACGGTTCCTGTACCACCGTCGAAAGAAGATGACGTTTTAAGAGAATTGATTGTATACATTCGGTTCCGCTATACTTATGTGACCGTCAACGTAACTCCTACCAGCTCTTGAGTGGTTGAGTGGTTTAACGTATTTTCGCGGACGCGGATGGAATATTTAGATTGAATAACGGTTTTATTCACACCCCGTAGGCGGAAGTAATGTACGAAATTTGGAGTTCCGTCGTTAAATATATATTCAGGCGTTTTCTTTATTGCAGCTTGGTTACTGTTTGATGTATTCTATTGTTATTAAGTGACGAGACCAGCTCGTCGTTCGCCTGGTAATAAGTGATAAGCCTGCCCGTAACATAGCGCTAGGTAGGATGTTATACACAACACCACATTGCCTTAATAAAAGGCTTTTTAACCAGACTAGACTCCAATTGAACAGCTGATGGGAGAAAGAGCGAGAAGCGAAGAAAAGTACGACCACTTAGTTGACATTGTGAAGATTACAAGGAATTATTCAGTAACTATATTTTGATGGTAAATGATACGCCTGCTCAACATACAACGCCTGTACAACGTAGGTCTAGTTAGGATAGTACACAGAAACGCATTGTGAGTAATTTCGCTAGCTATAACGCCCTTCAAACCGGAATACGTAAATCTTGGCAGAGTCCTGTTTGTCGGCTGCAATAGGCGCTGCGGTGGTACCTACCTAGACAGTTTCCGGCAATCGAGACCTTACCATCAGGAAATTATTTTTAATACATTATTTTTAATTACCCCTTTTTCATTATTAGCCGATAAATGTCCACAGCTGAACATAGGCCTACCCAAAAATTCCCCAACGGGTAAGGATTCATATAGGGGGATTTGGGCAATTTCCCACCACGGTTACCCAATGCGGGTTGGTGGTACCCAAAGCGTCGTTTGTCGAATAGCAGGGTGCACCACAAACAGGTGGTTTGGATCCCGTGAGTTGTTGGGCGGGAACCCTTACACCCCACTACCCTTTTTATCTCAATTAACTTCTACATATATAGACGAATAATTTATAGAAATATATCCTGTGCATGTTTAATCCTGTACTGTTGTCTATATTATAGCGATCTAAGATATAAGCGCAGTTTAATGGGGGTGGTACTAGTTAATATTTTATATAAAATTGTAATCAAATTAAGAAATTAGGGTAATAAAAAATAAAAATGTAAATGTAAATACCAAGGATAAGAAATTATAAAAAGGACGGAGAAGAAGAAACAAACCAAACAAAAAGGGATGATTGTTTCAGGAGGAAGATGACGAGGCGACTGTCTTCACTCACTAGCGGGAGGTATGAAAGAAGGAAATGGGATGGAGCAAGAATGGAGATAAGAGAATGTTAGATAAGTAAAGTATGATAGAAGAAAGATGAAAGAAGAGAATGAGGAAATATATAGAGATAAGAATTATAATGGAAAGAGAAATAAAATTGAATAAATAGGCCCTGACCCACCATACGCACGGGAAACGATAAAAAAAAAAATATTTTATATAAAACACATGTACATATACCCTACTTGAATAATATTTAATTAAATAATAAAAGAGAGCGCACACACCCCCACAATCTCCTTTGTAGTTCAGTACTTATGTGGGCGTTCTCTTTTAAGATTATTCTTTGCTTGAAACGATGATTGTCTGAGTGAATTGATCAAAGGTCCTCACTCAAGTTATGTTAAGTGAAACTATACATAAAATTTTAAGTTCGTTTGTCTGGTATGTTAAAAAGGTTATTAGGTAATTAATTATACTAGTAGTAGCCATGATAAAGGAATATCTGATCGTTAACAGCCTGAAGATCCTAACTGCTGGGCGATTGGCCTAACGCTTCTAGCATCCGTATTTGTTTTAATCAACTAACCGACGAGTGGGTTGTTCACCTGATAGTAAGTGATACGGTCGACCATAACAATGTAGCGCTAGTTAGAATGATATATACTATACCACATTGTGATTGTCGCCTTGAGACATAGATCTTTAGTCTCGTTATCCCAGTAATAACACTTGCTATAGGGCCCTTCAAACCGGAACACAATCATGTTTGCTTACTACTGTTCGTTTGCAATAGGCGCTGCGGTGGTGTTTAGACAGTCTCCGGCAACAGAGATATTACCACTAGTAAATCCATCCATCTAAAGCCAGTGAACTTCCTTCTTTCATCAAATTCTGTCTAGGTCTAGGCTGATGAAAGGATTATCAGTACAGCGTTTATAGAACAAACAATTATCCACATACACGGCCACAGTCTGCCCACCGCTGGACGCAGCCGCTTTCCCAGAAAGCCATTAAACAACACTCGAAGTAATTTGCTTAGTTACTTCAAATTTATGGAATTCGCTTTCAGCCATAAGGCGCCCAGAGAGCTCGCCTTTGAATAATTTACTGCTGAGGACCTGATGATTAATAGCGTTTGTGAGAAGATCTTAAATAATTCGATTTCATTAATATCAAGTGTTAACGTAATATTGTTTTTTTTTCTAGTTACAAGTGATTCATATATCGCCTTGTCATATATCCTTATATATAACATATGTAAACACTAACATTGCTATGGTGACGAACATTTTTTAAATGCTTTATGTATACGAAAAATATGCCAAAAAAATATTAAAGCCAAAGGGTATTTCTTTCTGGTCTAGTGTAATAGGGTTGAGAAGAAAACAAAAGCAAGGGTGCAGTTATTTTGTGTATAAGATGGACACAACGTGATGATGTTACAATATTGTTACGTCTCATTATCACCACGTGCAAGTTTTTTTTTCGGATAATTTCCTCTAAACGAAGAGACGATTTAAAATGGGCTTTACCTGATTGTGAGTGATGCGTCCGTCGATAAAAACTTTGCACTAATTAGGATGATATACACAACGCTACGTTGTCGCCTTGAGTCATAAGATGTTAATTCTCTTTGCCAAAGTATACAATGATTTTATTAACTTCAATGCTCTTCATCTGTCCGTCTGTCTAACCGTCGGCGGCAATAGGCACTGCGGTGGTACCTTTTTTTTTGTTTTACATGGAGGAAATGCCTCCGCATGCCTGCCCTCGCGGCGGCAAAGACAGGTTATGTCGGACTTGCACCGACTAAAATCCCCACAACGTTTCATTTTCGTCTCTTCATGGCGGGGCCACGGGAATGCTTTCGCATACCTTCGTGACCCACCAGCGCCGGCTGCACCGCGCAGCACCATCTTGGTAGGTCTCCTCCCCTTTTTTAACTACTGTAAGGGCACACTGGACCATACAGCCACGCATACTGGACCTATCGGCCTCTTAGTTACCTGCACAACGGATTTTCCAATGACAAACGACTCGTCACTCAGAGGCTATGAGAGCTAAAAGAAAAAACTCTCACTCTACCTGCGGCGGACCTGGTCTTGGGCTCCGTCGCCAATCGTTATACGGCCGCGGGAGACAGGGAGAGCGGCCAAACGCAATATTAACATTTTTCTTCTCCCGTGGTCCCGCCGCCGCCGCATCAGCGCTCTGGCACCGCATAGTTGCGGAGGGTAGAGAGAGCGGTGAACCGCAATACCGAAACTCCTCTCACTCCGCGACTCCACGGCGGCTGCGAAGAGCAGTCCAAGTCTGCCCATGCAGTCAGCTGCGGTCGTACCTGGACGGTCTCCGGCAACCGGTACCTACCAGCAATAAACATGTAATATATTAAGATGTAATATTCGTGACTTAAGTAATTCCATCAGTAACAGCACCCTTCAATTCGGGATGTCTTTATTTCCACACTAGCTATTCCCCACCTACTTTGCTGGTCGTAACACCCCCGAAACTTCCTTTGGGGAAGAAATTTTATAAATTCATTCTTATCTGACGTCTATGGGGCAGAAGCAATAACTGTAATAAATTTTGAGTGTTTACTTCTAATAGTTTCCAGAGGTCTCATGATGAGTCAATGAATGTGGATATGGCATTTATTTCTTTTTATAGTCTTCAGCAAAAACTAAGCTAACAATTTTTTTTATTATTCAAATATATTTCGAAAGTGTCATTTATTCAGTTCGCTTTGTGAATGTTTGTTTGTTTATTGCTGCATTTGCGACGGGCGGATTGCGCAGCATCCGCTGTAGCCGTAAGTACGATAATTAAGCGCAAATTATCGGTTCAAATCCGGCTCCCAGGCGCTGCGGGAACAAGGTTACTGTAGTGGAATACAGAACGAGTTCGAGGACCAGCCGACACACAGACCTTGCCTGTGTATGTTTACTTTATATGCGTGTCTGTTTATGTTCAGCAACCACCTTCGAGCATGAACAGCGGTTGTCAAACTAGTTGTCCTCGGGGACCAGTGTATTCATAATATAAGACCTGCGGTCCTCTAACAAGATTTTTTAAGAACACATGAATACCTTTTTTGTCGGGGTAAGTCTTCGAATAATACCCTACTTCTGAGGGGTAAAGCTCGGTTTTGTAAGATTTGTGAAAGACGTAGGAATGGTTTTTTTTTTATTATATGAAGTGACGATACGAGTAGCGTGTAACTGATGGTAAGTGATACACCCGCCGATAACGACGCGGCGCTAGTAATTATGATGTTCACATCACCACGTTGTGGTCATCACCTTGAGACAAGATTTTATTTCGTTGCCACAGTAATTTCATTAGATACAACATCCTTCAAACCGGAACACGGTAACGTTTGCACAGTACTGTTTGTCAGCTGCAGTAGGAGCTGCTGTAATACCTTAGACCGTCTAACTCTACTAACAGAGACCTGATGTCCTGACGTCTTAGCCGTCACGGAGTATTTACAGCTTTTGATCTATTCTCAGTTGTCTGATCTAGGCACAATGAGCTCTCCGTCACTTGAAATCTTTTATTTTTGTTCTTGGTATTAGTTTAACATTATTAATAATAGAATCCCAAGTCGATGGTAACCACCTTCTCTATTGAAATTAGGATGTTCTCTTTGTTTCAATATCCTCACGAATCTTCCTTAGACGGAATTTTAGTTCCTTTACAAGGATATTTTTAAAATGTACTATGAGGAGTGTTCCGAGGAGTTGTTCGAAATTGTTCCGTCCGCTACTTTTCACCAACGCAGTACATGACACAACGCCAAGTTGCATCATCACCACCTGGATGACTGGCTATCCTCCACTGTGCGATTCAAGCGCAACTTATTACCATGCACTACCACTTCGTGGTATCAGTTGTCGCCAGCGGTACTTCCAAACCAGTACGACATGGAAACCTTCAAATAAAGGCCGTATCATAGGCCCAATGCGGGTTTATGGGAGCCAAAGCCTCGTTTGTTGACCAGCAGATGAGGTTGGCTTGGATCCTATGAGTTGTTATGCGGGACCCCTTATACTCCCGTTCCGTTCCATTTTGATACTTCCGGTATATTTTAACAGGCACTAATCCGATACACATGCATCGTTGTCATTTTATTGTACAACCTAATTTTGTATGCAAACGGTTTGCAGTATAACTCGCGGTTCAAATTTTACTGCAATTTGTCTTTGGTTTATAACCTTTTCATCATTGTAGTAACAATTATATTTAAAATGGTCATAACTTACCACTCGAAAGGGTACTTTACATACAAAGAATATCTTACCACAAATAAGCTAGGAAACTTCCGTTTTAGCATTGAAACTCATTCGTAATATATATGTATATTATAATGGGTCCCGCCCAACAACTCACGGGATCTATGTCAACCTTACCAGCTCGTGGTGCACCCTGCTAATCAACAAACGAGGCTCTGGCTTCCGCCAACCCGCATAGGACCAGCGAAATGAGAAATGGCCCAAATTCCCTATATTACCCCTAGATACGACAGGCCTTAGTGCGCGCCGTACCGGATGCCATGTTGGACTATATATGAAGATCTTTGGGGGAAGCCTATGTCCAGCTGTGGACATACGGGAGTATCGGGAAATTCTTTAACTCATCGTGATATCTCCAAATCTGTTACACGTGAACACTCAAATTTGCTGGAGATATTGCTTCTGTTATTTAGAGGTCAGCTAAGAATGGCTTTATAAAATTCCTTCCCCAAATGGAGCTTGAGGGTGTTACGGCCTGCAAAGCGGGCAGAGTACAGCTGGTCTGCTGCCGTATAACTTTTTTATTACTTGAAAATAACTAAAACGAGGAAGTATTTTTCTGAAGATGCCAAATCGTCTCCACCGTCTTTCCTCAAAGCCTTTAACTGCTCAAATATTCAAATGAGCACCCGTAAGATTTAAGAGGAGATTTTGACTTTTAAATACTTTTAAAAATGAAGTTTGGAAGGTCAACAGCAACCAGCAGAAGGTTTTATTATTGTTTTACCAAAAAAACTAATTTTTTTTATAAAAGTTATCTGGTTTTCTATATAAGTTATTATTTCTAATACAAACTATGAAATGTCGAGAAGAGGAGCGGACGGGTTCTTGTACTTGTAGGACACTAACACTGGACTTCAATTTTATATAGTGTTAAATGGAGGTCCTAGATGATGAAGAGTAAACCTTAAATATTCTGACTCTAATTTGTTGATCGCCGGAATATAGTAATTCTGTTTTGGTAACAGATGTATGATCCTGTATTGATGGTTAACCAAGCCGGTACGGAACTATCGTATTACCAAGTAAACTCTACGACACGTGGCGCTGGAATCGAACCAGGGACTACCGCTTTATGTGCAGACAGCACAGCAGTGTAACTTATAGATCAAATTGGTCAGAAAAATTGATCCAAACATCCATCCAACATCCAGAATCCACTTACACCAAATCGAATCATGGAAGACTTGAAAAGATAGACAGTCTAACTATATGGTTTTTTAGATCGACTTCTAAGGAAAGCCTTAAAACTTGAAGTGGTCAAGTGAAATCGCACCAGTGTTACCAAGCTTAATTGCTTAACTTCGCAGTTGAATGTCCAGAAGTAATTGTTCCCGGAGTAAGGCTCGTTATCAACTGGGGCAACGCGAAGCGCCACCCGCTCCGGCTCACTGCCACAATGCATTCGCTAACGAACAGGGAATCGAAATCTTGATATATTTTATTTATTATTTTGAACTTAAAAAAAAAACGCTGAAAATATAAAAAAATTGATCTTAGTATTTATTTAAAGGAGTCCCGCACAATTACTCATGGGACCCAAGCCAAGCTCAACTCACCTTCTCGTGGTGTTCCTTGCTAATCAACAAACGGAGCTCTGGCTCCCACCAACCCGCATTGGGTCAGCGTGGTGGGAATTGGCCCAAATCCCTCCAATTTTTGGGGGAGGCCTATCTCCTACAGTGGACGTCTATCGGCTGATGATGATGATAATTTTTTTTTCTACGAAGCTACTATACGAATTGAACCTCCGCTCACCTATTTGTAAGTGATACGACTGCTTTTAGTAATGTGACGCTAGTTAGGGTTATACATACTGCATCCCATTTCAACCATTGCTTGATATTAGATCTCCTTACTGCACCTGTAACATATCTATAGAATATCGAGTAGTAAAGACTTACTACTATTAAACATTTTTATTATTACTGATAAGAGTAATTGCAGTAACGGCGTACAGTATACAGTCGTATGTCTAGCAATGATGTTCAGGCGATGTGAAGGTCCGTCACTCTCAATATTGTGAGATTATGCCGATTGAGCTGCTCCTCGGCGTCCGTGAGCTGTCTAGCAACAGCTCGGATCTAGCTTAGTTGCAGCACTCCTAGATGGAACCGAATATAACCACACTGCTCCAGAATTGATCTGGAACAGTAACGAATTATTGAATTCAATCGCGAATTGATATTTTATACATATATAGATTCTTTTTAATTAAGTTACGAGACGAGCGAATCGTTCACATGGTGGTAAGTGATACGCCCGCCCATGGCAACGTGGCGCTATACAGGATATTATACACTGCACCACATTGCACTCGTCGACTGAGATATAATATGTTGTGTTTGCACACTATTGTTTGGGAGCAGAAATAGGCATTGCGGTGGTACCCACCCAAACGGTCTTCGGTAATAGAGACCCACCACCAGTGAATGGAGACCAACTACCTGTGCACAGAGACCCACCACCAGTGAACGGAGACCAACTACCAGTGAACAGAGACCCACCACCAGTGAACGGAGACCAACTACCTGTGCACAGAGACCCACCACCAGTGAACGGAGACCAACTACCAGTGAACGGAGACCCACCACCAGTGAACGGAGACCAACTACCTGTGCACAGAGACCCACCACCAGTGAACGGAGACCAACTACCTGTGCACAGAGACCCACCACCAGTGAACGGAGACCAACTACCAGTGAACGGAGACCCACCACCAGTGAACGGAGACCAACTACCTGTGCACAGAGACCCACCACCAGTGAACGGAGACCAACTACCTGTGCACAGAGACCCACCACCAGTGAACGGAGACCAACTACCTGTACACAGAGACCCACCACCAGTGAACGGAGACCAACTACCTGTGCACAGAGACCCACCACCAGTGAACGGAGACCAACTACCAGTGAACGGGGACCAACTACCAGTGAACGGAGACCCACCACCAGTGAACGGAGACCAACTACCAGTTAACGGAGACCCACCACCGGTGAACGGAGACCAACTACCTGTGCACAGAGACCCACCACCAGTGAACGGAGACCCATCACCAGTGAACGAAGACCGAATACCAGTGTACAGCGACCCACCAGCAGTGAATGGAGACCAACTACTTGTGCACAGAGACCAACTACCAGTGCACAGAGACCCACCACCAGTGAACGGAGACCCATCACCAGTGAACGAAGACCGACTACCAGTGTACAGCGACCCACCAGCAGTGAATGGAGATCAACTACCAGTGAACAGAGACCCACCACCAGTGAACGGAGACCCACCACCAGTGAACGGAGACCAACTACCTGTGCACAGAGACCCACCACCAGTGAACGGAGACACACCACCAGTGAACGGAGACCAACTACTTGTGCACAGAGACCCACCACCAGTGAACGGAGACCCACCACCAGTGAACGGAGACACACCACCAGTGAACGGAGACCAACTACCAGTGAACGGAGACCCACCACCAGTGAACGGAGACCAACTACCTGTGCACAGAGACCCACCACCAGTGAACGGAGACCAACTACCAGTGAACGGAGACCCACCACCAGTGAACGGAGACCAACTACCAGTTAACGGAGACCCACCACCGGTGAACGGAGACCAACTACCTGTGCACAGAGACCCACCACCAGTGAACGGAGACCCATCACCAGTGAACGAAGACCGAATACCAGTGTACAGCGACCCACCACCAGTGAACGGAGACCAACTACCAGTGAACGGAGACCCACCACCAGTGAACGGAGACCAACTACCTGTGCACAGAGACCCACCACCAGTGAACGGAGACCAACTACCTGTGCACAGAGACCCACCACCAGTGAACGGAGACCAACTACCAGTGAACGGAGACCCACCACCAGTGAACGGAGACCAACTACCTGTGCACAGAGACCCACCACCAGTGAACGGAGACCAACTACCTGTGCACAGAGACCCACCACCAGTGAACGGAGACCAACTACCTGTACACAGAGACCCACCACCAGTGAACGGAGACCCACCACCAGTGAACGGAGACACACCACCAGTGAACGGAGACCAACTACCAGTGAACGGAGACCCACCACCAGTGAACGGAGACCAACTACCTGTGCACAGAGACCCACCACCAGTGAACGGAGACCAACTACCTGTGCACAGAGACCCACCACCAGTGAACGGAGACCAACTACCTGTACACAGAGACCCACCACCAGTGAACGGAGACCAACTACCTGTGCACAGAGACCCACCACCAGTGAACGGAGACCAACTACCAGTGAACGGAGACCAACTACCAGTGAACGGAGACCCACCACCAGTGAACGGAGACCCACCACCAGTGAACGGAGACCCACCACCGGTGAACGGAGACCAACTACCTGTGCACAGAGACCCACCACCAGTGAACGGAGACCCATCACCAGTGAACGAAGACCGAATACCAGTGTACAGCGACCCACCAGCAGTGAATGGAGACCAACTACTTGTGCACAGAGACCAACTACCAGTGCACAGAGACCCACCACCAGTGAACGGAGACCCATCACCAGTGAACGAAGACCGACTACCAGTGTACAGCGACCCACCAGCAGTGAATGGAGATCAACTACCAGTGAACAGAGACCCACCACCAGTGAACGGAGACCCACCACCAGTGAACGGAGACCAACTACCAGTGAACGGAGACCCACCACCAGTGAACGGAGACCAACTACCTGTGCACAGAGACCCACCACCAGTGAACGGAGACCAACTACCAGTGAACGGAGACCCACCACCAGTGAACGGAGACCAACTACCAGTTAACGGAGACCCACCACCGGTGAACGGAGACCAACTACCTGTGCACAGAGACCCACCACCAGTGAACGGAGACCCATCACCAGTGAACGAAGACCGACTACCAGTGTACAGCGACCCACCAGCAGTGAATGGAGATCAACTACCAGTGAACAGAGACCCACCACCAGTGAACGGAGACCCACCACCAGTGAACGGAGACCAACTACCTGTGCACAGAGACCCACCACCAGTGAACGGAGACACACCACCAGTGAACGGAGACCAACTACTTGTGCACAGAGACCCACCACCAGTGAACGGAGACCCACCACCAGTGAACGGAGACACACCACCAGTGAACGGAGACCAACTACCAGTGAACGGAGACCCACCACCAGTGAACGGAGACCAACTACCTGTGCACAGAGACCCACCACCAGTGAACGGAGACCAACTACCAGTGAACGGAGACCCACCACCAGTGAACGGAGACCAACTACCTGTGCACAGAGACCCACCACCAGTGAACGGAGACCAACTACCTGTGCACAGAGACCCACCACCAGTGAACGGAGACCAACTACCTGTACACAGAGACCCACCACCAGTGAACGGAGACCAACTACCTGTGCACAGAGACCCACCACCAGTGAACGGAGACCAACTACCAGTGAACGGAGACCAACTACCAGTGAACGGAGACCCACCACCAGTGAACGGAGACCCACCACCAGTGAACGGAGACCCACCACCGGTGAACGGAGACCAACTACCTGTGCACAGAGACCCACCACCAGTGAACGGAGACCCATCACCAGTGAACGAAGACCCACCACCGGTGAACGGAGACCCACCAACGGTGAACGGAGACCAACTACCTGTGCACAGAGACCCACCACCAATGAACGGAGACCAACTACCAGTGAACGAAGACCGAATACCAGTGTACAGCGACCCACCAGCAGTGAATGGAAATCAACTACCAGTGAACAGAGACCCACCACCAGTGAACGGAGACCCACCACCAGTGAACGGAGACCAACTACCTGTGCACAGAGACCCACCACCAGTGAACGGAGACACACCACCAGTGAACGGAGACCAACTACCTGTGCACAGAGACCCACCACCAGTGAACGGAGACACACCACCAGTGAACGGAGACCAACTACTTGTGCACAGAGACCCACCACCAGTGAACGGAGACCAACTACCAGTGAACGGAGACCAACTACCAGTGAACGGAGACCCACCACCAGTGAACGGAGACCCACCACCAGTGAACGGAGACCCACCACCGGTGAACGGAGACCAACTACCTGTGCACAGAGACCCACCACCAGTGAACGGAGACCAACTACCAGTGAACGGAGACCAACTACCAGTGAACGGAGACCCACCACCAGTGAACGGAGAACCACCACCAGTGAACGGAGACCCACCACCAGTGAACGGAGACCAACTACCTGTGCACAGAGACCCACCACCAGTGAACGGAGACACACCACCAGTGAACGGAGACCAACTACTTGTGCACAGAGACCCACCACCAGTGAACGGAGACCCACCACCAGTGAACGGAGACCAACTACCTGTGCACAGAGACCCACCACCAGTGAACGGAGACACACCACCAGTGAACGGAGACCAACTACTTGTGCACAGAGACCCACCACCAGTGAACGGAGACCAACTACCAGTGAACGGAGATCCACCACCAGTGAACGGAGACCCACCACCAGTGAACGGAGACCAACTACCTGTGCACAGAGACCCACCACCAGTGAACGGAGACCAACTACCAGTGAACGGAGACCAACTACCAGTGAACGGAGACCCACCACCAGTGAACGGAGACCAACTATTTATGCACAGAGACCCACCACCAGTGAACGGAGACCAACTACCAGTGAACGGAGACAAACTACCAGTGAACGGAGACCCACCACCAGTGAACGGAGACCCACCACCGGTGAACGGAGACCCACCACCGGTGAACGGAGACCCACCACCAGTGAACGGAGACCCACCACCAATGAACGGAGACCAACTACCAGTGAACGGAGACCAACTACCAGTGAACGGAGACCCACCACCAGTGAACGGAGACCCACCACCAGTGAACGGAGACACACCACCAGTGAACGGAGACCAACTACTTGTGCACAGAGACCCACCACCGGTGAATGGAGACATACCACCAGTGAACAGAGACCCATCACCAGTGAACAACAGTTAGTAGAGGTCGCACCACCTCGAGACCTTTCATATTTGGTGACTGATTACCCCCCAATCCGCCACCATGGCCTGTGTGAGTTAGAAGCCTGGTCTCTGCCTGAGGATTGAGAGATGCTTATTTCTCGCTGCCTCTCTGCAGCATGGACTCGTCACAGAAAGCCACCTCGGCGTCCCACGACTTTTGGCTACTGACCATAGTTTTGATAAAGCCAAAAAGTGAGAGGTCAATAGTTAGATACTTATGTCAACCCTTTTAAAGTATACTATATATATCTATATATATGTTATATGTAGAGTGCATGTACTTATTTACAAATCTAGCGCATATGAAGTCGCAGAAATATCTCGACACTGCGCGTTGAGTGCGCCGACGTCCTCGGTCTTATCTCCGACACAATAACCTGCTGTATGCAATTATACTCCAGTACCTCGTGGCGTGGCGGCTGACCGCCTGCGTTGTCCACAGTACGAATCCGGAGCTACATAAGTTTGAATGAGAGGACACTCGGTCCGGTATTTCGCTATATTTCCTTATTTTAATGTGTTTCGCCGTTTCGAAGTTTCACCGTTACGCTGTCTCATTGTGATTCGTTATTTCGATGTGTTTCGCTGTATTGCTGTGTTTTGCCAGTTTGATGTTCCTCAGAATAGCCGTTTCGCCGTATCACAGTGTTTCACCATTTCGATGTGTTTCGCCGTTTCGCAGAATAGCCGTGTCTCCATTTCGCTGTTTCGCCAGTTTGATGTTCCTCAGAATAGTCACTTCGCCGTATCGCTATGTTTCGCCATTTCGATATGTTTCGTCATTTCGCTATATTTCTCCGTTGCTCCAGTAATTTTACTAGCTACAGCATCCTTCAAACCAGAACACATTAATGTCACTACAGTAATGTTTGCCAGCTGCAATAGTGGCTGCGGTGGTAGCCAGTTGGTCTCCGGCAACAGACACCTACCAGCGGTACATATAAGAGTATTCCAATCGACTACTCTTCATCGTATTATGATGAACACTTTACTAGCCTATCCATTGTTAAACAATTACGTGAAATAATCATCAATTTTTCATTTATTAATTTTTAGGCATATAACTAGGAACATCTTGTTAATATAACTAGGTCTAACGTTAGGTACAGGATCGAATCCAGATTATACTAGATAAGATACGACCCTCGCGCTATGCGTCATGAATGAGTCATTCTGTTTATTACGCAGTATTGCGCAATCATATGAAATATTCCGCTATAATATAATGAAATATCTCTTACTATTATACAGTAATTTACTACTGTCAAAATAAGTAACATTTACCAGTCGTAGATCTGTTGGAACACCATCTCGGTTTAGACTTCACGGAGATCTAATCGATCTTCTAAGAGAGAATAAATACACCATCAATACCCTCATTTCCCGATAAGCACTGCACCGTATCTTTAATATGGTGCAATGTATATCAATCTGTATCTTATACTGTGTTAGCTCTCTGTTGCTGGAGACCGTCTAGGTACCGCTGCAGCTGCTACTTCTGTAGACAAACAGCACTGTGCAAACATTACCGTATCCCGGCTGGAAGGGTGTTGTAACGTTTAGTCTTGAAGCGACGAGCGCCACGTTGTTTTAGATTGCTATCATCATCAGGTCAGGGTCCTGCTAATCTCTTCGTATAAATGAATATTGCATAATATTACGCAAAGTTTCAGTATAAAAGCCGGGGATTTCCGGCCGATGTCGCAGTATAACAGCGACGATTAAAACGGTCAGATCGGAAACAGTCGACTTAGTGTGCCGTATTCAAGATGAGAGGACATTTCCATTGTAAGTTCGGCAGAATTGCGCACCGCCATTGGCACAGTCATCATGGTCACCGCGAGCATCTGACACCGCACGGCCATTGTCACCACGGCCACGGGCACAAAGGCCCGCGACCATGCCACGGACAAAGCTTCATCCATCACGGCCATGGTCACCACGGTCTTCAACCATGTGACGGCCAAAGCGCGTTTCGCCACGGTCACGGACACGTCCCGCAAAGGTGCGACTGGGAAAGTTTCTTCCGAAGTGGAAACAACGGCCGTCCTCATCACGGTGTAGACGGCTGGGAACGTCACGCCAATCCACGTCACGCAATGCGATATCTCCGGCGGAAGTATCCGAAGAGATACGACAGGAACGAAACTGGATTCATTAGGTTCGGCCGCCGTTGGAACAACCTGGAGAGGAGTAATGAGGTCCCTGAAGACAACGCAGTCATTACCAGGCGGTTCGTTATAGAGAGGGCAGCGCGATGCCATTCTGTTTGATGTGAAAATGTATTGTATTATTCATGTCATGAATTTTGTATTTATATCTCTCTCTCTCTCTCTCTCTCTCATACATTTAGCTTTAAATTGAGAGAAAGGAGATCGTATATTTTTAATGAGCTACTACTACCAATGATTTTTTTTTAATACTTTATAAATTGGTAGTGTCAATAGTAATGTTGGAAGTATTGTTGCATTCGCTTGTGGAATAACGTTATTTGCTAATAAGGAAAATAAAAAAAATATGTTAACATTGAATTTAAATTGTGCGATATTAAGTAATCTAAATTATAGTTAAATAAGTTAATTAAATGCCTAATTAAGTTATAACTGACGAAATTATATATATATATGTTTATATAATTCAAAGTTAATGAAGTTCGTAGTAAGTGATATAAGAAATAATCTTACGCGACTACTATTACTTATTATCTGTAATTAAAGAGGATAATGTTTAAGTTGGCAATACTTTAAATAGGCTCTGGACATCCTCGGTTTGCAAACAGACGTTCAGCTCCTCGTTCTTCATGAGAACAAGAAATAAGTGGAAGAACTTATCGGCGTCGGTGTTCACGTCCGAATAGGACACGGATGTCTTCAAGAGGAGACAGAATAGGTTACTAAATTAGTGCGCATTACCATCACAGATCACATCACCACTTAACACTTAACATCAGGTGTAACCAAGAGCAGACTAAGTCTAAAGCAGGCTCTATGGAACAATGTAACTACAGGGCTATTATTTAGTCATGACATACTTTGCGTTTGGTAGTTTGATTCAAATTTTTGGGCCCCAAAAATTACGAGCCCTAGGTATATGCTTGGGTTGCCTAGTCTTTAGTCCACCCCTAGGTGGGATCGTGGACAAGCGTTTAGCTTGCTGATATAAAAAAAGGTAACACTGCCTTAGGGTGGACAGTCTATTTGACTGACTGCAGCGTGGCTCTTGGAACATTTAAAGTATTTTTCTTCATAATCATCATCATTATCATTATCAGCCGACAGACATCCACTGCTGGAGGTAAACTGTTATAGTTCAAGTATATTACTTAACTCTATTTATATATAACTCTATCTATTACTTAACTTATCTCTATCAAATAACTAATAAGATACCTTAATTCTTACTACGTATATAACTAAGTAATATTGTAAATATTCTAAGATATCAGAAGTGTTATTAAAAGTTACTCTGAGTTTCCTGCTGTTTTCTCAGGAGAAACTATTTCATCGAATCGAAGGTTAAATATACACATTACAACTTTTTTTTTCTTTTCATTGTAAAACCTTACAGCGAGGTATACAAAAGGCGGGCTTAATGCCTGTCGGCATTCTCTATCAGCCAACCTTCGGTGAGAAGGTATTTTGTAGATGGAACTTAGTAACAGACTAAAATATAATAATAATAGTAACGACATATATAAAAAACATTAGGATGTCTGTATATGGTTAAAGTGTTCCTAGACCTGTTTTTTCAAAAGACATCTTGTGGAAACCTTCCGAATCTCTTCCGGTAGGCAGCTCCAGGGTAGTACAGCCTGAATTGTAAATGAGTTCCCTAGAGTCGTGATTAGAAATAGATATCTTATTCAGGAGAGAAGGTATCTATCGTGAGAAGAAAAGAGAGTTTGGAATTATATCTTTGAGATAAGGAGAGGACAGATTTTTTAACAGAGAGAAGAGAACAAGCAAAATTCTAGAATCCTGCTTTTGTCGAACCGTGAGCCAGTTAAGTTGAGAACTATAGTGATATGGTCCTACTTCCACCAATAACCTAGTTTTCTTTTACAAAGGCTTTTATACTTCTATCATCGACAATAGAACCTTCACCTGTTGATAGATTACGACTTTTATCCATTATACTATAATTTATTTTCTAATAAATCGATAATCATCTTGTTAATTTGTACGCATCACACTGCACCGGGATGTCGAGGGTGAGTTCTCCAGGAATTGCTAACGGAACAACTGCACGTAATTGGTTTATAAAAATCTGAATTCATCGCTATTAAGGCAATGGCTTCAGCAACAATTTTCACTTCCGTTACTTTTTAATACATTTTTCTTTTACTAGATTCGTGTTTGTTAATCTGTGATAAGAGATACGACATTTGTATAATCTATGTTTGGGTTATTCGTATCTATTTGTTACTATTGGACGAGTATGAGTATATATTTATTAATTATTTATGTTTATTAAAATTCGCTTTACATATATATAATACGTTACAGTATTTAGTAATATTCATTTATATATTTTCATATGTAAATAATTTTCTGTGAACCATATGAATCCCTAAAAACAACAGCTCCTTGTGCCCGGCGATGCAGACATCGTAGGACCGATCGATGTGGGTTCTTTAGAGCAGGCCTATGTCCAGCAGTGGGCGTCTTCCGCTGATGATGACGTATTTTACTGAAAAGGGACGCCACTAAAGCATTAGATCCTTCATAAACTAGTTTTAAAGTACACAATAAAGCGTGATAGCATTCTGATTAGAGAAACTAACACTTCCGATTAGATAGACTATAAACACGTCAATATAAATAAGAACTTTAAAATAAAAATAGTTAGCCAAGTCTTATTAAATTTTCAAAGGATTTTAATTGAAAAAAATTTCCCTGCGACGGAGAGAAAAATTTCAGTGAGTACAAAAGATGACGTCCGCTTTGTGCGATTTCCTTTAGACGACAATTTAAAAGTGAGACAGCTTGAGTCTTTTGTCATATTTTTGCTTTATTTAATTGTAAACTATCCTACCTTCTCTCTGGTGTAAAAAGGCAGTTGTGAACACTACGCTGTGATCAAACCGTTTGACTAGTAAATAGTAAAGTTTATTATTTAATAGCACGAGTATTTTATATCGCTAAAGTGGCTTACGGCCGTTGTACCATATAAACGTCTGTAATACCAGAGGCAATACAAGCGTGTTGCTGACTCCGGAAGAACCTTCTCGCACCTTCTATAAAGAAAACAATTCTATAGCTTTACTGGAATACATCTCCAAGGAATTTCATAGCCTGATGGATTTAAATAGGAAAATATCCCTGGTACCGAACCCTACATAAACATTGCGGTTCTAATGTATAAAGAAGGATATCCCCCGATAGTGCGATGATCTCTCCTTTTCCAGTTTACTAGATGAATCTAGTATATATTTATTTTATTAATATTATTAATAAAAACTCTTAAAGCTATATATACTTAACAAAAAGAAGAATAAAAATAAATAAATTATTAAAACAGAAATTGCTTTTCATATGAAAGTGTGAGTTCCAACGCGATGGAAATGTAAAAGAATCAGAGGAAGACAACATGGAGATAGTATAAAGAAAGAAAGAGAAAGAAAAATTCTTAGAAAATTTTGCTCCCTGCGGACCACAGCCGCAAAAGAGAGACGGAGGATATGATATTTAGAAACACTTTCTATCTCATTCTCTCACAGCATAAACCCTAAAAAATATATACAATTTTTTTTTATTTCTTTAAGCGACTAGAGCAGGACGTTCACCTGATGGTAAGTGATACGCCTGCCTATAACAACGAGGCGCTAGTTAGAATAGTATATACATATCCTACCACATTGCGCTCGACGCTTTAAGATATAAGATGTTGAGTCTCGTTACCCTAGTAAGTACACTAGCTACAGCGCCTTCAAACCGGAACACAGTAACGTTTGCACAGTACTGTTAGTCGGCTGCAGTAGGCGCTGCGGTGGTGCCTACCTAGACGGTCTCCGGCAACAGAGACCTACCACCAGTAAGTGTAAGTCAGTAAGTCTCCATTCCGTTACATATTTTCGTTTCATAAAGTCCAATTCACACCGTACCTAAAGAAAATCCACTTTAATAAACAATATGAAAAATTTATATTAAAACTTTTTAAATGTATTTAAGTTAATGTCTATTGTAACTTAGAGCGCGTACTTAAGTACGAACAAGCAGTTAGAGTATTATAAGGCTGTACTTTATTGCTCAGTGCGGAGAATATAAATTGTTGTTATGAATTGTTTTTATTTTTATTTACTTTATGTTATTGGTTTATTGATATTTAGTTCAAGTTATGAGGTTATATTAGTTATTAGTTATTTTAACTGGCAGTGGGCAGGGTACATTGCTCGAAGGACCGACGGCCGATGGGGCAGTAAGGTCCTCGAATGTCGCCCGCGTACCGGTAGACGTAGTGTCGGGAGGCCTGCCACAAGGTGGACCGACGATCTGGTGAGAGTCGTGAAAACCCTCTGGATGCCTATCGGCTGATGACGATGATGATGATCTGTGGTACAAATAAACTTCTTATTATTTTTTAAAAACATAAAATATATTGTATATTTGGTAACGATTTCATTATATATATATATATATATATATATATATATATATATATATATACATCATCACCATTAACTGAAGTTTGTCGATCAGGTTGAGAAAACCAATTCGATCCTCAGCTATTCTTTTTAACTGATGGTATTTAAACCCGGTCCATTCCTGTATGACGTCCAACCATTTCTTCTGCTGTCTACCAGGTGCACTGTTTCTAGGAATTTTGCCCTACAGGATCAACTTTGGGATAAAAGGATCCCTCTTTGAAAGTGTCCAAAAAATGCAATATTTCATGATGGTAAAAATAAGAGCTTTTCCTCTATATGCCTGGAGACTTGAAATTTGGTAGGGGTAACTTTTGCTGAGTATACGTCGGCTAAGAACGGATAATACGAAATATTACCCCTAAAAAGTGTCGCTGGGGTATTACGCCCAACAAAGCGGGCGGGGAACAACTATTAAACATATGGTATATTAACTACATGTTCATCATCAGCCGATAAACGTCCACTGCTGGACGCAGTCCTCACCTAAAGATACCCACATCGATCGGGTAGGGATTCATATGAGAGGATTTGGGCTATTTCCCACCACGCTGGCCCATTGCGGGTTGGTGGGAACTAGAGCCTCGTCCGTTATTGTGTGGGACCCCTTATACCCCCTACATCTTGATATTACATTATTACGCTTAATATAATATCTTATATATATATATATATGTATATATATATATATGTGTTGAATATTAAAGGGTTTCAGTTATCCCTCACGAGATCGCAAACGTAGTTATCAATATTACAGTTTATACAAAATACATCCATTATTATTAACGTTGGTTAATTATAAATTAATTAAGATTAAGTTACTGCATATACCACCAACCTGCTGGAGGTCCCCTGTGGACCAGCTCCTCAATTTCACGCCTTAAGACGTTTGTGTATATACACTAGTTGCCGTTATTTAATATTTAATGATATCGAAAATTCATGAATTTAAATTACAGCAAGTAGTAGCTTGCTACCCTAATGGTTAGATTATGCGGCCTTCATCCCGAAGGTCGCGGGTTCGAATCTCGTCATGTACCTATAACTTTAATATTTAAGTTACGTACATTTGTGAACTTTAGTAACAGCAGCGGAATACAAACGGCGAAGGGAAACATCGCGAGGAAACCTGCACGTGAATTGGAATTTATTGTAAGGTGTGTGTGAAGTCACCAATCTTTATTGGGTCCGCGTGGTGACTGGCCCATCGCCCTCATATTGAGGGTAGGCCTGTGCCCCAATAACGGGGACGAAAATTAACTGTTAAAAAAAAAGGTATATTTTTAAAGTTAACTTGTAAAAAGGCTGGTGATTAGGTAGATACGTAATTCCTATATCGGCCAAACAGTTGTGTGTTAATATTTCTGTGTTCCGATTTGAAGGGCCTTGTAGTTAGTGTAATTACTGGGGTAACGAGATTTGACATTTCATGTCTTAGCGACGAGAATAAAGTGGTGCAGTATATGTCATCCTAACTAGCACTACATTGTTATGGACAATCGTATCACTTACCATCATGTGAATGTCCCACTCGCCTTGTCGCTTCGTTGAATAAAAAACTATTTATCATCGCGTCGTTAAAGAGGAAAAGAAGTTTGAAGCATCTCTACTTGTTGCAATCTTGACAAGTTTATAAGTTTTTTTTTTCATGTTTTTTATCCGGCTTTATTTAGCTCGTTTTTATTTATAATGAGAGTAATACTTGATCTTGGTGTAATTCGTTTCGCCCAACATCTTACGGAGTCCAAGTCAACCTTACCAGCACGCGGTGCACCCTGCTGATTAACAGACGAGGCTCTGACCACACACGAACCCGCACCGGGCCAGTGTGGTGGGTTAAAGCCCAATTCCCGTCAATTAACTCTACGATGTGGAGATCTTTCGGGGAGGCCTACGTCCAGCAATGGACGTCTGTCGGCTGATGATGATGAATACTTGACCTCAATATCACACCTTTTAAAGTGACAATCACAACGAAGACGGTGAAGCTTTATCGCTTAGAAGACTGACTCTATGTTGACAGATTACAGGAAATATATTATAATTACGTTTATATAAATATGATTTTAGGTTTAATTTATATTTATTATTAATATATAAGAATAAGGAAGAAAAAAGGAAAATGGGAAGAAAGAAGGAGTTACTGGATTACTGTTTCTCATATATATATGGGAATTATAACAAAGCTTTTGTGGCAACAAATTGATAACATTATAATAGTAGTTAGGCGGGTAGTTTGTGTAAACCCTTCATCATCATCATTATTAACCCGTACAACCATCTAAATATCTTCTCTTGGATCTCTGGTCTATTTGTATATTGATGCAATCCAATCTCCAGTATATATTGCATCCAGTGTTGTGAACTGTCAGCTGGTTACTATACTCTTCTCTCTCCTACCACATTTTCAATGGATGTTACCTCTACGTTTAAGTGTTTGACGTTCATCATCATTATCAGCCGATAGACTTCCACTGCTGGACATAGGCTTCCCCCAAAGATCTCCACATCGATCGATTCGGCGCTGTCTGCATCCAGCTGCTTCCGCAACCTTCACTATATCCTTAGGCCACCTGGTGGTGGGCCTACCAACACTACGTCTTCCGATACGCGATAACCATTACGGCGTTCAAACATTTTTAAGGATCAACTTTTTTTAAGGGTAGGGGGAGGAACTTTCTAGAATTAAATCGAAAGTTAAAGTTTCTAATGTATATGTATTAGCAACACAATAAGATATTAAGGTGTAGGTGGATATAAAGGGCTGGTTGTTAGGAGAAATGTCACGAGATTTGACCCCAGTGCCCTGGCATTTGGCGAAGTCATGGTCAATAAAAAAAATTATGGCTCCGTAATAAATTTTTGATATTACTGCCTGGAGGCGTGGACCCAAGAAATGTCAGAGCAACCAATAATGATAAACGACTCCTGGGTTGTTTTCTTCGTAAACATAACCGTGTCGCAGTAAAGAGTAGGATTTTGTGATATGTGATAAGGGTTGTATCTTCATCACCATTTAAATTTCTTCACCGACATCAGTTCAGTAATAGTCCACCCCAGAATATACGCTTCTCTTAAGAGATGCCTCTTAGCTCTATCAGCATCACTGTCTTTAAATGTTGTTAGCATCCTTCTGGAGGATGAGGATATGATCAATACAGTCGAGAATTATTACTAGTACAAGGCAAGTTTATTACTCTGCGGTCACCAGCGCTACCTACTCTTCGGAATGCATTAACATCATCAACAGCCGTTAGACGTCCACTGCTGGATATAGGCCTCCCCCAAAGCTCTCCACATCAATCGGTCCCGCGTTGTTTGCATTCAGTGGGTTTCCTCGATTCTCGTCAGATCGTCGGGCCGCATCCCAACACTACGTCTACCGGTACGCGGGCGCCTCGCTTACTATGTAGGCATGGTAGCTAGTGAGATTACTGAGGTGATGAGACTGGAATGTACGTCTCAAAGCCGACTAGACAAGATGAGGATCTTACAGGAAGTTGTGTACACAGAAGGATCTTAGCTGTCCTAGCCAATACCACATAACTGTGGGCGGCCGTATCTTGCCATCAGTTATTTATTTCTGTAGCGTCGTAGCTTCGTGGTATAATAAATCTAGGTACCGCTGGTATGATTTTTGGTATTATTACAATTGTAAAACGCTGGTGCGATAACGTATAATAACAATGTGAATGTTTTTATAAGGCCGGGTCACAGAGTGGCGATGTTAACTCCTAATTAATTCTGACACATTTACATAATGAAAATGATATTAAAGTAACCGCGGAATGGAGAGTAACGATGCGAAGGTCTATTAAATTTTCTGTATTGGTTTTTTTAAAGAAAACAAAAAAATGTCGAAATCTAGAAGATAATGCTAAATGATTTTTAATATTCATATAAAAGTGATAAATACTTAAAATGATCAATAATGTCTAAAATTTAGAGCACGAACGAAACTTTCTACATATTATTATTACTAGCGGTATATATATATACACGCTTCCAGTGGCTTCCCGCGAATCTCACCGAATCGTCAGGCCACTTTGCGAAGAGCCTCCTAGCACCAAGTGTACTGGTACGCGGGCGCCACTCGAATACCTTACTGCTCCATCGGCCGACGATCCTTCGAGCGATTTGCCCTGCCCACTGCCAGTTAAGTCTAGCAATCTTTAGGGCTATGTCGGTGACCTTATTTTCTCTGCGGATCTCCACATTTCTGATCCCATCGCGCAGAGAAACTCCGAGCATAGCCTTCTCCATTGTCCTATAGGTGACTTTGACCTTCTTTATAAGGCCGACAGTAAGGGCCCACGTCTCGGTGCCGTATGTCAACACTAGCAACACGCACGAGTTGAAGACTTGTCTTCAGACACTGCGATATCCGAGACTCCATCACGATCACCAGCGATAGCATTAGATAATACAGGATATGTATTTAGTAATAAAATATTATTATTGTTAAACTGGCACTGTTTATATATCGTAAGGATCTCTAATTTTTGTCGTAGGACATACATTTTGGAAGTCCTTTCTTTATCATTGCGTGTATCAGAGTAAAATTCACTGTAAACAAAAACCAATAACCATTATTACGGTGTCGGATGTTAATCTGGTGACTATGAGTACATGATATTGTCTCGTGAATCCACAAACTTAGGGAATATTAGGGGTGTAATTTCGCGAGGGCCCGGAGGTGGCAAATGTACATTGGAAATAGAAATTCCAATTCACAATCTGCCAACGTTCTGGATGACTCCGCTGTTTGCGGAGCTGAATAAACGATAAGTAATTAGTGAGCGAAACCCTTCCCGATTCACATTCCGATCCGGCTAATGCCTGCGTATCAGGCAGACGGTGGAACTCCTTGAATTTTGAATGACTGATCTCGCTTATAGTCATAGAGATAAATATTGATTCATCAAGAATTTATCTTTTATATTTATCATGAAATAGAACGATGAGGTCGCTTGTCCAGAATACTCTTCTACTCGGAAAATGGGTGAAGCTGTCACGATGGATACGCAATAACAAGCGCTAGCTATATAGTTTTGAATAAGCCACCCTTCAACCTCCCCTATTCATGTGATCGAGACATCAAGAAATCATGTTATAAAGAAAGGTGTGGTGGTAGGTCCATGACGCTCAGACTATTAAGAATAGGACTAAAGTATTCCCTCCCTGTAAGACAAGGCGACTAAAAGGGTCCTCGAGTTTGTGGGCTTTGAGGGTGGGGGCCAAATGCAGGGTGATCTTGTATTTGCTGTAGCACAGCATGGGTACTAAGGATGGCTTTGCCTTTCCGTGGAATGTTTTAGCTAGAGTGCAGGGGGGACCTGTGCGTTCTGTAGGAGATCCTGGAGCTTCTCTTAATACATTAATGGAGATCATCGAGATGGTTTTAGTAGGTAGAAGCCCCACATAACCTTGTCTACCCCCAGAAGCAAGGTATCTTTTAAAAAGTTTTTCTCGCGATAATAAAACAAGGTCCATGGCGCTATGAAGACTTTGACCAATATAAATAAACATGAAATCTCCCGCGTTTTCAACTCATCAGGAACATTATATCATAATGATCGCTTATAATAACTTATATTTATGTATTATGCTTTGTTCTTATATATTTTCATTAATTTATATTAATTAAGAAATCTCTTCGATTATTTATTTAAATATTTCTTAATAAACTATGAATGTAATGTATTATATTCTGTTATGCTGACTGTACGGTCGCGGGAAGCTGCTGGATATGGGCAGCGCCTGACGGATCGATGTGATCGTTGGTGGAGGCCTATGTCCAGCAGTGACCGTTTATCGGATGATGATGAAGAATATGTTCTTGTATTTGCTTACTCATGTCTCTATTTTAGATCTTGTACTTTTTATTGTAGGCGTCTACCTGCTTTTTCATCACCATCAACGTCCGCTGCTGTACATTAGCCTTCTTCAAAGATCTCCACGTTTGTATGCGGTCATATGATGAGATTTGGATGATGGTATAATGCGGGTTGGTGGGTACCGGGGCCTCGTCTGTTGATTAGCAGGTGAGGTTGGCTTGGGTTCCGTGAGTTGTCGTGCCGGTCCCCTTACACCCCTACCTGCTTTTTACCTCTTATTAATATACTTTTATCTTGGTCTTTATGGAAGAAATTTCTTTATTGGTAAAGCTTGTCTATATACGTTTTTCTCTCATCCATATATTATATATATATATATTTGTCATTTGGTGTGTACAAAAAAATAAAAAATGATTTAGGATTTATAACATTTTGATTTAACCACAAAACATGTGCAACACTAGTGCATGGATGCTGCAGACTGCACCGCGGGCGATTTAATGTGGAACCAATATTGCTCTCTTCTATGCTTTACCGAATGCGAAATCAATAGATGCTCGCATGCAGCAGCAGGGTTTAGAATCCTATCGTTTTAATAAAAGCCGACAAGGTACGGGCACTAAGCCGGGGACGTGTCTGCAATGATATAAGAACTGAAACGATGAAAGCAATATTGGAAATTTTACAATCGGTTCAATGCATTGTGGACTGCTCCATAAACTAAAATGGTTCAGATCAAACCGTCTGCCCAAAACAAGGCATCAGACATTCCTCACAACCTGTTAAGATGTCAATTACGTTCCGTTAAATCAATAAATTAAATTGGTACAGCACTCTTTAATCTTAAATAGTGCAGTACCGAAATACCTCTAAAGAAACCTTTGGCTTACTCTCTTTTTCTCCATATGATAAAATACAGTTAATTGTTATAGATTAATTGTAATTAGTTTTATTAATTAAGGAACCTAAAAATATATAAATAGTAAGGCTATTCAAATTCCTTCTCTTTGAAAGTGCAAGATAAACTTAAGAGCAGTAAAATAAGGTTAAGTTAGTAAGAAAATTCGAAAGCGTGAAAAGAGGATAGAAAACTGGAGATTGTTTTGCCACAGAAAGTATTAGATTTGAAAAAAAAAATCAATTTCTATAACAAATGAATGTGATGGTATAAATGGTGTTTATATATATGTGGTGTGTTCACGTATGATGTTCGTCGGATTTATTGTAAACATGTGTACAAGTGTATTACGTACTGAATCCGCGCCAATCGATTTCTAAAACAATTGCTTTGTTCTCATTCGGCTCACGGCTTTCCCCAAGGGGTGGCACAGAATGGAATAAATCGGGCACCACATTTTCCACCGTGCCCCCGGTCCTGGAATTCTGCACAGATCTAATCCTATTTTTGTACATGTTTTAAACGTTTCTATTATGCAACGTGAGATATTCTTTCAGACAACAAATTAAGCGTAGCATCAATCTAGATAAAGAAGGTGACCTAGATAGGTATCACTGCAGCGTTTATTAATAAGCCATTATTGTCTTATAATTTGTGCGGTGATGTAGCTAGTAGTAGGGTAGTAACTAAGTTAAACATATAATAATGATAATTTAAATTTGTGTAAACACCCCAACTAGCACCCCTCTGTCGTGAGTAAGACGTACACCCTATCAAGTATATTATACGCTTAATATATTACTTTGGTTATTTTAATAAAGAGAATTTATCCCGACGCTTGGGAAATGAAATGAAAGATAATAATGTCATCGCTTTCACCCAAAAAATATTAAGGGTAGTAAAAAAGAAAACTAGTAAGTGTAATACTGTCTTAGATAAGTTTCTATTTACATGACTACGGATAAAGAACCATAGTAATGGAATTACTTATTGAACTTGAGACGGGAAAACTATTTCTCCCTTTTCTTCAAATTATAAAAAATTCTTCTATTTTCCCCATATCCTCCACATCCTTTTTTGTTGATGAATTGCTTTCATTGTATTTAAAAAAGAAAAGAAAATCATTGGCACGTTCCAAGTGGCGTCGTTATTTGGCTTCCAAATGGCTCTCGACACCTTTTGAGTGCCCTCCGGAAGTAGTTAAGTGTCAAAGCTAAGTTTGAATTTAACGCGCAACTTCTTACCTGTTTCTGGGTCAAAGATTGCTTAAAGAATCGCCAGTAGTTTTTGAAGATAGACAATCATTAATTATTTTGAACTCATCTATCTAGTGATATAATAAATAAAATAAAATCACTTAAAGATCCAAATTGACAAAGTTCAATAGATCAATCAATAGATCAGTAGATGATGCATAACAATTCATAGGACCCTAGCCAACCTCATCTGCTCGTGCTGCACCCTGCTAATCAACAAACGAGGCTCTGGCTCCTACCAACCTGCATTGGGCCAGCGTTGTGGCAAATGGCCCAAGTACCCTCATATGAACCCTTATAAAAGACAACCGCTGTTGCCCAGGGATGCGAGCAGCTCAGGACCAATCGATGTATTTTTGGGGGAGGTCTACGCCCAGACGTTGAAGTCTAACGGCTGAAAGTGATGATCTTATTCTTAAGGTGCTTCTCCTACTCAAGGAGGTTGGCAGTCCATCTTACCAGAGACAAATATAGAACTTTATCCATCTACATTTCAAGGGTCAGTTATTTTCTAAAATTCTTCAAAATTGGAGACGCTAACTTCGCGGAGCCATGGCTCTATATTTAACACTGCCAATAATGCCAGGGTTTTCGGAATCAACGAATAGATCACAGGCGTAAGGCTCGATTGATCTTTCCAAAGGCTTTATCAATGCTTAGATGAATGAAGGTTAATTTGACTCAATTTTCCTTACTCTGATATTATCCAAAGTCTTATTATTTGAACTAAATTACAGTTAATTACGATTTTGACGATGTCGGTAATTTCGCACAAAGCTAGTACTCATATTCATTAACGCTTAATCATCTATTAGTAATCATTAAATTAAAAGCAACATCATTACAAGATGACAGTCAAAGTTCGAGTATATTTGATGGAGACTAACTGCTTCCTTTAGAACAAGATTTGGTGCAGCTTTGTATCGAAATGCGTATATATTTTTTTCTTTTTTTTTTTTTTGTTTTACGTGGGCGAAATGCCTACGCATACCCGTCCTCGCGGGGGCGAAGACGGGTTATGTCGGACTTGCACCGACTAAAACCTCCACGATGTTCCGCCTTATCGCCATATTGGCAGAGTCACGGGAACGCATGCACTCAACCGCGACCCTGCCGGCGCTGGCCGCTTGCGCAGCCCCACCTCGGGAGGGAGGGATTGAACCCTCCCTTTCCAGGGCGCGCCGGAACAAAGAGCGCGCCCCCTCCTCGACCTCATGCGTGTGCGGGCGACTGGTTCCCCCGAACCTGTCGCCAACAGGCCATGAGAGCCACTGGAGAAAACCTCTCCCGGCTCCCTGCGGCAGAGAGATGTTAGGCCAGCCGCTACCTGTCAACGACCGCGGAGGATAGAGAGAGCGGCGCATCTCAATACCGGCACTTCTCTTCCCTCGCGGCCCCACCGCCGCCGCATCGCCGGTGCTACACCGGTTGGCCGCAGAGGGTACTCCCTCCGCGACCCCACCTCGGCTGCGAGGGGCGGTATGAAACTGCCCCTGCAGCCGGCCGCTAGGGCAGCACACTGCCGCCCCTGCGGCCCCCGTCCGCTCCGGTGAGCTCCAGTTACCCCAACCGGTGCTCGAACCTGGTACGGCCGCTTCGACCAGCCCTTCGCCGCGGGCCGGCCGGGTGAGTTCCACTTGGCTTCACCGTGTACCGGACCACGGTTACTAAGCCCCTCCGCCACGACAAGGCGAGAACCCGTTGGAGGGGGAAATGCGTATGTATGACCAAGATTCATCAGCTCGTGATGTTTAAGTATAATTACCCCTGTTAAGTTAGAAAGTAAGGTCAAGTGTTAATTAATTTCAAACATTTTTAGATTCACAGGAAATCATTAGATTATAATGGAATTAGTCCGGCTGTGATATAAATCTATCAAGGTTGCCTTTGTCCAACGATGGACGATATGCTGAAGTGATGATGATGATGTCAAGATAGTATTGTTCACTTATATAAATATAAATCTGTCTTCTTTTAACATAAAAGTTAGGATAGCATATGATTGAGGAATCTTTTAAGACCAAACAAATAATGATGAAAAGTTTTTATAACTTAACTATTTTCCCAACTTACTACGGTTCGTCAACGTTTATCGTCTCAGTAAGTTTAACCAATCGAGATATTCCCTGTTTTTTTTTTATTCGCTTTGTCCTGGTTCGGAAAAGTGGTATTAATCAAAGGGAATCGCGCGCTGAACTCACCGTTCCTGCAATCATTCTGCAGACAAATCCACAATTTATTTGCGCTCTAGTGGTCCGTTAGATTAATCTGACCGTTCCTAAACAAACCCCGTGCAGTGTTTCTTCAACCATTCTAACTTAAAAGTTCAACTTAATGCACACCTAATTTAATACTGGAAATTAATAATGCGATTTTGGAAGAAGAGAACATGAGAGAGGAGAGTCATCATCGACCGATAGACATCCACTGCAGGAAATGGGCCTCACCCAAAGATCTCCACGTACAGTGAGCATAGCTTCTGGTACCACTGGGCAATAGAGACTTTCGTATGTAGGGGTTCATATGGTGGGGTTTGGGTCATTTTCCACCACGCTGGCCCAATGCCGGTTGGCGGGAGCCAGAGCTTCGTTTGTTGATTAGCAGAGTGCACCACGAACATATCCTTTACTATGAGTAACGGGTCTTATTTTTACACTGAAAAACAAGTGTACGATTAAGTTAAGCAACCTTTTTCCAACAAAGTCCGACAGGGCACATTGTTCGAAGAATTTCACGGCCGAAGGTTCGGTGAACGGAAGACATAGTGCTGGATAGTATTTTGTGGAGCCATAAGGCTGACTGATGATCTGATGAAAGTCACGCGGAACAGCTAGATGCTGACAGCGTTGAATTGTTTGATGTTAAGATCATCTGAAAAGTCTGTGTCCAAAGGCGTCAGTCAAATGACGATGACCGAGTAAAGAATATCATCATCATCATTTCAGCTTGTTGATGTCTGTAAAGAATATAATTAATATGATTACAACTAAACGCTGAGGAGCAGGTACCAGCGTAAATAAAAGATTATATACATATGTCACTAGTTGCCTGGTCATAGGCTTCTATCGTCGGAGATCATCTGGGAAGGTACACCTAAGTATGCAAACAGCAACATACTAATGCTTGCATCAGTGTGCAAACATTACTGTGTTCCAGTTTGAAAGGTGTCGCAGCTTATGAAATCACCGAGGTAACGGGACTTATCATCTGTCACAAGATGATATGCGATAGGACGCAGAGTATCATCCTTACTGACAACGCATTTATTCTGACTGTCGAAGAAACAGGTATGGTATTAGTATAATAAAAATATAAGTAGTTAAACCACCATCCCATCTGGTGTTAAGAGGTGGTATGAGGTGATAAGTGCCTAGTAACATAGTCGTATTTGTAAGAGAACATCGGCAAGTTCTACTTCTTTGCTGTTCTTATTGAGAAAGAGGAGTTGAATCAATTGTTCGTAAACTGGGGATGTTTACGTCATAAGGACCATGACTCACCATGCATGGTCGTCCGGTGATGAGAAGGCAATAAGTGGGATTTATATTTTTTTTTATTCAACGAAACGACGAGATGAGCGAGATGTTCATCTCATAGTAAGCGATACGCCTGCTTATTACAACGTGACGCTTCTCGTCTTGAGACATACGATATTAAGTGTTATTACTTTAGTAAGTACTCTAGCTGCAACCCATTTAAAACCGGAACACAGTAAAGTTAGCGCAGTACTGTTTCTCAGCTGCAATAGTCACTGCGGTGGTATTAGCTAGACGGTCTCGGACAACAGAGACCTACCACCAGTAAAATGTAATTCGTAAACCCTACAAAATGTAAATTAAATGATAAATCTAAAAGCCTGATAAATACGAACGCCGTTAACATTTTGTTCCTACCATGCATACCAATATTTTTCCCCCATCTAATTCCTGATGCCTCCACGCTCCGAATGCCGCGGGCAACGCTCGGCGGCTTTATTTAAAACGTCTGTCATCGCTCAACGCCATTATACACATCGGCGGCGTTCCCTTTCATCCACATCATATTGCTGACGAATTTCTCATAGAATTGATGACTATTATTTTTTATCAACATTCAACTAACCTTCAACTTTAATTTAATATGATATTAAATAAGAATATCATCAAAAATCGTGATAACCTGTTCGCTCTGAATATTCCTTCATTTATACGTCAACAGTCAAAACACAACAGTTGTAATAGCAGCAAATTTAAAATATAACTATTAAGGTAGTTTGAAAAAAAAATCTAACACCCACAATGTGACAATTATTAATCATTATTGAAGTATAATCAAGTTATTAAATAAATCAAATACCTATTAATCAAGTTTAAAGACTTATGAGATGTTTCCATTAAATCTAAACTCATTTGATTAAAATGTTGTGTTAGTGACATAAACATTTAGTAATTAAAAAAAAAAAAAAAACGCTTCAACAATTTAAACTACCTAGTAGTGAACGGTTTTTATAAACAAATAAATGAATTATAAGAAAACAATAATCTCTATAATAGTAACAACTTTGTATATCTTCCCATAATGATGACACTCAAACGCCGTTCACCGACATTTTGGAATGCAGCGCGAGTACATATCTAGTTGAATTATGCAAACATTAGACATTGCAATGCTATTATTAAGCTCCACGCGAAGCTGCTGACACGTAAAATATTCGCACACCCTCATTATATGCGCCGGGGTTGCCACTGCGAAATTCCCCCTCCGTGTTGATTTTGCATGACGTTAATAAACGTCAGTCACGGCGATGCTTGATACGAATAAACATATTCCTTCGTCTACAGTCTAACTGTTAATACTAAATTACACCTAATTACCACCTAATTACCACCTAATACACACCTAATACACACCTAATACACACCTAATACACACCTAATACACACCTAATACAGTTACAGTTTTTAATTTAATATAGATAAGTTTGTATTAGAAAAATTATTTCATGATTAAAAGACAAAAGGGCAAGAAAGGCAAGAAAGCGAGAAAGGTAAGAAGAGCGAGTACGGCGAGAAAGGTGAGAAGGGCGAGATGGACGAGAAGGGCGTGAAGGGCGAGCAGGGCGTGAGAGGCGAAAAGGGTGTGAAGGGCGAGAAGGGTGTGAAGGGCAAGAAGGGCAAGAAGAGCGAGAAGGCGAGAAGGGCTAGAATGGCGAAAAATGCCTGAAAAGCAAAAAAGACAAAATAAACAAAAACGACATAAAAATGAAAAATACTATAATACTACTACGAAATTGTCGGAATACTTAGAAGGCGTCGATAAAAAATTAAGATACATACACATAATTATAGAAAAATAACAAAATAATTGATATCCTTTATAACTAAATAAAAAACAGTTTTCCTTTCATACGTTTGAACGGCGCTGTAGCTAATTAAATTCCAACAGTCAACAGATCTATCTCATGTCATGTAGCGTAGTACTGCTATGTAGTGGCTGTGATAAAAATAATTGATACTAGATTTCAAGACGTGGTATTTGCTTACAAGTACGCGCAAAAAACTTTCTAATATTTAATACTTCAGTGTTTTATATTGCGCAAATATAAACCGAGAAAATATAAGTTGCAAGAGATATTTTGTTACGGTACGTCTGATTTTGAATAAAATTTAAATTTCCCGATTTATATGAAAACAAAAAATGTTTTAAAGTATTTCGAAACCTAGTTTTAAGTTCTAGTATTTGATAAATCTCATACAAGGTCCACTCGGTGATTACTTTTACAAGTGCGACAAGTGTGATGGAACAACACTAGATGTCTTTCCACAGATAACACATTTGTACTTTGTGCTCATGAGCTTAGGTTTGTTTACACGGTTTCTGTAACATTATTCTTCTAAAGAATCATTACTTAAACGTGTGGACATCTTACCATAGACCAGAGACTAAACAGAATTTTACTCTGTGCTCATGAGCTTAGGTTTGTTTACACGGTTTCTGTAACATTATTCTTCTAAAGAATCATTACTTAAACGTGTGGACATCTTACCATAGACCAGAGACTAAACAGAATTTTACTCTGTGCTCATGAGCTTAGGTTTGTTTACACGGTTTCTGTAACATTATTCTTCTAAAGAATCATTACTTAAACGTGTGGACATCTTACCATAGACCAGAGACTAAACAGAATTTTACTCTGTGCTCATGAGCTTAGGTTTGTTTACACGGTTTCTGTAACATTATTCTTCTAAAGAATCATTACTTAAACGTGTGGACATCTTACCATAGACCAGAGACTAAACAGAATTTTACTCTGTGCTCATGAGCTTAGGTTTGTTTACACGGTTTCTGTAACATTATTCTTCTAAAGAATCATTACTTAAACGTGTGGACATCTTACCATAGACCAGAGACTAAACAGAATTTTACTCTGTGCTCATGAGCTTAGGTTTGTTTACACGGTTTCTGTAACATTATTCTTCTAAAGAATCATTACTTAAACGTGTGGACATCTTACCATAGACCAGAGACTAAACAGATTTTACTCTGTGGTCATGAACTTCGGTTTGGTTACACGGTTTCTGTAACATTATTCTTCTAAAGAATCATTACTTAAACGTGTGGACATCTTACCATAGACCAGAGACTAAACAGAATTTTACTCTGTGCTCATGAGCTTAGGTTTGTTTACACGGTTTCTGTAACATTATTCTTCTAAAGAATCATTACTTAAACGTGTGGACATCTTACCATAGACCAGAGACTAAACAGATTTTACTCTGTGGTCATGAACTTCGGTTTGGTTACACGGTTTCTGTAACATTATTCTTCTAAAGAATCATTACTTAAACGTGTGGACATCTTACCATAGACCAGAGACTAAACAGAATTTTACTCTGTGCTCATGAGCTTAGGTTTGTTTACACGGTTTCTGTAACATTATTCTTCTAAAAAATCATTACTTCATCCATCGTACGTTACAGTAAAAAAATACATTACAAAGATGTAGAATCGAACATAAAAACAACAATATCTCTCCGCGGCGGGTTTTTCGTAACGAGGAACAATTTGAAAATACGAGGAACGTCTTCATTTAGCCGGCTGCCGAGAAATTGAATTTATGTGACAACCTGCCTACGAGGAGATATTGCTTCATCGCTTAAACGGGCTACGCTTTTTTATTATAGAGGGATATACGCAATTTACTACGGGGCGACTGTCGTATAGGTCTCTTGTAATGTCTTCAAAAACAAGGTCTTGTCGAGAGAACTATGAGCAGCAGCGGACGTCCATCGCTTGAAATGATGATGATGATGACTATAATATACTATTATTTTTGTTTAAACTACAACTGTCATACAAGAAAAGGATTAAATTTTCTTACCCCTAACTCTCATTAAGTTGTTTCTACTAATGAAATTTCAAGAAGACGTGGTCCTGGTAGACGACTTACTGGTGATAGATCTCTATTGCTGGAGAGCACCGCAGCCGACACACACGGCACAGTACTGTGGGAATATTACTGTGTTCCGGTTCGAAGGACCCTATAGCTAGTGTAATTACCTGGCTAACGAGACAACATGTAATACCTCAAGACGACGAGTGCAATGTATATCATCCTAACTAGCGCCACTTTATTATGGGAGGCAAGGGTATCACTTACGATTAGGTGAATATCTTGCTCGTTTTGTCGTTTCGTCTAATAATAAAAAAAAAACAGCGGAAGTAAAGGTTTGATGATATAAAGAAGAGGCTGAGGATGATATTCACAAACCGGTCTACTTTAGTTTGAAGAAGGTACTTCATTTAATTGCGGATTCTGTGTTGTCTTCTTCCTACTGGTTCCAACCTTCACCAGATCTGAGATCCAGATCCAGATCCATATTCACGTCGCGACGGAGGTAGCGGACAACACTGCTACTGGACCGATTCTTGCTGATCACCTTGAGGGTAGCCTATGATCAGCAGTGAGTGTCTGTCTGATACTGTTGATAAGGGCTACTGCTATATATGAATCTAAATAGATAAACGGAAAGATTACTCTTATAGTTCCCACAAGTGGACCTTCTATAACTAGTGGAGACTAAAGGTCATTTATCGACTGTGCTGGCCAAGGGTGGGTTGGCTGTACGGGTCTGTACATAATCAACTAGACATCAATTTTTAACTGCCTCTACCACGCTTGTAACACGAAGGTCCATAATTTGTTTGATATGCGAGAGCTTGAAAGGAAAGTTATGCTATGGGAAGTAGTGGTCAAGTTAAACCTTTGTATATAATAATTTAGACTTCGAGGACTCGAATTGTATATATTTACTTTACTGCAATGATGCATTAATGATTAAATGAAGTGTTTCATTATTCATATGCAATATATTTCGATACATTGGTATAATCAATCACGAAATGCGCGAACGAAATGTTGTACAGAGTAAAGCGGCTTACGGCCGTGTTGTACGATAGATGAAAGGCTTTTAGCCCGTAAAAATGTTTTTGGGGTTCCGTATTATATTATTTAAAATAAAAGTCCAAAAACAAGCAGGCAGGTTGTTAATCTTCACAGATTAAACAAAATTGTAAGGTTAGCAATTGTTGATTTCAGTTGTTTTATAATTTACATTACATGTATAAGAATTACTTTCTATACAATTAATGTAAAGCAATGGGTAAGAAGCCCACTTTATTTTACCACTGTTGGGATTAGGACTTTCCTAAGAAGAGACTCGGAGTAATCTATTGTAATATAACCAAAAAATTATCATAATTAAATTCAGCTCAGGCTCTAAAATAGACTTACCTGTTTTATAAAGTAGGGCAAGATTAGGAATTGTGTAGCTGTCGTAGTTACATAAACAGTTGTAGTGATAACTTAAGTGTAAAGTAATGACTACACTTTAAACAGTAAAAGAACAGAGATAAACGGTTTTATTAAAAAAAAATTGTCATTTAATTAGACGTAGTGCCGATACGAGCCAGATGTTTCCCTAATGATATACACAGCGTCATATTGTGATCGTCGTTATGACAGTGATATCACTAGCTACAGCGCCCTTCAAACCAATACAATAATGTCTGCACACTAATGTATGGTAAATATAGGAGCTACGGTGGTACTTAGACTACATACTACAACATTAACAAAATTGGGTATATATTATTTGTTACATACTGAGGATCGAATTAAGACAAAGGTAATATCATCATCAGCCCACTGTAGTCCACTACTGGACATTATCGTCTCGGAAGGAACGCCAATTAGCCCGATCTTCAGCTACACGCATTTAAATACCGGCATAAGTCTAGAGATTTTTTATCTAATTCCATTTGAGGGGGTGGTTAAGTGACAATAAGCTCGAGAGTAGAGAAACGTACTCGCTTAGAATACTCTTGATATCATTACTTATCAGTCGGTAGTAAACAGTACAGTTATGTCAAATGAATACTATGAGTGTAGTAACAACCAACCAAACCCCACAAGTGGTCTCGGAATCGAACTTGTGGTCTTAGTGTTACCAAGTTAGCGCTTAACCACTGCACTATGTAGACAGATATATAATTTTCTACGTAATTAAGTTCGGAACGCGAATTGATACAGGTCACTTAAACCCTCGTTGTGACTAACTTAATTAGATATGTATATAACTTGGCTTTGATATAAATTAAGGCCATTGCTAGCTACTTGTACATAACTGACGTATTGACCTTGCATATTGTATATCATCATTGGTCCTACGTCCACTGCTGGACCTACATCTAAGACTTTTATCCAGGCTGGCCTTATCATTAGTGTCAAAGTAATTCTAAGTGTATATGTTCATTACTTACTATATACTGGTGGTATAATGAGACCTCTGTTGTCGGAGACCGTCTAGGTGTATACCACCGTAGCTCATATTCCTCTCGACAAAGAGTACTGTACAAGTACTATAGTGTTCCGGTTTGACGGGCGTTGCAGCTAGTAAAAATTACCAAGCTAACGAAACTAACATTTTATGTATTAAGGCGGTGATCACAATGTGATGTAGTGTCTCATCTACTAGCGCCACGTTGTTATGGGCTCTCTCTCGTTAATAGAAAATAAAACTTAAATAATTATATATATCATCATCAGCTGATAAAGGTCCACAGTTGGACATAGGCCTCGCCCAAAAATCTCCACATCGGTCGGTCCTGTGCTGCAGTCAGCATGGCCTGCGCCACCGCCGCGCATTAGAGCTCGTCGTCTTTGGAGGTTCATGTGGGGGATATAGTGTAATTTTTTTTTATCCGACTAAGCGACGAGATGAGAGAAAGCCCATAACAACTTGGCGCTATTTAGGATGATATACACTACACCATATTGTGATCGTCACCTTGAGACATGTTATTTTACATATATATAAGGGTGTAAGGAGTCCCACACAACAACTCGTGGGATCCGATCCTACCGCACCTGCACGTGGTGCACCCTGCTAATCAACAAACAAGTCTCTGACTCCCATCAAACCGCATTGGGCCAGCGTGGTGGGAAAAAGCTCAAATCTCCCCATGTGAACACCTAAAAAAGAAGGTCGCGGGAAGCCGCTGGATGCGGTCAGCCCAGGAGCGATCGATGTGTAGATCTTTGGCGGAGGCCTATGACCAGCAGTGGACGTCTATGGGCTGATGATGATACATATATAACTTTTTAATAGTAAGTGTTTATTTAAGTAGTTTATGTTAAAGCTTGTAAAGCAGTCTGAAAGTATTAGTATATTTTGTAAGAAATAAGTATCAATTATTTTATACGCTAAACAAAGTAATAAGTCAATTTAACTTATGAAAATATAAGCTTAAAACTCTGAACGTTATGTCGCCATTACAATGCAAATTAATTGAATAAATATACATATAAATGAATAAATAATTAAATCTCATCTTCTCAGGTTAATGTTGAAAAGCCAGCCGCAGTTTCAGCTTAACTGAGTCAGCAGTAATGAGTTATGTTTGCCAGTTATGAAAATCGATTGTCCAGCTAACTAAACGTGCAGCGTAATTAGTTTGGTAAATTAACATGTAATTTTCAAATTAAAACAATGTCCCCCACTCACTCACACTGAAAACAATTTCGATTATTGCGGTTAAAACGTTGTAACAGCTTTGCGATTATAAACGTTCACCACGTCATTGATATATGGGAAATTTTTGGATATCTCATATAGGTCAATGACCTGGTGAAGGTCGTTGCGAATTCTTCGGAACAGGTGGAATCGGTTGAGAAACTCTATGACCAGCAATGGACAACTATAGACTAAAATGATGAAGATGGCGCATTAAGGAAGACTAAGTGAGAGAAGTGAATGTGAATTGTGATTAGTAAAGTGTGCCGTAAAGCTTAAAGTAAGTCTAATTTTTTTTTTTTAGTTTTCCCAATGACAGAAAGAATGAATGAATGAACGATGGATTAATCTACCATAAACATTACAGTCATGAGCTACCTTCTTCAAGCTGAAGATAAGTTAAGTAATAATTAAATGCATAATAGAGAGCAATGGTAAGGCTATGCTCGGAGTTTCCCTGCGTGATCGAATCAGAAATGAGATCTGCAGGAGACCTAAGGTCATCGACATAGTTCAAAAGATCGCTAGCCTCAAGTGGCAATGGGCAGGACATATCGCTCGAAGGGCAGACAGCCGATGGGGCACTAAGGTCCTCGAATGGCGACCGCGTACAGAAAGACGTAGTGTTGACAGCGCAGGATCAATCTAGTGGAGATCTGTGGGAGAGGCAAACGTTCAGCAGTGGATGTCTGTCGACTGATAATGATGATGATAGAATGAATATGTGACTGAACGAATGAATAAGTAAATAATTGAGTGGATGAATAAACGAATGAAAGAAAAAATTAAACGAATCAATGAATGCACGATTGAATATTGAATAAATGAGCGAATGGTTGGATTGATGATGAATTAATAAGTGAAAAACCGAATGAAGCTATAAACGAATGAGTAAATGAGAGAATGAGTTAATTACCAAATAAATGAATGAACTAAACAGCGAATGAGCGAAGGAACATATGAACAAGTGAGCAAATGTGTAAGTGAACAAATAAACTGATGAGGGATTTAACGAATGATTGCATGAGCGAATGAACGAATAAAATAATAAGCGAATGATCTAATTAAAGAATGAACTAAATAGCGAATGACCGAATTAACAAATGAACTAAATAGCGAATGACTGAATCAAATAATGTGCAAATGTGCGGATGCATAAACTGATAAACGATTGAACGAATGAACGAGCGAATGTATAATTGTACAAACCGTTGGCGTGTATTAGAATGCCTCAAATCTCAGCAGTGCTTACATTGAAATGAATTATTCAAGTAACCAACGAAAATTTTAAATAAACTAACTAACGCATAAATTTGGATAAATTATTATTAAAGTTATTAAGTTGAATTACTTTTTTATACTTAACCGTCTGTCAGTAAACGCATAAAGATGGAGACAACGATATAATCTTACTGTTATTAGCTGCTAAACAAGTACTAACAGGCAGTAAACTCACGTGACATGTTAACAAGAAACTATTCCATAATTTGTATGTACAATACATAGCCATGTATAATAAATGATCCTAATTGAATAGTACTAGTCTAGACTATTATTGCTTCATCTACATAAAGGAGAAGGCAAGCTATGTATATATTTTTCTTTCTATTCTCTTTCACTTTGATCAACATTGAAGGACGCTGTAGCCTTCAATGGTTAATGCCTATAAGTAATACTTTGAATAGTTTCAATATGATTCGGAGCCTTTTGTACTTACCGTTCCGCATTAACTATTGTGGTTCATATTGAAGGACGCTGTAGCTATTAATTTACCTTATTTAATTATTAATTTAAGATTTTTTGATATTTATGGTAATATTATACGTGTAAACTTAAGTAGAAGCTATTTGTACTTAACAATATCATTGCAATAAAGTGTTTATTGAATCTTGAACAACGCTGTAGCTATTAATATAATTGGTAATATTGTATGTATGAACATAAGTAGGAATTATTTGTACATAACAATTAAGTAGCTATAATGTATTTATTTAATCTTGAAAGACGCTGTAGCTATTGAAATAACTAAGTATAATACGTGTCGACTTAAGTCGAAGCAACTGGATGCATATAGCCAACGATCAGTCTTAGTCCTCCTTTGAGAGAGACCTATGTCCAGCAGAATGAAGCGCACCAGGCTGACGATGATGATTATAGAGTACACTTTAAGTAATCTTGTAACAACTTAAATATAAAATCATTGTTAAATCAATGTATTATGTATATTAATATCTTTGTTGTATCCCAACGAAAGCTCTGCCCGCGAAATGATAAATTTTAAAAAAAAGCAATTTTTCTCACATTTTTTTTTTATCAACGAATCCCTCATTCCTCTTTATTGGCTTGGATAGTAATTGTACAAAAAGACAAGAGTGATCCTTTGTCAAATGAGACAACAAAGAGTGGAGATATCAAATTTGAAGTCTATTACAAATATAACCGGACCTTTTCTTTTATTATTTACTTTCTCCAATACAGTACAGCTATATGTTACAAAGTTATATATCCTGCCGTTAACCTTTTAGTATTTCTCCTTTTATATAACTACCTTCAGCCCACAGTATAATTTACTAAAGAGGTTTTTATATCAACTCACTAATTTTTATTTCTGAGCCACGCGAAAAAAAAATCAGTCGATTTATTTAAACAACACCAGATTTTGATTATATATGAATACCAGCTGTTCCTCACGTGCTTAGCTGGCCGTAATATAAAGTTACACATGAAATCCGTCTGAAATATTCCTTGAGAGCAACCGTAACTACAAATGAATTTCAATACCAACCGTTACTATAGCAACCGCATAGATAATACCAAATGAAAATGTTTGTAAAAGTTAATTACAAAAAGAATTATGAAAGATCTAATGAAATTCAAAAATTAAATAGCCAGTGACCATTTAAAAATCATTCCGCGTCGTGTGGTCGTGTTGCCGTGTCGATACGTTCACTGTTTTTCAAGTGATTGACGAACAAATAAATTCATTATTTATGTATAAACTGAAACATCTGTATATGGCGCTATACAGAAAGCATCAAATAGAAGTGATTGGCGTAATATAATTAAGAACAGGTTACCGATAAGCAGTCACGACCCTCAGCATTCAAGAACCGACTTAAAGAGAGAGAGAGATGTAGACATATATTGAAAATGTAGCGCCTATAATGAATAAAACAAATAAAGTATACACTGGTGCTTAGTCATGGTTTCCCTGTAGTTAAACGGTGATGCAATTGTAACGAAACTCATTAATTTATAAAAATATTGTATAATGTTTTTAGGATGTTCCTCCCCCCACATATGTTAAAACATGCTCCCCATGTTCTAAGATATGTGGCGAGTTGTCGGTGGGCGGGACAAACTTGATCAAAACAACATTATACTCAACGACAAAGACTCCATGCCTGGTGACGTTTGATATTTGTAGGCTATATCCAGTACAGCGGTTGGCGGAGATATGCATTTACCTCATGTATGGTGATCGCTGGTGGGAGTACGATCTCTGAAGGCTGCGATGTAATCGCTTTGCCATTCTATGAGCTCTCGAACGCACTCTGCGGATAGGGATCCGTGCTGATTACGTAGTTGGTGGTGATGTCAATTCCAACACCTTACAATGCGTCTGCAAGTGCTCCTGGCTGGTGAAGTGGTGGCTCGTATAAGGACTAATCTTTGGGTTAGAGTACCCTGAATCCTGGAATGTGCGCTGACCATATGGCTGTTAAAGAAGAAGAAGAAGAAGAAGAAGGAGGAGGAGGAGGAGGAGGAGGAGGAGGAGGAGGAGGAGGAGGAGGAGGAGGCGGAGGAGAAGGATGAGGAGGAGGAGAGGAAGAGGAAGGGGAAGGGGAAGGGGAAGGGGAAGGGGAAGGGGAAGGGGAAGGGGAAGGGGAAGGGGAAGGGGAAGGGGAAGGGGAAGGGGAAGGGGAAGGGGAAGGGGGAAGGGGAAGGGGAAGGGGAAGGGGAAGAGGAAGAGGAAGAGGAAGAGGAAGAGGAAGAGGAAGAGGAAGAGGAAGAGGAAGAGGAAGAGGAAGAGGAAGAGGAAGAGGAAGAGGAAGAGGAAGAGAAAGAGGAAGAGGAAGAAGAAGAAGCGGCGGTGGCGGCGGCAGCAGCAGCAGACACTTATTGCAGCCGAAAAACAGCAGTTTGCAAATTGCAGAGGCGCTGAAGTTAGTGAAATAACGAAACTTAATATTATATATTCCAAATCGACGAGCCTAGTCTGGTGCAGTGTAATATTCTCTCAATCCTAACTAGCGCCATGTTGTTATGGGGGTCAAGGTATCAGGTCATCGTCCCGCTCGTCTCGTCACATAAAATACAACAATAAGCTGGTCCAAACTGCTCACTTGCTGCAGAGGCCCCAAGGGGAATAGCGCAACGTTAACGCAGATTGATAAATACATATAGTGTGATCTACTTTTAATAAGTGAGGATCGACAGGCCTGTAAATAATTTATTTTTCAGCCACTAGTGTAATCCATCAACGCCAAATTGAACACCGCTCCATTAACTCCGCGGGGTCGTTATGGAGCCCGACGAGCTGATCCAACTTGTGAGGTGTGTTTCGGAAGTAGAACGTGATCCAAATAGTTTTTACTGATACCTAATCAGGAAGCGGGATATTAGAAACTTCATACGTCTGCATATCCGCCTGCTTCACATTGTTTATTATATCAAAGACATGACTTAAATTTCACATGCTTTATAGTGTTTTTTTTTATTCTACGAAGAATCGTTCACCCGATACTAAGTGATGTGCCCGCTTGTAACAACGTGACGCGATTTAGAATGATATACACTGCACTACATTATGCTCATCGCATTGAGATATAGAAATTTAAATCACGTTACCGCAGTAATTTTATTAGTTAAAACTTCTTCAAACCGGAACACAGTAATATTTGTATTCTGCTATTTGGAGGCTGCAATATTCGCTGTGGTGGTACCCACCGACACGATCTCCGGCAACGACCTTCCACAAGTATCCAAGTCTAAACTTCTGCTACCAAGAAGTGTACAAATTACTGTATTCTTGTTTGAAGGACTTTGTAGCTATTAATCTGTATAATTATATTACTTAACATCTCCTAAGCTGATGATGATTGAGATGACGAAATATAAGAAATATTGTAAGAATATTAGTAGTATTGAGTTTGATGCTAGCTACTTAGTTTCTTTGTATATTTATTAGTAAGATACTCATAATACAATCTTTCTAAGGGATAGTCTCTTGAGCTTAGAAAGACCGGAAGTAAACTGTGCTACTACTTTTAAAAGAGGGCTAGTAAAGCGTTTAATGTAGAGCATATGAAGAATTTTCCTCCCTCATTACCAGCGCTATATTTTTTTTATACCACGTCAAAAGTAATTCCCTCGCATAAACGTTGCAGTGTTAGCGCCACGCCCTAATAAGCGTTTAATGGCGTCATTAACCTCGTAGCCGACGGCTACAACAGCTACAACCATCCCCTGATTACTGACTACACTAATTCTACTTACGTATTAACTGTTAATACATAATGGCCTACCTTTTTCAATGGCCATAGAAGCCTATTGAAGTTATAAAATCATATTTAAATCGTAAATTTATTTTACACACGTTTCAAGACTCAGACGAATAGTGTCATGGTTTAACAGAAATCCTCATCATCCGTGGGTTCCCGCGAATCTCACAGGATCGTCGGTCCATCTTGTGAGAGGCCTCCCAGCACCACGTTTACCGGTACGCGGGCGCCACTCGAGGATCTTGCTGCCCCATCGGCCGTCGGTCCTTCCAGCAATTTGCCCTGCCCACGGCCACTTAAATCTAGCAATGTTTTGGGCTAAATCAGTGACCTTAGTTCTTCTGCGGATCTCCACATTGCTGATTGGATCGCGCAGAGGAACTCCGAGCACAGCCCTCTCGGTTGCCCTTTGGGTGACTTTGACCTTCTTTACAAGGCCGACAGTAAGGGGTCGCGTCTCGGTTCCGTACGTCAACACTGGCAACACGCACGAGTTGAAGACGTGTCCGAGACGAAAGGATGCTGCGTAGTCTCCCGACCACTGAAATCCTATACCTTCTAAAACAGCATTCGCAGCAGTAATTATAGAACTAAAGCAAGATGAAAGAAAAAGAGGAAAGCATAATTATTAGAGGAACAGCAAATACTGCTTGACCACCCTCTCGAAATAATTCTTAACGATGATCAAGAAGGTCCCTTGGGAGGTTTTTATAGTCAGAGGCCTCGTGCCTAAATGCATTTTTCCTCCGACAAAAAAAAAGCCTTAAGAGACATAAGATTTTAAGTGTTGCTACCGAGGTAATTACACTAGCTACGGCGCCCTTCAAATCGGAACACGATAACACACATTACTGTTTGTGGGCTGCAATAAGCGTTACGGTGGTACTCACCTAGACCTAGAGACCTACCAGCAGTGTAATTAAGTTTGCAGCATTCGTATCATTAATATGAACGCTGCAAACTTAATTACAATTTTTTTTAATTCATTTCAAAATAAAGTGTGTTTCTTATTGTCTCGTAACCGGAAGGAAGTGGTATATCTCGGCGGCGCTGCTCCGGCAGCACGTACCGCATTCCGAGTGCCGTCATGTTTAAAAATGGCTCTCATTTTATTTCCCTCGCCGTGTTCCGACTTGATTTAACGCTTTTATAACGGCGTTTGTTAACAGATTATAATAAAATACATATTTTCTTTTAACCGACTACAAGAAGGGGCTACTTTTAAAGCCTAGATTTTCTCCATTTTTTTTAACGCCTAATTTTAGAAATTTATATTTTTTTTTATGGTTAACTTCTCTAAAAACTAAGTGTAATATAGAGTATCTGATCTATTATTTAGGAAAGTAGAGACATTGTATTTTTTAGTATATATATATCTGTATATATATATAATATTAAATATATATATATATATATATATATATTGAATATTGTACGTAGTTAAAGCGCGTGTAGTCATTAACGCACTGCCTTTATTGTGTGACATGTGAGTGGGCGCAGCCACCGCTTATTTTACAATTAACCCCTATTACAATAATTATGTATGTCGACATACCCCAAACATATCACTTCCCTCCCCTAGATTACACTAATAAAATTGTTTCTAATCAATTTAAGGATGTCTGCGTGTACTTCGGCATGCGCCTTGAGTGTTCGTTTGTTCTGGCGTTTCTGCGCGACACGTATCCTCGGCTTCGTCATGAGGTTAGACAAAATCACCATTGACCCACGCAGGTATTCTGATGCCTCCGGTCATTGTAACTTTAGACGTTGTGCTTGACCTCTTCACTTGAACACTAGTGGGCGAAGGGGACTGTTGCGGAACGCTGACCTTTCCCTCACTCCCTTCTTCCGAAACCTTAGGCTGATCATCGGGTCTGTGTACTTCCGGATCCAAATCGGATAAAGTATAAGGCTCTGAGGAAAAATCGGATAGTTCTATGGAACTTCTTACCAGAGTGTCTGGAGTACTTTGCGGAGTCCTATACTCATGGTTCTGGCTTATGTTTTCCATATGTCTGATGGCAATAAGTTGGTCCGCGTGCACTTTTTTAAGCTCGGATGAAAAAGAGTCCTTAATTAAATACAACCTTATGCCAGTTTTTTTCATAACAATGCCCCTGAACCACTTAAAGGTATTGTTAATATACTTCTTAAAGAGTATTGCATCACCAGGGGCAAAAATTTTCCTTTGTTTTCCGCGACTCTTTAATCTGTGAATATTGTTCATTACGAACTCTGTCAGCCAGCGTGGTGGTCGAGGGCGGCGTGTTTGAAGGATTCAACAATTCCAGACGCGCCCGCTTAAATACTACTTCAGCGGGTGGTAGACCAGTGGTAGAATGCAGTGAATTTCGGTAATCGAAAAGATATTTCAATAATTTTAAGTTACGTTCTTTAATATTTTTACTATTTAACATGCTCAGCTTGATCCTCTTTTTTACTACTTTAACAAAACTTTCCGCTTGTTCATTACTCGCGGGGTGGTAGGCCGGGGAAGTTAAATGTGAGATGCCGTTTGATTCATAAAACGCTTTGAATCTTTGGGATCAAATCCCTGTACTGTAATCACTCACCAAGGTATGCGGCACCCCGTAACGCGACATGAACTACTGTAACTTTTCAATTACCGACCCACTAACAGTTGTCGAGTGCTTTTCGAAAACTTCCACCCATTTTGTAAATATGATTATCTATGAGTCCCAGAAAATTAATGTGAATTCTGTAGAAAGCGTCGGGTGGAAATTTCCAAGACGAGATGGCGACGGTCGCATGTGTAAACAGACTCCGCACGCGTTTATTAAATTCTCCAGGGCCTTGTCTATCCCTGGAAACCAAAACCAAGCGCGCCTCCGCCTTTGTCTTAACAATCCCGAGGTGAAAAGAATGTACCTGATAACGCTCGTTGTCGCAGTGCTTCGGGAATCGCGACTTTATGACTTCTCATTAAGCACTAATTTTGGTACGACAACTCATTTCAACACGAAAAAATGGCTTTATACTTAAGTATATACCTTCCTGGGCCAGCCGTTTAAAACAAAATTTGTATGCTCGCCCGCTGTTCGTCGACGGTCATAGGCAAGCGCCCCCCCTCTAACACGAAGCAGACACACGTCGCGCGGTCGTACGGCTGCGCGCCGTCGCACGCGCAGCCCGCGCCTGCGCCTGCGCTCCGCTAGTCACCAGCGCCTCCCGCGACCGCTAAGCTCGCGCGGGATAAATAATCAACGCTGTTATCACAACTGCGAACGTACTCAATGTTATAATTATAACCGCTTACAAATATTGCATATCTCTGTAGACGATTAGCAGATACCTCAGGAATACCTTTGTGTGGACCGATTAGGGGTGTATGGTCCGTTCTGAGTACAAATGGATTTGACCTACCATGTAAGTACTGGTGGTACCGTCTCATCCCGAAAATTATAGCGGTAGCCTCTCTTTGTGTTTGTGAGAATCCTTCTTCGCTGCGTTCAATGTCCTTGAAGCAAAAGCGATGGGTTTTTTTAGACCATCGCTTTCACTTTGCGGCAATATCGCTCCTAATCCTTGAGGAGAAGCATCAACAGTTAATATTAGTTTGGCAGCGGGGTTGAAATGCGTTAAAACATTATCCGAGGCTAATAATGTTTTAATTTAGATAAATTCCAAGTGGATCCTTTTCTAAGAAGGGCGTAAAGGGTATTCGTTATGGAAGATGCGGAAGGAACATAATTCCTACAATGATTAACTAACCCGAGGAACGACTGTAACTGACTCATGTTGCACGGGACCTGGACTTCAGTAATCGCCTTTACCTTTTTCTGGAGATTGTTTTTTTTAAGCCTGAACTGTTGATAACGTAGCCTAAATAATGAATTTCGTTGTTAAAAAATTCACATTTATGTTTCTGTAACGGTAGTCATGCGTCCTGTAACCGCTGAAGGACCATATTCAAGCATTCTAAATGCTGCGCGTCATCGCGACCGATTACTAGGATGTCTTCGAGCAGGAACAGCACGCCGCCGACGCCGGCCAGCTCGCACTCCATGCCACGCTGGCAATGTAGGTTAACATTTGCGACTCTTCCGTTAAACAAAATTTATTGTTCCGTTAAACAAATTTCATAAATTGTTTTCCGCCGTACAACTTAGAAAACAATTCGAGGACGGACTGTGGGTAAGGGGTACTGTTCCACAACCAAGTGTTTGTAAACTAACGGAATAATCGGCGCATATTCTGACTGAGACGTTACGTTTAAGCACCGGCACTATGGGGGACGCGTACTCTGATCGCTCCACCGGTTGCAGCACCCCCAGATCGACCAGCCTATCGATTTCCCTATCGACCTTATCCCGTAAAACAAACGCCATCGGTCTCGTTTAAATTAATTTAACTTTATATTTATTAAAACAACCCAAATTATCTGAAAAGGTCTGCGGATAACGAGAAGAAAGCATCTTCAACGTGTCGCTATGTTTGCAATAGTACACACTGACAAGTTGTTACTTAAACAAGGCTATGAAGTCCCTACCTAGCCGGCGGCGCCGTGCGGCTCTACCGGCGTGCGCGAGCTGCGCGCGCATCGTGCCCGCGCATGCGATTTTGTCGTTGGTAACTCAACAGCCTTTTGTTGGTAGGTGATAGATAACATTGATAAAATATAATTTATATATACCCTCCGGGACAACCGTTACTGCGGATCCACTATCTATTTCGAACGTAAAATTTTTACTTATATACGAGTATAATAAGAATAATAGATAACTTCCGGTCGGCGCCGGCGTCGCCCGCACCCACCCTGTCATCTGCGACACTACCTTTGTACAGACAAATGGCCTTTAGTATTACATTTTTTGCAGGTATAATTTACGAACCGACACTCCTACGATTTTTGATTACAGTAGGCGCACACCGTACACTTGACTCTGTGCACACTCCCGACACTTGGTTTCCTAATCTGGGACTGCTGTTGAGGTTTGGTAGGGAGCGCACTGCACGCCCCCTCGCTGCTCGCGGTGGCCACTGCGCTGGCTCGGGCACTGCGTAGGGTCTTTGCCATTTCCACTGCCTGTGACATGTAGGTGGGCTTAGCCATCGCTTATTCTACAATTACCCACTGTTACAATAATTATATATGTCGACATACCATATACATAACAGTATTCAATTAGGCAACGAGACTAGCAGGACGTTCACGTGATGGTAAATGATACGCCCACCCATAACAACGAGCCTCTAGTTAGGTTCATATACACAGCACCACACTACGCTGGGCAGCCAACACATAAGTTGTTGAGTCTCCTTACCATCATAATAAATTCATTAGTTACAACATCCTTTAAACCGGAAAATAGTAACCTTTGCACAGTACTGTGTGTCGGCTGTAACAGGAGCTACGGTGGTAACTACCTAGACGGTCTCCGGCAACAGAGACCTTTTTTTTGTTATCGGGAGGAAGGTCTTGTAAAAAGATACCCTGCTTCTGAGGGGAAGACAAGGTTATTTGAGATTTTTATCCACTAAACAACCCCCTCCTCCTGAAGGTCATTTTAAATGCGTTGCGGGAGGCCATGGTTCCTCCCAGGAACAGCACCGGTGCTTCCCGGCACTCCACCTAAAGCACGTCTCGGGGAGAGCTGTAGCTCTCCTCGGCACCCTCGCTTCAATCCGATAAGTACTAAACCACCTCGCACTTGTCGTTCAACCTCAACCCACGAACCCAAAAACCATTTTAGCCGCCTTCTACGACGGGCAGGGCTTACCTTAGTCGTATACTTACTAGCCCGAGACTACCGGGAAAACAGCAACAGATATCAACCAATAGTAAAACTCGCACGATTACTTTTCGAAGGGTTGAAATGGATTTAGGTTATAAATAATATTGTAGGGGTACAGATAAAACTATTTCACTCGGATTCCACGTTTTGTAAATAAATACCTTTACAGAGATATTTCCATTTATTACATCAGTTTTATCATTTTCCATCCGAACGATTCCTCGCAAAGTGAAAGGTACTCACTCCTCCTTTAGCTGGTGACAAAGCTCGCTCGACCAAAAGCCTTTTCTATGTTCTATCAGATTTTTATTGTAGTGTATAAATCAATGAAATAATATATAATAAAAAAAATGGAGATAAATCACTTGAATAAATTTATAGTATTTTTTTATAAGATCATCTCTTACTGGTGTAGTTCACTAGTCGCAGGTCTCAGCCGGTAGCTCTGTAATCTTGGACTAGTAAGAATAGAACCTGTCTATCGTAGAAGGCGACTGAAAGGGTTTACTGGATTCGCTGACCTTGAGGGTTGAGGCCCTTATCGATCAATCGAACCTGCGTGGGAAAAACTGTAGAGGGGCACCGGTGTATTTTGTAAGAGATCCTGATCCCAAGATACTGTTGCAATCCACTGAAGGGGTTTTAATGAGTAAATATCTGACATAACCCTGGCTTACACCCAGAATCAGGGTCTTTCGAGGATTTTCCCCCGAAATAAACAATAAAGACCGCAGCTCCTATTGCAAACAGTAGTTGAGAAACATTACTGTGTTCCGGTTTGAAAGACTATAGTAAAATTACTGGGGTAACGAGACTTAACACCCTATGTTGCATGGGGTCGTACGCAATGTGGTGCTGTGTATACCATCCTAACTAGCGCCAGTTTTTTATAGATAAGCGTATCACTCACTATCAGGTGAATGACCAGGTCGTCTCTTCGCTAAATTGAATAAAAAAAATAAATTTTAGTATTATTTATATTCATACAGAAGAGTAGTAAAATCCCTCCGAATCCCTCTCATACTAGATATTTAATTGATTTGTTAATATGACAAAATAACCGGAAGTATGTTAGCATTTTTATACGTTTTGTTAACCGGTAAGTAGTACATAAGGAAGTTCGTAAACACATCAAAATGAAGACATTTCCAGGCCGTATGTTATTCCACCCCCACAGGCGGTTACTTATAAAAATGGAGGTAATTTGTCAAGTTATATTCGGGATGAGGAATTGTGTTCAAGTCCATAAAAATAAAAATATAACTCCGCTTATACATTCCATTTGTTTCTAATATTATATATATAAGTGTAAGGGGTCCCGCACAACAACTCACGGGGCTCAAGCCAACCTCATCTGCCTGTGGTGTACCCTGCTAATCAACAAACGAGGCTCTAGCTCCCATCGACCCGCATCGGGCTAGGGTGATGGGAATTGGCCCAACTCCTCCCATATGAACCGTTACAAACGACGTTACCGTACCCGATGCTTAGGTCGCGAGATGCCGCAGGACCGATCGATGTGGGGATCTGTGGGGGAGACCTATGTCCAGCTGTGGACGTGTAACGGCTGATGACGATGATATATAAATATTTAATTCAGCGACGAGAGAAGCTGGAAATTCACTTGATGGTAAGTGATACGCTCGCCCATAACAACGTGGCGGTAGTTACAATGATATAAACAGCACCATATTATGCTCTTCGCCTTGAAATGAGGAGATCCGTAGGAGAATTATGGTCACCGACATATCTGAAAGGATTGTCAGACTTAAGTTGCAATAAGCAGGGCACATTGCTTGAAGAACTGAAGGCCGATGCAGCAATCAGGTTTGAAAATTGCAGACATAATGTAGAGCCTCCACTTGGTGGACCGAGGTGATGGTCGTAGGAAATCGTTGGAAGATCGATTGGAGTTAAGATCTTTTGGAACGTTTATTGATAGTAGGACTCCGTTCCCGGAGACCATCCAGGCATTATTGCAGCTTCTATGTCTGCTGATAAGAAGTAGTTTGCAAATATTACTATGTTCCAAAAGAGTTTGATAGTTAATGATAAAACTAATTACTTCCTTTAAGTCGGCAACGTAGCCGTGATCTCTCTGGTGATGAGATTGTCCATGGGTGTCAGTGATCACTTTCCACCAGGTGAACTGTTCCTTTATTTGCCTTTTTTTTGATTCGGGGGGAAATGTTCCAAAGGTGTTTCTGGGGGAAGTTAGGGTTATGTGACATTCCTACTCACTAAAACCCCTTCGATGGTATACATCAGTGCAATCGGAGAGTCTCCGGAATCTCTTATGGAACACACCGGTGCCCCTCTACAGTTTCCATTACACATCTCTAAGGAGGAGCCTGACACTCCTAGGCACCATCGCTAAGCTATACGCTGTCTCACGAAGGTTTGCTTGTTCAGCGATAAAGGCCCGCACCCTCAAGTCCCGCAAAACTCCTCGACCCTTTTAGTCGCCTTCTACGACAGGCAGGACTTACCTTATTCCTATTCTTACTAGCCCTAGACTACAGAGCTGATCGTTTGCCTACCCTTCCTATATAAATAAATCATAATGAAACAATTGTGGTAACGCCACCTAATATGCTATGTCTCAAGCGACGAGCAGAATGTGATGCTGTGCATAACTAGCGTCACTGGACACCCATGTCCAGCAGTGGGCGTCTATCGGCCGACGATGAGGTTATCGGTTGGTTTGGGTTATAAGACGTAGTGTTGGAATGACAGAACAGTAGATCCGTCGCGTGTTCAGAAACAAAGCAATATCGGGGGTGGCCGTAACACAATAAACTGTTTGTGGGGCAATAAAATCGCAGCGGCGGGGTCGCGGCGGAAGCGTCGCTGCGCGCCCCTTACACCGGTTATTTCTCACGGGGCCCGTTTTATTGACGCAGACGCAAGATATCGCCGGAGCCATGTTATTGAAAACTTCACATATACTGTACATCAATATGAGAAACGGAACCCCTGTGGATCAGCCGTAGTGGACGTGGAAGCAACTTGAGGTAACGCTCGTAAGTCCCTGGCTTTTGAGGGCCGTTTCAAAATATATTTATATATAATTTACTACTGGCAGGTCTTCTGTCTCTGTTGTCTGGTTTGAAGGGCGCCGTGGCTAGTGTAATTACTGATGGAATGAGATCTGACAACTTATGTCTCAGACGAGGGCAATGTGCAGTCTTTAATATCCTAAATACCGCCACCTTGTATGCAGGCGTATCACCATCAGATAAACGTGCGGCTCGTTTTGTCGATATATATATATATATATATATAATTGTCAACTTTTTTGCTTATATATTCTAAATCCATTTAAATATTTATTTATAATTAGATTATATATACACATAGCACACAACCACGAATCTTTTCATTTATTATCAGTGTTCTGAACGTAAAATCTCTAGATCACAAAATGTACTAATAGTGTTTATTTATAAAAAAAAAAAACAATATATATAACATAAAATTTTTGCACTCGCTACTCACGGGACCCAAGCCAACCTCACCTGCTAGTGGTGCACCTACTAACACGCATTGGGCCAGCGTGATAGGAAATGGCCCAATTCCCTCCGTATAAATCCCTACAAACGACGGCCCCTAGTGCACCGCATTATCGGAGATCATGCAGAGTGAAGGCCGCAGAAAGCCGCTGAATGAAGGCATCGCGGGACCAATCAATGTGGAGATTTTTGAGGGAGGCCTTTGTCCTGCAGTGGACGTCTCCCGTTTCTAATTTATATATAAACGAGAGATTTCCACCTATGTAGAGACTCATCACGATATCTTTGGTAACATAAGGCCTGGAGATTGGATGTTTGCTAATAATATTCCTTTTGCCGAGTAGGGTAGCTAAGAATTTTATCAAATGTTACCCCCAAAAGGGGTTAGTTGGAGTAAAAGCCAGCAAAGCGAGCTAGCAACAGCTAGTATTAAAAAAAATTTAGTAACATTTTTCAGGCAATATTTTAACTATAATGAGTAAGTTCAGCGTTGGTGTTTCCTGTATTTTTCAGTTTACACATCATATTTATGTATGAAAATTACTTCAAAAATACTTTTTGTAACAAAAAAAAATAAATAGATAAATTGTTACACTCAATATATAGTGACACAAATTTAAAGTCTCAATTCGTTCGTACTTTTAATTATGAAATTGTTTCGGATGTTATTAGGAGAATTACGATATAGTTTAAAGGATATTTCATCATCACCATCATTTCAATCCATGGACGTCCACTGCTGGGCATACTTCTCTTGTAATATATACAAGGCATGCTCTTGTGCTGTTTGAACTGAATAGTTCCTAGCGATTATTTTTATGTCCTCTGTCCACTTAGTGGAGGGTCTGCCTAAGTTGCGCATCGCCATTACAAAACTCCTCAAACGTCCTTCGGTTCTACGAGCTATGTGCCTCACCCTTTGCTACTTCAGCCTCGCGACTCGTAGGGCTATGTAGGCGACCCTTATCCTTCTGCTTATGTCCTCATTTAGGATTTCATCGCGCCGAGATATTTCAAGCATCGCCCGCTGTGTGACTGAGCTTTCTTATAAGGCCCACAGTTATCGGCCAAGTTTCGGGGCCGTAGGTCATCACTGGTAACAAGCATTGTTCGAAGACTTTGTTCTCCAGGCACTGAAGGATTTATAGGATATTAAACAAATAAAAATTAAAGGAAACTAGAATTTTTACAAGTTGTACAGCTGTAAACGGGGCTTAAAGTCGAGATGTATTCCGAAACAAAACGAAAGCTCTGTAATTTAACAGACGACATTTTCAGCGAGTCCGCGGAATATAAATTGTTAAGTGGAATAAATAGGAGAGAGAGAGAGAGAGAAAAAAAATGTATTTCAGAACGCTGCCCAATATCCTAACATTTTTCTGTTGTAATAAAATCTAATTGGAAACATTTCAGGAAAATTTAATAATAAGAAAAGTTATTTACTTCAATAAGAGAACTTCTTCGAGTTTGGTGTGCGGGTCAATGACCTTAACAAGTATTTTCTATTATATTATATTAAACTTTCGCTTAACATACTAAAGTTACTAACTCTCTCATGTTTTAGGATATGGAGCAGCGACGAGACGAGCGAGACGTTCTGATGGTAAGTGGTACGCCTGCTCTTAACCACGTGGCGCTAGTTAGGATGTACACAGCACCACATTATGGTCGCAGTTTTGCGGCATTAGATGCTAACTCTTGTTTCTCATATAATTAGCCATAATGTTCTTCAAACCGGAACACATATAGGTTTTTTTTATTCAACCTAGCCACGAAATGAGCGAGACGATCATCTGATGGTAAGAGATATGTCTGCCCAGATCAACGTGATTGACTCGATCAACGTACACTACACCGTATTGTCCTCGTAGCCTTAAGACATAATATTTGAATTGTTATCCCAGTAATTTCACTAGTTACAGCGCCTTTCAAACCGGAGCGCAGTAATGTTTGCACAGTACTCTTTGTTCTCTTCAATAGGCGCTGCGGTGGTACCTAGACGGTCTGCGGCAATAGAGATCTACCACCAATACTGCTGGCACAAGGTGGCCTCTCCAAGTGTACTCAGATGTCTGATGATGGACTGTAGAAGCAGTATGGTTAACGATGCATCCGTTTCACCACCACAGCTATATCGGAGATGTAGTATCGGTGTTGCGAGTAACAAGTATCCAGTGATGTTTACATATTACTAGTTTACAGTAGGAAGCACTGCAGCAGTGTGTACGAAGATGTAGTCCACTACAGGTAATATTCACAGGAATCTATGTAGTGTAAATTTACTGATAGTAGGTCTTCATTGCTGGAGACCGTCTAATTACCATCACAGCTCCTATTGCAGCTGGTCAAGAGTACTATGCAAACATTACTGTATTCTGCTGCGATGGGCGCTGCAGCTATAAAAATTACCGGGGTGAAGACACAAAATCTTGTGATGTTGTGTATATCATCCTAATGAACACCACAAGTTAAAAAAAGGATACTTTTTATTAAAAAAAAAATGCTGTTAATTGTAAACAGGTTATTCAAAACGATACGGCTTGATCGTTAACTGTGCAAACGAAACGCAATCAACAACACAAACTGGTCGTCCGTTACGCAGTTAAAATTACATATGGGTAATGAATAACCATTTAACAAGAAAATACATTTTTTTTTTATACTACGGACCGACTAGACGAGCGGGACGTTCACGTGATAGTAAGTGATACGGCCGCCCATAACAACGTGCCGCTTGTAAGAATGTTATAAACTGTACCACATTATTCTAGTCGTCTGAGTCATAAGCTATTGAGTATTGTTACCGCAGTAATTACACTAGTTACGAAGCTCTTCAAACCGGATCGCGGTAATATTTGCACAGAGACCTTGCAATAAATTATCTTAACCAGCGCGACGTTTTTATGGGTAGACTAGTATGTATCACTTACCATCAGGTGAACATCCTGCTTGTCTCGTCGCTTCGTGAATTAAAAAACAATAGTATTCGTTGCATGTTTACTCATGCATACGGTTTAAGCAAAGAATAGTTGTAAGAAAGAATTTCCATGAAAGCCTCATTTTGTGCGGAACTTTGTAAAAGTAAAACAAATGGGACTCCAGTAAAAAGGTTTCCGTAAGGAACTTTCCTTATGACAACGATTTTTTGGTTGACACACGGACATAGGGGATGAAATCTATTGAAGATAATAAAAATCAGTAAACCTTTATTACAATGTCGTTTCTATGAACAGCTTTATATATGTTCCCACAGCTGGGACTCGAAGTCTTATATCACGGTGAAAAATCAAAGCAGACAATGCGATAGTCCCGGTGTCCTATAAAACTGTGCTTTTTTAACATATAAGTTCCTTTACTTATTCTTAAATCTTTACTTACTCCTCTGTCGCAGCGATCCCAGGTCACTCTTGGCCTTCGTCACAAGAGAGCTGCAGCGTTGTCTGTCTCGCACTGCCTCTTGCCAGTCCACTGCTGGAAGCTCGCGTAGGTCGTGCTCCACGGCATCCTTCCAGCGGTATCTGGGCCGGCGGACAAGTCGACGGCCTATTGAGGTTCCGAGGAACGCTTTCTTGATGCTACGATCGTCTCCCATCCTTAGCAACTGGTCCATCTAGCGAAGTCTGTGAGCTTTGAGCTTCCCCATGATGTCCGTTTCGCCAACCAGCCCCTCTATTTTAATATTGAGTCGGGCTTGCGACCTACCGTCCATTCTCTGGGATCGGGCCGAAGATCCTACTCATGATTTTCCTCTCGGCAACCAGAAGCTACTCTTCTACTTTAAGTGGTGAGTACCACAAATTCATTTGGAATTGAACCCAAACCACTTTGGGTCATATAACACAATCCCACTAAACTTAAAACTTAGCCATGACTGTTTTAAGAACAATTGTTAATTGCAATGCAACTTAGATCCACTGCTAGGTCTCTGTCGAAGACCATCTAGGTAGGTAGCACCGCTGGGGAATAACCTCTCACTTCTTGGCTTTATCTAAGGTATGGTCAGTAGTAATAGGTTGTGGGACACAAGGGCGGCCTTCTGCGAGGATGTAATACTGCAGAGTAGCAGCAAGAAATAAATACCCATCTCTCAATCTGCAGGCAGAGTCCGTGCCGTCGAAGGAGGATGCTTTACGCTTCCCATGGTGGCGGATTCGGAGGTAATCAGTCACCAAATATGAAAGTCCTCAAAGTGCTTAAGACTTTTTAAGGAGGGGGAGAGTAGTATCTCCAATCTCCCACCAACCCTCATTGGGTAGGGTGGTGGGAATTGTACGCAAGTCCCCCATATGACCCTTACAATAGACAGCCCTTCATGCCCGGCGATGGAGGCAGTGCAAGACCAATCGATGTGAAGATCTTTGGGAGAGGTGCTTGTCCAGCAAAATGCGTCGATGTCACCTTGCATAACACCTAAGCTTATCCCAACGAGGACATGTAACAGCCATTCCTTTCTATGTTAAACTTGTTCTACTTATCAGGAGAAAGTGGATTAAAGGTCCATGTTAAGTTCAGCATCCTTCACGTTCGTGTGTGTTAAAGCTTTAGTAATTTACCGCAACTTTATTTTCAGCGATATGAAACTTTTCTTGCGCGACGTAGCTCTTTCCCTCTCGCCGGCATATTGCATTTTGCCCGTTTTAGTGTTACTGTGTCATTGCTCGCTACGGATCGTTCCTGTTCCGATTGTGGAGCTTAATTCGTATCGATTTCAGCATACACTACATTATCATAGGATGACATAATAATATATCTATATATGCTACGAATTTATTTATGTTACCACCTAATTAACAACCATCAAAGTAAAGTGTTAATGGAACCTGTTCAAAAGTCAACTACGAAATTTTGCCAAAGCTAAGTTATTTCAAACTTGCATTAATTACACTTAACCCTGAACGCTACTAGTCCATAGTAGACACAAAAACAATAATATTATATAACTATATAAGATCCACAGTATATATATTACTGGGATATGTTAAATAGGTCCCTATTCGTAACTCGGCAAGCTGTTGTCACACTTTGAACCATAAAGTTTAATCCGTTCGCAGTATTTAACGTCTCAGACTGCTAAGATTCAGTTAGTTCGTAAACCTCTTAATACTCCTTTAAGCCTGGAACAGTGGGTCAAAATTGGTTTATTCACTTTACAAGGACTTGCAATAATTAAACCCTCTCTAAGTCAATGGTAGTTAAAACAGAAAGCCAATCGACTGACAGTTCGAGAAGCTACTACAACACCGCCTTATATAAAAAAAAAAACGGTACAATTTTCTTATCTGTGGAAAGGCAGAAAGATATCTGCTTCCGGGTCAGGGTTAATAGGATACCTAAATCTCGTAAACTTTCCGTTGTATTTTGAACAGCTGATCCAAAAGAGAGTTGTTATACAATATAAAAAATGCCTTAGTACAAATAACATACAAAAAAATTTGTGTGTTCTTTCTTCGTTCGTCTGTTAGAAATAACTTGCAAAGCTAATCCATGTACCAACTTAACGAGATAATAGTGACAAGTGACAGGTTCGTGAAACACAATTCGATCCCCAGTTTCCTCAGCGACGCCTTTTTCTCCAGACCAGAAATCTAAATACAGTTTTGAAGTAAACGAAGATAACTAGATTAATTAATGTTAAAAAAAATTACAGCAAGTTTATTATTACAAAGTCGGCAGAATCGAAAAGTTGTATTTTATGTAAAAAAAAAATAAAAAATAAATTATGTATATATATGAAAGTTGTATATTAAGTATGAGTATATTAATATACGTAAAAATCTCAGAAGTTCAATATCTGTTTTCAATACAACGAGTAAGCTTTACGCCAAGAAAGTAGGCGTGATGGTAAATTTTTGGTGAAATTACCATTTGTTAAGCAATATATGGTCAGCTAATGTGCCGGATGCGTGCGGTGGGCACGGTGACCCGTTATCAGCGCATTAGCCTTCTGTAATTTCAGCCACGCACGCCAGCAGCGCGGTAATGGTATTACCACCAGCTTACCAGACCACAATATGAAATAGTTTATTACTAACAAAATTTGTTACTCATTCAAGGTTGTCTGTTGGTGCCACATCCTGTTATCACAGACCGTCTAGGTCAGCTACCATTGCAGCTAACAGCTTCTCTCTATTTCACCTATATATGATAGCATCTGGATGCTGGGCGAGCTTTAACACCTGCTTCATGGGTTATATTACATCATCATTATCAGTCTTCATTCGCTACTGAAGAAGCCTTTTCCAAAGTCTTCAAATTAATGTAGTCCTCAGCTTTTCGCATCCACCTACTCCCTACCGCTCTAGGATATCATCGCTAAACCTTGAGGGTGGGCGGCATAAATCTCCGCGTCCTGTATAATACATACTCGAACCTTTAATAGTTTATAAACTAAATACTTAAAAGAGATATCCCACCAACTAATTAACAGATAGCATCTCTGATCTTTGAATAGAATCATCATCATCGTCAGCCGATTGACGTCCACTGTTGGACATACGGCTCCCTCAAAAATCCCCACATCGATCAGTCCTTCACTGCCCGCATCGCCGCACACTAGAGATCTCATGAGTTGGCGTGGGAAGCAGAGCGGCGTATCTTAATAAATCGGATCGGACAAAACCTCTCCTTGCCAGCAATCGTGTCGGCGATGCTGGGAGGAGACATTGCATAGAGGGCGATAGCCTCCTTTTGTGAAACTTTAATGGTACAAAAGAAGGCTGCTGAGCGGGATCGAGAGACGAAGATCCCGCCCGGAGACGAAGCCGTGGTGGCGCTACCGCGCTTGAACACGTCGCACCGGTGAATGGTATTCCTCTATCATAATGAGGCCTTTGCGGTCGTTAGCGGTCAGGGTGGGGGTTCTCATCGCCTTCTAAACAACCCTGAGGAGGAAAATGGCTGGACGTGGTCTCCGGTCATTAAAGTAGTACTCACGAGGCTTGTAGGGTCTGCATGAAGCAGACCGCGGAACGGGCTATACCCGCATAGCGTTAGCGAGACTGCGATAGTATTCCGAACGGAGATCCCGTGACATCTCCGAACGCCGAAAGTGACCACCGAGAGGGTTTCAGTGAGTAAATATCTCCACATAACTATTACTTCTCCCCAGAAGGGAGAGTATCTTTTTGAAGATTTCGCCCCGAAACAAAAAAAAAAAATCCTATGAGTTGTTGTGTGTGACTCCTTGCACCCCGATCATCCTACATCCTAATCACCTCAGAAAAATTTAGTTAACTATTCTTGAAACGTTTGGTTAAATCTGGTGCATGAGTTAGAGTTTACGCTGCATTGCGTTTCTAAAAAATACCAGCTAACCTGTAGTTTGTATTTTTCAGTAACACAACGTGCAGATAACCAAGAGTTATGACATATTGCAACAGCACAGCCTCTATGATTTGTGGACGCATTGCAGCCGGTTTTTTTTTTAACACCTATTCCCATACGTTTGTATTTTCTTTGTATGAAAGCAGTAAAAGTAACATGAATAATAACCTGTTGTAATAATGTAACGATTTATATCTGCATTGTTGTTGATTATATATATCCGCCCAGTATCTTACTGAGTCCAAGTCAACCTCACCAGCACGCGGTGCACCTGCTGAATAACAGACGAAGCTCTGACCAACCACCAATCCACTCTGGGGCAACATGGTGGGTTACGGCCCAGTTTTTCTCAATGACGTTTATGTAGATCTTAGGGGGACGCCTATGTCCAGCAGCGGACGTCTATCTATGTCTCAAGGCAAGCACTATGTGGTGCAGTGTATAGCATCTCAACTAACACTATTATAAACGTCTCGCTCTACGATGGGAGACACAGTTTCCGTTGATGCAATAAACTATCTATACGCAGTCCATTTAAGCACAAAGTTAATCTTTTTCATTGTCCAAATTAACGGGTAAGTTTTAAGTGGGGGTTAAATCCGTGAACGGGGGCGGGCCCGCTGCGGACCCGCTGCGACTATTATGTTCAGCTCGAAAGCGTTTCGCCGACTTAAAGGATTACAGTTCGCGAAACATTTCGTTGAAAGCAAATTTTTTAAATCCCTCTTTCTTTTCAAAACAGTTATCTAGTGTGGGATTTTTCTACAGCACCTTGTTTTGATTTAGGAATAAACAATTATGTCTTAATACCCCCCCTCAACCTCCTTACCCATTTCTTGTAATTAAACTGCTATTTAACTAGACATAAGACTATAGTACGGTAACTTAATGGTTGGGTTGTAAGTGTTCCTGCACAACAACTCACGGGACCCAAGCCAATCTCACCTGCTCGTGGTGCACCCTGCTAATCAACAAACGAGGCTCTGGATTCCACCAACTTGCATTGAGCTGGCGTGGTGGGAAATGGTCTAAATCACCCATATGAATTTCTAGTACCTGGCCTTTAGCGAGAAGTCGCTGGATGCGAGCAGCACGAGGCCGATCAATGTGGAAATCTTTGTAAGAGGCCTATATCCAGTCGATGGTCCGGCTGACGATGGTGATAACCTCAGCAGTTTCATTACGTATAGTACAACAGAGATTTTTTTTAACGCGTGGGAAATCTGAAAAGATACCCCGCTTCTGGGTGGAATACAAGGTTATGTGGGGCTTCTACCCAGTAAAACCCTCGCGGTGGTCTCTCTCAGTGCATAAGAAGAGGTTCCGGGATCTCCTACGGATAGCACCGGTGCCTCTCCGCACTCTGACTAAAACATCCCACGGATGGGCAAAACCCTACTTAACATTCCACGCTATGCTACAGCAAATACAAGATCACCATGCATTTGCAGTCCTCCTAAGGCTCGCTTATTGAGTTCTGAAAGCCTTTACCCTCAAGGCTCACGAACCCAAAGACCCGTTTTAATAACCTTGTACGACAGGCATGGAATACCTTAGTCCCATTCTTGATAGCCCAAGACTACAGGGCTGAGCAACAGAAACCTCCCACCAATCTCCAGTGTGAACCATTTGTAGATTTGTTATTTCGAAGCGAAATTGAATATTTATGTTTTGATACGGCGAAACGGCTCCAAGGGTCTGTACGAAATCATTTATATTAAAACAAGGCCACAGCGCTATGGTCCCTTAATGTCGGCTGTGACCCAAAGGTAAATTGAAGTTCTAATTAATGTGCTGCGTGACGGACGACCTGGGATTACGTCTGTATATACAGCTGGCATATGATAAATTGTACGATATACGAAGGTATAGTATGCGGTACCTTTTCTATGAAGCAGAACTTTGATCGTAATCTAGACGTTTATTTTTTTTTATTCGACATAGCCACGAGACGAACAAGACGTTCACCTGATGGTAAGTGAAACTCCTGCTCATGACAATGTTGCGCTGGTTAGGATGTTATATACAACACTACATTGTGCACGTCGATTTGGGACATAAGATGAAGAGTCTCGTTACCCCAGTAATTTTACTGGTTACAACGCCTTTCAAACCGGAAGACAGTAATGTTGTTACTGTCGGTTGCAATAAGCGCTACGGTGGTACCTTCCTAGATGGTCTCCGGCAACAGAGACCTACCACCAGTGTATATAACTAGTCTGGCCATAAATACTGTTACATAAAAACTTTTCTATTTTTCAACTTTTTAATTATTTTGAATTTGGAATACGTATATTATTTTAAAAACTTGTTCCGATTTTGCGCCATTTCATATATTTTTTCGTGTTCGTTACCAAATCACAATATGGACTGGGGTGGGGGTGTTAAAGTAAATAGGATTGCAGTGATCGCCTTGCACAAAGTGTGTACGGAGCCGGTCCCGTCGCTCATATTCCGGACACTACAAAAGCTTGGTATCAGCCGTATGTTCGTATATCGTACTATCAACAGATACAACAACACTTCCTCTATCTAGAAAAAGACCAGAAAAGCTCGGCGCGGCCGCATGCTGTCAGCTGTTAGGACTACAAAGGCTGTCAATGCTGTTAAAGCCAGAATTCGTCAAAACCTCATTAGGAAGCAAATGAAAAAATCCTATCGTGAGAAATGAAGATTCCCGCAAGGACTCTGTCGCGTATTGCGTATTATAAAACAAGAGCTGAAGCTCGATGCGATGTCACGGTCGACATACAGGACATGCCCTAAATCAATCTTTACAATTAAAGATGGATGGAGTGGATCAATCAAAACGAACAAACGTGTCGCGATACCACAGGCAGGTGAAAGGCACAGAAATATCCTCTTTACTGATGATAACATTTTCACGCAAGCAAAATGATATAGTGTACGCTCACAGTTCTAAAGAAGCTGCTCGAGTGGTCGGAAAGGTACAACGTGATCAACTTCAGTCAAAGTGTATCAAGATACGGTCTTGGATCTTATTGTGAAACCTCTCAATGATACACTTTTTTAAAATATACCATGGACTTTCCAGCAGGCTTTTGTACCTGCACCTAGTCATAAGGCATTACTAACCAAGTCTGGCTTGAAACCAACGTTCCAGACTTTATGAGAGCTGAAGACTTGCCCTCATTTAGCCCAGACGTCGACCGTTTAGACTTCAAATTATGGTCAGTTTTAGAGGACATGGCCTGCTGCTGCTCTAAACGACACGGCGACATTGAGTCTCTTAAAAAGTCTTTGTAGCAAGCAGCGAGCAGTGGCGGGGGTGGTAATTTCCCTTGGAGACAGCGCGTAAATCCATAGATTCGTGATACGTGGCCAAACAGATTAAAGGCCTGTATAAAAGCCGGATGTGGCCATTTCCAATAGATTATTGTTTTTAATTTTTTGCTGAGATTAATAAATATGTAGTTATACATTTTAATAATATTACATTACTTCAATAAAAAAAACAATGCATTTCCATTTGTAACAGAACTTATGACCGGACTGGGTATATGAAAATTATGGAGTTATTAGGATGTTTAAACAGCGCTATACCTTGCTGGTTGTTTTAAAAGTTTTGAGAGAAGTTACTTAACTCAGCCGACAGACGTTCACAACTGGACATAGGCCTCCCCCATAGACCTCTACATCGATCGGTTCTGCGCTGCTCGCATCACACATCTTCCTGCGATCTTCATTTTTAAGACTTGTAATAGGGCAATTTGGGACATTTCGCACCCGTTGAACCAATTCGAGTTGGTGGGAGCCAAAGCTTCGTACGTTGGTTGGCAGGGTCCACAACGACCAGGTGAGGTTGGCTTGGGTTCCGTGAGATGTGCGGGACCCGGTACACCTTAGAAGATACTTATATTATAGTAATTACAATTAGGATTACATAATACAGTTTAGCAGCTAACACAGAGTTCTAGATTATTCTAGGAGACTTCCTCCTACTTGGGGACTCATCACGATATCTCTGGTACCATAAGGTCTGGTGAATTGAAATTCTGTAGGAACATTCGTTTTGACGAGTTCAAGTCACCCAAGAACGGATTTTAAGAAATATTACCCTCAAAATGAGTTGCGGGGGTGTTACCGCCAGCAACGCGGACGAGGAACAGCCCACAGGAGTTCAGCTTTAGACAAAAAATATTGCACAGTCGTTTTATTTTTAAAACTCCTTTAACCTTCTTAATTCTTTTAGTCATAATCTCGTAAACTTCTACGACTTTACCAATTTCAATAACTCCACGCTAATTACCCATTTAACGTTTAATAGCTCTGTTCTGCTCTGAGAACAATCAAAGTAATATAATTCCCTTAGCGAAGTATTTCCCAACTTCACTTAAAAATCTCATTCCAACCCGTTTTATTGCCTGTAAAAAAGAAGACTTCTGAAGGACCTTCACAACCTTCAAAACCGGAATGAAAAGAATTGTTAAACTTAATAAGTAACATATACAAATATTTCGCATGTTTTTTCAACAGCCATTTACATCCCCACTGTTCGGGCACAGGCCTACCCTCAATATGAGGGCGATGGGCCAGTCACCACGCGAACCCAATGAAGATTGGTGACTTCACACACACCTAAGTATGAATTCCAATTCACGTGCAGGTTTCCTCGCGATGTTTCCCTTCGCCGTTTGTATTCCGCTGTTGTTACTAAAGTTCACAAATGTACGTAACTTAAATATTAAAGTTATCCGCACATGACGAGATCCGAACCCGCGACCTGCGGAATGAAGGCCGCACGCTCTAACCATTAGGCCAGCGAGCTACTGTTCGCATAAAATATTAAAGACCTTTTGAGACGCAAACATACTATTAATAACGAAACCACATGGTGACCTAAACGTTCACCTGGTGGTATATACCAGTATGTAATAATATATTATATCACGGTGAAGAAACGGTAAGAAACAGAAGATTTATATTTATCTCGTTTTTATATGTATTGTCATGTCTCATTTAGTTAGTCTAATTATTAGCTACAGCACCTTTCAAAATGTAGTATTTAAGGAGCTCAGTATGATATACTAAATATAGTAACAAATACTATGTATCAAGTAGGAGTACGTATATCTGATATATCAATTATTTCCCCTTTGTATCGATGGGAGCGCTTCCATTTGCGATAGTGGAGCAAATTCGTTTCAAAATGACGTCTGGCGGAAGTATCGCAAGAAATGGCATCGGAAATAGACAACAAAGAAATTTCTAACGATAATAATGTTTTTCTTTTCACATGAAGTATATTTGTTAAGAAAACATAGTTATCTCTGTTTTCAAATATGTCTTGTGGTATTTGTGCGAGATCAGAAATGAGGAGGTTCGTAGGCTCGGGCTAGTAAGAGCTGCGGTAAGGCCTGCTTGTCGTAGAAGGCGACTGAAAGGTCTAGTCTAGTAGAGTTTCGCGGGCCTTGAGGGTGGGGGCCTGTATCGCTCAACAAGCGTACCAGTGTGGGACAACCCTAACTACTTGCCAGAAGCATGGTATCTTTCGGAGATTCCCCCTTCCCCCCGAAACCAAAAAAAAAATTAAAAAGACAATCTAGTCTCAGTTGTTAATGACTAATAGAATTAAAAGGTAATGTAGTCTGGTGTTTTAGTGACAGGAAAGCTGGTGTTAATCACTGGTATAGCTGACGTCTTCCGCCTGATGATGACCTTACGGCTAAAGCACCAACAATGTTGCAAAACATCAGTTATTTTATCTTGCTTACTGTAATCATCATCAGACGATAGACGTCCACTGCTGGATATAGGCCTCCTCCAAAGATCTACACATAGTCAGCATGACCTTTGGTACCCCTGGGCACTAGGTGCTGTCGTACCTAGGAGTTCATATGGGGCGTTTGGGTCATATCTCACTACGCTGGTCCAGAGCGGGTTGGTGACAGCCAGAGCCTCGTTTGTTGTTTAGCAGATGACGTTGGCTTGGAATCCGTGAGTTGTTGTACGGGACCCCTTACTGTAATACTCCTGTCTTTTAAATTGTTTCTTATGCGATTTTTACTTTGCCGTCTCCATCTAGCAGACAGTCGTATCCTGAATTTGCCAATACGTGGTACTCCTTCTCCCACTCTATCATTTCTCTGCCCCAACAACCTTTCTATCTTCGCACTTTATGGTTTACAGGACAATGTACGCTTTGTAGATAATGAGGGTCCCCAGAGGGTAATGTAGGGACCTTCGAAGCCCGAAGAGTATGACTAACATACATACTAGCTGTTCCCCGGCTGCTTTGCTGGCCGTGATATACAATTAGATTTCAAATTTATCTGAAATATTACCCTCTCTACAGCAACGTACTGCTTCCTGGGCCTTTTCCTGTTATTTACACCCCCGCAATCTCTTTTGGAAGTGAAATTTCGTAAAATACGTCTTAGCTGCCTTACACTCACCAAAGGATGATAATAATACTCTTAACACATTTCCATGTCTCCAGGACATGAGTCCAGAAATATAGTGATGAGTTTTTACATAGTTGGGAATTTCTTATACATATATAGAGAAATATAAGAAAAAGCCTTTCAGCATTGTTACTTTTATATTAATCCTGAATGTTTACATCGGGCACAGTTTCAGTGGTCCAAATCATTGTCCTGTCTGAGGGGAGGCCCTGTTATGCATAAATGTTTTAAGGGTGCTGTTGAAACACTCGTACAGATGGAGTCGAAACTATGGAGACTCTTCTTTTTCGAACAACTGTCTATAAACCATAAATCCTGAAATTACTGTAGCTAAACCGTACAGAGTTGTTCCACGAGCACTGTAGGCATACAGGCGGTGTGAAGACTCTGATGATGGCCAAGCAAATGTAATTTTTTTTTAATTATTTGCAATAATATAACAGTATAGTAAACGTCGAGGTTAGTTATCAACAATGTCGGTATGTTAATTAGTTTAATAACAGTACGGAGTTGGACGCGGGCCCCTGCGGCTGGCGCACAGCTCCGACGTAACCCAGTTTATACAACCATAATTCAGACCCTGTGCATGGTGACATTTATTATTGCTGAATGTGGTCTTGGAGATGGCTGAAATAAGCCGGCCCGCGTATTGGATTACTATTATACTGAAAGAGTTCAATATTAAATATAGATGGCCTCCATTCTGCTTTGTAGTTTTGATTTATTACGGGGTGTAAGGGTTGCTGCACAACAATTCACGGGATCTAAGCCAACCTCACCTGCTCGTGGTGCACCCTGCTAATCAACTAACGAGGCTCTGGTTTCCACCAAGCTGCATAGGGCCAGTATGGTGGGAAATGTCGCAAATCCTCTCATATGAATCCAAACCAGATCGTGCGAAAATCTTTGGAGAAGGGCTATGTCCAGCTGTGGACATCTATCGGCTAACTTAACCCCTGCATATCGTAGAAGCTGAAGAGTCGTTTGGCTGAGTTCTTAAGGCGTGGGATTTTATTTCCCACTAAGAGAGTTAACAATAAATACAAAGTGGTCTGGGATTTATCGATATAAAGGTGTAAAAAGACAATACTGTAAGGTCTACCACCTAAAGAGTTTAAGGCAATTTAAATTCTATATAAACTCGACTTCCCCCAAAAGGAGGGTTCTTTTTTTAAGATTTCTTTCCTTTTGTATTATGTACATATTATTTACAAATAGGCGACCCTTCTGTTAATCTCCTTATATTGTATAAAATCTGTCTTTTTTTATGCAATTAAGTGATGAGACGAGCAGGACGTTCACATGATAGTAAGTGATACGCCTGCCCACAACAGCGGGGCACTACTTAGAATGATATACACACCACCACATTGCGCTCGTCGCCTGAGACATAAGATGTAGACTCTCGTTACCTCAGTAATTTCACTAGCTACAGCTCCCTTCAAATCGGAACACACTACTGTTTGGCGGCAGAAATAAGCGCAACCTACCTAGACGGCATCCAGCAGCAGACGTCTACCACCAGTAGTTAGATCTATTCTAGTAACGAAATGTGGACAATAGTCGATGGAAGTAGATTGTACGCTCCAGACAGCAACTCTAGCAGGGACTACGATCCTCAGACATGAAGGCACAACCCTAGAGAGATAGAGAGGGTACTTAAGAAAAGATTTGTAATGCAGTACAATTTTAAAGAATTAAGTTATTTCTCCGCAAGACATTAAATAGAACATTTCAATGGGCTCCCGACATTTGGACGCCGAGAGAAATTTATGTATATGTCGGTTACGTGACAAGCGTTCCTGATTACTTGCCAGCGCTACAGCTAACTTCTTACCGAGTTTTAAGTTAGCAAGCTTTTAAAGGAATTGCTTGGAATACTAATACTGCAATGGGAAATATATAACAATAACTGCGAAAAGCTGAGGACCGCAGTAACTTAAAAAAAGACCTTGTCCAGCGGTGGAATAATAAAGGCGGATGATGACGGTGATGAAGATATGAAATAATTCAAGTGCTTCCGTTGCTTAGTAGCGTAAATGTCCTTTTTTGAATTCGGTATATCCACCGGATTAACTACTAACTACATAAAGTTAATCTGCTACTAAAATAGCTTTAATATCTTCCGCCTGTCAACATATAAGAGTTATCCGCGATCTTGTTGTCACTTAACAATTAGTATTAACTTGTTGTAAATAATAATGTAGTTGTTCTCCATCACACAGTATTGAATACAAAACTAACTATATATAATTTTTTATAAACAGTCAAGCCAACTATAATAATCGAGCGAAACTCATAAACATACAGAATCCTTTTCCCTCAGAAATTTAGCAACATTACGTTATTTCTAATAATTTTATTCAAAGCAACTTAAAATCTGGAACCTGCATGAAAATTTAAAGCATACTGTACCTGAAATCTCTGTGCTTATCCATACTTAAAAATAAATGTAATAATTTTAATTTAACAAAGTGTACCTTTGAGTAACACGGCGCCGTGTAATCGGCCCCTCAAATGCATGCATATCAAAGGTCCTTGAAACTGCCTCAATAATAATCTCTCAACTCACTCAAAAGAGAAGCGTCTACCATCATCATTTGAACCGATGAACGTCCACTGATGATGAACATAGGTCTCTTGAATGTGTTCCACAAAGCACGGTCTTGCGCTGTTTGAATCTAGTGTCTCCCTTCCATGTCCTCTGTCCACATAGTGGGGGTCTCCCAACGCTGCTCTTACCGGTGCGGCGCCATCCAGCACTTTAAGACCCAACGTCCATCGGTTGAACGAGCGTCCATACTAAATTGAAATTCGTAAGTTTATTTTTATGTTAAGTTTATAACAAATCTCCGCAAGGTTTTGTTTTTTTTTTACTCGGAAAGTAAGTACTTTATAAACGTGAATAAACCTCAAATACACAAAAGAATAGGAGCTCAAAGTGTTCTCTAGCGCTATCTGAGGCAGTTTATTACGCACATTGTGATTCTTTGGGCGGAGGCTGCGTAATTAGCGCGATTACTCACTTAGCCTAATTAGCTGAAATGTATTAAGAACTGCGCTCTTTTGGATGTGGGGATGATGTTCATTTCAGCTTCGCTTTTGGGTTAGAGAGGCACAGCAGTCGTATTTAAAGTTCCATTATGGTATCGTGTGATTAAAATCATAACAACAGTGAACTTATTACGGTTCAGTATTCTGTGACAGTTGGAATTAGATGATAAGGACAATAATCCAAAATGAGGAGATCTGTGGGATAAGTAAGGTCCATGATAAACCATAGGATATTAGCTTTAAGTAGTAATGACTAGGGCATATTGCTCTGAGGACTGATATCGAATAAGGCTGTAAGATTCTAGAATTAGACGTACTGCTGAGAGAGCCGTTCCAAAACATTGACAATATTATCTTGTAAAGATTGCAGGAATCTGCAGGATGAACGAAGAGCAGAACCTATGAGTTTGGGGATTTTTAAAGGATTATGCTCACCAGTGGGCAACTTCCGGCAGATAACATAATATAAAGATCTATGAAAGTTTGTTCTTGCGGCGGTGAAGCAAAACCGAAGAGCATTATAATTTTTTGGGTAACTTAAGTTATAGGCTATAACTTCTCTTATAACTTGGAATTCGATTCTAATTAATAATAAAAGACTTAGGTTTGTTATAAACTGAATTTGAGCTTCAACCCATTGCCACATTGCTTAACAAAACTAATAAGTTTTAGATTAAATCTAGACAATGATAAATTTGCCTAGTATACTAAATAACTAATAACACCCACTGAAATTTATAACTTATGAACTTAATTTATATTGTTTTGTGTAATTATCTTAACAATTGTATGCACACATTACACTTTATTAACAAAAGCAAATATGATGTAATGTTTAAGTTAACTATAAAGTATATTAAGTTTATGTTATACAATTTTAAGTTGTAAGTTGGAGACGACGGAACATGTAAAATTTTCGAATAACTTTCGTAGCAGTTTAATATTGTTAGTATATATAATTCGTTTATCCAATATTAACTTATGTAACTTTAAAACACTTTTTACTTAATTGTTATAAATATTTAAACTATATATATATTAAAATAGTAATATTAAAACACATTATCTGTTTTTTTCGAGTTATATATGTGACAGTTGAATTAACCTTCACTGTCGTATACACGGAGATAACGCGTCGTTTAAGTTACTTGAAAATATTAGTTTCTAAAAAAAAAAAGAGTTCTTGATAGAAATACACTATAAATAATATTATTTAATTAATATATTAATAGTTTTTAATTGTTGACAATAATTATGAAGTGATTTTTTGTCACTTAATAACATGAATATAGTAAATTGAGTTTGGTTTCTTTTCGCCATTTTCAATTTTTCTGGCGGGAAAATCTTCAACGGTTACCTTTCTTCTGAGTGGTGGGAGAAGACAAGTTTATGTGGGATTTGTACCCATTAAAACTACCTTAGGTTTTATCCTCAGTGCGTTGCGGGAGGCTCGATGATCTACGTAACATCAAGGGGGCTCATAGCTTTCCCCAGCCACCCCGCTTTGCTACAACAAACTTAGTAGAGGGTACCCACCTTCGAAGTCTGAAGAGTATGACTAATATATTTACTAACTACTCCTTGCCCGTTTTGCTGGCCGTAATATACAGTTAGATTTAAAATTTGTCTGAAATAATCTCTCCCGGCGGCAACCCATCGCCGCCTCGGCCGCTTCCCACTATTATCACCCTCGCAACCCCTTTTCAAGGTAAAATTTTGTAAAATCAGTTCTTAGCTGACCTACACTCGGCAGAAGGGATGTTATTACCAAATTTCAAGTCTGTAAGACCTCATGGTTTCAGAGAGATCGCGATGAGTAAAAAATATAAAACAATCCTGTGCGTAGAATTTTTTAATACAAAATACACGAAACAACATTTATATATTCCTCGAAAACTTATTGTTGAAGCTTAGACACGACAAAAATGCTTACTAGCAATGTGAAAAACTGAGAGAGCAATCTCTTTTATAGTACATAAGCAATTCCTGAAAATTGTTTTGTAGATGAAGGATCATATCAGGCCCGTGCTTGGATAACGTTCGGGAGTGACCCGCTCCAAATACATGTAAACGTTTTAGTATATCTAGACTTTCTTATACAACGAAGAGATTCGTTTGTTTTTTAAAAGCGTAAGAGTGTTCACGCTGCATCGAATTACTCACCAATTTTTTTAGCTGCAGCGCACTTACAACCGGAACGTTTTACTTTGCTTAAATACGCGCTGTAAATCGATAGATGTATTCCGGAGAGATCAAGGATATCAATTGTTAATTACTTAAGTTACCTTGAAATCTATAATTATTAAAAACGTTTCTGTTAAGGTCTATATATGTTCTTTTAGTTTTTATATTAAGTATAGGAAGAAGAAGTTCATATTCTTTCCGGTGTGATGATCGATATCTCGTAAAGTATCGCTGAAACAATTTCACGATTATGCTTGTTGAAAAGGTCAAATTTTGCATTAGTTTATTACTTTTTTTTTTAATAGGTAAAGTAGGCCAATTAGTGAACAGTTCACGTGATGGAAAGTGATCACAGACGCCCATAGACTGTCGGGAAATCTGAAAGATCGCTGCCTCGTTTCCGTCCTTAGAAAAAGTGGTAAGGTCTTGTAGACTCCTAATGTCGTATTGCTTCGGTTGTGAATTTCAGGGTGTTGAAAATGGAAATTATTAAAATTCGATATATATACACAAGTGAATAGATATACTGTGACTTATAAGAATCTCCAGAAGCTTGGTGAAGACATTTTGAGTCATCCACCATGTAGTCTAGGCCTTTTTTTTAATATACAAAGCGACGAAACGAACGGGGCAAACACCTGATAATGAATTATACGTCTGCTCATAACGCGGCGCTAGGATTTGGATTAGGATGATATACACAGCACCACGTAGTACCCGTCGTCTTGATACTTGAGCTGTTGAGTCTCAGTACCCCAATAATTTCATTAGCTACAGCACCCTTCAAACCGGAACAAAGTAATGTCATCACACTAGTACGTCGGCAGAAATAGGAGCTGTTAAACAGTCTCCGGAAACAGAGAGCTACCGCAAGTAAATATTAATGGATATAAACAAAATTGCACTAAAATATACACAGACATAGACTTTATTATCTGATTTATAATTAAATTTTCTGAAACCGGAACCACGTGAAATTTCCAATCATTTCCGCTTTACACAAGAACCAACAGTTCCGTCCGCATCTATATATATACTAGACAGTTCCATTATAAAACATTTCAGACATACGAAAATATCTACCCCCTTTTAAATCATCGACCCATATTTGTGAATTAATAGTTAATACTTTTGAATGCTCTTAAATTTATCTATTCCGTTTTTAACTGCATCAAATAGAGCACTTCGAACGAGATGTTTAACGAATTTACACTGGAATAGTTTACATCCCTTATTAGAAGAGAATTCTAATTTTATTATTATAATCAACTATTGGAAAGGGATAAAATAAAAGTCGTTAATAAAATACTCCTACACAAATATTATATTAATTTTTTGAACTATGAAAAGATGTTCACGTAATTGTAAGTGATCATCTCATAAAAACTTGGTGCTAGTTGGGATGATATACACAGCACCGCATTGTGCTCATCACCTCAAGACATAGGATGAAGTAATTTCACTAGGTTATATCACAGCGCTCTTCAAACCGGAACACAGCAATGTTTCTCTCTCTTACAGCTAAAGGTCATTGGGAATCGAACCAATCTCTCTCCGAGTACTCATAACTTACATACAGAGCTTTCGACGCTTATTTTTCTTACTTAGTAAACGAATATATGATTGTATGTTAAAACACAGAGCACACCCTTTATATATGTGGTTAAGCAAATGTCATTGTGTATACATTGATATATATATATATATATATAAGAACTATAATGATAGAGAAACTGAATTTTCAAATTCGATTTTCGTCTGAAGTTGCGGCCGCAACTGACAGTAAGCTTTTCACGTATTAAGGCAACGTCACGTAAAGCTGTTTCAGCAGCTTACAGGCACATAAGTTACTGGAAATTTCATACGTATGCAGCTGGAGACTCTAAGACCTAGATCTCTACTGTATAAATATAAACAATCTCAAATGTGACTTGACTTCTATTTTTTTATCTTCTATTCCCAATAATCCGTTTAAAATTTTTGTACCAACAAGTCATTCTCCAGGCTTAATTATTGTTTATCTAAATATAGTTCGACCTCACATGGAATCACCAGCTTCTCCCCTTCCACCGCATGCAACGGAGAGCGGTTCGAATCGTTGACCACTCAGTTCTTGCCAACGGCCTTCACCCATTGGCCTCGCGAAGAGACAGCATCTCTTTGCATTCTTTATAAAATATACCACGGGGAGTTGTTCAAAATTATTTCCATCCTCACCTCTTGGATGACTGGCGATCCTCCACTGTGCGTTTCAAGTGCAACTTTTCACCACGCACTACCATTAGTTTGTAGTGTCAGTTGTCGCCAGCTGTATTTCCGAACCAATACGACAAGGGGTGTGGGGGATTCCGCCCAACATCTTACGGAATCCAAGTTAACCTCATCTGCGGCGGTACTCCCTGCTGAATAACAGACGGGGCTCTGACCGTCCTACCAACCCACACTGAGCCAGTGAGGTGATCTTTGGGGAAGGCAGCAGTGGATGTCTATCGGCTAATGATGATGATGGTCGGCAATGCAGCCAGACTCCGTTAATGTCGCGACTGTACATGGACGTCAGTGATCACTTACCACCAGGTGAACTGTTCACTCGTTTGCCCAATCTTCCTTTTTAAAAAAAATTACATGGAAACGATAATAAAGATGTTTAGAAAGAATCAAAACGCAAACAACGGCTTGACGTCTTTTTATTCGACGAAACGACGAGAAGAGAGAGATATTCAACTGATGCTAAGTATTAGGCCTGCCTATAACAACATAGCGCTAGCTAGAATGATATACACTACACATAGTATTTGTCGCTTTAATACATAAGATTTTGTCTTATTACTCCAGTAATTTCAATAGCTAAAGCATCCGTCAATCCGGAACACAGTAATGTTAGCACTGTACTGTTTGTCGGCTGCAATAGGCGCTGCGGACCTTTTTTTTGTTTCGGGGAGGAAATCCTCGAAAGATACCGTGCTTATGGGGGGAAGGCAGGGTTATGTGAGATTCTTACTCACTAAAACCCTTTCAGTGGTCTTCATAAATGTATTCAAGAGGCTCCGGGATCTCCTATAGAACGCACCGGTGCTTCTGTACACTTTCTGTTTCACGTCTCTGAGGAGGAGCTTAACCCTCCTAGGCACCACCACTGAGCCATACGCTGTCCCACACAGGTTCCGTTGTTGAGCGATAAGGGCCCCCACCCTCAAGGCCCGCGAAACTTCTAAACCCTTTTAGTCGCCTTACTGGCAGGGCTTACCTTAGTCCAATTCTTACTAGTTCGATACTACAGGGCTAGGTGCTGTGAACCTACCCACTTAGACGGTTTCCGGCAACAGAGACCTTTTTTTATTAACTTAGGCGCTTACACGAGTGATACGTTCATCTGATGGTAAGTGATACGCCTGCCCATAACAACATGGCGCTAGTTAGTATGATATATACTGCACCACATTGCGCTCGTCGCATTGGAACATAAGATGTTAAGTCTCGTTACCACAGTACATTAGCTATAGAGCACTTCAAACAAGAACATACAAATGTTTACATCACAACAACTTAATGTACAATTTTGTACATGTTTAAGTTTTAACTGGCGTTAGGTCTCTATTGTCGGAGACTGTCTAGGTAGGTGGTAGGACCCTATTTCAGCCATGAAACAGCAATGTGCAAATATTAGTGCGTTCCGGTTTGAAGGGCGCTGTACCTAGTGAAATTACTGCGGTAAGTCGACTAGCATAATCTGGTGCTGCGTACGTCATACTAACTAGCGCTGCATTGCTTGTCCAGTATACTCCGACTCTGGCATGTTAAACACAGCGATGCGGTTATGGTTGATTTGCAATGTAACCGTGGTGGCAGGGTGTAGCCTGGCTTTCGGATCGAACTGGGCTGCTCACATATTTACCCATTGCATCATCCTCGGAGACTAATCACTTCATTTAGATGACGTGTTATAATTTACGACACGGAACGAGTGCTCGTGCGCAATAAATCAGTGAGACAGTTTAATACGTTGCCGTCTGTACGTTCAGCTAACGGAGACTAATTGTGATTATAACGCGGGCTCGAGTTAAAATTAGGGTTAAATATGTAATGCTCATGTTGATCCTTTTAATGGGTAACTCATGCGGAACCCACTTCGTTCCATGTGCGGAAGTAACATTATATATATTACCGTTCGACGTTTCTTAAAGACTATATAAAATCACTAGCTGTTCCCCGTCCGCTTTGTTGGCTGTGATATAGGATTAGATTTGAAATATTCCCGCCTGATGGCATAATACTCCCCCCTAGACCCCTTCCCAGTTATGACCCTCGAAATTCCTTTTAGGAAGAACATTTCATAAAATCCGAATTTAGTTTTTTTATATAATTAAGCGACTAGATGAGCGGCACGTTCATCTGATGGTAAGTTATACGCCCGCCCATAACAACTTGGCGGTAGTTAAGATGGTATACATAACACTACATTGTGCTCGTCGTTTGAGACATAAGGTGGTGATTCTCGTAACCCCAGTAATTAAACTAGTTACAGCGCCCTTCAAACTGGAACACAGTAATGTTTGCACACAACTGTCTGTACGCGTCTAGACGGTCTCCGACAATGGAGACCTACCACCAGTTAATCCCGACGTATACTCGGCAGAAGGAATTTTCCTACCAAATGTGATGTCTCCAGGACTTATAGTTCTAGAGGTATCATGATAGTGGATACAGGTGGAAATATCTTATATGTATACATAGCTTAACAACGTCCGGTGCGCAGACGACGCGCTTTCGATTGTATCACCAGCGGAAGATCTTCAGACATATACAGGGTGCACTGTTACTGAAAATGATGACCATGGAAGTTCTATAAAGCCATTGAAGCTGACTTACTTGTATAGGGTACAAATATTTGGGGACGTGGGTAAATGGATCATAGGAGTCAGATCAAGAATCGAAATGGCTCGAACTTCATTTAATAAAAAAAAATTGTTGTTGTTACGTTACCATCAAGCTATGAATTCGCATCTTACTCTGCTACATCTACTCAATAGGTGTGAAGCGTGGACCAGCAAAGAAGACAGCATCTCGAAGCTTTTGTGAGAAGTAGTGTATCTTCTTTTTGTACTACGAAGCGACGAGAAGAGTGGGACGTTCACCTGATGGTAAGCAATACGCTTGCCCATAACAATGTAGCTCTAGTCAGGATGTTATACACAACACCACATTAAGTCTCGTTCCTCCAGTAATTTCACTAGCAACAGCCCTGTTTGTCGGCTGCAATAAACGCTGCTATGGTAGGTCTCCGGCTGTAGAAACCTACCCATACAGCCTCCTGGAGATCATGATGATGGGTAAGACACGAGGCAAAAGACGTGTTTACAAACAAGTCATCTTTGCAACACCTATGGGAGTGGACCGGCATGTCATCCTCAGGTGCTGTTCCACCTTGCGGAAGAGTCTCGACTGTCTCTGGAGTTAACAGCTAACCTTCAGGTATGAAGAGGCACGACATCAAGAAGATATATCTTCTTATAAGAAGTAATAACTCAACAAAAAAGGCAGCAGCTTTTTCTGTTGGTTGGACCAGGTTTACACCAAGCGTGATACGGTAATAACCTTGAAGATGAAAAGATTTAAATCCAGTGGATATCTACAGGGTTATATGAAACGATAATTCTTCTCCATTAATGTGATGGTAAGTAATACTCGTCTTCTTGTATACTCTGTTATTTAATAAGTAACATTGATCGTGCTCCGAATAAATTACGAATACTGAAGGCAAAAGCATTTGTCTTCCTGATGCATCCCAGACTTCCAGCCAACTCATCTAAGTCACATTCGCTTGGAAGAAAATCCGAAGGATAAATGACTTCCTCTGCCTGAACACGCTGCTCTCATGCCAAGGGGAAAGTCGAATATGGGGCGGTGCCGGCGGGGTGAATCTTTAATGTTGCTTATATCTTTACAGCCTACTGCAAGGTATATTTTATTAAAAAAAAACTGTATTATGTTATTTGTCATTACATAACAAAGTCAGATATCTAAACTTAGTCTAAGCTTTACTTGATAACTTTAATTACTCTATTAGCTTAACTTATGCCATTTAAAAGGAATGTTACTAGTTGATCACAGTTTAAGTCATTTATTGAATTCATTAACATAACGACTTTTTTTTATTATTATATATATATTTTTTTTACTATTTTTTATTTTACTATTTATGATAAGTGATACGCTTGCCTGTAACAATGTGGTGTTAATTATGATATTATGTACACCACTATATTACGCTCGTCGCCTTGAGATATGTCTCCTCAGTAAATTCAGTAGCTCCAGCGTCCTTCAAACCTGATCACTATAATGTTTGAATACTACTCTCTGTCAGCTGCAATAGGCAATGCCGTGGTATCTACCTAGACGGTCGCCGGCAACAGAGACCTACCACCAGTAAGAACCTTTTGGTCTAGGAGAGATTGGTTATGTCCTCAGTGCTATTACATAAACAGCTATCGCTACTACAGGAGGAATAAGTCCAGGGTAGGTCAAGTGATTTTTTTTGGACTGCTCTCAGTATACAGTCGCAATCTTATATAGTAGCATATGTGTCCAGCTGTGGGCATCAGCTATAATGAGGACGGATATATATATAAAAATATAATAATGTTGCAGGAGGCCGTATAAGTGGTTACCACCGTTGCTCCTATAGCAGCCGACAAACAGTACTGTGGTACGGTTTGAAGGGCGCTGTAGCTATTGTAATTACTGGAGTAATGAGACTCAACATCTTACATCTCAGGCGACAAGCGCAATGTGATGCTGTGTGTCATCCTAATTAAAGCTACGTTGTTTTGAGTAAGCGTCGCATTTGTCCCGTAGCTTAATTGATTTTTTTTTATATATTCAAAATACTAAATGGCCGTTTCAAACTGTGCTAGAATTATAAAAAAAAGCGACGAAATCGGAAAACTCAATAGCGCGGCAGACGGAAGTGTCTTTTTGCAACAGAAAATAGCGAATCGACAGGTTCCGGTTTTGTCAATAGTGCCCAATCGCTCGTCACGCTATCTATGGGATGATGTGAATGACCAACATCCGCTGTGAAGATATGAGATAAAAAAGGGAACAAGTAATTTGCAAATTCACAGCTTCATTTTTAATAGAACAGTAAGCAAATAAACAACTAACATGATGGTCACCGTCGCTCGTTACCAGTGGCGACAATCACGAACTTAGCAGTCTCGTTTTGTTTTAAGTTTTTGTATTACTTAAAACAAAGTATAAACAATTTTTTTATTATGAAACAATAAACGATGAGTCACCAACCAGCATTAAGCCAGCGTGGTGGGAAATGGCCCAAACTCTCTAGTAGGAACCCTTACAACCGACGGCCCCTAGAAGGCTGGCGGCACTGAAGGACATGCTGACTGGGTCTGGTGAGAGTCGCGCGAAGCCGCTGGATGCGGAGAGCGCTGGACCAATCGATGTGGGACAGTTTTATTGGACGAAACAACGAGATGACCGAGACTTTCACCTGATGGTAAATGTCACCGCCCGTAGCAACTTGGTAGTTACGATAATATACACTGCACCATATTTCACTCGTCGACTTAAGACATTAGATGTTAAGTATCGCTACTGTAGAAATTTCTCTAGCTACAACGCCCCTCAAACCAGGTGTACCGGGTTAAAAGGCAGTAATGTTTGCATAGTTTTTTTTTATGTAATTATAAGCGACAAGACGAGCGTGACGTTCACCTGATGGTAAGTAATACGCCCGCCCATAACAACGTGGCGCTAGTTAAGATGATACGAGCTGCATTATAATGCTCTCGTCGCCTGATATAAGATGTTAGGTCTCGTTACTCCAGTTACTCTAGCTACAGCCTCTTTCAAACCGGAACACAGTAATGTTTGCACAATACTGTTTGTCGTCTGCAGCAGGCGCTGCGGTGGTACCTACTTAGACGGTCTCCGGCAACAGACACTACTACCAGTAATGGTTCTCTGCTTTCAATAACATTGTTAATAGTGATATAAACATCTGTCTGTATAAGCTGAGAGAAATATATCAAAACTATAATAGGAGAAGGAATGTAGCAATAGATGAGAAGCGATACGTGAAACAGAATGAGTATGGAAGAAAAGAATGATAGTTGAAACAAGTAAAAGAATGATAGATACTGAGATAGATAAAAAGAAATGGAATGTTGTCTGCAACCCCTTAGTCTGAAGAGGGGTGCGGGGTATTTAGTAAATGACAACGCAGGCAACAATGTCAGTACTATATTGATAATCAGTAGAGCGATTCAAAGTACAGAGCAAGTTACTAAGTGCAACAGAATTACGAAGATCCAGAGGGATCCAGTTGATGGATACAGTTGAATCCTCCGCGTAAAGAATTGTTGACCAAAGGCCTGTCTTCACGAAGATCCAGAGGGATCCAGTTGATGCATACAATTGTATACTTTGTGAAAGGCTACTCTCTAGAGTCCTGGTATTACAAAGTTCTATTGATCCAGTTGATGGATTCAGTTGTATATTCCGTGGAAGGCAACTGTTTCGAATCTTAGTATTACGAAGATCCGGGAGAGATCCAGTTGATGGATACAGTTGTATACTTCGTGATAGACTACTGTCTAGAGTCCCGGCATTACGAAGTTCTATTGATCCAGTTGATGGATACAGTTGTGTACTCCAAAATGACTTAATGATCAGAGGCAATGTACACAGAGATGTATGTTTCTTATAACTATGTGCGCTATGACAAACGGTAGCATGTTCTATTGTTTATAGTGGTGCCATCTGTTAGATTGTTTGAAAACTCCTTGTAACAAGTTTAAATTTAACTTGAAATTGTTATCTAAAATGTTCTGATAACAATTAGTTTCGTCTTTTAAATAAAATAGTAATTAAACAATCTGTGTAAAGGAAAAGAAACAATGGGGCGATACAAAGCAGCGGAACAAACTGTGGTTAACTTCGTTGTTAATTGGATGAGAATTAACCGAACTAATTGATTGGTTCAATGACCCCGCTAACGAAAGGCTATTTGTCAAAATGGCACTTAGTAATTGTCAATAAAATTTACGCGGGAAAATCTATTTGAACAATTGAAACTCTACAGGATGTTCAATTTAATTTTTCTTTACTACTATCAATAACAACGTGGCACTAGTTAGGATGATTTACACAGCACCGCATGGTGATCGTCGATACTGACATAAAAATATGTCTCCACCCGCAGTTAATATACTAGTTATACGTCACTTTAAACCGGAACACGGTAATATTTGCAAAATACTATTTGTCGGCTCCAATAGGCTCCGCAGCGGTACTTATCTGGACGGTCTCCGTCAACAAAGACCTACCACTGGTATATTTTTAATACAGTAAATTTATTAAAAATTTACTGTTGGTACCAAACATTACTGTTTTCCGGTTAGAAGGGCGCTGTAGCTAGTGATGTTACTGGAGCCAATACACTCGACATTTTATATCTAAGCGATGAGCATGATACATCCTAAATAGCGCCACGTTTTTATGATCCGGGGTATTACTTAAAATCAGGTGAATGTCCCGCAAGTCTCGCCGCTACGATGAAAAAAAAATTACACGTCACGATTTTGACGTAAACATGAGGCGATAAGTAAGGCTTTGCATAACGCGCTGTGCCTTATTCGATGTGACGTGACATTCACTTGTCGTTTCAGGCCGTGAAATAATCGGCTCGCCGTGACCCTGGATCCAGATGTACAGCATATTAATAAGCTACGTGCACAGTATTATTATGTGATGAGAGATTTCGTTATACACATCCGTGTTTTAATCAGAAATTGGACAAGTTATAATGTAAAACATTTAAGCTATAGATGCTGACTATTCTATGGAGTAAACAAAGGTTCTTAAAAATGGGGATGTTCTATTTTTTTTAAATTAATCCCTTTGCGAAGTGGAATCGGGGCTTGTCTCTTCAGTTTTTTTTTATCTTCTTTTATTTATTTTCACATTGTAACAAAAAGTGTTGATACAACTCAACAGATGGCGCCACCGTGAACAACAGATCACGCTACCGTTTATCGTAGCGCAAATCCGTATAAGAACAATACATCTTTGCGAACTTGCCCTTTGCTGAACGAGTCATTAAGGGGTATACAATTGTATCTACTATCTGGATCTCTTTGGATCTCCGTAATAAAAACCCAAGACTTAAGAGTGTGTAACTTATCACGAAGGTTACAACTCTGTCCATCAACTAGACGTAGGTTATAATAGGACAAACATAATATCTGTTATTACTGTTACTGTTATACAATAATAACAGGACCCAATTTCTGTTATTAAATAACATGTTATTTTTTTACAATTTCTATATTTCGGGTTATAACACGAGAAGTACCTGGTATTATAATACTACGTGCTTCTCATTTTAACAACAGTGTATCAAATGGGTGTGAGCGAGATAGATTAATCAACCAAATAACAGATAACACGATCTAATTAAGAATTCAGTTTTCAAATGGGATTTCTTCTTATGAAACGACTTACTATAATTTTGGATTTATTACAAATAAATACTAGGTGTGTCTCGTTTTAGCTTATGACAATATCATACAAAAGGCGAAGACAAAAATAGTTGTTTAATTTTTTATTGGTTGTTCTTTTATTTCAAGCTATGTTACTGTTAGTGACCGGCTGTTATCAAAAACTGAAAATGTTGATTGTTGATAGTGGTTGAATAACTTGAGTATAGTGAATTATAAATAATATTTTTTTAACAGATACAATGACATCTCAAGAACAACTGTTATCTTCGAATACTTGTGATTTATATTGATAAATACGCGTCACTCCTACCATCAACTCGATCTCTGCAATATCAAGACTTGGGTTAGTAAGTTGTAGCGGAGTATACAATTGTATCCATTAACTGGATCTCTGGATCTTCGTAATACCAAAACTCGAGACAGTAAGTAGCCTATCACGAAGTATTCAACTGTATCCATCGACTGGATCTCTCTGGATCTTTGTAATACTGTTGTATTTCTAACTTGCTCTGTACTTTAAATCGCTCTACTGATTATCAATATAGTACTGACATTGTTGCCTGCGTTGTCATTTACTAAATACCCCGCACCCCTCTTCAGACCAAGAGGGTGAAGACAACATTCCATTTCTTTTTATCCATCTCAGTTTTTATCATTCTTTCACTTCTTTCAACCATCATTTTTTTTCTTCCATACCCATTCCCTTTCACGTATCGCCTCTCATCTATTGCCACATACTTTATCCTATTACAGTTTTTATATATATCTCTCAGCTTATACATTTTCTCTTTTTTGTTATTTATTTTAATTCTTACATTTCTTAATTTACCTTTACTTCTTTTCTTTGGTTTCATACTCTTCTCCTTTTTTAATTTCTATCTTTTTTTTGTAGTTTTTTACATCTCTTTTTAATTTTTTTATATTGTATCTCCATTATTTATTTATTACATATGTAATAATGTGATATTTAAAAGATCGATTAAAGGTCTTATTATTTTAATAATAGTATCAGTTAACTGGATTTCATCATCAGCCGGTACACATCCACTCCTCCTAAGATCTACACATTGATCGGACTTGCGCTGCCCGCATCTTTCACCAGATCATCGGTCCACCTTGTGGGGGGTCGTTTGTCGATTGAAAGCAAATGGGGGATTTGAGTCAATTTCTACCACGCTGACCCAATGCGGGTTGGCGGAAACCAGAGCTCCGTTTGTTGATTAGCAGAGGGCTCCATGAACAGGTAAGGTTGGTCTGGATCTCATTAATTGTTGTGCAGGATCCCTCGTACCCACATTCTCACAACTGGATATCAGCTGTTATATATTAGTGATAGATACTTTAATCAGGACCAATCGCGCATGAGAAACAAATATATTTATATATATATATCTATATATCTATATATATATATATCTATATATATATATATATATATCTATATATATATATACATAAATTTATATATAGGCACAAAATTAATTCGTCTATTATATTTTCTTTAATTCGGCGAAATGACGAATGTAATGGTCACGTGATGGTAACTAACACTTGCTTACCTGACCATGACAATGTGGTGCTTGGTTAAGGTTAAGTTAGGATGGTATACAGCATCTCATTGTGCGCGTCGTCTTAGATATAAAACGTTAAATTCATTAGATTGGCAATTACATCATCTACAACGCCGTTCAAACCGGAACACAGTAATGTGTGAACGCTATTGTTTGTCGCAATAGGAGCTACGGTAATACCTACCTAGACATTGTGCAGTAAAGACCTACCAGAAACATATATACTGCATAGTAGTTTAAACGTTATATGGCAGTACCTGCTTCTCAAATAGGAACAGGTTGCCTGCTGATAACACTTCGCAAACAAGTGCAGAGGCTGTGTATAAACCCGTGCTCACTGTACTTTCCACTCTGACATCGCTTTGCCGAAGCCCCCCCTGGAAAATTTAAATAAATATTTATGTTTCAAGATGGAGGCAAGAGCTTACATGCAAATGTAACTTTACGTACATAAGTAGGAAAGCTCTTAAATAAATTTACATTGCTTTAACGATTTCTACTGAGGAATGTTCGCTTCATTTTATATAGTGTAAGGGGTGTAAGGGGTCCCGCACAAGAACTCACGAAACCCAAGCCAACCTCACCTGCTCGTGGTGCAATCAACAAATGCTAATCAACAAATGAAGCTCTGGCTCTCACCTATACTGTCTCTCGGTTGCAATAGGCGCTGCTGTGGTACCAATACCGTCTCCGGCCACAGAGACCTATCATAAGTAAGTGTGTGCTTAAGAGAAGGCATTAGTAATGAAAACGTAACTAATTTTATGTGGCATAATAATTTGTTTTTATTTTGTATTACATAAAGATTAAATAGAGAAATTAATAAAATTATCGGATTAAAAAACTCTTTCACAATTACTCGTCATCATCAGCCGATAGACGTCTACCGCTGGAGATAGACCTCCATCAATGATCTTCTCATCGATCGGTCTCGCGTTGCTCTCATGCAGTGGGTTCTCATGATTCTCACCAGATCGTCGGTCCACTTTTTGGGAGGCCTGCCAACACTATGTCTACCGGTACGTGGACACCACTCGAAGACCTTACTGCCCCATCGGCCGTCGATCCTTCGAGCAATGTGCCCTGCCCACTGCCACTTAAGTCTAGCAATCTTTTGGGTTATATAGGTGAACTTAGTTCTTCTGCGGCTCTCCACATTGCTGATTGGATCACGCAGAGGAACTCCGAGTATAGCCCTCTCCATTGCCCTTTAGGTGACTTAGAGCCTTTCTCTAAGGCCGACAGTAAGAGGCCGGGTCTCGGTCTGTCCAAATTACTGGTACCACCAATAAAATAATGGTACGGAAAAAAATTATTAAAAATAGAAAACATTTTGTAACCCGTTCATTACTGTTATAAGGGTTGTTTTTAATAAACTTTCTGCAGGGTTTGTTTACATTAAACAAGCCAAAGGTAGACGGTCAGTCGTAAAGGATTATTTAGATTCGCTGCAAACATGTTGCACTGGCAAAATCCAACTTGTTCTAGCAATTTCCATAACGCGCATGCAGCAGCAACAAAATGTACAACATTGTGTAATAATGGCCGCCTTCCAAAGCTGTTTCCGGTGTGTAATTACGCGGGCGGCGCTGCAATGGCGTCAGGTGGAATACCTTTTTAACCACCTATCCAGAAAGAGGAGAATATCTGTTCACCTGACGAAAGCAGAGTAATAGGTTGCACTGAATAAACTCTTATAGTTTTAACGCTGCTGCAGTTAGAGATTCGTAGAACTGGTGTTCAATCCTCACTAGTTGGAGAGGAATATGAAGAGGAAGGGATGTAAGTGGTCTCGCACAACAACTCACGGGGCCCAACCCAAATTCACCAGCTCGTGGTGCATCCTGCTAATCAACAAACGAGGCTCTGGCTCCCACCAACTCATATTCGGCCAGTGTGGTGGGAAACGGCCCTAATCCTCCCATATGAGATCCTACACACGACGGCTTCTGGTGCCCGTCGGTACCGAAGGCTATGCTTACTGTGACCGACATTAGCATGGCGCCGGATATGCATAGTATGGCGGAGTATTTTCAAGAATTTTTTGCTTAATATAACTTCATGGTATTAAGTACTACAAAATAATTGGCTTTAAGCGAAGTTAGTTAGCAATAAAAGCTGTTTAATTGCGTTAAATTATGTATCAATGAATATTTTTCCAGCCCTTTAAAATTACGGCACCCTTTTAGCGAACCTTTTAGCCGGCTCCGGGAATTTTCGCGCAAATCTTAAATGATAAAACCCCTCTCATCCGCCGCTAAAGGATCTTTAATTTAAAAACAAGTTTTGTCGGGGCGCGGATCCCAGTGACTACAAAGGGCCGTGACGTCTGCTCTCGCTGGGGATATTGTTGATATCGCGCAAACCGGAGACGGGCTCGGCGCGTCAGCTCTTTGTGTTCAGTATTACAGTTATCTAAACTGGAAATCTCTGCGCGGTCGAGAACACTCTCAGCACCGCTGTACATATCATTTCTATGGCTAAGGCAAGTCTCTGTCGCCGGAGACCTCTGAAGACACGAGCGGGATCTTCGCCTGGTGGTAAGTGATACGCCGACACATAACTACACGGCACTAGTTAGTATGTTTAACAGCACCACATTGTGCTCGTCGTCTAAGACATAAAACTTATTGGTGGTAGTACTCTGTTGATGGAGACCGTCTAAGTAAGTGAATCAATACTGATGGTAAGTAACAGATATTATTATGCAAACGTTACTGTGTTCCGAATTGAAAGGAATCGTAGCTAGTGAAATTACTGGGGTTACGAGACTAATTGTATATTTTAAGGCAATAAGCGCAATGTGGTGTTGTATATACCATCCTATTCAGCGCCACGTTATTATGGGCAGCCGTATCACTTACAGCGTCCTACAAACCGGAACACAGTAATGTATATATAGTATAGGATAGGATAAAGTGCTCGGCGATATCGAAGGCCATGACGACTTTGGAAGGTCGATGTGGAGATCTTTGGGGGAGACTTACTTCCAGCAATGAAAGTCTATCGGCTGATGATGATGGTGATGAGCCTTTAATATGTTTATCTCAATGTCACTTTATCAAGCTTGTCTCTTGACGAATCCGAATATTGTAATTATTTAGAAAACTTTACTAGGTATCTAATCAATTAATCTGTTGGAACATATTAATATCATCTATAACACAAAGAAGCAAGTGGTAAGTAAATTCTCTTGTAAACACTGTACAATGCGACTTACTAATTTAAGACTCACCCCCCAACGGGGGAGGTAAGTTAGGCCGGCGTCTTCACAAAGAGCGCGGCCGTTGGTGTCGCAGTGCTATGTTGCCGTTAATTTTTAAAATAGGTCAACACGAGCTTTTGCATTCTTTTATAAAGCTTTTATATAGACTTAAGTATTATTTTTATACATTTTTTTTATTGTCCAAGTCCTACCAAGCACAATCGTAAAAATGGCGGTGAAAATAAAGAAGAGAAAAATATGTTACAGAAATCTAAGAGAAGTAAACTTTATTAAAAGAAAAGAATAAAATTTATTACTTTATAAGTAATAGTCGAGTTAGGTTAGTAAATAGTCTTGGGGTCATTGAAGGTCAGGAAAGTGGTTCTAATTTTCTTCTAAACGACCCTGAGGAGGACAATGGCTGGAAGTTGCCCCAGCAAAGCATTAGAGAGGCGACGGTTGTGTTTCGAATGGAGATGCCATGACTTCTTTAAACGCTGAAGGTGACCACCGGTGTGGAGGGGAGCGGTTTAGTGGGTGAAGATTTCTACTTAACTCTAACTTCACCCCAAAAGAGTATCGTTTCGAACAACATAATAAAAGTAGTAAATTCTAAGCCGGCTTCGTCTTCTAGATTATTCAATCGATTACCAAGAGTATACAAAAACTAACACTGTACTTTAGCTGTTCAGGTCTTGAGAATAAGACTTCACAGTATTTTTACTCATGTCTTGAATATATTTATATATGCCATATGCCAGTGCGGGTTGGTGGAAGTCAGAGTCTCGTTTGTTGATTAGCAGGGTGCACCAGAAGCAGGTGAGGTTGGCTTGGATCTCGTGAGCTCTTGTGTGGAACCCCATACACCCTCTAGTTTATACAAGGTTAATATCCTCTAGACAATCTTGGATCTCTAGATTGTTAAATTAAAAGAGAATTAGATAGTACAATAGTTCATCATCGTCAGCCCATAGACGTCCACTGCTGGAGATAGGCCTCCACCAAAGATTCCCACACCATCGGGTACGGATTCATATAGGGAGATTTGGGCCATTCTCCACTACTTTGGCCCGACGCGGGTTGGTGGGAGCTAAAGCCTCGTTTATTGGTTAGCAGAGCATATGAGCAGGTAAGGTTGGCTTGGATCCCGTAAGTTGTTGTGCGTGATCCCTTACACATAATTACTGGGGTAACGAGACTCATATATCGGTAGCGCCCAGCATAATGTGGTGCTGTGTATACCATCGTAACTAGTGCCACGTTATGCGCAGACGTAGTAGCACTTATTATCAAGTGAACGGGGGAGCGCTCACATCTCGCAATCCTCAGTGTACCTTAAAATATTTACACAGCATCTCTTTCATTTGTGGGAAGAATAACATAAAATAAAGATTGAAATATATTAACGTATGAATATTAAACAAATGGAGCGCGGGCTTTTATGCGAACAATGTCGTAACGGAGTGTGTACAGTTGGAAAAAAAAATCCGTGAATGGGAATTAAAAGTACGCAACGCACTCGTGATTAAAAAGCATGCGTCGAACATTCAAAGGTTCAGCATTCAGATGAAAGCCCTGGTTTAGCTGGTTTATTCATGCCGCCTCATTATCGGAGCTTTGTGCTTAATTCTGCATATGTCGTTTGCAAATTGAAAGTATAAGGGAGCTTTGTATGTAATAGATAAGAGAACTTATTCGATCGAGCAGTGTCTTATCACTTACCTAGTAACATAAGCTCAGTACATTACGGAGTCACGTGTTGGGTGTTGGTGGTTCTAAACCCTGGCCTATCTATTTTTTTAACGCGAGGAAAATCTTAAAAGATACTATTCTTCTGGGTGGAAGACAAGGTTATGTGAGGCTTCGACCCATTAAAACCCCCTCGGTGGTCTCCCTCTGTGCATTAAGAGGGGCTCCGGGATCTCCTACAGAACCTACCAGCGCCCTCCTGCACTCTGTCTAAAACGTACCAAGGAAAGGCAAAGCCCTCCTTAGCACCCACGCTGTGCTATAGTAAATTCAAGACCATCCTGCATTTGGCGGCCTCTTAAGGCTCGCTTTTTGAACTCTAAGGGTCTCCACCCCTAAAGCCCACGAACCCGAGGACTCTTTTAGTCCCCTTGTACGACAGGCAGGGAATACCTTAGTCCTATTCATAACAGCCCGAGACTACAGGGCTGTGGCCTATCTATCTTAGCTATTCTTAGCTGACCCTCATGTTGTAAACCGCCTGCATTAACAGCAACGCTATGTTCCTGCTGTCAACACATGAGAGCTGGAGTATTCTAAGTGTTCAAGTTACGTGTATTATTGTTACTTAACATCACTGGTGGTAGGTCTCTGTTGCCGGAGACCGTTTAGGTAGGTACCATCGCAGCGGCTATTTCTGCCTCCAAACAGTGGTTTGCAGACATTACTCTGTTCCGCTTTGGAGGACGCTGCAACTAGTGTAATTACTGAGGTAACGAGGCTTAATATCTTATGTATCATGTGACGAGCACAAAGTGGTGCAGTGTATATCATTCTAACACCACGTTGTAATGAGCAGAGATATCGCTTACGATCCTATAAACGTCCTGCTGGTTCTTTTGCTTTGAAAAATAAAAAAAAATCATGTGAAATTAAGGTCCATGTGTCTGTGAAATAAATAACCAGAAGTGTATTCTTTTGAGATTTTTCTTTAAAAATAGGCAAAAAAAGAGGATAAAATATGCCTAAGCACATGTAAATCCAGCACTGCCAATGTATCTCATAAAGCGACTTACTTCGTATTAACTTAGCGCTTCCCAAGCGCGCTGATCCTTTCCCAATATCCAGGTACGAAACAATGTTTTCCATATATCCTTTATGGTCATCCGCGGAGTAATCTTCTGTTTTCACTTTACCATGTTATTGTGATATAAATTCTACCGATCGAATGTAGTACCAGAACCCTCTAGGAAAATGGAAGGAGCAGGAGACAGGCATTAGCCGAGTATACGATAGATGAGGCATCTGTGGTGATCGATGTATGCAGCAGGAGTTCTCTAGAAGTTTCTAAAGCAACGAATTTCTGGGTAATAGAAAATAAATTTCAAAGTTTACAGATTCATAATCATAGCCAAGACAACTCTCGTTGAACTGGTGGCTTCTGAAAAATGAATACTTGAATACAACTGGTTTAGTTAATAAATAAGAGGAATGTTAGGGGTTCCATGAGACCCAAGCCAACGTCACCTGCTCGTTGTGTACCCTGCTAATCGAATAATGAGGCTCTGGCTCCCACCTACCCGAATTAGACCAGCATGATGGGATAAGGCCTAAAACTATCTGTTACCGGACGCCGTGCTGACTATGGACCCATCAATGTGGAGGATCTTTAGGGAAGGCTTTTGTCCAGCAGTGGACGTCTACCGGCTGATAGTTGATTGATTGAATAGATATCACAAATATATAAATATACGATTTAAATTCCTCATCTATTAAAGAATATCTATCTTCCTTGCTCGCTCCTCTGCAACTTCCTTTGGAGAAGCAATTTTGTAAAATCCATTCTTAGCTGACCTCTGAATAACAGAAAGAACATGTTTAACAAATTTTGAGTGTTAACGTATATTTTCGGAGATCTCGTGATGCGTTAATGAATATCTATATATCTCCTATATATTAAAGTTATGATGTATAGTATTACTTTCGTTGGAACCAAGGTTCCAAGGTAAATGGTTGTGGTGTGTAAATGGGTCGACAGCCCTCGTGAACAGCAGACGTATACAAAGATCCGCCGATAACTGGCGCAGCCAAGATATGACACGAAGCGGCAGCTATCAAAAGGCAATAGATAACGGATACAGTTTTGTTTGCTTATTTACATCATAATGAAACAATGAAAAATTAATTCTTTCAGCTTTCATTCAGCTTAACAACGATCTCAACACATCTCTTTTTTTGTTTACGTGGGGTAAATTCCTTCGCATACCTGCCCTCGCAAGGGCAAATACAAGTTATGTCGGACATGCGCTGACTATAAACCCCCACGATGTTCCACCTCTTCGCTTTACGGTCAGCCCATGGGAATGCTTTCGCACACCTTCGCGACCCCGCCAGCGCCGGCTGCACCATGCAGCTTCATCTCGGGGGAAAAACCTCCCTTTTCCACCTCTGTAAAGACCGGAACATACAACGCGCCCTCTTCTCGGCCTCTTATAGTCTCACGTCACCTGGGGCAACGGAACCCCTCGAACCCGTCACCCTCGCTCACGGAGCTCACCTCGAGTGGCCACCTCGTGCTCTTAGCTTCACCATGGGTGACCAAACCACGGCTACTGAGTCCCACCGCTTCGACCAGGGAGAATCCCAACACATCTTGTCTCAAGGCGACGAGCTCAATGTGATGCTGTATATACCGCTCTGACCAGCTCCACGTTGTTACGTCGCCGAATTAAAAAAAAGCCTTATTCAGTAACCAACTGCCAGCCAAATGTTTAACTGGGCCGTTATAAATGAAATTACCCCATGGCTTACCAGATCCCGAGCTTTAAAATTAATTAGCGAGCTCGGTTAAGCTCTGTAGTTCTGTTTTAATTAAAAAAAAAGTATTAATTTTTAACTTAATCTGAAATATGAGAGCACTGCTGGGGGGTGCCTGAAACAAAATCCAACCACATTTTAAAAATTGGTATATCAATGCAGTGGGGTGTAAGAGGTTCCGCTCAACATCTTACGGAGCCCAAGTCAACCTCACCAGCACTTTGTGCACCCTGCTGAATAACATACGAGGCTCTGACCAACCACCAACCCGCACCGGGCCAGTGTGGTGGATTACGGCCTAATTCCCCTCAATGAACTCTACGATGTGGAGATCTTTGGGGGAGGCCTATGTCCAGCAGTGGACGTCTGTCGGCTGATGATGATGATGATGAGATCAATGATGATGATGATGATGATATCACAACCCTCGTTTATAGAGGTTCATCTGAAGGGATTTGGGCCATTTCCCACCACGCTGACCCAATGCGGGTTGGTGGGAGCCAGAGCCTCGTTTGTTGATTAGCAGGTTGCACCACGAGCTGGTGAGGTTGGCTTGGATCCCGTGAGTTGTTGTGCGGGGACACTTAACCCCTTATATATAATATAAATAATTTACACACACATAAACAAGACAAAGTTTAACACACAAATAACAAGTACTATTTTATTTTTGTCGGTTAAATATAATTCACAAGCTTAAGCGGAAAAATACTTGATCAGTCGTTTGTTAACATGAATTTATTGCGAAGATTTGCGACGAGAAATATTCGCTGGGAAACTGTCACACCATGATCGTGTAAAATGACCCACCACCACCCTTACCTAACTTATGAGGGTCTAAATGTTGTGATATGTTACTCTTACAACGCGCACGTATTTTCCGGTGTCACCGGACTAAGCTACAGGTTAGTGTTTTAATTCTATCGCTAATTCTAGTTCATAAGGATTCCTTACTTTTTATTCAATTAAGCCACGAGACGAACGGGACGTTCACCTGATATTAAGTGAAACGTCTGCCAATAACATTTCCTGTTGGCAGGTCTCTGTTGTCGGAGACAGTCTGGGTAGGTCTTACTACAGCTCCTATTTCTGCCTCTAAACAGTACTGTACTAACATTACTGAGTTCCGGATTGAAGGGAGTTGTAGCTAGTGAAATTACTGACGTAACGAGGCTCAACATCCTACGTATCGAGTGACGAGCGCAATGGGGCGGGTGTATCACTTAGCATCAAGTGAACGTTTCGCTCGTATTGTCGCTTTATTGTATACGAAAAAAAAACGGAGCACTGCTTAGGATGTTATACAATGTATCTGGATGGGTTCGTCGCTTTGAGATATAAGATGCTAAGACTTGTTACCTCAGTAATTACAATAACTAAAGCGCCTTTTCAACCGGAACACAGTAATGTTTGCACACTACTGTTTCGCGGGAGAAATAGATGCTGCGGTGGTACCCATACGGTCTACGGCACAGAGACCTACAGACAGTAAAGTTTCGAAGTTTCATGTTCATGGAATTGCCTTCTGGAAGTTTGGCGGTCAGATTTAGAAAGCTTCCAGCCTTCAGCTTAATATATTAATACACATCATCATCATCAGCCGATAGACGTCTACTGCTAGACATAAGCCTCTCTCAAAGATCTCCAAATCTGTCGGTCCTGCGTTGCACTGCTTCCGGCGCCTTTCCAACGTCCGTCATAGTCGCGTGGCTTACTGTACCGTTTGAAACCAGAATCTGTCGTTTGTAGGAGTTCGTACAGGGAGATTAGGGCCATTTTCCACCACCCTGGCCCAACGCGAGTTGGTGAAAGCCAGAGCCTCAATTGTTGATTAGCAGGGTGCACTGCGAGTAGGTAAGGTTGGATTAGTTCCCGTGAGTATGTGCGGGACCCCTTTCAACCCCTCTTACACCCCTTATTAATACACGGATATTAAAAAAAAGATTAAAAGCGAAATTCATTAAGCGAGACCTAAAAATACGAAGTGGCCCGCGAGTGCAATGTAAATAGTTCCGCAAAGCTCGCGCACTGAAAATAATTTATCGGAACGAAATTAATCTCCCCACGCGGCGCGGTGGTGAAATTGCCGGTGTAAAGTTTCACCACGAACTCTGCGGCGTGCGGAAATTTAAGTAATTACTGTGTGTTATAAATCGCAGCTTTAAATGTTCTTCTTTTAATGTTTGAAAGCGAAAGTTTTGTATGTTAACGCAATGTGTGAGTAATACACTAAAGCGTTAAGTAAACACTACCGCAGCTTCCATTCCACTCACCAAACGATAGTCTAGTTTGAATGGCGCTGGGGATAGTGAAATTACTACAGTAACGAGACAACATCCTGCGTCTCTAGGGGAGTAGTTCAATGTGGTGTAGTGGATACCATTATATCTAGTGCCACGTTGTATAACTTAGTATAGAGTGAGAAAAAACAACAAAACTTGAAGGATGTTTTAAAATCTACAACACGATAGCTAAGCGCTTGCTTTATAACACGGAAGTCTCAGGTTCGATTTAGTAGCCAGTTGTGGAGTATGCTTGGCAAAGTCGCCTGTCTAGACAACAATCATAAATCTAGAAGCGGAAGTGGCAGGGGGCCGGCTATGTCTGTCGTGTTGGTGATGGCCGTTGGGGAAGGAAAGTCTTGGAGTGAAGCCACGTACAGGACGCAAGAGTGAAGGACGCCTTTCATTCAGATGGGCCAACGACATCATCAGAGCAATCGGAAGTGGGTAAATGCGAAAAACTGAGGAACGCTTTTGATGGAAGACATTGAGTAAGGCCTGATGATGATCATGAAATTTGCAGGTTATTGGATTACCGTCTATGAAGATATGAGAGCTGGCGTATTCCACCTACGACACTACGACAGAAACATTACCACTTCGTTTTTGTCCTTTACGTCGAGCTCGCTTACCAATGAGGGACCCCACCATGAAAGTCCACGAGCCCAGAAACCTCTTTAGTCGCCTCTTACGACAGGCGGGGCTCATCTCAGTCCTATTTTCAATAAGGCCAAGACTACAGAGCTGATCATTCACCGCATAATTACCACCGTGCAACACAACAGAACAGTTAGCTCATCACCATGTGACATAAGACGTCTCGATGTCCCAGTAATTACACTTCGCCGCTAGATCCGGACCACAGTACTCCTTGGCAGCTTAAATGACTGCGATAGTACGTAGACGGTCTCCTACTTAAATTGATTGTTATGAGTATTGTATACGATCTTAGTGTTTAAATGATTCTGTTGCTCCGTCTCGAGACAATAAGCGCAATGTAGTGTCCCACGGCTGTATATTTTCATAACTAGCAAGTATTTCTTTGAAAAGCTCTTTATTTAAGCTCTTTAAGTTGCGAAAATGTGATATAATAAAGCTCTTCTTATTTATAAATGTCAAGATTGTGAGAAGGAAATTCTCTACAGCGTTCAACGTGACTTCAACATTGTATCCAACGTGGATGATTGAAATACTTTGATAGGCATTCTAACTGAAGAATGCGAGGTCGGAACTCTGCCAATCTTTAAAAGAGAATATTGGACATTCACAATTTATTTATGTTCAACCCCTTTTCATAATTAACTGGTGGTAGGAATCCGTTGAAGTGAAATCGTTTAAGTACCACCGCAGCGCGTACTTCCTTCGAAAAACAGTACTGTATTATAGTTTGAAAAGAGTTGTAACGTACGCAATTACCAGGGTAATTAGACGTAACATGTTGTGTTCTTGAAACCAAAAGTATAATTTGGTGTTGTGTATATCATTTAGTTACGAATTCATAAGCATTTGGTTATTGAATTACTATATGCAACGCCTTCATAACTTCTACGGGATAATCCAATGCATGACGCCCGGGATAATGTCCAAATATATTACGTGCACGGTGAAATATAGGAGCTTATTGGATTTGAATTAAGTGCGATCACTTAAGTTATCTGACATACACACATCTATATGTACACAAGGAAATTGGTTTAGTTTGTTCGCTAATCACGTGAAAACTAGTGAACGGAACGGAAACATCAGCATTCGACGCGGAATGATTTGTAGATGGTTACAGACTTTAGTTCTTGAATTTCATAGATCCTTCATCATTTGATTTCTGATGAACTTCCACAAACAATTTCATTCGGTATTATTTATGCGGTTGCTATAGTAACGGCTGCTTTAGAAAGTCATTTGCGTTTATGTTGGCTCTCAAGAAATATTTCAAACAAATTTCAGATCTAATTCAATATTACCGGTAGCAAACCTATATAATTATACTGTATATAACTATCCTTTCCAGTATAATTTGAAGTTATACATTGTAATGAATAGAAGAGAGGAGAGAGGGGTAAAGAGGAAGAGAAAAGGGAGAAGAGGAGAGGAGAAGAGAGGGAAGGACATATTTGGACATATATATTTACTGTATTAATTACTAATATTGTAAATTGATAGCGGACTGACTGGAAACGGCAGATGCAATATGTTTACCAAATTTTGAGTGTTTACGTCTAATAGTTATAGAGGTGTCGCGAGTCAATAAATTTTAGACTGCTGGTAGATTTGTATTGCCGGTGACCGTCTAGGTAGGTATAGTATGTTCCGGTTTGAAAGATACCGTAGCTAATATAATAACTGGAGGTAACGAGACTCAACCTCTTACGTGTCACAGCGACCAGCACGAAGTAGCGCTATGTATATCACCTTAACCACCGCTGCGTTGTTATATATGGGCGTATCACTTACCATCAGGTGACTGAAAAAAAAAACGCTGGATATCTGGATCTATATATAAGTGAATGATCAGCAAGAGCTAACCGTGTTTTAATTTTTAAAGCTTTTTAATCTGTGTCAAGAAAGCTTTCGCGTCGACGTCTGCCTGTGTGGACACGTACAAGTCGACGGCAACATGAGGGAGTAACGGTTCATCATCAGCCGATAGATGTCCATAGCTGGACATAGGTCTCCCGCAAATATCTCCACATACCGTCAGCATGGCGTTAGGTACTGCTGGCCACTGGGTGCTGTCGTATGTAGGGATTTGGACTGTGTGACTTGGTAGGAGCCAGAGCCTCGTCTGTTGATTATCAGGGTGCACCGCGAGCAGGTGAAGTTAAGTTAGATGCTGCGAGTTGTGCGAGGGCTTGACATTGTTCTTAAAGCCGACGCGAAGTTTAGCGGCGGAAGTAAGTTGGCCATTTTGTTGCGAGACAGTGGCGAGGCCACAAAGCGATTCACGCGCCGACGGACGCAAACAAGCCGCGACAAGTTTCCAACAGTCGGATACTGCGGCCAACTTCAGTACAGGAACACTTTGCGGCAGTACTGACAACTTGAAAACTGTACTCACTGATGGTAAGCCGCTTATTATAACCTCTTATTTCCACCGCCGCGCTACTGTGTTCCGGATTAAAGGTCGCTGTAGATAGTAAAACAGCTGAAGTAATGAAACGACGAGCGTAACGTGGTGCTATATATAGCATTCTAACTACCGCCACGTTGCTATGGGAGTATCACTTACTATCACGTGAATCACACACTTGTCTCGAGGCTTAGTTCATTAAAAAAAATTGGTTCTCAATTTAAAGCCTTTATTGTAATATTGTAGGTCATAATTAAAACTTCGCCAAGTTAATTGTTCTTGAGGAATAAACATCTGTAATATAGGTCCGACAAAGTTTGAGAGTGTAAGAATGAACCCCTCGCTAACGCCGAGGGGTGCGATGACAAAAAAAGCCCTTAAAATCTAGAACTGTTTTCAGTTCTCACACTCTAGTATCTTCGATGTTATCTTGTAACCGAGTGTCAATTAATTGGATACTACTGCAGCATAAGTAGAGAGCTAAAGCTGACCCAGTTTTATAGTCCTTGAAAGTGTGTTTAAAATCTAAGATCTGAAAAAACTCGTTCGAGGTAAACTTAATTACGGTTGACCTTTACGAAGCAGTCAAAGCGGAAGTAAGTTCATCTGAGATGTATCACTTCTAATCAAGAATTTGGACTCATGGTTCGGTTGCTATAATGAATCAAAGGTCATATATATATATATATATAAATTCAACGGAAGCGACAAGACGTGGGGAACGTTCATCATCATTAGCCGGTAGACTTCCACTGCTGGACACAGGCCTCCCCATAGATCTCCACATCGAACAGTATTCCGTTTCCTGCGTCCAGTATCTTAAAGCGACCTTCGTTTGTAGGGGTTACTTTAGGAGATTTGGGCCGTTTCCCACCTTGCTGTCCTAATGTGGGTTGGTGGAAGCCAGAGCCTCGTTTGTTGATTAATAGGGTGCACCACGAGCAGGTGAGGTTGGCTTGGGTCCTGTGAGCTGTTGAGCTGACGGTAAACGACTCGCCTGCCCATAACAACGTGGCGCTAGTTAGGACGATATACACTGCACCGCATTACGCTCGTCGCCTAGGACATAAAACTTACTGGTGGTAGACGAGTGAACCTATACTGATTGCAAATACAATAGTAGGCAAACGTTACTGTATTCTGGATTGAAGGGAATTGTAGCTAATGAAATTACTGGGGTAACGAGACTGAAAATCGTATGTTTTAAGCGACGAGCGCTATGTGGTGTTGCGCATACCATCATATTTAGCGCCACGTTATTAACGACAGCTGTATCATTTACCATCACGTGAATGTCGGCTCATATCGGTGCTTAAAAAATAAAAAAAAAAATATTACAATCGTCGCTTTGAGACATAAGATGTTGAATCTCGTTACCCCAGTAATTACACTAGCTACAGCGCCTTTCAAACCGGAACACAGTAATGTTTGCACAGTATTATGTATCGGCTGCAATAGGCGCTGCGGTGTTATCTACCTAGACGGTATCCGGATGCAGAGGCCTACCATCAGTAACAGTAACATTTGCTGTAAAGCTTTTAGTTAACAATATTTGCTTGTGTATTTCCTCTAAATTGTGTAGCCGTGTAGTAATCATATTTAACTGTAGCGCAGTTGTATTGTGTGTCGTGGTAGTTTCAAAATATGGAGGGGTTAATCCTTTTGAAAGCTGCGAAATACAGTTTCAGGTAGTGGAGTTAATTGGGGATCACGTGCAATTAATTACAAGGACTGAGGTGGAACCTTGAGGAGTTGTTGTTTATTGTGGGTTGTTGTTTATATGTTGGATTTATATATTAGTACATGGAGGTGTGTATGTAGCTTATTATTCATAGTTACTACGTAATTAAAACTTTTTTTTTTACTCAACGCTTGCCCAAAACAGCGTCGCCTGAGATATAAGATGTTGAGTTTCGTTACTCCAGTAATTTTAATAGTTTCAGCGCCCTTCAAACTGGAATATGGTTATTTCTGTACGGTACTGTTTAATCACCGTCAGTCGTTAGACGTTAACTCTTGAACATTGACTTTCCCCAGAGAACTCCACAAAGTTCATTGAGAGGAATTAGGTCTTGGCCCACCACGCTGGTCCTGTGTGGGCTGGAGGGTAGTCAGAGCCTCGCCTCTTATTCAGCAGGTGCACCGCGTGCAGGTGCGGTTGATTTCGGGCTCTTTTAGATGTTGGACGGAACCCCTTACACCACAGTACTGTCTGTCGGCTGCAATAGGCGCTGCGGTGGTACCAAGACGGACTCTGGCAACAAAGACCTACCACCAGTTAAGAATAGTTAACAAGAGTTACGAAGAGTGAACTGTAGATAAGTTTTTGAAAATAGAATAAAAAAACTAGATTTTAGTGTAAGTATCTGAATGTGGAGAGAGAGCTGATGCTGTATATATATATATATATATATATGTTACAATGGATTACAATTATTATAGAACAAGGAACTCTTTTATTATGTTCATTAATATTTTTTTATTCTACAAAGCACCGAAACGAGTGGAAAATTCGCCTGGTGGTAAGTGATACGCCAGCTCATAACAATGTGGCGCTAGTTAAGATATTACACATAGCAGCTGATTGTGCTGGTCGTCTGAGATATAAGAGGTTGTCTCGTTGCAATAGTAATTGCACTAGCTACAGCGCCCTTTAACTGTTACATGTAATTATTGCAGTTATTATTATTTGGTTTTATTTTATTCGAAACGAGGATGAGAAGAGTCACTTACTGGTGGTAGGACTCTGTTGCCGGAGACAATTTAGGCAGGTACCACCACAGCTTCTATTGCAGACGACAAACAGTACTGTGCAAACATTACTGTATGTCAGTTAAAAGGGCTCCCTATTTAGCGCAATTACTGGTATAACGAGACAGTCTCATATCTCAAGCGACGAGTACAATGTGGTGTATATATTATCCTAACTAGCGCCACTTTCTTATGAACTGACTTATCACTTACCATCAGGTGAACATCTCGCTCATCGTTTCTCCTAATTGAATAAAGAGTCCACTGCTGGACAACGGCGTTAACAAACTATTATTATTATAACAAAGTAGATAGGATTTGATTATAATATTATAAAATGCAATGTATTGGCCTATGGCCAGCTGTGGACATTTGTCCACTGATTATGATTATAGTGTGTGACTATGCAATAATAGTTCTGCTTTTATACTCCAAACACTTGAAACTGCTTAACACTTACTATAAGGTGAACGTCCCGCTCATCTAGTCGCTTAATTGAATAAAAAGAAGAGGTTTTTGAGATGGTAAGTGATACACCCGCCCATAAAAACGTGACACTGGTTATAATGCACACAGCATCACGTTATGCAGCTTTAAGATATATTATGTCTGACTCGTCAGTCTCGTTACCGCAGTAATTTCACTAACCTTCACATCAAACCTCATATCTTAATTCGACGCGCATAATCTGGTGGTATATAAACATATCAACCTAGCGCCAGGTTGCTATGGCAGGCGCATCACTTATCATCAGGTGAACGTCCCCCTCGTCGAATAGCTTCGTTGAATAAAAAAAAAATCATATAAAACAAATAATGGACGGAGACGAACAACACATCAAAGTGGCTCCCGTTGAGTTCGTAGACTTGAAAAAAGCTGAGTAACGTGTTTTAAGAGGCTCCTAAAGGATATCCGTCTACGGCGCCGGTTCACGTGACACGACAGTTAACTACGGTTAGGGAGCAATATGGACCCCTATTACATTCCGTAACGCATTGTAACCCTGTCAAGGGGGGTGTAGTTTTTTGAAATAACTTTTACTAACAACAGTAAACATATTTTATTTTTGTTTATGATGCTATGGACATAGATTTTAAACATACATACATATAAATATAGGGGTGTGAGGAGTCCCACACAACTCACGGGACCTAAGCCAACCTCACCTGCTCGCGGTGCAGCCTGCTAATCAACAGACGAAGCTCTGGCTCCCGCCAATCCGCATTAGGCCAGCGTGGTGGGAAATGGCCCAAATCCCACCACATGAACTCCTACATACAACAGCCCCTAATGCCCTGTGGTACTAGAGGCAATGCTGATTGTATGTGAAGATCTTTAGGGGAGGCCTGTGTCCAGCAGTGGACGTCTATCGGCTGATGATGACAATGACATATAAATATTATTATATACATACATATATATAAACATTTTTATGTTAAAACTATCAGACGTGAACACTCAAAATTTGGTAAAGATATTGCTACTGCCATTTAGAAGTCAGCTAAGAATGTATTTTACAAAATTGTTTGTCCGTTCTTAGCGTATAGTATATTACTGTGTTCCGGTTTCAAGTGCGCCATAGCTAGTGAAATTACTAACGATACTTAACATCTTTTACATCAGCGACGAGCACAATATGTTTCTGTGTATACCATCCTGACGTTATTATGGGCAGGCGTATCACTTACCATGCGTTGAATGTTCTTTTCGTCTCATCGTTTAATTAGATAGGTAAGCCCACTGCTGGACATAGGTGTTAACATATTATTACTATTCCACAGTAGTTTGATAATAATATTGTAAAATTTGTGGCCGAGCAACAATAGCGCTGCTTTTGCGGTCCAACACTTGAAAATGTCCACGAAAATGAGAGCAAATTTTCATCTAACATACAAAGCAACATATGGTGAAGCACACGAAAAATAAATAAAGTTCTAGTGTATATTTCTTATGTTAAAATTCGAGCTTTTAAGCTCATTAAAAAGTTTATATGTAACTTGTACAAGTACTAAGTTTAAAAGTCATGTCTTATACAATATTATAGATGCTGTAATGGATGAATAAATTTAGAAGCGCTTCTCATTGCTGAATAATTAAGATACTTTTTTTATTCGATGAAGCGGTGAGACGAACAGGACGTTCACTTGATGGTAAGTGATACGCCTACCCATAACATGTCGCTAGCACCACATTGTACTCGTCGCCTTGAGACAAGACGTCGAGTCGCCTTACTACAGTAATTTCACTACCACAGGGCCAATCAATCAGGAATACAGTAATGTTTGCACACCACTCTTTGACGACTGAAATAGATGCTGTGGTGGTACCTAGATACTCTCCAGCAACAGAGACCTACCAACTAACTTTAAGAAGTATACTTTTCTTCTACCATTCTACCTACCTTCTACCATTTTCTGTACAGTCTCAGTAATAGAATATATCTGAACTCGCACTAGCTATTCTCTCTTATCTTTAATATATCCTTGTAAGAGCATTAGTCCTTAGAAATTTGCCCCATCAGGGTTCACTTCACAATCTTTCTTTCAGCAGCAAGCAGAGGCCCCTCCGGCTCTTATACGATGATGATGAAGACTGATTTAAAATAGGGTTTTAACTAACAGAACTTGTGACCTTGGAATGGTGGACTGATGGTAGGTTTCTATTGCCGGATGCCGTCTAGGCAAGTCCCACCGCAGCACCTATTGCATCCGACTAAATGTAATATACAAACATTTATTTGTTCCGGTTTGAGGGGCGCTGTAGCTAGTGTAATTACTGGGGTAAAGAGACTTAACATTCTGTCTCAAAAGCGACGAGGATAATGTGTGTACTATTTAACTAGAGCCGTGTTAGCATGGGCAAGCGTATCACTTACCATCAGGTGAACGTGCTGCTCGTCTCGTCGCTTCGTTGGATAAAAATAATACTGCAAAGCGGTCCATAGCAATAACAAAGGCCGGAAAACAAATGCTTATGAAAACGGAAAGCTCATTACATGCAGTTACACCATCTGCAACGCTCGTGTATGAAACGAGACGCTTTGTTTACTTGCTACGTGCATTGGTAAGTTAGCCCTGCAGCGAGGACACGGTTCAGCCCCGGCTCAGCCACGGCACAGCCACGACGGAGGACCTAAATTTATATTACGAGTGCACTAACGACTTTTTAATGAAAACATTAAAAAGGAAAGGGGACGTAGAGCAGAATTCATGCAACACTCACATAGTTATTAAAAAAAAAATTATCCCGACCATCAAAACATTAATAAATAACTCAGCTGCTGCTGCAGAAGCTACTGAAGCTGGAAAGCTGGTATTATAAATATACACACCTTCAGACACAGCGAGGAGAGAGGCGAGATGTTCACGTGATGAGTACGCGGATTTACTTAGGAAGACATACACAGGACCACGTAAAGCTCGTCGCCTAGAGACATTTTTTTTTTATTCTATCAACAAAGAGACGAGTGGAATGTTCACCTGATGGTAAGTGACATGCCCGCACATTAACGAGGCGCTGATCAGGATGGTATACACCGCATTGCATTACGCTCGTCGCTTTGAAACAAGATGTGCGGTCTCAGTACTCCAGTAATTTCACTATCTACAGCGCCCTTCAAACCGGAACACAGTAATGTTTGCACACTACTGTTTGGAGGAAGAAATAGGAGTTGCGGTGGTACCTAGACCGTCTCCGACCACAGAGACACCAGTAATAAAAATCTCGACGATCCATGTCCACTGCCGTAAACTGGTTATGATGATGGTGAAATTGTGTTCATTAACTTAAGTAAAGTCACAAAATGTTTCTCCTCGAACAGGTTCCCTACTTTGTCGTAGCGGTGGCTTGGTCACCCACGGTGAAGATAAGAGGAACTTACTCCAAGAGCTCACCTCTGATGTGTGCCGGTTGACTGCGAGGACAGCCTTGCACTGCTTTTTGCAGCCGAAGTGGACTCGCGGAGAGTAAGAAGTGTCGCTGCTGCAGTAATTGCATGGTCTGCGACAATGGAAACCCCCCATCACCATAAAAAAAGTGACACATTATTCTAAAGAAAGAATAGCTTGTGCTATATGCTGGAAAGAGTAGCACAATAAACAGCTGGATTAGCATGCAAAATGCTCTCCAGCGCGTTATATTAAATCTTGTTACGTTCAGACTGCAACCGCTGATCCCCGGCCGGGATCAGGACCATTTATAAAGGTTTAGGTTTCAGCTTCTCTAAATAGTATGCTGATTTTATTATACATATTTATATATATAGGAGGAATATGGCTTATAAAGAGATAGATGATGATGGAGAGGAAGAAACACTTTATTCGCAGAAGATATATTTTTTTTTAATACACGTTAGAACTAGACAAACGTGGACTACGTTGAGTACACACGTGGTACGGTATTTTGGTTTCGGGGAGGAAGTCGAAAGATACCCTGATTCTGGGGAAAGTCAGGGTTATCTGAGATTCTTACTCACAAAACCCTCTCGGTGGTCTGCAATAATGCATTCGAAGAGGTCCCGGGATCTCCTATAGAACGCACCGGTGCCCCTCTACACTTTGTATTACACGTCTCTGAGGAGGAGCCTGACTGTCCTAGGCATCATCGCTGAGCTATATGCTGTCCCACGCAGGTTTGCTTCTTGAGCAATAAGGGCCTTCGCCGTCAAGGCCCGCGAAATTCCTAGACCCTTTTAGTCTGCTTCACGACAGGTAGGGCTTACCTTAGTACTATTCTTACTAGCTTGGGACTACAGGGCTGATGGACCTACAAAATTGATTTCCGTCGTAGCTATTTCATTATGCGATGAGACGAGCGGGATGTTCACTCGACGTTAAGTGATACGCTTGACTATAACAACACGGTGCTGTTTAGAATTGTTTACACTGCACCTCATTACGCTCGTCGCTTGAGACAGATGTTAAGTTTTTTTACCCCAGTACACTAGCTACAGCTCTCTTCAAACCGGAACACAGTACTACTTCATCATCGCCATCATCAGCTGATTGACGTCCACTGCTGGACCTAGGCATACCCCAAAGATAATAATATTTGCACAGTAGTATTAGTCGGCTGCAATAAGCGCTACGTTGGTATCTCTCAATTGTCTCTATTCTCTGATGATGTTGAGCTCTTGGTAGTTATTTTGACTCTTACAGCTCATCTGATACTGGGCTCGTGGATTCGGGTCATCAGCCTATTATGGTGCCTACCTAGACGGTCTCCAGCAACAGAGACCTACTCCCGGTATAACTATAACCCTACCTCAGTATTTATATATCTAGATAAAAAGTATTTCTAATTATAAACAAAAGTGATAGATGAAAAATATGTAAATGCAAATATTAATGTATGATGATAAAATATGATGGTGTAAGAGTGTGAAGGTCATCATTAATGTGACCTAAGGGTCTGATGCCGTATAAAATGGTGCATGACATCAAATTGGTGGAGAAGGTGAGATACAATCGTTTTATGGTTAGAAATACTAGCTGTTAAAATATCGCCGATATTTTTATATATACCCGATGCGAATGTTTTCTTAGTATATTGAAAGTTTTCTCTTCAACAAGTATTTTTATTAATTATGATGCCACCAGCTCATCTCGGCGCCTCAGGTGAGCTACAAATGAAAACATTTTCTGTTATTAGTATTTCCACTTTATAATTTAGGTGCTCCAAGTCTTCAGGTATAAATTATACCGTTGCAGAGGAACGGGCTGCGTCGGACGCAGCCGGGCGTCTGATTAATGTACTTAATAATTAACATTGGGAATGAAAATGTTTTTTTGTAAGTTAAACAAGTTATAACATCACAAATATTTACATAATTTTATACTTAAATGTTAACTATTGATGAGTTATTCTTAAGCAACGTCGTGATGTACAGAAGTTTCCTTTCGAAAGCGTTTTACTGATAGGTCTCTGTTGCCGGAGACCATCTAAGTAGGTTCAAGAAGAGCAGCTCCTATTGCAGCCAACAAACAGTACTGTGCAAATATTACTGTATACCTGTTTAAAGGGCTCTGTAGTTAGTACAATTACTAATGTAACGAGACAACCTCTTAAATCTCAGGCGACGAGCAGGCAGCTCGAGACGACGAGAGACGCAGCTTCTATCCCTCCCACCATACATCACTCTGTTCCGGTTTAAAGGGCATGTAGCTAGTGAAATTACTGTGGTAACGATACTTAATTCATTTTGTCTGAAGGCCACGAGCACGATGTGGTCCAATATAAAACCTAACTAGCGCCACGTTTGTGATGTTCATTACTAGGGGATTAAGACCTTCAAATGGAGATAATGATGAAAGCTATTGGTATAAATATAAGTATTGATATCATCATCATTATCAGCCTTAGACATAGGCCTCCGCCAAAGATCTCCAGAGTGATTGATCCTGCACTGCCCGTATCCGGCTGCTTCCCGTAAAAGCACCAGATCGTCGGACCAGCTGGTGAGCGGCCTGCTAACACTACATCTTCCGGTACGCGGTCGCCATTCGAGGACCTTGGTGCCCCATTGGCTATCACTCCTTCGACCGATGTGTCTTGCCAACTGCCTATGTCGGTAACCTTAGTTCTCTTGCGGATCTCATTTCTGATTCGATCACGCGAGTATACCCCATCCCATTGCTCTCTGCGCGACTTGAAGCCTTTCCACGCAGCCCACTGTAAGCTGCCACGTCTCGGTCCCACAAGTCATCACTTTTTCTTTAGACACTGCGATATTTGGGATGAGAAGAAATATTGATAAAACTACTTAAATCTTAAGTTATATATTTTCATTACTTTTTTCAACTAATATGTGTAACTAACTGTGTATATAAATAAACGAATAACTTTAAAACTTCGCGAACCAAACTAGATAACTTAAACGTTTTATAACTTGATGAAAATATATATACAAACAATGCTACTTAAACTTACAAAACAGTATACTGAACACTGAAGCTGAAATGTATGAAGACGATTTTAATGTTTACAGATGTAAACTTCACAGAGAAAACAATCCCTTAGCCGGCGCAAGCACACAAACTGCTGCGCGAACTTCCTTGATGCAGTTTAATTAACACTGTTTGTAAGTTAACGAGCACCCTCTCCCCGGTTTGCATTCATCGGTACCAGATCTCCGGCAACACCAACAGTACGCCGAAAGATCTTTTAGCACCAGCATGAAACTTCAAAGTATTCCGGTTAATTAAGTTTAATTATTGTTTATCTGAATATAGTTCGGCCTCACATGGAATACTGTTCACAGCTCTGGATGGGCACAGCTCAGTACCAGCTACTCCCCTTCCACCGCAAGCAACGGAGAGCGGCTCGAATCATTGACCACTCAGTTCTTGCCAACGGCCTTCACCCATTGGCCTCGCGAAGAGACAGCATCTCTTTGCATTCTTTATAAAATATACCACGGGGAGTTGTTCGACATTATTTCCATCCTCACCTCTTGGATGACTGGCGATCCTCCACTGTGCGTTTCAAGTGCAACTTTTTACCACGCACTACCACTAGTTTGTAGTGTCAGTTATTACCATCAACAAAACAGCGTATTCCCTTGAAGATCGACAATGCAGCCGCGATCCTTCTGATGTTGCGACTGTCCAGTGGCGTCAGTGATAACTTTCCACCAGGTGAACTGTTCGCTCGTTCGCCCACCCTTCTGGTCATTGTGTGGCCGGTTTTTTTCTTTAGTATTTCTAACATTTTTCTAGACTAACGTCTTCAAATCGCAATGTTAAACAAACCGGCTGAACCATTAATTACTTTCAATGAAGAAAGACGATTAACGAGAGCCTCAAGCAATCCACCGGCGGGACCTTATCGTGTAATAAATGAAGAGCAACTGTAATTGTTTACATTCGCCACCCCCACTCCCATCCCCATTGTCTTCCGATCGTTAAGGTAATGGTCCCGCCGTGGTTAATAGCTGCGAAGATTATCACGACGCTTTAATTTTATTTCAGACCCTCGGTAAATCTTGAAATACTTTCCTTATTTATACGGGAATGAAGTGTTCAGATTTAACACAACATTAACACTTGAGACCTTGAAGCCTTTTTTGGATGCAATCTGGAGCTCGACGGTAATTGGATTCTGGACAAAGATTTTGAGAGCCAAAGTAAAGTTTTACTTACCGCAGTGCCTATTGCAGCCAACAAACAGTACTGTGCAAACTTGTGTTCTGGTTTGAAGGATGCTGTAGTTAATGTAATGCTTCGGGTCCTGTGGACTTGGATTAAAGCATCGATACTAGTGAAGCTCAAAATAAGCTAAATAAGTCTTTCTTCTGTCTGACTTTTAGAGTACTTCGGACACATTGTCAGGAAAGATGGGGACAACCTTGCAAAATTTGAAGCTGCTGGTAAATTGGAAAGCCGCGGAGCCGCAGCCCAGTCTGATCTGATCCGCAACACACTCAACTCCACAGTCTACAATGCTCTCTGAAGCCGGAGATAGGACGAGACGGCGAAACATCATGAAGACAAGAGTGATGAGAGGAGGTAGTTACGACCCTCAGACATTAGGAATACAATTTGAGTAGGAGGTAACTAATGTAATTACTGGAGTAACGAAACTCAGTATCTTACATCTCAAGCAACGTGAGCTATATTGCAGTATATCAACGTAACTGACGCTGTTGTTATGGGCTTGCGTATCACTTATCATCAGGTGAACAGCTCGCTCGCCGCATCGCTTAATTGAATAAAAAAAAATATTGTTGTGTAATGAATTCTCAGCCCAATTTTTTTGTTGTGTTACACATTTTGTTTTTATTTAACTGGTCGTATTTAACTGTTGCTGGCGCCCGCTGTCCGCGAAATTGATATGGCGTTGTGCGGTTGAACACATGTTACAGAGAAGTTGGTATTTATTTCTACCAAAAATATAATTTTTATATATTTTCTCTATTTTGAGAGATTGGTAAGAATATCAGTTTAATTTACGGAGGAAATAAACATAAAGAAAGAATAGCACACTACCATAAATACTACCTTTACTGGGATGTTAATATTCAGTATTATACTGACACGTTGAAATGATTGATTAATAATATAATTTTTTTTTTATGTAATTAAGTGACGAGACGAGCCGGACGTTCACGTGATGGTAAGTGATACACTTGTCTATAACGACGTGGCGCTAGTTATGATGATCGTCTAAAATATAAAATGTTGACTCTCATCACCCCACTAGATACTGCGCCCATCAAATCGGAACATACTAATATTTGCACAGTGCTGTTTGGCAGCAGAAATAGGTGTTGCAGCGGTACCCACCTGGACGGTCTCCTGCAAGAGAGACCTGCCACCAGTAGAGTACTTCATCATCATCATCATCAGCCGCTGAACATCCACTGCTGGATGTAGACCTCCCCCAAACATCCCCACATCGATCGGTACTGCGCTGCTTGCATCGCCCAGCACCAGGGGCCGTCGTTTGACCCAGAGACTGAGCCATTACCCACCACGATTTTTTTTTTTTCACCAATATGTTGAAAATCACTTTTACTGATTGAACACACAATCTATATTCAATCACAATCACAATCACAATCATAATATGTGGAGCTGTGTAATAACTTCAACTGAAATTTATACAATAAAGAGCGTCCGTATTGCCTTCCATCAGCTAATATCCTTTCTACATTTTCCCCTTCATTATTAAAAAAAAACTTTAACATCATTACGTCTGCCCTACATACAGAAGAGGGCCCACTTGTATACAACTCGTCTCGATATCGCCTACCCTTAAACGTCTGTACCAGTTGTTATTCATGATTCCAGCGATAAACTTCCCCATCTCTCTAACGCTTGCTTCAATACTCTCCCTAACTATTTATATAACTTGTGATAACTTGAACACGGCGAATATTGTACTGTCAAAGGATATTTATTATATTTAACCATCGCTAATACTTGCGTAAAGTTTATACTTCATCATCATCATGATCATCAAACGCTAGATGTCCACCGCTGGACATAGGCTTCCCCCGAAGATCTCCATATCGATTGATGCTGTACTGCCTGCAAAACCGCCAGGCACTAGTACAGCACTTCATATAAATTAAGTAATGTTTTCGTATAAATAATAAAACTTTTTTATTTATTTATTTATATAGAAATCTTTGCAAATTATTTTACTATTATTATATATTTTATATGATCATCATGATATCCAGATGAGGACCTTTATCAGCTGATAATGATGTTATCATCAATATCCACTTCGCCTTGTACTTTAAAAAATTGGAATTCACTTGTCAGTTACACTTACTATCGAAGATCTTAAAGTCAGTAGCGGTCTCAGAATAGAAGCAGAAGCATGCAGTTCCGGTTTACTTCCGGAGACACTTATTCTGTAATTTTTTTTTTATTCGACGAAGCGACGACATGAGCAAGTTCACCTGACGGTAAGTCACACGCTGGCCTATAACAATGTGGCCCTAGTTAGGATGATATACTGAACCACACTATGCTCATCGCCTTAAGACATAAGATGTATAGTCTAGTTACCTCAGTAACTTCACTAGCTATGACGCCATTCAAACCGGAAGACAGGAATATTTGCACAGTAGCATTTACCGGCTGGAATAGGAGCTGTGGTTGTATCTACTTAGAAAGCCTTCGACAACATATACCTGAAACGAGCAAAAGTTTTTTGAAACAACCTGTCATCTGGAGCTGAAATACCACCACTAAGCTCCGGCTGCCGATAATTGAGAACCAAAAAATTCCTGGCAAGCATAATTGATCATCAACAGCCTTAATGTCACTTAACACCACTTAAATTTAATGTCGTATATCAATCCATTGTAAATAAAAAAATATGTATTAGCTTGCTCTATTCTTCTTCTTCGTTGGTATCACTCTTGACAGAGTGGACCTGGTCATCACTTCAGGTGTCAAGCTTCACAACACGCCGCCACTCTTCTCTGATAGCCGCCCTCCTCGTGCATTCATATAGCGACAATGATGATGAGCCATTTACTAGCACTTTTATCTGCTCAGTCCATTTCATCGGAGATCGCCCTCATGACCTGGTACCCTCAACCTTTCCGTGGACCGTAAGTCGCTTAATATATACCCCATAGATACTATATAGGAATATAAAAGAAATGGTCCAGAGATCTAAGAATATAACTCGTCTACATTTTATGTATATGGAAACTTTTGGTAATGTTATTCATGAAACGAAAACCATGAATCCTATCCTCGCTTTACTGGAGTTTTTACTGGTCTCCATGTTTACTACAGCACATCACTGCTGATTGGATGGAAGGATACAATGAACGTTTATTCGGTTCAACTTAAATCTGCTTATTATAACTTGAATATAAAAGTAATAATAGAATAGTTTAAGTATATCGATCGATCATCAGCCGTTAGACCTCCACTGCTGGACATAGGCCTCCACCAAATATCTCTACACCGATCGGTCCCTCGCTGCCTTCATCCAGTGGCTCCAGCGACCTTCACGCAGTCAACATGGCCTCCGGTACCCCAGGACATCAAAGACCGTCGTTTTAAGGGGTTCATATAGAAGAACGGGCCATTTCCCATCACGCTGGCCCAATGCGGGTTGGTGGGAGCCAGAACCTTGTCTGTTGATTAACAGGATGCACCACGAGCAGGTGAGGTTGGCTTAAGTCCCGTGAGTTGTTGTGCGAGACGCCTTACAGTCGCCAAGTAGTCATCATATATTACTATGTTCCCATATGTAAAGTTAGTAAACGAGAGTGTTGTGGAGGACCTGAGCACTTGCTAGGATGGACGTGGATGGTAAAAGGCACTAGCAATTCTAAAGCTCAAGGATTGTCTAGGAGGTATTAATCTCTTATAAACCTGACTTACTCTTAGACGTCTACCTTTTGGAATCAAAAACCTCAAATAGATAACTGGTGGTAGGACTCTTTTGCCGGAGACCATCTGAGTAGATACCACGGCAGCACCTATTGCAGTGGACACACAGTACTGTGTAAACTTTATTGTGTTCCGGTTTGAATGGCGTTATAGCTAGTATAGGTAGATGAAGGTAACGAGACTCGGCATGTTGTCTCAGACGATGAGCGCAATGTGGTGCAGTATACACCTAATACTGCCATGTTATAGCCAGGCGTATCACTTACTATCCGGTGAACATTCTGTTTATCTTGTTACTTAATCGAATAGAAAAAAAAAAGGAATAATGTACAGTCTAAGGTATTCTAAAATATAGTTTTCTGTTTTTAATCTGATTCTGTTTGTCAAACTCGCAACACCCCTGTTTTTTGTTTCGGGGGTTAAATGTGTAGTGTCACCCGAGCTCATTGTAGCAAGAATCCCATCTCGCTTACAGCTTGTACACAATTTACTGAAATTGTTATGTGGGTTGCCTTGTGCCGCGTAAACCGGAGCAGCGCTCCGCAAAGCGCTCCCCCTGTATAAATGTTGACGCTTTACCTAAATAATGAACGTTTCATTTGTACCTTAGTGAAAATTATTTTCGTATACATATTTGTTTTTTTTTATATTCTATAATCTAACCTAGAATATTAACTGATAGTAGGTCTCTGCTGTCTAGGTAAGTACCACCGCAGCGCCTAACGCAGTCGACAAATATTGCTGTGTTCTGGTTTGAATGGCGTTATAGCTAGTGAAATTACTGGGGTAACAAGATTATACCATCTTATGTCTTGAAGCGACGAGTACAATGTGATGCTGCGTGTGTCATACTTATCAGCGTCAAGATATTTTGAGCGGGTATCACTTGCCATCACGTGAACGTCTCGCTAGCATCGCTTCGTAGAGATCGTAATATTAATACGTATTGATGAGTGTACTCGCTTTCATCAGCTCGGTTATCTCGCGCGAGCAGACGGATCGAACAGCCCCAGGTGATCATATATAAACCAAATAACCTGTTCGTAAACTTCATATCAATGCGCAGCATTCACCGAGCTAATGCTGTATTAATATTGGTTCGAAGTTAAAGACCTCAAGACTGAGGTTAATTGGTTTAAGTTGATAATATATTCAAGTTAACCACGTACAGTAAGCCTACACTAATGGTAGGTCTCAGCATCTCATCCCTGTAGTCTCGGTGGGGGTCACTGTGGGGAGAAGGAAAACCTCATGGTTGAGGAATATCAGGGAATGAATTGGCATATTTGGGGCGTCCGAATTGTTCCGCCAAACCGGAGACAGAAAGGAATGTACCACGCTGATCGCCAACCTTCACTAGTTGGAAAGGCACTTATTATAACTTGAATATAAAAGTAAGAATAAGAAGAAGATTGAATACATGATAGAAAATCCTTCACGTTTAAGATGCGGTGTACAAACTGCTGTGTACTACTACTACTAATTTTCAACCGGATGACACTCACTGCTGGGCATAGGCTTCCTTGAAGGATCTCTATGCCGATCGGTCCTGCGTTATCCGCATCCAGCTAAGCAGCTGGCAGCAAGAAGCCCTGCGACCTTCATCAAATCAACGATCCAGCTAGTGAGTGGCCTGCCAACACTGCGTCTCCTAGTACACGGTCGCTATTGGAGGACCTTGCTACCTGGTCGGCCGTCAGTCTTTCGAACGATGTGTCCTGCTCATTGCCACTTGAGATTAGCAATCTTTAGGATGTGTGGTTTTCTCTTTGGGAATCTGTGTAGTCATCCTAATTACTACTACTAGTCTCAATCTCTCCGTTAAGTTTGCTTTAATATTTTAGCATGCGCTTATCTTTCTCACAGAACTCACCGATTTATGGAGTATCCACGTGGAGTTATTGTGGGCGGGCGCGTGAGGGCCGGGAGGAGAATAACTCGCGAGTGCTCCGGCGTCCAGAGGTCAATCGTAAAATCTTATGAGCCTTAAAATATCGCCGGAGCTGTTAAGAAATATTGGTTTTGAAGCGGCAATATTGTGAAAATTCCGTGAAGATATTTTCTATTTCTTAGCGCCGTACTAGTTTCGGAATTGCTGTACTATCCTATTTTTATACCTGGATGAATAGGTGTTAAATTAGGTCACTCAGACCTTGATAAACGGCGAGGACACGATGGTTATTTATCTGCGAGGAAAATATAGATACATACATGTACCAGTCTTAAGAGATATGAATGTATTTTCCAATATATTGATGCTCGTCGTGAAGGTCAAAAACCAATATTACAGAGGGTTTGAGTGGACAGAAATCTCAGTACTCGTCTCTTCGTATGAAGTATGATCCCCACTGATGTGGAGATCTTTGAGGGAGACGATCGACAAGCAGTGGTTGGCATACACTACGCTATATTGTTCTTATAGCAAAAATTAAGCTAGTACTTTATTACTTGTATTTTTAAGTGATAATATTTAATAATTATCATCACCTTCAGCCGGTAGACGTCCACTACTAGACATAGGCCTCCCCCAAAAATCTCCACATCGCTCGGTCCTGCGCTGCCTGCATCCAGCAACTTCCGACGACTTTCAACAGTCTCTACGGCCCCCGGGTAGGGGTTCATATGGGGGTATAATTAATAATTATAATATTTATTAAATACATCAAACTCTGACCAAGACTTGGCTAACAGAGAATGACGATGAACAAAGTACTCCCATTATAATCGTTATTTATTAAAGTGCATAAATAATAATGATAATAATGATGAATTTCATATTTAGTAATAACGAGATTAGTTTCAATGAAATAAAGAACACTAACAGTATAAAGTCTAGATCTCATTTTACTAGGCTATATAAAACATAACCTTTTCTCTTGAAGACGTCCGCTTTGTATTTGGAAATGGTTTTATAAGAATCAAAGGAACGAAGTAATTTCTGATATAAAAAAAACACACTTCCGTATCCGGTACCGTGAAGATCGATATTGTTGCTTGTATATTAAAAGAACATGGTCTATGTTCAGCTGTGCGCGTCTGATGATGATGATGATGAGGATGAATATTAAAACACTCGGACTCGAGAGTTAAGTGTGTTAATCTCTCTGGAATCATCCATTGCATATTTCCCTCCACTGAAAAACATAGACGTGGGGGAAACTTTTAATGAGGTCAGTGTAACAATTTGAAATTTAAGTTGAAGAATGCTTGCACATCCTGTTGCATCAATAATTAGCTGTTTGTAAGTGATACAGCATTTATTGTTTAATAAAGTATGCATACAAATGTTTGGTAGCAGAAATAAGAGTTAAAGTAGTAACTACCTAGATAGTCAGCAACAGAGACCTAAAAAATGATGGATGGCTTGGTGTCTCTGCTTGTGGTCAAAGACGCTGAGTTCCACTAGAGGAAACAGTACTGGAAATGCCACCACCCCAGCAACTATTACTACCGCCAAACAGTACTGTGCAAACATTACTGTGTTCCGGTTTGAAGGGCGCTGTAGCTAGTGTAATTACTGGGCTAACGAGACTCAACATATTATTTCTCAGGCGACGATCGCAATATGATGCAGTGTCATCTTAACTAGCGTCACGTTGTTATGGGTCGATGTATCACTTAACACCACGTGAAAAAAAAATTGTCTCGATAGCTTAGTAAGTATAAAAAGATCACTATGTTAAAAGATTACATGCTCAAGTAAATATGGAGAGAGTCTAATATAGTTTATCGGCTTTTATAGTTCGAAGTAGTCCTCAGCCTACGACGTGCTACGAAGTGCTACGGGACGCTACGTGAGGCTACGAGCCGCTATAAAATAAATGGTCGCACGAGCACTCTCGCGGACGAGTGTACACAGCAACCAATTGTATATCTGCGGATAAAATAAACATTAATATCTTCTAGAAGCTATTCGGAAATAAAAAGGGAATAGTAGAAGGAGGTATTAAATAGATAACTCGGTCTATGAGCGAACTTTCGAACTGCAATTATGTTAATAGAACCACTTCTGCAGCAGGGATAACTGGCTTGGAGATAAAAAGTTGGATGTTCATTATTGGGTGTAATGAGCTTTTTATAATAAAACGTTTTCACTGCAAACATAATTTACTGGAGATCATCTAGGTATTTCAGCTCTTATTTCCGCTGATAAAAATATTGCCGTGTTCCGGTTTAAAGGGCGCTGTAGCTACTAAAATACTATAAGTATTACTGATAACGATACTTAATATCTATATCGATGCGATAATCACAATGCAATGTTGTGTATATCATCTTAACTAGTGCTGTGTTGTTACGGACTCCAGCTTTATCATCAGGGTAAGGAGGGTGCTCAACAAGTCAATATTTTTTTTTTTAATGACAAGAGTAGCGAGATGTTTACGTGATGATAAGTTATACGCCTACTTATATCAATGTGGATGATATACATTATCTGCAAGAACTGCTGATTATTTTTATCTGCCTATTTAATGGTTTTTTTTATTATTCAACGAAACACTGAGATACGCAGGACGTTCACCTGATAGTACGTGATATGCTTGCTCTTAATGTGGGGTTAGTTATGATCACACAGCACCGCATTGAGCACGTCGCCTTGAGACATTAAAAGTTAAGTCTCGATGACTCGGTAGTTATTAATAGATTCAGCGCCTTTCAAACCGGAACACAGCGGTGTTTGCACGGCGGTAGAATACATTAATAAGTAAATAAACATTGCCTAAATTGGTTTCACGTTATCACTTTAAACGGTGATGTGTTTTAATTAATTATTTCCATGTTAGATTATCCGCCCTTAATCCTAAACAAATACAGGGGCGCGAATTTTGGAAATTAATTCCCTTAACCGCATTTATTTGCGCAGCCATGATTTATAAACGCTTTATAAATATTTATCGCTGTTTTAAGCAGTAAATTTACTGGTGGCAGGTCTCCGCTCACCGTTAGGTAGGTACCACCGCCAGTCTCCCTCCCCCGGAACAGGTTCTTGCCGTCGCGACGGCGGGGTTCAGTAGCCGTGACTTGGTCACACACGGTGAAGCTAAGAAGAACCTACCCTGAGGTGACCCCTCAAGTTCTGTTCCGTGAGCTTACCTCGCATGTGTGCCGATGGACTGTGGGGGCAGGCTTACACCGCCTTTCGTAGCCGTGGTATCGTCGCTGAGAGGAGTGTCGGTATTACGTTACCCCCTGTCCCTGTCCTCCGTGGCCTAATAATAGTTGGCGGCGAAACCTAAGACTAGATCCGCAGGAAGTAGAAGGATATGCATATCATTAACTGTCTGGTGAACATCTCGCTAGTCTCGTCGCTTTTTTGAATAAAGAAAATAATATAAATTACAAAAAACTTATCAAGGCCTAAGGGGAAAAAAGAAGAAAAGATCAACGCCAAAATAATATAACAAATACATATATATGTATAACTATTTAGTAATATCAGTACCCTCCCATTATAGTACAGATACAAAGGACAGAAAAATTAAGTGAATGTTAAGGAAGAAATAACAAAATTAAAAGACTATGTATAGAACCTTCTTAAATCATATTTCTAATGTCTCAGGGTAAACTACCTCCACCCATCATTTTAGTCTTCATAATGTTTCGCCCTCTCGTCCTATCTCCAGCTCGAAGAGCATCGTAGCCTGTGGAGTCGAGTGTGTCGCGGATCTGGTCAGACCAACGCATTGGAGTGCAGCCCCGCGGCCTTTTTCCTCCCAATCTACCAGCAACAACAACTTTTTCAAAATTGTGTCCGTCTTTCCTCGCAATGGGTCCGAAGTACTTACTCTAAGATTCCTTTAAAGCGGATAGAAGAAACCTTTGTTTTTATTTTCGTCTTGTTTAGTATCGACGCTTTGGTCCAAAATACAGTCCACGGGGTCCGCAGCACTTTTTCCCAGCACCACATTCTGAATGCGTGGGACACACAAATGTGTAGATATCACCAATGTAATAGATTAGAACGACGACGACGACGACGACGACGACGATTAAATATCAGCCCAAACTCCGACTCCATCTTCTCCCTATTAATATATTTCGTTACAATGTGTTAATTATATTTTTCAATTAACGTGTTCACTAATGGCCAGGTCAAAAACAACAGCCGCTTGGAGCAAAGGTGAACTTTACTATTTTTGGCTGCAAACCTCCATCCTCCGTGCACTCCCTCATATCCTGCACGCATTCTTCCCACGTGTCCATTAAAATCTCCTCCCACATACAATTCCTCCATCCATCATCATCAACATCCTTTGAATCTAAGTTTTCCTAAAATTTTTCTTTCATTCTATCATCACATCCAGGTTTAGGTGCATATGCACTTACTACATTTAGAATCAACTTCCGTTTTATTATTTTTACTACAATGTAATATCATTCACTCTTTTAACATTCATTACACAATATTTCAGTTCACTATCTAGCACAGTCCCCACTCCGTTCCTCTTACCATCGCTCTCACAGTAGTAAAATATACATCTTTCTCCGATTTCTCGAGCTTCCAAAACCTTCCACTTCAACTCCTGCAAACAAGCCACATTTATTCTTCTTTTACATACATCTGCTAACGCTCTTCTCCTGCCAGTCATTGTCCCTACATTCCAACTCGCAATTCTCAGCCTTACATCCTGGACTCGCGTCTTATGTCGCACCCGTCCTTGATGCGACAACCCTAGTCCACTTCTCACAGAAGTCGGGTGTCGCTCCTGCGCGTTGCCTGCAGGGGACGCCCTGACTCGGCCGCAATCATCATATTTACTGTAGTCCATACTGCAAAAGTTTTGACTACAGTTTTTACGACAGCCGCCTGCCTGACGCCAACCCTCCTCGGGAATTATTGCTGGTGGAATAGCTGCAACCCAAAATTTACAAACCCCTTATGATCGCGCATTGTGTATCAGTATTGATAAATTTCCATAGAATACTGCTGCACAATCCGCGACTACCCTTAATCGGCTCATACGACGTCCACGGGATGAGATGAAGCTGCCCTGTTCTAGCCAGAAGCAGCACGGCAGTTGTTTCTGGCGTATTGTTTCAGACTCCATCCATATAAAAATAACATATATTTCTCTTGTTTTTGTTATACTACAAAGCGACTAGACGAGCAGGACCCTAACCTGATGGTAAATGTTACCTGGCACTAGTTAAGATATTATACACAGCACCTCCTTGCGCTCGTCTCCTTGAGACCTAGACACCCTATCCATCCAAGCATCTATCAAAGCGGAACACCCGGCCGTTGCAATAGCGGCGGTGGTACCTACACGGTTTCCGGCAACAGAAACTTACCATCAGTTTACAATTGTTATATACGTAATTAAGTTAAAGTATGTACGTAACTTATATCATTAACATCATCATGATCGTAACGTTGATTTATGGTCATAGGCCTAAATTAAAAACTTAACCGATTGGATTTCTGTTTGAGAAAGATGAGCTCACAATTTTCTCTAACTGTTTGAATCCAAGCAACGAAACGAGTGAGATTTTCACCTGATGGTTATACTTTCGCCCACCACGTAACGCTAGTTAGGATATTATTATCATCATCATCATCATCTGCCGACAGACGTCCACTGCTGGACATAGGCGTCCTACAAAAATCCCCATGTTTGTAGGATTTCATAAGGAGGGATTTCGGTCATTTCCTACCACACTGGCCTAATGTAAATTGGATTAGCAGAGTGCACCACGAGCAGGAACAGGTGAGGTCGGCTTGAGCTCCTGGAGTCCGTTACACCCCTCGGATGTTATACACAGCACAAAATTGTATTCATCGCCGTAACATATAAGATATCAAGTATTCTTACTTCAGTAGTTTCATTAGCTACATCACCATTCAAACCGGAACACAGTACTGTTTGCATTGTTCTGTTTGTCGGCTGCAATAGGAGCTACTGGTAGTACCTAGATAGTGCATCAGTGACCTATCACCAGTAAAACCTTCGTAAATCATAAGAACAAAGCTAATTTCATATTTCATTAAAGACCAATCCATTTATAACGGAAGCTGCGTTCACGTAGAGAATAGAGCGGATGTCGTTGCAGATAATGGATATTATCATTAGTTTGAAGTTCCGGTCGTGATCGATGATGAGAGCTCTTGTGATATAACAATGGACTGATTTGCGAACTGTACCTCATTTCCAACTAAGGACACACCTGTGCAGCGACTCGCACTATTGAAAACTGTCTACTGGTGGTAGGAATAGTACCGGAGACTGTCCTGGTAGGTACCACCGCGGCGCTTATTGTAGCCGATAAACAGTACTGTGCAGACATTACTGTGATCAGGTTTCAAGGGTGTTGTAGCTAATTAAACTAGTGGAGTATGGAAGTCTACCAAGGTGAGAAGAAATGACACTCGGAAAGAAACCAACAAAAATTATAATTTAATTTTAAAGTTCGATATACAGCCGCGCAACCATAAAGCGGTAATAAAACTAGGCGCGACTGCGCGACTGTGCGACTGTGCGACTGTGCGACTGTGCGACTGTGCGACTGTGCGACTGTGCGACTGTGCGACTGTGCGACTGTGCGACTGTGCGACTGTGCGACTGTGCGACTGTGCGACTGTGCGACTGTGCGACTGCGCGACTGCGCGACTGCGCGACTGCGCGACTGCGCGACTGTGCGACTGTGCGACTGTGCGACTGTGCGACTGTGCGACTGTGCGACTGTGCGACTGTGCGACTGTGCGACTGTGCGACTGTGCGACTGTGCGACTGTGCGACTGTGCGACTGTGCGACTGTGCGACTGTGCGACTGTGCGACTGTGCGACTGTGCGACTGTGCGACTGTGCGACTGTGCGACTGTGCGACTGTGCGACTGTGCGACTGTGCGACTGTGCGACTGTGCGACTGTGCGACTGTGCGACTGTGCGACTGTGCGACTGTGCGACTGTGCGACTGTGCGACTGTGCGACTGTGCGACTGTGCGACTGTGCGACTGTGCGACTGCGCGACTGCGCGACTCTGCGACTGTGCGACTGTGCGACTGCGCGACTGCGCGACTGCGCGACTGTGCGACTGGTGAGTCTTGTTTTTATTTATAATTCCCTCTATTATCTCTCACAAGTGCACCACGGTCTGGTTCACCGCTGGGTCACAAAGGCTCTCCTAGAGCTTAAACCTGTGAAGGTACTCAGAGAATCCCCTGTCCCCCGTGAACATCTGAGCCAGTACCGTGTCCAGCTCCAGGTGGCGGAGTGCTCGACGCGCCGATGCGACGCTCGGGAAAAATATCCGCGTTGTTGCATCCGTCTCTATCTCTTTATATTCTCTTTCATTCTTAACTCTAAGGGATAGAGGGTGTCGGGTGTTGCGACCGTTTCTAGGGCGGACCTAAAGTCGCTCATAATGCCATCTCATACTGTCGGTCTATATGGCCGAGACGGCACGCTGGATTTCCTCCGCACCTTCTCCCGGGCAGGAGAACTCCACACCGACCTGTTCAGACGGGTGTGGTAGTCTCATGTGGCTTACTGGTACCTCCAGCTCTCGATCTCCTAAGACTTCCAGAGAGTACCGCTCTATTTAAGCACAACACACTTAACAATAAAAAGTTAAGTTTAATGCATTCAACTGACCGAGCACAATAAACAACCGGATACGGATCGCGGCGGGCGAGTCCATTCGCGGTTGAATGATTACAATACACCAAGTTGCGTGCATCAGGTGGTGGAAAGGCTGAACCGATTTCTGTTTAAAAAACGGAGAAAATATTCTAATTATCACCATCATCTCGATTGATGGAGGTCCACTACTGAACATAAATCTCGTGGGCGATCTCCCGAACATAGTTGACGCGGGGGCTTAAAGTGCTGGAACGGCTGGTAAGTTCTTTATACTTTGATAGATCATTGTTGCCAGTGCTGTCCAGGTAGCTACCACGGCAACGCCTATTTCTGCCGCCGAATAGTAATATGTAAATATTACTGCGTCATAGTAGGAAAGGTATTGCAGCTAGTAAAGTTACTATTCTTAACGTCTCAAGTATACGCGATATAATATATCGATGAAGATTTAAATCCGGAGCAATTAAGGTGGTATAAGAAATGTTGATGTGGAGATCATTGGGGAGGCCTGAGTCCAGCAGTGGGCGTCTATCGGCTGACGACAAGAATTGTTATTCCTTATTTATATTGATAGTCTACATTTTTAAATAGTTAACAGTGTGGATGTGCAGGTAGAAAGAGACAAGGTAGGAGGAAGTTTACATCTGTAAACATTTCCTGTTTTAATTAGACGCTTTTAATTTACTGCGACAACGAGCTGTTAAATGTTAGCGAAACAAATAATTCATACAAAAGTTTCAGTTAATTTTAAGCTTTCAAAGCTTTAAATATTTTTGTATGGCGACATTCTATGTTAAAGTTTAACTATAAACTAAGCTAGAATCAAGTTATTGTTTTATCTAAATTTTAACTACTGTATAGGGATATTCTTATTGGTTCTAGGACTCAGTTGTCGGAGACCATCTAGGTAACACAGTAGCTCCTAATGCTGCTGACAATCGGTAGCTGATGAAATCACTTAAGATAAAACAAGTTACTTGTGTAAACATTTTATATATCACATTATATAATGGACAACATGATTGTTTCCTTCAGGATATTCGTCAATTTATCAAAGTATTATCTGCAGCGACCGGATATATCGAAAGTAATATTTGTATACCGCAGATTACCGGCGGAAGAAAGCGTTGCGGCAGCCACTCAAACGTTCACCGGAAACGGATACATGCGTTGCAACTTTCATCGCCCCTTCTTGCGATATGAGTTTAAGAAAAAGCTAAATGCTACAACTTTAATACTACCTCAATATAGAGTTGTTAACTTCACTTTTATTCAAAGATAAGTTTTATTTCCGTTTGTTCAGAAGGTAGATAAGTCACTTGAGCGTTGCTTTCACAGCGGAAATAGTTACTTTATATTTTATTCTCTCTGACTTGATCCGTCTGAGGAGAGTTTTATTATAGAAAATGTATTGTTGCCTTTCTTTACTTATGCGTCTATATTTTTTATTAAAAACTTTCTATCATATAACATACAAGCTGTTTTTCATCTGCTTTTCTGGCTGTAACTCCCACACAGCTTCTTTTGAGAAAGAAACTTCGTAAAATCCGTTCCTAGCTGATCTATACTTGGCAAAAAGAATATTACTACCAAATTTCAAGTCTCTAGGACTTACGGCTCCAGTGATATCGTGATGAATTTTTACATAGGTGGAAATCTCTTATAAATACATATATATTTGAATAATACTTGATAAAATACTACTTAATAAAATGTATGTATGTATGATATTAGTTTTAAGTATAAACTGTTATATTTAAAGTTTATTTGCACACGTAAAGTGCTGAGAAAAACATACTTAACGTCAACGGAATTTCTCTTTCTGCCTTATAGTAGAGCAAAGAAAAAAGCATATATATAATAAAAAATATATTCCATATAATGCAAAAGAGTTTTATATATATACTCATACACATACATATATATATATTTCTTTAGTACTTTTAATTCTTTTAATAATCATATAGCGATTGTGGTAAACGAAATCTATTATTTTATTAACAACGCTGCTTAAACTTTCTAGATTATTAAGATCTTTTTGTTTTCTTTTTAAAGTACTTTTACTTCAATGAATCCCTTTTTTTTTCGTTAAGATAAATCAAAGGATAACATCTACAACCATAGTTATTCCTGACCTTGGTATTGTTAAATACTAACGGCTAGAGTGGTAGCTATGGTATAACCTCACTAGTTATTTTTTTTTATACAACGAAGCAATGAGACCAGTAAGACGTTCACCTGATAGTAAGTGATACGCTTATCCATAGTAATAGGCCCTGCGGTGGTACCTAGACGGTCTCCTGCAACAGAGACCTAGCAGCATAATACCAGTATCCGGTATTACATGGCTAGCAGCAGCATCATCAGTCGATAGACGTCCACAGCTGGATATAGGCCTCCCATAAATATCTCCTCCTACAGTCAACATAGGCTCCGCTACCGCCGAACATTAGAGGCCGTCGTTTGTAGGGGTTCATGTGGGGGGTTTATGCCATTTCCCACCACGCTAGTCCAATGCGGATTCTTAGGAGAGCTAGCAGCATATATACATTATATTAGCTTAAATAATACTACTACATAGTTCAAGTTAGAACAGAATTAAAAAGAAAGAACTGCTACAATGATGATCACCTGGACGGTTTCCTATTGTCTGTACTGTTTCTAATAAAACGTTATACTTATTCTAAGTAAAAACTTAAATCTTCCTATACGGTTTAAGTTAAAATCGGAAGTATAGTATAAGACTCCGTAGCGTATGAAATGCCGAAAGTTAGCCGCAAGATCTCAAAGCGATAAGGCTATAGAAGCTGGACCTTTGAAGCTTTTGAATGTACCTCGTGGAGAAAAGATTGATACACAGAGAAATGCTGCGAGCTGTTGTACGACAAACAGCATGCAGTAGCATGAAATCGCTTTCAGTTCTATTCAAGTTTAATACTATCCCTCTTCTTCTTGTAGACAGAAAGGACTGTACCACACTGATCGCCGACCTTCACTAGTTGGAGAGGAACTTAAAGAAGAATACTATTGATACAACTATATAACATATATAGAAAGCTTCATGTGAACCAGCTTCATCTTTACTTTTTATACTACTAAGCGACAAGAAGGACGGGCCGATGACCTGATGGTAAGTGATACGCCCGCCCATAACAACGTGGCGTTAGTTAGCATGATATATATTGCACCACATTGCGCTCATCCCCTGAGATGTACTACGTTCGGTCTCATTACACAAGTAACACGAGTTACAGCACCCTTCAATCCGGAACACAGTAATGTTTCCACACTGCTCTTTTGGCTGCTGCAAAAGGAGCTGCGGTGGTACGTTCATAGAAAGCCTCCGTTAACAGAGACATACCACTAGCAAATCCATGATCCACCACCAAAAACTAAGTTACCACATATTATCAGATTACAAAATAAAAAAAAAAAACTTTATCTAAAGGTTTACTGGTGGTAGATCTCTATTGCCGGAGACTGTCTATGGTACCACCGCAGCTCCAATTACAGCTGACAAATAGTACTGTACAAACATTAATGTGTTCCGGTTTGAATGGCGCTGCAGCTAGTGGAATTACTGAGGTAACCAGACTTAACATTCTATGTCTACGTTTATGTTGTGTATATCATTCATACTAGCACCATGTTGTTATGAGCAGGCGTATCACTTACCATCACGTGAACGTCGCACTCGTCTCATCAATACATATGAATAAGAACGTGTTTTTTATACTATCAAAAATATATCTAAATGTATTAAGGGTTAATCCAATCATCATCATCATCCAGCAGGACATAATCCTCCTCTGAAGACGCCCATATCGATCAGTACTACGCTTCCCGTTTCGCCGAGCACTAGGGGTTGTCGTTTATAGGGGTTCATGTTAGGGATGTGAGCCATTTCGCACCACGCTGGCCCTGCCGATTGGTGGGAGCCAGAACCCCGTTCGTTGATTAGCAGGGTGTACCAGGAACAGGTGAGGTTGGCTTGGATCCCTTGAGTTGTTGTGCTGCACCCCTTACAACAATCGTAATAGGAAATTAAAACTGTTAACACTCCACTTAAATCTCAGGCGTTGGTACGTCAGGATCGGAAGAGTTATTTATAAAATCTTCATAAAGGATGTCTCATCCTTGAATATATTGTTGTAGTAATCATCGAGACTTATTTTCAATTTCCTTAACTATTTACTCCCGGTGTCGTTTTACAATTTCATTTCAAAGGATTCAATAGGAAATGTTTCCTCTCAGTTCCTTGATCTATATAGATCATGTATCTTTGTAAGTGATCCATTTAATTTAATAACTAATTTAAATTCAATTATTAAGAAAGGAATCCATAAATAGTAAAGGAACAACATTAATTTCCTTATAAAAGCGACAGGACGACCAGGACGTTCATCCGATGGTAAGTGATACGCTCGTCCATAACAACGTGCCGGTGGTTAGAATGATACACACAGAACCATATTGCGCTTTTCAGCTTGAGAATCAAGATATTAACTCTCGGTACCTCAGCAATTTCACTAGCTACAGCGCCTTTCAAACCGGAACACAGTAATGTCTGCTCATTATCGTTTGTCGGCTGCAATAGGCGCTGCGGTACCTAGACAGTCTCCGACAACATAGACCCTTTTTGTGTTCCAAGGGAGAAATCTTTGAATTTACTCTACTTTTGGGGTAACTTTCTAAGTCAGGGTTATGTGAGATTCTTACTAAAACCCCTTCGGTAGTCTGCGTCAATACGTTCGGAGTGATTTCGGGATCGTTAATAGAACGCACCGGTGCCTATCTGCACTTTGTGTTAACTCGTCTCTGAGGAGGAGCTTAACCCTCCTAAGCACCATCGCTGAGCCGCACGCTGTTCCACGCAGGTCCGCTTGTTGAGCGATAAGGGCCGCCAACCTTAAGGCCCACGAAACTCTTAGAGCCTTTTAGTCGCCTTCTACGACAGGCACGGCTTACTCTAGTCCTATTCTTCTTATCCCGAGACTACAGGACTGCCGGTCTCTACCTATCGCCAGAAAAATATTAAGATAGAGATGAGGAATCTTGATGCGATGGTTCAATTTTTTTTTTAATTATATGGAGTTCCAATTATAATTTTAAATATACTTCATTTTATAATTATCTGTAAAACAGTATGATCTTATATAAAAAAAGCAACTGTTCCCCGGCCCTTTTGCTGCTCGTAACATAAAAAAAAAATGTAAAGGATCTATGAAATTCAAAAGATTAATAGTCTATGTTATTCCGCGTCGAATGCTCATATTCTTCTGTCGATACCTTCACTAGTTTTCACGTGATTAGCGAAATAATAACCCATTTTCATTATATGTATATATAATCGAATAAGTATAGTCAAAGCACAGCAGAGCTTTTTGTATTAAAAGCGCATTTATCTATAGAAGTATATTACCTTAGTATATTTACTAACTACAGCGCCATTCAAACTGGATTACTAGTAATTCGCAATACAACAGTAACAAAGCGCTGTGTATGTTTGCAAGTTTTGCACAATGTCGTACTGTACAAGATTCGAATCCGGTGGAGATGTTTTTTAACAAAGTATTCATACATCGCCGGAAGTTGCGTAAAAAGTCCGCGGGCCGCGCCGCAGCTGCAACGCTGCAAGTTTTGATTTACGATACATTTTGCTCCACTTAAAGAATACGTCTTGCACTAGACCTATGGAATCTTCCAGAAATGGCATTCGCTTATTTTTGTTCTATCGAGCAATGAAACGAGCCACATGTTCACCTGATGGTAAGTCATACGCCCGCCTATAACAACGCGGAACTAGTAACGATGATAACAAATAACCACATTGTACTTGCTTGGAGACAGAAAATGTCAACTCCAATTACTTTACTATCTTGACTATTGACATCCTTCAAACCGGAATACAGTAATATTTGCATAGTACTGTCTTTCGACTGCAATAGGATCTGCAGTGGTATCTAGACAGTCTCCGGCAACAATAATTACATATATGATAATTTAGAGAAACTTTATAGGGCTTTATTTAACGAGTAACGACAAGCGTACGTCCATGTGGCAATACTAATGAGGGAGTGATGGTTTGATGTTTACATAACACCATGTTGAACCCAACATCCACAATAGTTCCACCAACCGTCAAACCGGATTACTGGTAGTTTTCCGTTGCCGGAAACTGTCTATGTAGGTATCACCGCAGCTCATATTGCAGCCGAAAAACAGCACTGTGCAAAGTTTTCCGAGACCCAGTTTGAAGGGGGTAGTAGCCAGTTAAATTACTAGAGTAATGACTTATGACTCATAAAAAAGGTTAGTTTTTATATTTGATATGTAAAGTATTCTAATCAACAAACGGGGCTCTGATTTCCACCAACCCCCGTTGGGCCAGCGTGATGAGAAAAAGCCCAAATCCCTGCAATATCAATCTCTACAAAGGACGACTACTTGTGTCTGGCACAGGATCAACCGATGTGGAAATCTTTGGGGGAGGCTTATCTCTATCTGTGGACGTGTAGCCGCTGATGGTGATGATGTGTAAAGCGTTTACACTACAATTAAATTAAAGTAGATTCAAAGTAATTTAAGACAATCTAAAGTATTCCTCGAGGTAGTCGATTATTCAAACAAAACAGAACTGCACAAAAAGTTGTGAAGTGTGCCGTAGCTACAGTATATTTCAGCGGGCTTTGTTGATTTTTCACACGCAAACTGAACTTCTGAAAGGTTTTTGGGGTAATGGAGCTGAAAATTTAGTTTCGCGGTAATTTCACAAACTATTTTGTTTCAAGGAAACTTGAAGGAATGTTTATAAAGTTTCAATTATTATTAAAAAAAAAACATTCCTTGTACAGTAATATTTGTATCTTACTTTAATATAGTATCATCATCATTACCATCGACCGTTAGACGTCCACTGCTGGACATAGGCGTCATCCAAAGATCCCCACATGGATCGGTCCCGCGCTGCCCACAACCAGGGGCTTTGTCGTTGTGGAAGGATTTGGGCCATTTCCCACCACGCTGGCCCAATGCGGGTTGGTGGAACTCAGAGCCGCGTTTGTTGATTAGCAGGGTTCATCACGAGCAGGTGACGTTGTCTTGGGTCCCGTGACTTGTTGAGCGGGACCCCTTACACCCCTAATATATTATACTATATCCTAAACAAAAATTACTTAATTCTGTATTATTATTACTGGTGGTAATGTCTCTGTTGCCGGAGACCGTCTGGGTACTACCGCAGCATCTATTGCAGCTGACAGAGCACTGTGCAAACATTACTGTGGTCCGGTTTGAAAGGAGTTTTAACAAGTGAAAATACTTGGCTAACGAGAGTTAACATCCTATATCTCAAGACAACGAGCGCAATGTGACGCTGTGTATACCACCTTAACTAGCGCCATGTTGATAAGGGCAAGCGTATCACTTACCATCAGGTGAAGATCCCTAGGCAAACATAATAATTACTCATCACATTCACGACCTGATCATTCCAATGATCCGTATGTTTCTTCCTTGAAGTCCTATTAAATAAAGATCCTGTTAATTCAGTAACTAAAGTAGCTTTCAAGCGAGAACTGATTAAAAATTTTCTTTGCTATAGAATAGTAAAAAAATATTAATTCCTCTCGGCTACTATAAAGGGATACAGAAATACCTGCCTGAGCAGCAGCATCATCTCGTCACACAAGCATGCATTTGCTTTGAAAAAAAAAGCAAAAGAATCTTAACTCTTTGAAATGCATAACCTCAATAATCTAGGATTCCTTGTGACTCCTGAATGACTTATCTCTCTATACTGCAGAACTGTTAAAGGCTCTGTGCTTATTCTAGAGGTTTCTATACAAAAAAAAACAGGTTATAGATCGCGGACGATAAGCTCATGATTTTCAGATCCTTAGGCTAAAAGTACATCAGCACTAACATCATTAATGGTAGGTTTGTAGTTAGATACCGTCTAGGCAGGTACCACAGCAGCTCCTAGTTCCCCCACCGAATAATAGTGTGCAAACATTACTGTGCAATGGGGTAATGGCGGAAGACCACGATGTGGTGTTGAGTATATCTTTACTGGAGCCGCGATGTTAAGCGGAGATGTATTACCATCAGGTTCACTTCGTTGAATAAAAAAGACGTATATATTACGGAAGACCTCAATGTAAACTTTGATCCGCGCATCAAACGAGATAATACTGAAGGAAAAAAGACATGGAGACATGGATACCCTTCTACGAGGCTACTTCTCAAAGGCTCAATTACATAATAATGCTGCTCATAAAACAACCCTTTGTCTTTGGCAGAAATACGAGGAATTCGTTCGCAGCAACCCTACTCGTTTGTGTTGTATTATACTTCGCAAAACTCGAGACACTCGAAGCCTGTTTCGTCGCCCAACTTTTCCTCTCGAAGACTTTCCTTCATATCATCAGAAATAATTCAACAGAATAATTTATCGACCAGATAATCAACCCTTAAAAAATTATGCGTCTGTTATATCCAAACAAAAGCTTCCCAAGTACTCTCTTCTCTTTCTTCGTAGCCGCATTCTTCATTGCTGAATGTCTGCGCACTGCAGCATCTTTCTTACGTAGTTTACTACTTCGTCCGGTCCTCAGCTTTTCTGACAGCCGGTGTAAGAGGCGGTCCCGTGAGCGACTTCACCTGATCAGACCGATGGTTAAGTGATCGACGGCATAGTCTTTTTCCCTCCACCTTGTCAGCATCATCATCATTTTTATAAACTTAATTCATATTTATGTCAACAAGTTCAAAAACTAGAGTAGTTACTATGTTAGTAAGATTACATCTTTGTTAGTTACCACTGTGTCTGTCGCGTCCATCATGGAAGACCTGGGTTCGATTCCGGTGACGTGGAGTTTGGTTGATAGTATTGATTTTCCTTACCCAGCTTTTACCATCATAAACCTACCGCTGTAACAGAATTACTGTTACGTCTGTCATCATATCCTAGTATGCAAGCAAGCTTCATCACCCGCAGCCTGATCATTTAATACGATATGAAACATATATATATATATGAAGTTAGCCCGTTATTGATATAAACAACTTAAAATGGACAAATTAAGTAACATATAATATATATTACTTTTTTTTATTTGACTTGAAGACGAGACGCGCGAGACCTTTACCTCAAGATAAGTAAGTTAGGATTATATACACAGCACCATATTGTTTTCCGCGCTTTAAGACAAGATGGTATGTATCGTTACATTAATAATTTTACTAGCTATAACATTCTTCAAACCGGAACACAGTAATATATTTACACCACTGTTTGTCAGTAGAAATATGAGCTACCTATCTAACGCAACCTGTACCTAACGGCCACAGAGACCTACCCCAAAGTTAAGTAAATGACTATTGAGGTATGATTTTGTTTTTTTTTTTTGGGTAAATAAATTTATAAATAAAACAATAAATTAAACACTTGTTGTGTTATTCGTTTATATTAGTAATAAATATATATATCATTTATATTGAAAGTACATTAAATAATGTGTTTCAATAAATTTTCAGTACGTAGCCATTGATAGAAATAAATCGTAGCACATAATGCAAACGTTAGTTCCGCGTAGCGAACTGTGAAGTGGAAGGGAGACGTTCAGAGGGGGTGTGCGGAACGAGCAGCCGTGAAAACATTACACAATTTCAAGCTAAGTGACAATTTACATAATTTAACTTATGTATTATTATTACCTTGGATAATTGCATTACATATATACAGATGGGGGGTGTAAGGGGTATCGTGTAACAACTAACGGGACCCAAGCCAACCTCACCTGCCCGTGGTGCACCCTGACAATTAACAAACGAAGCTCTGGCTTCCACCAACTCGCATTGAGCCAACGTGGTGAGACAAAGCCCAAATCCTCCAATATGAATCTCTATAAACGACCACCCCTAGTGGCTAGCAGTTTTGCGGGAGCACAGCATCAATCGATGTGGAGATCTTTAGGAGACGCTTACGTCCAGCAGTAGACGGCCAGCGGCTGATGATGATGATGATATGTAATGAAAATGGATTTAACCTATATATAGTAAAGCTACTATCGCCGCCGCATTAAACTAACTGTTGCATCAATACAAGCGTTTGATGAACTCATTAAACCTGCACAGGAAGTTCGCTGCGACTATTTCCTGTTGCTTCCAAGTTGGGACAGTTCCCTGAAATGATAACGTAACCTTTGATTATTTGTATAAACTATAGATACGTCAAATAATGTTTGTTTGTGACTTCATGAATTGAATAATAATGAACAGTTCTTTTATTTTACCCACTAGTGGGACTCGGGGGGGGGGCATTTCTGTAGATATAGTTAAATTCATTTATCCACCAGATGTTGGTTCGTTAAATATCACTTCAATACAACTGTGTATATCTTCCATGTTGACTAGCAGCACATTGTTATGGGCCGGCGTATCACTTACCATCAGGTGAAGGTCCCGCTGTTCTCGTCGCTTAAATGAAATAAAAAATGGTCTTTTAATATCCTAAGATTTATGTATATTGATATTATATGCAAAGGAACATAATAAAAGTGTTAATACCTTTTCATCTCCTAGGCAACGCCGTTGGTGTACGTATCGATTTAACTTCGAACAGGTTCAGCTCCAACTCCTAGGCAAATATTAAAGTTGAGCGCAAATTAAGTTCTCAAGACGTATTTACTTCGCAGCCGTTAGAAATTTTAAATTAGCTCTTCGTTAAGTTCACGGTTAAATTTAACTTTAGTTTAAAAATAAATATTGTCTATAGAACTTTTAATTGAAGCAATATTAAACGCAATTTCGAATTTACTTGTATACATAACTACTTGACTAGTTAACTTTATTTTAATAACCGGTTACTTAAGCCGGCAAGTAGTTTAAATAAGCCATTTAGAACCGGCTTGTTCGGGAACTTGTATTTCCCATATTCTTGTACGTCGCAGAAACGTGGACCTTGCGAGAAGTAGAGAAGAGGATAAAAGCTCTAGGGACATGATGCTGGAGGAGAATGCTCGGAGCATCGCGGTCTGAATTTCGAACCAACGAGTCTATACTTCGAGAACTCAGCTTCAAGCAGTGTTTAACATCTTTGGTGCAGTCCTGTATCCTTTTTTGGTCACAAATGCCGCCGAAGGAAGGTAGCTATTAAGCGCCTTGTGGTCCAGGGAAAAGTTGAGGGTACCAGGTGACAAGAATTAACGCCTGTGAGATGGATTGACCGGATAAAAGCGACAGTAAATGGCTCATCATCGTTACCACTAAATGAATGCACCAGGAAGGCGGTTATTAGAGAAGAGTGGCGACGTGTTGTGAAACTCGTCACCAACACCTGAAGTGATGACCGCGACCACTCTGTCAAGAGTGATGAAGAAGTTTAAAAAAAATAAACTAATGTTTTGTTTATTCTCTTACTTATCCTTTCAGTAAGAGATGAATTAAAACGTCTAAAAATACTTAGGATGAATCTTGATATGTGTGGGAAAATAAATAATATTAACTAGTGGTATGATTGGAAGAGGCTTATGTCCAGCAGTGGACGTTCATGGGCTGATGATGATGTCTCTGCTATAGGTGAAGAATGTATTATTAAATCTCTAACAGAAAAATGCTACCAGAAATTACTGGGGTAACGAGAATCATCATCTTATGTATCGAGACGATTATCGCAATGTGGTTTAATAATCTGTTAACATATGGATGGCATTGTGCGACCGATAGCTATTTCTGAGGATTCCAATGCCCGACTGGATACATGGAGCAGCTGATGAATCTCAACTGTGCGTGTTAGGGAATGTGTAGAAGCCGACGGAAAGGCTTCGAAATATATATACAATACTTTCATCCGTGTCATAACGCAGCCAGTAAATGTTTCTCTCGAAGATCACAGTAATGATGACCCTTAAAAATTTATTAGCCATTTTGTTGGCGTTCCGCTGTTCAAATGAAGTGTAATCGTTGGGCTCGCACAATGGAATTCCGACAAAGGGCATTATTTATCTAACACCCAATATTACTTTTTTTTATTTATTATTTTCCTCTCCCCCTTATAATGAGATTTTTCGATAAGACTCGCTTCCAGCCGAACGATCAACTGCAAAGGGTTTTGTTTATTTTCATCACGTTGAAACATTTGTTGTGTTTCAAACAAATATTTGCTAATTAAGCTGTTCTCTGCTGCGGTTAGCTTTGTACTTATTGAGGAGTTCATTCAATGCGAACGGAAACGTTTTGACATTATTGGAAACGGTAAACCACAGGAACACAAAGAAAACGGAAACGATCTATCTATCCCATGATTGTATGAACGACAGATATAATGATTTAGTTATCGAAATATAATAAGTCCGATCTTATACGGTTAACCGACGAAGAACCTAAACGATCAGACCAATAAAGCTAGCCAGGTACTTCTCTCCACTCACCAAGTAAACTTTACGAGAATACCTTAAAACCCTACATAAATCCCCTCACTAGTTTTATCTCTTCATCCCTCACTCGTTTTTTAAACATTAATACAAACTTCATACATGTTATATATAAAGAAGTGCAAGTAAGATGAAGGTCGCTGTTTTTGCTACAACTCATTCAAGACTTGAATGATCTAATTACTGATGCATCAAGATGTAGTTCAAGTGAAACTTCGATTTGTTAGTTTAACTTCATTAAAAGTTTACCGGATAAGCTATTTCCCGGCGTCGGTTGAATTATGAATGATTCAAGCGATAGTAATATCTTTACTACTGAATAAACATACCTGAGGCAAGCGAGCTTGTACTGTTGAATACTACTTTAAAGTGATAAGAAAAACCTTAGTCTAGTTTATATCAATTACTTATTTTCTCTTATATATATACTAATAAAAGCCCACAGGAAATGTAAACAGAATTGACTATTGTTCTAGTATTATTTGTTGTGGAAATCAGTGAAAATATATTGTTTTTTAATGAATCTAATATTATTAATATATATAACTACATATTTATTAGTCTCAGTAAAAAATTAAAAACAATATTCTATTGGAAATGGCCACATCCGGCTTTTATACAGGCCTTTAATCAGTTTGGCCATGTATCACGAATCTATGTATGTACGCGCTGGCTCCAAAGGAAATTACCACCCCCGCCACCGCTCGTTGCTTGCTCCAAAGATTATTTAAGAGACTCAATGTCGCCGTGTCGTTTAGAGCAGCAGCAGACCATGTCCCAAAACTGACCATAATTTTAAGTCTAAAGGGTTGAGGTCTAGGCTAGACGAGGGCCAGTCTTCAGCTCCCATAAAGTCCGGAACGTTGGTTTCAAGCCGGGATTGAGTTTAACAATGACAATTGCATGCCCGGTATCAGGGTATATGGACTTGGAATTCCGTGCCAGCTTCACTCCATTGGCTGCACTGTCACGCAACAAACCAATAAGCTGTCGGCGACAAACTAACGCACAAGCTGCATATGAATAAGATTCCATGGATCTTTATAAGTAACAGATTTATTACTATAATAAGTTGAAGTAGGTTACAAGGAGCGGCCAAGATGTCTGCCGCAGTAGTTCTCGTCCGATTTCATTTAATCTTCGTTGAACTATATCCCAACTTAATAACTTATTTTATTGTATATAACAGTGTCGTGTGGCAATGACGACAAGGTTTGTAACCTTCCATTACCACATCGGAATACGGTAAAAGTATTTTACGACGTGTAAAAAGTACATAAAACGCGCATACGTTTTCTATCAGGCTCCACGTAAAACATGACCCTTAAAGATGTGGTCTCGCAGCGAATCTGATAGACTTTGTAAGTGCCGTAAAATCCCTGATAGATTTCGGACACCGATTGAATGATGATTTTAAGACTTATTCAAGTTTTATGATGATGGATACAAATTATGTTGTAAAGGATTTAAATAACTTAAATCATATAAGATACAAGTATTTTGGTGAAGGCGATTAACAATTAAATAAAGTCATGGGCATTGTCCAAAAGATGTGCAGGACAATGGGCAGTGGCAATGGGCAGGACACATCGCTGGACTGACAGCCGGACATTAATGTCCTAGAATGGCGACCACGTACGGGAAGATGTAGTATTAGCATTCCTCCTACTAGGTGGTCCGATGAACTGATGAAGGCTGCGGGAAGTAGTTGGATGAGTGGGGTCGATTGATGTGAAGATCTTTGGGGGAGGACTGTATCCAGCAGTGGATGACTATCGGCCGATTGACAATGTGGCCTAAGTCAGATGTTAAATCCCATCACCCTATGCTATGGCGGCAGTTTTTTTTTTGTGGTATCGTATCCTTTCCTTATAATTTTGTATCAGGGTTCGGGAGAGCCACGACTGAAGCATAATTTACGAATAACGGGTACGTGAGAAGTGTTTCCGATAATTCGTCCGCATCGCTGGGGGTTACTCGTAACGCTTTACGAGCTAAAAATAACGACCCTAGCACTTTTACAACGATCGAGCTAAAATACAGCGATAATAGTTAAGAGTCAATTATTAAACTTAGCTTAAAGCTAATAATTAAAATTTACACTTAATTTTTGTTTTTATCTAACCATTAGGTTCTTTGGCCTAATGGTTAGAGCGTGCGGTCTTCAGATCTCGGCATGTAAGAGTACGAGTTCTACCGTGGCACCAGTACCAGTGCTGCAGAAACAGCTCGAAGGATTAATGATGTGTACGGCGCTGGTGTCGCAAAAGAAAGCACGGTATGTTTTTCGGTTTCAGCGTTTTCGTTATAAAAATTTCGACCTTCAGAACCAACCCCATGGACGGCCGGAGACCAAAATGGAAAATGAAGAATTGAAGGCTATTGTAGAAGCGGATCCATCACAAAGCACTTCAGAGATAGCTGCAGACTTCGAGGTAAGTGACAAAACTGTTAATCCATTTGAATCAAACCGCGAAAGTAAAAAAACTTGATCGATGGGTACCTCATGAATTGAGTGAATCGAACTTGCGAATATGCGTCGACTGCTGCTGCTGTGTTATTTTGCTTATCCGACACAATGATGAAGGGATTTTAAACCGAATTATTGCTTGTGATGAAAAGTGAATACTGAACGTTAATCGGAAGCGGTCCTCGCAACGGCTGAACCCTGGAGACCCAGCCTAATCCTGCCCTAAACGAATATTTACTCAGAAAAAGTTACTTGTGAGTGTTTGGTGGACCAGCGCCGGTGTCGTTCACTACAGCTTTCTAAAATCTGACCAAACGATTGCGGCAGATATCTATTGTCGGCAACTGCAGACCATGAAGGAAGAACTAGCTGCTAAACAACCGAGATTGGTCAATCGCTCTAGGCCACTGCTGCTTCACGACAACGCAACACCACACACTGCACAACAAACAACCACTAAGTTAGATGAGCTACAATTGGATTGCCTGCGACATCCACCGTACTCCTCGGACCTTGCCCCAACAAATTACCATTTTTTCCGGAATTTGGACAACTTCTTACACGGAAAAAAATTCAACTCCGATGCGGCAGTCCCAGCCGCCTTCAAAGAGTTTATTGATTCTCGCCCCCATGGTTTTTTTTAGTAAAGGGATCAATGAACTACCTATGAGATGGCAGAAGTGCATAGATAACAACGGTGCATACTTTGATTTATTAAATATATTTTACAAAAAAAAAAAAACACTTTATATTCCTCCCGTACAAAACGCCAATTTGATATGTAAGGACCTAATACTTTTGCCCGTTAGCGTACGCACAAAACATAAAATGAAACAGAGCGTCGATCGCTCGGACAAAAAAGGAAGAGCGGAAAATAAAATACATTTGACATATCCCATTTCCAATACTGTCAAAACCCATGCGAGAATTTTTCTTTATGTCAAAAAAAAAAATAGACAATCGATTCGAGCTTGATGCTATTTGAAAAAAATATATGTTCATACCGACTAAAGAGGTTGTCTATATTATAACAAGCAGAGGCCTGTAAATACTGCAAACCCTGTCTTCCTAAATCTTTCCATATAATATTATCTTCAGTCACTCGAAAGGTACCTAGTTATGCTGAATTTCAGTTGATTAGTATATTTTGTAGTAAAGATAAGCACAGAATTAAGGTATACGCATAATCCTATACAAAATGTTTGTGTACTTTTCAGTTTACACGGCGCCGTGTAATCGGCCCCTGATATGCAGGTGCATTTCAATTGGCAATTAAGCGCTGCATGCTTTTTTTATCTAGGGGATATCTTCAAAAGATACCCTATTTCTGTAGCGAATAACATGGTAATTTGTGATTTGTATCTGCTAAAAACCCCTCGATGGTTATCCTTAGGGCTTTGCACGAGACCTCGATATTTACGAAACACACCGGTACCTCCCTGCACTACGCTGATGCACGTCCTAGAAAGTGCTATAAGCCTCTCCAGTCTTTGCTGCGCCAGACCACTTAGTGGGCAACGAGGGCTCTCACTTCTAAAGCGCACGAACCTTCTACGACAGGCAGAGCTTACCTTAATCCTATAGCTCGAGACTGGGGTAAAAGTGCTGCATACCCTTTTTTTTTTAATTCTCGTGAGAAAATCCTACGTTGGATATCCTTCTGCTGTGGCGACAACAGAAGGTTCATGCCAGACTCCTGCAGGGTATATGTCAACGCTTTTAGCTGAAAACAGAGGAGCGCTTTCGCACGCAACCGTGGTAGAAACGCTGCATACCCTAGGTCCCTTAAATCAATCTAAACAATGACCTGACAAATCAGTCCAAAGGTACTCAACTATGCTGAAGATAAATTGGTAAATTTTTTTAACTACTTCCAGATGCAAATGCCGCGTCAGCTAAAATCGAAGCCCCGGAAGTCAATTTACGTTACACAAATAGCCGTTGCATATTTGATGCTTTTTTTGGAGGTCGCAAAGTAAGGATAGCGGCTTTTTTTAATTTAATTAAAACGTTCACCTGATGGTAAGTGATACGCCTGCCCATAACAACGTGGCGCTAATTAGAATGTTATAAACAGCACTAGTGCTCGGCTTGAGACATTTGTTGGTATATAATTACACTAGCTACGGCACCCTTCAAACCGGAACACAGTAAAGTTTGAATACTGCAGTTTGTCATCTGCTAGGAGCTGCGGTGGTACCTGCCTAGATGGTCACCGGTGACAGAAATCTACCACCAGAAAAACTTACTTCGTTTATCGATTTATTTGTAATCCACTTTAGTTATAGTTTAATCTTTTTTTTTAAATTAACTCGTCGCAATGCGCTCTTACTGGAGCGGCGATGTGAAAATATTAAAGTGTTTTTTTTTATTATAAATATGACAGTTTATTAAGTTACATCGAAAAAAAAATTACTGTCGTCCAAACTCTATTAGTTGTCGCGCATCAAAGTCGAATCAGATCTTCTTGTTACAATTTCTTCTAGAATTTCGATGAAGTTAAGGAGTTTAAAGTTTTACTTGACAGATTGGTAAAACACTGAATATTTCTAAATGCTCATTAACGGATACAAAATTTTAATAAAATCGTTCCCGGGTTCAAAGCCTGACGAGTGGAACTTTGTGAATTGATTAAAACTTTGGACGAGAGAGGAATTATTATCATAATAATGAGAGTGAAATCATTTCACGAGTTCATCAGCGAGTTGAACCTTGGAGGTGATGGGGTAATGAACAATTGTTGTAAACATTTCGTTAAAGTTCACTATTATCGTCATTAACGGATGGACGTCCACTGCTGGACATAGGTCTTGCCCAAAACTTCACGTATAGGAATCCTTATGACGAAATTTAGGACATTTCCAACTGCGCAGGCTCAATGCGGGTTTGTGGGATCCAGAGCCTCGTTTATTGATTACCAGGATGCACCAGGAGCAGGTGAGGTGGATTTGGGTGCCGTGAGTTGTTGAATGTAGTGCTAGAACCTTAGAGGATAATGAAGAGGGCGCGAACAAGCATGCGGCAATACAATAGAGGATGAGGTATCAGTAACGATTGATGGCTGTTGCTGCAGGAGTTCTCTGGAAGTTCCTAGATCGGCAGGTAGACGAGCGGATGACACAGTCTCGTTTTGAACTTGGAGTCGGTGGCGCGACTGATTCATCCAGGAGTTACAAGCAATGTAAGAGTTGGCAAGTGATGTTGGACTGATGATCTTCTTTTATTTGGACTTCTAATGTCAGAAATAATTATTATTTTCATTTCTACAAAATCCTAACCAGCGCGTAACAATATGAACTTCTGGAGAAGTACCACCTTATTAATGGATCTTTCAGTTATTGTACTGCCTGTATAGATTATACCTAGACACATATATATATATATATATATATATCCTATAGTACTAGTGATAGGTCTTCTCCTGCCTAAGATCGTCTAGGTAGGTTGCAGCCCATCTATTGCAGCCGATAAACAAGTGGGTAAATATTATTGTGTTCCGGTTTGAAGTGCACTGCAGGTATTGAAATTACTGAGGTAACTGAGGTGTCTGAAGGCGATGAGCACAATGAGGTGCTGTGTATACCATCCTAACTACCACAACGTTGTTATGAGCTGGTGTATCACCATCAGGCTTATGTCTTCCTCGTCTCGTCGCTTTAACAGTCGTAGTCATAGGATGTTAATGGGATCTGCATTCAGCGACTATCATTAGTAAGACATGATCATTAATGCATAGTAAACAACTGGGGAATGAACAGTGATGGACAGGATATTCCACAGTATCAGCCTGTAATAGAAAGGGCGAATTTTATAACATACTACCCGTTCCCCACCCGGTTTGCTGGCCGTAACACCCCCGCAACGCCATGGGGGAAGAATTGAAGAAATTTTAAAATCCATTCTCAACTTCCCTGTACTCGGTAAAAGAAATATTACTAACAAACTTCAAGTATCCAGGCCTAAGGGTTCCAGAAATAAAGAGATGAGTTTCTACGTAGGTAGAAATCTCTAATGTATATATATATATATATATATATGTATATATATTAAGGAATGTTTAATTAATGTTAAAGTTTCAGCATTGTTCAGGAACACCGTTGGCTGCGCGAGTTAGTTTCACAGTGACCGCTCTAAACTTCACTTATTTCTGTGGAAATTAAATTTACATACACAAAGAAAAATTAATTAAATTACCATTTATATCTATTATCACAAAGTCTCTTTTCGAAGCGACGAGATGAGCGGTCACCTGATGGTAAGTGATACACCTGCCCATAATATCGTAGCGTTAAGTTGTTATACACAGCACCATAATGTGCTCGCCGCGTTGAGACAAGATGTTAGATCGTGACCCCAGTAAAGACAGTAGCTACAGCACCCTTCAAACCAGGACACAGTAATGCTTATATACTATTGTTTGGCGACAGACATAGGTAATGCGGTATCTACCTAGACGGTACATAATCTAAGTCTAGTAAGAACTAGATAAGAGATGCTGAAAATGTGTAGAGGTACAGGTTCCTTAGTAAAGGGAAGGTCGTTACTATTAAATAATACATTTTTATTATTATTAATAAACGCTAACCATTTAGTTAAACGATAACTTTAACCCGGTTAAGTTAACGTTAAAGTTTTACATCAGGCTGCATTACGTATTTAAGATAGTTACAGCGGCGGCTGTTTGCAAATTATTAACCTAATAAATGCCGGTGGGCTTTTGAGTATTATATATAGCGACACACTGCTGATAAGGATGGTCAACACTCGTATGAAGTGATTTGTATTAATCACTACTTGATACATACGTTTTTTTGGTGGTAGGTTTTGTTCGAGATCTACCACCAGCATACGGGAAAGTATAAGTATATCATGTTCTGGTGATAGATCTTTGCCGGAGACTGTCTAGGTAGGTAACACCGCAGGTCCTATTGCAGCCGACAAATAATACTGTGTAAATACTACCGTGTTCCGGTTTGAAGGACGCTATAGCTAATGACAGGATGGGAGATAAACGCGATGAGAATAATATAATGCAGTGTATACTGTTATGGATATATATATTAACTGGGCGAGGTACTTTCAACTGATTGTAAAAGATACGCCAGCCCATAAACTACCCCACCGATACCACTAATTACAACACCCTTCAATCCGGAATACAGTAATATGTGCACAGTAATGTTTTTCGGGAGGAATAGAAACTGCGGTACCTTGACGGTGGTCGGCAACAGAGGCCTACTACCAGTAAAACACAACAGCATCATAACCGACAGCCCGCAGCAGCTCACTGCTGGACTTAAGTCCTCTCCCAAAGAACGCCACTTAGCCCAAACTTAAAGCAATATTTGTGATTGTAGAAGTCTTGTGGTAGGCTGCGGGATCTTTGGTGAATGACAACGCACGCAGCAGTATCACCACTATACTGAAAATGAACAGAGCGATTCAAAGTACAGATCGAGTTACTAAGTACAACAGTATTACAAAGATCCAGAGAGATCCAGTTCTGGATACAGTTATGTATTCCGAGATAGGCTACTGTCTCGAGTCTTGGTATTACGAAGATCCAGAGAGATCCGGTTAATGGATACAATTGTAAACTCCGTAGTGACTTAGTGACCCAAGTGTTGGTATTACGAAGATCCAGAGAGATCCGGTTAATGGATACAATTGTAAACTCTGTAGTGACTTAGTGACCCAAGTGTTGGTATTACGAAGATCCAGAGAGATCCGGTTAATGGATACAATTGTAAACTCCGTAATGACTTAGTGGCCCAAGTCTTGGTATTACAGAGATCCAGAGAGATCCGGTTAATAGATACAATTGTATACTCCGTAATGACTTGTTAAGCAAAGGCAATATACACAAAGATGTACGATCCTTAGAAGTATTTGCGATAAACGATAGCGTGATCTATTGTCCATAGTGGCGCCATCTGTTGAGTTGTTTGAAACTACTCGTTACGCGATCTTATTTAGTGATCATAGATTATCATAATCAAACAGGTTCCGCTTGGATGAGAGTGAGGAGGCTGCAGCCCTCAGTCAGCCGCCTCCCGCAGCAGGGCAACCTTGTGCGGTTGAAACTTGTGCGGCGGTGTGTCGCGCGTTGATTCGCTGTTTGCTTATGTTATCTGCGCGGAGCATACGCGCTGTTAAGTTGCTGGTTACGAGTTAGTTCGTGGTACGTGGGCGTGGCGTTTATACCGCCGCTGTGTTCCGCTGACGTGTTAACTATATCACCATTCGATTACTTACACTAGCTTTCACATGTATATATGAAAAAAAAAAATTACAGACTTTTACTCATTTCTCACGCTTTCAAGTTGTATCTAAATATTAACTTAACATCACTCGATGTTTAATATCGAAGCCTTACTGATGGTAGGTCTCTTGCCGGAGACAGTCTAGGTATTTACCACCGCAACGCCTGCATCTTCAGTCAAACAGCAGTGTGCTATCATTAGTAATCCGGTTTAAAAGACGCTGTAGCTAGTGTTATTACTGGGACAACGAGACTTACCATGTGTCATAGCGAGGAGCGTAATATGGTCCAGTGTATATCTGACTGACTAGCGCCACGTTGTTATGGGTGGACGTATGACTTACCATCAGGTGAACATCTCAATCCTTTCGTTGCTTCATTGATTAAAAAAAAGCCAGTGGTATATGCTCCCCTGAAATATTCTGGTTAATATGTGCGGCAGGTAAATGCTGATAATGTGATGATGAAACCAAGTAGAGGATGATGATGAACCACGCAATTTGTATGAATTTAATTATAGCTAAAATTATATATACAATATAATTTTCTAAGGGAGAAGAATCGGAAGTAAGTAATATGATAGAGAACTCAAGTTGTGGATGCAACTTACAAAATTTGTAAGCTGAAGTGGTATGGCGGATGATGCAGGAGGAAAAAGGAAAAGGAGGAAGTTTCAGAGTTGACAAGGAACCCCCGCGGTTTAAAACAGAATACATTGATGAACATCTATATTCAGGGGTGGATAAATAAAGGATGATGATGATGATGTTGCTGACGGGTTTTAATCAATATAGATGTATGTATGTATGTATGTGTAACTTAATAGATTAGCCTCTTTAAAAGTTTCCAAAATTGGGATCAGAGCAGAGTTTGGTCTTATCATCATCATGTCAACTGATGAAAGTCCACTGCTGCATATAGGTCTCTTGTAATATGTTCCACAGAGCACGATCTTGAGTTTTTTGAGTCCGCTGGCTCCCAGTATGTAACACAGATGTTCCTGGTTCGACTCGTCCCCGTGTAGCGGAGTTTTGTTGGTGATATCTTCATGAGTCTTCCGCTATAACAGCATCGCAGTCCATCTGTATACGAGAGATGAAGTATAATACGTCTAGCAACTCACCATCATATATCCTCAGTTAACACCAGATGAAATTGGAATCGATCGGAATTTATTTATGGGAAGGGTGAGCTATCCAGCGAACAGTTTACCTGGTGGCAAGTGATCACTGAAGACCCTGGACAGTCACAACACCAGAAGGGTCGCGGCTGCATTGGCCGTTAAATATAAAAGAGTTTTTATTAATATGCTTTCGTCTGAACCTGCTGAAATTCCTGGGTGAGTGTCAGTGTCAGTTGGTAACCTCAAAGTGCATACGAGGTGATGCAGCCGCAGCGCTGTAATCTCACAATCTCCGGAGTGACGGGCGTCGGCACAGCCACGGAGCCTCTGTGGGAATACATAAAGCCCTCGTTCAACGGACGAGAGTGCGTCCTTTAATATTCTACAAAATATAACTATACTTGTAGCGGGCAGTTCAGGACCGATCAGTGTCGTAAATATTTGGGGGAGGTCTTTATCCACCTGTGGACGTTTACCAGCTGATGATGGTGATGATGATTCTTCTATGCAAGTCACAGTTAGATACTCCAAAGTACTATTGACATACTGTTTAAACGTTTTACGTAACAATTCAATTTTTACTGTTATTCTGCGCGATATATATAGTAGTGTACATACATAAATATGTTCCGGTTTGAAGGGCGTTTTAGCTAATGAAATTACTTTGGGTATCGAGACTTGACATTTGTCCTACGGCGATGTACATAATATGTTCCTCTGTGTATCATCTTAACTATGGCCACATTGTTATAGGCAGGCGTATCACTTACCATCAGGTGGTAAGGGTCGTCTTACTGGTTTAGTTGCTTCGACTAATATGATGGTAAGTTTAATATCACACTGTTACTTAGCGAACGTCCTACGACGCTTTGAAGGCTGAGTTGAGGTTTGCATTGCTTTACTTGATAAGGCGCTAAAGTCAGGAAACGATTATTGCTAACGGTTCAAATCTGAGGATTAAACCGTTTAAAGCAATTGCGCTTCCGTCAGTAGATATTAGCCCCGATTACTCAAACGGTGAATCGGCAAACAATTTCAACCCTGGACCGAAAAGAAGGGTGCTGTGTGAGGGGTGTAACTGTATTTATTGTAGCCACAAGTTGAACCGATTTTGGTCATCTTTTATTGGCTTTAAAGGTAAAGTTGAGAGGTAATTAAACGAATGGTTATTTACTTGGAACTGTGTAACAAAAAAAGTACACTTTATTCATATTAGAGATATAATATATATTATTCTTTAGTATAGGAACAGGAAACAGAAATTACTCAAGTTCAGTAAACTTAAATCTTTTTTTGGACAATTGTTAGAGACCGTTTACGTAAATATGATCGCAGCGCTGATTGCAGCCAACAAACAGTACTTCTTCTTCTTACTAGATCTTGTCCCATCTTTACTTGAGGTCGGCCATCCTAGCCATTCTTCTAAATCTATGTTTATTTTGTGTCATAGCTTCTGTCAATTCGGTATTCTTTAGATCTTTATTGATCATCGTCATCCAAGTACTTGGGAGTCTCCCAGGGGCTCTCTTTTTAGTTTTTAGCCGACAAACAGTACTGTGGAAACATTACTATATTGTAGTTAGAAGGGCGTTGTAGCTACTGCGGTAATGAGACTTAACGTAATGTCTCAAAGTGATTTGCACAATGTGGTGCAGTGTATAACACCCTAACTAGCGCCACAGTATTATAAGCGTGCGTCTAGCTTAAGTTCAGGTTAACTTTACATGTACTTCTGGAAAAGAAGCAGTTAAACATAAGACACTCATCTTAAGAACGGCGGTAAAGGTATAAGCTTAATTGTACAAAATTGACGACATCAGCTCCAGCTCCGGAGGTTTATATTCATCTTCCGTCAACATCTCAGCCGCCGTATTATAAATATTCCCGCCTCGGGGGAGACTTTCAACGTTACGTCTGGATCCGCTGGGCGATGGCGTATTCAATGGAAATGGCGAAAAATTTTTAACTTCGAAATACAAAATCGTTCCATTGGAAATCACATTTTTCCCGTTACAATAGTAAAGATAATCTCACACGTTTCCAAGTGAAAGCTTCCGGTAACTTATACATAATATCGATACAATACAAAACTTAATTTATACTGGTGGTAGGACTGGCTAGGTAGGTACCACCGTAGCGCCTATTGCTGCTGACAAACAGTACTGTGCAAACGTTACTGTGATCCGGTTTGAGAGGCACTGTAGCTAGTAAAATTACTGAGGTAACTAGACTTTACATCTTTAAGTCTTAATGCGCCGAGCGCAATGTTTTGTATGTCATAACTGATGCCGCGTTGTTACAGGCAGGCGTATCACTTACCATCAGGTGAACGTTCCGCTCGTGTAGTAGCTTAATTTATAAATGATTCTGTAAGAAACTTCAGCCTTCATCAAGGAGTTCTTTAAAAAGCATCTATCAATAAAACAGGAAAAGAGCTGATAAAAAGAGCGAAACAAGCTCCATTGTGATTTACTCTCTGAGAAATCTATATGAACTATTTTAAACTACCCCCGTAATGTAAAAGCTTAGCTTGTAACTTTTAAGAACTGAAACAGAAATTACCTTGGTTGAAGAGTATAGTATAGTAGCAGTAACAGCTGGATGCGGGCAGCGTAGGATCGATCGACGTGGACATTTTTGGGGGAAGCGTATGTCCAACAGCGGACGTCTGTCGCTGATGATGATGACATTATAGTACAATGTACACAACTCAAGTGGCTGCCAATCAGACTTCGCAAGAACGCTCCCATTCACAAAGTGTTGTTCAACCCTTAACACCTTCCTACATAAAAAATCTATTCGAATTTATTTCCAACGTCCACATAAATATCTTTCGTTTCTCAATAAATCTCTCTCTTCGTTTCCTCGTGCACTCTTCTTCATTCTTCCAAAACTCCTCGATTGCGAATATGGGATTCTTTCTTCAACTTAAAATACACTTAATTAATCAATAAAGTTTAATTTCTACATTTCTTTTTAGTTGTGCTATTGCTTGCTTCTTTCGTCAAAGGCTTTAGTTGTATCTATGCACCACGACCATTCAAACAACCCCAGGGTCCGAGTTCACGAGCCCAGTATCAGACGAGCTGTAAGAGTCAATGGGACATTCAAGCGCTTAACATCATCAGAAAACAGAGACAACCTATTCTTTTCCGATGGATTGTCTGAATGAGATTGCTTTCTGAGCAATGAGCCACCAACCAACCTGCTCCGATTTCAAGTACCTAAGTTCACTCATACAATGCGACGGCGATATTGATCGAGATGTGAGAAGCCGTATAAATGCAGTTTGGATGAAATGGCGACAGGTCACTGGAACGACTTGTGATCCACGAATGACTCTCAAACTTAAGGGACAGATCTACAAGTCGGTCGTTAGACCTGTCGTATTGTATGGATCTGAGTGTTGGGCCACCAAGGGTTCGGATGAAAAGAGATTACATGTGGCCGAGATGCGAATGTTAAGATGGATGTGTGGTGTGACGAGGATGGTTAAAATTAAGAATGAGTATATTAGAGGAAGTCTGAAAGTTGCTCCAGTGACAGAGAAGTTGAGGAACAAGAGGTTAGCGTGGTACGGGCATGTTATGCGGAGGGATGAAGGACATATAACATAGAAAGTAATGAGAATGAACGTGGATGTTTATAAGGGTAGAGGAAGACCGAAGAAAGTGTGGATGGATTGTGTGAAAGATGGCATGTGTAAGAAGAGTGTGAATTCAAATATGGCGGCTGATACAGGGATATGGAAGAGAAGTACATACTGTACCGAACCCACATAACTGGGAAAAGAACAGGAGGAAGAAGACTTGATAAAGCTCTCAGTATTTGGAAGAAATACTGAAGTAATGAGATCTACAGGCCTACGCCAAGTGTATCTCAATCAGTCTGTAAATATTTACCGACTGTTCTGCAGCTGTTGAGATCACGGCTTTTGGTATTAAAACATAAATTGTTAGAGGGAGAGATAAAATGTCTATTGCATGATTAATTAATACTATTATTAATATTTTACCACAGCTTTTGAGTAATCAGTCTTCCCCTAACTGACGAAGGGAACAAATACTCGCAAAATAAGTATCGAAAGCCTGAGTGTACAAAATACCTGATGTGAGTATTAAGCTTATTGTCTCTTTTCACAGCTTTTTTACTATCAGCTGCATAATACTATGTGATATTGTGTATATTCTAAAATAACTGATATAAACGTATCATTAAAGGAATAGCTCCGCACTTCTAAAGGGAGACTGAGGCATCGGCAATGAAATATAAACTGCTGTATCAGCCAATAAAATACTATTCTGCTGGACATAGATCTTCAGTAATATACATCTGAGTCCAGCAATGGACGTCTGTTAGTCACATAGAACCAGAATTTAATGGAACTAATCCAATCATGATTAGAAGTAGTTCAAATCGAATTAAATCTCATTGCTTCAGGAATACCACTGTCTACGGCGTCCTATTTTTTTTTATCGGCCTGAATAAACAATTCAGTTAAATTTTTCTTCTTATTTGCAACTCTGTGTTTTTGTGTTCTTTGCTATTCAGCGCGCAGAACAAATAAGAGGAGAGCGGCGCTCGTTAACGTCGCGAGGGCCGCGTGGAAGTAAAATAAAGGGGCGGCCCTCCGCAAGCGCGTGTGGGGGGTGAACCTCTTATTTTTTTCCGAACATAAATTACACGAACAAAAATTCGGCAACGATCTGAAACTCTGACTTATTGTGCTCAATTATTTATCAGCCATCATCAACCTTTACATCAGGTATGATAAAGTACAGAACCTTGCAAAATAACACCCTATTTCCACCAAAGACAAATTCGAAGGGTGTTGAATTAAAAACAAAAAAAAATTTATTTAGTTTATATCTACTTAACCTTCGTTCCGGTTTGAAAGGTGCTGTATTTACGAGGGTTACTAGATATTATATCTCAAAGTGACCAGAACAACGTGGTGCTGTGTTTATCATCCCAATTAGCGTATCGTTGTTATGGGCAGGCGTATTATTTACCATCAACTAAACATCCCATTCTCCTGGTCGTATCTTTGAATAAAAAAAAATGATATAAATATATTGTTTGGGTAATACCACCTGCTTAGTATTTTAAATTAATAAAATTAAATCATATCAAGCTACACGTGGAGACTATTATACATTGTGCTCTCTCAGCCCAGATTGAACTATAAACAATAAACAGCTGCAGGCACTCCGTGATGATTGACTTCAGGACATCTATCAGCTCAGTCCAGCTGTGGATCAGGGCAGTTGGAAACCACTAAAACTGTTGGCGTAGTAAATGATCATTTAAAAGTAATAAAATCTGTAAAACATTACGTGAAACATTAATAAGTTTGAAATCGATCCTCCCTTACCTACGACCCCTGATTGATTTTATTTTTTAGAAATCAATAAAAAAAAACATATAGTACCTTTATGGGGATTCTTACTTTAAAAGACTGACAAAAATTATGTTTCTTCATATAATAGATAATCTATATGTATATATAGATTATGATATCGTATTACCCAAAGATTTGAAATTTGGTGGGAATACTCCTTTAGCAGCAGTGAACGTCTGTCGGCTGATAACGATGATGATGATTCCATTAACCGGATGTAGAGCAACCGATAACGGATTTTACAAAATTTCGTCCCCATAGCGAGAGAAACAAAATGCATGCAAAATAGGGTTGCGGGTTGCTACGACCAACGAAGTGAGCTGGATACAACAAGTATTACTATAGAATACTAAAGACGTTAACTAAATATAGTTCACCCCATCTGTATTTGAAACTATCCGTGAGGCTGTGGTTACCTTACCTTTTACACAGAGGTACACGGTTCGATGCCGAGATCCTTTGTGAATTTAGTTTCATCGTGACATTTACTCGAACCCTCCTTGTCATCTGACGATTTACATCTGCCGACGTAACAGCATCGTGGTGTTTCAACTGTCGACATATGAGAAGCGGAGTATTCTAGATGGAGACACACAACTCACGAGCAGTTAACACCTTGTTAATTCTATATACCCTTAGATGAAATAAAATTATATTATAGCAGGTATGTATTGTGCAGTGGTTCACCGCCATGAACCATTGTACCCTTACGAGAAGTCTATGATTGCTTTCCAGTGATGCAGAAGATTGAAATTGAATTGGACGGGTTCGATGCCTGCGCATGCTTCAGGAAGCACTTTTTGCTTGTGAACCCAATATTCAAATATATTCAAGGAATTACTTCGATTCTACTGATGGTGTAGGAGTATTATCTAGATGGTATCATACAGGGCGAACAGGACTATCAGCTGATGGCAAACGTCGCCCCTTTCCACGACGATAAGGTCATAGTTGATATATTTATATTGATTGTAAAACTTTGTTATTTCTATTCATCAATATCCTAAGCTGTACCGATATTATTATTTAAATGTATAACAGGAAGTATTGCCACAAAAGACTTCCGGTAAAGTATGTCGAGGTAGAGCTCATGTCCGAGTCAAATATTAATACATCGCCGCATTGCGGTCAATTTAAAGGTTCTAAGAGCGCGCATTTTAACTTTAATTCAACCAACAATTTACTTAGATAAGTTACATGTGTAAAGTAACCGAAAATGAATACTTAATAGTACAAAGTAATAGTAGATTTAATAAAGTAGAGCAATGAAGGTTGCAGGAAGCCGCAGGATAGTATGAAAGACAGAGGCAAAATCCTTGGTAGAAGCCTGTGCCATAGGTCAACTGTCTATATACATTTAAGAAAAGCCAATTTTAGTTTTACTACATTAAATTATGATTCAAATCGAATTTTAAAACATCCTTACAAAAAAAAAAAAACTATTTTCGCCAACTACCCACTTTTCTACTTTAAATAAAATTAACCGGATATTGGCTCAGTTATTTCCGTACGTACATACTGATAGATGTACACCTAATATAATATTAAGGTGATAAACTTAATAGGAGATATAACAAAGCAGAAAATCTTCTCCATCATAAAACTCGTGTACCTTCCAATTTCAGATCAGATCAGTTTATTAGGTTCAGAGTTGTGCCCTATCATCCATTTTATATATGAAAGTACTATTAGATATATGAAGCGAATAAAACATTCATAAATAATATATTATTACATCTATATAACATGCGCTAAGTAATAGTATAAGTAGTTTTTTTGTGTCGAGACAACGATGTTAAGAGATACCTCCCTTTTAAGGAGAAGTCAGGGTCTGCGTGATGTTTTACCCTGTATAACCTCCACGATGATCTTTTAAAAGTAGCTTCGGATACTCCTACAAAAGAACTATGTTCCCTCTACTCTTTAACTTAGCACGTCTCAAAAAAGGTTATTTAGGATAGGAGGATACTAAGGATCTTCCTTAGTATCATAATTTCATCGTTCATCCACAAAGCCCATGACTCAAAGACTCTTTCAGGTGCCTTCTACAGACAGTTATTCTTATTAACTGAAAACTACAGAGCTAATTTAGAATTTATCATATCAGTTTACATACAAATATCATCAGCTAATAGACGTCCACTGCTGGACATAAGCCTCCCCCAAAGATTCCCACGTCGATTAGGTGGGGATTTATATGCGAGGATTAGGGCTATTTCCCACCATGCGGGTTTGGTGGGAGACAGAGCCTCGTTTGTTAATTAGCAGGGTTCACCATGAGCAGGTGAGGTAGGCTTGGGTCCTGTGAGTTGTAGTGCGGGACCACTTACTCCCCTCTATCAGTTTACTCACTTAAAATATAAGTCAATGACCTCAGTACATCAGCCACAGAGACCTTCACAATGAAACACGATAACGTTTTCTGGTACAACATTATAACGTTAAGTATTCCAGGAAACACTTACGAATTGCGGTGTTTATATCCAACTTAATCTTGTTAAGTAACATCTAATGCACGGCGCAATGCTTAAGCAACAATAACTTACCGTTACTAAGTGCTCTGTCACTAACAGGATCTTCTAGAATTTATTAATGTAAATACGTTGTATGAAATTTTCAGAGCGAAAATACAAGATCTTGAACTTATTATATATACTATACTAGTTGTCCTCTGCCCGCTTGGCAGGCCAAAGCTGTTCTTAGCTGATCTCTACTCGGCGAAAGAAATATTCTTGCCAAATTCCAAGTCTCCAGTCCTTATTGTTCCAGAGATAACGTGATGACTCGCTGCCTGTGTGAAAATATCTTATGTATAGATTACTTCACTTTGCTGTCTTTGTACTGACGAATATTTTTAACGCTAATATGTCTAAATTAGTGTATAGAAATCATCATCATCATTCAGACTCCACATCGATCGATCTAGCACGGCCTGAATCCAGCTACTTCCCGCAACCTTCGCTAGATCATCGGACCACGTAATAGGGCGCCTGCCAACACTGCGTCGTCCGGTACGCGGTCGCCATGCGACGACCTTACTGCCCCATCGGCTGTTAGTACTTCCAGGGATGTGTAAGTAATTTATATTCTAAAATGTAGTATGTATGTTAAAATTAATATGTAAACGAATGCAGTTCACCTTCGGCGTCCATTTGTTTGGTTTATCCTGCACTCGAGCAGACCAAGCCGCACTTCAGCGCATAAATCACTCCGCCCGGCAGAGATTGAGCTGCGCCGAGGTTCTTACACAAGATTTATTTAACAATATATCGGTTTTAACCTCTGACTTAGCTTTAACTTTATATATATAAACATCGTTATTTCTATACATATAATAAAAATAAATTTCATTTATTCGCCAATCACCTGAAAACCAGTAAATGTATTAACACGTGAACATGGCCAATCCACGCGGGATCATTTGTAGATGGTTATAAGCTATTAATTTTTTAATTTCATTCATCCTTTTATAAACATTTTCATCTGGTATTATTTATGCGGTTGCTATAGAAAGTCATTTCCGGTTACGGTTGCTCTCAAGGTATATTTCAGAAAAATTTCAAGTCTAATCTTATATTACGGCCAGCAAAGCATCCAGGGAACAGCTAGTATATATATATATATATAAAGTTAACGCTATTGGTCAGCCCATATCTTACTATAGTTTACTGATGGTAGGACATGCAGGAGATCGTCTCGGTAGGTTTTTTTTTTAACGAAGCTACGATAATGGAACGTTTACCTGATGGTAATACTGCCTATAATATAGTGCTAGTTGGGATGATATACTCTGCACGACATTATGCTCGCCGCTTTGGAACATCAAATATTAAATCTCCATAACCCGGCAATTTCATTAACTGCAGCGCCCTTCAAACTGGAACATAGTAATGTTTGCACAATACACTTGGCTAGAGAAACAGCCGCTGCGATAGTACCTACGCGGTCTCCGAAACAAAGACCTGCCACCAGCAGACAATGACGGGTACCTTTACCGCAGCTCCAATTTCTGCCGGGAAATAGTACCGCGCAAACATTACTATGTTTCAGTTTGAAGGGCGCTGTACCTAGTTGAGTTACTGAAGAAACGAGACTTGACATCTCAAGGTGACGGACACTGTGGTGCATTGTATATGTTGACTAGCGACACGCTGTTACGGGAAGACGTATGAATTACCATCAAGTGAACGTCTCGCTAGTTTCATTGTCTTGTCGATACAAAAGATAAATTCAACATTTCCGACTTTATATCTAGATTCAGTTAGATAAGTTTAATTTACGCTGCAGTCTTCAAGTGCTAAGTTAACAAGTTCTCGTTATACAATACACAAAGTTCCTGTAACACGATAAGACAAACGGAATTATCTTACTTAAAGTTGTGTAATTAGATCTATGTACTTTCTCTTTTAATTATAGGTAGTAGTATATATTTCTAACTGATGCCTTGATAATACTACTACTCATAATCATCATCATCGTCAGTCGATAGACGTACAGTGCTGGACATAGGCCTCGCCCAAAGATATCCATATCGATCGGATTCCCGCTGCTCGCATCCAGTAGGTTCCAACAATGCTCACCAGATCGTCGGTCCACCTTGTGGGAGGTCTCCCAACACTACGTCTACCGGTACGCGGGCGCCACTCGAAGACCTTACTGCCCCATCGATTATCAGTCCTTCAAGTAATGTGCCCTTGCCACTACAAGTTAAGTCTAGCAATCTTTCGGTCTATGTCAGTGACCTTAGTTTTTCTGCGGATCTCCACATTTCGGATTGGATCGCGCAGAGAAACTCCGAGCATTTTCCTCTCCATTGTCCTTTGGGTAACTTTGAGCCTTTCTATAAGGCCGACAGTAAGGAGCCACGTCTGCATTCCGTATGTCAACACTGGCAACACGTACGAGTTGAAGACTTTTGTCTTCAGACACTGCGGTATCCGAGACAAAATGACGCTGGCAACATATATATTACTACTCAGTAATGTGAAAATATTATTTCACTTAAAAGGATGCTGTGGCTCATTAAACTTGCATTTAAACTTGAAGAAACTAATTGTAAAGTAGAACAGAGATGATGGCTTAGATACAAAATTCAGAGATATATACATATAAACAGAAATTCGTGCGACAAACTTAGGACACTTATATTTTCGCGTCCGGGGGTTAAAAAATCGTCCACTGTACATTCTACCCCGAGGGCAGCGGTTGTATTATGTTTGAAGCTCGCGTCGTGCCGCCGCAAAATCCATGCCGGAGGTGTATTTGCGGGGCAAACATTTTCCGTCCATTTAACATACGACGAGCGCTATTTCTGTAAGCGAGAAATAAAAACAAAACGCTGGGGCTGCTAGCAACCCTTAAAACATCAAAAACATAACTCAGCTAAATCTTAAACCTTTTTGTTTCTGTATGGTTTCATAGAGGAAATTTTCGAAAGATACCCTGCTTCAAGGGGAAGTCAGAGTTATGTGAGATTCTTACTCACTAAAATCCACTCGGTGGTCTGCATCTGCAGTGCGTTCGGAGAGGTCCCGGGATCTCGTTCGATCGTTCGCACGTCTCTGATGAGGAGCCAAACTCTACAAAGTTTCTGTAGAGTAACTATAGCAAATAAGAAAAACCAAATAGTGTAACTAGACTAAAAAAATTAAATAGTACAATAAACAAAGAAGGAAATGAAGAAATATAGAACCAACCAGGCTCTCGATTTCAATATTGCTTTGGGCTCGGCCACCTACGGTCCTCTCTCTGGGTCGGACCGAAGATCCAACGAGATCTAATATCTTATATATATCTCAAGGCGACGAGCACGATGTGGTAAGTCTCTATTGCCGGAGAATCACCTATTGCAACCGACAAACAGTACTGTGCAAACATTATTGTGTACGGTTTGAAGGGCGCTGTAGCCAGTGAAATTACAGCGGTTATGAGATCTAACATTTTATCCCAATACGACGAGCACAATGTGGTGCTGCGTTTTACATCGTAACTAGCACCACCTTGTTATGAGCGTGCGTATCACTTACCATCACGTGAACGACCATCTCGTTTCGTCGCTTCATATAATAAAAAAACAATGAGAGGATACGTGAACTTATATATTTAAGTGAAGCGTAAAAAGAAAATAATTTAAGTCCGTAATCAATGTTCTCACAAAATAGGCCAAGTTTTAAGGGCCTCCGACAGTTTGAAAAGTTTTTCAATCTTTTTTATTCGCTTTCACCGGGATGCTGTCAAATATTATTCAACGATATTCGGAATGAGAATGACGAAGCTCTTTATCAGTTTACATACTATATAAACTGATAAAGAGCTTGGAGTATCTCTGCGTGATCAAATCAGAAATGAGAAGATCCGCACAGGAACCAGACTCACGGATGTAGTCCCACGAGTCGCGCGGCTGAAGTGACAACGGGCGGGGCACATAGCTCGTAGAGCCGAAGGATGTTGGGGTCTTAAAGTGCTGGAATGGCGACCCCGCACCGGAAAGCGCAACGTTGGCAGACCCCTCTAGATGAATAGAAGACATAAAAATCACTGGATTCGAACAGCGCAAAACCGTGGTTTGTGGAACACATTACGAGAGATGGAAGTCCAACTGTGGACGTTCATCGGTTGAAATGACATAGACAATACAATATGGGGTAAGGGTTCCCGCATAACACTCCCAGGACCCAAGCCAACCTCACCTGCTCGTGATACACCCTGCTCAACAAACGAGCCTCTTAAAGGTGAGGTTTGCTTGGGTCCCATGAGCCCTTGGCCTCTCCCAAAGATCTCCATATGTTGGGTTCATATGGGAGGATAAGGGCCGTTTCCTATCACGCTGGCCTAATGCTGGTTAGTGGGAGCCAGAGTCTTTGTTGATTAGCAGGGAGCACCACGGGCAGATGAGGTTGGGTTTAGTCCCGGAAGTGTGATGCGGGAATCCTTAGATCCCAACGCTAATCAGTTTTTCCAAACTATCGTTGCCTTTGCGTCATTATTAAGTTTTAACAGAAACGGTAATATGAGAATGGTGGTAACTCGAGGGTGTGTTAACTATTTCATTTCTTATATAGGGAGTTTTATACGTTTTTATTGTTACTACATTATTCTGAAAATAAAGAAAAAATTAATATATGGTGGGAGACCTTTCAATCTGGAATCGTTTTTCAAGGACGCGTGTCATGAAATTCAATCAGATCATTCGCTCCAGTTGTATTATCGTTTGACGAAATTCATCCCTAGGCGACGCGTTGAATAAAGCATGCCGACTTCCTGTCTACGAGAAAAACTAACTGTATCCGGACAAACGTGCGTTTTAAATGATGTAATATTCTTCACTCTTCTCACTCCATGACAGACTCCGTGGTTAAAACGGTGATAGTATAATAGTGGACTAACTTTTACTAGTTCCGGAAAGCTGTGAGTGATATTACTTATCATTTTATATATTCATAAGCATAAAAGGGTTGTAAGGGGTTCCTCCCAACATCGCACGGAGCCCAAGTCAACCTCACCTGCACGCGGTGCATCCTGCTGAATAACAGACGAGGATCTAACTAACCACTAACCCACACTGGGCCAGCGTGGTGGATTACGGCCCAATTCCCCTCAATGAACTCCAACAAACGATGTGGATATCTTTGGGGGAGGCCTATGTCCAGCAGGGGACATCTATCTGCTGATTATAAAGCATAAAACGATAAGCTGTTTATATATATAATACTTAGCCAATCATAACTTAAACCTGGAAACTGAACTTAAATACTGGAGAGTCTCAGTAGGTACCAACGCAATGTCCTTTACCATCAGCAGTAATAAGCAAACATTACTGGTTCAAAACTTAAAGCGCTGTGCAGTATCTAAATATGGTGCTTAGCTTTACATTATTATGGACAAGTACCACTTACCATCTTGTAAAGGTTCTGTTCCGATTACTTCATTGTGTTGGATGCTGTTTGAGGATATATCAATGTACTTATGAGTGAAGAGGGGCTGTAAGGGGACCTGGACAACAACTAACGGGACCCAAGCCAACCTCACCCTCTCATGGTTCTCATCAACCCGCGACCCGCATTTGGCCAGCGTGGTGCGAAATGGCCCAAATCCCCCCATATGAACTCCTACAGACGACGGCCTCTGGTGCCCGGCGCTGTGGACAACGCAGGACCGATCGATTTGGTAATCTTTGGGGAGGCGCATGTCCAGCAGTGGACGTCCATCGGCTGATGATGATGACTGAAGAGGCATTATAAATTGGTGTTATTATTTTGTAGTCAGATGCTGCTCGGTCAGTTTTCTCTATACAAAAACCCACGATATCGGATACTACCGAAATTGTGTCAGCATTACAGGAAGGGTTTTTGGGTCACTTCCTTTTTTTTATAATATGAGACAGCATTGTAAAGGTGTTTTTGTAGAAATACGAAGAATACGAAAGTGCAGTATCAGGGATAATGTTATATGTGTCAAAAATATGAATAACGATAAAAAACTCAGTTGGAAACTAAGAATTGGTAACTCTTCGAAAATTTGAAGATATCCTGCTTCTACCGTAGCTTATTAGGTTGTCTGTACGTTTGTTTACTACCCTTAGTTTGTAAATGAAGGTGTTGTCAGAGATGATGAAAAGCGTTAAGAAGATTCAGAGAAGTTGAGAGTGTTCGTGTATTAATTGTAACCAATAGTACAATGATACTAAATATTATCCGATTATGATAAGAAATGGCTGACGTCATAAAAACCAGATTTTCGATAAGGATTCATAATCTTCCTTACCGAGGAACCGTTTTAATGAAAGATAAGGGTAATAAAAGGATAAAAAAAAAAACAAATACTTTTCAATGGTTCCATCAAAAGAAATCCCAATTTAAGTTTACTTTATATGTAAAGAAAATGGTGGAAGGTCTCTGTTGCCAAAGACGATCTAGGGAGGGTCAAGCACAAGACCCATTGCAACCGACAGACAGTATTGTCAGTGTACGGTTTGAAGGGCGCTCATTCTGACTAGTTTTTTTTTTATTTATTTAACAAAGTGATGATGTACACTGCACCACATTAAACTCCTCACCTTGAAAAATAAGAAGTTAAGTCTCGTTTTAAAAATAACTTCACTAGCTACAGCGCCTTTCAAACAGGAACACAGTATTGTTTGTCGGCTGGAATAGGCATTGCGGTGGTATCTACCCAGATGGTCTCCGTCTTCGCATATCTAAAGTTTGCATTAGAACATAGTTCGATGATTGATGATGAAAACCATCATTGTTTTGACATTTCTGTGACCTTCAAAAGATCCTATTCTACCATATATTTACCACCAGTAAAACTGTATAAAAGACAGCTTATTCCAGTGGTTCTGTAATCCAGGTTCATTCTATTGAAAGAAAAGATAATAACACTTACAAAACCAATTCAGCGAAATAAAAGGCCTTTAGAGCACCATGAATAGTTGGTTAGCAGTGCGCTGGTGCTTTTAGTGCGCCGCATTCAGGGAGGGGATGGAGAGTAACCGGCTCGTGAATGTGGCGGAGGCTTTATGATAATGGCGTGAACAGTCTCATTACTTACCCCAGAATATCTCCTGTATTTATTATTCCTTGTTAGCCGGATAACGCCGACTGCTGGGCATAAGCAATCCCTTAATCATCCTCGCCACGCTGGCCCAGTGCGAGTTGGTGGAAGCCAGAGCCTCGTTTGTTGATTATCAGGGTGCACTACGAGCAGTTAGGTTTAGTAAGGATCCCATGAGCTGTTGTGCGAGACCCCTTACACCCACGTTAGCAAGGCGCTGGAATCTAGGCAGCGCAGGACCGTTCGATGTGGGGATCTTTGGGGGACGCCTATGACCAGCAGTGGACGTCTATCGGCTGATGATGATAACAACGCCCTTCAAATTATGTCATTATCATCATCAGCTGATAGACGTCTACTGCTAGACATAGGCCTCCCCTAAACATCACATACAGTCAGCATAGGGGCTCGTATATGGGAAGATTTGCGCTATTTTCTACCACGCTGGCTCAATGCAAGTTGGCGGGAGCCAGAGCCTCGTCTGTTGATTAACAGTGTGCACCACAAGCAGGTGAAGTTGGCTTGGGTCCTCTGAGTTGTGCGGGACCCTGTACACCCCTCTAACTACTAACTTATTTGGCAGCAATAAATTTAGCTGCGGTGGTAACTAAACGGCCTCCGGCAGAGACCCAACATCAATGACCACTTTTTTTTGAGTCACCTCTTCTTCGCTAACAACACATCATCGTCTGGTGATATACACTGCTGGAAATATCTCCCGCAGTGTATCTTTCAAAGACCTTCATTCCGATGGATCGTACACTGCAACCAGCGCATTATTGATTTGTTATCTTCCTCTCTAACTTCACATCGTTATCTGCTGATGTCCACAGCTGGACTTTGGCTTCTATTAAAGTCCTTCGCGCCCATCGGTCCCATGCTGCATCCAGCGGATATGCTCACTACATATACAGCTATGTAACAGATACTGTAAAGTTTGTAGCAAACGGCTTTACATATTCACACGGCAGGCTCTGGTTGAAATTTCATCTCGCAACCCTTGCGGAATGATGTTTGCATTAAAGATTTTTACGTGTCACATGGGTGATGAGTGATGTATTCGTCCGGACGTAAAATTTACGTTCACTGTTTTTCACGTGTCAAGATGGAAACATTTTTTTCTTTAACTCCGTTTATACGAAAAAATGTTTGCCTAATATTAAGTAATACGCCCGATTGAAAGAAAGAAGCGACTGTTAAGATATTTATATAACTAAGTTAACTATAAAAATATGTAAAAAAGTACATAAAAATATATTTATTTATCTATTTATACATTTATATAAATAAATGAATATGTGAATGTATAAATGAGTACACATATATATGTATATAAATAAATATTACAGCGGTCGTCGGCTTATAGCAAGATATTCAGTCTCATTAGCCCCATCTAGTTTATCTGCCTTAATGATGCATTGGTTTAGCGCCTTCTCATAAGGAAGTCCACGATTCGATTCCAGGATATATTGTGGAGTATCTTTGGTGGTAGGTAATCGAATCTATCTAACTATTACCATCAGTTTGCAAACATACCGCTACAACAACATCGCTGTACCCATTGTAAATATACGACGAAAAGATTATTTTAGACACGCGCTTTACCGTGAAGTAACAGTTGCAGTGGAACATATCTAGAGTACCGACAACTTAGTCATCTTCTAATTAACCAGTGCTTACTTCTTCCGCTAAACATAAATTTGAAAACTTAAGTTTTCCGGTTTGAAAGGCACTGTAGTTATGAACTAATATAACGAGATTTAAAATCTCTAATAGCAATACGAACAAAGGCCTAAGTAAACGTATTTATTAGCTCCTCATGTTAACAGACGCATCACTCACTATCAAGTGAAACTGACGTCATTTAATTTAAAAAAAACAGTACTATTTCCCTCATACAGGAAAAATAGTATGATTAGCGACCCATTAATTCAAAGCGGTGCTTTCGCTGATTAAGGTCGTTAAGTTTCACACGATTGTTACCAGAACTCGTTACCTGTAATTGGTTTGGGACGAAATTCGTACTTTGTACTAAGTTCTCTTCTCACGTGTGTAGTCATTAGTTTGTGTGTTTGAATTTTTTAATTTTTTTTGGGTCTACATTGTTTTTATATACAACTAACTGATCCCCGCTAGCCTCAACTACGTTTGGGGATGAAATTTTGTAAAACCCGTTCCTAGCTGATCTCTAAATGGCAGAAGCAATATCTTTACCAAATTTTGATGCTTATGTCTTATAGTTACGGAGAGCTCGTGATGAGTCAATGATATCTACTATATATATGTAGTAAGAGGAATAGTTGAGAGATGTCTTCGTGGATGGGATGACAAGTGTTGGTAGTACCGGCGAGTAAAGCCCGCGCGCGAATATAGATATATATTTATCTCTTATCATCTTATATATTTATATATATACAAATATATAAGTCTATTATCTTAATTTCACATCATTGCTGCAAAGGGTCAAGCAGACAGTAAGGTACTTAAAGAATAAGCCGAAAAACTTTAAATAATTAAGATAAACAGCCGATTAAATGTTCTCACAACTTCGATTCGAAATCCTCTCACAAAAAGAGTTTGTTATTTATTCACACTAAGTTCAAGTTGATGGATTTAGTAAGTCTTCAAATATGCTCTTCAAACTTGTCTGTTTCCTTACAATGTCTTCATTCCCTTAAAGTTCAAAGTCGAACGAATCGAACCTGGGTCTCTTCAAAACCAGTAACTCATACGATAACTTTAGACTAATAGTAATACATACGTGATAAGGGTTCCTTGAGGTGTAAGGGGTCAAGAGCCCAAGCCAACCTCACCAGCTCTGGTGCAGCCTGCTAATCAAACAAGGCTCTGGCTCCCGCCAACTCGCATTTGGCCAGCGTGGTGAGAAATGACCCAAATCCCCCCATGTCAATCTCTCTATACGACAGTCCCTAGTGCCCTGCGGTCCGGAAGCCATGCTGACTGTATATGGAGATGTTTAGGGGAGTCCCATGTCCAGCAGTGGGCGTCTATCGGCTGATGATGAAAGGTACCTCGTTGTGAGAAGCTCTTTTTTAAATATTTACCATATTAAGTACTAGAAAATTTTAAATTAATTACTTTAATGCACACCGTTAAGTTTTATTCGGATATAAAGTTATAGGTTAAGCCGAACACTGGACGTAGATCCGCTGATCTCGCGCACCTAGTTAGGAATATAACGATCACTAACGATGTGGAATATTGCATCAAAACGTAATATCGCTCTCTGCTGCCTAATAGAGTGCACGTATCCGAGCTAGGCTTTAGTATTTCAATAAGGCTAGATTAAATAATCAGGTCAATAGTGTATTAACTAAACTGAACGTCAGTTAACGTACATTATAACTACAAGGGAATTAGTCCAGATACTAGTCTCAGTTATTAGTCAGATCTAGTAGTGGATACAGGAGGTGTTTGGTTTTTTTTTTATATTACAAAGAGATGAGACGACCGGTACGTTCACCTGATGGTAAGTGATATGCCCGCCCATAACAATGTTGCGCTAGTTAGTATGTTATACACTGCACCATATTGTGCTCGTAACATTGAGACATAAGATGTTAAGTATCGTTACCCCAGTAATTTTACTAGTTACAGCGTCCATCAAACCAGAATTAAGTAATGTTTGCACAGTACTATTTGTCGGCTGCGATAGGCGTTGCGGTGGTACCTACTTGGACGGTCTCCGGTAACCTATTACCAGTACCAGTATCAGTGATTGGAATGTTCTAGATTTTACGATGGATAAACCACTAAATTATTCTCCTTTATCAGTAATTGAGGAAAAAGAAGTAAGCTAGATATATTTATAGAAAGGGAAATCATTTAAATGTAATTTCACTGAAAATGAAAATTAAAAATAAAATTAAATCACTCTTAGTAGGTCTCTATTGCTGAAGACCATCTAGGGTTTACCATCAGGTAAACATCTCGCTCATCTCGTCGTTGAATAAAAAAAGAATATAGAAACTACAGTGGTATTAACAGTCACAGGGAACGGAGACTTACCACCAGTCAAGTTATCATGTTATAAATAAGTTACTTAAAGTTATATAATTAAATATATTATTCTAGGCTTACATTACAACGAATCGATTAACCGTACTTATTCTGCTCGCGTTTAATTATATATGGAGACCAAACTTGAACTGAGCTGAACGTATCTAATATGACAAGTGACATGGGAACATCGTTTTTAGCATCGAAACCGGAACCGGAAACAGAACGCTTTTGTTATATAAATAATAATCAATCTAAAAATGTATTACAGAAACAAAGTCTTATAAAGGTATGACTTAAGATTTATCTTAAATCCGTCTCAATATATAGATCTATAGATCTCCATTGTCAGAGATAGTCTGACCATAAACAGCGTTACCGCGTTCACCTATACCGCCCATAACAATGAGGCGCTAGTTATGATGATAAAGTACTCGTCGCCTTAGACATAAGATGTTGAGTCTCATTACCCCAGTAATTACACTACCTACAGCGCCCTTCAAACCGGAATACAATAATGTTAGCACAGTACAGTTGGGTGGCAGAAACAGACTCTGCGAAAGTAACCGCCCAGATGGTCTCCGACAACAGAGAATTACTACTAATGAGAGCCGAAGTCTTCTGGACGAGTTTGCTTAACCTCCCATCAACCAGCATTGAGCCAGCGTGGTGGGAAATGGCCCAAATCCCCCCATATAAACCCTTATATACGACGGCCCCTGGTGCCTTGCGATGCCGGAGGCCAGCTGATTGTAAGGTCGCGATAAGCCGCTGGACATGGGCACCTCACGACTGGTCGATGGATATTTTAGTGAAAGGCCTATGGTCATAAGGTCTATCGGCTGATGATGATGATTGCTTAACATTAAGACATGATAGAATTAGCGGTACATATACATCATCGTCTCCCTCCTAATTTAAGTTTGAAGATCACATTGAGTTCTCTATTCCGGTCATCAATCCAAAATTCGAGGTATAGATCAAATGTATCAGATGTTTGCCTCCATGATCTTCATCAGGTCGCATGTCAAGGCTGTACTTGCCACTACGATCTTCCCTCAAGGATCTCCCACTGGATATACCAACTATATCTAGAAACTTTGTTTGTAGACGTACCTACGGATCTCTTCATAACTTTAAAGCTTTCTTATTGTATATCGGAAAGGGGGAGTGGAGGAGAGGACAGCGATCTACAACAATACTCCTCCCCGTTTAAGGTCCTGAATGGCTATGACCAGAGGCGTCTGAAGACTGGAATGGTTACCTAATGCCTCTGGTAATAATCATCTTTGATGGCATATTTACTTCTCCACTTGAACAACCAAACGGCGAGGAGCAACGTTTTGAATCGCTGTCCTCTCCTCCACTTAAGATCTAAGTAAAAAAAATCTTACTTAGATCAGCCACCGCTTCAATAACTTCAGATATTTTGAAGCATTAGCAAGTTTCGTAATATATTAACCCTGAGGTAACTCATTTTCTCAAAAGGTTTCATGCCAATAGCACCTTCTAAACTTTGGCGAGCTTTAAGTTTCAGTGAAATTATTTCTAAGGGATGAAGAATTTTTCAATTAAATTTTCTGTTTCATTATTTAGTTTCGGGGGATAAAGGTAGACGTGTAAGAGGAAAGTATGAAATGATGAAACAACTTAAAGCAGGATGAACATGTAAACGTTTCAGTTAATTCATTTTTTTTAATAATTCTTACTAATCTTAATATTTTTAATTAAATGCAATTTTTTTTTGTATAATTATTAATGACCTTATATCTTTCATAGGTTTCTGTTGTTGAAGACTATTTAGGTAGGTACCACCGCAGCATCTACTTCTCCTACCAAACAGTAGTGTGCAAATATTACTGTGTTCCGACTTGAAGGGCGTTACAGATAATGAAATTACTGGAGTAATTAATCACTCATCTTATATCTCAATGGCGACGAGCACAATGGTATGGTGCACATGATATCCTAACTAGCGCTGATGAGGATATCGAGCAATAAAACAAGCACCTTCCCCAACGACGAACTACATCCTCTGATGATGATCATCGATGAGGTTTTACTACCTTAAAATCTCCATATTAATGAGCTCACTGCAGATAGTACATTTCCGCAGATTCCCCTTTTGATACAAAAACTGGAATGTTTCATTCAAATGTTTTTCTAACATCATCATCAGCCGACAGAAGTCCACTTCTGGACATAGGCCAGCCCTCAAAGATCTCCACATAGCCTCGCCATTCGAATTCAGCTGCTTCTCGCAACCTTCACCAGATCGTCAGAGCACCTAGAGAAGGGCCTGCGAACGCTGAACATAGTAAAACTTTAATAATAAGTTTAGACAAATTGTTAACTTAGTGATATCAACATTATTAAGTTATTCAGAGGTTAAATTAACCTTTAAGGTTTAAACATTAATTTAACCTATGAATTGTATTGTAGAATAAATTTTTTTTCGTAAGATTGAAACTTCAGTTGTTTCAGAGCTCGTGCCCGGATAAAGATTTCTTTAGTGGAAACGGTTGTTAAATGATCCGTACTCCAGCTTTTAAACGCCCCTCCCAGCGCTAAGTGCGATGCCCTTAATCTTCTAACATTTTATGCTTTTTTCCAAAGGAAAGAATTAAAAGGAAGTAGTCATTTGTGTAGTTTAGTTAAACAACTGCTGACTCCTTTTAGTTTACCATAAACTGGAAGGAGATTTTTGTTTGAAAATTCTTTGTATAACATTATTAACGCTGCAGAGTGATACCAATGAAGAAGAACATTATTATCTATATTAAGTGATTATTAAGTACATTAAGTGGAAGTATTAATACAAAGTTATTTACATTTCTGGTGATCCGACGATCTGGTGAAAGTCGCGGGAAGCATCTCGATGTGAGCAGCGAAGGACCGATCGATGTGGCGATCTTTTGGGAAGGCCTATATCCAGCAGTCGACGTGTATCGGCTGATGATGATAATGATAATAAACTAGGTCTATCTGAAGTCTACAATATAGCTATATCTAGATTTAATAGTTTTTTTTTAGCAATAAGACAACCGAAACTTGGTCGATGGTCACAACTTGACGCTACTTTCGATTATATACACAGCACCACATTGTGCTTGTCTTGATGCCAAATAAAATTTATTGTCCCAGTAACCTCACTAGCTACTACTCCCTTCAAACCGGACACACTAATATTAGGTCCTTAGATATGAAATTAACGTTTTGTCGTAGTGACCAATTTGATCTGGAATATCTCCTTTTTGGTTAAAAATTCCAAATTTAAATTAATAATTCATTTAGATGCTACATTTGAGTTTTGGAAACAGTCATTCATTTGTTTTTTCCCCATTATTTTTGTTCTTTAGAGTCGCTTGTTACCGCACAATGAAAAACATGAAATATCGGTATATTTACGAGTAAGAGTTCTACCGCGGCACCAGTACCAGTGCTGCAGAAACAGCTCAAAGGATTAATGATGTCTATGGCGCTGGTGTCGCAAAAGAAAAGCCTACGTTTTTGGTTTCACCGTTTTCGTTCTGGAAATGTCGACCTTCAGAACCAACCCCGTAGACGGCCGAAGACCACAGTGGAAAATGAAGAATTAAAAGCTATTGTGGAAGCGGATTCATCACAAAGCACTTCAGAGATAGCTGCAGGCTTCGGGGTAAATGACGAAAGTGTATTAATCCACTTGAAGCAAAACGGGGAAATAAACAAATTTGAACGATGTGTACCTCATGCATTGAGTGAATCGGATTTGCAAACACGCATCAACTGCTGCTGTGTTACATTGCTCAACCGACACAATGATGAAGGGATTTTAAATCGAATCATTACTTGTGATGAAAAGTGGATACTGTACGATAATCGAAAGCGCTCGTCGCAACGGCTGAACCCTGGAGACCCAGCCTAATCCTACCCTAAATGAAAATTGACTAAGAAAAAGTTACCTGTGAGTGTTTGGTGGACTAGCGTCGGTGTCGTTCACTACAGCTTCCTAAAATCTGGCCAAACGATTACGGCAGATATCTATTGTCAGCAACTGCAAACCATGAAGGGAGAACTAGCTGCTAAACAACCGAGATTGGTCAATCGCTCTAGGCCACTACTGCTTCACCACAACGCAACACCACCACCACACACTGCACAATAAACAACCACTAAGTTAGATGAGCTACAATTGGAATGTCTGCGACATCCACCGTACTCCCCGGACCTTGCTCCAACAGATTACCAATTTTTCCGGAATTTGGACAACTTCTTACAAGGAAAAATTCAACTCCATGCGGCAGTCCAAACCGCCTTCAAAGAGTTTATTGATTCTCGCCCCCATGGTTTTATTAGTAAAGGGATCAATGAACTACCTATGAGATGGCAGAAGTGCATAGATAACAACGGTGCATACTTTGATTTATTAAATATATTTTACAAAAAAAAAAATTCACTTTATATTCCTCCCGTACAAAACGCCAATTTGATATGCTGCAATCTGCAATAGGCGCTGTGGTTATCTGCCGAGATGTTCTCCAGCCACAGAGACTTACCACCAGTAACTGCTGATTTTATAGTACAAAGGTACATTAATGGTATGTCAATGCTTCTATTGTGAGGGGTCCGGCACTACAACTCACGAGACCCAAGCCAACCTCGCCTACTCGTGGTGCACCCTGCTAATCAACAAACGAGGCTTCCCACTAACCCGCATTGAACCAACGTGGTGGGAATTGGTCCAATCTCTCCATATGAACTCCAAAAACGAGCTTCTGGTGCCCGGCGATGCGGGCGCGCATGACGGATCGATGTGAGGATCTTTGGGGAGGCCTATGTCCAGCAGTGGACGTCTATCGGCTGGTGACGATGATGATAATGATGAAAGCTTCTGCTGTTAATATTAACTTATATATAAGTAAACTTAATGATGATCCTAGACTACATCATGCTTGTTGTTTGGGGATGTACCTAATCCGGTCATAAGTTCTGTTACAAATGAAAATGCATTGTTTTTTTTATTGAAGTAATGTAATATTATTAAAATGTATAACTACATATTTATTAATCTCAGCAAAAAATAAAAAACAATAATCTATTGGAAATGGCCACATCCGGCTTTTATACAGGCCTTTAATCTGTTTGGCCATGTATCACGAATCTATGGATTTACGCGCTGTCTCCAAGGGAAATTACCACCCCCGCCACTGCTCGCTGCTTGCTACAATGACTTTTTAAAAGACTCAATGTCGCCGTGTCGTTTAGAACAGCAGCAGGCCATTCTGACCATAATTTGAACTTTAAAGCTTTTGAAGTGTCCGGAATATAAGCGACCGGACCGGCTCCATATCCACTTCGTGCAAGGCGATCACTGCAATCCTATTTACTTTAACACCCCCACCCCAGTCCATATTGTGATTTGATAACGAACACAAAAAATATGTGAAATGGCGCAAAATCGAAACAAGTTTTTAAAATAATACAGGTGTTCTAAATACAAAATAATTAAAAAAGAAAAGTTTTTATGTAACAGTATTTATGGGCAGAGTAGTTAATATGTTAATTCTCTGCACTTAATTAATTTACTAGTAACAGCGACATTTAAAACGAAATAGAGTTACACAGTGCTTTGTGGTGGTAGAAACAGGGTGTGCTTGGTGGTGATACCAAGCAACGAAGACCGGCAAATGATACTAGGTTTTGGAGAAATACGTGCATCGGCGGTATTAAATAACAGATATCAAATAAAACGGATACAATTTAAAATATTGACGACTAGTACGAGGTTATTAACAATTAAGTTCATAGCTAATTCAATGAGAGCTCTTCCGGTAGAGTAGACAGTGGAGCTGGATAGCGGCCAAGTCTGCGACGTGGAGCAGCGTGGTGCTTATGTACGCCACGAAGTACGGATACATCGACAGCCTCGTTCATCGATCTTGCTCACTCTGCGACGGATACGATGGCACCATGTTAAGTAAAATAAACATACCTAAAATTACTCTGGAGGTGTAAGGGGTAATGCTCAACATCTTACGGAGCCCAAGTCAACCTCACCTGAACGCGGTGTGCCCTGCTAAATAACAGACGAAGATCTGACCACCCATCAACCCGCATTGGGCCAGAACTCTGTGGAGATATTTGAGGTAGACCTATGTCCAGCTGTGGTCGTCTATTTTTTTTTTTTTGGTAGTATTACTTAGTAATCAGACAATGCAACTATTCCTCAGTATAACTCTATCTGTATTTTACACTATAGCTTTCTAAAATACTGGTTGAAAAAAAAATAGTACAACTTTTTAAAAAATAATGAAAAATAATGTATTTAATATTAGCCCACCATAATATCGAAATATATATATATATATATATATATATATATATATATGTTATCAGGTAGTGAGGAGGAACAGCACGAAGAGAGAAAGAATAAAAAGTTCCATCGAAGTTCATATTATTTAAATGCCTTTAAGGAGGTGTGAGGTTCCCTCACAATAACTCACGGGAACCAAGCCAACCTCATCTGCTCGCGGTGCACCCTGCTAATCAACAAACGAGGCTCTGGCTCCCACCTACTCGCACTGGGCCAGCGTAGCGAGGATCATTGAGGGAGGCTTATGCCCAGCAGTTGGCGTTATCCGGCTAACTATACCACCCACATCCCCCACAAATGAAACCCTACAAAACGACGGCCTCTGGTGGCCGGTGGTACCGGAGGCCGTGCTGACTGCTGAAGGGAGCCGCCGGATGCGGACAGCGCAGGACTGATTGATGTGGAGATCTTTGATGGAAGCCTATGTTCAACAGTGGACGTCTGTCGGCTGATGATGATGATGATGATAATTACTTCTACACATAAATAATAGTAATATTACTGTAATTAGATCTTTTAAGCTAAAGACCATCACTAAAACTACGGCACTTATTTCTACCGTCATTCTCTATTAGAGAAACATTACTATGCTCACGGTTTATAAATCGCTGTAGCCGGGGTAATTACCGAGGTAACGAGACTTCATTATATCCAGTATATCCTGAAAGGCGCCTTAGCTAGGGTTATTAGCGAGCTTTTACGTAACATCCGGTCTCAGGGCGACAAGCGCAATTCAATATTGTGCAAACATCTTGGCTTGCGCTATGCCATTTTGTCTTATGTGTTTTTTTTTCTTTACACAACAAAATTATTTAAAAAGGAGTACACTGTTACTGGAAAAGTCATTTTTTTCTTTCTGATTACTTTTCCGGTTATAAAAAGAGTTCGTATACATGATAAAACAAAAAAATTATTGCTGGTAGATCTCTGCTGCCGGAGACCGTCTAAGTAGGACCGCAGCGCCTATTCCAGTCGACAAACATTCCTGTTTATACATTACTTCGATCCGGTTTAAAAGTCGCTGTAGCTAGTTAAATTAGTGCATTAACGAGACCTAACATTTTATGTTGTAGGCGATGAGCACAATCTGGTGACATATCTTCTTAACTAGCGGCACCTTGTTATGAGTAGGCGTATTACTTACCATCAAGCGAATGTCACTTTCGTCTAGTTACTTCGAAGAATAAAAAAAAAACAATCACATCCACCACCACTTTCCATACAACAGATTATTAATTTTTTTCTATAAAACTAATTACCTTAAAGAAACCAGATATGGTTATACTAGCTGTTCTCCGCCCGCTTCGCTGGCCATAACATCCCTGCAATTTCCTTTGGGGATGGAATTTTGTAAAATCTATTCTTCGCTGACTTCTGAATGCCATAAGCAATATCTCTACCAAATTCTGATTGTTTTGGTCTAACAGTTTCCGAGATCTCGTGATGATTGCATCGACCTCTGGATATCCCCTATATATATATATAGATTTTATAGATGCCCACTGCTGGACAAAGGTCTTTTGTTATATATGTAATTTGTAATATTAATAGAGTTCCACAGCAGTTCCATAACAAAGGCTATTGTTGTAAAGCGTTCACGGTGTTAATGTTAATTAAAAAATAATAGTTACAAAGCTTTTTTTTTAATTAGCTTGCAAACAGAATTCGAATTGCAACTTCATCGTTGTAAACGTTAAAAATAACTGTTATTTTTCGTAGTTAATTATATTGAAGTTTATATGTATATAGCGTACAGTGGTTACTTGTTCGTACAGCCAATGAATTCATTTAAAGGATAAGGGTCACAACAACTCACGGGATCCAAGCCAAGCTCACCTGCTCGTGGTGCAACCTGGTAATCAACAAACGAGGCTATGGCTATCACCAACCCGCATTGGGCCAGTTTTGTGGGAAATTACCAAAATCCCTATATGAATCCCTACCTACTCTAGAGTCTTTAAAGGAGTCTTAGGTCCACCAGTGGATATCTACCAGCTGATGATGATGATGGTATTATTATAATAACAAAGATGTTTCCTATATATACATATATATGTTTTAAACTGCTATTTAAAATGATTGTATGACTAAATATGATAATTTTTTCTAGAAAAAGATAATACTATAAAGTTCATAAGTAAACATATCTAGACAGTTCATAACTAGAAAGTACGAGAGCACTGTTATTTTTAATATATACTTAAGTTATTACTTTAAAAGTTAAATTAGCATTATTTATCTTTTTTTGGTCTTTACAGTAAAAGCTTCCAGCGAGGTATACAGAAGGCGGACTTAATGCCTGTTGGCATTCTCTATTTGGTGAGATGTTATGGTAGATGGTAACTTAGCGACTTAGTGTATAGTAATAATAGTAAATATATATACATAAATGCGTATATATATTTAAGTATAGATAAGCTGTATATATATAAAAAAGTTTAAGTAGGATGTAGTTTTTCTATCAACGTAAACGAAAACTATTAGGAGAGTTAAAATGTTTCCCGTATGGAAAAACGGTTTAAATTTTCAGTTAAATATCGTTTTAGTATTTACTGTAAACATATAAAGGTATATATATATATGTAATATGTTATTATATACAAGCAGTATACATTTAATTGGAAGCAGTATATATTACACTGAGCTTATTACAAATGAGCTAGGATGTACAATCAGTCATCTTACCTAATCTTGTATGTTACCAGACTGGAGCTTGGAGCGGAGACCCTGGTGCAGACCCGGTGCAGATGTAACGTATTATGAACATAAAGCACATGTCCGAGAATCTAGGCAAGCTTTCTCTGCTTAGAAGATCTAACTTCATCCGGCAGGCGAGTTAGAAATTTATGTCTAAACATTTGACAATAATAAAAGTGTGGTATGTATCATCATCAGCTGTTAAAGGCCCACTGCTGGACATAGGCCTCTTAAAAATCTACATATCGATCGGTCCGCGTTGCTCGCACCCTCGTAAGGTATGTATTCTTCATGTGTTGATAGAGTGGTCGTGGTCATCACTTCAGGTGTTGATCACAAGCTTAATAACACGTGGCCATTCGTCTCCGATGACAGCAAGGTACGAGTATGTATACCGCAGCTGATATCTATGATTATCTATACCTAAAAAAAACTTAACAATTTCAATTTAACATAAGTACCTTTAAAGTGACTTGAGATATTTTTATTTAGATAAATTTTGGAAGTTAAGTTATGCAGCGTTTATTTGCTCACTTGAAGCGCACGCGTCTGCTTGTGAGGAGCCGACTACACGGCGCCGTGTAAATAAGACTTGATAAGTTATAATCCTACTTGTAATTGGAAGATACTACTAATAATGTTTATAAAGCTGAAAAGTGTGTTAAAAATGTATATAAGGATGAAAAGACTTTCTTCATCATCATTGATGTTATGAAAGTAGACTTAGGTAATTGCTGAAGTGCGTTTCAAATTCTTTAACTATTGAAATTTTAGAGCTTATGGCGGTAGTTTGAATTTGAAACTATAGGTTTTAAATATACTACCACCATTCAATTGTTTCTTTTATTAATACTCAACGAAGCGACGAGACGAGCGGAACTTACCTCGAATGGTAAGTGATACGCCTGCCCATAACAATTTGGCGCTAGTTAGGATGATATCATCAGCCACGTTTCACTCACCACCCACATAGAATATAAAGTATCGTTACCTTAGTAATTCCACTAGCTACAACTCCTAACGATTACCCAACCAGCATATACCGCTATGGATGATAATCATTCCCAGTATTACAGATAAGGAGTTTAGCTTCTACCCTCTATTATGTCTAAAAGAACGAGGCCAGTGTTATTCTGTAAAGATTTATTTTCCACTTACACCCTTGTGTACTTCCTGCTTTCCCCTTTAATATTATAAAAAATGTATATTCGTATTCGCCCTTTTGTTCGATGTAAACTTATTGTTCCATCGCTTTGTTCCGGGCTTTAGCTCTCATTGTCACAATGTTCCGTGCGGATTTGCTGATAATCTGCGACAATCCGCTGGAGTAGGTACACACTTTTTCATACATTTCCATGTCATGATTACATCCTTCGTATCCTTGTCATCATTAATATGGAGTTAAAGTTTTAATTAGCTTGGCAACGGCGGAAATAGCCGTTGTTTATTTATTTCGTATCATATCAAATATAATGAGATTTATTCAGCGGTCGCTTACATAGCCCAAGGAGCTATGAAACCGAAGTGGTGATGAGCAAACCCTGACACTAAACTGTGTAGAACTAGCGGCAGGTGGGATAGAACCTTAAACGAGACCATGTATTGACAAGGGTGGAGTAGGAAGACCTGTTGTCACAAGAATTGATGAACTAGTGAAGATCGCAAGGAACTATTGGATAAAGTTGGTACGTATCTGGTCCCGAAACAATTCTTACGAGAACCTTCATACAGCAGTAGACAGCTAAGAAATAGACCTTGAATTATTGTTTATATATGGTTATACTTTACAACTTTAATCGTTTGAAGTAGGGCGTTTCTTAACTTAGTGTAGCAATAAACCATAAACTGAGAGTGTATTTTGGGTAATTAAATTTTAACTTTAAATATCTTTATCTTTTACATAACATTAAAATGTTACTTAATTACAATAAATAAGTTGAGATTACCTAACTGTAATAATATTACACTGATTTCATAATAAAGCTGTGAAAATCACTTGGATATTTTAGACTGGTGGTAGGTTTTTACTACCGGATACCGTCTGGATATCATCGTAACTCCTATTGCAGCCGCCAAACAGTAGCTTGCTTTACTGCGTGCCGGTAGGAAAGGTGATGTAACTAGTGAAATTACTGGGGTGAAGTAACTTAACATCTTGTCTCAAGGCGACGAGCGCAATGTAGTGTTGTGAATCTTAATAAGCGCCACATTGTTATCAGCAGGCGTATCACTTACCATTTGTTGAACACTTCGTTTGTCTCATCATCATCAGCCTATAGACGTCCACTACAGGATATAGGCCTTCCCCAAAGATCCTTACATTGGACGGGTCTGCGCTGCCTGCCTCGCCGAGTACTAGGAGCCGTAGTTTATAGGGATTCATATGTGGAGACTTGGATTATTTCCCACAATGCTGACCCAATAAGGGTTGGTGGGAGAAAAAGCCTCGTTTGTTGATTAGCAGGGAGCACCACGATCAGGTGAGGTTGACTTGAGTCCCGTGAATTATTGTGCGGAATCCAACACCCCTTTGTCTCATCTTGTTATTGAATAAAATAAAAGAAACAGTAAGGGTAGTTGTTAAAGAATTCGACGACGGATCTATGGAGCGACGAAACTGGTACAGTTGAGTGTTTTAGTTCACCACTCATTTATTATTATTATTATTGCAAGTGAATCATAGAACGGGTAAGTAATCTAAGAGCACGATTTTCTTCAGCAGCATTACAGCATAGCCGAGTTAATCTCGCCCCCTCGTAAACAACACCGATGTAATCTCCCGTTAACTGATGCAACGCTCCCCTAAGTGCACTTCGGGGATCCGCCGAATAATTCCCGGCAACGACTAGTTAATTTAACAGCCCGGCTTTACTGCAACGCGATAGTTTTATTTAAATCGAAGTTTAGCGCGATTTTGCTGATGATAATCGATTCAGCACAAGCCTCCATTCCTGTCACTGAACTGAATATTTCAAATCCACAATATCTCACATGCGGTCAGCATGGCTTCCGGTACCGCTGGGCACTAGGGGCTGTCGTAAGTAAGAGTTCATATGGGGCACCACGCTGGCCTAATAGGGGTTGACGGGAGCCAGAGCCTCGCTAGTTGATTAGCAGGGTGCACCACGAGCAGGTGAGGTAGGCTTGGGTCTCGTGAGTTGTTCTACGGGACCCCTTACACCCCTTATCTCTAGATACACAGTTAAAATGGTTACTGCTGGATGTCGTTGGTGGTATGTACAACCATATACCGTCTAAGTAGGTATCACCTCTGCTCCTGCGTCTACCAAACATTACTATATTCCCGCTTGAGGGCATTATAGCTAGTTAAATTACTAGGGTAACGAAATCAACATCTTTAGTCCAAAACTCTTTTCACCGCCGATGTGCTAGCTGTACTGGACCCCTGGGTCTGGTGAGTGACGATAGCAAGCGATCAGACGGAATGACTGGTTTCTTGAAGAGTAGGGCAGGCATTTCTATGGAATACCACTTCCTTGGAATTTAGTCTACTTGGCCGAAAACCATGAGGAGAATCTAGAACGAGGTAAGTACGAGAGCCTTAGTGAGGATTTCATATTTTAACCGTTTGAAGTGAAAAACTTAGGATCACGGAATCCAGGCGCACTTGGACCTTTTGGAGATATTTCCAAATAAAGTAACGGAAGCAACCCATGTCCCCAGAGCTGACAGCTACATGGCATAAAGAATAAGCCTCGCCATCCATAGAAGCAGTGCCGTTAGTTTGATCGGTACTCTGCCGGCCGGGGAGGACTTGCGCCCTTTTCAATATTAATTAGAAATATATTTTATTAATTAACCAAATTTTTTTTTGTTTTTGTCTTTACAAAGTTGCAAATAAAACAACTTCGTCGTTCCATCATTAACGTAACAAAGCTTAACATCCTGTCTCAGGCGACGAGCACAATGTGATGTATATCATCTTAACTAGCGCCACGTTGTTATGGGCAGGGGTGTCGTTTACCATCGAATATGTATCATCATCAGCCGACAGACGTCCACTGCTGGACATAGGCCTCCATCAAAGATCTCCACAACGATCGGTCCCGCGTCGCCCGCCTCCAGTGGGTTCCCGTGACTCTCAATAGATCGTCGGTCCACCTTGTGGAAGACTTCCCAACACTACGTCTATCGTCGTCGAGGACCTTATATATGTATATACGTGTTAGTGTTAGTCAATGTTAGTCACATTTGTTCCCAGCGATTGTTTACATAGATACCACCTCGGCATCTATTATTGCTACCGTAGTAGTACAGTCTGATATGATGAGTGATATCTTGTCTTAAGGCGATGAGGATAAAGTCGTGTAGTATATATCATCCTAACATTATTATTAGAGGTTGTGAAGTGCCATTACATGAACGCTTTATTCTGTGGAATTAAAAAAAAAGCTTCAACATTTCAAAAGCTCATTTAACAAGTTGAAATATTTTTGAATCTGTTACATAAATCCAAAATTAATTCGTGAAAAAAAAAATAGCTCAACCGCTACATATACTGCGAATAAACAGGAACAGCGCTATTCGAAACGCGTTATTCGAAACACTTGCGCAATTTACATTAACCTTTACCACTGAAACGAAATAGTATGTTTTTCATTTAAATACTGCGATTACATTTTGTGTGAACTATTCGTTTAACGTTAAAAATGTTTCCAATTACGTTTTGTTTATTTAACTGGGCAATTAATATATTTGTTAATTGTAGATTCGAACATATTAATAAACTATTAATCAGGATATTTACACAACTTTTTTACTGCTGATAAGACTCTTTTGCCGAACACTGTCTAGGTAGGTGCCACCGCAGCGCCTATTGCAGCCGACAAACAGTAATTTATAAACATTACTGTGTTACAGTTTGAAGGGGGTTGTAGCTAGTGTAAGTACTGGGGTAATAGACTTAATAATTTCCCAAGCCTCTGTCTGTCTTAGGATGTAAGGGTTCCCGCATAAGAACTCACGGAATCCAAGCCAATCTCACCTGTTCATGGTGCATCCTGTTAATCAAAGGCTCTAACTCCGACCGACCCGCATTGCGCCTGCGTGGTGGAAAATGGCCCAAATCTCCCCATGTGAATCCCTGCCCGATCGATGTGGGAATCTTTGGGACAGGCGTCTATCTGCTGATGATTTTCTATACGAGCTTAATGTGATGCTGTGTATATTATCCTAACTAACACTACGTTGTTTTGAGCAGGCGTATCATTTACAATCAGTACGTCTCGTAGTGTCTCACTCCGTCCTGAATAATTTCACTAGCTGCAGCGGCCTTCAAACCGGAATACGGTAATGTTTGCACAATGCTGTTTGACGGCTGCAACAGAAACTCGACGGTCTCCGGCCATTGAGACCTACCATCATACAAGTCTAGCAATAATAGGATATTCGCTGGTGTACTACATTATTGTATGGTTTGGAATGTTGGATAGGAACCTGATAATTTTAAAGGTTTGTAACCTATCCATTAAGTTGTTAGGGCTCGAATATTAATTCGGTGCAAAATGGCACAACGCCAAGCAAGATAATTGCTTAGCACCACAAAATTGTATTAAGCTACGTGGTTAAGCACATTTGCAATCTGATCTTTGGCACGTGATGGGATAACTTTGATATAGTTGTACAACCGATTATAAACTTAATACAACAAACAATAATAACGAACAAACTATTAAAAACCTCGAGTGATGATAAGTCTCTTAAGATCATTTCTTAGTTCACAATGTAATCCAAGTGAACCCCCAGAGATCCACGAGAGACTCGTCGAGGCTTTACGTTGGCACTAATCTTCTCTTCACAATTTGTGACAAGTTTCAGGAGTATGGTACAAATGTAGGCTGCAGACATTCCACCGGAACCAGCTGAATTTCGAAAGTGGTTTATGACAAAAGAGTCTGAGTACCTCTGATCTAGAATGCTAAGTTAGTATTGCTGATTTCTATAACCAAGTGGTAATTCCCCTTCTTCTTTATTCGACATAGTGGTGAGACGAGCAGTACATTCATCTGATGACTAGTGATACGTTTAATCATAATACAGCTAGTTAGGATGATATCTTATTTATTAAGTAAATCAGGGTTTGGTTCCTACCTAATGTTAAGTGGTGGTATGTGGTGGTAGAACACACTAAATTAACCACATTCATTATCCACCCTTTGATAATATTCTCATCGTATTCGTACGGGAATTGAGGACAGCAAGTTATTCCTTTTGCTGTTCTTATCAAGAACGAGGAATTAAATATACTTGTTCGCAAACTGAGGATGTCGACAACTTAGATGGTGACTCGTCATGTTCGTCCGGTGGTAAGAAATCGATGAGGCATTCGGAACTCTTCGTTTTTAATAAGTTTTCAATCGGCGCCCGTGGTCAAGACGGTCCTGTCTAGCTACGCCAAGTCGTATATCGCCAACAAACCTTACACACTTCACCAACTCGAATGCCGTTGGATGAGTTCCAGTAGATCCTCTAAATGAAGCAGCAGAACGCACAAACGTTCCAAACTACATCATATTGAATACGGCCCCTTAAAACACAGGATATTAAGTCAGTGTGTTTAGACTGGAAGGACGCTGTAAGTAATTAAATTACTAGGACAACGAAATTAGTATGTTAAGTCTTAAGACATTAAAGAAATAAAGAGATACACAATAACAGATATATATATTTATATATATAAATGTATGTATAAATATATATATGAGATATCAAGATTTTCATTGATTCATTGACACATCATATCTCCGAATATATTATACGTAAACACTCAAACTTTAGTAGAAATATCTCTTCTCCCATTTAGAGGTTGGCTAAAAATAGATGTTACAAAACTCCTTCCCCAAAAGGTGATGCGGGGGTGTTACGGCCCGCAAAGAGGGTAGGGAACAGATAGCATTATATAATATCATCTGAATTCTTGTCAACAGTTGTAATAGAACGTTATAGTAAGTTAAGTTCCGTATGTACGATAAGTTAGTCTAATTTAATCTATAAGTCTCCGTTGTACCACTTAACATTAAGTGATATTTCTATTCATTGTTTTTATTAAAAAAATATGACGGTATGACCGATTGCTTTATAACAGTATGCATAAAGTTTAATCTGCATGCAAATTTGTGTATCGGATCGGGGGGATTATTAAGTAAAACACAATCAGCGATATTTGCGCGTTTATCGTGCAACGATCGCTTTGTTTTGAGAGTGTGATCGTTTAATAATCGTTTGCTTAATAAAAAAAAATCAGCTAAATAAAATTAGGCTTTACAACACGGAAGACACTGGTTTGATCTTCAGGTGAGGTGTAAGGTCGATAGTCAAGTTTTCGAATCTAACAGATAAGTTATCAACTTAGTACTATAGTTCCGCCTCCAGAACATCATTGCTGTGTTTCAAATGTCAACGAGTAAAAGATTTAACAACGCCATTGTTACTTAATACTTTATAGGTGGTAGGTCTCTAGGATCGGAGAAAATCTAGGTACCACCGCAGCGCCTACTGCAGCCGATGGACAGTACGGTGCAAACATTACTGTGTTCCGGTTTGAAGGACACTGTAGCTAGTGTAATGATAAAGTAACGCGGCTCAATATCTTATGTCTTAAGACGACGAGCGCAATATAGTGCAGTGCATATCAGTCTAACCAGCGGCGTGTTATGATCAGGGGTATATTGGTGGTGATGGTTCACGTGAACATCCCGCTCGTCTCCCCGCTTAATTTAGTAAAAAAAATGAACTGGTACTGATGGTAAGGATGTATATATTCACCATAATCCTTTTACATTACAGATCGGTTACTTAAGATGTATTCTTATGACAGTAATCATTACACAACACTATCTGTCATAGTACATCATAACTGACAATAAAATATACGCACCCTTAATATGATGAGATGGTAAAAGGTATTGAGCTATTTCGAAATCTCTTGAAGAATCGAAACGAGGTATACTTTCACCTGATTGTAAGTGACGAGCCTTTTTTTACGCATAGGCAATATCTTCGCGTAAGACTCCTCAGAGGAAGTAAACTTCCCTTTTGCCTTTTTGCCTACGCCTTTTTTATACAGGCTAGATCCAGCTCATCCTGAATCCGCGATCTAGAAGCAATTATGCAAGTTCTTACTGTGTTCAAGTATAAAAGATACTTTTTTTTGTCCAATAAATTTCTACGCATGCGCATAACAACGTGGACCTAGTTAGGATGGAATATACAGATATACATTATGATCGTCGCGTTTAGAAAAAATATTAAATCTCGTTACCCCAGTAAGTACGGATGTGTGGGGCCTCGCACAACATCTCACGGAACCCAAGCCAATCTCACCAACTCGTGGTGCACCCTGGTAATCAACAAACGAGGCTCTGGCTCCCACCGACTCGCGTTAAACCAGCATGGTGGATAATGTCTATATATGAACCTCTATAAATGGCAGAGCCTGGTGCCATGCGGTACCGGCGGTCAGGTTGAATGGTGAAGGTCTCGGAAAGCCTCTGGATGTGGGTAGCGCAGACCGATCGTTCATTCATTTTAATTGATGGACATCCACGGCTGGACATACAACAGGACACATCGATGTGGAGATTTTTGGGGGAGGCCTATATCCAGCAGTGAATGTTTGACGGCTGATGATGATGATGACCTAAGTAATTACACTAGATACAACACGCCTCAAATTGAAACAGTAATGTTTGCAGAGTAGTCTGTCGGCTGCAATAGGAGCTGCTGTGGTACCTACCCTCTATACTACCTACCCCCACTAGCAGAAACCTACCAGGATTAAATATCTACCAGTTTATATGTAAGAAAAACTCACAATAACTATGTTAAAAGATTATCTCGCTCTAAGGCCGTATATACTATACATTTATATATATATATATATATACGACAAGGTAGCTCAAAACCGGTTTGAAGGGCGCTGTAGTGTAATTACTAGGGTAACGAGACTTAACACCATATGGTGCTGTGTATATTATCTTAACTAACGCCATATTGTTATGAGCAGGCGTAACACTTATCATCAGGTGAACTACAGGCTCGTATCGTAAATAAAAGAAGAAAAGAAACCGATTACAACTGTCAGTGCGTGGACATTTGTTAAAAAAAATTGTTCATTTGACGTGAATGCGAATCCAATTTGCTAATACGTACGGGAATTGGGGAATTACTGCAAATAACGGCAAATAGTCCGCAAATGTTGATTGACGTTACCCGCGGCGGATGGTCAATTTACATTTAATACCGCCACACTGCAGCCATTTGCTGATGGCTTTCATAATAAAAACAAAATGGCGGCCGGTACTGTAATGCATTTAAATCATAACAAGAGTCAAAGTATTACTAGTGGTAGGTCTCTGTTGCCGTCTAGTCGACAAGCAATAATGTGCAAACATTTCTGTGTTCCGGTGTGAAGGGCGCTGTAGCTAGTCAGACTCAAATGTTATGTCTATAGCGACGAGTACTTTTGTGGTGATGTGTGCACATCGTAATTATAGACAGACGTATCACGTATGAATGGATCCCTACCTGATCGATGTGGGAATTTTTGGGGGAGGCTTAAGTCCAGCAGTGGACGTCGATGATGATGATGTATCAATTAACATCAGGTGAACATCCTGCTTGACGGATGCGATGGGAGCTGCGCTGGTACCTAGACTGTCTCCGAAAACAGAGACCTATCAACGTAGTATAGAAATATTAGGGGTGCTACCCAAACTGTTTCCGATTACAGAGATATACCAGAGGAAGATGTCTGAATCTATTTCTCGTCGCGAAAATCTGTGAAAATTCCCCGAATACAATTTCCATGTTTCGTTACAAGATGGCGGAGACAAAGTGGAAGTAAGACGGCAGGCTTCATTTAGCATCCGGTGCAAATTGGATTTATGTGACAACGCGTCCCACAAGGAATCCGGTTTCCGTTAGAAACGAAATCTTGTTTTTGCTTAATTTACAAATAGTAATATTTCACGTCAAATGAGATTTAGGAGCTTTATACGTATGTAACGTGAAACGGAAGCTTTAAATAAGCTCTAAGTAGTTTTTATTTATTTAACGATGCGGCGAGACGAGCGGGACGTTCACTTGATGGTAAGTGATACGCCCGCCCATAACAACGTGACGATAGTCAGGATGATACAGCACAATATTGCGCTCGTCGCCTGAGATATAAAATGTTGAGTCTCGTTACCCCCATTAACTACAACACCCTTCAAACCGGAACACAGTAATGCTTGCACATTACTGTTTGTCGGCTGCGATAGGAGCTGCGGTGGTATCTATCTAGACGGTCTCCAGCAACGGAGACTTACCGCCAGTGGTAGCAACATAAAGAATGTTTTTTTTTTAATAGTCAAAGCTATGACAAGCGGAGGAGTCGTTCACACCACACCACACCATCAGCCGATAGAGATCCACTGCTGGACATAGTCTTCCCCCAAAGATCACCACATCGATCAGTCACTATGGGCCGTCGTTTACCAGGGTTCATATGGGGGGATTTGGGCCATTTTCCGCCGCGCTGGCCTAATGCGGATTGGTGGGAGCCAGAGCCCCGTTTGTTGATCACCAGGATGCACTAAGAGCAGGTGATGTTGGGTTGGATCCTGTGAGTTGGTGTGCGGGAACCCTTACACCCCCTGATGAGACGTTCACCTGATGGTAATGGTCTCTTATGAAGGAGACCGTCTAAGTAGGTGCCGCATCAGCTCTAATTATAACCGACAAACAGCAAATGTAAGAATTACCGTGTTCGGGTTTGAAGGGCGTTGTAGCTATTGAAATTACTGAGGTAATGTGACTTAACTATTTATATCCCTAAGTGTAAAGCACGATGCGGTGCTTTACTGGTAACAGGTGTCTTTACTGGCGGTAGATCTTTCTTTGGTTACTTGTGGCAGGTTCTGTTACCGCAGACCGCCTAGGTATCACCGCAGCGCCTATTTCAGCTGCCATACAGTAGTGTAAACATTACTGTGTTCAGGTTTAAAGGACGCTGTAGCTAGTGTAATTATTGGGGTAACGTGACTCAACATCTTATGTCTCAGGCGACGAGCGCAACGTGGTGCTGGGTATATCGTCCTACCTAACGACGACTTTAAGATAATATACACTGCACCATTTAGCTGGTCGCTTTAAGTTATAACCAAGTTACTGCACTAGCTGCAATATGCTTCAAATAAACGATAGTCCTGTTTCCTTAATAACCGCTTTGAAATATTCACACGAGCTCTGTTTATGCCGCGTGGATCTCGTAACTTAGTATACATCATTGAGAACCTTTGCTTGATGCTTAGTAACTTCATGCTTAGAAACACTACAATAGATAAAAGAGTTAACGCTGCAGTTATAATTTAAGTGTAAAGCGAACGACTTAATTCGTTTTTTAAACAATTAAGCGACGAGACGAGCAGGAAGTTCACATGATGGTTAGTGATAAGCCCATCCATAGTAGCGTGACGCTAGTTAGGATGTTATACACTGCACCACCACGTCGCTTGAAACATAAGATGTTGAATCTCGTTACCCCAGTAATTACACTAGCTACAATGCCCTTCAAGCCGGAACACTAAGTTTACACAGTACATGCTTGGTGGCAGAAATGGGCGCAGCGGTATATAATAAAGAAAAATATGTTGTTCAATCAATCAAAGAGTTGTGAGGTGTTGTGTAAATATACTAACAACTATTTTTCAAGTGTCAAACATTAGTGTACTTACGTCATTACATTCCAACATAGCAAAAATACGACAACTAGTGAAGTTCATCATCATCAGCCGATAGTCGCCCACCGCTGGACTTAAGCCTTCCCAAAGATCTCCACTTCGATCGGTCTCTCGTTGCTCGCATCCAGTGGGCTCCCGCGATTCTCACCAGATCGTCGATCCACCATGTGGGAAGCCTCTCAACACTATGTCTACCGGTACGCGGACACCACTCGAGGACCTTACTGCCCCATCGGCCGTCGGTCCTTCGAGCAATGTACCCTGCCCACTGCCAGTTAATTCTAGCAATCTTTAGGGCTATGTCGGTGAACTTAGTTCTTCTGCGGCTCTCCACATTGCTGATTGGATCGCGCAGAGGAACTCCGAGCACAGCCCTCTCCATTGCCGTTTGGGTGACTTTGAGCTTCTTTACAAGGCCGACAGTAAGGGGCCGCGTCTCGGTTCAATATGTCCACACTGGCAACACGCAAAAGTTGAAGACTTTTGTCTTCAGACACTGTGGTATCTGAGAAGATATGACGTGAAGTTATCAGTGGTGTATTTCACTGGTGGTAAGTCTGTTGCCGGCGACCAGGACCAGGAGTCTAGGTAGGTACCACCGTAACGCTTATTGCAGCCGACAAACAGTACTGTGCAAACATTACCGCGTTCCGGTTTGAAGTGCGTTGTACTTAATAAAATTACTGCAGTAAAGAGACACAATATCTTGTCTCAAGTTGACGAGCGCAATGTAGTGCAGTGTATATCATCCTAACTAGCGCCGCGTTGTTATAGTCAGGGCGTGTAGTTGTGTCTTTGAAGGACCTATCAGGCATACAGTTGTTGCGTTACGTTTATAAGCAGGATCAATAGGAAACGATCGCGTGACAGTTTAAAAAAAAATAAAAGTAATTATGGGTAGTACATTTATACTACTTTAAATTTGTAATAAATGAATGTATTAATGGTTTTAATGATTACGTACTGGAGTGTGTTGAATGTTGTGTGTATTGTTTTATAGATGAACAAGGTGGAGCTGGCTACTATAAGTGTCTAACTCCTATAGTTTTGTCGCTTGACTATAAGCGAGTGTGATGGACCATCACTGCTGCAACTGCCTCAGGGTGGTCAAGAGGATGTACTGTAAACCTGCAAAGGAAGAACTAGTGATCGCATGGCGTACTGCCTAGATGCTTGGCGAGTGATCTAATCGCATAGCGAGTTTCGCTAGGCGATTATCTTTGATAGCTCTCATCATTGCACAATTAACTGAGAAGGAATCTCCCCTCAAATGAACACCTACAAAAGACATTGCGGGAACCCACTGGATGCAAGCAACGCCTGACCGATCCATCTGGAGATCTTTGGGGGACGCTTATGTCTACTGTCTGATGATGACGATGATAACAAATCTCGCCGGCAGTGTAAATGTCAGCGATCAACTTCTCATTTATCTATTTATTTCATTAACATCCGATCTGTATCTACTGTTAGTTTCTTGAGCGAGAAATTAGTCGATAGTTGCCCGTCTTATCGCCTAGAGTGATGTAAGTACCTTATATATGAGACAAAGACAATTTATTGCATTATTTTACGTCTTCGACACTTGAAGCCCATGGTTCTTGAACTAGAAATTTCTCATGTATCTCAGGAAACAACAGCCTCGCAAAATTTCATCGTTACGTTAATGCAATCTTTTATACAGGAATAACAATATTGATATTATTTAAACGAAAAAATATAGAAACCATATATATATCCATATATATGTGTGTGTGTATGTGGGTTTTCTTGTATGTAATACATTTCTTGTTATATACAGTACACCGTAAATAACACTTCATATAAATAAAATATGGAAAATGACAGTATCGGCGATGATGTACTGCAATTACAGTGACTTAGTACTAGTAGAGGTTCTGTAGATTTTTTAACATCTAGTGCTTCTATATTCGATGTTCAGTTAACGAAACCGTTTAAAATGCTAAAGATGATCCATCGCTAAGGACGATTCTGCTTTTATATATTAACAGCTAGAACATATTAATACTTTTGTGTAAGAAGAACTACAATTACAGCGGTATCTAGTCGGATTAGTCAGTAGAAATTGAAGGAATAATACAAGTTAATCCTAAGTTATTCCTGATGTTAACATAAACAATGCATCTATTGTAAATGAACATTCCTAACACATATTTCTTTAATATACTATAGTACAGTTGAAATACGTAGAAATGTAATCAAAGTGAAACCTATTACCTATACAGGCAAAGTACCCAGTCGAGAGGCGCGCCGGGTGACGTTAACGGTTCCGTTAACTAATGTTTTTAACTTAAAGCATCGATGTTATGGAGGTTAATAGGTTCTTGATTTTCGACAATAGTTTCGCAATATTGAACATTAACGAGCAGTTAACGTTTAATATTACTTCGGAGAACAGCACCAAGTTTTTGTAGGTCGGTCCAGTTAGTGAAATTATTATAACTTTATAACATTCCAACTTGTCGTGGTTATTGCTTACTTTCAGTTTAACATCTCGTTCTACTTAATGTACAGCGAAAAAAAAATGTCTCGACGTCATTCTCTAAGCTCAGCTTGTATAATGCGCCTGAACCGTAATTATCCTCTGATCTTCGATAATACACTGTTTCTTCCAAACCCTGCGCCAATCGAGCTGAGTTATATTGGGGCTCAAAATTTGTCTTTCTTCTGAATCGTTTTTTATTTCCTCTCGTATACCTTTCGTACTTTTCTTCGTTCACCATCATCATCAGCCGATAGACGTCCACTGCTGGACGTTGGCCTCACCCAAAAATATCCACATCGATCAGTCTTGCACTGCAGTCGGCATAGCCTCCGGCACCGCCAAGCATTAGGGCTCATCACCTATAGAAGTTAATTTAGGAGGATTTGGGCAATTTCCCACCACGCTGGCCCAATGCGGTTGTGAGCCAGAGCCTCATTTGTTTATTAGCAAGGTCGTCACGAGCAGGTGAGGTTGGCTTGAGTCCCGTGAACTGTTGTACGTGACCCCTTTCACCCCTTTCTTTCTTCTTTCACTCTATCATAATTCTATCATTCTACTATTTCCAACCACACTTTCATTGTATTCCATCTTTCATCATTCTTCCTATTGAAAATATAGTGAACATTGAAAATATTTTTTTTACTATTAATTTCACACCAGACATATCTATATATACTCGATACCTAGATACTCATTGGCTCATAACAAGATCTCCGGAACACGTAAACACTCAAACATTTGGTAGACATATTGCTTCTGATGTTAAGAATTCAGCTAAGAACGAATTTTACAAAATTCCTTTTCCAAAAGCAGTAGCGGGACTTTTGATAATGGTGAGAGACCCAGAGGGAGGCGGTTTGCCGCCACGTAAATATTTCTGACAAATTTCAACTATTATATAAATTTCAAATCTATTTCTATAGTATGAGCAACAAAGCGGGTATGAACCGGTCACTCACTTACTCCTCTGGCGCAGCGACCCAAGGTCACTCTTGGCCTCGAACAGAAGATAGCGCCAGCGTTGTCTATCTCTCTCTCAGAGCTAGTAACATATAAACTTAAAGCAGTTCCTATTTCACATAATATTAGAAGGTCTACGTTCCAAACTTAAAACAGCTATTCCTATTAGGAATACTAGATTTTCAATTGTTATTCCTTAATCGCTAGACTACTTAGACTACGTATACAATTCAATAAACCATTGTGCTATTGTTTGATCAATAGTGTCTCAATCCTAGGTATCGATATTGGATCTATTGTGTAAACCGCGTGCGGATGACGAGCGACTTGCTTTGTCGACGTGTACATACCCGCGACGTGGTTAATGCTCGTATATACTGAAATGATTTAATGTGATCGGCACCCCTTACACCCACAACAAAGGGGTATAAGGGGTGCAGAACAACAACTCACGGCGCACAAGCCAACCTCACCTGCTCGTGGCGCACCCTGTTAATCAACAAACGAAGCTTTGGCTCCCACCAATCCGCATTGGGTCAACGTGGTGGGAAATAACCCGTAACCCCCCATATGAACCATGCGGCGGGCAGCTTAGGACTATACGATATGGGGATCTTTGGAGGAGGCCTATTTCAACCAGTAGACCTCTATCGGCTAATGATGATGTCGTGTAAACATATTAATGAAGAAATACTATTGACTTGTTTATTTGTTATATTATTATATTAAAACATATTTAGATTAAGGCATACTTACCTAGGCAGACTTAATACCTAGGTAGTAAGTATGCCTTATATTTTATTATCCACTTGATTTTTTCATGATCTCATCTTTGCCTTTTATAAATTATTATCAACGAGAAATCTTTGAAAAGGTACTCTCATTTCAGAGGAAATGAGTGTTATTTAGAAATTTTAACTGGGCTTTGGTTTCCTTAGGTTCATATATATATATAACTCATCTCAAGGATACTATTTGCAGTCAGTAGCAATCCCGTAGCTATTGTAAAAATAGATAGATGCCGCGTTCAGTCCTCATCATCGCCAAAAGTCATCATCTCAACTGTATATTACTTGAAAATAAACATAATAAATCTTATCAGGAGTTTATATAACAATAATAACGACCCTAAAATTTTATTATTCAAGATAGTTAACACAAGTTGGTGTAGTGTAAACAACCCTATAAGCATCTAATTTGAATAGATAAACAATTTCTAAATCGAGGAGAAGAGATGAGTTCACCTGATGAAAAGTTCTATCATTTTCATGTGTTTCACATTGTGCTCACTACCGTGATAATTTTCCTAGCTACAAAAAACTTCAAACCGGAACAAAGTAATTATTGAAGCGGTAAATATATAGACGGTTTCCGGCAACAAAGACGTATCACAATTTTATATATATAAATATATATATATATATATATAATTCTAATCATACTACAGTCACATTATTATATGAAAATAAAAACATTTCATAGTCTGTAATAATGAACTATATAAAGAAACCAGTCCGGCTGGTGTTAATACCATAAAATAGTAAGCGATGGTATCTATACTACATCGACCTTGCAATTAGCAAATATAATTAGAAAAATGAAATTACCGGCTAATGGCGCTTTCCCCGCGTTTACTTTGCGTGAGTGCTTCTCCTTGGGGCTGTTAAATTTAAGGCTACATCTACACTACATTTACTTCTATAGTATAAAACAATAAGAATAATATTCCGCATACATAAATTTACGTCATTAACAGAAATATATTCAAATAATACGGCTAAGTGATAATCGATACGTTTCTGATAACATCGTACACTTAAAGTTGGTGCCTAGAAATAAACAACAGTAGTTATGTTATTTTCGAACCTAGGACCACTACGGTAGCTTACTCACAAATATAAATATCATGTGATATTTATATATATATATATATATATTAAAAAAAATGAATTCGTCATCAAACACATGTACAGTAGAAAAAACAAGTTTTAGGGTGTAGGTGTGTCGGAATGGGGTCGCCTCAATTTAGTTCATTTTAATCCATCCAAGACACAAGTTTGCGCGTTCACCGCTAAGAAAACTACATTTATTGTAGCTCCTCACTTCCAGAATACATCTCTGACCATCTCAAGATGCATTGGGATTTTTGGCGTCGAAATCTCCAGTGACGTCCAGGACCGCACTTGGAAGACAAGGTAAAGCTGGCATCTAAAAAGCTCGGTGTAATTAAGAGGGCGAAGCAGTACTTCCCTGCGGAGCAAAGGTCGTTGCTATATAAAGCGCATATCCGGCCTCACATGGAGTGGAGTATGGCTCTCATCTTTGGGCGAGAGCACCTAGATGTCAGCTGGGATCTTTAGAGTCGGTGCAAAACAGAGCTGTCAGAATTATCGACTACCCTTTGCTAACGGACGGTATTGAAGCTCGTGATTTTAGGAGAGATTTCACCTCCGTATGTTTGCTCTACCTGTCTTTATAACGGGATGTGTCCTGATGAGCTGTTTGACATTATGCCGACAGCCACATTTCATCATCGCACCGCTCGCCGTCGGCAGGGAATTCATCCACATACCCTTGAACTGCAGTGATCACGTATGGTCCGGTTCCGGAGATGTTTTCTCCTGAGAACGAGTTACCTGTCGAGGTATTGCCTAGGAGCTACAATATGAAGGTCCTCAAAAAGAGCGTGAAAAGATTTCTGCAAAGTCGGCAACATGCCCAATAATATCTCTGGTGTTACTGGCGGTGTGGCTGCGGTTACCGCTAAACATCAGGCGAGTGTCGGAGGCCGTCTAGGTTCCACCGCAGCTCCTGTAGCAGCCGACAAACACTACTGTGAAAACATTACTGTGTTCCGGATTGAGTGGCGTTGTAGCTAGTGATATATCAGTACAAGAACACCAAGGTAATAGCCAAAAAGATAATTATGTAAATCTTGAAAATATGCTGAAAAACAGTTTATGTCAAAGCCGAGTTCAAAAAACAAAGATTTTAAATCCGCCGAAACAAGATTGGATAAGAAAAGAGATATTGGACGAAATAAATAAACGAAATTTATTATGGAAATTGACAAAAGATCATCCTTACAATACCAAAATAAAACAAGACTTTAAAAAAGAAAGAAATAAAGTGTTGCGAACTATTAAAAATAATAAGAAACAATATTACAATAAAGCTTTTGAAGCATGTAGCAATGACCAAAAAAAGATGTGGAACTTAATTAATGACCTTACAAAGAACAAGGTTAAAGAAGAAATATCACTGCCGAAACTGCAGACAGAAATAGGTACTATTAGTGATCCCACGGAAATATGTAATTGTTTTGATAAGTTTTTCTCGATTATCGGTACACTCCTGGCTAAAGAAATATCGAAAAAATATCACCATAATCATTATTACACCGGAATGTCTCATACCATGGCCAATAAAAATCTTTCGATACTATCACCGACATCGGTTCACGAAATAAATACATTAATTGACAATCTTAAAGTCAATGCTAGTGCCGGTATTGATGGTATTAATACGAAAACCTTAAAGTGTGTAAAAACACCTATACTGCATAAACTTACTGCATGTATAAATAAATGTCTCGAAATTGGAGTATTCCCTGACTCTCTGAAACTAGCAAAAGTATCACCAATTTATAAATCTGGACACAAGAATGACCCAAACAACTATCGAACAATCTCAGTCCTGCCTGTATTATCAAAGGTTTTCGAAAAAGTTATTTACAACAGACTTGAAAAATATTTAACGTCAATAAGTTATGTATATGAAAAACAATACGGCTTTAGGCCAAAATCAAACACACTCGCGGCAGTAGTCGATCTAGTTACAAAAATCAAAATACATATCGATCAAAGAAAGGTAGCCCTCGGAATATTTATAGACCTGAAAAAGGCATTTGACACGGTTAGTCATTGCATACTTCTCAATAAATTAAGAGACATCGGAGTTACTCAAACTGCGTATAGCATGTTTGAGTCTTATCTATCAAACCGGTATCAACTTGTTCAGATTGGACGGTACAAAAGTGATCTCATGCCAATAACCTATGGCGTACCCCAAGGATCGGTGCTGGGATCGCTGCTTTTTCTTATTTATATTAATAGCATGAAAGACATAGGCCTCTCGGGTGATGTAACATTATATGCAGATGATACTAGTCTCTTTTACTATGGGCATTCTATAGATGTCCTAACGGAAGATGCGCAAATGGATTTAAATATACTTAATAATTGGTTTTCGAATAATCTTCTAACAATCAATATTAAAAAAACAAATTATGTAATTTTCTCCGCTAAAAACAAAAAAATCAATAATAATTTTCATTTAAAAATAAATAACGAAATTATAAATAAGAAAAGTCAGGAAAAATATCTAGGAATTATTTTAGATGATCAATTAACATGGAAACCGCAAATTGAAAAAATCAAAACCAAAATTACATCCCTAACAGGATCATTGCGACGCATAACTCGATGTTTACCAAGTCAAGTGAAATATACGATATATAATTGTTTGGCAAAACCCCACATGGAATATTTGATAGAAATTTGGGGCACCGCAGCAAAAACTAATTTAAATAGTCTTAATGTATGTCAAAACAATCTAATAAAGGTCCTTTTCCACTACGATTATTTAACATCTACCGAAAAGATATATAAAAATACTAAGATAATGAACATTTCTCAAACACTATTTCCGCACTTGCATGTTAGTGCATAAAATACTAAATAAAGAAATACATACTAAAATAACCCTTCCTAAAAAAGTGACTCATTTTCCTTGTAGAAAGACTTCTAATCGAATGAATAATTTATATTTACGGCCTCCGCGAACTAACTATGGGAAAAAAAGTGTACTATACGAAGGAGTTAAATTATACAACAGTCTACCCGATAGTATAAAAAATGCTAAATCATATCAAATTTTCAAAAAACTACTAGTCAAACATGTATTAAATTCACCACAAAACATTTATACAATATAACACAACATTGCGCAAGACTATTCCAGTTTGAATCACTCCATGTAACCGACTTAAAAAATTTTTAGCGACTGCCCGCCGATCTCTGCTTATTGTAAAATTCAACCGCACCGACCACCGACCACCGACCACCGACCACCGACCACCGACCACCGACCACTGCCGCGGACTGCAGTCTACCTTCCTTTGGCCGACTGTAGTGTCAGTTGTTCTATGCATTAAGTTTATGGAATTCCTAGTCTTTCTTTGTACGCTCGTAATTTTAGCTTAATCTATTGCTTATTGTATTCTCGCATAAGTGAATTGTATATATTGTTGTGAGAAATAAAGATTCTTAAACCTCATATTACTAAGATAACGATACCTAACATCTTGTCTTAGGGCGAGCACAATGCGATACTGTGTATATCTAACTAACGCCTTATTGTTAAGAGCAGGCGTATCTAATTCTATCAGGTGAACTACGAGCTCATCTGGTCTCAACATAAATGTTCCCACAGCTGGGTTTTGGGAAAACCTCAAAAAAAGTCAAGCTCAATTATATTTTATAACCAATTCCTATGAAAAGAAGATAATTTCTCGCAAATGTCCTTTTCCTGACGATATCTTTCGGTTATTTTAATGCTCAATTTCTGTAGGGGTAGAACCCACGTCTCATCCAGACCATAGATGCGTATTAATCACCATTTCATAAGATATGATAAAAAAGTTTCCATTCGGCAATTTTTTTTTTTCAAATAATAATAATATAAGAAGACCAGGCAAGTGTTTGTATGTACAATAACGTTTGATTAAGTTCTCAAAGTTTCAAATATAATTTAAAACTACCCGAGCATTAGTAAGGAAACTTTTCAAAGGCACACTCAGTTATCGGTGCTGATTTCAATCAAACTTTCTTCCGCTTTTCTTACTTTTTTTGTTAGAAAAAAAAATTAAGTTATTTCAGGCTTTATAACTATATACACTGTATTAGTTGCTTTTAGGAATTTATATATACAAGGAGTAAACGAATTTTCTTCATCATCATCATCAGCTGATACTGCTGGACATAAGCTGCGTGGCTCCTTACTATCGGCCTTGTAAAGAGGCTTAAAGTCACCCAAAGGGCAATGGAGTAGGCTATGCTCGGAGTTTCTCTGCGCGATCCAATCAGCACTGTGAAGATCCGCAGAGGAACTAAGGTCACCGACATAGCCCAAATGATTGCTAGACTTAAGTGACAGTGGGGCACATTGCTCGAAGGACCGACAGCCGAGGGGCAGTAAGGTCCTCGAGTGGAGTCCGCGTACCGGTAGACGTGGTGCTGGGCGGCGCCCCACGATGTGGACCGACGATCTGGTGAAAGTCGCGGGAATCCACTGCATGCGAAGCGAATTTCACTTAACTTTAAAAAATAATTGCCGTATTACTAAACTCCGGAATGTTCCGCCGAACCAGAGACAGAGAGGACTGTACCACGCTGATCGCCAACCTTCACTAGTTGGAGAGGCACTTTAAGAAGAAGAAGTATTATTAAAAATCAAGTGTAATCCTCGCTCTACTTTTCTATGCCCTATAAAAATACCATTACACATATCTGGCCAATCACTCCGCTTCTCATATATAATATCATTTTACTGGAAATGAAGTTACCACCTGAACTTTCGTGTTAGAGCAATTCGAACCTTGCGCTACGCGGATAGGGTACATAACGCAACGAGCCGCTGGCGACTTCAAGTCAAACATTCAATAAGTCGTTTCAAGTAAGCGTGTGAGCACACTACTAACGACTCTATTTGCGCAGCCATCGTCAGGTATGCGCACAGCTCAACCGGATTACATATAACACGATTCATTTTTATATATATCCATCAGCTCCGCTCTCATCCATCTTCGAAGATCACTATAGCTGTTGAAATTCAATGTATTTCTAAAGGAAACTACATCAGCTTTGCTATACTGGTGGTAAGTCTCTGCAGCCGGAAACGGTCTAGAACCGCTACCGCAGTGTCTATATCTGCCGCCAAACATTACTGTGTTCCGGTTCGAAGGGCGTTATAGCTAGAGAAAATACTGTGGTAACGAGACTTAACATCTTATGTCTGAAGACGACGAGCGTAATGTGATGCTGTGCACAACATTAACTCTGAAATATTTTTGTGCTATTATTTATTGGGTGGACGTTGGGGTCTTAAAGTGATGGAATGGCGACTCCGCTCCGGAAAGCACAGCGGTGGCAGACCACTCCACTTTGTGGGCATAAAAAGAATTGCTGGGAGCCATTTGATTCAAACAGCGCAAGATCGTGTTCTGTGGAACATGTTATAGGCCTGTCTCCAGCAGTGGAGGTCCATAGGTTGAAATTATGGTAATTATTTATTTCTAGTTAAAATTATATATATATATATATATATATCCTGTAATAGGTAAAATATTCTTTTAACCTATTCTTGGTAGGTTTCTTAAAAAATGATCACTTAAAATACAGCGAGAAGAAAGCACATCATCATAATGTTTTAAATATTACTGTTACTTATCATCATCTGCCGATAGACGTCTACTGCTGGACATAGGCCTCCCACAAATATCTCAACATCGATCGGTCCTGCGCAGTCAGCATGGCATCCGATACCGCCGGGTATTAGAAGCAGTCGTTTGATAGGGTTCGTATTGGGGGATTTGGGCCATTTCCCACCACGCTGGCTCAATGCGGATTAATGGAAGCCAGAGCCTCGTTTGTTGATTGTGCTGCACCCACTGGTGGGTAAGGTCAGCTGGGGTCCAGTGAGACCCCGCGGCCTCTCTAAACGCCGAAGGTGACCACCGAACGGGTTTTAGTGGGTAAAAATCTCCACATAACTATTACTTACCCCAGAAGGTAGAGTATCCTTTTGAAGTTTCCTCCCCCCCCCCCCAAAGAAAAAAAAAGGGTCCTGTGAGTTATTGTGCGGGAACCCCTTACCCTCTCGTCTACGATCAACGACTCGGTAAATATAAATAGCTCAAAAGGCTCACCGGAAATATTTCCACACATCCTGTTAATGTTTCCAGGGTTTCCCAGGCGCAGTTCATCGACCGCTCATTAGTGTAACAGTAAGCACAAAACGGCGGTAATTAAGTACTATAAAACCGTTTCTGGGTCGTTGTTATTAAATTAATAAACTGGAAACTAGATCCCCGCGCCGTAAAAAATTAATTAATATGGCAACTTCATTGTGGTTAGCCGCTTATTAAATATTCACACACGAGCGTAACCCATGAGGGATGATGCTTAATAGCTTATTTACTTGCTTATATACTTACCGAAATAGCTGCAGTTTGCCTGCATAATCTAATCACAGTTAAGGACTAATCATCTCTGTTACTAGTACAGTTAGTTACCACCGCGTTTCGTATGCGATCCCAGGACCTCTCCGAATGCTCTGATCTGCACCACCGAGGGATTTGGAGTAAGTCTCACATAAGCCTGATTTCCAATCAGAAGCAGGGTATCTTATTTATGGGGCATTGTGTTTGTATACTTTTGGAGTTGATAGCGTTTTTTTTATTTTTTTTTTAGGCCCGTCTGAAAATCAGGATTGCAGTCTTATGGGCTACTACATTACCCGAGTGAGTTCCTGTCCCACATCATCCAAGGATAATATTTTGTTTTATTTTAATTCTTTTTTTTTATTCTGTTTTTTTTTATCTTGTGGGAATTAATAATATATTATTATTATTATGTTTCAAAGATTTCAACCTGAAACTAACAAAATACGTAAATATCACCGCAGCTCCTATTCACGCCGTAAGTAGTGCAACCATTACTGTTGTCCGGTTTGAACGGCGTTGTATTTATTTATCATATGCCTCAAAGGCGATGATCATTATATGGTACTGTGTATATCATCCTAACTAGCGCCACGTTGTTATGGTAATTCATACCATCAGGTAAACATCTCCGTCGACTTGTATAGGGTGACGCAAAAATAACCTTATAAAAAGTACCTTATTACCTGTGTTATAAGGTACTTTTATAAGGTTATTTTTGCGCCACCCTATAGCTTAGTTAAATAAAAAGGAAGACTTATATAAGGGTTCCCGCATAACAACTCACAGGACCCAAGCCAACTTCATCTGCTCGTGGTGCACCCTGCTAATCAACAAACGAGGCTCTGACTCCCACCAATCCGCATTGGGCCAGCGTGATGGGATGGCGGCACCCCAAATCCTCCTATATAAACCCCTACAAATGTGGAGATCTTTGGGAGAAGCCTATGTCCAGCAGTGAACGTTTATCGACTGATGATGATGATATAAGAACTAACTAAATATGGTAATAGTTCTCTACAATCATTGTTTAAGGGATCATTTATTAACCCCTTAATAACACTTAAAAAGGTTAAGAGGTTAGTTAAAAAATAACTGCAATATTATCTGTCCTTTTGTATAACGTTTCACAAGTCACTTAATTTCCGGTGCAATTCTTGCTTGAATTTCACTTTGCATCACATCTATTGCTAGTGCGCCATCGACTTATAACTTGTTAGGATACTTGACGACGTTAAGCACGTCTCAACTTATCTAGCAAGTTGGAGTAGTGCTTCCTGCTACTTCTCTTCCGTACTTTTTACATTTGAGGTGTTTTTGAGGCGAGGAGACAAGACGTTAACGTGATGGTAAGTGATACACCTGCCTAGAACAACTTGGCGGTAATTGGGGTGATATACACAGCACCACATTACACTCGTCGCTTTGAGACAGTATGTGAAGCCTCTGTTAGGATGGGGGTTCTCATCGCCTTCTGAACGACCCTGAGGAGGACGATGGATGAACGTGATCACCAGTCATTGAAATACTAACGAGGCTGGTAGGGTCTGCATAAAGCAGACTCCGGGACCGGCTATACCAGCACAGCGTTAACGTGGCCGCAGTTGTGTTCTGAACGGAGATCCCGTGACCTTTCCAAACATCAAAGGTGACCACCGAAGAGGTTTTAGCAAATATAAATCTCCATATAACTTCCCCCCAGAATCATAGTATTTTTTCTTCTAAAAAATAAAAAAAAACGTGTGAAGTCTCGTTACTCCAATAATTTCACTAGCTACCTGGACCCTAGAGTCAGGATCAAATTAATGTTTGCACAGTACTGTTTGGTGACAGAAATAGGCGCTGCGGTGGTACCTACTTAAACAGTCTCCGACAACGGAGACATACCACCAGTAAAATCACCAGTTTGTAGAGATGAACAAAACATCATCTCGGCTGAAAAGCTACCTGCAATGTATGACATACGCATGTGCAGGATGTTCACACTGCACCACAAGGTATACGTTATCTTGAGACACGGGATGTTCAGTTTCCATAATAATTAAACTAGCTAGCACTACAGCTCAACCTCTACTGCCTCAGCTTTACTGGTGCTGGGTCTCCATCGGAGGAGACCGTCTGGGTAGGTACTACCGCAGCATCTGTTGCAACCGGTGAACAGCAGTGTGCAGACATTACTTCCATATCTCAAAGTGAGGACACAAAGTGGGATAGTGTACATCATCCTAACCAGCGCCACGCTGTTATGGGCAGGCGTACCAGTTACCATCAGGTGAATGTTTGTCGCTTAAAAAAAAATAAAACTACAATAATAACTCATTAACTAAAAGTAACTACAATTTTACTGCCGCCTTGTAGTAGTATACAAAACAGTAATGTTGATCTCCATAAGGCGGTTTCCGGTAAGACATCTACCGTTGAAGAATAATCAGGATAAGGTTCACCTGATAGTAAGGGATACGTCTGTCCATAACAACGTGTCGGTAGTTAGGATGACACATATCAGCACATTATGTTCATCGCCTTGAGAAATAAGATGTTCAGTCTCATTACTGCAGTGATTTCACTAATTACAGCGCCCTTCAAACAGGAACATAATAATGTTTGCACAGAGCTGTTTTTCCGCTGCAATAGGAGCTGCGGTGGTACCTACCTAGACGGTCACCGGCAACAGAGACCAACCACCAATAACTGCGCAGTACCAGTCTGTTTTAAATAAATTAAAAAAAAAATTGGAATTGGCTTTTTCTGAACTCTATCCTCATTGTTACTAAGGAATCTTGCTCTTCTGAAGAGTACACTTCACCATCTTTATTCCGCAGCAAGTGAAGGTTCCTTGGATCTTATATGGTGACAGCTGGAACACAGTAATAATAAAGGCAAATATATGAGGGCGGTAGCTAATACTACCATTCTACAAACAACTAAACTTGTGACCATGGATTTGAAATTGGGACCTCATCGGGACCTCGATTGGGACCTTGACCGTCTCCGACAATACAGACCTATTAGCGGTTAGCCGTTAAATTAAAAAAAATGGATATAAAGTATGTTTCCGTCCTCTTCACATTCATAGTATTATTTCCTCCATAAAAGTAATACCATAATAATACCAAGAAATATATAAAGCCTTTGCCTAATTAAAATTACTTCTTTAAACCGGCTATACCTAAAGATACTAGGTTAGAACTTTATTACTCAACAGGAAGCAGTAATCATCAGGATATACTTTACGAATTTTCGCTACAAAAAATAACTGGGCTAACGAGATATGTCAAGTCCCGAAATGATGAGCGCGAACTCGACAATGCGCGGGGTTATTGTTTTATTTTTAACAACGAGAATGACGCCATTTTGTATTTTTGTTTTTTTTTTGAAGCGACTAAACGGGCAAGACGTCCGCCTGATGGTCAGTGTTGCACTTGCCCATAACAATGTGGCGCGAGATAGTTTTATACACTGCATCATATTGCGCTCGTCGCCTTGAGACATAAGATGTCGCGTCCCGTTACGTCATTAATTTCACTGGCTATAGCGCCCTTAAAACCAGAACACAGTAATATTTGCATACTATTGTTTGTCGACTGCAATAGGCGCTGCGGTGGTACCTATCCAGCCGGTCTCCAGCAACAGAGACCTAGTGAGAATCGCGGAAACCTACAGAATGCGAGCAACGCGGGACGGTCGATGTGGAGATCTTTGGAGGAGGCCTATGTCCAGCAGTGGACGTCAATCAGCTGATGATGATGAATTAACATCAAGGCGTAATACACTATATGAGATCTTTTGGAAACAAGATATCCGATTGCAACACCCGCCAATGAAGATTCAAATGTTTACACAACACCAAGCGCTTGTCTATCACCGGAGACCGTCTAAACATTCGGAGCTAATATTCTTCGCTGCAAACAGTTGTTTCCAAACAATACTGTGTTCCGGTTAGAAGGGCGCTGTAGCTAGTGAAATTACTGAGGTAACCAGACACAACAACTCTTTTCTTCTTCTCTTTGCGATATGATCCGCAGGACTCTCACTACTCGGAGGTTGGGATAATATATAATAAAAGTATCCTTACATTCAATCGCACAACTGGCACACCAGCTGCAACTAATGAAGTTACTGCAGTAAAGATACACAATGATGTCTTACCACTTACCATCTGTTGGTAACCTTCAGTGGTCAGCTTTTTTGGCCAGCCGCAGGCAGATGATAATACTATCTCTTCATTCCAGTAATTTGATAGATACACCTTGATAGAAGACAGTAATGTTTGCAGATCACAAAATGGCGGCACCAACAAGCTTTCCATTAGAGTTTTTTTTTCTACGAAGTGAGGGCACGAGCGCGATGTTCAGCTGATGGTAAGTGATACGGCTGCCCATAACAAGGTCGAGCTTTAGAATGATGACCACCACATTGTGCTGGTCGCCTTGAGAGATCTTGTTACCTCAGTAATTATGTATTGACTGTTTGGCGGCAGAAATAGGAACTGTAGTAGTACCAACATAGGTAGTTTCCGGCACCAGAGACCTAGCACTAGTAAAACCTTTATATCTAGGTCATAACTTTGTGTCTTAGACTATTGTTTAGGATAATAGAAATAAAATTAAGAGAACGCTAATTTTTTAAAATTTATTCATTTCCTCTGCGTACAATTGTTTTACTTTCAATGCTCTTTCAATTGGTCCTTCTACGATCCCACCCCCACTTCCGCTGCGCTCGCTTAAAACTATTAATATACATTTCATTGTATTCACTAGTATATACATATATTACAATCTCTAATTATATTTATTTAAAAAGTTCTTTAATATATAGAAAAGCGGCCATTTGCTAACGCTGGAAAATATTATATTCATATTGCGACTGCATAGGAATTGCGTATCCATTTTATGAAGAGATATTTACACAATTACCATTATAATTTACAATACACTGTAAAACGAATAGTTAAATTTAACTTTTTCATATGTGTTAATTATTTTTTTTTAATTATAACTTGAAAATTCATCATCCGTACATCTATAATATTATTGTTCATTTTAATAAATCTATTCGAAGCTTTATATGGAAGTAAAATTTAATAGTTAAAACGCAGTTCATTATAACTGAAAGCACCACGGGAATCGCAATTTTACAGTTTATTTTAACTACACCACATCTCAATAAAAAAAATCGTAGTAATAAAATTACAGTGCAGTTATTTAATGTTATATTTTGTATCAGTTAACGCATATAAATGAAGTTATTGCTACACACAAACTTCGTGTTTGATGAAATGGTTACAACACACTGTATAATGTTCAACGTTAAATAAAAACTATTCATAAACATATTTTTATTCAACGAACCAACAAAACGTGACGATCACCTGATGGTAAGTGATACGTCTGCCAATTACTACGTGGCGCTAATTAGGATGATATACACGGCACCACATTGCGCTCATCGTTACGAGACATAAGACGTTAAGTCTCTTTATCCCAGTAATTTAACTAGCTACAGCTCCTTTCGAATCTGCGCACAGTAATGTTTGCACACTACTGTTTAGTAATTATTGTATGTCAGGCATTACATCATTTGAACATTATAACACTTAAACTTCAGTGGCATTATCTATTGTATTTAAGAATGGTTCCTTTATTTCACCGGAAACTCTCTTCTTGGGTTGAACCGGTTGATTTGGAACAGTTTTTGTTTTACCTAAGTTTTCACTAACTACGTTCACAGTGTAAGTCGGGCGCTGTTCTTTGATAGGATTCTTCAGGAAACTATCGTTTTCGGCCAACGTCACCTTCAAAGGTCTCTGGTGTGACGTGTTTTTGGCTTGCGCAGCTTTCATCGACATAGCTTGTAATGTTAGCATCTGGTTATGTATGTTGGGCGAGCTCAAACTGTTCCTTGGGATCGTCGCGTGCGGTGTTCCCGGCGCTGGTGATGGTGCCGGTTCTATTTCATCGACGTCTTCTTGCATACAGAATTTAGCGACAGGTCCCAAATCTATTTCACTCTTGTTCAAGCTGTAATAATTTCCTCCTTGAGCGAAAAGTTTCATGTTAAAGTTGTCGTAGTATGGTATGACACCGTTTAAAGTTGAAAATCCTTGTGGACGAATGGTATCGGGATAACTCATCCTTGGTTTCCTTGGCAACGTTACATATCCTTTTGGATTTATCAATGGTAATGTTCCATGTTGAACGTTACCTTCATTTAACCTACTATACATAATCGAGTTTAAATCTGCTTCAAAACTTGGTGATTTCAAGGGACTTCCTATAAGTTGCTGTTTGCTTTGTAGATTGTTCTGAGCTGATGAGATTCCATTAGATGGTGATACCTGGTTATTACTTCTTAGAGGAAAAGATAGTAGATCTGGGGGATAAGCTTGATGCTCTTGAGTAATTCGATCAAGTAATATTTCTTTGGATATCTTTGGCATGTCTACTTCTTGTCGATGAGACATGTTTTCTTCGAAAGATGCTGCAAGAAACAATATTAACTATTAAGCTATGTTTAGTTGCTTTAATAATAAGTCTGTCATTATGTACATATTGATAATCAATGGATTAATTTGTAATTTAACTGAAATGTTTCACAATGTTATTTATTTCAAAGAGACTGTACAGTTTTTACTCGTTTATTACTTTAACTTTATCAAAATATTAATAGTCAACAATGTTTCCGTCAATTCATTATTTTGTATAATGAAAACGTAATATTGCCTGATGCTTTACAATCGTTTATCTGGTAATGTACACAATAAAATTATATCATGTTTAAAATTTAGACTTACCTAAAACCGATTCATTCTCTAATAAAGTCTTATTAAGCTCCGACATCTCCGTCGCTTCACTAGTTAGAGAAGACGGCGCCTCACATTTCCTGGGAGGTTTAGTGACGGGATTTACTTCCAATTTTAATCCTTTTTCTGTTTCAGATGCAACCGAACTGTCAATTAGTGCTTCTCCATTAGAAGACCGGGTATCTGTCTTGATTAATCTCTTCATTTCCGCATTTTGAGATGATAAAAAACACACAGCTATAACTGTGCCAAATATTATAATTAGTGCTGTTAGACAGCCTACTAATATCGCAAATGAATCCACGTCCATCCCCGCTATAGTACCAGATCCGGCATATTTCGATAATACAAGTATCATAGTTTTCTCGTCTCTTCCTCCGGGATTTTCAGCAACGCAAGTGTAGTTACCTCTATCACTGTAGCGGGAATGTATAATTGTGAGATTGACCCATCTTATTAAATCCATTGTGTTCTCCGCTACAGAATATCTTATTTCTCCAAAAGACCTGATTTCTAGAAGTTTCCCGTTAAAACGCCACGTGACGTCAGGTGGGGGATTCCCGACGACTTTACAAGTGAGAGTAACGTTATCATCATAACTTTTGATCGTCGAATCTGGAAGCGGTTCGAGTATTGTAGGGCGGCAGGCAAAGTTCGAGGAATCCAGTTCGTTCCACAGTTTATCTCGGACCGAAGCCGGCTCACTGCAGGACGTGGGCGGCGTGTACAGGTTGTGACTGATCACCCAGTCTCTGAATGTTTGCAAGTTGCAATCGCAACGCCACGGATTATTGTGAAGGTCCAGACCGGACAAGTTCTTTAACGCACTCAACGTTTCCGGCTTCATATGGCTTAAATTATTACCGTCGAAGCGCAGAATCTTCAATTGTGGCAAGTTTACAAACGCCTTCGTACTTATGCGAACTATCCTGTTATTGCTCATTTCTACTTTCTGAAGGAACTTCAAGTTACGGAACAATCCGTCCTCTAACTTATCTACATAATTGTTATTTAAGTTTATCAACCTCAGCTTCTCCGTACCCTTGAAAGTGTCGGGGTGCAGGTACCTTATAAAATTCTTTGACATATCTAACTCTATCATAATCGCTAAGGACATGAACGCTGCTCTGTGCACCACTTCTATATTACACTCCTTCAAGAACAACTTCTTTAGGTTACTCAGGCCTACCCTTTTGAACGCTTCCTGGGGTAATTGGTGTAAGTTATTGTAAGACAGATCTAAGATTTGTATGTCATTACTGAGGTTAGCGGGCACGACCCTTAGGCTGGAGTTTGAGCAAATTGCGGCTTTGTTCCCCGATTGCCATCTACAATCGCAAGGCCTCTGACATTCTGTTGTGAAGTCGGCGATTGTTGTGGATAATATTATTAACAGAAACAAAATGGCGCGTTTCATCCATGTCTCCCAACATTTATGAGCCATTTTGCTATGATGTTGGTCATTTCTTCGTAACAGGGCATTCCTGCTCGCTACTCGTGTCTCGGTACATAGGTGATCTGAAACAAAGGTCATCCTGTTGTTATCTCGGACAAAAACTAATTTCAGTTGCAATTTATAATATATAATGAAGATAAAATAATAATGATGCGTAAATAACTAAGTTAAGAGGCGATTTGATGCAAACCTTGCAAAACTTAAAATTAATTAATTTTGTAATCAGTAACCTTTATAAACCTCTCAACAAAATCTTCTGAACAATTTTCCTATCATTGTAGTATACTCGTACAACCCTTACAATGAGAGGAATTAAATTTCAACCAATTAATAATTTCTCTTAAATTCCTATTTATCAACGTTTAATTTTTTTTAATCAAAATATTATATTCTCCATACATTGAATCTAATTTAAAGAGATTTTTTTGTTATATCAAACAAAGTTCTTTGTATGATACTTATGAATTGTTAAATGATATGAAGAAAAAAATCATTTTAAAAATTGTTGTGGCGAAAATGGTTTAATCAGTTTCTCAATGATTAACAATATAGATAAGGGATATATCACGAGATACATATCACTGTATTAAAAAAAAAGAATTATAGTTCCTCGTAAAATAGCCAACACGTAAAATGATAAGTCTCGTTAATGATTTCACTACCTGCAAACCCTTTCAAACAGGAACTTGAAAATTTTACTACTTAGTCTTCGGCAATGAACACATTCCTGCATAGTTTGTTTCATTAAAAATGTATTTTAATTAATGAGAAACAATTGTATCCTTTGACGTCAGTAATAAATGAAATAAATATAAAAGGATAATACGTCTGCTGCTTTCGACTAGTTGGCAGTAGAAAAGCAGTTGCCTCGAAGGTCAGCTGTCGTGTTTTTACATGACCTTCAATCAGCAGTGGTGTCATTTATAAAGACTGTATACACTATTGTCACGCTATGTCACATGGTAACCGTCTTCAGGCTGAATACAGACACCCCAATTGTTTCATATTCAGTTTAATTCAAACAGTGTTATACGTTTGTTTGTCTGTATTTTATAGGTTGTTTTTTTTTTCAATTTAAATACTAATTTTTTCTTTGTAAAATTATCCACAACTTTCTTACGAACAACGAATAGCTTTAGTTAGAAAAAAATCATTAAAATACGCCGACTTATAAAGTAGGATACCTTTTTTACATAATTTTTTACTAAAATAATCCAGTCTCGATTGAGATGTTTTTAAAGAGGACGGAGTTGCTATTGAGGGTGAAGACAAGGTTACGTGGGATTTGTACTCACTGAAATATCTTAGGTGGTCATCTTCAATGCATTCCAAGAGGGCCAAGGATCGCCTTATAGATCGCACCGTTGCCGCCTAAACTAAACATGCTTAAGTACGCCCAGCACCCTCACTATGCTATGAAAAATATAAAACTACCTCGCGATTATCATCCCCTGTTGCCCCATTAGTATGCAATGAAAAGCCCCATCATCCAAGCCCGTTAATTAGCAGCCTTGTTATTATTCCCACCACTGGGACAGCGGCTGATATTTATCCAGTCTATCTATAAGTGTAACTCGAGTTAGTAACATATCAGTTTCTTCACAAAGGTTTCTTTCACCAGGTTTCAAGCTTATAAGGAATCAAAGTCGTGCCTCTTCAAGACGTACGGTACAATAGGACCTATAACAACTTCAATATACCTCTACAATGAATATTGACCAAGTACCTAATATTTTTTAAGACTAGATGATATACCGTACTCTTCGTTTGAAATCCTCAAGATTCTTCTATATTATTCGAAGATTGTTTCTTTCCACCATTCCTGTAACAAACAAAACCTCTCGTTATTATATTGGAAACGGTAATCAGATTTTAAGAAAAAAGATCATCATCATGAAGTAGGCGTCCACTGCTGGAGATAGACCTTCCCCAAAGATCTTAATGTAAGTAACATACCAAACATTGAAATTAAAATGTGACTAGACTTAAAAGCGATGCCAATAAGCTTCTCCAGTATGGTGAATATTTGTAAAGATACTATAGCTGATACAATAAATAAATATAAATCATAGATAAAATAAACTGTGATATTAGATAAACTATAGTGATAATATAAAAAATCAAAAAAAAATATTCAAAGAGTAAAAGAGAGAATCAATTCATATAAGAAATAGATAGAGTACGAAAGAATGTGACAAAAGCAGAAAAGGAAAACAACAGAAGAAAAGATGCTTTTTATGAATTTCAAAAACAAAAAGGTGACGTCTTTAATTGCTAGAAGTATGAAAGAAGGAAATGGGATGTAGAATGACAGAAGAAAAGAAATGTGATATATGATAGAGAGTAAGAAAGATGAGTGTAAGTTATAAATAAGAAAACAATGAACTGTTGGTGAATGTTCAGATATAAAAAGCGCTGACCCACCACACGCAGGGGGAACAATTTATATTGTTTTTATAAACTAAAATAAAAAAAAGCTTCTGTATCCTGTGCGTTGGCCATCGGTACCGTGTAGTCCATCATCGAAAGGCGAATTAAATAGCAATTTTAAAAAAATAAATTTACTTTGCGGCTGCTATTCAAAACAGAGGAATCTAAATTGTAAAACCGCCCCTCAAATATTTGGCAGCATGAAATCTACTTTCGCTTCAGACTTTATGAAAATTCTGGTTTCAAGCTCCCGCTACCAAAGCTCCAGCGCGGTGGAAATATTAGTAGGGAATTAATAAACATCTTGCTTTACTTCCTAATGGACCTGAATATTCGTAGCTATGCAAAACAGATCTACATTAACGTAGATTTATTTACTTTCATAAGACTATTTATTTAGACTGGTATAAGTATACCGATTCAGTAAAATATTGTTTCAAAAAGTTCGTGTTAGTATTTTTTTTATTGTCAGACTAATTCGTTTAACAAACCCCTTACAAAGAAGTTTAATTTATATAATGGACAAGTAAACAATAAAAAAAAGAAAGACTATTTTAAAATCAATCTGTACGCCGAGGAGACAAGTTTTTTAAAAATACTAAGTATAAAATACTTTTTTAAATTATATGTATATCTTCAATAGCCGTCGTAAAATATTTAAAAAATAAACATTATTGAAATATATTAAAAAGTACAAAACTACCTCTTGGAAGTTGCTCTTTTATTTAGTAGGTTTTTATTGAAGTATTATTTAAAATTTACTCGTTAACGCAGGTTAGTGTGACTGGTGAAGAGCTGGTGGCGCGGATAGAGTTCTGTGGACCTTCTTCACACGCCTTTGCTACATATCACCATAAGAAAACTACGAATATACAATTCGGAATTTGCTGATGCAGATTTATTCTTTTTTAAGAATTTATTTTTGCTCAAGAAACACGTCGCCGATACTGTTCCCGACAAGACTAGACAATAAATACTATTCCGAGTCCATATTACTATACCCCAACTTAAGATATATTGAGATATATGTTTGTCTATTGTTACTAGTCTTCTTTACCTAGATATTTTTACTGCCACTAGTTTTCCACATTTACTGTACTTTTTACTGTAATTTAATACATAAATAATCGCATGTATTCCTTTTCCTTTAACTATCTATCTGCGCATACCAACGTACTAATTTGATGTACAAAGAAATCTTTATATTATACATAAGCTTTAAATACTTGTAAAAATTTGTTAAATCATAACTCCGCAGGTCTTTTAATAATAAATAAATACATACGATGTTATCAGTAAAGAGTACAGATAGTAAAAATGCGAAAATGATTTAAAAAATATAAATGATTAAATACTTAGTTTTTATGTTCAGAAACGTATTTCGCATATTTAGAAGTAAATACTCGGTTTTAAAACCTAGTCGCGTAAATACGTTTCATCCTTATCATTATATACTTTCTATTTGGGAAGGTTTTATCCAATTTCATGAGGAAATTATGAGATATTTAAGTTAATAAATTTTAAAGTTTATGAACTAAAATTTTATATTTAAAGTTAATTTCTTTGCAAGTTTTCTCTGTAATATTACTTCAGTGAAAAATTGAGCCATTCCTCGTGTTACTTTATTTCACCTAAGTTAGTCGTTTTATATTAAAAATCATCAATTAGCCTAACCGTTAAAATTAATGATAAATTTCTGTGAATTTACTTAATTTTTAGTATTGAAATATTACAATAATATTTTAAATATATCAGCCTATATTAAGTTATCATCTACTTTAATGAACAGGAACAATATAATTATTGTTCTTATTGTAATAGTTTTGTTATCGACAAATCGTTTTATGACTTAAAGGCTTTGCTTCCTCTATCACTCAATTCGACGTATCTTAAAAGGCGACTAATTAAGAACAACTCAAGATAAATACCAACTTTTTCTTACCATCTTTACCAACATATGACGTTCAACCCGCAAACCGAGTGCGGCGCGTATATCCTCGAAATTAAGGAAAAGGATGAGGTAAAGTTATAAACAATAATATATTGAAATGATGGATGATGAGAGGAGAATAATAATCTTATTTAAAATCATTTCTATAGTGAATCATTTATCATTATTTTTAACAATATTTGGTGCCTTTGTTGCGCGAGCGCCCATTAACAACTGTCAACATCAGTAATTCATACGAAAGCCACCGTTTTCATTCAAATTACACTGTATCCGTACAAGTTAAAACTTGTTCGTGGTAAAGTTTTAATTAACTAGTGTACGAGTATGTAATTAGTGAAACTGTAAATGCTGTAATTTTATGTGATTCTTGTCTCCGTCACTTTTAAACGGAAGCCACAAACTTTCGCTTGTTATTGCTTGTCCGGATTAGGCTTTTGTTTATTCAAATACTTGGCTAGCGTTGAATAAATCACTTCCAGTCCCAACAGTGGGAATGTAGTAAGGTTTTTTTTTTAATTTGCGCATATTACCTCTGCGGTACTTTAATTACGTTTGTTTCAAATTGTTAATTATACAGGAAACGCTGATATTAATCTCAATTACGTTCCGAAACAAACTTCGACATTAACTGATTAGAGTTCTAAATTAGCTGCTTCCGTGTGCTCAGTTATATTATCTACTTAAATGTTTATTTATACAATGCTAATTAAGTTAAAGATGATAAGAAATTTTTATAATTACTAAATATTTAACAATCGCAAAACTAATTGTCTTTATCGTCATTCACCACTTAGATAATCACTTGTTTAACAAGCGCTCTATGTTGGTTATGGACCCAAAAGAAGGGAACAGGCAGCACTTCCCTCGAGTTTCTTGAGTTGTTTTTTATAAAGAGAAGTCGTATGATATTTATAGTTTCAATTCCATAGATTGCACAATTCCGCACAGCATAACGACGTCCCAAGGAGTGGGCTGCTGATATAAAATCTAATTTACGCAGCGAACACTCGCCCAAGATAACGAAATATTCCGTTAAAACGTTCTAATGCCTGCGTCGGAATTGTGAAAGTCGGCTGAACAAATGAAATGAGAAGAATCAAGTGAAATAGAGTCGTTGATGTGCGAAATGAGGCGGCGCTCAGCTCTGACAGCCGCTCCGTCTGATCTCCGGCGCCGTGCCTCCCCGTGATGCTGCCGAAGCGGAATGTTAATGATTTAACGCGAATACGCAGAATTCCGGCCCGCCCCCGACTTGAGAAAGGGCATCCCTCCGAAATCAAATTAAAATAATAACAAGTTAAATTTTCAAAACCCCTCCAACTGTGGCGGAAACTTATAATAATGGTAAGACAAGAAAACGCCGATTATATTCACAGTGGAAATCTCAACTTTAACATTAGGTAGTTCCTGGATATATATGCAGATCTGCAATTGGAATTATAATTATTGTTTCCTATGTCCAGCAGTGGACGATTGTCGGGTGATGATGATGAATCCTCGAATATCTTAAATATTATTGTCTATGTGCGACTCTGTTGACCGAGCCTAATATATAAATAAAATCAACAAAAAACTATGAAGCGGTAGACAATTTATAAGATTTAAAAGTTTTGTATTATTGCAATAGTTTATACAAGAAACATTAATGTCACTGTCACTTAAGTGAAACGTAAAAAATCTCATGTTCATTATCTAGTAGTTCAACTGTACAAATATATAAATCTCATCATCGTCAGCAGCCGATAGACGTTCGCTGCTCGTCATGGGCCTCCTCCAAAAATCTCCACTTCCATCGGACCCGCGCTGCAGTTAGCACGGCCTCCAACACTGTCGAACAATAGGGACAGTTGTTTGTAAAGGTTTATATGGAGGAATTAGTGTCATTTCCCACCACGCTGGCCCAATGTCGATTAGCAGGGTTCACCACGAGCAGGTGAGATTGGCTCGGGTCTCGCGAGTTGTTACGTGGGACCCCTTACACTCCCCCTATATATATACACAAAATCAAAATCACGATCAGCAACCAACATGAAAAAGAACGTTCTCTATATATGTAAGTAAAAGGGAATACTAAGAGGACAAGTATATATATGAATGGCATAGCCCCCGCATCATAAGCCCCCATGCCCCCCAACTGAATTGACGCAGAAGAGATTACGGTGTAGTGAGCTTACGCGCTGAATTACAGCAGTCGCTCTATTGAACGCGCTCGGTCTCGGGAAACAATGGTCTCTCTTAACACTAGATTTACCGTGAGCACTATTTGCACCACTAAAGCAACTATTTGTACCCCTCTATTACAAAGTTAACCCTTAAGATGTTTAAAGAAAAATCTATTTTACCAAATGTCTGTTTGAGATTTCCACTTATGTAGAAACTCATCACGATATCTCCGGAATCATGAGGCCTGGAGACTTCAAATTTGGTATAAGCCATCCAAGACTCCCTCTAGAAAAAACCATCTAGGTGCCATCGCAGCTCCTATTTCTGTCGCAAAACTGTAGTGTGTATACTGTTAGATATAAATTACTATATCCCCATTTGAGCGCTGTAGCTAGTGAAGAACCACGTGCTGGTCTCAAGAAGATCAGAATGTGGTGCTGTGTATATCATTCTGATTAACGCCACGTTGTTATTGGCAGGCGTATATCTGAAATTTAGGTGAACGTCATTCTTATAGTTACTTCATCAAAAAAAATCAAGCCAGGACTAACTTCGAAAGAAAATATCATATTTATCTCTATGACATTACGTTTGACCATTTTTACCCTTAACTTAAGTAGTTACTTAAAAAATAAATGAATATAATACAAGGAAATTTAATTCAAATATCAAGTATCGAAAATCTTACTTCGTATGTAAGGGATCTGGAATATATTACGTTAAATCTAACTAGTTATTTATCATCACCATCATCAGCCGATAGACGTCCACTGCTGGACATAGGCCTCTCCGAAAATTCCCACGTGAATCAAGTAGGTATTCATGTGGGGGGATCTCAGCCATTTTCTACCACGCTGGCCCAATGCGGGTTGGTGTGAGCCAGAGCCTCGTTTGTTGGTTAGCAGGGTGCACCACGAACAGGTGAGGTTGGCTTGGATTCCGTGAGTTATTGTGCAGAGACCTTTACACCCCATTAGTTATTTATATATTTTTTTAATTGATTTCCTAACATACTTTTCTTGGTGGTTAAAACATAAGATAAACTATAAGGATAACCTTATAGTTTATCTTATGTTTATAAGCAGAGCAGATATAACCGATGTTGTTTTGTTACAAAAGGTCTTTTAAACCGGAATGTAATAATATTTGTTAATTACGCTATAAAGGCCGAAAAAGGCACTTCATTATTATCTAATTAGATCTTCGATAGATAATCTTCTTTTAATACAGCAGCCGAAAACTGTTAGCATTTTCTCAACGTAACAGACGCGAATTTATAAGACGGTCTTGTCGCAATTGTAACCGTCACTAAACTATTTAACTTTATCTATTACAATGTAATTACCAATCGAACCGGAAACGATAAATCCATGCGGAAAGCTGCAGTCAATACGTTCTACAAGCGGTAGTGTTATCCGAACAAATCCCACCCCCACAATTACAGCTTACGCGCCAGGGTTTAAATGAAAACCACCGCGCGGCCGACGTATTCATTTATTCAAACAAATAATATCGAACCAATTACCGCAGACGATAAAACTTTAATGTAACACGTACAAATCAGTGAGTCAGTTTTAATACAGGCTCGGGGGTGTAATGGTCCTTTTTTATGTTATACATTTTACCTCATTTTCGCATAATATTAAATAACAGTGGGGATGAAAATGGTGAAGCGTGCTCACTCATAATACTCCGGCTCTCATATATTAACAGCCGGTACAGAATGTTGCTGTTATGGCAATTTTTCAATATATTGGTGGTAACTATCCGTGAACATACCATCAACACACACACACACACACAAATGTATGTATTAAGTTATAGTATCTTTGTTCAATATAATTGTTTATTTCGATACATCTAAACAATTTTCCTACAATCTATATATATATATATACATCCGGAGATTCATTGGCTCGTCGTAGGAATTCCAAAAGTATTAAACGTAAACACTCATATTTTGGGTCAGATATTGCTTCTGACCTTTAGAGGTCAGCTAAGAATGTATCTTACAAAATTCCTTCCCCAAAGACAGTTCCGGGGTATTAATAACCGGAAGGGTCCCGTGGGCAGTGCGTTGCCGCCAGCTGGGTATATTTCTGACAAACATCAAATCTAATTATATTACTTACTGTTAGTTATATTTTTTTTTCTACACCCTTTTCTCGGCCATTTGTGGGTTTGGCCCTCTAATCTTATTTTGTCAACATTTTTGGTTTGCATTATTTACTTCTTTCCTGCTTTCTATCTTAATTTCAGGGTTTGTGTCTCTAGCTAGTTATTATTATTGACCGTACTAATTAAATAATTTTTGCAATTTTTTTAATGATGGGTTGAATTGTATGTATAATATATTGGATATACTATTAAATAATATATTTTAAATACAGTTCACCGTTAGACCCTATAAAGTGGTAATCTAATTTAAAGCACTAAAGCTGCAGAGAATCAATTTCTGTAAAAGCTATTAGAGTATGATTAAAATAGTAAAAACCTAGCAGCTATAGCGCACAAAGCAATATTTACGATCGGCGAACATCATATAGCAAGGGTAGATGTTAAAAAAAAAATTACATTATGTAACGTTAAATTTACAGCAATTTCAAATATTATTTATAGTTCCCATAAAACTGAATCGTGGTTCATTGCCACTTTAATATATTAAGTAGCAGTAAAGTACAACAACTTACGAGGACTAAGCTAACATCACCTGCTCGCGGTGCACCCTGCTAATCAACAAACGAGGCTCTGGCTACCAGCAATCCGCATTGGGCCAGCGTGGTGGGAAATGGACCGAATCACCCCACATGAACCCCTACAAACGTGAAGATCTTTGGAGGAGGCTTATGTCCAGCGGTGGACGTCTATCAGTTGATTATGATATCTCTTGCACTAGTACTGAAGCCAATAACCAACTTGGTAACAGTCGGTTTGAATTTCAGTTAACTTTACGTAGACTTTTATTAGTTTCTATTAGGGTGTAAAAGGTGTGATAGTCTCTTCCCTTTATACCATTGCATAAAAATTATTCAGTATACTCATCTCAGTCTGTCGTGTCCACTACCCCAGTAATAAAATGTTCAATGGCCCTAGTCCAGATTATTCCTTAAAAGCGTCACGAACAAAATCCTGTGACAGATTTATCGCCGGAGTTCAGCGTTGGACCCGGAAAGCGATGTGTTACGTATCGCAAAAGGTTTACGTTAATAAATTATGTAGGGGTTGAAGACGGTGCACGGATGTCCTGCGAGACCTAAATTAGTAACGGTACAGGTTACATTTTTTATTAGGTAAAAAGATCGGCCTTTTTTTGATAAACAAAGAGAAGCAGTCTCCATTAGATGTGCTCATAGCCGGAGTGTACCGCCCTCCTCAAGCTTCTTGTTTCCAACTATGTCGAAGGTATCTTTGAGCACTTACGCTTTTTTTATTCTACGAAGCGATGAGACTAGCGGGACGTTCACCTGATGGTAAGTAATACGCCTGCCCATAAAATTGTGGCATTAGTTAGGATAGTACATTAAAACCACAATGTACTCGTCGCCTGAGGCATGAGGGGTTGAGACTCGTTGCCCCATTATACACTACAGCGCCTTTAGAACCGGATTACTGCAACGTTAGCACACTACTGTTTTACGGTAAAAATAGGTGTTGCGGTAGTACCTACCTAAGATGGTCTCTAGCAATAGAGATCGACCACAATATAATCCTACTTTCCTTAAAATAATTTGCTTCTCCTGCTAGTTCTAAGAAGGATCTCTTTATTGGCAAAGTTCTTTACATGTGGATAAACTCTTTAAATATCGACAAGTTCTTAAAATAGAGCCTCGTTTGTCTCCATTGCGGTCGAAGGTAATGAAGCAGTTTCCGCTGTATCTAGATTTGATTTTCTCCAATTTTGTTCCAGCTTCCAACGATCGAAATCTTCGAGCCATACAAGAATACTCTTTATCCGAAACAAATATAACTTAATGAGTTTACTTACATAGAACCTCATTGTACTTGTTATATATAACTTAATACGATTCAGTCTAAATATATTTACTAGCTTCAGCACATTCTTTGTGGAAACAGGAAATGAGTAAATATACACAGCTTCACATCAAGAAACACTAAACACTAGTAATTCTGTATAATGATTAATATATTATAATTACTTGTTATGTATTGTTACACCCCCTGGATATTAGTTACGTATATTATTTTTTTTTACAATTACTGAATAATTTCGGTGATAATGCTTCAAATGCGTGCAGCTTAAACCAACTTATCTGTATTTAAAACTTGGAGCAAAGTTATACGTCACGAAATACCAACATTATGAACGAAAGAGGAAACGGAATCAAAGCAGACCCTAACAAACGAAGATATAAAAAATCATTTTACTATATATTCACCAGGTCGTGGGTCCACCGCTGGGAAGCCTCCAACACTACGACTACCTGTACGCGGCCGCCACTCGAGGATCCTACTGTCCCATCGGCCGTCGGTCTCTTTCTTTACCTATCGTTCATCATCAGCCGATAAACGTCCACTGCTGAACATAGGTCTCTCCTAAAGATCTCCACATCGATCGGTGTTGCGCTGCCCGCATCCAGCAGCTTCACGAGACCTTACAGTCAACATGGCCTCTAGTATCGCTGGGCACTAGAGACTTTTACTTCTAGGGATTCATATGGGGGGATTTCGGCTATTTCCCACCACGATAGCCCAATGGGCTGTATGCGATGAGCATGTGTGTAATGAATGGTATGTGTGTTTGATTATCCGTCCTTGATGGAAACTAGAATCCCGGTTGTTGATTACCAGAATGCACCACGAGCAGGTGAGGTTGGCTTGGATACCGTGAGTTATGCGGGAATTCTTTATAAATATAACTAGTCTGGCCATAAATGCTGTTACATAAAAACTTTTCCTTTTTTCAACTTTTTAATTATTTTGAATTTGGAATACGTGTATTATTTTAAAAACTTCTTTCGATTTTGCGCCATTTCACATATTTTTCGTGTTCGTTATCAAATTATAATATGGAATATGGGGGTGTTAAAGTAAATAGGATTGCAGTGATCGCCTTACACAAAGTGGGTATGGAGCCGGTCCGGTCGCTCATATTCCGGACACTTCAAATGTTTGATACCAGCCGTATGTTCGCATATCGTACTATCAACAGATACAACAATACTTCCTCTGTCGAAGACCAGAAAAGCTCGGGGCGGCCGCGTGCTGTTAGCTGTTAGAATTACAAAGACTGTTAAAGCCAGAATTCGTCGAAACCCCATTAGGAAGCAAAAAATCTTATCGTGAGAAATGAAGATTCCCGCTAAAACTCTGTCACGTATAATAAAACAAGACCTGAAGCTCAGTGTTTATCACATGCCCTAAACAAATTTTTACAATTAAAGATGGATGGAGTGAATCGATCAAAACGAACAAACCTTCTGTCGCGATACCACAGGCAGGTGAATGGCACAGAAATATCCTCTTTACTGATGATAACATTTTCACGATTGAAGAACACTACAATAAGCATAATGATAAAGTGTACGCTCATAGTTCTACAGAAGCTGCTCAAATGGTCGGAAAGGTACAACGTGATCATGGTCATTATCCCGCGTCAGTGATGGTTTGATAGGGCGTGTTTTATCAAGGAGTCACAAAACGTTTTTGTGAAAAAGAAGTGAAAACTTCAGCCAAAGTGTACCAAGATACAGTCTTGGATCATGTTGTGAAACCTGTCAGCAATACACTTTTTAAAAATATACCGTGGACTTTCCAGCAGCCTTCTGCACCTGCACTTAGTCATAAGGCATTACTAACCAAGTCTGGCCTGAAACCAACGTTCCAGACTTTATGAGAGCTGAAGACTGGCCCTTATCTAGCCCAGACTTCGACCCTTTAGATTTCAAATTATGGTCAGTTTTAGAGGACATGGCCTGCTGCTGCTCTAAACGACACGGCGACATTGAATCTTAAAAAGTCATTGTAGCAAGCAGCGAGCAGTGGCGGGGGTGGTAATTTCCCTTGGAGACAGCGCGTAAATCCATAGATTCGTGATACATGGTCAAACAGATTAAAGGCCTGTATAAAAGCCGGATGTGGCCATTTCCAATAGATTATTGTTTTTTATTTTTTGCTGAGATTAATAAATATGTAGTTATACATTTTAATAATATTACATTACTTCAATAAAAAAAACAATGCATTTTCATTTGTAACAGAACTTATGACCGGACTGGGTATATGAAGCTTATTTATTGTTAATCTATATACAAGAGATTTCCATGTAGAGACTCTCTGGGTCCATAGGGCCTGGAGACTTAAAATTTGGTAGGAATATTTTGCCGAGTATAGGATAGATAAGAACGGATTTTACGAAATTTTACCCTCAAAAGTAGTTGCGGGGGCTTTAATAACGAGGGGCTTGGGGGTGAAGCCGTGTTGCCGCCGGGCGGAAATATTTCAGATAAATTTCAAATCTAACTATATTACGGCCTGCAAAGATTACGGGAACATCTAGTTTATTATATATAATATATTACATACTCGTGTACACTGTATCCTTGCTTCTTTCTCTGCTTAGTCTTATCGAAGAATGGAAAAGAATGTCCTTTGGTATTAAGTTAGCTTTTTCTAAATTTTTTTTGTGTTAATAAAGTTTTCGAGGCCGTGCTTTGTTGGACACATTACTAAGACCTATGTCCAGCAGTGTACGTCAACCGGCTGAAGTGATGATGATGATGAATCAAGTAAGTCAAATAAGATCAATCAAGAAAGTTTTGAATAAATAATAAACTATAATCTAAAGTATATATATACTGTTTCGGTTAGTTCATATGTTTCTGTTTTAACTGAAAATTTTACATGGAGGATTATCTGTAATAGTCCTGTAGATAACATTTAAATTTATCCTTATTGAAAAAGTGTGCTAGAAGATTATAGTTAAATTTTTAACTTATGTAATTTAGATGTAAAGGAGAAATTGATAGTATGTAAAACAAGCTTTGGTGAAGTTACCCAAGTGGAACTAAGATGTGACGGCGCCTGCCTTTGGGAAATATGTAGGCTGTTACTTATTCAATTTGAAATTAATACCCTTAAAGCTTTCGACAGAAGAGTGTCGAACGTAGCAAAGACGTCGAGGCATAGCCGGCGGAGCAAAGGCTTCGTAGCATCTTCGTAGATGTACGCGATAGTACGGAAATTTATTTTGACGTTGTGTTTAACTTAATAAAGTTTGATACATACTTAGATGCAAATATGCTTAAATTACAATCTGTTTAAGTATTTTTTTTAACTTATATCTTGCATTATGCATTTTATATTAAGTAAACATTAATGTCTGTTATTTAATTTTGTGATAAAAACAGTATAAGTTTGGTAGGCCTGTGGTTGCAGGTAGACGGGTTAAAATAACACGCCGTTCTGCACATCATAAAAGACAAATAAAGATCAAATAATTCTTGGGTAAGGGTAGAAGCTTCCCTGTCACCGTTGTATAGCCCCATGGTGGCGTACACGGCGTAAATTAACGACTTTAACGTGATTGATATTCAACAATGGCTCTCCGCAGGCTGAATTACAACAGTGTATGTTTCTTATTTATTATTTATATACTCGTAGACGGAAAAATACAAACAACCTGTTAAGTTAAAGTACTAGTAACTTAACTGAACAAAAGTGTTTAGCATAGAACAGTCTAAGATATAATCAGGTTTATTATTTAGACTTCCTTTTACTTTTTGTGTCTATATAAATAATCTGTGGTGGGTGGTAAGTCTCTATATTTATAAATAATATAGTTAGTGTTTTCCGGTTTGAAGGGAGTTGTAGTTAGTAACTAGGGTAACGAGATTTAACATCTTATGTCTCAGATGACGAGCGCAATTTAGTGCTGTTTATACCATTCCAACTAGCGCCACGTTGCCATGAGCGAGCGGCTTGCTTACCACCAGGTGAAAGTCCTGCTCGTGCCGTCGCTTCAAAAATATATAGAAACATTCAGGAAGACAATATTTACATATAGATTGAAATATATAAGAGCGAGTTAAACCTTTAAAAGAGTTTTCTTTCAAGAAAGTCCTTAATTGAAAACCTATAATGATAAAATTATAAGTTTTATTGGTGTATCATCAACTAGAACCTTAATGTTGTTACAGTTTCTATTGCAGCCGACAAACAGTAGTGTACGAGCACTACTGTGTCATGGTTTAAAGGGCGCTATAGCTAGTGAAATAATTGGGGTAACGAGAATTTGCATTATGCATTTCAAAACGACGAGCACGATATGGTGCTGTGTATATCATCCTAACTAACGCCACGTTGATATGGGTTCATATCTACATAGTATCAGTTGAATGTCCAACTCGTTGCTTTGCTTCGAAAAATAAAAAAAAATCTAACGATTCCAAATTAATCATCATCATCAGCCAATACGCGTCCATTGCTGGGCATAGGCCTCCCCCAGAGATCACCACATCGATCGAGGGATTTTGACCACCACGCTGGCCTAATGCGGGTTGGTGGTAGCCAGGGCCTCGTTTGTTGATTATCAGGATACACCACGAGCAGGTGAGGTTGGCTTTGCTCCCGTGAGTGTTGTGCGGGTTCCCTTACACCCCTTTCCAATTAATAGTTAAATAAAATATCCAATATATATAAAAACTCTACATGCTTTTTAAGCAGTAGGGTGCAAAATTTAAAGTTATAAATAACACTATAACTTGAAGCTACAATGTTAGGAACAATAAAAAATCATCCATATATAAAATCTGACGTATAGACTATTCCTGGCAAACACTCATTAAATAGTGTTAGAAGGAAGCTTCTTCACTAAATTATTCACTTGTGAAAGCTCTCACACCTTCTCATCGCAAAGTTTGCGTCGTGTTGTATCGCCAAGTTATTCCGTATGATACACGGCTTAATGTAAGTCAGATTGGGTGTAACTTGAATATTTCGAGTCCACAAGTACACCCCTCTTGTGTACATTTCAACATCAGTAATTTGGAGATTCCATCAGTATATATATTTAAATGAATTTAGGGATAAAGAGTATTGATAGAACTTATTATGCTATAGTAACTTATTTCCAAATTGATAAGTAACTACCACCGGTAACAGACCTACTGGCGATAGGTCTCCGTTACTGGAGACTATCTAGGTACAGCATCATCAGCCGACAAATGTCCACTGCTGGACATAGACATATTATTTATGTATAGACAATAGTCTATGTAGCAGTTACTTTGTCTGTCTGTTTCATTAATGTCTCAACTTAACGTACTAATTTCATTGTCCTGGTAGTTTTCTTGTGACCAACACCTAAAGTGGTGACCATGACCATTCTGTCAAGAATGATAACTACGAAAAAGTAATTATATTACTCACAGCATCCTTCCAGTCTAAAACCACTGACTTGGTAGCCTGTATTTTAAGGCTCCGTATTTACTATGATGTAGTTTGGAACGTTTGTGCGTTCTGCTGCTTCATTCAGAGGATCTCCATAAACTCATCCAACGGCTTTCGTGTTGGCGAAGTGTGTGAGGTTTGTTTGCGATGGACGACTTGGCATAGCTAAGCAGGACCGTCTGGACCACAGGCGCCAAGTGAAAAGTGTAGCGGTCTCCTACATGATACTTTTCGGAGAGTGTAGAATTCCTTATCGACTTCTTACCACCGGACTACCATAATGAGTTACCATCCTTATATTGTAGACATCATCAGTTTGCAAACAAGAAGATGTAGCTCCTCGTTCTTGATCAGCAAACGAAGGGAATAACTATCCGGCGTCATGATACTCGGTAAAAGGAATATTCCTACCAAGTCTTGATGCCTTATGGTTGCAATCAAATCGTCATGAGTCTCTACTTAGGTGGAAGTCTCTTGCATATGTGAACATATAAGTAAGGTGGTAACAGGGTAATGGTCGATTAAGTTATTAAGTAACCTCAGTATCGTCTAAGGCTGTTACTACAACCCATTATCCAACTGAAGCTTTTATATTTACGTGAAGACGTGGCCTTGTAAAAATGAATCGTAAACAAATCGAAACAATCGGAAACAAAGGCTACATTCACACAGTAGGGGAACAGTCATGAGGCAGCGCAGTGCGGGTTTCAGCAACCTGAAATCGATTTTACTGTAATTTATAATAACTAAATGAGGGTGAGTTGATACGCGGTGGAAATGAAACTTTGTATGCAAATTTAAGGATATGAAATTAATACTCCGTAGAAGCAATTTTCTAGGGAGTATTAATCTTAACTTATCTTATTACGGAAATGAGATCAATACTCTGTAGACGATTACTTCTACATAGTATTAATCACAAAAAGAGGAAATAAGAAATCAATTGATCGATAACTTGTTATAGGTTGAGGTATATTTGTATTGAGAAGAATGAAAGGGTTAGAGAGAGATAAATTTAAGCACTTAAAGTTTAGTTAAAGTTGTTCGATTGAACATTAAGGTAGTTTTTATTATATGTTATCACAACATCCGGATGTGTTTGCATACGGCGGCGGAGTAACGGCGGAGTACCTCGGGGTAACGCAAGGCGTCTAAAGAAGGAATATATCTTGAGAAAGAGCATAAGTATTCCTTGTGAGGGGTACCGACCACCTTCGCTATAAAAGTTGGAGCTAATAAGGTACTGCAGAGCTTCTGAAATGCACTTTGAAGCTAGAGTGGACTTGGTCGACGTCCTCCAGAGGAAACGCATTGCGCCATTCATTGTCAGGCTTGGCAGCATAGTTCAGGAATTGGCAATGATACTTACACGAGTACACAGTGGTTGAACATTGCTGCCTGGTCTGGTGAGAATTTTTAATTTTTTTTTTTAATGATTAGTATAGTTTTGATTATTTTTCTGTGCACTAATATGGATCGTTAATCTGAAATAATGTTTTTTTCATTATTTATTAATAAGTGCACCAGACGCAGTTCAACAAATGCCCTTTTTATGAAGTGACCCATATTAATTAGATATCTTTAAGATTTTTTTTAATCAGCACCACGTTGTGCTCATCGCCTGGAGACATTAGATATTGAGTCTCGTCGCCTCTGTAATTGCACTAGCTACCTTCATATCCACCGCAGATGGAGCGACGACATCATCAGAGCGGTCGGAAGTGGGTGAATGCGTGGAGACTAGGATCGTATTTGGTGGAAGACATTTAGAAGATATCCAGCAGTGGAACGAAGGCTGATAATGATTATTATGAAATGATTACCTTCAAACCGGAACACATAAATTTTTGCAAAGTAATCTTTGGCGGCAGAAATAAGCGACGCGTTGGTACCTTACTAGACGGTCTCCGGCTACAGAGACCTAGCACCAGTTAGCTACGATATATCTACTAGTATTTTAGGTGTCTTTCTAAAGACCCAATAGGGTGAATTTTAGTTTCGCATGGAGTTTAAGACGTTACGTAACCTGTTGTCTTGTTTGAAGGAAACTTTCAATTGAGGAATGTAAACACTGTCACACGCTCCGATTGTAATGTTTGCTTTACAATGCATTCAGCTCACTGGAAAAATTCAATATAAAGTTTCCTGCATTCAGTTCCATATGTCACGAAAGCGACGCTCCGAGCTTAAAGCTCCCCCTCTCCGCCCGTATCCTGTTTGTGTTTTATTAAAATGGCGCCGTTCGGGGACCTGGCAGCCGCCGAGATGTCCTCTATTGATTTGAACCGCTGAAATCTGAAAAGGTAAAGGAAGGAGGCTTCGACAATAAAAGGCCGGAACGAACCTAAATTGTTCGAAATTAAATTTTTCATTTCGTTTAATAAATTAATATCAGGCTCTGCTGAAGAGGTTAGACGTTGGAGTCGTCCGCGAATCAGGAATCGGGATTAATAAGAAATTTCTTATATATTTATGCTAATTCTTATTCTGACAGTTATTAAAGTGCTATATTGGATTATCAAATTTATCTTCAATAGGAATTGATATGACAAAATCAAATTTGTCCTGAAATCTGTCAAGCGTATGTGAGCCTGATGGAAGCTCCTGCTAGTGTAATAAGAAAACAAATCCGTATATGACAAGAATATTAAATGTTACATATATATATCATTGATAACGTTGAGACAAAAAAAATAGGGGTTAATACAAAATAGACACTTATTTTAACTACTAAACGAAAAATAATAGTTACAAGTATCACACATATTAATCAACTGATCCGATTTATATCTACTCCGTTTGGGTTCAAATTGTAACTCAACCGGAAGTGGTTCAACATATAATTAACACACCGATGTTGCGAGGTAATTAGCCGCTGCGATACATAGGTAATCTAGACTTCTCTATATTCCGTTCGCTGATAATTAAAGTCCATTGAACAGCGACAAATATCAGAGCTGTCCGGAATATTAACGCGAACTCCTCAATCGTGAGGCGCGCAATATATTCACCAGGGCTGGACTACCGCTTAGATATTCCCTTCGGAAAACATCTTACAGTACGTGATCTGTGTTTGATAGTAAGTCAGATGAACAAATTTGTATAAATCCCTTACTAGTTAAGAGTAATATGTAGTACGTAATCGTTTGTCTAAAATAACACGATTTTAACTGGTAACATACTATACCCGTGGCAGTTAGGTACTTGAAAGAATGGTTTAATAGATTATTAAAATATACCCTTAAAAACTTTTAAATTATCAGTATAGGTAGATAATGAAATGATAATTTAAAAAACCAAAAGTTGATAAAAATCGGTTCAACCGATTGATGGCTACGATACGACAAACAGACGTTTGATGTTATTTTAAACTTAACCCTCTTTCTACGTCGGAACACCATTGTAAGTTTATATATTATTGATACATATATATATATTTATCGTCAGCTGATAGAAGTTCAGTGTAGGACGTAGGCCTCCCCCAAATATCATCACATCGATCGGTCCTGTGATGCACAAATCTAACGGCTTCGCGCGACCTTCAATAATCAGCATGGTCTTCGGTATCACCGCTCACTAAGGGCCGTCGTTTGTAGGAGTTCATATGGGGGGATTTAGGCCATTTCCCACCACCCAGGTTTAATGCAGAATGGTGGGAGCTAGAGCCTCGTTTGTTGATTAACAAGGTATATTAAAGCAGGTGAGGTTGGCTTGGGCCTTGTGAGTTGTTGTGCGGTACCCTTACACTCCCATGTATAGATATACAAGTCTCGTGGACGTCTATCGGCTGATGATATATATATATATAGTAACTTCAATAATTTAATTAAACAATAAATATTTTCTACAGCAAATAAATTCCAAACTGAACCAACTCTACCAATTGTATTTTGTATAGAAACTATCAATTTCGTTTAGCCATTCAGATAGAGGATTTCCTTCAGCAGTTGTCACCAACTTCGGTTGATCGGATAGGGGGGGTGCCTTTTGTATAACAACGAAAATATACAACTTTATAAAATTCTATTCGAAGTTTTGCAAGTTTTAACATTTTTAAGCAATAAGTCTCTTTAGGACAACGTTAGCAAATGGGAGGGAAATGAATATCTCCTATTACAGCCGTCAAACAGTAATTCGCAAATATTAACCGTGTTCCGGTTTGAAGAGCGCTATAGCTAGTGGAATTATTAGGGTAATGAAACCTAACATCTAAGTGTCAAGATGAGAGCACGGCGAGCTGTGTACATCTTCCTAACTACCGCTATTATTTACAGCATCAGGTCACGTGATCAGTAAAAAAATTTGATAGATCATATTTATGTTTATATGGTGTCATTATTATTTCAAATAATAAAGGTTCAAAGCTGAATGAAGTAACTTAGTTCTTTACTGAACTTAATGATAGTGAGGATATTCTCATCATCATCAGCCCACAGACGTCCACAGCTGGACATAGGCCTCTTCCAATATACTCCACATCGTAGAGTTAATTGAGGGGAATTGGGTCGTAACCCACCACTCTAGCCAACCTCGTGTGTTATTCATCAGGGTGCACCGCATGCTGGTGAGATTGATTTGGTCTCCTTAAGATGTTAAGCAGAACCTCTTACTCTCCAAGGATATTCTCACATACGAGGAAATATTTTTGCTGTTGATAGGTCTCTTTTGCCAGAGGTGGTCTAGATAGGTAACACTGCAGCACCAAACATTACTATGGTCTCGATTGAACAGTGCTGAAACTAGTAAAATTACTGGGATAACGAGATCTAATATCTTGTGTATGAAGGCGAAGAGCACAATATAGTGCTGTTTATATCATCCTAACTAGCGCCACGTTGTTATGAGCAGGCGTACTACTTACCATCAGTTAGTCTACGCAACTATTACTATCCTTTATATCATGGTAATAGATAAATTCGTAAGGTTTTTAACGTTCCCCCCAGTTATGTGAGGCTGGGGCTCTGTTTACTCTTTTCTTTTCTCTCTTTATTTGCTTATCATTTTCTTAACCTATTCCTCGTTCTCTTATTTCTCTCCACTTTCTATCATACCTTTCATTACGCAAACTTCCTTTCTGCTATCTTTCTCCATGCTATATCCTTCTTTTTTCCGTCTTCTTAAATAAAAACAACACACACTTCTTTTTTTTCTTCTGCTTACATTTTTCCTATTTTAATTTCTTATCTTGTACGTTTTGTTTTTATTTATAATTCCTACACAGAATTTAAGGAATGTGAGCCAACTATTGGCATCACCCATCAGGGAGGCAATGCTACCTGCGCTTATGGTCTTCTCCAAAACGGTCTCACATTCGTAATGCTTTTTTGCATATAAGGAACAGCTCGTGATCAAATGCACCATGGTCTGTTCCAGTCTGCTAGACGCCAGTCCTCCACTCGATCGAGCAGAGTGGTCGAGCAGAGTGGTCGAGCAAGCGGTAACATCGACGCGGCTGGCATAGCGCTTCCTGCCTCGAAACGTCTCGAATGTTGGCTCAGACTCTCGGTTTAACACATGCAACTCCAGTCTGTCGAGTTCAGCTGCAAACTCAGTCCCCCTCCGGTTCGTGGACCGGCTACTGCACGAAGTATTGAGGGCGTTGACGTCGCCCCCTAGTACCACGTTTGTAGTCCCCAAACTCTCCACGACCCTGCCAATTCATTCCAGGTATATTCGATGGGCTTGTCCGGCTCTAGGTAGACGGATACCACCCCTATCTCCCAAGCCCCGCTCCGCAGTCTGGCGACTACAATGTTACCAGATGGGAGGTCGCGGCCTTGACCACCTCTCCGGCACCTTGTCCGACACACTATACCACCCTTTTCCCTGCGTATTGCCGCATCCCGCCATTTGCACCGATGTACGGTGCCTGGACTATCTCGATCGCCCATCCTCTCTTCGGCGCTTCGGGTATTAGCTCGGCCGTAGTGAGCTCGGACCTTTGCAGGTTGGCCTGCACAACCTGATACTGGAATAAATTAGTAAAGTTATATCCTGTGCGTTAAGTTTAACATCGCAAAGGAACTAAGGAGTTAGTCTTTGTTATCTAAGTAATGAAGATGAGATGCTGGCGGAGTTGGGAACTTAGGAATTTCAGATATTATATTGCACTTTGTGTATACATATTAATTATGCGCTTCTATTAATGTTGCAGTGGTGGTAAGATAGCCACCTATGCAACCTTTCACAGCATTTACTTTATAAGGCGTACGTGGAATATGAAACTTGAGAGGAATTTACTGGTGGTAAATAGAAGTCCCGCACAATAACTTACGGGACCCTTTTTTATCTGGGGAAATCCTGCATGGATACTTTCTCGTTGTGGGGGCAACGAAAAAGTTATGCCAGACTCTTACTGGCTAAAACACTATGGTTTCCTTGCTGCACCTTTTGGCCGAAATTGCGGGAACACTTCCGCACACTACCGCAGTTCCGGTAACGTTGGCCCATTAATGGGCCCATCTAAATTATATGGGGTTTCTCATGAGAGACCCAAGACATAGTGGGTATGCGTGGATAATGTTATTGTTCGTGCCTTCTTGATGCTTAATGTCCTGGGTAGCGGATTTCCCCGTATCCGCTACTTAAGCCTGTATTAAATGGGGTTGGAGGAGGACATGACGGGGCCCAAACTGAGGTTGGCTTGGGTGGCATGCTCGTGGTGTACCCTGCTAATTAACAAACGAGGCTCTGGCCTTCACCAACCCCTATTAGGCCAACGTGATAGGAAATGGCCCAACTCTTCCCATATAAACCCCTACAAATGACGGCCCCTGGTGCCCGGCGGAGCCAGAGGTCATGCTAATCGTTTGGTGAAGATCGCAAGAAGCCACTGGATGCGGGCAACGGCGGAACAATCGATGTGGAAATCTTTGGGAGAGGGCTATGTCCAGCAGTGGATAGGCTGATCATGATGATGATCATTTTATATATGTATCTGTGTGGTATGTTTTATGACATATATATTTATAACTTAATTAAATTTAATTTCTTCAAACTTACATATATTTATTACCTTTTCTTCTTGGTTAAAATGAAGAACAATAGAAGGAAAGTCTACTCTCTGTACCCTTGGGTTAAGGTTTTTTATTCTACGAAGGGATGAAACAGCAGAGCAATTAACTTGATGGTAATTGATTCGCCCGCCTGTAATAACATGGCGTTAGTTAGGATAATATACACTGCACTTCACTGCTCATCGCCTTGAGAGAACACATTGAGCACGTTACCTCAGTAATTTCACTAGCTACAGCACCCCTTAAACCGGAACACAGTAATGTTTACAAATTAGTGTTTGTCGGTAGAAATAAGCGTTGTGGTGGTTACATATCTATACGGTCTCCGGCAACAGTGACCTACCATAAGTGAGGTATTATATATATAACATATAATTATATATATATGATCTTCTACAGCTGATTATAATGGGTAAAGTTTCTGACAAAGGAAAGGGGGGGAGAAGGAAAAAGTCATAGTTGAGGAATATCAGGAAATTGACCTGTATGTCTGGGGTGTCCGAATTGATCCACCGAACCGAAGACAGAAAGAACTGTACCACGCTGATCGCCAACCTTCATTAGTTGAAGAGGCACTTAAAGAAGATATATATATATGTATATATACAGATGTATATATAAATATACATGTATATATGTACGGAATTATTAATTTATCTTCCAATAAAAGATGTGAACGACTTACAACGAAGACGGAAAGTTATTTAATTTCTTATTCAAAGGCGTAAAGGGAATGTCTACAACAAAAGGATGGCCTCTCATGCGAAGAGGCATTCTTCAGCTTTCTGTCACATAATCTGCATAGTGCTTGCCTTTCATGCTGTAAACCTAGAATTCGCAAAATCCTCAATCAGCAAGCACTATAGTATGAAGAACTACAGATTTTATAATACTAAAGATGGAATTTAGGTATTATTTAAAAATCTAACATATGATGATGAGGAACTTTAGTCTTTCTACAAAAGAATCATTCCGCAATATAACAGTATAGCAGACCCGAGCTGTCCGCAGGAGAGTGTTTGTAACCAGTCCGCGCTGGTCTCCAATGTCCGCAGGAATTAATATTTACGAGTCCCTGACAAAGTAACTTGAAACACTATCTTCTTCACTAAGGTGATTTATTTGAAAAACTAGACTTTAAGTCTGAAATATGATCCAGGCCAACCTCAGTTGCTCGTGGTGCACCCTGCTAATCAACAAACGAGGCTCTGGCTCTCACCAACCCGCATTGTATCAGCGTGGTAGGAAATGGCCCAGATCCCTCCATACGAATCCGTATCCGATTGATGTGGGAATCTTTGGGGGAAGCCTATGCCCAGCTGTGAAGATCTATCAGCTGATGATGATCTGTATATAAACTAAATATTTTTACTTCTTAGTTCTTATCACTTTCATTTAGTATGTTGATGAAGAATTTAATTTCCTATCGCCAAGTTTAATGACTGACATTAACACTAAATTCAAGTACTAATTAGTAAAAATAATTTTTTTTTTCTAGTTTACACTATATTGATAAAAATTATAGCAACTGGTATGCCTCTAGGTGAACATCATGCTAAGAGGCGTTCTTTGGTAGATACTAAGTACCCAGTCCAGTGAACTGCCGTGGGCTGAAGATGATGAAGAAAATGATGGAATCTTAACTATAGTCTAAATTTAATTTAAAACTGTCTATTGTATGTAGTTTTGAAAATGTTGATCATCACAACTTCTTCCATGCCTGTTGTTCCATACGTTTTTCTCTTGCACGCATTCCCTTTCAGACATCTCCTTAGGGAGGTGAAAGGGGTCCCTGGTAACCACCAAACGAGGCTCTGGCTTCCACCAACCCGGGCCAGCGTAGTGGGAAATGGTCCAAATCCTCCCAATATGAATCTCTACAGACGACCACTCTGAGCGCCTGGCGGTTTTAAGGGCAGCACAGGATCAATTGATGTGGAGATCTTTGGGGTGGGCCTATGTCCAGCGGTGAACATCTAAATGCTGATGATCATGATGATACATTTCCTTCATTTATTAACATTCATATTACATGCTCATTTGCTGCTGGAAAAGGGTTGGCTTATTAAAGCAGACGAGCTGGTATTTCACGCAATTATGATGATGTCAGCGTAAGGAAACCGACAGTTTACAAGGTTATATGATGGATAGTGACATAGAGAGTCTTTGAGGGTGAACTTTCCAAGACATACATCAACTCCAAAATAACATGGCCTCAGAAACCCACACGGGCAACAAAGCGTTAACCTGACAGGTATTTAAACCCTCCTTCACAAGATGGTATAGAATTTAGATAAGTAAATTCAGTTAACCTGCGTTGGCCCCCCTGCAGTTAACAGCCTTTGATTCAAAGCAAGTGAATTCTCGAGATAACAGCGGCGCTAAGTACAGAATACCTCCAGCTGCTTGTTGGGGCATACCGCTTAGAATTAACGCAATAACTTAACGGCGTTGAGGTAATCGAAATTCTTGTAATTTTTTTACAAAAACGGATTTTTTAATCAGACATATTTTTAACCAATTTTCTACAACTACAAATTACATCTCATTCTATTAAATTTTTATTGCATTAATCGCCTCCTCTCTCTCTCTCTCGCCTACTAACTCTCTTTATTGATTTTAGTCTATTGAATTTAATTTCTCTCTATTGATTTTGGTGTCTCTCTATTGATTTAAGTTTCTCTCTATTGATTTAAGTTTCTCTCTATTGATTTTGATCTCTCTCTATTGATTTAAGTTTCTCTCTATTGATTTAAGTTTCTCTCTATTGATTTTGATCTCTCTATTGATTTTGATCTCTCTCTATTGATTTAAGTTTCTCTCTATTGATTTAAGTTTCTCTCTATTGATTTTGATCTCTCTATTGATTTTGATCTCTCTCTATTGATTTAAGTTTCTCTCTATTGATTTTGATCTCTCTCTATTAATTTTGTTTTCTCTCTATTGGTTTGGGTTTATTTCTATTGGTTTTGGTCTCTCACCCATCTGGCCCATATTCTTTTGAGAATATGTCTCTCCATCTTTTCTACTGTCTTCCTTACTTTTTTATCATCTCCATGCATCTATTGCAATTTAGTAATTAAATGGATATTATTGAACTAATTATAATATGTCATATTGAAATGAATGTCTAGGACGAACAATCAGACAAAAACTATTTTCTATATTTGTGACCTGTTTTAAGTTTCGGCGCAACTTTTGCAAGTAAAGACATGTATAACTTACGCATTATATAAAATATACTTGACGGCTTATAATAATGATGTTTATCGGGTTTACCTACAGCGCTTGTCAATGCTGTGTATTTACTCTACCTTCAACTGTTCAGTTTTATTTTATATGTATGGAGAGTATTAAAATGAATGTTATTCGATTTGAAATCGATGGCTCTCTGTTGCGAATCCAGCGCAAGACTGACCCACATAAATAATTCCCGCTTCCTCATTCCTTATTCCAAAGATACTGCGTACCTTTTCTTATTGCCCCGAGCTATAAAGTTTACATCGCATGAGCGCGGTGTTCGCAATTTGCTTTCGCATTGTTGCTTCTTTCTGTTTTATGCTATCAATTTCTTTATGATAAAATAAAGAAGCGTAAATTAATAACAGTGAAATGTGAAATACGCATGCGTTATTTAAATAAACAAAAAATATGCTAACCGTAACCAAAGTAAAGAAAAAAGACACTCCATGTTTGTTAACTACCTTGCTGATGTCAGCGACGAGAACTATATCCACTACTACTCCTCTCTTGCCCGTAATTTTATCATCACCATCATCATTATCAGCCGACATGTATCCACTACCAAATACTCGTAATTTGCCATTTGCTGATCAGACACGCTGAGCGACTTTTAAACTAAGAGTGACTTAAACGATCGATCACTTCAGAAAAACTCACCGCCAGAGTGGCTGAAAAGTAAGTGACTCACGGAGATGGTGTTAGTGAATAGAAATGCCATGTAGTTCTTACTCAAACCTGGGTATCTCTCTATGATACCATCACATAACCAAATAAGAAATTGAAGTGAATTGATAGCTTAAAAAAAATCTCACAGTTCCCCGTGGCTGATCTTGAATCTCGTTTCAAGAGTTCCCAAATGAATACTCGGCTTACGAATATAAAACCACTCGGATAGAATCGTGGGAACTATATAATACCGTCCACAATTGTTCTCGGTAAGCCCTAGACGCCACATTGTTTAATAGGATTTATCTCAATCCGGTATGATAATAATGGAGACTGTAGTTGGTCGTATTAACTTACGCAGACATACTTATATTCTGTTGTAGGATAGAGAGAAGATCTTAAACTTAATATCCACTTGAATTAAACTTAATTATATTGAATAATTTAAATATAAACTAAACAAGATTTCGTGTCAATTTACAGCATGACCAGTAACCACCAGATTTTTCTTCCTCCTGGTAGGTGTTCTCTATCCAAGAATCGTCCTTTATTGACCATCTAATCCTCGACATTGACTATCACTGACTGACTACGTATATCATTTGATATTAGATCTCTTCAAGAAATAGGTACAGCCATCTCTATAACTTTGAGCTTTTTAATTCCTCGCACATTAAATTTACTGGTGATGGGTCATTGTTACCAGAGACCGTCTAGCCACCACTGCAGCTCCTATTGCATCCGACAATAGTGTGCAAACATTAATGTGTGGTAGCTAGTAAAATTATTGTGGTAACGTAATTATCTTATGTATCACGGCGACAGAGCACAATGGTGTTGTGTATATCATCTTAAATAGCGCCACGTTTTTATGGTTAAGGGTATCACCAATTGAAGGACTAACGGCCGATGAAGAAGCAGTCTTCAAATGGCGACCGCGTACTGGCAAACGTTGTGTTAACAGACCCCGACTTGGTGGTCCGTCGATCTGGTGAAGGTCGTAGGAAGCAGTTGGATGCGGGCAGCGCACGCCCGACGTCTATCGGGTGATGATGGTGATTATGACATATCACACTTATGTGAACGTTTCTCTCGTCTTTCATCGAACAAACAACAGATACAAAAACCTCACAATTAATTGTAAGCTTAAAGCTTCCTTCAAAACCCTGTAGCTGGTTTTAAGAAAGTTTTAATGTTATAACAGGTTCATATATCTCCGTTTTTTACATATTTGAAAATCATTACCCTTAAAAAAAAATTGCCAGAAGGAAAATTACAAAGCAACAAAGCGGCCTTAAGTGAAATAAAATGTATATCAAAACTTGGTAAACATCTGCGGCACGGCCCGGGGAGCTCTGCGGAAACTTTCTGTGTGCTGCGGTGGGAGCCGGCTGCCAGCGACGCACAGGTTAACCCTCGACACACGAACATCCTAGATTCATTCTCGACGACCTAATGAAAATTTGGATGACCTGTTTAATCTGTAACGGCATTAACAACATTTTTAGACTAATATAGTGAAACATTTGAGAGCTCGAATTTTTTTGTCGGTACACCAACAACAGCAGAATAATTGATGATAATAATCGATTTATAAATTATGCTTACTGTTGAATAACAGTTAAAAAGGGTAGTTTTTTGTGAAATTAATAACTTTAACAAATCTTAAAGGTATATATAGTTGGGGTGTAATCACGTATAAAGTTATTGAAAGAGAAACTTGAATGCGCAAAGGACATGAATTATGTTGAAATTCAAATTAACTAGAAAATTGTATTATTTTTGGATAATTCAAAATATTACTTCAGATTTGGTACGTCATATAAATGCTTGTTAAAATACCGATTATCATCAAGGATATTTTGTGAGGATATTGAAATTAAAAAACATCATAATTTCAATAGAAAAGGTGGGTGGGTAATACCAGCGGCTTGGGAGCCCATTATTAATAAAATTATATCAAACACCAAGCACACTACTAGAAGACATAGTGAGCTGATTCTATGGAGATACTCCGCAAGGACATAAGGTAAGGATACAAGTCAGCACAACTATCATACTACCATGGCTGCTGCACTGGAAATGTAGGAGTAATAATTATGTTACTAACTCTTTGTGACGACGCAAGTAAGAATTTCATCTGATGGTAATTGACACGCTAAAAATGACGTGGTGCTAGTAAGAACGTATACAGCATCACATTGGGCAGGTGGCTTTGACGATGTTATATCTTGTTACCTTAGTAATTTCACACAGGACACACACTTTAATACGGAATATAGTACGGATTGTTGCTAAGCTGGACACGGAAAGTATCGAACAAGGAGGTCCTCCGAGACGCCAAGACGAGAAAAGTATCATATCTCGGCGATAGGTACTAACTGCTTCAACTCATCTTGATACGCAGAATATAGATAAGAGTGGACTGGAATCGTAAGTACAGTCCAACTGTTCCACCTCACTAAAGACCGGGCGAAATATGGTGAACTGTCCTCCAATCTCTGCTAGTCGGAGAGGAACCAAGAAGATAGTACAGTTTAAACAGTATTGTCTGAAGGGAGTAAAAGAAGCTGCGGTGATTGACGGTCTACGGCAACAGAGACCTAAGCACCCAAAAAAAAATCCGTTAATTTTATTAAATGCATAATATTCGTTTTAAATATGAGAAATTATAATAAAAATATTCGCTTGAAAGCATTTAAATAAAGATTACACGGAGGTTTACGTGAAAGAAGGTTCCCGACGGTAAAAATTAAATAGCGGCGGCCCCTCGACCGCACTCGGTCAAGTAAAAACATCAAATACGGAGTAAATTGCGGAGGATCTGCATAACTGCCCCAGTAAATGCGGAGAGCATACGCTCCGTGTAAAATATACTCCGGGCCCCGCCCCAGCATTCTTTAAACTTCAGCTTTGGGTATAACAAAGATTGTTATTTAATAAAACAGCACAGCAGGATTATATGAACATCAGAACAGTCTGATCTACGCAAAACGAGCTTACTGTCTTCAGTGTTCCAATGGCATGGACGATACGAAAGGGGTGCTAGAAAGGATAACTGCTCTACTGCACGACCTTGCACCCTTCGCCTGAGACATAAGAGATTGATTCTCGTTACCTCAGTAATTACACTAGCTACAGCGCCTATCAAACCGGAACACAGTAATGTTCACACTCTACTATTTGGGGGTAGAAACGGTCTCCGGCGACAGAGACCTAATGGTGTGGACGAGACTTGACAATTACTATGAAGTACACCCCACCGCATTGTGGTCGTCGTCTGACTGGCGTCAGACTATATTAAATCTCGTTAAGTTAATAATTTTACTAACTCCAACCCCTTTCAAACAGAAACACGAGAATATCTACACCCTTGTCTGCCGGAAAGAATAGGAGCTGCTGTGATAAATAGAAACGACTTATACCAGTTTCTCTTAGTACAAGTACCGTAACGCGATGAGGATATTTTCTGGTGGTGTGCTACTGATTTTTTTATTACACGTAGTATATTGAATGATATCCCTGATCATATCAACGTGGCACTAGTTAGGATGATATACACAACACCATATTGTGCTCATGACTTCAAGATATGTTAAGTCTGGTTACGAAAGCAATTTCATCAGCTACTACTCACAGTGATGTTTGCATACTGCCATTTGTGGGCTGTGATAAGGGCGGCGGTGGAACCTATCTGGACGGTCTCCAGCAACAGAGACCATCAGCAAAATATCTCTACCACCAATTGGTGGTTGATTAACTTTTATTAATAACAGGATCCGAAGCAAATTTTCATTCATTCAGATATTGTTAAAACCGTTCCTTTATTAGAGATAGTATTCTTTAATATCACGAACTGGTAGTATATCTCTGTAGTCGGAAACTGTCTATTTAAATACCATCACAGCTCATATTGGAGCCGACAAACAGCAGTGTGCAAACATTACTATGTTCCGGTTTGAAGGGAGCTAATGAAAGAGGCAACAAGAATAATTGTCTTATCTCTTAAAGCCGCGAGAGCTATATAGTGCTTTGTATATCTATCTAAATACCACCACGTTAGGATCTGTTGTATCACCTATTAACGGGCTAGGTATTATAAAAAAAACATTGTGTTATACCATCAGGACATATCCTCATCATATCGTCCCATTTATACAAAGAGTAACATATATAAGTCGTTACTTTTTACAATCGGTAAGTGACCGTTACTAAAAACTCATTCGGACCCAATAAAACGGACGTGTAGCGTTTCCGGGGGTGTATTATTTACTGCTTCACCCCAGCGACACGTGCGCGACATAACGGCCTGGTGGATTTAGAGCAGTTCGTCCTTGATGTGTGACCTGGTTCCCTTGCGCCTGATCCCCACAGCACCGGTACCTTTATTAGTTGACGCACGACAGTTCCACCTTAGACAAATATAAGCTCCACTAATAGAAACGAACGGATAAGTTTAACTGTATCCAATATAACTTTAACTTATGCAATATAACTAACACACTCAATAGACAAAGAATTTTTTTTTTATTTCTTTAAGTGACGAGACGAGCGGGACATTCACTTGATGATAAGTGATACGCCTATTACAACGTGGCGCTAGTTAGGATGGTATACACGGCACTACATTGTACTCATCGCCTTGAAACACAAGATGTTAAGTCTCGTTACCCCAGTAATTTCACTAGCTACAGCGCCCTTCAAACCGGAACACAGTAATGTTTGCATATTACTCTATGAGATCTATGAGATGAAATTATTTTTTTTATACATAAAAACAAGCAGTCTCCATTAGATGCGCTTATACGCGGAGGGAACCATCCTCCTCAACTTTTTGGTTTCCAGCTATATTGAAGGTATTCTTCCTTCAACCCTTATGCCATTATTATTCTATGACACGACCAGACGAGCGGGACGTTCACTTGATTGTTAGTGATACGCCTGCCCATAACAATTTGGCGTAAGAATTATATACATAGGACCACATTGCGCTCGTCGCCTTGAGAGATGTTAAGTCTCATTACCCCGCTAATTACACTAGCTACAGCGCCCTTCAAACCGGAACACAGTAATGTTTACACACTAATGTTTGTTAGCTGCAACAGGCGTTGCTGTGGTACATAAGTAGATGGTCTCCGGCAACAGAGACCTACCACCAGTAAAAAAGTCGACTTTTCTTCTTACATTTTTTAAATGTTATTAAAAATACTAAAGAGTACTTGACACTTATCACTCTCTTTTAAGTGTTTTACCTATGTTTTAAAATTGACTGATCAACTATTGATCAATGTGAATGTGCAACTGCGACTTCACGATTCCAACTGCGGTACATAATGCAATTTAAATTAAAAACGACGTAAGCTTCAGCAAGCGTCATGATTAAAGAAACCGAGTGCGGAGCCGAGGAGTGGAAGGTCGATGACGACATTTACGAGCTGCGCCATTGACACATGCCGGCTCATTAACAAAGATTTACGCAGCGCTCAACAGTTCATACGTTTTAATGATCCGCTTATACGTTTAAGCAATTTATATGTTTTACATGGTTTCCTTTCCAATTAGTTTACTACTACATCAGCCGATATACGTCCACTGCTGGACACAGGCCTCCTCCTAAGACCGCCACGTTTGTAGGAGTCCATATGAGGGAATTTGGGCCAATTCCCTCCACGCTGGCCCAATGCCGGTTACTAGGAGTTCAAATTAGTCTATATTATATTATTCAATACTACAGGATAGATAAAGGACTAAAAGCTGATGAAAGGACCATCATCATTTACAGCCGACAGGCGTCCACTGCTGGACATAAACCTCTCCCAAAGATCTCCACATCGATCAATCCTGCTCGCATTCAGCTGCTTTCCGCAACCTACACCAGAAAGCCGGAAAACTTGGTGGGAGGCCTGCCAACACTACGTCTTGCGGTATAGGCTCTCAATTCGAGGACCTTGGTACCCCATCGGCTGTCAGTCCTTCGAGCGATGTATCCTACTCATTTCCACATAAGCATAGGTTAGGTGAGGTTATTTTTTGGACTATATCCATGACCTTAGTAGGATTTAGGAGTACTAAGATAGAAGAACAAAGTGTTAGAATGACGTTGGTGTATTGACAGATGTAATACGTGTAGTCTACCCAGGAATAAACAAAAGATGATTTAATTTTGACTCAACTTCCGGATCCCCTTATGGATTTCATACCCAGATAATCTCTTAAGCAGCTTCTATGAATGAGTTTATAACCTTAAAAATACTCATTAATTCAAAACTACAGCTTTAAATACCATAAGACCTTTAAGCTAGGCTATGACTCCTCAGTACACTGTTCCGGTTTGAAAGATGTTGTAGGTAGTGAAATCACTGCTATAACGAGTTTTAACATTTTATGTTTCAAGGTGACAAGCGTAATGTTATACTATGTATATCATCTTTACTACCGCCACGTTGTTAAGGCCGGCGTGTTACCATCAGGTGAACCTCTCGCTTGGTATAATAAAGAACAGGAAGATAAATAATATATCCAAAAATCTTGGCATAAACTTAAATATAATTTAAGTTATTTCTTTTGTAACTGAAGACCGAAAGTTTCATAACACAAATCATATCGAAGTTTCGTAGGCGTACCTGCTACGCGGGAGGCGTAGCGCCGTAGCGGGCACTACGTAAATAACTCATTAAACAACAGCACCAACTGCCACCAGTCACGCCATCGTAACCACCATTAAAAACCCGTCTTTATGTAAATCATCATATATCCCCTGATTCTTCGGGACTGAATTGAATTATGAAAGTTTTCCATTGTGCGTTTAAGTGGGAGCTTAATTTGTATTCACATGTGAGCAAGTTATATATATGTAGAAATAAACCTTTACCGCTCACAAAACGGAGTTTTTGCTATACAGCCTTAAACTAAGCGACATTTTCATTAAAAAAAAAACAACAGAATTGCTGAGGGCCGGTCGGACCTTACTCCTTCAAGAGCTGCAGCGTCTGTTTAACTCCGTAATTCATGAAGGTATCACACCATCGTAGTGGTCCAGAAGCGTCGTTGTCTTGTTCATCAAGAAAGGTGATATACTCTTATTGAAGAACTATAGACCGATCGCGCTCCTGTCCCACGTCTACAAGCTGTTTTCTAGGGTTATGACGAACCGTCTCTTCCGAAGGCTATATGAATACCAGCCGCCGGAACAAGCCTGGTTTCGTAAAGGCTACAGCACCGTGGACCACATCCATACTCTGCGGCAGGTTATACAAAAATCTACGGTATATAATATGCCGCTTCGTGTGGCCTTCGTGGATTACGAAAAGGCCTTCGACTCAACTGAGACCTGGTCAGTTCTGGAGTCCTTACAAATATGTCAAGTCGACCACCGTCACATCGATGTACTGAAGTGCCTGTACAACGCCGCAACGCTGACCGTGCGAATCCAAGGAAAGCAGTCGAAGCCTATCCAGTTGCAGCGAGAGGTGAGACCGGGGGATGTAATATCCCGGAAACTGTTCACAACTGCGCTGGAAGACGTATTTAAGACTCTAGATTGGAACACACAGGGCATCAACATTAACGGCGAGCACTTATCGCACCTACGGTTTGCCGATAACGAGTTTTAATGGCAAAATCACTGGAGGATTTTAGCCAGATGCTGAATGATCTCAATGCCGCTTCCCGATGCGTGGGACTGCAGTTGAATTTGGACAAAAATAAAGTCATGTCCAATCACTTAATGATCCTTAGTCCAGTAACCGTCGGGAACGCGGTGATTGAAGAAGTGAAAGAGTAGGTCTATTTCGGACAGGTTATAGAACTTGGCCGAGGTAACTTCAACAAAGAGATCGATAGCCGCATTCGGCTCGGCTGGGCAGCATTTGAGAATCTCCGCCACAACCTCACCTCGCAGATACTCCAATGTGTCAAGACAAAAGTCTTTAACAACCTTACTTACGGCGCAGAGACATCGCACCTGGCCATTGGGCTGGTCCACCGATTCAAAGTAGTACAGCGAGCGATGGAGAGAGCTGTGCTTGGCATTTCTCTAAGAAACAAAATCCGGAACGTAGGAATTCGACAGAGAACTAAAATTGTCGATGTAGCTCTCAAAACCTGCAAGCTGCAGTGGCAGTGGGCCGGCCATATCTGTCTTGTCAATGACGGCCGATGGAGTGAGGAAAGTCTTGGAGCGGAGTCCGCGTACAGATCGCAGAAACGTAGGACGCTCTCTCTTCAGATGGACCGACGACAACATCAGAGCGGTCGGAAGTCGTTGGATGCGAGAAGCTGTGGATCGCATTTGGTGGAAGACATTGGAGAATGCCTATATTCAGCAGCGAATAAACAAAAGCTGATAATGATGATTTATGTAAAAACAGTTTCAGCCTTTTCTTCATGTGAAATTAGCGTTTGTCTGCAACCCTTATCTAGTAAAAAATCTAGAAGCATTTAACCCTCACCCGCATTGCGGCGCTCTGTTAATATTTTACCAACAATTCTGTCATGTGAAACAAAGGAATTCTTTCAGTTAATGAAGATAGTTTTTTTTAGGCTAGATTTGTACCTCTTCAGTTGGACGAAGAGACAGATGTTCACCTGATAGTAAGTGATACGCCTAACCATAACAAAATAGCACTAGTTAGAATTATATATACTACACCACATTGTGCTCATCTCTTTAAGAGGTGATGTCAAGTTCGTTTCTGGTGTTATTGGCTACTGATCTAAGTACCACCGCAGCGCCTATTGGAGACGACAAACAGTACTGTGTAAACATTACCTAGTTCTGGTTTGAAGGACGCTCTAGGTATTGTAATTACAGGGGTAACGAGACTCAACATTTTAAGTCTAAGAAAGCGACGAGTAAAACGTGTTTAAGTGAATACTATCCTAAGTAGCGCCACTTTGTTGTTATGGGCGGTGGTACACTTACTATCAAGTGAACGTCTATCTCGTCCTGTCTCTGCTAAAATAAAAAAGAATTAATTTAAGAGATGTAAAGTTAAATATGCACCCCCTTTCAAATTTCATTCCTAGTACAATATTAAGTTATAATGATATATATGTTGTGGTAGGTAGCCAACATAATGTTCATTTAAATGGTCGGTGTAAGCGTTCCCTTTCAGTTTGTATGCGAACGGATTAAGCTGAATGAAATTCAGTCACAAAGCAACGCTAATGAGCGTGAAAAAACGCACTGATCTCCGACCTGCACGTGGGGGGAGGTAAAGCAGCCTCCACCTACCTTTTCATTGCGAACAGGGTCCGTACATGTTAACTTAACAGTATAACCTTAAAATACACACTAACAGAATATTTACCTTAATTCTTGCTTTCAAATAATACCAACGTAAATTATTATCAAGCGATATACGAGCAGGACGTTCACCTGATGGTAAGTGATACGCCCGTCCATGACAAGGTGGCGCTTAGTTAGGATCATACTGCATCACATTGCGCTTGATGAAATTGTTCAATCTCAATTGCTGCAAAGGATGTTTTTACATGATTTTCAGGTTGTTTTTTCGGATATAAAACAAAGAAGGTGACCGTCATCACTTGCGAGAGGTATGGAAGAAGAACTTAGAATGTAGAATGACAGAAGAAATTAAGTGTGAAAGAAGAACAGAGTATGTTAGATGAGAAAGTAAGAAAGACGAGTATTAGTCCAATAAAACAAATGTATATAAAAGATAAGAGATAGTAAATGATTAGAAAGCAAGAGGCACTAACCCACCCCACGCAAGAGTTATAAAAAAAAAAAAAATCTTACCGAGCTCAAGTCAACCTCACTGCTTAATAAGAGACGAGGCTCTGATCACCCACCAAGCTGCACTGGGCCAGCGTAGTGGGTTACGGTCCAATTCCCCTTAATGAACTCCAACAAACGATATGAAGATCTTTGGTGAAGGCCTACGTCCAGAAGTGGACATCTATCACTCTTTACAGATTTTCAGGTTTAAGTTTAGTTAGGTCTTAGACTTTTCTAATTATATACATAGCTACAGAAATATTGATTTCATTAGAACCTACTTAGACAATCTTCATCATGAGATCTACTTGTAAAACACTCAAGCATAAAAAAGCATCGAATAAATCTCAAGCTATAATCTGTCCATTACTTAAAGGGTAGATATTAAACAAGTTTTTTAACTGGTCAACAGCTCATGAATACAAGCTTAAAAGATTTTTTGTGTCAATCGCATGAGCTGGTGGAAGTATGTGTAGTAAGTAATGAATGTAAGTAGTGAAGTAAGTGACAAATTAAACAAGCACCGGCCCGAGCTGAATTATGTACTTTGTATGAAATTCCACTAACAAGTGTCTACGGGGAAATCACTTAAATCTACGATATCGTTAAGACAAAGCTTTCCTGTTCAAGTGAACGATGTACAATATACCATATTGTGCTCGTCGCTTTGAGAAGTTCGTCGTCAAAGATACTTCCCTTTTATTACTCGTAATTAATTACTATAGACAATTAATTAATGGTAAGTAAAGTTTTGTAATGGTCTCTGTTGGTGTTATCACTAGAGTTAAAAAACCTTACCTGCCGATAACTTCCGCACAAGAACTCACGAGACCCAAGCCAACCTCACCTGCTCATGGTGCACCCTGCTAATCAACGAACAAGGTTCTAGCTCTGGCCTCCAACCTGCATTGGGCCAGCTTAGTAAAAAATGGCCCAAATCTCCCATGTAAACTCCTATGGGCAACGTTTCCTAGTACTCAACGATGCTGGAGACTGTGTTTATTGTTGAAGGTCGTGGAAGCCTCCGGACACGGGCGGCGCAGGACTGATAGTTCTGAAGATCTTTGGGGGAGGCTTATGTCCAGCAGTGGACGTTTATCGGCTGATGATGATGACCTGCAGAACGATAAGCAATGTGGCGCAATGTAAACATCTTAACTAACCCTACTTCGTTATGAACGTACATTTACTATCAGATGAGCTTTTAGATCGAATAAACTTATGATAACATGAACAGCATCCATAACTGGCGCTGCAGCTAAGGATTGCCTTGTAACACGGAACTACCAAGTTCGCTTCCGAAGACATGTTATGGTTATTTGGTTCATCATCATCATTATTAGCCGGCAGACGTCTCCTGCTGGACATAAGCCTTCCCTAAAGATCTCCACATCGATCAATCCTGCGCTGCCTGCATCCAGCTGCGATCCAGGTGATTTGGTTTGTAGTATTTTTTTTTTTTAATTTTTCTTGTTTACTATCACTATCATACCGTTTATCTAAACAGTCCTTTACCTAATTGCTGTATTCCTGCTATCAATTTATAAGAGCCGGAGTATTCTTTGTCAGCTTGGTTCACCATCCACGGCTTAATCGTCACCTAACACCATGTCAAATGAAACTAAAGTGTTAGCCTCAAGTACAAAAAACCCTACCTCGTTACAGCGTAGAGACATGGCACTTGACCATCGAGCTGGTCCACCGATTAAAAGTAGTACAACGAGTGATGGAGAGAGCTGTGCTTGGCATTTCTATAAGGTACAAAATCCGGAACGAAGGAATTCGACGGAGAACTAAAGTTGTCGACGTAGCTTTCAAAATCGTGTCAGTGACGGCCGATGGGGGAGGAAAGTCTTGGAGTGGAGGCCGTGTAAAGGTCGCAGAAGTGTAGGACTCCTCCAGATGGACCGACGACATCATCAGAGCGGTCAGAAGTGAGTGGATGCGAGAAGCTGAGGATCGCAGTTGATGGAAGAACATTGGTGAAGGCCTATATCCAGCAGTGGATAAAGAAAGTCTGATAATGATAATGATGGTGAAGTACAAAAAACATGTTCGTAAAGCTGCTAAAAAAAACAGTTTTTTTGTCGCGGGGGAAATCTTAAAAATACCTTGCTTTTGGGGAGAAGACAAGGTTATGTGTGGCTTCTACCCACTAAAACTCTCGGTGGTCTTCCTCAGTGCATTAAGAGGGCCTTCGGGATCTCCTACGGAACATACCAGCGCTCTTCTACACTCTAGCTAAAACATCCCACGGAAGGGCAAAGTCCTTCTTAGAACCCACGCTGTGCTACAGCAAATACTAGACCACCATGCATTTGCCGTCTTCCTAAGGCTCGCTTATTGAGCTCTAAGGGCCTCCAACGCCCACGAACCGGAAGACCCTTTTAGTCGCCTTATACGACAGACAGGGACTATCTTAGTCCTATTCTTAACAGCTCGAGACTACAAGGCACATAACCTACTGCTAAAAAAACCTACCTGATCAATATTCCACATCAACCTAAAACGATATATGAATGCATAAAAACCCAACCACGTTATCCACCCCTTATCCACATTACGCCAATGAGAGCTGAATATATCAAATTATTTTGTGTACAAGAAGAAAAAAAAGAGGGGGGGTGAATACAGTTTATATTTTAGTTAACAATAACATTGAACCGCGGGTTGTATTGCGGGAGCGGGAATAAAGCCCGTTCCCAACGACCCAATCACGGTAAATATCCAACGAGGAATTCTGGAGCGGAGATAGGTATCTCTGTAATGGCGCGGTCGGTTGATTGTGGCCTTCTTTTGCCTCTCTGAACTCGAACAAACGGTAATTCAGGTTACTTACGTATCTCTCATTGGAGCGGTGACCTTTGAATTCTATCAGTTTAGATTTTTTTTAATGAATGCTTCGTTGAACGTTCATAAAACCAAAATACACAATTCAGTACTAATATCGTAATGCTGAACTATTTTACCGGATAAATTTAGTGCCGTGACTTCCATGATACTACTCTTCCATCACTGTACCCATGGCTAACCACTATAATGCTCTAAACATCTTCAGTTTGTGAACAGAGAAGATTAAATTCTCGTTCTTGATCAAAACAACAAAGAACTGCAACGATTTTTACGGCTTCACTGTTCATGGAGGTGTAAGGGGTTCCACACAACAAGGGGTCTGACGGAAGCCAAGCTATCCACAAGCTCGTGATGCACCCTGCTATTCAAGACACGAGGCTCTGGTAGCCATCAACCCGCATTGGCTTATAGTTGTGCGAACTGGCCCAAATCCTCACATATGAACCCGTACAATCAATGGCTTCTAGTGCCTAGCGGTTCCGAAGGCCATGCTGTCTGTAGATAAATCGATGTGGATATCTTTGGGTGAAGCGTATATCCAGCAGGCTGATGATAGTGGTGATGAGTGTTCCCGCACGACAAAGATAATAAAGGACGAGCGTGTTTTCAGGTGAAGAGTGAAAGCTGTTACTAGGTTAGCGCTTGACAACCGCAGACCATCATTTAATACCAAATGCGATCGTGGTGAAGGACTAACCCATTTAATTTAAAAAAAAACTTAAGGATTTAAAAAAAGCGATACTTTTTAAACTTAGTACACTTGTCTAACCTACGAAGCTAGACTATACCCACATAAATTTTGTCTGAAAAAAAAAATTGTTCAGTCGCACTGCGTTCGCTCGCAGTCAGTACAATGTATCTGGCGTTAGTCCAAGCCATCTCCATATTTACCGCGCACTCAAAACTCCGTGTCACGTATCAAATGTAAACTAGATTCTTTTGTGACCCGCCAAAAACTAATACAGCGCTTTCTGCATTACTTAAATGAATTAAACTTTAATGCTTTCCGCTTTGTGACAAACCCTTGCATCGTCATCTCATTATAACTTACATAATTTGCTTGACACATAACCTCAAGTAAGCACAAGTCCAACATTTCGAGCTACCATAAGCTGTAGACTCCAGATCCGCGGGCCTAGCACCCGGTGAGCTATATAAGGAGCATCAATTAGACGTTTAAAGTAACTACTGATACTACATCATTAAGATAATTTCAAGAGAAGTACGACCCTAGTCATGAAGTACAGGAAAGAGAAGATTGATACTACTGCTTAACCTTATTAAGCTCACTAAGTAATATTGTAAATCATATCTAGTAAATAGCCATAACGTTACTGCAGTGTTCCAACTGTTACGTCTTATGCACTTGGCGAGAAAGTTTCATCATCTTTGACTTCCTTGTCACTTATCACCATGCAACAGAAGGTAAGAGATGACAAGATCTTCCACTAGACAGACCAATGATCTGGTAAATGGACTGATAACCATGGATATTTTTGATGAAATCCTACGTCTTGTAATGTACTTCAACAGGTCGGTGATGACAAACCTAATAAAAATCTTTGAAGTAATTCGCCAGAGCCTGAGACCTTAAACATACTATCAAGGGAGACATGACTTTTAGTGATGAATCACATGAAGATGAAGAAGTTACTTAATTGTTAATAAGGAATAATATCCAAGGCACTGTATTTTATAACGAAGATAATAAACTGGTTTTATTGGTGGTAGGTCTTTTGCCGGAGACAGTATAGAAAGATATACAGTCCTATGTAAACATTACGGTGTTCCAGTTTGAAGAGCGCGGTAGCTGATATAATTACTGGGGTAACGAGCCTCAATATCATATGTATCAGACGTCGAGCACAATGTAGCGCAGTGTTTACATCTTAACTAGCACCACATTGTTAAAGACAGACGTATTACTTACCATCAGTTGACGGTCCCGTTCGTCTCGTCCCTTCGTTGAAATAAAAAAATAAAGCAGGAAAAGACAAGTTTTTCAAGTCATTACTGTGAAAATCCTTAAATAATTGTGAAGCGGGGTTCACCAAAAAATAATAACGGGCGTGGCGGCCCGCCGGGGGATGAATTTCGAGAAAGAAATGCACAAAATTTCGTACAAACTAACAACTCGTCGCTTTCCCATTCAGAATTAAGTTCAGGTTTTATCGCTTTTATTTCTTGATGCACGGTTCAGAAATGGGAGTAAGCATTGAAAAGAACAAAACAGATCTCACTGTTTTATTTATAAATGATAACGACTCGGAGTAAGTCCTCGAATCCCCCTCGTACAGGTCCCGCCTTGTCGTGGCAGTGCGGCTCAATAGCCGTGGCTTGGTCACCTACGGTGAAGCTAAGAGGAAACTATCCGGCTGCCCCGAGGTGGCCGCTCCAGGTGAGCTCCGTGAGCTCACCTCAGATGTGAGACGGTGGACTGCGGAGGCAGGCTTACACCATCCCTCGCAGTCCTGGTGAAGTCACGGAGGGTGAGAAGTGTCGGTATTACGTTTCGCAGTTATCTCAATTCTCGATAGCCGTAGAACGGTTGGCGGCGGACTCCAAGACCATATCCGCTATAGGAAGTCGAGACAGTTTTCTTTCTTAGTACCCATGGCCTCTGCGTGACGGATTCGGTGGGATCCGTTGCCCACGTGACAATAAGAAGTTGAAAGGAGGAGCTGTCCTCTCGAGATGGAGCTGCGCGGTGTATCCGGCGCTGGCGAAAGCGTGCCCCGTAATAAAGCGACGAAGGTGGATCATCATGGGGGGTTTTAGTCGGAACTAGTCCGATGTAACCAAGTCTTTGCCCTCGTGAGAACAGGTACGCAAAAGCATTCCATGTAAAACAAAAAAAAAGTCCTCTACGAGTCGAGCTACAGTCCATACAGACAGTTAAAAAAACGGTTGATATGGATTCTGGGACAAGGACTATAATGTAGTCTGATGATGATAATGATGAAAGTATAACTGAAATCTTTTTTAATGACAATATATCTATCATTATCATTATCATTATATTAGCTTAACTTCACAGCTATTTATTGCCGATAATAACAAAAGGTTGAAATGGCAGCAAAGATACGAGTACAATGAATGAGGGCGGTGCATTACCCGGCGAGTTCTTTTTTTTTAATTCTATGAAGCGACGAGATAACTAGAATGTTCACCTGATAATAAGTGATACGCCCGCCTGTAACAACTCGGCGCTCGTTACAATAGTATACACAGCACCACATTTTGCTTGTCATCTTGACACATAAGATGTTAGGTCTTGTTATGTTTGCACACTACTGTCTGTCGGAGCTGGTACCTATGTAGAAAATCTTCGGCAACAGAGACTTTCATCTTTGTCGGTATCACTCCTGACAGAGTGATCGTAGTCATCAATTCAGGTGTTGATTGTAAGCTTAACAACACGTCGCAACTTCTCTCTAGTGGCCGCCTTCCTAGTGCATTCATGTAGTGCTAACGATGAACCATTCACTGCCTTAAAAGACACCTAACACCAAAAAAATATATTAATTTCAGACTCTTGCACATGTTTAACTTCTTTACAGATTTTCTGGTTAAAGTCAGGTCTTAATTTTTTCTATTCCTCTCTGTTTTTGGCTTTTCTTTTCGAGGTCGTCTCTCTAATTAGCTTAGAAAAAATTATACTACTATTCTTATTCTACGACATATGGCTCTAGAAGTGAACCAGAGACTGCATGGGATAACAATCGCAAGAGCATATCTAATGAGCCATAGGGACATTAGATAACCCTAAACTTTCCCCATACTTATATAATTATATATATGTTTAAACATATCAGTGTATTATATGTTTTTTATATAAAATTAATCGTCGAGTCGAGCAGGACGTTGACGTGTTGATAAATAATAACGCCCATAACAACGTGGCGCTTGTTAAGATGTTATGTTGTACCACACTGCGCTCGTCGCCTGAGTCATAAGACGTTGAGTCTCTTTACCCCAGTAATTACACTAGCTACAGCACCCTTCAAACTGGAAAACAGTAATGTTTACACACTATTGCTTGACGGGAGAAGTAGGCTACTACAACAGAGACCTACCATCAGTAAAGATGATGATAAATGTTTATTTACTTAGTTATTACACAAATCTCTTATTTATTTAATACATATATAAATCGGTAAATATTACACCGAAGTTTTTCCCCAACTTTCCATCCCCCTAAAAAAGTTTACATCTTAAATATCCCGTTGGGTTTTCAAATGTAATACGTCGTTGGCTCCGCTCCAAAGTACCATATCTTAGATAGAGGCTACATTTATATCACCAAACGCTCTCCACTGGAGTGCAGCAGTCGGTCAATGATTATACCGAAGGGAGAAATAAAAATCACCCTCACCCGTTTTATTGTTACTAGATAACAAAGAAATCCTGGAAAACGTGCACCTGGTAGACAGCGCAAAATATGGTTTGATGACATAAAGGAATGGACTAGGTTTAAATACCATCAGTTAAAAAGAATAGCTGAGGATCGAATTGGTTTTCTCAATCTGATCACCGAACTTCAGTTCTAAGAGGGCACCAGATGATGACGAAGATAACTTAATTAGAAAATACTTGAGCTTCTAAAGCGATAATCTAAAAGACAAGAGATGTGGATAATGAAGAAACAACAAATTATTTCATTGTTACAAATGTTAGGCTTTAAACAATAACTATAATGAGGTTATAGTAGAAAGTGGAAAAAATGGTACTGCGTATCACTTACCATCAGGTCAACGCCCCGTCCGTTTCGTCGCTTCGTAGTGTGATAAACATTTAAACCAATATTAAAAAACTACTCCGAAATTGTAATCGAGTAAAACCTTTCATCATCATCATCATCATCACCCGATACACGTCCACAGCTGGACATCTCTTTTTTTTTTTTGGACCTTTTGGATTTTTTGGACCTCTCCCAAAGATCTCCACATCGATCGGTCCTGCGCTGCCTGCGACCTTCAGTCGTATGTAGGAATTCATGTGAAGGGATCTAAACCATTTCCCACCACGCAAACCCAATACCGGTTGATGGGAGCCAGAGCCTCGTTCGTTGATTAGCAGGGTGCACCACCAGCAGGTGAGGTTGACTTAGGTCTCACGAGTGGGAGCACTATACACACAAAAAGTTATATAGATATTTGGTAATATCTAGGAAAGTCCGTAATTTTTTGAGATTGATAACCTATTCATTTTGTAAAGGTAGGTGGTAGGTCTCTGTTGCCGGCGACCGTCTAGGTAGGTACTACCCCAGCTTCTATTTCTGCCACCAAATACTACTTTATTCAGTTTGAAGAGCTCTGATGCTAGTGTAATTACTGGGGAAACGAGACTATACTTCTTATGTCTCAGGCGACAAGCGCAATGTGGTATAGTACATACCATCCCAACTAGTGTCGCGTTATTATAGGCAGGCGCATCGCTTACCATCAGATGAACGTACCGTCGCTTAATTGTATAAAAAAAATCGACGAGGACTAAGATTTCACCTAGTGTTAAGAATTGCTGAAGTTTACTATAGATTTTAACATTAAGCACTAATCTAGAAACATCCAGTTCAGTTTTGTTATGACACCCCGGTGATATTTGTACGGGTGCATTGACCCCAAGCTACTCCACTCCTTTGCTGTTCTTACTAAAATCGAAACACTGAACATCTTTGTTCGCAAACCGACGTTGCCCTCTAACGTTTATATTTCAACTATCAGAACATAAATGAAATAACTTTGATGTACTTAAATTATAAATCAAGTTAGCTATTTCGTAATGTTCATCATCATCATCATTATCAGCCAACATACGTCTACTTCTGGACATAGGCCCCAAAGATCCCACGTCGTTTTTTATTGCAGTTCATTGAGGGGAATTGGGCCGTAACCCACTACGCTGGCCCAGTGCAGGTTGGTGGGTAATCAGAGCCTCGTCTGTTATTCAGCTGGGTGCACCGCTTGCAGGTGAGGTTGCCTTGGGCTCCGTAGAATGTTTGATGAAACCCCTTACACCCCTTAATAATGTTCAACACTCCAGTTCATATCACATAGATTTGAACTACTAAGCTGATCTTTTTTTTAAGCAAAGAGACAAGCATAGAGGGAGATGGTAAGAAAGTGTGGCGCTAGTTAAGATGATATACACTGCATCAGTTACTCGTCAGTTTAGGCGATTAAGTTACTTGTTTTATGTAATTTACTGAATATAAATTAAGGAAGTCATTTGTCCTCGAGTGACGCTCGTGTATCGGTAGACATAGTGTTGGGAGGCCTACCACAAGGTGGACCGATGATCTGGTGAAAATCCCGGGAACCCACTGGATGTGGGCAATGCGAGAACGATCGATGTGGAGATCTTTGGGGGAGGCCTATGTCCAGCAGTGGACGTATATTTACTAATGATGATGATGATGATGATTTGTTAAACATTCCCTAATAAAAATCTAGTTATCTCTGTTGACCCGGATATAAAATAATGCCTGCAGTGTATAACAAACTCGCTTACTCTCTGTTCAAACTTCAGCTGAGCGGATTGCTGCCGGAAGGAAATATGGTATTAAATTAGAAATCCTGTCAGTAGTCTCCCTTCGTTGGGTCCACTTTCGGGCCTCTGCAATTTCGCTTCTCGTGATCTATTTCCCAACAGGTTTCTTATACGGAAAAATAGTTGTTTTTTTTTTTGTTTCAACATTGTGTTGGTAGGTGAGTTGTTGTGTGAGAACCTTTGCACCCCTGTTGGGGTTGCCTGGGTGGTTGGGGTCCAAGCCTCACCTGCTCCTCTCCAACGAGTTATTGCCTTGTCATGGCGAAGGGGCTTAGTAACCGTGGTCCGGTACACGGTGAAGCCAAGTGGAACCCACCCGGCCGGCCCGCGGCGAACGGCTGGCCGAAGCGGCCGCTCCAGGTTCGAGCACCGGTTGGGGTAACTGGAGCTCACCGGAGCGGCCGGGGGCCGCAGAGGCGGCTGTGTGCTGCCCTAGCTGCCGGCTGCAGAGGCGGTTTCATACCGCCATCGCAGCCGAGGTGGGATCGCGGAGGGAGTACCCTCTGCGGCCAACCGGTGTCGCACCGGCGATGTGACGGCGGTGGGGCCGCGGGGGAAGAGGAATGCCGGTATTGAGATGCGCCGCTCTCCCTATCCTCCGCGGCCGTTGACAGGTAGCGGCGGGCCTAACATCTCTCTGCCGCGGGGAGCCGGGAGAGGTTTTCTCCAGTGGCTCCCATGGCCTCTGGGCGACAGGTTCGGGGGAACCGGTCACCCGCACACGCATGAGGTCGAGGAGGGGGCGCGCTGCATGTTCTGGCGCGCCCTGGAAAGGGAGGGTTTAACCCTCCCTCCCGAGGTGGGGCTGCGCAAGCGGCCAGCGCCGGCAGGGTCGCGGTTGAGTGCGAGCGTTCCCGTGACCCTGCCATCATGGCGATGAGGAGGAACATCGTGGGGGTTTTAGTAGGTGCAAGTCCGACATAACTCGTCCTTGCCCCCGCGAGGACGACTATGAGTAGGCATTTCCCCCACCTAAAAAAAAAAAAAATAAACAAAAAAAAAAAGAAAAAAAAAGCCTCACCTGCTCATAGTGCTCCCTACCAATCAACAAACGAGGCTCTGGCTCCCACCAACCCGCATTGAGCCAGCATGGTGGGAAATGGCCCAAATACTCTCATATGAATCCTCACCTGATCGATGTAAAGATTTTCGGGGTAGACCTATGTCCAGCAGTGGACGTCTATTGGCTAATGATGTATGTCTTGGTAATCTATAATACACAGTATACAATCTACGTATTGTAAATATAAACTTCAGTCATATTTATTCAGACAGTGTTGTCATATTTTCATTATTTCTTTAGCTCTATATTTTACTCTAATACTGTGATAAGTCTTGCCGAAGACTGTCTAATTGTTACTATTTTTATTTACCGCCTTCAAACATTAATCTTAAAATATTACTGATCCGGTTTCAAAGGCGCTGTGGCTAGTGAAATTACAGACAAAACGATATTTAGCACCATACGTCTTAACGCGATGATCACAATGCTGCACAGTATAGATATATCATCCTAACCAGTATAACATTGTTATGGCGTATCACTCATCAGACAGAGATCCTCTTGTCGCTTTATAGATTAAAAAAAATAGGACTTGTAGTGGTATTGTGATGAGGTACGGGGTCTCTGGTGGATGACAACCCACGCAGCAGTATCAGCACTATGTTGATAATGAGCAGAGCGATTCAAAGTACAGAGCAAGTTACTAAGTACAACAGTATTACGTAGACCTAGAGATCCAATTGATGAATACAGTTGTATACTCTGTGATAAGCTACTGTCTCGTTATTGGCGTCACGAAGATCCAGAGAGATCCAGTAAATGGATACAATATACACCGTAATGACTTAATGACCAAGAGCAATGTATACTTTTTTTTTTAATGAGGAAGTTTTCGCCGCAAGTTTTATTAATAACTATCGCAGCTTCATTGGACTAAAATAACAAAAATAAAGGAAATAAAAGAAAATAAAATTTTAATTAAACAAATGAAAATTAAACTAAAACATTAAGCAAGACAAAGATGTACAATCCTTATAAGGATTTGCGATAAACGATAGCGTGATCTATCGTTCATGGTGGCGCCATCTGTTGGGTTGTTTAAAATAATTTTAAATAACCCAACAGATTAAAAATTAATTAACCAACAAACTTTAATATTTTTTTGTAGTGTGTAGTTTAATTTTTAACCGACGACAGAAGAGGTATTCAACCTGTATATATATTTTTGGAACGATACAAATAATTATAAAATGTTTCAATATTACCAAGCTATGGAACGAACATGAGAACGATACTAGGTTTTAATACTAGGTACTCAGCGGCGAGACGGGCGTGACATTGATACGTTAAATGTCTATAGTAATTTACAACAAAATGGTGCTAGTTGGGATATTTACTCAGCTCCAGGTTATACAGATCGCTTCGAGAAGAACTATACCTTTGAAACTCTGGAGTATTATGTTATCCACATATAATTAATTAGGAACAGAAATGCTGCGTTCTAGGGACCAATGGTTATATATACGATATTTTTATACGTTGTGTGTGTGTGTGTGTGTATTCTGTGTGTGTACCGTTTGTTTAGGGAAATGAGGTAATAAGGAGTTGGATAACATAACACCAAGCGATAGCAGGTAGCGATTGTGTTTTTAGCGGAATAAGTAATATGGGAGAACGTTTCGTTTGTCACGCGAACTGTTTACGCGTCGCCCGCTATAACGGAAAGTAAAGCTGTGATTGAAAAGGTCACATTAACCAAACCGCTATGGTTCAAGGTCTCAAATTTTTTGTATTGATACACGAGCACACAAAGTATCAGTCTTAATCCCACTCACATGAAGATTCGCTATTTTTAACATCAAACTGTAGTTATTTTTTACATCTTCAAAGCGACAACAGGAACGAAGATATAAGTAGTAAGTAAAACAAATATAGGTATAAGAACAATGTTTATTCTGCATATGATATTTATCATTAGATGAACTTCCTGTTCATTACATGAAATTAATATAAAAATAAAATGGTTTAAGTCTAACCCTTGTAATCTATAAATAATATAATATAGAAACAAATATACGAAAGCCTACGCAAGTTAATTTGTTGGTTGAATTGTCTGAGGATTCAACTTTTCACGTAATATTCATAATTTTCCCTTATCTTTAAGGGTACAAAAGTAAAGGGCGTTTGTTCTGCTATTTAAAGTTAATTCTTGACCAAATCTCTTATGACTTTCAAAAGGGCAACGTACGAAATTCGTACCTCCAACAATGTTACCTTTTTAAATACATTTATAGCATTAACCCTTTAGAACGGAAGTAACATTTGTAAGACAATGGAGAGGTTTAGAATTCATTGTATATATTCTTTAGCTCCTTTCTATATATATATATATATATATACATTGCCTTATAATTACCTCTCATTTTTTTATTGGCGAACCGACAAGCGAAACATTTACTTGACGGTTAAGTTATAGTTACGATAAGATAAGTAACAGAGAGCTCGTCGGCTTGAGGAAATGTGCAGTCTCGTTACTTTAGTAATTTCGTTAGAAACAACGTCCTTCGAAGCGGAACACTGTAATGTTTGCACACTATTGTTTGTGAGCAATAGGAGCTATGGTGGTAATTACCTAGACGGTTTCCGGTAATGGAGACCAATAACACCTACGGGGGTTAGTTTTGTAACACAATTTTCATCTGAAATAATTATGAGATAGATAATTTTGATATTGCTGAAAAGATTCGAACTATCTGAAGAATCAGTTGCATCATATTGCAATCGAAATTTCTTAATCACTTTAAGTTAATTGTTTACTTAGTTTTCCTCGTAAAAAAATTTGAAATATTATCTTACTGTAGCAAATAATAAAATCGCTTCAAGCAAACAGGTATTCGGACCAATTCTTATTTTAAATACATGGACCCTCTATTTACCTCCACGCAGCCTCCGCAACATTAACCGGAGTACCGCAGATCTTATTATTTGTTTTCCAACCTCACCCCAGTGAGGTTACAGAAAAACAGACATCTAAATAAACTTGAAAGGAAGAGGATATGGACTTCAGGTAGAATAATTACTTCTTATTTGTCTATATAATATTATTTGATAAGATTGAAGACTAGAGGAATCTGCTCGGCAATGTCATATCATAAAATTCGACTCGTACTAGCAGAAGGAGAGAGAGGTTAATTCTCTATAAAAAAACGTTTTATTCAATAATCATAAATCTTAAAAAACATGAAAACCTAATTTTTTTTTCATTAAATTATAAGTTTTTTAACACAACCTTTTAACTATACATTGTGAGAAGAATGACTGTTATAGTCAGTAAAGTTTTAACCTAACGTCTATTTTAATGGTGTCCACAGTTTACGTTAATCTTACTATTGAACAGTAATATTACTGTACTCCGGCTTGAATGTCGTTATAGCTATCGAAATTACTGAAGTAAAGAGAACTATAATATTGTGTTACTGTTGTCATGTCTCCCTTGTAAGAGATTGTATAATTAGTAATATATCCGAATACTATCAGCTTTGTAACACCTGCTACCCCTTTTAGAGGGTAACATTTTGAAAAATCCGTTCTTAGGTCATCTAAACTTGGTAACAAGAGTATTCCTACCAGATTTCAAGTCCCCAAGCTATATGGTTGCAGAGATATTGTGACAAGTCTTTACATAGGGGGAAATCTTCTATATATATATACATACATAGATAAATCACTGGAGATTTTTATTTTAGGGCGCAATCACAATTAAAGTGAAACGTGTATGTTTTTCAAAATCTTCTTCAGCGAGTCGATACTAACGGTAATTTAATTGGAATGTGTCTCACAATTAGTGCTGAGCTGGCGGAGTCTGCCCCTTGACACCATTCAGCTCTACGCCAAGTTCCAGTCGACACAGAGCACTCTTTATTAAAAATCCTGCACAGAAATAGCGTTAATTATTTCGCATTGTTGCGGCTTCAGATACACGTGGAAAGCGATACTGTACTGTGCGGCACGGAGCGGAGCTGAAAGAGGAATAGCTTTTGAACTCTGTACGTTTGTATTTCTCGTACATCGTCTACGGCAAACGTCCTTCACCGCTTTGAAATCGCGACATACAAAACAAATAATATACAATTTCTATGATTTTCTTTCAACAGGGGTGTAAGTGCTCCCAAACAATAACTCACGGGGTCTAAGCGAACCTTACCTACTCGTGACGCGCCCTATTAATCAACAAACGAGGCTGTGGCTCCCACCAACCCGCATTGAGCCGGCGTGGTAGGAAATGGCCCATATCCTTCCACATGAATTGCTACATACGACTGAAGGTCGCAGGCAGCACAGGACCGATTGATGTGGAGATGTTTGGTGATCATCATCATGATGATTTTCTCTGTTTATCGTACACACACTATAACACACATTTTTATGAAAATAAAAAAACCTTTACAATTAACATTGTCCTGACTCGGAGATGGGATAGGATATCACCGCCGGAACTCTACCTTCGGCATGTAATACGAGGAGTCTAAGGAGGAAACAAAACAAGAGTATAGACACGTACCAAGTGAGATAATTGCAGCGAATTTTGATGAGAACTAAAGAGAATAAGTTATTAACAAGTTGCATATTGATGTAAATATTATAATAACTAAGTTACTTAAAGTAATTTAATCATTAAACTAAGTAATGTAGAAGTACTTCAAGAAATAGTAGACATGTGATACGTAATATATATATATATATATATATATACAGGTATACATATATATATAAGAGGCTACTGGTGGTAGATCTCTGTGGCTGAAGACCATCTAGGTGTGTACCACCGCAGCGCCTAACAGTAGTGTGCGAACATTATCGTGTTCCGGTTTAAAAGGCGCTGTAGCTGGTGTAATTACTGGGGCAACTAGGCTAAATATCTTATGTGTATGGGATTCTGTGAATAGCATTCTAGCTAGCGCCACGTTGTTATAGCCGGGCGTATCACTTTCCATCAGGTAAACGACCAGCTTGTCTCGTGGCTTCATTAAATAAAAAAAAACTCCACCTAGGCAGAGATTGATCATGGAATCTCTGAAAAAATAAGGCCTGGGGACTTGAAATTTGGTAAAGATATCCCTTTTATCGAGAGTAGGGCAGCTAAGAACTGATTTTACGAAATTCATCCCCAAAAGGAGTTGCGGGGTATTATGGCTAGCAAAGCAGGCGGGGAAGGGCTAGTGTTTAAATGAATTTCCATAAAGGAAAGTGGTAAAAGAAAGTCTACCGGTGGTAGGTCTCTGTTGCCGGAGACCGTCTAGGTAGGTACCACCGCTGCGCCTATTGCAGCCGACAAGCCGACAAACACTACTGTGCAAGTGTTACTATGTTCCGGTTTAAAAGGCGCCGTAGTGTGGTAATGCGACTCTACATGTTATATCTCAGGTGATGAGTGCAATATGCTGCAGTAAATATCATCTTAACTAGCGCAACATTGTTATGAGCTATATCACTTACAATCAAGTGCGCATCACGCTCGTCTCAGTGCTTAAAAAAAAACCACCTGGCAATCAGTCAAACAATTCTTATCAATAGAACTATTTTAACCGAGGGTAGAGGAAGACCGAAGAAAGTGTGGATGGATTGTGTGAAAGATGACATGTGTAGGAAGAGTGTGAATTCAGATATGAGGGCTGCTAGAGAGATATGGAAGAGAAGTACATACTGTGCCGACCACACATAGCTGGGAAAAGGGCAGGAGGAAGAAGAACTATTTTAACCGGTAATGGGTCTTATATTAATGCTGGTAGGTCTCTGTTGCCGGAGACTGTCTAGTTAGGTACCATTGTAGCTCCTATTGCAGCTTCCAAACAGTACTGTGCAAACGTTACTGTGTTCCGGTTTGAAGGGCGCTGTAGCTAGTGTAATTATACTACCGTAGCTTGTAGAGCTTGTGGAGTTTGTTTACAAGAGTATAGCTATATGTATAAAATATCAGAAGTATTACCATTAAACTTTTTACTAGTGGTAGGTCTACGTTAACTGGTGGTAGATGTCTATTGCCGGAGACCGGCAAGTTAGGCACCGCAGCAGCGTATTGCAGTCCATAAACAGCAGTATGCAAATATACAGTAATATTCGCATACATTCCGGTTTGAAGGGCGTTGTAGGTAGTAGAAATACAGGGGTAAAGATTCCACATCTTATGTCTTAGAAAACGAGTACTATGTAGTACTATATATAATCCTAACTAGCCTTCGCTATATATATAATTAAAAAAAAAATTGTGTTTCTGTTCTCAAGTGATATAGCTAACATAGTTACTTGTTACTCATATAAGTATCATGTCGGTCCGCATGATCTCGATCTTTGTAATCTCGATTATGACATTGACGTGGGTAATACAATAATCGAGTACCTTGTTAGTAACAGACTATTGTATTACAATGATTATCACACTGTAACACGATATAAACCTCATTTATTCGTATTACACAGTGTTATAGTAAAGATAACTGTTTCCGGTAATTGATGGGGTTTTATGGAAGGAAAGGATCGTAAGGGATATAACAGCGTTCATTGTCATCAGTCATAATGTAATAATTCAAAAATTAAATAATAACTGAACGATAGTTTTAAATGGGGTGTAAGGGTTCCCGCACAACAGTTCACGGGATCCAAGCCAACCTCACCTGCTTGTGGTGCACCCTGCTAATCAACAAACGAGGCTCTGGCTCCCACCAACCCGCATTGGACCAGCGTGGTGGGAAATCCTCAGTCGATGTGGAAATCTTTGAAGGAGGTCTATGTCTAACAGTGGACGTCTATCTGCTGATGATGATGATGAGTAATAGTTATTTACTCTTTACAGAATTAAACAGAACTACAACTAAATCACACCATCATAAAAGCACAGCTTAAAAGCTTTTATATGTCACGACGGGAACTTCTCTTCTTTGAATATGCTGCGTTATAGAATTGTCGTAGTAACTGTGAATATATTTCGGAAAACCGCATTAAAGTTCGTCGCTAAGTTTTCAAGTTAGTAACAAACAGTTCAAGCTTTGTTAATTATTATTTTTTTTAATATACCAATACAATTTTTCATCATAACCGGTATAAGTCATTCTATACTATTTTCTTAGGGGCTGATAAAATATTTTCAATGGGAGCCAGATTTACCAAAATTTTATTATTTAAAGGGACTTCAGAGTAAATAATATTTAATATTAAAGTAATCTCCCGCCAACCCTCATTAGGCCGTAATGGTGGGAAATGGCCCAAATCCCCCTATATGAACCCCTACATACCGTACTGCTCAGCGGTACCGGAGGCCATGCTTACTGTATGTGGAGATGTTTATGGGAGGCTTATGTCCAGCAGTGGACGTCTATCGGCTGATGATGATGATGATAATGAGATCTTTCAGTAAATAAGATATAATTAAGTTATTATTATCTAATGAATTACTTTTGGAGTGTGGAGTCATAACTTCCCATGAACAGGTATAGCATCCCTCTCTTTTACCAGGGGTTAAAAATAAATGTGCTTTATAACTATTAATGCAATCTCAAACATAATTTAACAATATATAGAGATATCTCGCACTTTGAGGGCTCATTGGGGCAACATCCCCAAGAGTTCACGGGGGGTGATCATTTCCAACGAAGATAAAGTTAATGCGCTGTGAATGGCCTCGGCGATAAGGAATTTACGATTGAAATTTTGTCCATGAAATTATTTTCAGCCGACCTTCGCATCCGCCTCTAAACACAGTCCCTCCCAGATCAATATTGGTTAATAAACTCAAAAAAAAAATCGTTGAGATTTAACAACGTTTTACCAACAAAAAATATTGTATCAATTACACCTATTCACGCAGCAGGGTTGGCCTCTTTTTAAATTGAATCTACTGAAAATCAATAAAGGGTAACTTCATTTCTTACAGTTAAAATGTAGGTTAAATTCTATGTTACAGAATTATAATAGTAGTTAAATATTTAGTAGTTAAAAGTTCTTAAATATGACTTGATCTGGTTGGTAATATCTTAAATTCAGAATGCTCTTTAACTCACCCTGTTACAGATGTTTCTTAACGCCTCAATAGCACAACGACTAACTTCTTGCCTTTGAACCTGGAGACACCTGATTCGATTCAACACTGGATGGTGTTGGACAATGGAGTTTGGATGGAAATTGAATTTTTCAAATACTAAATCCTATCGCTATAAATGATGACGTATAGGAGTTGATGTTAATGTACTGGAACCGGTGGAAGCATATCGTCCGCTCCAGACAGCAACCCTAGCACTGACCACGATCCTAGAGAGAGATAGGAGTCGATGTGTTTTAAGCAAATTCTCCTCGCCATTTTCGGCGTAATAGTCATTTAATATCATGCGATGAAAATAATCTTAAAGTAAGATCAAAGGTCAGATTCTATAGTTATAACCCTTGTAGCAATTTCAGTAAATTGTGTACATACAATAAGCGAGACAGGGTTGAAGACAAAAGACTGAACAGACTGGAATTTATTACATCTGAAACGTATATCTCGTGTCACAAACGACTAGCCATCTCTTGTTATGTTCGCGATGACCTTCACGCAGCAGCTAGGGAAATACCTGGTTGCTATAATGTAAACGAAAACTTACCCTAAATAAAACCCAGAAAACTAATTAATCTGGGAAACTAAACAAAAATCTAAAGCATAGGATAATTAACAAGAAAACATTTATATTAAGAATTTTCTATAAATTTGTTAAAAAGAACTAATATTGTTAATTTTTTTTTATAATCATAGTATCTTTACAGATCAGGAAAAATTTATATACATATACTAATTTGATTATATATATCATATAATTTATTACGATAAAAGAAAGTAAATCACTGTAAATCTTCTTCGAACTGAAATCTGGAGATCATTGAGAAAACCAATTCGATTCTCAGCTAATCTTTTTAACTGATGGTATTTAAACCCGGTCCATGCCTGTATGTCGTCAAACCATTTCTTCCGCTGCCTACCAGGGGCACTGTTTCCAGGATTTTTGCTCTCCAGGATCAACCTTGAAAACTTAAAAAAGGAACCTCTTTGAAGGTGTCCGAAAAATGCAACCGTTCTTTGCATGACGATTGTCATCAGCCTGCACCTGCAGTTCGCTCACTCAAGGACTTGAGCATTGGAGACAAATAGATACAGGCAAATGTAAATAGATACTTATAATTGGTGACTTCACACACACCTTGGAATAAATTCCAATTCATGTGCAGGTTTCCTCGCGATGTTTCCCTTCGCCGTTCGTATTCCGCCGTTCTTACTAAAGTTCACAAATGTACGTAACTTAAATATTAAGTCATCGGTGCATGCCGGGATCCGAACCCGCGACCTTCGGAATGAAGGCCGCGCGCTCCAACCATTAGGGCAACGAGCTACTTACCTTGACGTACAGGATTAGTTCGTTTATTATGTTTGCTACGCTTAAATTGGCTCAGCCATCGGTTAATCCACGCTTTATTAAGTCAATGACTTAACATAAAGCACACACACACGGAACCTGTTAAACAAAATTATACCTGCGCTAGCATCGAACTTTCCCATCAGACTATCAAGTTGATATCATGGTTACCATACGGTGTGTTCACCACCTTTTCCTACCATCCGATCTCTTTACCACATATACTACATATACATGAATACTGTACTGTATATTTACTGATAGTAAGTCTCTGTTGCCGGAGACCGTCTAGGTAGGTATAACCGCAACGCCTGTTTCGGTTTGAAGGGCGCTGCAGCTAGCGTAATTACTGGGTAAAAAGACAACGTCTTGTCATGGGCATGCGTATCAATTACCATCTGGTGAAAGACCCGCTTATCTTTTCGCTCAATGAAATAAACAAAAATACATTAATATATATATATATATATATATATATATATATATAAACAGCCCTCTTAATATTGCGATTGCCAGCCAATAGAAATCTTAAGCTATTTGTACATTAATATATTACGAGAGAATTATGTCCAGTAGTGGGCATCTGTGGGTTAAGATATATGTACATTGAATATTACTCATTATTAAGCAAATTAAATAATATGAATTGCAAAGAAAGTTACTTTTACATTTTCTTCTATCTTATATATAGGGTGACGCAAAAATAACCTTACAAAAAGTACCTTATTACCTGTGCTATAAGGTACTTTTATAAGGCTATTTTTGCGTCACCCTATATATACACATACATATGAGATTTCCTTCTATATAGAGACTAATCACAATATATCTGGAACCATAAGACCTGGAGACTTGATATTTGGTAAATTATTCCTTTTGCTGAATACAGAGCAGCTAATAATGATTTTTCCAAAAAGTCCTTTCCTAAAGGTAATTACGGGGGTGTAACAGCCGGCGGGGGGTGGGGAACAGCTAGTTAATCTAAATCACTGAACAAAACTTTCGCCGCAGCGCATCTGAAGCCTTTTGTAGTTGACACAACTCTAGACACGGGAGTGACACTAACGAGAAGGTATGCATGTGAAACCGAAAATTTTCAGCTTTCCGATTTATAACGCGTTCCTCTTTGTGAGGTAACCATTCGCGACTAATTACAACTTTAATTATCTTAACTTAATTCAAAATTTGTAATCCTTGTACAAAATGAGTAAACCATTCACTTTAATATCTGACGGTGTTGCTTTGATTCGCCTGTTATCTAGAATATCTAGAATATCCTCATTATCATCAAACTCCTCCTGTTGCTTCGTCTCTGTACTTAATACATAAGTCTAATAAGTATAAGTGGTAAAACAAGTTTGTTACAAAAATAAGCACAGGCAGTTAGCATTGTAAGAGATTAAGAAAAAAAGTTAATTATACACCTAGATAAGAGAAAAAATAAAGATCATACAAAAATAATATTAAACATCATCATCATCATCATCAGCTAATAGACGTCCACTGCTGAAAATAGGCCTCCACCAAAAATCCCCACATCGATGAGTCCTGCGTTGCCTTTACACAACGTGGGCTCTAGTACCGCCGGGCACTAAGGGCCATTTATAGGCATTTGGGCCATTTCCCACCACGCTCGCCCGATACGGTTTGGTGGGACCAAGAGCCTCGTTTATTGATTAACAGGGTGCACCACGGGCAGGTCAAGCACCAAAGACTTCAATGTTACTAAGCGATTGTTTAGTTATTAACATGGGAGGCAATAGTGTACGTTTTTGTTTACTTAGGTAAGCGACGAGAGGAGCGGGAGGTTCACCTGATTGTAAGTGATACGTCTGTCCATAACAATGTGGTTCTAGTTAGGATGGTATACACAAAACCACATTATGCTCGTCGGCTAAGCAACATAAGACATTAACCTTTTAAGACATTTAAGACTTTTAAGACCTTTAAGACATTACCTAAGTGATTTTACGAGCTAATACGCTTTCAAACTAGACCACAGTAATGTTTGCGTACTACTAATAGTCGGCTGCAATAGGCGCTGCGATGGACCTAGACGGTCTCCAGCATCAGAGACCTACCATCAGTTAGGTTATCAAATTTTATGCATTAACTTTTTATATGATTTTTTTGATTCTAAAGACGTTGCTTTGAAATTTTGAATTACAATATTATTAAGGCAATATCTCGTTATAATTTTGTTTCAGCTTGATGACCTCCTGGTGGTAGGTCTCTGTTGCAGCAACAGCTATTGCAGCTGACAAACAGTAATGTGCAAGCATTACAATCTACAGGTTTGAAGAGAGCTGCAGCTAGTGAAATTACTGGTGTAAGGAGACTTTACATCTTCTGACTTTGGATCGCGAGCGCAATGTGATGTAACATCCTAACTAGCGCCACGTTGTTATAGGTATGGCATTACACTCGCCATTAGGTGAACGTCCCGCTCGTTTGTCGCTTGATTGAATAATAAAAAAAAATTACACATATCGTCTTGTAGCAATAAACACGGAGACTGCCAAAGTGCGAGGACTGCTCGTCTCCCAAATTGAACATTCGCCAAACTTTACCAAGCGGTTGTCGTTCCGCTTAAATTCCGCCAGTTTGCTGTCTTGCTACGATTTTGGGGGCCATTAATTACAATCCTCTTAGCAATTAATTATTTTTAAAAGCCCCTTTTAAGGTGTACGTTTCTCGGTTTGAATGATGAATGAGTTGAGGAAATACTCCATTGATTTCCGCAACGCCGCATCCGGAAGACATTTTTTATACTTCGAAGCGACGACAAAAGAATGAATCTAAATGTCTAAGCAACGTTGCCACGATTGCAACAAATAAACGATATTGACTATTGTTACCTCAGTAATTTTGAAAGCATCAAAGTCCTTAAAACCAGCACACTGTAATGTTTGCACACTACTCCTCAACAGCAAAATTAACCTATGCTCTAAATACTTAGAGAAGACAAATCTAAGCACTAGTAATTATACTACCGCGGCGCCTATTTGTATTGTGTTCCGGTTTGAAAGGCGCTGTAGCTAGTGAAGTTACTGAGGCAAAGAGACATCTTATGCCTCAAAACGATGACCACAATTTTATGCTGTGTATATCATCTTAATTAGCGAATCGTTGCTATGGGCAGGCGTACAACTTACCATCAGAAAAACGTCTCGCTCATCTCATCAAATAAAAGAAATGTCTCTTTGTAAAGCATTACTTATTTCTGTCACTTGAAGTTAAAGTATTACTTGTACGAGGTGATCGTATCACTTAAAACATGTATACCCTGATACAATCTAGATAGCTGTGGTGGTTTCAAAATATGGTTGTAAAAGGAACAAATGAAGTACACCAAGTTCGTGTTACGTACAAGGATAATGAGACTGAGGATCTAAGAATCTCTGCGGCGACACGTATTCCTCCTCTACGTCTTTCCTTACCCTTTGATGTTACCCCTTTGTGAGGACATCAAGTGTCGCTAAATACCAAGCGGAACAACGCGACAAGTTAAAGTGTATCTTGAGAAAAAATAAACAGTTTTTTTTTCTCAAGTTACAGTTATTTGGACAGCAGTTAAAAAAGTAGTGTTGAAAGTTTAACCAAACACCATCATCAGCCGATAGACGTCCACTGCTGGACATAGGCCTCTCTTAATGATGCGTCAGCGTGGCCTTCAGTACCAGGCACTAGAGGCTTTCGCTTGTAGGGGTTCATACGGGTAGGATTTGGACCATTTCCCACCACGCTGACCCAACGCTGGTATGTGGGACGATTTTTATAAGTATCCATTTATAGTCATTTTTTTTTATCATGATAGATTATATCGTAGGTATAAATTTTTAGTTATAAACATGTTTTAGGGGTGGCATAGACTCCTTTCACATAAAGTTTTCTTTGTGGGTGACTACAAAGAATCCGTTATTTTATTTATATCTAGTTGTAAATATATTTTATTTTTGTATCCAGCATCTTAAGGAATTGGAGAAGATGTCTAGATTTATGGAACGCTGTTGTTGTCATAACTTAGGAACATTTCGGCCCGTGTAAATGAATTTCGCGAAGAAAGTTCTTAACGAGATGAAATAACTTTAATTAAACCAAAGTCTGAAAGCTCTTTGTAATTATACGCGTAAAAATACTTTGATGTAAAAAAAGAAAAAAAAAATTGTAACTATCATTTAAACAATATACACTAAACAATAACTTCGTTTTATTGTTATTTATATATTATCATTTATGGTGAAAAGCTTAAGATACTCCCATCCCCATATGCTGACCGTCAGAATTTTTATTAGTGGTATATCTCTTCACAAATCATCATGGGACGTACCACAGCAGCTGCTATATCTCCCGACGAATAGAAATATATAAATATTACTGTGTTCTCATTTGAAGGGTGCTGTAGCTAATGAAATTACTGTAGTAACAGGATATGTCTGAAGACGACGAAGACAATGCGGTGGTGTGTATATCATCGTAACTAGCGGCATATTGTTTTAGGCAGGCGCATTGCCATCAGATGAACCTCCAGCTCTTCACGTCGCTTTGAACATGCAACAATAGCTATATATAGATCCTTTTGAATTATTCAAGGATCCGGAAATATTTACTTAAACACAGAACAAAACCTGTCTGCCTATCCCCTGTCGTACCCGCTTCCGGGCTAAAACGTACGAAATGAATAGCCCTTGTGACCGCTAATTTCCTGATAGTTTTCCTTCACACTGTTCCATTGTTATATATTTACTATAACCCTCCAATGGTGTGGAACAGACTCCGGTGGATTATCCCATGATCCTTAGAGATAAGTTAAGGTTTTCCGATAAGTTTTTAGCGAGTGTAAGTCCCACGTAATCTAGATCTAAAAGACACAAGGTTAATGAAATCTATTTATCGAAGATTCTCTTACTGAGAAACTCCAGAGTTTAAAGAGGTGATGAGTCTTTACCTCTGGGACATAAAGAATAAGAAAGAGGCAGTTGCCCTGTACGGCACCTCTTTTACATGCTCTTGGAAAATTGTCATGAGTTCTGAACACACATTAGAAGGAAGTATATTATAGCAAAAGATATTAGAGAAACCCTGGCTCTGTGATCAGTGCTGTTTTCAAAAGACTTTGAATACAGTAGTGATCAAAGGAAGTTCTAGTGATCTGATGAAGCAGTATAACGTTTGAAGACTAATTTGCAAAGATTATACTCATATGGAGCAAAGCTCTAAAGTTCTAAGTTTAAAGCTTTCGCCATACCTTCTACTATCAAGTAACCTAAAGGGTTATTTTAATATTTCCTCATAACTATCAGCCTACAGACGTTCACTACTGGACATGGATACCTCCTAAAGATTTTCACATTTGTAGGAGTTCATATGGGGAATTTGGGCCATTTTCCACCACGTTAGCTAAATGTGGGTTGATAAGAGCCATAGCCTCGTTTGTTGATTAGCAGAGTGCACCGTAAGCATATGAAGTTGGTTTGGGTCCCCTGAGTTGTTATTCGGAACTCTTTACACCCTCATAACTATATTTATGGTAAATTAATAGATCTGATGGTTATGTTTATTAGACGAGCACTTAACTCCGATTCGGCGTGAAGTAGTCTTTAACGGTAAATTGCACTAGTCTAGAAGTAGCCTATACATTATTAAATTCCTAGGTCAAAATATCATTATTATCGCACTCGCATTGTTATTGAAGGAAACCGTCTGTTTGCTTTTACATCTTAAGTTGAATTACTTAAATCTCGAGAGTTTGTTACCGTGTTCGCCAGGCTTGAGGGTGGTCACAATCCTCGCCATCATACCCAATAGCGCAAACAGACATTTCCGCTTTGCGAATACATCTCGAGCGCGGCGTATGCATGAGTTATTTCTAGATATTTCCCGTTGTATTTGCGCAACATGAACCCGACGGAACGCATCGCCCGACTCCAGCTGAGCAGATATTTGAAAGAGGTAAACGGAAATACGTTGTAGATCCGCTCTTCCGTCTCAAGAACACGGATGTAGATTATTTATCAACCAACAGTTAACACTTGTCTTCAATTTCACTTGACTTTACGAATCAATTTTACGACAAAATCTGTTGAACGCTGCCTTATTACAAGTCTCATTATCCCAGTTATTTCACTATCTACAGCACCCTTCAAACCTGAATACAGTAATATTTGCACAGTACTATATGTCAGCTGCAATTGGCGCTGCGGTGGTACCTAAACGGTCTCCAGCATCAGAGACCTACAACCAGGAAAGAGTAAAGTCATGTTAGCTAGAACAAAGTCATACTGAAGCTACACCAGTTTAAACCTTACTGCCACCCATACTCCATCAATGGACCATGAAGCTGAACCAGGGTTCTCCGTGTTACAGAAAAGTTAAACAAAACAACAGAATTAATACTCCTTTTTCGTATTTCAACCCCCCGAGCTAAGACGACATTAATATGCACTCCACTAAACGTAATCTTGCTTTTCTTTGATGGATGCGGGGGAGAGAATCCATTAACCCACGTCAACCCCTCTAACCAAATCCGCATACAGTTATTTTTAACTGTACACAATCGAGTTAACTTAATCCACTAAATTCAGGTTTTATGTCCGGTTAGTATATCCATCGCAACCCTCAAACAGATAGATATATTTCTAAAAGGGGCAATAATTATACTACTAAATAATACAGGTGGTAGATCTCTGTTGCCGGAGACCAGCTAGGTAGGTACCGCAGCAAACAAACAGTAATGTGTAAACATTACTGTGTTCCGGTTTAAAAGGCGCTGTAGCTTGTAAAATTACTGGGGTAATGACAATCAACATGTCTCAAGGCGACGAACGCAACCCGGTGCGGTGTATCACTTGAACCAACATCAGTTCAACGTGCCGCTGGTCTCGTCGCATCGTAGAATAAAAAAAAATTAAAAAGGTGTCACAGTTTGTTGAGTGTTCGCACAGTAAATAAATGTCAGGTTCGAACCCACGTAAGCTTGAACTTCCGGTGAAAGATAATGTCGGCGAAAAGCTTTTCCTCAGTGATACGCCTACCTATAACAACGGGACGCTAGTTGAGATTATATACAAATAGTAAACAATAGACATAGCGACAAGTAAATATTACTTTATCCATAACTACACAATGATATTTTGTATTTCTGTGTATATTAGTTAAATAGCTTAAGTATAGATAATGTAAAAAAAAATTTATAAGTGGAAAAAATGTATATTTTGTAAGTAAACGTTGTAAATAACAAGATATGGTAAAGCCCTGAATAATAATAACAGAGAAAATTAGAAATAAAAAAAAAAGATTATATTCACAGTATCACATTGTGCTCGTCGGTACATAAGATTTTAAGTTCGCTAACTACAGGGCCCTTCAAACCGGTTCACTGTAATGTTTGCACAGTACTGTTTGGCGGAAGAAATCGGAGCTGCGGTGATAACTACACGGTTTCTTACAATAGAGGCCTAACAGTGATCCTCCTCCTGTGATAACACCCTGAATCCCAGCAGTGGGAATAATAATAGCTGTTAATATTATAAATTCTTAATAAAGACTTGAATCAAGTTTAAAATTAAATTGCAAGCACTGCTTTATTTTGAATCGGTAAACGTAATCTTTGTATAATTATTGTTACAGGGGAACCCTTCCTTGGGCAACTCCTTGAGATAATTTGACAAGGAGGGGCAATTTTCAGACGAGGGATAATTGTTCTCCAGTCAAGGAAACGTTCATTTCAATAGATAAATACCTTTCGGGGCTACTTAGTTGGTTTTGCTCGTTAACGGCTCCACGAGATGGGGATAGTGCTGGAATGTCCATTGTCATTTTTGCTGTTCTGCTGGGGAGCCACTTTTCTGGTATCAATGAAGAAATCTTCCGAAAATATTTTCAGGGTCAGAATGGTTGACTTGGGATAACTAGTATCTGTAAGCTAAAATATATTTAGTGGTGGTAGGTCTCGATTGCCGGAGCCGTCTAGGTAGGTACCACCAACTTTTCGCTTTGTTTATAGATAAAGCTTTCATTTGCTTTAAGATAACAATATAAAGATAATAAAAGAAACTCAATAACATTACTAGTAAAGAGTAAAGAAATGTATTTTATCTTCAAATGCTTATATATATATACTGATTACGAGATCTCTGAGACTATTAGAGGTAAATACTCAAATTGTGGTAGTGATATTCCTTCTGCCGTTTAGACGTCAACTAGGAACAGATTTTACAAAATTCCTCCCCTAAAGGGAATTGCGGGGGTGTTACAGCCAGCTACTATGAACAGATAGTATATAGTATTATATTAAACTAAGAATATTCCTCAATAATTAGATTTTAATCGATCCAGAAAACCTTGTTATAGAACCTCGGAGGACTTACTGGTATCATTTGTACACAAACTAATTTCACTTCTACTATACTACAGTTAACTTCTTTATACTAGTATGGAATATTAACTAGTATTTTCAGTTTGTTGTGTCAGTGACGGCCGATGGGGTAGAAAAGTCGTGGAGTGGAGTCCGCGTACAGAACGCAGAAGTGTAGGACGCCCTCTCTTCAGATGGACCGACGATATCATCAGGGCGGTCAGAAGTGGGTGGATGCGAGAAGCTGAGAACCGCATTCGGTGGAAGACTTTAGAGAAGGCCTGTATCCAGCGTTGGATAAACAAAGGCCGAAAATTATGATGACTTTCATTGTCATCATCAGCCGATAGACGTACACTGCTGGACATAGGCCTTCCCAAAGATCTCCACATCGATCGGTCCTCCGCTGCTCGTATTCAGTGGCTTCCCGCGATTCTTACTAGATCCACCTTGTGGAGGCCTCCCAACACTACGTCTACCAGTACGCGGGCTCCACTCGAGGAAGAACCTTACTGCCCCATCGGCTGTCGGTCCTTCAAGCAATTTGCTCTGCCCATTGCCATTCAAATCTTGCAATCTTTTAAGCTATGTCGGTGAACTTAGTTTCTCTGCGGATCTCCACATTTCTGATTGGATCGCGCAGAGAAACTCCGAGCATAGCCATCTCCATTGCCGTTTGGGTGACTTTGAGCCTTTCTATAAGGCCGACAATAAGGAGCCACGTCTCGGTTCCGTATGTCAACCCTGGCAGCACGCGCGAGCGTGAGGCCTTTGTCTTCAGACACTGCGGTATCCGAGACGTAAACATGAGAACGTAACAATACGTATAATATAAGCATGAATGAGCATCTGCTAAGTTATTCCCCTAAACATGTTATTAGGACTTAATTTATTCGGTTAACATGTTTGTTTGCACGTTCGCTGTATTCGAGTCTCGTACTAATTCCGCCGGCGGTGTAACGCCGAGAATTAAGTACAAATTACCGGATGCAGGTGAGCGTGTACGTTACAAGGTGGATGTGGAATATGGCGCTCTAGTGGAATTCACAATTAGTCTACGTTACCATAATAATGCTACAGCTCGCTTCGAGATTATAATCTCGTTGTAGTGAAGCGGAAAAAGCTAATATCGTCGTTATAACGAGTTAATATTAGGTTTTATTCCACGAAGCACTGTAGTCTCGGGCTAGTAAGAATAGGACTAACGGAAGCTCTGTAAGGGGTTCCGCACGATAATTCACGGGACCCAAGACAACCTCAGCTACTCTTGGTGCACCCTGCTAATCAACAAACGAGGCTCTGTGTCCCATCAACCCGCATTAGACCAACGTGGCGGATAATAGCCCAAATGACCCCTATACTTACGATAGCCCCTCGTTCCCAGCAGTACCGGTAGCAATGCTGACTGTATATGAAGATTTTTACGAGACCTGTGTCCAGCAGTGAACGTCTATGGGTTGATGATGATGATAAAGCCTTGTCTGTCGTAGAAGGCACTAAAAATGTCTGAGAGTTTCGCAGGTCTTGAGGCTGGCGGACCTTATCGCTCAACAAGCGAACCTGCGTGAAACAGCTTGTGGCTCAGCGGTGGTGCCTAGGAAGGTTAGGCCTCTCCTCAGAGATATCTAAGTAGAAAGGGACACCGGTGCGTTCTATAAGAGATCCCGGAGCCTCTCCGAATGCACTAAAGCAGATCACCGAGGGCGTTTTAGTGGGTAAGAATCTCACTTCCCCTCAGAAGCAGATGATCTTCCGAAGATTTCCCCCTCGAAACCATAAAAAAAGGATGATATACACTACACATCGTACTGATGTACTCATCGTATAGTAACAGACGATGTTAAATCTAGCTACTCCAGTAATTGCACTAGTTACAGTGTTTCACTACTGCGGTAGCACACATAGACCTAAATACCCCTAATTAAAAGTGACTGTAGCAGAGGGGGACATTTGCTACTGATTACCTATCACCCTCATATTTTAAATCTACCACCACAACAGTATTGTTGTATTCCTGATGCCTCAATAACATTAACCTCAATATCACTTAACACCATATAAAGTCGACACAGTGTCAGCATATGGTCAAAAGAATTTTTTTTATTCCTTATTTGCTCAATAGGATGTGCTTAAACCCCATATACAGGTTGGCGCAAAAGTAATCCTCCTATCAGAAAATGCTATAAATTTTGCCTTGATGTAAAAAAATTAAAAGACCAAATAAAAATAATCCACAAGAAGAATCAAAGTTTTTCATATTTTTTTTTAAATTACAGCCAAAAAACATCGGAAGGTTATTTTTGCGCCACCTTGTATACAAGGTATACAAGGTATACTTCTTGTGGATTATTTTTATTTGGTCTTTTAATTTTTTTACATCACGGCGAAATTTATAGCATTTTCTGATAGGAGGATTACTTTTGCGCCAACCTATATAATCATGGCTATGTAATATCAGGGAGTGGACCGGGATCGCGAGTCGCACAACTGTTCCGCCTCGCAAGAGACCGGGCGAAATATGGTGAACTGACGCCAACCTTCGCTTGAAGGAGAGGCACCTTAAGAAGAAGAACTTATTTTTAACTACGTTATAAATAATGTATTCGGTTGTATTATCAGTTAAAAATCATCGTTTCTTAATCTAAGTGTTTATATAACGTTAAGTTACAAAAGTTAAGTAAAATATTGATCGAGTGGAATATTAATATAGATATAATCGATATCTTATATGTACATATATAATGATAATGGATTTTTTTTGTTCACTAATCACGCAAAAATTAGTGATATTTTCGACACGGGAACATAACCGCACAGCACGAAATATGTAGATAGTTAAAGACTATTTATTCTTTAAATTTCATAAATCCCTCATATATTTTTTTCAAACATTTTCTTTTATGCCGTTGCTATAGTAACGATTGCTATAGAACGTCATTAGCGGTTGCGGTTACTCTCTAGGAATATTTCAGACAAATTCCAAGTAATTTTTTTTATTACGGCCAACAAAAAGAGCTGGCGATCAGTTAGTATAAACAACGTGCATAATGATTACAGCAGAGCCTTTTCATAGGAAACCTAAAAAAAACCTGATATTATAACCCTGTCCTGCTCCCTCACGCCAATTAGTAATTATTCCCACACGAACACACCCACGAACGTATCCGGTAATTTCCATTCGCCGACGTCGTCGTATTACCAAGTATTTTTCATATACCTGAAACAAATATTTCAGTTAAGTGTATGAAAGAAAAATACATTATCTTATAATAATCTCGTAACCATTGACACACAATAACAACCTTCGAAGGTATACAATCAGGGACGTGCGCAGAGATCTCGAGTAGAGTATGCACACCCGAAATCTCTGTGCTTATCTTTACTTAAATATAAACTCACCAATTTACTTATTTAGACAATTTAGCACCAATTTAGTAATAGTCAAAGCCTAGTTGTGTATTATTTAGATAGGTTTAGGGAGCCAGGGTATCCATACAACATCCAGCAACCGCGCATGACCAGCGTAGAAAATATATAGCATAGAAGTATATAGGAAATCAGGGGAGCATATTTATATGCGACAAGATGAAATGTTGTAGTCAGATCATCATCAGTAGGAGAACTCCATAAAGCAGTCCCGAGATGAATGGAGATTCATTGACCCTCAAACGCTAGGAAAGAACACGGACATAGTTTCAGTTGGTGAAATTTTCCATATAATTATGAAAAAGAAAAAAATTAACAATATCTTTTTTACTCCATGAAGCGACGAGATAATTGGGACGTTCACGTGATGGCAGACGCTGCTCCTGTTCATAACAACGTGACGTTAGTTGGGATGGTATACATAGCAACATACTGTGCTCGCCTCAAGATGTTAAGACTCGTTAATCCAGTAATCTCACTAGCTACAGCGCACTTCAAACTGAAACACAGTAATGTTTGCACTACTGTCTGTCGGCTGCAGCAGACGCTGCGATGGTGCCGGTAATGATGGTAGACGGTATGTAGCAACATCCTTACTTCATGGTAGTAAAGTTGTATATTTAAACTTTATTAATTAATATGTTCTAAATATATATACATATATGTAATTAAATAGATATAAACTGACAGATAAACAAAATTCCGGACATAAACAAGCACTCTGCAAATCCTATAGTTGTTGGTATTTAACGCCTGCGGGTTAACGAACAACCACTCCCCTCCGGTTCAACATAAGTGAGAATGGAATTTAAATTAGTTCACCCCTCAAACTCCGGCCCGCTAACTAATTTTTAAACCCCCAAAAAAGGTTTCCAATGTAATCTATTTGATAACTATGTGTGTGATTTTCGTCTATTGTCTTTTTGTTTAAACCCTTTAATTATATAAAAAGCGCTTAATTTTGAACCAGATAAGGGATGATATTAGCGCCATTAAGTAAATTTACTGGCGATAGGTTTCTGTTCCTGGAGATCATCTAGGTAAGGTACCACTGCAACGACTTTTTCTGCCCCAAAAAGTAATCATTACTTTGTTCTGGCTTAAAGGGCGCTGTAATCATTGTAAGTGCTGGAATAACAACCTCGACGTCTTATGTCTCAGGTGACGAGAACAATCTGGTGCAGGATATATCCTCCTAACTAGCGTCGCATTGTTACGGTCAGGAGTATGACTCACCATCAGGTGAACGTCCCGCTCGTCTTGTCGCTTAATACAATAAAAAAAAAAAATTTTGAATACACAAAGTGAGTGCAGCAAAAACGATAATGTAATTATTTGTTCGTTTTAACGAACTACAAAATTGATTAACTGCTTATCGCGTTAGTAAGAGCTTTTAACGTCCGTTAAATAACGAAGTCGAAAACGCAACTGTTATTATTAAATCAGCAATAATGCTATTAACATGCTATTTTAGTTATTTCAGCTCGTTAATATCAATCACTTCCATGTTGAAGTCATTGTTATGCATCGGTAAATTTTACATTACATTTAATACGGCTTTAGTTTGCTTGTGAATCCTGCATAGGGTTCCTAATCATCCCCAGCCATCATCCAAATCATCATCATCATTATCAGCCGTTAGACGTCCACTGCTAGACATAGGCTTCCCCTAAACACCTCCAGGATCGGTGGGAGCCAGAGCCTCGTTTGTTGATCAGCAGGGTGCACCACGAGCAGGTGAAGTTGGCTTGGGTACCGTGTGTCATTGCGCGGGAGTCCTTACACCCCACACATGTCCACCATTACCTAACGCTATGTATACGTGGTTGCTAGCACCTCAATGTTAAGACTAAGTTACTTACTGTAATACCGGAAACAGCGGATGTCCATCGCTTTCCATTCAATGTATTTTTCAATTCACTATAACAGTGTATACTCTCAATTAAGTTGTTTTATTTATATGACTTTAATTTTAAATACAACGTGGGCCGACTATATGCTTTATGAAGGATCTATTGAAGATCTAAAGCAATCCATCACTTCGACTAGTCATCTATTTCAGGATCAATAGAACCTGGATGTCTAGGAAAACAGAAACCATGTTCAGGTAATAACAAAACCTTAAAAAATCATCGCCTAAGCAATTATCAACATAACTAAAGAATCATTTTAAACATAGCACACAATATTAACCTAACTTAAATCAAAAAACTTCATATAAACTTTAAGTGTATAATACTTAACTTCCTGTAGATCATTGAAATGTTTAAAGCCTTCTGTTTTATACTTTCAGTTTCAGCAGAGTTAAGTTTATACGTCACTTAATAACTGCTCAACCTTTAAAGTTGATATATAATATTCAATGAAAGTAAAAGTAAAGTTGTTTTCCTGTCCGTTCCATTATCTTTATGAGGTTTGAGAGGAATATTTATCATCATCATCATTATCATGCCAGTCTGTTGTCCACAGCTGAACGCATACCTTCCCAATACAAACCCAAAGATGTACTCTTCTTAAGGGACAGAGAAGAAGCGATGAGACATTAACATGATAGTAAATAATACGCTTTCCCATAACAATGTGATGCTATTTAGAACGATATACGCTGCACCACATTGCACTCGTCGCCTTGGGCCATAAAATTTCAAATCTCTTTGTAGTAATTTCGTTAACTACTGCGCCTTACAAATCGAAACACAATAGTGTTTGCCCAATATTGTTTTTCGGCTGCAATAGGCACTGCAGTGTTACCTACCTAGTCGGCCTGAAGCAACAGAGATCAGTGATAGCTTCAGCGTCCTTCAACCCGGATCATAGTAAAGTAAACTCAATACTTTTATTCCGCTGCAATAGGCACTGCGGTGTTACCTACCTAGTGGGCCTGAAGCAACAGAGATCAGTGATAGCTTCAGCGTCCTTCAACCCGGATCATAGTAAAGTAAGCTCAATACTTTTATTCCGCTGCAATAGGCACTGCGGTGTTACCTACCTAGTGGGCCTGAAGCAACAGAGATCAGTGATAGCTTCAGCGTCCTTCAACCCGGATCATAGTAAAGTAAACTCAATACTTTTATTCCGCTGCAATAGGCACTGCGGTGTTACCTACCTAGTGGGCCTGAAGCAACAGAGATCAGTGATAGCTTCAGCGTCCTTCAACCCGGATCATAGTAAAGTAAGCTCAATACTTTTATTCCGCTGCAATAGGCACTGCGGTGTTACCTACCTAGTCGGCTTGAGGCAACAGAGATCAGTGATAGCTTCAGCACCCTTCAACCCGGATCATAGTAAAGTAAGCTCAATACTTTTATTCCACTGCAATAGGCACTGCGGTGTTACCTACCTAGTCGGCTTGAGGCAACAGAGATCAGTGATAGCTTCAGCGTCCTTCAACCCGGATCATAGGAAAGTAAGCCCAATACTTTTATTCCGCTGCAATAGGCACTGCGGTGTTACCTACCTAGTCGGCTTGAGGCAACAGAGATCAGTGATAGCTTCAGCGCCCTTCAACCCGGATCATAGTAAAGTAAGCTCAATACTTTTATTCCGCTGCAATAGGCACTGCGGTGTTACCTACCTAGTCGGCTTGAGGCAACAGAGATCAGTCATAGCTGCAGCGTCCTTCAACCCGGATCATAGTAAAGTAAGCCCAATACTTTTATTCCGCTGCAATAGGCACTGCGGTGTTACCTACCTAGTCGGCTTGAGGCAACAGAGATCAGTGATAGCTTCAGCGCCCTTCAACCCAGATCATAGTAAAGTAAGCCCAATACTTTTATTCCGCTGCAATAGGTACTGCGGTATTACCTACCTAGTCGGCCTGAGGCAACAGAGATCAGTGATAGCTTCAGCGCCCTTCAACCCGGATCATAGTAAAGTGAGCCCAATACTTTTATTCCGCTGCAATAGGTACTGCGGTGTTACCTACCTAGTCGGCCTGAAGCAACAGACACCAGTGATAGCTTCAACGCCCTTCAACCCGGATCATAGTAAAGTAAGCCCAATACTTTTATTCCGCTGCAATAGGCACTGCGGTGTTACCTACCTAGTCGGCCTGCGGCAACAGACACCAGTGATAGCTTCAGCGCCCTTCAACCCGGATCATAGTAAAGTGAGCCCAATACTTTTATGCCGCTGCAATAGGTACTGCGGTGTTACCTACCTAGTCGGCCTGCGGCAACAGAGACCAGTGATAGCTTCAGCGTCCTTCAACCCGGATCATAGTAAAGTAAGCTCAATACTTTTATTCCGCTGCAATAGGCACTGCGGTGTTACCTACCTAGTCGGCTTGAGGCAACAGAGATCAGTGATAGCTTCAGCGCCCTTCAACCCGGATCATAGTAAAGTAAGCTCAATACTTTTATTCCGCTGCAATAGGCACTGCGGTGTTACCTACCTAGTCGGCTTGAGGTAACAGAGATCAGTCATAGCTGCAGCGTCCTTCAACCCGGATCATAGTAAAGTAAGCCCAATACTTTTATTCCGCTGCAATAGGCACTGCGGTGTTACCTACCTAGTCGGCTTGAGGCAACAGAGATCAGTGATAGCTTCAGCGCCCTTCAACCCAGATCATAGTAAAGTAAGCCCAATACTTTTATTCCGCTGCAATAGGTACTGCGGTATTACCTACCTAGTCGGCCTGAGGCAACAGAGATCAGTGATAGCTTCAGCGCCCTTCAACCCGGATCATAGTAAAGTGAGCCCAATACTTTTATTCCGCTGCAATAGGTACTGCGGTGTTACCTACCTAGTCGGCCTGAAGCAACAGACACCAGTGATAGCTTCAACGCCCTTCAACCCGGATCATAGTAAAGTAAGCCCAATACTTTTATTCCGCTGCAATAGGCACTGCGGTGTTACCTACCTAGTCGGCCTGAAGCAACAGACACCAGTGATAGCTTCAGCGCCCTTCAACCCGGATCATAGTAAAGTGAGCCCAATACTTTTATTCCGCTGCAATAGGTACTGCGGTGTTACCTACCTAGTCGGCCTGAAGCAACAGACACCAGTGATAGCTTCAACGCCCTTCAACCCGGATCATAGTAAAGTAAGCCCAATACTTTTATTCCGCTGCAATAGGTACTGCGGTGTTACCTACCTAGTCGGCCTGAAGCAACAGACACCAGTGATAGCTTCAACGCCCTTCAACCCGGATCATAGTAAAGTAAGCCCAATACTTTTATTCCGCTGCAATAGGCACTGCGGTGTTACCTACCTAGTCGGCCTGCGGCAACAGACACCAGTGATAGCTTCAGCGCCCTTCAACCCGGATCATAGTAAAGTGAGCCCAATACTTTTATGCCGCTGCAATAGGTACTGCGGTGTTACCTACCTAGTCGGCCTGCGGCAACAGAGACCAGTGATAGCTTCAGCGCCCTTCAACCCGGATCATAGTAAAGTAAGCCCAATACTTTTATTCCGCTGCAATAGGCACTGCGATGTTACCTACCTAGTCGGCTTGAGGCAACAGATATCAGTGATAGCTTCAGCGCCCTTCAACCCAGATCATAGTAAAGTAAGCCCAATACTTTTATTCCGCTGCAATAGGTACTGCGGTGTTACCTACCTAGTCGGCTTGAGGCAACAGATATCAGTGATAGCTTCAGCGCCCTTCAACCCAGATCATAGTAAAGTAAGCCCAATACTTTTATTCCGCTGCAATAGGCACTGCGGTGTTACCTACCTAGTCGGCTTGAGGCAACAGATATCAGTGATAGCTTCAGCGCCCTTCAACCCAGATCATAGTAAAGTAAGCCCAATACTTTTATTCCGCTGCAATAGGCACTGCGGTGTTACCTACCTAGTCGGCTTGAGGCAACAGATATCAGTGATAGCTTCAGCGCCCTTCAACCCAGATCATAGTAAAGTAAGCCCAATACTTTTATTCCGCTGCAATAGGTACTGCGGTGTTACCTACCTAGTCGGCTTGAGACAACAGATATCAGTGATAGCTTCAGCGCCCTTCAACCCAGATCATAGTAAAGTAAGCCCAATACTTTTATTCCGCTGCAATAGGCACTGCGGTGTTACCTACCTAGTCGGCTTGAGGCAACAGATATCAGTGATAGCTTCAGCGCCCTTCAACCCAGATCATAGTAAAGTAAGCCCAATACTTTTATTCCGCTGCAATAGGCACTGCGGTGTTACCTACCTAGTCGGCTTGAGGCAACAGATATCAGTGATAGCTTCAGCGCCCTTCAACCCAGATCATAGTAAAGTAAGCCCAATACTTTTATTCCGCTGTAATAGGTACTGCGGTATTACCTACCTAGTCGGCCTGAGGCAACAGAGATCAGTGATAGCTTCAGCGCCCTTCAACCCAGATCATAGTAAAGTAAGCCCAATACTTTTATTCCGCTGCAATAGGTACTGCGGTATTACCTACCTAGTCGGCCTGAGGCAACAGAGATCAGTGATAGCTTCAGCGCCCTTCAACCCAGATCATAGTAAAGTAAGCCCAATACTTTTATTCCGCTGCACTAGGCGCTGCGGTGTCACCTACCTAGTCGGCCTGCGGCAACAGATAATTACCGCCAGCACTTGGTTAGAGACGTTACCTACAGTCGTAGTTACAGAGAGATTATGAATCCCAGTTGTGGGAACGTTGGGTGGGAAAAGTTATGTACAGGCGACATTGAACAGGTCTCTGTCAAGTTTATACTCGCCGAGTGACTAAATTTCATAACATAATTTTCGTTCAAAGGCATTCCTGGCGGCGGTCGCGTGTTCCCTAACTGGATTATTTCAAACAAGTTCAGTTATTTTTCCCCGGATCCGTTAAATGCGAACGGTCACGGATTACCGGTAATACCTTGCGACGAGGAATTTTTAAATCTTGTTACATTTTTGTTTTTCTCAACAATGATATATGAGCTGTAAATTTAACACGCGAATTTTCTTTGAGGTAATTAATGAAGAAAAGGGGTGTAAGAGGACAACAACTCACGGGACCCAAACCAACCTCAACTGCTCGTGGTACACCCTGCTAGACAACAGACGAGGCTCTGGCTCCCACCAACCTGCATTGGGCCGGCGTGGTAGGAAATGGCCCAAATCCCTCCATATGAACCCCTACAGACGATGAGCCCTAATGTCCGGTGGTTCCGGGGTCATGCTGACTGCAGTGCAGACCGATCGATATGGAGATCTTTGGAGGAGACCTATGTCTAGCAGTGGACGTCTATCGGTTGATGATGATGATGATGAATTAATGACTTAATATCTTGTTTCATGGCCAGCGCATTGTGGTGCTGTATATTATCCTAACCAGCACCACATTGTTTTGAACTGGCTTATCACTTACCATCAGGTGACATCCCGCTCGTCTCGTAAATTCGTGTTTGGAACATAAAGAAAAACACTAGGTAATCTAACATACAAATCCTTCAAAATCCAGGTGTCTGTTACAGAGTAATATTACTACTATCTAAAAATAGTAAACGTACTAATTTATATTTTTATAAATGAGGTTTTAATCAGCGTCTACAGATAATAGTCGTCCACTGCTGGACATAAGCATCTCCAAAGATTCCCGTCTCGATCAGGTAGAGATTTCTACATGGCGATTTGAGCCATTGCCCACTACACCAGTTCAATGAGGGAGCCAGAGCCTCATTCGTTGATTACCAGGGTGCACCATGAGCAGATGAGGTTGGCTTGGATCCCGTGAGTTGTTGTGCGGGATCCTTCACCATATAACAAAAAAAATATATATTTAAATCACAGTACTGAAATCTCCGTTACGAGTAAAAGTTCTAAATAACGTATCCCGCTTTTAAGTTTATGTTAAGTTTAAACGGTAAAGCAAGGAGAAAATTTGCATGCAATTGTACAAAATTGGTTTACAGTTAAAGTATTATAGTTTAAAAAAAAAACCGTTTAGTTTTATTGCCGAAAGGGGATGCAACATTCAGTGGAGCGAATTGAATTGAATTTTTGTCCCGTAACGCGTCCGCCATGTTGCGAAGAGCACATTATCATTTTATTCGACGCAATTCCGATGTTAATGTCTATTATCTAAACTAACTAATACAATACAATGCTCACTTTTATATATATACATACTATCATCCGATATACGTCCACAACTGGACATAGGCGTCCTCCAGAGGTTTCCACATCGATCGATCCCACGCTGCTGCATCCAGCCACTTCCCGCGACCTTACAGTCAGCGTAGCCTGCGGTACCGCAGGGCGCTAGGCGCCGTTTGTAGGAGTTTATATTTGGGGGATTTGAGCCATGTCCGACCACGCTACCCAATGCGGGTTGGTGGGAGCCAGAGCCTCGTTTGTTGATTACCATACCCTATATATTATATTATATATAGATGTGTAAGGGGTCCCGCACAACAAATCACGGAACCCAAGCCAACCTCACCTGGTCGTGGTGCATCTCCGACTCGCATTGGGCCAGCGTGTTAGAAAATGGCTCAAACTCCTCCATTGGATGTAGGAATCTTTAAAAGAGGCCTATGTTCAATAGAGGACGTCTATCGGCTGATGTTGAATGATATATATACATATATATATATACACTAGCTGTCCCCAGCCTGCTTTGCGCGCCGTAATATAAAATTAAACCGCAAATGACTTACCATAGCAACCGCATAAATAATATCAAATGAAAATGTTTATAAAAGTTAATTTGCAAAAAAATTACGAAGTATCTATGAAATTCAAATAATAGATAGCGTGTAACCATCTACAAATAGTTCCGCATCGAATAATCCTGTTCGCATGTCGGTACGTTCACTAGTTTTCACGTGATTGGCTAACAAGGGAAACCCATTCCCACTACATATTTATAGATATGAGATATCCAGTTATTCATTGAGTCATCACGAGATCTCTGAAACTATTAGACGTAAATACTGAAACATTCGATAGAGATGTCGCTTCTGCCTTTGGGAGGTCAGCTAAGAATGGATTTTACAAACTTCCATACCGAATGGGAGTTGCAGGGGTGTTAACAATCTGAATGGGGGCTCGAGAGGCAGGGATTTTTGTGACAAATTTTAAATCTAATTATATATAACAGCCAGCAAACCGAGCAAGGAACATATATATATATATATAAAATATCTATTTATATTGTAAATACCGCGTATCTACATATATAGAATTTATCAGAAAAAAGAAAAAACTGAACGACTTCGTAGTTCATAACTGTATTACCGGCTGAAGCTTGGAGCTTCTTTTGATACTTATTTCATAGAAATTTCATGTAAACCTACTAAGTGCTTATTTATATTTAAACCAAAACTGTATTTAGTACCTTGAAGTTAAAGGAGGAATGGGAACTGAGACGGGAGAAAACGGAAAACAGAAAGGAGAACTGATAACGAAGAACAATGATGGGTACTAAATATAACTTTTATTGTGTACGGCAAAGGGGCGGTCGGTGGGGTTCGCGAAACCTGTTAAGCACGAGTAGTCTTCTGGGGTATTGATTTCATTAAAACTGAGGATCTTTATGGGTCAATTCAAATTGTATAAAAACAATAAAAAAATAAGCGAATCAGCGCTAAAAAGCTATAGCCGCAAAATAAAAATTTTACTCCATTTACTGTTAAGCGGTTTTTCACGCTCTTCAGCGGTTTTCCACGCGGATCGGTTGATATATGGTTATATATGAATATGTATACCGGCGGAACTAGGTCTCTGTTGCTGGAGACCGTCTAGGTAGGACCACCGCAACGCCTATTGCAACCGGCAAACAGAATTGTGCAAACATTATTATGTTCCGGTTTAAATGGCGCTGTAACTAGTGTAATTACTGGGGCAATGAGACCCACCATCTTACGTCTCAAGGCGACGAGCGCAATGTATGCAATGTATATCATCCTAACTAGCGCCACTTTGTTATAGACACTTACTATCACGTGAACGTCATGATCGTCTCATCGCTTCGTAGAATAAAAAAGCTACTAAGGGCATATTTTTTACTCAGGAGGTTTCCGGTCCGTTTCCGGGAATAAGCACTTAAAATTGAATGGAGGAAGGAACTACTTGTTCGTATGATTGATCATATCATCTGGTAAAACGACAGTTGCGATTAGATGTTGTGTTAATAACCTAACTAGCGCCATATTGTTATGAGGAAGCGTATTACGGGATGACAAACTTCCGGTGAATATCCGTATCGTTTCGTCGCTTAACAAGTAATAGTTGGAAAAGTCTACCAAGGCTCAATTCGGTTTAAACAAAACACCTCGTGGTGATGACGACTTCCTCGTTCTTTGAATATTTGCCAATCCTCGGCTAAACGTTAATACATAATTCACTAATGACCTCAATATTTCACATAACTTCCAAATTAGTTTCAGACAATTCTAGACCTCTATAAATAGTTTAAAATTTACAGTTTCAAGTTATTCACAGGGTCGTCAGCTCGCTAGAATATCTTAAACAAGTTAAAGCATTCCTAGACCGAAATAATGTTGCGATGAATTTGCAATTCTCTATTAATTTATCTACGATTATATTTTAATCATAATTACATACAAACAAATTAATTTAAACAATTAATAAAATAAACAAATACATTTTTAATTAATTTTTATTAAAAGTAACAAAGTATTCAAGTTACAATTATAACCAGCCCACAATCGGAACTTAATTATAGTAGGAGAAGAGACTAAGTTGATTATTTTTTTAATTCAAGAAAGCAACTAGCCGAGCGGACGTTCACCTGATAATAAGTGATACACCCGCCCATAACAACGCTGTGCTAGTTATAATAACACACTGCTCCACATTGCGCTCGTCACCTTGAGACAAGATATCGAGTCTCGTCACCCCAGTAAATAATACTAGCTACTATGTCCTTTAAACCGGAACAGATTAATTTTAGAACGTTACTTTTTTCGGCTGCAGTAGGAGATGCGGTGGTACCTGTAACGATTGTCTCCGGTAACACTGATCTCATCAATCCGCATTGGGCCCTCGTGGTGCCAATGGCCCATCGCCCTCATATTGAGGGTAGGCCTGTGCCCCAGCAGTGGGAACGTAAATCGGCTGTTGAAAAAAGAACACTGATCTACCACTAATCAACTCGATAGGAATTATTAACTTGGACAATCTGTTCTATAATCACCAGAAAGCCACTCTGGTAAAAAACAAAGCATTTTCGTCTCTCTCTCTCTCTCTCTCTCTCTCTCTCTCTTTGAATCTATTCTCCCGCATTTAATTTTCTAAGCTACACTAAGAGATGATTTCAAAGACATAACCTTTGCTTATGTTAGAGAACAATCACTTGAGCTACAATAGACTATATTCAACAAACGCACAATGGAGATAAAAGCAAACAGTGCTGATGAATATTTTATTGAGGCTCTTGAACAGCGCATCCTCGAAGGGTCTCATGTCGGAGGGAAGCGAGCTAGCGAGATGTTGTTACCGCTGACTTCGTAGCTAAGCCTTGTAACACCGACGTCCCGGGTTCACATCCGCCTAACTACCACCAAAAAAAAACAATAGCAGTAATGTTTACTTGCTCTTTTATTATTCAATGAAAAGACGAGGAGGACGTTGACCTGATGGTGACATGCCTGCACAAGCCAACGTGGCGCTAGTTAATATGATATACTGTATAACATTGCACTCGTCCCCTTAAAGCATCAAATGTTGTCTCATTACCCCAGTAATTTCAATAGCTACAAGTCCCTTCAAACCAGAACACAGTAACGTCTGCACACTGCTGTTTGTCGGCTGGAAAAGGTGTTGCGGTGGTACTTAAACGGTTTCCAGCAACCGAGACTTACCGCCAGTAAATATAGTATACATAGTAAAGTGGGTATAAGTAGTAATATAGTATATATAGTAGTTGGCGCTGGTTCAGTTATTTTGCTTCTCATGCGTCTTGGTGGAACTGACACAGTCCAATGCGCAGGATATATTAAGGTGCACAAACGTACGCACGAACTCCTGTCACTTAACGTTATTCTTCAGACCGCAATGGAAGGGGAAAACCGGTGAGGAGTTCCGATGTTGTATCTAGCTGACGATGTCTAGCCTACTATATACAGTAAACATCCCGACAGACATTTTGATAGAGAAGCGCTGTAAGGGGTCCCAATAACTCACGGGATCCAAGCCAACTTCACCTGCTCGTGTTGCATCCTGCTAATCAACAAACGAGGCTCTGGTTCCCTCCGACCCGCATTGGGCCATCGTGGTAGAAAATGGCTCAAACTCCTCCATTGAATGTAGGAATCTTTAGAGGAGGCCTATGTCCAGTAGAGGACGTCTATCGGCTGATGTTGAATGATATATATACATATATATATATACACTAGCTGTCCCCAGCCTGCTTTGCGCGCCGTAATATAAAATTAAACCGCAAATGACTTACCAAATAAAAATGTTTATAAAAGTTAATTAGCAACAAAATGATAAAAACGCGGATATCTTTGGGTGAGGCGTATGCCCAGCAGTGGACTTTTATCGGCTGACGATGATAATTCGTCGAATAGATAATTAATAATTGTTAAACGAATGTAAACTCGATTGTAAATTTATCGAGTCGCCCGCAAAACAAACATGGCGGCGATGTATAATTTAACGCTATTCACTCAGAACAAACAAATATTCCCAGCAAATCCCAATTTACGTACGTTCCGATGTAACGAATTACGCTCAGCTCCCCGCCTGTACTTCCAAATGTATTGTAAACAACTCAATATAAATCTAACTTTACATTCTAATGTCCTTTCCAGATTTTTTATTACGAAAAAGCGACGAATAGATAGATATTTACTTCGTACTAAGCGATACCGCCTAAGTGGCATCTTTACATAAATCTGATCGCGCTTGTCGTTACCACCTCTAAAATGTTTCAAAATTTATTATTTTTTTCTATAATAAGATAATTTTAATTTTAATATTTTTTTTTTATATAGAAACTGAGCAAACGAGCGAACTGTTCACCTGTTGAAAAGTGATCACTGATGCCTATGGGTATTCGCAACACCAGAGGGGTCGCGGCTGCGCGATGTCGACCTTTAAATCATCTCTCTGTCTGCCTAAAATGAATAAGTGAACTTAAGACACCATAGAACAAAACAGGGTGGAAAAATTATCGTGTTCCGGTTTGATGGGCGCTGTAGTTACGAGGCAACGTCTTATGTCTCAGGATGACGAGCGTTGTGTAGTGTAGTGTGTACCATTCTAGCGGGCGCCGCGTTGTTATAGGCGAGCGTATCACTTACCATCACGTGAACGTCTCGCTCATCTCGTCGTAATAGAAAGTGATGATAAGTGAACAGAGCATCACGATAGTTTTATATATATATATATATATATATATATATATATATATATATATATATATTCTATAGTAATGTAGCTAACAATACGTTATATAAATCTATATATATATACGTAAGAGATCCCTACCTATATAGAGACTCATCTCAATACCTCTGGAACCATAAAGTCTGGACACTTGATATATGGTAGGAATATTCCTTTTACCGAGTATAAGGTAGCCATGAACGGATTATACGAAATTCCATTCCCAAAGGGAGTTACAAGAGGATGCAGCCAACAACGCGGGGCGGAGGACAATTAGTAATATATGCTTTCGTAGTTTTAGTTGTACTATATGAGGATCATAAAAATATCTGAACTCTATAGCCCGTAACCCCCCAATTGAACTAACGGCTTCCATGGTACAAATTTCTCAATTACTTGTATAATAATTAATTATTGCTTATTTACTTAATACAAACATTTTAAGATTCATCTTCCTCTTCTTTCTGCCCTTTTCCCATTCTATGTGAGGTCGGCACAGCATGTACTTCTCTTCCACATCTCTCTATCAGCCGCCATATCTAAATTCACACTCTTCTTACACATGTCATCTTTCACACAATCCATCCACACTTTCTTCGGTCTTCCTCTACCCTTATAACCATCCATATTCATTCTCATTACTTTGTTACATGTCCTTCATCCCTTCGCATAACATTTTAAGATTAATTATTATTTTTTGTTACATACAATAGTATCAGTTTTACAAGGTTTTAAATAATAATTTAGCAGTGGACTGCGAATTGTCCTCGAGCAGAATACTCTGGCCCTCATATGTTGACAACTGGAACTCAGCAGTGCTGTTATGGCGGCAGAATAATAATATTACAAAGAACACTTCAACATCCGCCGGATACGTCGAGTAAATGTTCCCAGCGATGCTTTAACGTCACCGCTCAAAGGTTTTCCTTAATACCGTTCGTGAAAGAATTTTAATCTGTATTATTTGTTCGAGACTTTTAAAAGTCTTTTGTAAGAAAACAACGTCGGCGACTTGGTGACGTAAATTTTTGTTTATATACGAGAAAAACGTTTCAACAAAGTAAAATATGTATAACTGTATTTTTAAACGGTGCGGACTGTTAAAAACGGAATTGTATTAAACGTAGTGAAAGAATACTGTGCGGGGAGACACTGAAATATTTTATGAGGGATGTTCACTAATTAAGTATATGACACAGTAAAAGTATAAAATTTTGAAAAGATGTCTTAAAAGGTCGTCTAATTGAATTACTCCGTTTCATTGTACCGCTTTCATGTGATCGCAGTATCATTTTGATAACAAAAACGACATCGCAAACCTTTTACAACGAGCTAATAAATGACAAGGGAAAATGGCGGCACAAAATGATTAAGAATGTTTGCTAACAAAAAACGTAGTAGAGGCTTTAAGGGAAAATATAACAGAATCAAAATTACCTCACGAAAGAAACGGAGAGAGCCAGCTACGTTAACATTAAAAGCCTTGTCGGGAAATTTTCGAACTACGAACAATCTGTCGGAGAAACATGCGATGTTAAAATAAGGCTTTCATTGTAGCCTTAACTTGTAGCTCGTTATACGAATCATGCAATGTTACTACTGTAGTGTTCATACTAGTGCGAGTATAAGGGCTCCCGCACGACAACCACGGGATCCAAGCCAATCCCACCTCAATCTAATCAATAAACGAGTCTCTGGCCCCTACTAGCCCGCATTGGGCCAGCGTGGTAGGAAATGGTCGAAATTTTCCCATATGAATTCCTACCTGAACGATGTGAAAGTCTTTGGGGGAGATATATGTCCAGCAGTGGATGTCTATCGGCTGATGACCTTCTAAGTAGATACCACCGCAGCTCCCATTACTCTCGACAACCAGTAGTTTGCAACCATCAGTGTTCCGGCTTTAAGGATATCTTGTTATACCATCCTAACTAGCCCCACATTATTATTCCCCGTCTCGCTCGTCCCGTCGCTTACATTTTCAACATTTCCTTATCAATACAATATTTAGTTACCTAACATTCCCCCTAATTTCCCTCAGCTGGCACTCGATCCCTCACTCACAAGGAACGAGTGAAGGACATTTATGAAATAAGTTATATGAAAATCAGTTCAGTCGTGTTCGAGCAAAGAAATAAAATTAAACTTATATTAATCTTATGTCCTTGCTGTATAATAACCATTATTATTCACGAAAACACAAAGCACACAAACGGACAAAGTAATTACGAAGTTAATTTTAATATATTCAATAATGTTATCCCCCCATATCAACCCCTACAAACGACGGCGCTTAGTACTCGGCAATTACGAAGGCCATGCTGACCGCAGCGCGGGACCGTTCGATTTGAAGATCGGTAGTGAATGCCTATGTCCATCAGTGAATGTCTATCGGCTGATGATGATGTCGACGAAAGTTGTCACAGCTATTTTTCAAGTTTTTGACCTCCAAAACCTCCTAGAGAAAACCTTATTGACCAGTTCAGTCTATAACCAATTAGGTTACCTTCATAGTCGTCCAAGAACAATTTTCTTGGTTGGAAATTTGTCTAATACTATAAACATGTATATTTATCTTCTAGAGTAAGAAGATGAATTTCCAATAAGGTAAGATAGAAGACCGTCAGCAATATATTAGGAACTTCTTCTTCAGACAGCATCCTATAATGTATGAGATTTAGGATATATCATGTTAATTTTTAGATTTAGTATTCTTCTTACCATTTAATGGAGCTAATGTTGTAATGGTCACCGTATCGACAAGGCATTAGTATAGCACAAGAACGAGGTTGGATTCAGCAGCTTCGATGGAGCACAAAGGCTGCAGCTAATCCTGCGAATCAAACGAGAGGAATCGGAAACAATAGATAAAATGCGACATGTTTATCACAGCGGTTGGATTGTGGTTTAATTGCGAGCTCGTGCTATTTTTCGTGCGTTGGGGTTGTTTTTATTTTCCACCCTGAACGGAATGTTTCACGTACAATGGGTACACGTTACACTTGCTTACTACGTCCCAGTTCTATATTATTAAATTCGAGTGGGATAAATAGAGATGTAGTTATTTCCAAATATACATATTCGCCAGCTACCAATTAATATCAAATTCCGTTGGTTACTTTAAACTAAGTAGAAAGATCAAGAGGTTGAAAGAACACAAGTATTTTACTGGTGGTATATATATCACACGAGCATTCTTCTAAGTGTAAGAAGTTCATGTACGAGAGAAAAGAATAAAATTTGGCTGCTTAACTTTCCGTCTAAAGTTATCTGGAGGTGAAACTTCCCGATCGAAGTACCCCGTCGGTGAACTTTCCGAAGATACTTTCTTAACTTTTTTCTATCGAGTGGGTATATTTATTTTAACACTCAAACTTAAGTGCAATTTACATATATTTACACGTTAGAAATACGCGTTATTTCTGTATCTATCTTTTTGTTCTGCTTTACGTTTACCTTTAACAAATATTCTTGTAACTTTACCGGTTATATTACAGCTTTAGATTCCCAGCATCAGTCAAGTTTAAAATAACTGCAGTCTTTTAATGCAACATACAGATGTTTTATATATATATATATATAAACATCTGTATGTTCCTACAAATATCCTAAACAATACGCCCCTAGTGCTCTTTGGTACCGGAAACTATGTTGACTATGAACAGATCGTTGTGAAGCTCTTTGGGAGAGGCCTATGTCCAGTGGAATTCTATCGGCTGATAATTTATTGATAGAAATATATATTTTTCTTCATTCTACTAAGCAACGAAACGACCGGGACGTTCACCTGATATTAAGTGATACGCCTCCTTATAACAACGTGCCACTAGTTAGTTATATATTGCATCACAGTGCGTTCGTCGCTTCAGACATAAGATGTTGAGTTTCATTACCTCAGTACTTACATTAGCAACAGCGCCCTTCAAACCGGAACACGTTAATGTTTGCACAGTACTGTTTTATCAGCTGCAATAGGAGCTACTGTGGTACCTACCAAGATGAACTCCGGCAACAGTCACTTATCACCAGTAAGTGCCTTGCAGTACATATATTTTAAATTAATCTATACGGATATACTTAAATATTAAGGTCAATAACTTTAATATAAGAAAAGAAAAGAAAAGAAAAAAGAAGGGAAATATACAGAAAAGAAAAATTTAACAAAGAATTAATCATGAACACCTTTGGATCCTCGCGACAAAAAATATACTTACATTTGTCTACTGGTAGGCTTTTTGCCGGAGATCTAGGTCAGTGCTACCGCTGCCTGTTGCAGCCGACAAACAGTGCTGTACTAACGTTACTGTGTTCCTGTTTGAAGGACGTTGTAGCTAGTGTAATTATTATGGTAAGGAAATTCGACATCTTATGTTTCGGACGACGAGCGTTATGTGGTGCAGTGTATAACATCGCAACTAGCGGAATGTTGTTATGGGCGGGCGCATCACTTACCATCAAGTGAACGTCGCGCTCGTTGCGTCGCTTTATCATCATCAACTGAAGGACGTCCACAGCTGAACATAAGCTTCCCCCGAAGATTCCCACATCGATCAGATAGGGATTTGGACTATTACCCACAATGCGGGCTTGTGGGAGCCAGAGACTCGTTTGTTGATTATCAGGGTGCACCACGATCAGTTGTGGTTGGTTTTGATCCCGTGAGCTCTTCTGCTGGAACCTTTACACCGCTTTTGTCTCGTCACTTAATTGTATAAAAAAAAATAAAAGAATTGGAATAAATCGCGTTAAAAAATTTTCAGCTCGCGTTGGAATTTAGTTAACTTTATTAAGTTCACTGCGCGGCGATAGTCCGCTCTGCGAGTACAAAAGCGAATGTATTTCATTCAAATTCAATAACCACTAGTTATCGAGTGGGTAGTTGGAAACGTCAAATTCCGATGGTGCTGTGAAAAAAAAATTAACTTTTCAGCCCCTCTTGTACGAGTGCAACAATTACGTACATTTACAACGCGATGAAATTGTTCAACAATATTTCTGCATGACTACGAAAAAAAAATACACAGTAAGGTCTGCACACTACTGTTTGTCAGCTGCAGTAGTCGGTCCGATGGTACCTACCGTTTTGCAGGCGCAAAGACAGGTTATGTCGGACATGCACCGACTAAAACTCCCACGGTGTTCCACCTGGGTCGCTTTACTGGAAGGCCACGGAAACGCTTTCGCACACCGCCGCGGCCTCGCCAGCTCCAGCTGCACCATACAGCTCCATCTCGATGGGAAGAACCCCTTCTTTCCCCTTCTTTAAAGTCGCGTCGGAACATATAGCGCACCCTCCTCTCGGCCTCTTATAGTCTTCTGGGCAACGGATCCCTCCGAACCCGACATCCATAGGCCATGGGAACCAAGACAAAGAACTCTCCCAACTCCCAGCGGCGGATCTGGTATTGAGTTCTGCCGCCGACCGTTATAATGCCGCGGAGGATAGGGAGAACGGCGAAACGCAATATCGACAGTTCTCATCTCTCCGCGACTCCACCAGGGCTGCAAAGGGCGGTACGAGCCTACCCCTGTATAGTGGATTCTAGAATATATTATCTACTTTGTGTATGTCTACAGTCATCATCATCTTTATACAGCTGATACAAGTTTAAAGTTCAGATTGCCTGAATAGTCGCCAACCTTCAAGAGAACCTCACTGCTGGCAGGTCTCTGTTCCCGGAGACCGTCTAGGTAGGTACCACCGAAGCTCCTACTGCAGCCGAGAAACAGTACTGTGTTACAATTTGAAGGGCACTGTAGCTAGTAAAATTACTGGAGTAACGAGACAACATGAACAGTCTGGCGAAAGGCACAATGTGATGCTGTGTATATCATTCTAACTAGCGCCATGTTGTTATAGACAGTTGTATTATTTACCATCAGGAGAACGTCTCCGTCATATTGAAACTACATCCTTATCCTCATCTTACACGTAGGTTTCCTTAAATATATCCTTTTACCAACAGACGAACGGGACGTTCACCTGATGGTAAGTGACATGCCTGCCCATAACAACGTCGTGCTAGTTAAGGTATTATACACTGCACAACATAATCCTCGTCGCTTAAGACATGAGATATTTAGCCTCGTTACCCCAGAAATTAGCTATATACTACAACGCCCTTCAAACCGGAACACAGTAATGTTTGCACAGTGGTATTTATCGGCTGCTATAGCCGCTGCGGTGGTTTGTACCTGGACGATCTCCAGCATCAGAGACTTACCAGCAGTGCAATTGAACGACCATTTCCTGTTTCAATAATATATCATTAATACATCAGAAATTTCGTAGGAATGTTGTCGCTATGCAGCCGTTGCGTGCTCGATGCACTTCACATCGGGCATGCAGCAGGTGAACATGCACCGAGGTGGATGTCACACTGCATTCTCATTAAACGGAATGTTTTAATTTATTAACACCATCATATACTTTGTTGTTAAGTTGAACAACATAACGACACGCAAGTTGTGCGTAGACTTAACAATAAGGCGACTGTTGAAATAATATTTCCTTCATCATCCTTTAAGACTGATCTTACAAACTCAACTAAATGTCTCTTATGGTTGGTATATATAAAAAAAAAATAAACACTTCCTTCCTTTACAACAATCTGTTGTCGTTGCGGAGTTTAGATAGTATCACTTACTAGTACTTCGATAAAATACTAGCTTGTATATTAAATTTAAGATGAACTTAAACCGATCTATAAATTAGAAAAACTGTTAATAAACAGCTGTTAATATTCCCACTGCTGGGACTCGGGGCTATATTTCACAAGAAGATTCAGATAAAGCAATTAACAGGTGAATTTCATTAAATTAATGATATAAAACCTATGAAATATACTTAAATAACTTAACCGATAACTTCTTCACAAAAAAAAATGTTTTTTAGTTTTTCAACGAAACTACAACCCTAGCGGTACGTTCACCTAATACTAAGTGACACGCCTGCCTGTAACAACACAGTTAGAGTGATATACACTGCACCACGTCGTTTAGAGACATGAAATGTTAAGGTTGATAACCCCAGTAATATCAACGCCAATAACATGTAAAGCCAGTAATGTTATTAACTGCAACGCCTTTCAAACCGGAACACTAATATTTGCACACTGCTGTTTGGCTAAAGAAATAAGCACTGCAGTTCTGGTGGTACTGGTCCATCTAGATCTAGGTGTCTGTGGCAACAAAGGCCACCAGTACTTGAAATGAAATCTGATCAAAATTTGTCACAAATCGATACACGAACGCACGCGTCAAACTTATAAAAACTCTTTTTGTTTCATAGTTTAAAAATAAATGATTTCTCCATTGATTAATCTAAAGTTAGTCGCATTTAAAATCGTGATTACGTCACGATGTGTGTTACGACATCGTCACGACATCGTTTCGATAAAACAACGAGCGGAGTCGTTCTTTTGTATTCCTACTGGTAGAGAGTAAACAATGGACGAAATGGGACATGTATCTAAACGATTACTCGTGCTGCTTTAATTGTGAGGTCGTGATTTACTGTTATTTTTTTTTTAACTAAAACAAAATGTCGAATGTTTTGCATACTTCCGGTAAGCAATTATTTACATACATCTCCTACTTCACAGCAAAACAGAATATTCACATTACTATGTTCAACTTTAAAGAGCAATGTAGTTGGAACAAAATCATGATAAAATATACTATTGCTTAGTACATCTATAAATAATCTAACTAGAATCTTATTATTAACAAGTAATCACTAAGTAAAAAACTTATTAATTAATTTATTTAACAATAACGGTGAAGTTTAAATTAAAATTTTCTCTCAGTAACTTAATATTTTAACAGGAAATGTAAATTCCTTTTATTTTTGAGGTATTTGATAAATAGAGCTTAAAGTTACATTTAAGCTAATTCAAAAATATCCATATTTAGCTTTATTATATATTTTAAGTAACCTTTATTTTATTAACACTTATTAGGAGGTGTACGAGGTCCTGCATAACAACTCAAGGGTTAACCTGTACGACCATCTCAATATATTAGATTGGGGAAAAAGTTTGTTCGCATTTTTTAAGAAAGTTCAAAACATATTTTAATACAGTTTATTTATATTTAACTAAAGTACTTAGGTACCATTCTGTTTGATTACTTGTTGGCATCTTGTAGGTGGAGACGAGGACATGTTCCCATTGCTATAGAAATTTTGGGACTTCTGATCAAAATACCGCGTCTAGTGGTTTTGGCAGTCCTCTCGTGATGTTAACCTGACACTGCCTAAAGAATTCTGAAGAGACCGAAACAGATGGAAATCTGAAGGTGCAAGGTCAGAACTATACGGCAGATGCATTAACATCTCCCGGCCAAACTCTCTTAATCTTTGCTGAATGGCTCAAGATGTGTGAGCTCTAGCGTTATCATGATGATATACCACACCCCTTCTGTTGATTAATTCCGGCCGCTTTCTCTCAACTTCTTGCTTTAATCTCATCAGTGATTCGCAGTAGAGTTCCGAATCGATGAACCTGCCCAGTGGTAACAGCTCATAATGAATAATGCCCTTCCAATCCCACCACACACACAGCATCACTTTGTTGCGAGTTAACCCGGGTTTCGCCACAGTCTGTGAAGCCTGACCGGCCTTTGACCACGACCTTTTTCGCACGTTCTTGTCGTACGTGATCCACTTTTCATCACCAGTTACCAGCTTCTTCAAAAATGGTTCGGTTTCATTACGTCGTAATAAAGAATCAAAAACGAGTAAACAGTTCATTATTAGGTTTCTTTCAGGGAGCTCCTGAGGTACCCAAATATCGAGCTTTTTTGTGTACTCAGTTTTTTTCAAATTCAAATTCAGCTACGTCGTAACTTTTGATTTGCCGATCTTGCTCCACTTTTTCAAAAACGGCTTCCATTTTATCCGTAACAGGGCGACCAGAGCGACCAGAGCGACCAGAGCGACCAGAGCGACGTGCATCTTTGACATCAAAATTTCCGGATTGAAAACGCTTAAACCAAATTTGTGCTACACAGTGCTCACAGACACTGCACTGCACTGCACTAGCTCCATAAACATCGCTAATTTTTTCACGGTTTGCGTTGCATTTTTACCTTTTTTGTAGTAAAATTTTATAATGTATCGAATTTCTTCATTAGATTCATTCATCTTGACAGTATGAAAATCACACAATTTCCTAATTTGAATTTGGAATTATGTTCTTTAACATTTAAACTTTCAACGACACCAAAACCAGCCAGACACAAATAGTAGCCAAAGATATTTTATTACAAGTTCATACATACTATAATGCGAAAACACTTTTTCCCCACCCTAATATTTACTTTGAGATATTAAGTAAACATTCCATCTAATGTCTGACTGCCCGCAGCATTAAGAATTTCACTAGCTACCGGATGCTTCAGGCGGAAATACAATTCTAAAGATCCTATAGGTTCCATGAAAAGAAACTTACTCACCAGTGGAAACCCTAATAAAGGTTCCTAAACTCGAACGCCAAACAAAACGTATTACAGCAGGTAATTGACGGAATGTACGCTGGAAACGAAAAAACATCCAACACTGAAATGTTTCAATGAGAAAAGTTCCGCACTCCCACGCCGCCATCAGGCAGAAACGGGGGTACAATATCGCACGACGAATTAAACTTCATTTTTTTTTATATATTTATCTAGTTTACTTATTGATCTAGTTCAACAAAAATAACATAGTACCAATTGAAAATATCACGGAAGTTTGTTAATAATGCTACGATCAGAATCAGTCATCGAGACCATTGACAGACGCAGAGCACACATAGTATATCATCATCATCATCATCATCATCATCATCATCATCGTCATTATCAGCCGACAGACGTCCACTACTGGACATAGGCCTCCTCTAAATATCTCCATATCGATCGATCCACAGTATATAATATCACATAATTATCTCTAGGAGACAAGCTAAGTAAGAGTAATAAAATATGTTTAAAAAAAACAGGGGAGGGTTTGAAGAAAACATGATTTTAGATAATATTTAATGTTTTGATGGTTTAGTGTATTTTTTACTGTATAGGGTAGATTTTACTGTAGAGGGTAGTTGGTTTATAAGCCGCGGTATCAAGTAATGACTAGTCCTTTCACCCTACATATTTTTTGTTCGCGTCGTATATAAACGTTCTGTAGCGACAGCCCGCGTGTATATAGGGGTAGTCAATTTTGTTTTGTAAAGTGCGGTTGAAGAATTGTTCCTCCAGCGAATTATGTTCAAGGTTAATGTGTACGAGCATGACTTCGTTTTACTGTGATTTTACTGTTTCAGATACTATAGTTTTTAATATTTTCAACTGCAATTTGCAAATACTATCCGAGTAAGTTTTATGTGAGCGTCCATAACTACTAAGCCCGTATTGGATATTATATTTAAGGGGGTGTAAGGGCTCCCGCACAACAACTCACGGGACCCAAGCCAACCTCACCTGCTCGTAGTGCACCCTGCTAATCAACAAACGCGACTCTGGCTCCCACCAACCCGCATTGGACCAGTGCACTGGGAAATGGTCCAAATCCTCCCATATGAATGCGTACAACCAACGGCTCCTAGTGCCCGGCGACACCATGCTGACTGTAGCCCGATCGATGTCGAGATCTTTGGGAAAGACATATCCAGCAGTGGACGTCTATCGGCTGATGATGAAGAGAGTTATATAGAATTATTAATCTTGAACGGTATGCGGTTTTATTATAGAAATTGTTTTAATTTATTCCACACAATCGATGTGATAGGTCCAGATAAATTGGCTATTTATAATAAGACCGAAGTAAGTGTGAGAAATTAACTATTCAATACTAGGAATTAATAAAATGAATATTCGAGAAATTCTCCAATAAACTTCAGATCTTTTCACAAGCACTAAGTTATTTTCCGAGAACTCTTTTGTTAATAGATTCATAGTTGTAAACTGGTGCCGCCAACATAGTTACACTGTGAGCCGTCTTTGTGAGCTTTAATGTAGTAGCTATTTCTTATATACGATAGTGTGCAAACATTAATTTCCGGTGCGAGTTGGTGAACTTATTCCGCTAATGACGTCCTACATAACATAGAAAACTTAACGGCGACGTGTTATATTACAAACGATATTACATTAAGTGATATTGATAATCACCTTTCGAAGGTCTTAAAGCTGTTGACTCTGAAAAGATTCCTTAGCGATTGTAAGACGATTAACTTCAGTATCTTACAGCAAGGCTTAGACTTCAATCTTATCTATCAATCATCATACCTTCAACGCGAGTAAATGGAGGTTGTTCTGATGATAATTATGAGATCTAGTAAATAACGCTGTATGTTCACTTGATGGTAATACGCCTGCTTATATCAATGTGCCGCTAATAAAGATGATGTATACACTGCACCACATTGTACTCGTAGTCTTGAAAGATGTTAATCGTTATCCCAGTAATTCCACTAGCTACAACACCTCACGAGACCCAGGCCATCCTCATCTGCCCGTGGTGCATCCTGCTAACCAACAAATGAAGCTCTGGCTCCCACTATCCCACATTAGGCCAGCGTGATGGTAAATGGTCCAAATCCCTCCCTATAAATACCCCAACACACGGAGATCTTTGGTGGAGGCCATGTCCTGCAGTGGACATACATCGGTTGATGATGATCATGATGATGATGACGAAGATTACAGCGCCCTTCAAACCGGAACACAGTAATCTTAGCATACTACTGCGACAGCAGAGTTCTACCATCATTAAAATGAATCTTAAATATCTTTATATATATATATATATATATATAATATTCAGGAAATGTCGCTCGGAAACGGTCCTTTAAGTTTATATTTACTAAAGCGGTACCTCCATTAAAACCGGCTATTCGGACAGATTATAACCAAGTAAATGCAGGAGGCTGCTTAAATATCAACCAGTGGGGATTCCCCGTAATCCGGTACGCGGAGGAATTTCGCTCAGCGGCATTTTTGCTTCTTTTAGCTCCCCCGTCGGGCTGGCGGACGACATTGTTGATTACCCCGCTTTGCATATTTATCACAGCCCACCACCTTACAATTATAATATACATTATAAACAAATATCATACCTTTAACTAGTAACTTAATAACCATGGGGATGAGTGGGTAAACAAATATCTTTATTATATGTAAAGCGATGAAGTAGTACTATCAGCTAATCCAACTGCAAGAGTAAGCCTGTATGAATTAGTTATGAGCAATTACATACAGCAGGATAAAAAAGAAAAAAAATTTACAGTTAATAAAGAAAATGTCCGACATATAAATACATATACTCCTATTAAAAAAATCTAGATGAACTATAAGGAAAAAAACTGTTTACTTAGCCAAGTCTTTTCAGTACGTTATATTAAAAGTGAATAGGAACAAAACATAACATGCTCTTGTGGTAGTGTCTCTGTTGCCGGAGACCGTGTAGGTACCGCCGCAGTGACTCTTGCAGCCGACAGAAAGTAGTGTGCAAACTTTACTGTGTTCCGGTTAAGGGCTGTGTGTTCCGGTGTTAAGGGCGCTGTAGCTATTGTAACAAGACTCGAAACATCTTATGTCTCAAGGCGACGAGCACAATATCGTGCAGTGTATAATATCCTAACTAGCGCCACGATATCGGCAAGCGTATGAGTTACCATCAGATGAACGATCCGTTCGTATCATCGCTTCGTTGAATAAAAAAAAATTAGATTCAATAGAAGAAAACATAAAGCAAATGTTGTTTGAATTGTTTTAAATGATTCGCCTCTCCGCATTAATGAGATACTATCATTCACAGCTTCACAATGATCACCCGAAGATAAGGTGATACGTGTCGTTACTTCGGTAATTTCACCGCCAACAGCGCCTATCACATCTAAACATTGTTATATATCTTGCACATTTTGTCTACAGATAACCGTTTATTCAAGATCACGTGATCTTCAGAGGACTTCCCGAGTCTGAAAAGGAAGATTATTTTAGACAAAGAATAAAGTAGAGTTACTTAAAGGAAAGCTACTACAACTTAGTGGGATATCTCAAAATATACGACAGTGATGAAGAGCAAAAGATTTCATTTATAACCACAAATTTTTACAGATATAATATAAATAAAAAGGCTGTTTATCGCATACAATACGTCACCGTTATCAGAAAATGGTTTCGGGCCTCAACAAACAGCAATCACCTTCCATCAACAGATCCACGTCCGGTGACCTACGCCGCTTATCTAAATACGCGACCGGATGCGGACATTAAAATTGTATACATTCGTCAACGCAAACATTCATTTAAATGTACTATAAATTCATGGAAAATTACGCAACTTTACGTTCGATTGTACAACCTGAACCCAGTTACTGTGCTGCACTGAAATGCTACAGCCTTTTTACTGAAGATATTAAATATAAATATATATAAGTAGCTCGCTGCCCTAATGGTTGGAGCGCGCCGCCTTCATTCCGCAGGTCACGGGTTCGAATCTCGTCATGTACTGATGACTTTAATATTTAAGTTATGTACATTTGTAAACTTTAGTAACAACAGCGGAATACAAACGGTGAAAGGAAACATCGCGAGGAAACCTGCACGTGAATTGGAATTTATTCTAAGGTGTGTCTGAAGTCACCAATCCGCATTGGGCTCGCGTGGTGACTAAGGCCCATCGCCCTCATATTGACTGTGGGCCTGTGCCCCAACAGTGAGTACGTAAATTGACTGTTGACTAATATACATAAATCAGATGTTTAATTATAAAAAGACCTTTAAATATTCCCACAGCTGGGATTTCTTATAAGTATAGAGGCAAAACTATTTATTCATCTCGCTGGGATAATTTGGATTGGTTGACGTCGAATATCCTTGAAAGCTGTACGCTTTCTTTCACCGGAAGCAGTAAGTTCAAAATAAGTCAGTAGCAAGTCTAGTAGGAAACTGTACTTGTACCTCGTCGAATTTATAGCATGTACTACCAGCTTACTATCTGAGCTATCAGCTCTTCAAAATAAATATATACAAAAGATAAATAAGTTAACTGGTGGAAGGTCTCTGCTGCGTGAGACTATCTTGGTAAGCACTGTACCATATGGTGTAGTGTACATCATACTACTTCACGCTTTTAAACTGATTATTAGTGAAAATCATACTTGATCGTTGTACTTAAGTTGTACTTAAAAACGTGTACATATTAAAAAAAAAAATTGATATTTCACTTGAACACGATTCACACAAAAGATGAGATCTCCCACACCAATGAAGCTGAAATCGGTATTTAGGACATTACATCAAAGGATAAAGCCCCCGCCCTTTCAAACACTCCAACCCCCGAAAGTTTCACATTTTCATTGATGTTAAATATTTGCATTAAGTATTATATTCAAGTTATAAAACACCGCTTAACTTTTCGTCTCAACTTATTTACGGGTTAACTGTACGATCGATGAGTAAATACCGTCGGCGAACTTTTTGCATCATCCCTTAAAACTTTATAGACGAATTTATATAGTAAGCTATGCTATATAGCTTGAGGCTTACGCGATGGTCACCGTCCACCACAGACAGCAGCAATGCTAATACTGTAATATAATTAATATTAGGGTTCTAAAACTGGAGGCTGTCTAGGTAGAGAGGCAATGACTATTTCTCCCGCTAAACACTAGTGCGCAAACAAGACTATGTTCCGGTTTGAAGGGCGTTATGATTAGTCAAATTACTAATTAAATAGTTTATGTTTTAAGGTTCCGTGTACAATTTAGTGTTGTGTATATCAACCTAAGATAAATCTTTTATTAGTACCTTGCGAACACCAAATGATATAATAGAAACACTAATTAGACATATGAAATGAATATATAGTAGTACGTCTGTCGATTTCAATTGGTAATAAATACATTATACATGTGTTCTAAGTATACAAAGTTAAACACAAGTTAAATAGCCAAACATTCTGAACATCTAAACAAACACTTTAATGGTATATGAATATTTTATAAACAATAAACGTACTATTTCCTTCCGGTTTATACAAAACGAAACGCACATGTTAAATATTTAAAGCTCTAAGTTTCTTACTTAGCTAACGATCGATGTGATTGGAGGACATGACATGATCGTGAATTTTTACACCAGTTTATACCTCCAGCATTGGACCTCTGAAGCTCATCAAATGGCGGAGAGGTCATTAAATATGAAAGAACGGAACAGAAAGTAAGTATCAAAGGGAATTATTAATATGTAGCGATTAAAACCGCGAACCCTCGCTCAACTCCTCTGAAGTGTTGTAACGAGAAAACTCACCACCGCCGAAACTGTGCTTCTGACGAAATATATTAAAGTTAACTTCATAATTGTTTTGTCCGTTTGTGTGCTTTGTACTTAAGTGAAAAATATGCTTTATTATACAGCAAGGAAATACGATTGATGTTTGTAGCCTTGTAGCTCCAAAACGGATAAACCTATTTATCATACAGTATATATCACAAAAGGTCTTCACTGTCTACTTGTAAGTTAAACTCCCGAATCCCAACAGTGGGAATATTAAAAAGAACGTTAGATAATCGAACTTTTTACTGATGTAAGAAAAAATTTTATGAATATTTTTTAATTCAACAGAATTAAATAGATTATGCTAAGCGATGTAATGTCGGGCTAGTTAGGATGACATACACAGGACCACATTGTGCTCGTCGCCTTCGAATTTTCCAGTAATTTCACTAGCTGCGGCGCCATTCAAACCGGAACACAGTAATGTTTGCATAGTACTGTTTGATGTCATAATTACGAGCTGCGGTGGTACCTAGACGGAGATTTGTGAAACATAAATCAAATTTAATATCCCAAAGTGGTGCTTTCATGAATTCAATGTTGATGTTTATCAACGTTTAATTCTGTTATCCTCCATTAAGGTTCGAATTACGTATCAAATATTGCTTTGTTATCCAATTATAACGATCAATTGCAAGAATAATGTTACAGATACAAAAGCGAGTTGCCAATAAAAATGGCGATAATAGTCCTATCGCGTGATGGTTTCGTATAAGCGATATCCTAACACATCCGGTAATATTCCCTATTCATCCCCAACGCGGTTTTAGATTAAAGCAAAACACTATCTATCTACCTATACATATATACACCTACAATAACTTGTTCACTGGTGATAGGTTTCTGTTGCCGGAAACCGTCTAGGGAGGTGTCACCGCAGCGTCGATTGCAGCCGACAGACAATACTGTGGAATAATTACTGTATTCCGGTGTGAAGGGTATTGCAGCTAGTACAATTACTAGCGTAACGAGACATCTTATATCTTAATGTTATGAGCGTACTATAGTATATTATCCTAACTAGCGCCACTTTGTTATAATCAGGCCTATAACTTATGATCAATTGAACATGTCACTAGTCTCGTCTAGTAGTAGTTCTCATATTTTCGTATCTATAAATATATATATATATATATTATTTTTGTTAATGTTCTATGAAAAATACTTTAAAGTTACAAACGTTGTATATATGTTAAGAAAAATGCCGAGTAAGCAACGTCCTTCATACGTAGCAATAGGTTCCGGGTCACCGTTTGTTTTGTCCTTGCTCCAAACTGTCGCCGTAAGCCTGACGTAAGGCAATCGCGCGACACGATCGCAAGCTCACCGATCAAAATAAACCGTATTGAAACGTAACAATTAAGTAAAATAAGTTATATTAATACTAGCTGTTCTCCGCCCGCTTTGCTGACCGTAATATTGAATACGATTTGAAATTTGTCAGAAATGTTCCTGCCCGGCAGGAAGCCGCCGCTCCCCAGGCCTCCTTGTCTTCCTCTTATAACGCCTCGCAACTCCCTTTGGGTACGGAATTTTGTAAAATCCGTTATTAGTTGAGATGGCAGAAGCAATATGTTTACCAAATTTTGAGTGTTTACGTCTAATAGTTTCCGAGATCTAATGATGAGTCAATGAATCTCCGGATATGTCCTATACATATAGATATGTCAAAAGTTGATAATTTTGACAAATATCTTACTAATTTCATATTAAAACTTCCATTTATTAATATACAAATTTTAATAAATATCATAGTGTTTCTTTCTAGGAATAAAAAGAACTGTATATGTATTATAACTTAATACATTTTTGTAAAGGAACAGAATCAAGTTAATTTAAGTAGTAACTTTAAACGTCTCTTTTATTTCTTTCTCGGTAATTAATATTTTAAAGGTTATAATTGTACAAAAATAAAACATTTTCCTTAAATGAAACCTTTAATCTTCTATATAAAAGTTAATATCCCACATTTTTATTTTTAAATTAATTAATTAAAAAAAAAATTCAGTGCCTAGGTTATTCGGCGTTCATTCAAAATTTTAATTTGTAGGTAGAAGGGTCCTCCTCGGTTCCCGTATTAAGGACCTCTATTTAAGCGTAAAATATTTTAGTGCTATGGTAAATCTGGAACAGGTCGAAAACTTCTTCACAAGATGAATGCACAGGTCCTTCAATTTGGAGTGGTAATATTTTTCAGTTCAAAATTCTGAAACGTACCCCACCGAAACATAACATCCGAATCTGTTCAAAATATTCATCAAATGCTGAAGCGCACCAAAAAAAATACCTATTTCGAAAGTATAATATTATGGGAACAGCTATTTAAAGTTTTGATAGAGATCTCATATTATTATCATCATCAGCCGATATACGTCCACTGCTGGACATAGACCTCTCCCAAAAATCTCCACATCGATCGGTCCTACGCTGTAGTCAGCATGGCCTTCGGCACCGCCGGGCACTACGAACCGTCGTTTGTAGGGGTTCATATTGGGGAGATTTGGGTCATGTCCCACCACGCTAGCCCAAAGCGGGTTGGCGAGAGCCATAGCATCGTTTATTGATTAGTAGGGTGCACTATGAGTAGATGAGGTTGGCTTGGGTCCCATGAGTTGTTGTGCAGGACCACTTACACATATTATTATAGAGAAAATCATTCCAGCGTTGGAGACAGATAAGAAAATACTGTCCGTGTCGTAATAGTCAACTAAATTGGAACAGCACCAAGCAGCAGCTTTTTCAATGACCGTTAAGAATATACCAAGCTTTTGAAGTAACATATGAAATGTAACTAAGACGACTATTATATTTAAAATTGGTGTCATTATGGGCTCGAATACTCATAAACTAATAATTATCGTCATCACAACTATCATCTGATAGAAGTTCACTGTTGGACATGGACCCTCACATTGGTGGTAGGTTTCTGTTGCCGGAAACCATCTAGGTACCACCGCAGCTCCTATTACCTTCGACAGTGGACAAACAGTACTGTGTAAACATTACTGTGTTCCGGTTCAAAGGGCGCTGTAGCTGGTATAATTACTGGGATTACGAGACAAGATCTTATGTCTCAAGGCGACGAGTACAATGTGGTGCAATGTATAATATCCTTAACAACGCCACATTGTTACGGGCAAGTTTATCTCTTGTCATCTGGTGAATGTCTGGTCCATCTCGTCACTTCGTTGAATAAAAAAAAGACGTCCACTTTTGGACATAGGGCTGTTATCCATATCGATCCATGTTGCGCACCATCATCAAGACCATCAGTCGATAGACATCCACTACTGCATATAAGGCTTTCTTAATGATACCCACCCCGATCCTCAGCATCTAGCGGTAGATCTTAAATTTTACATAAATTCCTACGCTCCTGCTCCGCTAGGTTTTTCACTGTGTTTTGCTACGCTTTCACTACGTTTTACTACGATTCGCTACGCGTTCACTACGTGTTGCTACGCCTTCACGACGTTTCGCCACGCTTTCACTACGATTCAATAAGTTTTGCTACACTTTCACTACATTTCGCTACACGTTCACTACGTATTTCTACGCGTTCACTACGTATACTACGCCTTTGCTACGTTTCACTACGCGTTCACAGCGTTTTGCTACACTTTCACTACGTTTTGCTACGCTTTTCCTACATATTGATACGCTTTCCCTGCGTTTTCCTACGCTCTTCGCTACATTTTGATACGCCTTTCCCTAAATCCTTGCTAAGCTTTCCGCAACTTTTTTCGCTAAATACTCATACTCGATAGTGAGATCGCTACGTTTTGCTACGCTTTTCCCTATATATCGCTATGGACTATGTATAGCCGCACGGCTACGACGGGGGTACGGCTTCGCCTACGCCGCGCTACGAGCGTCATTCGAAGCTACTCATGAAGCTATTATCGATATAAATAGTTTCATGACAACACACAGACCGATTGCGTGCGCGTAAATTATTCAGCAACGCGTATCAAACGCCATAACAATAACTCTTGTCTATGAATTCACTATCTAACGAATTTCATATATCTAACGTACAATAAAATGTCACGAATTCCCATGTTCTTTGGGCTTGTGGTATGAATAGCTCTTTTGTTAAACTATTTCTATACTGTCGATATACATATGTACATACAAAGCCGTCTTTGTTCAATAGAATATATATAGATCAATATACACATATATATTTATGTGCGCATCAATTTAATACGATTTAAACACGCTTTCTTAGCGTTTATCAGTCACTTTACCTGTGCATGGTGTAGACATCTATTGCTGGAGACCGTCTAGCTACCACCGGTGTTCCGGTTTAAAAAGTGTTGTAGTCGGTGAAATATCTGAGGTTGAACGTCTGTCTTTTGCAGATGAGGATGGGGAGGGTTGCAGTATATATCATCCCAACTAGCATCGCAATGTTATGTATTGTATTGTCAGGCGAACGTTTTGTACGAGTATGTCTTGTTGCTTCGTCGAAAAAAAAAATATATATTCATATTAAACGGATATGTTTGATTTCTAGATAAGACATCCACTCTTACTATCATAAAGGCTCTGTCTTTGACTGAAACGCTTTTTCATATAAACATTTACAATATTTATCAAGTATTTCTTATTGAATTGTATACTTGTTAACATTTAAATTTATGTATTTTTAATAACGTTGTTATTTTTTTTATAATTATACATTTGAAAGAACATTTCAATAAAACCTTCATAGTATTATTACTTTATTGTTATATTAATGTAAATTTTAATGGTGAAAAAATTAAGTAATTGAGCAAAAGAAAACAAGGTTTGCTATTACAATAATAACCAGCAATTATATGCGAACTCTTCTTGTTAATATTTGAAAGGCACTGTAGCTTAAATAAGATATCTAACGACGATAATCGATAAATGTGCTGTCCAAACACTTAAACCAGTTCAAAGTTACCACCAACTATCGCCGTTGTACTCGATAAAAACTTGTTCGTGACATGTGAATCTAAATACGAATGGTTGTTATAAAAAAAATTAAGAGACTCATTACCACGTATATAATTAAGCACAATAACATTAACATGAATTTAAAACTTTATCACGACATTTTATATGTATTTAGGCTCTTTTTAAAGCTGCCATTGCCCTTACCAATTTAACTTTTTAACCCCCTTTTTTTATTAACCTAACCCTAAACTGAATTTTTTTTTTTAATAAATTATTAATTCAGATACAGATACAGATACAGCGCTAGCAGTACATATTGATTTAATCATACCTAACAAAATTTCTTTACAACGTTTGAAGCCTTTTATTTTTTGAAGTTTCCTTATTATCTAAACAAATAAAAGTCTATTGTTGTTACTTATAGCTGTTGTATATTCAGTTATGTATGTGTAAAAGCTCATATAAAACCGACTAAGTTATATCGGTGATAAACAAGAACAAACAGACAAACATTTCTTGGGTATGTACATATATCGTGTAAACATTCAAGTGACACACTTTGATTTTGTTTATATTTATAAACTATTAGTTAGTTAAAAATCACTGTTAATATAAAAAAACATTGTAATTTTTTTAACTATATTTATATATATATATATTCCTATCTTTTGGTTGGTTTTTCGAATCGATCACACTGCAACACTATGCGTTACCTCCTTATAAGAAATTAATAATAAGGTACATGAAAGGTGAATAAGATAAAATATTGCTTGTTTTATCACAAAACACATTGATCATATATATATCCAAAGATTGATTGACTCATCTCGAGATCTCCGAAACAATTAGACGTAAACACTCAAACTTTGGTAGAGATATTGCTTCTGCCGTCATGCTAAGAATGGATGTTACAACTTCCTTCTTTAAAAGTGTTCCAGGGTGTTCATTATAGAAAAGAGCCCGGGAGTGTCAAAATTTTTTACAAAGAGATTAGAGAATAATTAAAAAATCTATATTTTTTTTTTCTCCTTAAAACACAGATACAAACATAGTTAATGTAATCTAGGACTTCACAACTGGGAATAGTTCCTGTATTACAACAGTCAGTAAAGGAATTAATTTTGCTATGCTTTATAAGTATCATATAAAAAGAAAATATTTTACCTCTTTTATATTTAACCCACCCGCATTGGGTCAGCGTGGTGAGAAATTACCAAAACCTCCCCATATGATCCCTACAAATGAAGGTGGCGAGAAGCCACTAGATGCGGGTAGCGCAGAACCGATCGATGTGGAGACCTTTGGGGGAGCCCTATGTCTAGAGCAGTGGACGTCTATCAGCTGATATTGATGATATATATATATATATATATAATGTCATCAATTGGAAAGTTTAGAATATTAAGCCATGTAAAAGTTTTATTATAAATTTTTCCACCACTATCAGTGAAATCTCTATGAATAAATTACAAGCGAAGAGGGTTTGAATTTTTTGTATAAATTTCTTAAAAATGCAAACACTAGACTAGTTTATATTCATACCGTAATTTTCGTATCACTTTTTAAACGCGTTTCGCTACGTTTTTAATAAAACATGAAAGAAATCGGTCGTCGTAACAGCGACGAGTTAACTGCGTTTACATTTTTATAACTAAACTATAATAATATTAGGGACAGTTAATTCGTTAATGTATGTATCAGAATATTCATCATCAGCTGATAGACGTCCACAGCTGGCCATAAGCCACCCTCATAGATTTCCACGTCGATCGGTCCCGCGTTGCTCGCATCCAGTGAGTTCCCGCAATTCTCACCATTTCATCGGTCCACCTTGTGGGAGGCCTTCCAATACTACGTCTACCGGTACGCCGCCGCCACTCAAGAACCTTACTACCCCATCGGCCGTCAATCCCTCAAGCAAAGTTCCCTGCCCACTGCCACTTAAGTCTCGCAATCTGTTGGACTATGTCGATGACCTTAGTTTTTCGGCGTATCTCCACATTTCTGATTCGATCGCGCAGAGAAACTCCGAGCGTAGCCCTCTCCATTGCCCATAACAGTATACCTTTATAAAAATTTTAAGGAAAACAATACAACAAACTATAAAGAATGACCTACATCTCAATAAAGAGTTTCACTTAGAAGGGAGGCTGCAGGAGGTAAGTACAACCGCAACGCCTATTTCTATTGCCAAAAACTAGTATGCAAACATTACTCTATTCTGATTTGAAAGGCGCTGTTGCTAGTGTAATTACTGCGGTAACAATATCTCGTGTCGCTGCAACTAGGACAGAGTGGTTCTGTGTATATCATCCTAACTAGCATCATGTCGTTATGGACAGGCGTAACACCACCAGGTGAACGTCCGGCTTGTTGAATTAAATAAGAAAAAGAGTTATAACAAGTATGTAACAACATCGTTACTAATAGCTAGTAGTTTTGAATTATTTTATGGGTTATCGTTACATTAGAGGTGTGTCTATAAATATCTTTCTTCTCTCTTGTTTTCTCACAATTTCTTTATCTTCTAGATTTAGTTCAAACTTCAAACAATTTATATGAAATGTTCGTGCAATAAAGAGCAATATCTCTGTTAAAAGTTTAGAGCGGAATTAGAAAATTTCAAATCTCTTTCATAACTTCCCGTTTGTAACAATACTTAACTTATCTTTAATTTCTTAAACTTGTTTACGTTCATATTAAATCCTGTTTGTTTTATTAAATCCTATTAATACAAGTTTAATCTTTAATCAAATATGAACAATATAATAAAACCTTTACTGTCTTTTAATATACATTCTTATAACACCAGTCTGCGTCTTGCAATGGATATGTATAAAGTGATGATCATATTAAATAGATCTTTAGAAAAATAATAAATCTAATAATATCCATTGAAAAATAAATCGCCAAACTCACTATTGGGAACTGGAATTGAACTTTGTATAGTATCAAAAACATTTAAAGGAATGTAAGAGAAGACTCCACCGATCGTTTATACTCCTACAGCCTAGCCTTTATAAAATTTTAATGGTACGTTAAGCAGATTTTTTTAAAAAAAATATTTTATTGTTTAATAAAAATTTGTATAGATTACTCCTTTTTTATCGCACAATTAATTCCTCCTTATTTATTAGTCTCATCAGAAAGAAAAAATAAATAAAGCTCCTGACGTCTTCAGAATAGACTATGGATACTAAGAGTATATATTTTATAATGACAACTTAATATCAAGTTAAATGTATTAAATTATTGAGTTACTTATTGAATCTTATATAATAAATATATAGTTATATTATAGTTGCCGAACAGATAAATAAAACCGTATCATGATAAAAATTTATCACTTTGTTAAAAAATAAAAAATATCTAATAGTTTTTTTACTAATAAATCACGACCCTGTTAGGACGTTCAAAACGAAGGGTTATCTCTTCCCTTGTTTATATTTTTTCTTTATATAATAATTCCGACCTTGATGTTCACTTCATGATCATCATCAGCACACAACTACTGATCCACATTAGCCACTCCCAAAGATTTCCATAATGAACAAATGTTTTTTTTTTTTATTCTAAATAGCAACGAGTCGAGCGGTACATTCACATGATGGTAAATGATACACCTGCTCGTAACAATGGTATCCACTGCACCACTGCGCTCGTCGCCTTGAAACAAGATGTTAGTCTAGTGTCTCAGTAATAACCTACAGCACCCTTCCAACCGGAAGACAGTAATGTCTACACACTACTGTTTGTCAGCTGCGATAAGCATTGCGGTAATACCATCAGTGAACTTTTTCCTTGCATAATAATTCCGACTGTTTCCTTCGATGATCATCATCAGCACGGTCACTCCAAGACAAAGGTTTCTCCTGAAGATCTCCACAATGAACGAAATAAACGACCGAATATTAAACAAAATCCAAAACCTACCGATTTTCTAGGCTAGGTCTATAATTAATAAACAGTATACTATACTCAGCTGCGAGTGTGCAATTAGCATCTATTAAATTCATTAAAAGCGGCCTACCCTAATCAAGCTATTAGCGGTTTCAAGTTACAACATAGATATAACTTAACATACTACATAAAGCCCAATTACACGCTAATAATTTATTAATATTTAAGTGTTTACCTAAAAAATACTCAAGTGTAATATTTAATAAACTTTTCTTCTCTTGTGATTAACTTAAAGTTGATAGATTTGGTGTGAGCTACACCCTAAGTGCAATATGGTAGTTGTGTAAATAATGGTGGTAATAGGTGGCAGGGCTCCGTTTTTTTTATTTTTATTTTATTTAAAGCGTTCCTCGGGTATTTGTGGGTATGGGCTTCAATTATCTTTTTTTGGTAACATTTCTTTGCTTTTATTACTTCTTCCTCTTCTTTCATGCCGTTCTTTTCTTACTTTTCCCTTTTTGTTCCTCATTTATTCTACATTCCATTTCCTTCTATCATACATCGCGCTTAAATAAAGAAGCTGGCATTCTTTATTTACATTTTCCATTCCTCTCTCCTCCAGTGGTTCTCCTCCATCAGAGAGGCGATTGTACTACTTTCTATTATCACCCTTAATCCTTTTTCCGCTTCCCCTCGCTGTGTCCCATATATGGGGCAGGCGGTGATTAAAGGTCCGTGCCCGGATCACAGGTACACGAGGAACTCCCCTTGAGTTTGAACCTGTGGAAGTATTCGGAGAAATCCCCTTGTTCCGTAAGCATTTGGACCAAATATGACTTCAGTTGGATCTTTTGAAGTGTTATGTGAGCCGACCTGACCTGGAAGGTCTGTTGCCAGAAATCGTCTAGGTAGATACCACCACAATGGCCTATTTCCATTGTCAAACCGTAGTGTACAAACATTATTGTGTTCCGGTTTGAAGGTATTAACTTAAAGTGTACCTCAAAGTAACAAGCGCAATGTGATTCAATGTTTAATATGCCAACTAACGCCACATTGCTACGGGTAGGGAGTATCACTTACAATCAGGTGAATGTCCTTACCATGTTGTAAAAATTTTTTTTATATTCAACATGTGCAAGACGTTCACCTGATGACAAGTTCTACACTTGCGCACAACGTTATTCTCTTTCACTACCTGCAACTCCTTCAAACCGGAACACAGTACTGTATGTCGGCTGCAATAGGAGCTAGGAGAATAGGAGACCTAGCGTCAGTAAAGGTAGACCGACAATCTGGTGTAAGTCGTGGGAAGCCGCTGAATGCGAGCAGCGCGGGACCGATCGGTGTGAGAAACTTTAGTGGAAGCCTATATCTTACAGTAGACATCTATCAACTGATGGTGATGGTACCATTCGAATGTGATGACCTGTCCTGTCCTTGACAGAAAATTTCCTAATCAAATTTCGCATATATAACGAACCTTTATGTATCATTTCTTGAAACTATCAGCAGCGGTATCTGGAGCGACGGGGTTACAATGAGCGACGCTTTTTTTTTGTTTAATTAAAATAAGCATTGTTAGAGCGCTCATCATCCCGCCGACCCATCCGTAACTAGCCTAGAACTGTAATGTTAGCGCTGTAAGAGCCTTAAGCCCACAGTTTTATTATGTTTGCTGTAGTGTCGCTTTGTGCCTTACGAGAGGCAATTTGTTGCGGCACTCGGCTACTTTATTACATTTGATGTTTCTACTCTACTACTGTTTGTTTGTGTGTGTGTGTGCTCGCATCACGCCGACAGAGACACCTGGTAGTATATAATACACCTGCTCATAATACCTACGTAATAACAGGTGGTGGGCCGCTATTGCCCGAAACCGTCTGTGTAGATAGCCCGTAGCGCCTATTGCAAACAACAAACAATACTGTGCAAATGTTACCGTGTTCCGGTTTGAAGGGCGCCGTAGCTAGTGTAATTAATGGTATAACGAGATTCCACATTTTATGTCTCATGCGACGATCACAATGTGGTGGGACGTGTACCATCCTAACTAGCGCTACGTTGTTATGGGCGGGCGTATCACTAACCATCAGTAAAACGTTTCGATTATCTCATCGCTTAAATAAATTTAAAAAAAAAGGTAAGATCGACAATATGGCATCATACATACATTTGTTAACCCGCTTAGTAATGATTTTATCAAGTTATTCCCAATTTTTTGACAATCATCATCATGATCATTATCTCTTGTAAAATATCAAACATATGACAACTTTACAAGTCTTTTAAATATATATATATATATATATATATATATATATTATTCAATTAAGCGAAGACACGATCCGGAAATTCATCTGATAGTGAGTGATACATCATCACCAGACGATGGACGTCCACTGCTGGACATAGACCTCCCCCAACAATCTCTACATCGATTGGTCTCTCATTGCTCGCATCCCGATGCCGAGTGATACGCCCGCCCATAACAACGTGGCGCTAATTAGGATGATATACATTACACCACAATGTATTCGTAAGGTAAAAGGGGTATAAGGGTATTTAAGTCAAACTTATCTACTTGTGGTACACCCCGCTGTTCAACAAACACTCCCTCTAGAGGCTCTAGCTCCCACCAACCCGTACGGGGTCAGCGTGGTGAAATATGACCTCAATCCTCATGTATGAATCCCTACCCAATCGATATGAATATCTGTTGAGGACGCATATTGTCCAGCTGTGGACGTCTATCGGCTGATGATGATGACATTGCGCTCGTCGCCTCAGACATAAGATCTCTTCAAACCGGAACACAGTAACGTTTGCACAGTACTGTTAGTCGACTGCAATAGAAGCTGCGGTACCTAGAGGGTCTCCAGCAACAGAGACCTACCACCAATAAATAATGTATAAACAAAATGCTTAAAAACCGATACTTATAACAAGTTTAACCTTATAACCTTATACTAAAATTAATCTTTACCTTTATGTCGTTTAAAATTGATGATTGTAGAGTAATGAAGGTTTTTTTTTTTCGGTATACTTCGTTCAACGAACCAACACTTATGCCTTCATACAGTTGAAAATGTTGCATGTTAATCACTATGGTGTTTTCGTGTTTGCACGCGAAGCCTTTGTACACCAAGATAAATAAAACTTCTCGGTTCGTGGTAGTCGACTAACAATAAGCATTTATAACCTACCGCATTTACTATTATTTAACCTGTGTTCCATACATTGTATCATTAAAAAAAATGTAATAAATCCATCGTAAGTTCGTCCAGATGAATTCCCACAACGCGACGTATAAGTTGGTTTATGGTAATACTTAATGTCTGGTACTGTTTACTATACTTCATTACTGTAATAAAGGCAATTATTTTTTTGTATTTTTTTTGTACTAAATTCTAATTGGTAAAATATTTATTAAAAAAAAAAGAGAGAGAAGACTTTAGAATAATGACTAAATACCTTAACTGTATGTACGTCACAAATCGAATAAGATTTTACGAAATTGGCTAAGTTTTAACGAGTTTTTCTTTATTAAAAAATAAATATTAAGTGATCATTTAATTATGTATATATACTATATATCTTATATTTCAATATTTGTATTAGATATTTAAAATATATAAAAGAGAAAAGCGCGAACCTTAATATTCTTAGAAGACAGTTCACACTAAAACTTGCACCCACCACCACATAAACTTTTCTTTACACCGTTGAATCACTGAAATTATAGAAGATAAAACTTTTAAGAACACGCACAACCGGATATCCGTTTAATAAGCAATCACTTAGCTCCGCACAGCACTTGTAAGTTTGTTAAATATTTATATATTAATTAAATTATTTTACGAAGCGGCTGCGGAGGCTCCGGCGCGTGCTCCTCCGTCCAAGGTTAGCAGTGAACTGGCTCGCGCGGCCTACGCGGCAGTACGCGCCGACACCATAACTTACTTTATTTATGAAACAAAACGTTATCCTGTTAATTAATTAATAAAAATGGATTCGCCTCTGAAGGGGAGTTAAGTCGTTACATTCATGGCGATTGGATAGTTAATATACCTTAATGAAATTAAACGAATACACAGCACAGTTTACTTTTAAATTTCAACCGCTACCGCTCTTTAATGCACACAGACGGAATTACACTCATCATCATGAGATGCCGTTTTCGAGCTGAAGTTTGGCTTGGAAAACCAATCCGGTCCTGAGTAGAGTCCTTCTACACTACAAAATTTCAACTCCTTCACACCATTCAAAAATTGTTAACTATATTTATTTTGCAAATAATCTTCCCTAGCTAACATCCTTGATTTGCTATACAAGCTAATTTCTTTAGTTCATATGAAACATACAATTACAAACATAATTTTTTTTTGTTAGACAATAGACTAACACTTATTTGTGATTTTATTGCCTAAAAGCGTCATGGTCATCATCATCATTTCAACCGATGGACGTCTACTACATGTTTGTTTGTTTATGTTGTTTGCTTGAATAAGCATACTCGGCCAGGATACTCAGTTCTCATATACAGCTTGAACACAGTGATGATGTTATGGAAGCATCTTTACGATATAATGATGCTTAATAGTCCAGCTCACCACCATAAAAACATTTTATAAGGCAAGTGTTGCGGAGTAATTATCAAATATCGATTGCAGATTTTATATTCATTAAGCGATATAATGTGAAGGATGTTGTGTTAGGATGACATACACTGCACTATATTCTGCTCTATGCCTAGTCACAGTACTAGATATGTTAGTGCTGAAAGACTCCACAGATTTGACTGACAATCCGAAGTTCACGGTAAGCCTCTGGATGGACGACATCAATCCGAACAGCAAGGATGTCCTTAGGAAGGCTCATATCCAGCAGTGGACACTTATTGACAGATGACGCAAACGATATTGACTCTCACATTATAATTAGAGGGTAATATTGATGCCAGCTAGATTCTTTGACCCTGGCAGTGTTATTCAATGCTATTACCTGCACTATAAATGTTATGGCAGCTGATTGCTGTGAGCAGAGAAATCAACGGAACTTTCGAATACTCGGACAATTAAACTTTTCACATTTGACTACAGGTCAGCAGGGTTCCCGCGGGGTCCGTGGGGGTGAGCGGGGTGTCTAATGAACAAACTTCGCACGAATCTTGCTCACAACCAGCGATTGCCGCCAACTGGCTTCCGTTCCCCAATACATATCAACAGAGCCGGCGATATACAAATGTCTATTGCTATGAAATGGAAATACCTTAAAATCAAATAAATTAAAAAAAAATATTATTTGTTCAATGAACTGAAACTAAGGTGAACATCCAGCTAGTCTTGTCAGTTCGTAGAATAAAAAACTTATCAACTTATACTGAAATACTTGAACCCATCGAGGATACTCCACCAGCTTATAAGAAGTATTAATAGTAGGCAAGGATGGTACATACAAAACTAGATATCAGAGCGCCATGGGCCAAATTTCATTAAATACTAGGGCTACAAACTATTTGTCTAAATATTTTATAGTATGTACTTACCATGAAAAAGGGAAAAATTTTATCTTAAACAAATATTATAAAAACAACAACCACCCTTACAAAACTACCTCTTGGGACACGTACTTCAATTTACTAGGTTGTCACAAAATTATTACATAAATAAATAAAACAAAAATCACTACATTGCTTTCTTACATTAATACTACAATCCCTCTCAATGAGGACTCTTGAGGAAAGCCTATGCCCAACAGTGAGCCGTTATCCCACTAATAAGAATAAGAAGAATATTAATCACTTAGCATATAAAATCTAATTCTTAATACTGTAGTAAAGACAAAAGTTGGCGGTTCAGCTCCTGCTGACAGAGACAGTAGTTCCGTCCGACATTGATTTTAAGACTACTAGCTTCCTGAGGTTATTCATCACCATCATCATCAACACAACCGATGGATCTACACTGTTGTCTCGTGTGATGTATTTCGCGAAACATACTTTAAGATTTTTATTAGGATAACAGTTGCGCGTAATTGTAAATAAATACTCGGTTTCAAAACGTGGTACAAATACGTATCATACCAAGTATCCGCTATCCGTGATACATCTATATGATGTTTTCGACATTGACACACTTGACACGCTCGAACTAGGTCACTAGTTAGTTAACTAGACAGCGCTATTCAAAACAATACACACATGCAACTGTGGAAAAATCAATCCAGCTGAATGGGCAGATGCAATTACTTTAACAGTCTACTTGATGTTTCAAATGATATTTACTCGAGATAACTATGAATTCCACCATTATGAACATATTGATCATCTCTTCTTATAACCGTTTGTGAGATAAAGAATATTCTCATCAATTAACATAAAAGGCGGCTAACACTAACCGACGGTAAGTCTCTGTTGCAGATAAACAGCCATGTATAAATATTACTGTTCCGGATTGAAGGGTGCTAGTAACTCAAAGTATTCTCTATAACCAACTGCATTGGTTTATAAACCAAATGATTTGATGATTTCTCGTTGCAAATAGTAGACATTAAAGAGCTACAAATAGAATTGAACTGGCACCCTTTTTACTGTTCCACGAACCCATGAGACGAGGAAGACTTCACATGCAGGCAGGATATACGCCTGCCCATAAAAAAATAGACCTAGCTAGGATTATAAACACTACACAACATTGTGGTCGGGAACACAGTAATGTTTACACACTTGTTTATCATCTGTAGTGGTACCTGGACGGTCTGCAGCATCAGACATCTATAACCAGTGTAGTTCGATTACCGTCCTATGCTTACCTAAGGGCTTCTAAAACAGCATAATTATCCTCACCTCGCCTGCACAATGTAGCGGCAGCGCCTTTCAGGTAAGAATATAATAGCACACATGAGGTGATACTGTATCAGTGGTAGACCCTTGATGCCTGACACCGTCTAGGTATCCACTACTGCAATGAATACTGTCGCAAAGTATACATCTTAAATGTATACATTCAGCTCGTAGTGTAAAGGTGATATCATTGGTGGTAGCACTCTGTACTGGTAGTATATGTTTTTTTTTAAATGTTCCCCCTGCGTGTGGTGGGTCAGGACCTTCATTTACAGTTCACTTAACATCCTTATTTTTATCTTATTCCTATACATTTAGTTTATTCTTCATACTCTCCTTTCGTCCTTCCTATCAATCTTGCTATACTTATCTCTCATGCTACATCCTATTTCCTTCTTCCATACCTCTCGCAAGTGAAGACAGTCGCCTCGTCGTGGTGCTGAAACAATCATCCCTTTTGTCATTTTACTTCAATTCTTCTTTCTTCTTCTCCTTCTCCGTCTGTTAGTTTTGATTTTTATTTTTACATTATTACATTATTTGTTTGTATGTTTATTTATTTTTAACATCAATTTCTGTTTCTCTTTATTGTATCAGCTATCACTTTTCTACCGAATTCTCAGAATATTTGTCGACTTTCGTCTTCACTCACCAGGTAGTATATGTCGTTGAAGATCGTTGAGGTAAGTACGACCGCAGTGCCTATTTCTGCTGCTAAACAATAATGTGCAAACCTTACTGTGTTCCGATTAGAGGATAGCTAATGTAATTACTGAGGTAACAAGATTCAACATCTTATGTCTCAGGCGACGAGCGCAATATGGTGCAGTATATATAATACTAACCACGTTATTATGGGCGGGCGCATCACTTACCACTGAGGGTAAGAAGTCCCGCACAACAACTCACGGGACACAAGCGAACCTTACTTGCTCGCGGTGCACCTTGCTAATCAACAAACAAGGCTCTGGCTCCCAGCAACCCGCATTGGGCCAGCGTGATGGGAAGTAGCCCAAATCCCTCCATATAAAACCGTACAAACGACGGCCCCTGGTGCCCGATTATGCAGGCGGCACAAGACCGATCGATGTGGGGATCTTTGGGGGAGGATGTCCAGCAGTGGATATCTATCGGCTGATGGTGTTAGTGGTATCACTTACTGTTAGGCAAAAGTCCCACTCATCTCATCCGTCATCGCTTAATTGAATAAAAAAAAATCTTACACTTGTAATATTTTTAAACAATTTAAGCAGTTGGAAGGTATTTTGAATTTAAGCTAGGAGTATACATCAACCGACGCGTTAAACATACATAACACTCTCTTTTTTGTCAGTGATCCATTCAATAACACGATGGTAATACCGTTGCCTATAAATTATCAACACGTAATGAAGTCTTTGGGAGTTCATCGGGGGCTGTACGTCGGAGTCCTCTATCCCCGAACGATGTAGCTGGCGAGATTCAATTTATTAAGCCGTTCAAATGATTTACATCGCATCTGTGATTTCCCATTCCCACTTCGAGATCCCACTTATGGGGTTTTGTCATGCGATAATGTGGAATGGATAACTGGATCTCTTCTTTAATAATTCTTCTAAACCTCGAAGGGAGCCATTAAGTATACGACTATTTAGCAGTATCAAAGGCACCGCAGACGTGTTGCCAACCCTGACCCTTTTTTAAAGACATCAAATTCATCTCATAACCTGATTATTCTTGTTATAAAATTTCTGACGACACTATATATATCAATTGCGATACCAGAATATGAAGATTTTTTTTATTCGACTAATCTACAGGTCGAATGAGACATTCGTAGCGCGATAATTCATTATCATCATCATCAGCCTTTGTTAATCTACCGCTGGATATAGGCCACATACATCATCCTCATCCACCAACCGCGATCCTCAGTTACATCATCCCTCAGCCTTAATCAACTACTTTTGATTTTGATATTACAAACATACAATTTTACTCATTCGTATACAAGTATAAATGAATTCCATTCAAAATTGAATACGAAATTCGTCGATTCTTCGATGTATCACAAATTGATTGTTCGAACGTAATCGTTCGTGTATCGAATGAAACTTTCCGCGTGCATACCCTCATCAGCTCGCCTAGCATATTCCATCCACAACTTTTCTAGATTGCTCTATGCTTATTCACCTTGTTAATAACAGAAGCTATTTTTTCGTTGGGATTTCCTTGTAATTTAAAGTCATTGTCATTAGTTTTTTAATTTTTTTTTCTCATTCAATGAAGGAACGCCACGAGAGGGTCGTTTATCTGATGGTAAGTGACACGCCCGCCCATATCGATGTGGCGCGTGTTAAACACTGCACCATGTTGCACTCGTCGCCTTGAGAGATAGAATTTTTAGTCTCGTTATTCTAGTAATTTCACAAGCTATAACTTTCTTCAATCCGGAACATAGTAATGTTTGCACAGTGCTGTTTGGTGCGGTGGTACTTATCTAGGCCGTCTCCAATAACAAATATTTACCACCTGTAGTACCTCTTTATAAATATATATATGTTACCAGCTGATCCCTTTGCTGGTCGTAACATAGAATTAGACTTAAAATTTGTCTGAAATATTCCTTGAGGGCAACCGCAAAAGACGTTCTATAGCAACCGTTACTATAGCAACAGGTTAAATAATACGAAACGAAAATGTTTATGAAAGTTAATTAGAAATAAAATGATAAAGTATCTATGAAATTAATAGTCATTAATATCTCGTGTCGATACGTTCACTAATTTTCACGTGATTGGCGAACAAACAAAACTCATTTTCATTATATATACAGGTTGGCGCAAAAGTAATCCTCCTATCAGAAAATGCTATAAATTTTGCCTTGATGTAAAAAAATTAAAAGACCAAATAAAAATAATCCACAAGAAGTATACCTTGTATACAAGGTGGCGCAAAAATAACCTTCCGATGTTTTTTGGCTGTAATTTAAAAAAAAATATGAAAAACTTTGATTCTTCTTGTGGATTATTTTTATTTGGTCTTTTAATTTTTTTACATCACGGCGAAATTTGTAGCATTTTCTGATAGGAGGATTACTTTTGCGCCACCCTATACATATATATATATGTATTTATATATATGTATACATATATATATATTCAACCAGTAAATACAAATAGTATCTTCGCAGACGAGGTGCATTTCGCCCCATGGCGTCAGATGAAAGGAACACGATTAACAATGTATGAGGTCGTCTGGCCAACGGTAGGTACAGCCGCTGATAAGTCTGACACGAGCACTACGCTACTCGCGCGTTAACTACTGTAAATTTTTCATCAGCAATCTGTAGCAGTAAAAATATCGCAATCAAAGTGTAGAAGAGTACAATTAAAAATACAGGCTTCATCAACATCACTTCGGCCGAGTGTCCACTGCGGGACATGAGCATCTATTTTTCAACGCGTTCGATTCCAACTACCTCTAACGATACACTTTGATCTTCATCAGGTCCACGGGTTACATGGCATGCGATCGACTAACACCACACTTGATAATACATAATCGATACTTAATGATATTTCTTTTTACCCAGTTACAACTTACTCTTGAAACATCGTAAGAGGGAACAACTCTAAAGAAAAGGAAGTAATTATCAAGAACACAAGGAACTACGTGCTTGCTAAAATTTAAATTTACTTCAAAGTAGACTGAGAGAAGATATCATCGTCATTATTATTAGCCGACAGACGGCCACTGCTGGACAGATGGCCAGTGGTGGACATAGGCCTCCCACAATGATTTCCACATCGATCGATCCTACGTTGCCCGCATCCAGCTGCTTCCGCCACCTTTACTAAATAGTCGGACCACCTGGTGGAGGCCTGCCAATACTGTGGCGAGAAGATCTATAGCCTTAATTTTTTTTTATTGCAAATAAATAAATTCTCGTACTGCACCTGTGGTCAATCATGCAACTAACCGCGCACGACCGACATACAATATGAGCAAACGCTGCTTCCGTGTAGCCACATATATAACGATAAATTAGCATTGAAATAGTACATGAGATACTGGCATAAGCACGATTATATGAACGGGCATATATCAGCGGAAACGGAAGACATAAAGAGTGAACTCTCGCGCGATAGCAAAGTAATATGGCCAAATAACAGATACGGACGCGGCGCGTAATGTGCGGCGCGGCGGCTGCGTTATCGCACCGTGTAATGATGTTTTAATGCCTGAATGGAGAATAAATCTAGGCTCGTATGTGAAGAAATATTGCCCGCAGGCTATCTACCCTTTTTTTTAGATATTCCTTTCATCATCATCGCATAGACTTGTCCTAAAGAACGCCATTTAGACACATCTCCGTCTATACGCATTTAGTTGCCATCTCCATCGGTTCATTGCTCCATATATATACTTAAACAGTTTCTAAGTTACAATACATTTTACTATACTTATCATTATACCATAACTGTACAGTACATACTATCATAACGGTTATAGTGGTCTCTATCAAGGTCTTATCTGGAAAAGTAACACGACAGCTTCTATTTATCTCACCAAACAGTAGTATGCAAACTGTATTACCATTTAAAAAGCGTAATGACTATATGTATTCTTGAAATTAATTATTTATCAAAGTGATGAGGGTAAGGGGTAGTGTAAACATCCTAAACAGCGATCATTATGAACTCTTTTCTAAGTTATTTAGATTTTTGGTTCTTATAATTATAAGTTTTTGTTAAAATAATAATAAGATAAGTTAAATGCTATTGCTACTGCTAAATGGTAAGGTGCAAATATTACTGTGTTTCCGTTTAAAAGGCGTTGCAGCTAACGAAATTACTGAGGTAAGGATTTCGTGTAGTGTATAATATCCTAACAAGCACCACCTCTGTGTGACTAACGAAGACAAGAACGAAGCAACGAGACAAGCGGGATCTTCACCTGACGGTGGACCTGCTCATAACAACGTGGTGCTAGTTAAGATGATATACATTGCATACACATTGAGCTCGTCGCCTTGAGATATACACTAGCTACAACTCTCTTCAAACCGAAACCCAGTAACGTTTGCAGTCTCGGCTGCAATAGGAGCAGCGGTGGCACCTAGTAGACACCTACCACCAGTGCCTTCTCCCTACGAAACGTTTCAAGATTACGACATTACGACATAGCTGTACTTCATCATCATCATCAGCTGATACACGTCTACAAGCACGCTGACGCTGTACTTCTACAAAGTCATAATATAAAGGAGATTCTTTCTTTATACGAACTTCATACATTATTAATGAATTACGATTGAATTATTAATTCAAATTTCAATAGATATTAATTAGTAACTTAATTATCTACAGCGCCCTTGAAACCAGAACACAATATCTAAACCTTCTCCAGACCTACCAGTGGTATAACATTAATAATAACAAACCGGAAGATGTATATTTTTATCCGCATTAACATAACTCCGTATTGCTCATAAGACCTTCGGATAGTAATCAGAATCCGTGTAAACCTCAACGCGGACCATAAAATAAGTCGAAATGCAAATTCGGCACTTTCCTCCCCTCCAACGGTTCGCCCTTAACGCGTTGTTTATGGATACAGACTCATCGCGAATGTTCATTGCAACACCAAAACGAAATACTAAGGGATGTTAAGTAAGTAACAGTAACCTTTTTACGCGTCGGTTAAACGAAGAAATATTTATATATACATCTTCACATTATTAAGAAGGATTCTATTGTATTTAACATTTTGCAGTTACTATTGTTTTAAACTAAGCAAATGTTTAAAATTGGTGTCTGACGGAGTCTCCCACTCATAGAAATTTATGATACAACTTTGAAAAGGATTTAAAAGAAAAAGATTAGTAAGAAATTAGTTTAAAAGCATATGAATAAACATTAGTTTACACGCCTATTTACGTCCCCACTGTTGGGGCACAGAGCTACCCTCAATATGAGGGCGATGGGCCTGTCACCACGCGGGCCCAATTCCGATTGGTGACTTTTCAATAAACATAAATAATGTTAATTAGCGATGAATGAATGTGGAGAGAAAAAAATAAGGAAAACTGACCCCAGCACCATATGGGATAATAGATAAGAAGAGAGAGAGAGGGAGAGAGAGTAATGGATATATATAAATAATGGATTTTAGTTGTTCGCCAATCACGTGAAAATTAGTGAACGTATCGCCAAGCGGATATGAACATTTGATATTGAATGATTTCTAGATGTTTATAGGTTATTATTTTTTAATTACATAGATCCCTTGTCACTATATTTGTAATTAGCTTTTAAGAAACATTTTCATTCTGTATTATTTATGCGGTTGCTTCAGCGAGTCATTGGCTGTCTAACAGTATGTTATGGCCAGCAAAATGGGCGTGGAACAGCTAGAGTAGATATATATAGTCCCGTGGCAGATTTAAGATTTGAAATTCGAATATTATTCTAACGGTTACGCGGGGGACCGAGGAGGGGTTACAGTTTGGCGCGGCATTTGTGCGGTCAGTCACGATGTCGCAGTGGACTGGTATCTCTTTCTGTTAATGGAATAATTGGACCGTTTTTCTTTAAAAATTCTCGTGGAGCAACAGTAACTGTTGATGGTGATGTCTATCGCCGCATGCTTAATGAGTATGTTATACCGAAACTAGGAACATCCATCGAACAGCTCCCACACGTGGTTTCAACAAGACGGCGCCACGCCTCACACAGCAAGAGCCACCATGAGCCTCCTTCGCGAGATACACTCGGAACACTCTCGAAAGATGCCGCGAGTGTGTACGTCGCGATGGAAAACATGTGGACGGAGTGATCTTCAAAAAATAAAATCCGCATGTCTCGTCTTTGATTTTATGACAAATATATGTATATTCTAAAATAATAACATCCTTTAATTTAATTAAGAAATTCTAAATCTGCCACGAGACACTATACATGATATATCCAAAGATTCATTTTTGAAAAGATTGACTCATCACGAGGTCTCCGAAACTATTAGACGTAAACACTCAAAATTTGATAGAGATATTACTTCTGCCGTTTAGAGGCCAGCTGAGAATGGATTTTAAAAACTTCCCCGCAGAAAGTTACAATTAATAATAGAATAAGAAAAATAAATCCCTGAAAGGTCAGAGAGAAGGAGAGAATAAAAAATAATGCTTAACCATGATTCAACCCACTGTGGCATTGTTATGAAGTAAGGCGGAAAAGAATACTTAGTACCAACCTCGTTACAGGAATGATATTTTTTCTGACGCGACTAGCTACCAATTTATATTTAAAATCTGCTCTATTATTGTGTTGCGGCTAACAACATACGAAAGCCGAAGTATTCTGAAGGTGCGCAACATCCTCGTTCCAGCTTATTGTGGACAAAAAACCTGCATCTCCTCTTGAAGGCAAATGTCGTGTTTTGGTAGAAAAGTTATTTATACCCTGCTTGGAAATATATATCCATTAAAAATCAGACCAAAAGATACGTGCAGTTACTGGTAACGGCAAACTAATAATGTAGTGGGTAAATTACCCTTATAATGTAGATATTTATGTTCGTTATCGACTGATGAGAACATAAAAATGGCTATTGTTCCTGTTTCTGTTGGTTTGACGCCATACCAGTACTGTTGTGATATGGCTTTATAATACAGTTAGAATTATCAACACGACACCATAATGTGCACATTGCTAGTAAACACAAATTTGTTAGTCTATTCCAGAAATTTAATTAGCTACAACACCCTTCAAGTCGAAACAGAGTAACATGTAAACAGTACTGTGTATCATCAGAAATAACAACTCCGGTATCTAGATGGACGTCTGTAACAGAAATTTAGGTCTAATATTATCCCATTGTAGGTAAAATTTCGCGATAATTATAATTAGTAAAACCTAACAAACATTTCGCATAAAACTTTACACTAACAAAGGTCACATAACACAGATTATGTAGTGTTTGTTTAAACAAATGTGGCTGCATCAACGGAAACGGAAGACATAAAAACTGAACTCGCGATAACGTAGTTATGTTACAATGAGATAGCGGAATGTAACACCGGTGTAATTTATGCATGGCTTTATGTTACAAAAGATATAACAAAACCGTTTTCATATGTCGGGCGGAATCCGTTTCAACTGTAACAAATTGTTACATTTAAATAGACAAGGTGGTCGGAATAGATGATGGTCACACATATTCTAATGCCTGAATATTTCAGTCATCCGATAACTACCTGAAGACACTTTCCAAACAAAACATGAAGTATACCAAATAACTACAAAAGTACGAAGGAAGTACTATAATTTTAGCTAAGTTTCTAGAAAACAGATTAGTTCCATATTCTTAGAAATCATCAGAGATTAAAGCTTCCATTATAAAATGATTACTGACCATTAGGATATTTAGAGCTTTTAAATATCTCCACCTCCTAAAACTATTCGACTTAAAAAAGCGCTGGTTTTATCTACACTGAACTTGAGTTTCCCTTGACGTCCAGGAAGAAGAGCATATTTCGCTGATACTCCGTTTGTATTCTGAGCAGGAATCAGATGAGCTGTAAAAGTCAAAATGACTACCAAAAGACATCTTCATGGAATAGAAATTATATTCAACGTCACTCTGCATTTGTTGTTCTCTTTAAAAATTAACTTAAAAATATGATACGCAGAGAAGATAAAGTAGAAATAAAATTTACGGGAACACGATACATCCACAAGTATTAAGTTCACCTAAGTTATTCTTATTATGTCAGTCCAAACAAATAAATGAATAGACAAGAGGTCCGCCGTACTATTTGTATTGTTAACATACTTAGAATACTTGACAGGAGAAATGCAACACGCAATGGCTCTTTGTTTGAATTTTCAGTCCATTTCACTTACATCACGATATCATGTCAGGGGTTTGTTCAGCGATTTAGTAATAGTAACCTACAAAATAAAACATTTCATATATCACAATGATTTCCATTGTAATAGAATGATTCTTATCTATAACAATTACTACAGCCAAATGGTGTAAATGATTGAATTCAAATTCTTTAAACAATTGATATGTTTCAACTATGCTATGATGTAAGATCATATTATATGCAATTATTAGTTAAGTGTTAGTTTACATAATGATTTCTTAGATTTACGCGAATTTTACCCAAAAAAAACTAAATTTCTCGTTAAGAAACAAAATGCTCAGCAACTACCGAGAAGGGATATCATTATTAATTTAAATCAAATACCAAAAATACATTACTGTGTTTGAAGGGCGCTGTAGCTAGTGTAATTACTGGGATAACGAAACCCAACGTCTTACGTCTCAAAGTGACAAGCACAATGTGGTGCAATGTATAACGTCTTAACTAGTGCCACGTTATTATGGGCAGGCGTATCACTTACCATCAGGTGAACGTCCTGGTCGTCTCGTAGCTTGAGTAAAAAAAAAAGAAAACGTCAAAACACCATAAACTCATTCCGCGTAGATTGGAATGTAAATAATAATTAAAATAACTGTAGGTACTCCGTGATGACTATGACTATGGTACATTTGTCCTCCCATGGACCATTGCTAATATGTATTAAAAAGTTCATGGTACTTTTTTAATCATCTATGCATACTATACATCTGACAATAGTCGTCCACTGCTGAGCTTAGGCCTCCCCCAAAGATCTCCATCGATCGGTTCTGCGTTGCCCGCATCCAGCGGCTTCACCAGATCGTCGTTCCACCTTGTCGGTGGCCTGCCAATACTACGTCTACCGGTACACGGCCGACACTCTAGAACCTTACTGCTCCATCGGCCGTCAGTCCTTCGAGCAATAATAATAGTAGTAGACAAAATTAATGCAACAGCTTGCTTGACAGCCATCGCAATAGCATATAACCACCATTACAGCGAACCGCATCGTTGCACTCGGCCCTAGTACTTGCCGGGCTACTTCCTCTGGACCTTCGGGTCCAAGAAGCGGCCACTTTATTTGAGGTAAAGCGCGGTCACTCCCGGGAAGTGCTAGAAGACCGGGAGCTGGAGGCTCCAGTTAGCTACTTGAGACAACCACACCCGTTTGAACAGGTTGATGTGGATTTCTCCTGCCTGGGGGAAAGTGCGGAGGAGGTCCAACTTGCGACCTCGGCTGCCGATTCGGCCATTTACACCGACGGCAGCCGCATCGACGACAAGGTGGGTGCGGCGTTCAGCGTCATGCGGAACGCCGCAGAAGTTGCTACCAAGAAACTCAAGTTGGGCAACTTCTGCACAGTATACCAGGCAGAGCTGCTGGCATTAGTAGAAGCGACGGGGTACACGGCCAACGGGTCGGCACAGTCATGCGCCGTGCTCAGCGACTCGAGATCCGCCCTTGAAACAGTGGCTAGATCTGTCACCCTCCACCCCCTGGCGCTCCGTGTAAAAGAGAACATTATGAAAGCGCGGGCAAAAGGGACGAATGTGAGGCTATTTTGGATGAAGGCGCATGTGGGGATGGAGGGAAACGAAAGGGCGGACCAACTGGCCAAGGAAGCGGCCCTGAAGAGTAAAGGAAGACCAGAGTACGAGGATTGCCCCGTTTCCTTCGTCAAGCGTCAGCTCAGGCTGAAGACGCTTGACGAATGGAACAGGAGGTATGTGCAAGGTACTACGGCTTCAACGACGAGGACTTTCTTCCCGGACGTCGTGTCGGCGTATCGCTCCCTTCGTCGGTTGGAGCTCGACACGGTTCTGGTCCAGATGTTCACTGGGCACGCGGGATTCTCCGAGTACTTTTACAGGTTTAAGCTCAAGGAGAGTCCCGCGTGCCTCTGTGACCCAGCGGTGGACCAGACCATGGAGCACATTATCGCTTCCTGTCCCTTATTCGGGAAAGAGAGGAGTGAGTGGGAAATAGTGTTAGGAAAAAGGATAGAAGTGGGTGTCATTGTCTCTCTGATGAGTGAGGACGAAAGTCGTGAAAAGTTCTTGAGGTATTGTAAAAGGGTAATAGGGAAAATAATAAGGCTGAACAAAATGTAAAAATAAGTAAAATAAAATAAGTAAATAAACATATAAGAAGGTATAAGACATAAAAGTAAAATTAAGCAAAATTGTAAGCAAAAATTGTAAATAAATAAATTAATACTGGAAATAAAAATGATGCAAGAGATCAAGAAGAAGGAGAAGGAGAAAGAATGCTACAGGGGATGATTTAATTTCAGGCCTTCCCCCCCCAGAAAACATCAACAAAGAAGAAGACAACGGTCCTCATAATTGAGAGAGGGATGATAGATGGAAACGGAATGCAGTATGATTGAGAACAGAAGTGTGAAAGAAGAACAAAGTAAAATGATGAACAGAGTGAAAGATAAGAGAGTATAGGAATTACAAATAAAACTATGTGATGGTAAAGTAAAGGCCCTGACCCACAATACGCAGGAGTGAACGATAAAAAAAAAAAAAAACACTATTACAGAAAAACTTTCAAAATATACAGACCTTAAAGACGAAATAACCCAGATTAAGAAACTCAAAAGCGTCATTATTGTCCCTGTTATCATATCAGTTGCAGAGGTAATACCTAAGCATATTTACCATGCAATGGACATTTTATCACTCCCTGCAATCATTTATATTTTGGTGCAATAAAGCTGTGGTCCGCATCATCTGCAGAATAATCCGTAAACTTTTACAGACTAACTGAGGTTCAATTGGCTTAGGCCCATGTATCTCATTACTTCATTATTTCTTCAAAATACTGAGAAATTTAACAAATAATAATAAATAAATAATTCGCTCGTATAGAGCGGCTAACCATAGTATATAAAAATAACCGCCGATTGTTTAAAATAACTAACTTCCCATTCAATAAATAAAATATTAACTATTTAAAATGTATTTAATAAAGTTGTGTTATCTGTTAAAAAAAAAATTAGTTAAGGAATGTGTCATGGCGGCTTTATGATTTATGACGTACAGATTATAAAAAACTCGCGGCGAAATTAAAATGGCGGCGCGGCGCATGTAGGCAGGTTGTCAACGGCACCTACGAGCTGGGCGCGGTGATTAATCGCCAGCGCTAAACTTGTCAGGGGCTGTATCGCCGTATCATCGAAGAGATCTGCCGACTCACGGCGCACACCGCAAATTGGTAACAACTCGCGCGCGGTGCCAGCTTTTTACTATAATTGAGTAAATTTTAAACATAACTGTAGTAGTTAGTGGTAGATCCCTGTTGCCTGAGACCGTCTCGGTAGGTACCACCGCAGTTGTACTAACATTACTGTGGTCCGACTTGACGGGCGCTATGGGTAATTTAATTACTGAGACGAGATTTAAGATCTTGTCTCAAGGCGACAAGCGCAATGTGGTGAAGTATATATCAACATCATCATCTGGACAAGTGTGTCACGTACTATCAAGTGAATCAAATGTCTTGATCGTTCAATTGTGTATAAAAAAAAATATTGTTTTTTTTATTCAATTAAGGAACGAGACAAGCGAGAAGCCACTGAGCTGAATATTCCGACAAACAAATATCGTAGATAAACAACACGTTGCTGGTGGTAGATCTCTACGCCCGGAGAGCGTCTAGCCAGGCCGCAGCACCTGTTGCAGTCGACAAACAGAACTATGTAAATATTACTGTTTTTCGATTTAAAGGGTGCTGTCGTTAGTGGAATTACTAGGGTAAGGAGACTTAATATTTTATGTCTCAAACCGACGAGCGCAATGTGGTGCCGTGAACACAATCCTAACACCATGATGAGCGGGCGAGTCACCTACCATCAGGTGAACGTCCCGGTCATCACCAGCGTGGTCGATAAATAAGGTTCACTCTTTCCATGAAATACAAAGCCTCGAATTGTAACGATAAGGGGGCTTTATATTTATACAAATTTTATTTCTTTGTTATAATTTGTGTTAATAATTACACGCAGTTATCTGTATCATCATCATCAAGCGATAGACCTCCACTGATGGACATAGACCTCTCCCAAAGATTCCCACATCGATTGAGTAGGGATTCATATAAGGGGATTTGGGCCATATCCCACCGCGCTGGACCTATGTAGGTTGGTGGGAGCCAGAGCCTCGTTTGTTGGTTAGCAGGGTGCACCGCGAGCAGGTGAGGTTAACTTAAGTCCCGTGACTTGTTGTGCAGGACACCTTACACTCTTTAGTTATATTATATATATTCACTCCGAAAAACGTGACGGCTTCTTTATAACTCCTTAATTTCTTGAAACATTTAAATTTGTTTGATAATAAAATACCGAGAAGACGTCCGAGCGAGCAGTTATCTGCAATAAAGTGTAATATGTGAGAGGGTAATGTGACGCAGGCCCCGGGCGAGGTAAATGGGTCGCCATTACGCGGGCAAAGGGAAACTATAAACCATCCGGAGTCGACCGATAAGCCCTAATGTGGCGTTGAGCTGCTAATACCACTATCGGGCTGGTAATGCAAATTTTATGCATTTCACACTCGCGTGCAGATATCAGTCTTGTTTTTTATTATTCAACGCAGCGACGAGACGAGAAGAACGTTCACCTAATGGTAAGTGATACGCACACCCATAACAACGAGGCGCTAGTTAGGATATACATAGCACTACATTGCGCTCATCGCCTTGAGACATAGAATATTAAATCTCATTACCCCAGTAATTTCAGCAGCTACAACTCCCGTCAAACCGGGACATAGTAATGTTTGGATACTACTGTTTGTCGGCTGCAATAGGCGCTATTGTGGTATCCACCTAAACTGTTTCCGGCAACAGAAACCTACCATAACCATAACGGTATGAATCTATTTATAGCAATATACTCGCCTAATGAAATAAGGTAAAGAAACAATTTACTAGGTAGACACTTCTAATTTGAATACAATAACATTGGCAAACTACTTATTTCATGGCGGAAATAGACGCTGCGCCAGTAGACCTAGACGGTTTCCGACAGCTAAGACCTACCATCAGCATATGTTATAAAAAATAAAAATCATTACAGGACCAAAAATGGTAATAAGCTTAGTTTAATAAAATTAAATAAATTAAATTGTCAATATCACAGATTATAAAAAATTAAATAAACAGCCCTCTTAATGTTCTTGCTGGGACTGGCTGACCTGTTGACAAGGCCAATAATCCATCACGTAGACCAGGTCCACATTGGTGGATTTCACGTTTGTAAAAGCTGTTCTTGGAACATATCGATATCCTCGCGATGTTTTCCTTCACCAGATGGTCGAAACAGGACCGATTTTGACGGGACTTTAACCAGCATGAAGCTGATAATGTAAGACATTAGACTATTCATTACTTTTTTGATTAAAGCAATTCATCACTTCTAGAAGAAGAAATTCTATAAGATCGCTAATATCCGAAACCATTAGACCGAGTCGTATAAACATTGGCAAACTACTCCCTGCGTTGTTACTCGCCACCAGATGATTGTGCAGTATATAAACTTCTATATTTATCAAACCATTTTTTATTACATGATAGTTTATATATAGATGCTTAACATAAATATTCAGAAGTATTATAAATAAATACACAGAAAGTAAACGTAGACTATAAGCTATAAATTATAATAAACATCTCTTAGTGTTCAAAATTTATAGATCCAATTCGTTGCTATATTGTAACGTACAGAGTATATGTTATCTATATTTGAATATAAAACGTGCTGAATAAATAATTATAGCGTAAATAGCCCTACATATGTTCCCACAGCTGGAACTCTGGGTCTTGTCTCACAAAGAGAGTATCAAGGCTGTTTAGTCAACACCTGAGTACGAATTGGTGGCTGGAAGTAGAATAAAAATATTGTTACTCTAAAGATACGTATAAACTACAAAGAAGGAACGATCCGATGGTTTATAGGTAATAAAATACTGACATTCGATTTCATTCGTTACGTATTTCGCCGCAAAACATATCTTATTTCTAGTTGAATGCAAGGAAATACAAGCAGAGCAAATAACCATTGAAATCTAATCTTCTACGAAGACGATTTGAGCAAACTGTATTGAAAGTTAGGTAAATACCAAAATTATATAGTTTATTTTAAGCATTAAATAACACGGTATATTGCGCCATACAGATTATATTCTAAAATTATCCATAATTATTTTAATTCTGAGTTGCTGAAAAGTTTAGAAGATTTCCTTATATTCTTTATCGATTGAAATTACAAGGACAATTTATTTCGCCTATTCATTCATTTATTATTAACTATATATCAAAGTTAGCGATAAATAAGCTGACGCTAAAAAACGCATGTTTGTATTATCTTTTCTTCTTTCTACATTTAGTATGATTTTAGTATTTTTTTCTTTATTTACACTAAAAGATGAATTTGTAACTATCGAAACAAAAAATTATGCTTAAAGCGTTTTTAATAAAGCCTTCATTTATTATTATAGTTATAAATAGGTTATACAACGTACATTTACAGTGTATGGTAAATAATACAATGTATAATTTTTAATTAGTTATTGATAAAGTTATTATGGTTTCTTATGGAAAAGAACTATCAAACTTTACGAAAAGAATATAAACTCTATCTATATTTCCTTTCCCGCATTGTTTCAAATTCATTAAATTTATTATCATTTACTTTATTTAATCGGGGTAATTTGTTATAATTAACAGTCGAACATAAAGTAGCACCAACAAAATACCAACACCGTTAATGTTGTCAAAGTTTTTGTTATATCTTCAACATCATCATCACCAGCCGGTAAACGTCCACTATATTGGCACTTCCCTAAAGATCTCATATTTTATTTATCTGTTAAAGCTAGAATTGAAAAGTGTAATGAAAGTGCAAAATCAATAGCAGGGGAAAAGTTGTGGCGTTCCGCCTAGTTTATTTAACTGTATATTGTTCTATTCACTTAATTTTCAACCTGTCTACAACAATATTTAATAGTATAGTAATATATATATTTTGTAATATATGCATTTTCGGGATGGCAACCTTTTGCCAACCCGTGGTTGGCGCTATACAGACTATTTAACTCTTACGGTAGTCGCACAGGCGGAATATAGAAATTTTATTGTAATTACTGACATTAGGATAAGAGTGTTACTAACCTTTACGATAATAAAATGAGTCAGTGAAACATAATTGTTTTTTAATTGCTCGTCAATAAACAACGCAAATCCTAGTCGGACACAAACGCTAAAAAGTTTATTAAATACCACTATTACACAGATTTTAAAATACTTTGATTTATTTTCAATACTTGTCACACAATACTGGAAATTGAACCTAATTTAATGGCAATAACTTGAAGCAAATGTCTTTTTAAACTTTTATTTTCTCGTTTTAATTGATATATTATGTAAATTTAACGCTTACGGCGTACTTTACACGCTATGTTCGCAGCGTAAGTATCTATATATACATCTACATAAATATTATGAAGATGGGTTTTATTTGTTCGCCAATCACATGAAAACTAGTAAGCGTTCGACGTAGAAACAACCTTTCTACGCGGAATGATTTGTAGATGTTTATAGGTTATTTATTTTTGAGTTTCGACGATCCTTCCTCATTTTATTTCTAATTAACTTTTATGAATATTTTCATTTCGTATTACTAACGTGTTTGCTATAGATAATTATTTGCGGTTGCGGTTGCTCTTAAGGAATATTTCAGACAAATATAAATTCTTTTTTATTACGACCAGCAAAGCGAGCGGGAACCAACTAATATACATATATAATAAAAAGTACGCAATGTGTAACATACGTAAAACTTATATAAATGATCTAGTTTTGTAATTTAGTAAAAAAAATCTTTAAAATACTTAAAAGTTTTTTTCTTTGGCAAGTCGTAGTATCGCGTACTTGGAACTTAAATACCTGTTCCAAAACGTGGTCTCGTAAATACTTCTATTCCTAGTAAACAATAAGTAACATTTTTAACAAAAATATATTTTGAAGTAATATTGAAACCTGTAACAAAGTATACAACCATAATAAAATGCCGCGTAAACCATTTTATTGGACGCGTAAGTTAGAATTGGAATTGGTTGAGTTCGTACGTCGGAGAGGATTTATTTGGAAACCGTTCAACAATACGAATCACCAAATCCTTCAAAAATACAAGGCATACGCTGAATTCGCTGCTAAGTTAGGTCGAGGTTATTCCGGTACGTTTTTTAATTATTAAATGAACTAAAATATATTTTTATTGAAGAAGCTGTCACACTAACCTTAGCAGTATATTACATTATTTAATTAGCAATAAGAAAATTAATGCGGGAACTATTGTTCCCGCATAACTCACGGGATCCAAGCCATCTGCTCGTGTTGCATCTTGCTAATCAACAAACGAGGGTCTGGCTCTCGCCAACTCGCATTGGGCCAGTGGGTGTGGTAAATCGCCCAAATTCCCCCAATGAAATAGAAATCCCTACCCGATTGATACGGGAATCTTTAGGGGATGTCTATCGGCTGATGATGATAAAGAAAATTAGAAACAAAAATTTGGTTTTATATTACAAATATCCTGGTATTAAAACAAATAATTTTGATTAATAAAATTTTGTTTTATGTATGCACTAACTATAATGTATATTGGTGATAAATTGAGGATATTTTTGTAAACTACTATCAGTTTTGTAATAAGATTTTGTTATTTTATTATTCATCATCAGCCGATCGTTTAATAATTAAATCATAATAATTTATTGCTAAAATTAGAAGTGACCTAAATTAGTAGAAATATTGTATTATTTGATTGTAAAACACTCAGATTTTATTTGCAACATATTTTTGTGCAACGTAGTTATATTTTTGTTGAAATGAGCACAAGTAATATAGTAATCTTATGTATTTGCGATGGATATTACTTCAACTGGCAGAAATATCATGGATAATACTTTTTTTATTCAATTTATTATTGTTCCAGCTCGTTCAGTAAGGGATCGCTGGGTGAACATTAGAAGCACATTTAATCACAACTTGCGACGAGTAGAAAAATCTAAAGAGTTAGCTCGGTCACCAGAAGAAGTTTATGTACCATGCTGGCCACTATGGAGACCATTACAGTTCTTAAGAGAAGTTGCCAAAAAAGATGATACAACCAATTTTGAGGTAAAACTTTGTTTCAATTTTGATAATACTTAAGACCCTTATTCCTTATATACACACTATGGAGTCCTATTAAATAGATAATAATATACAACATTACTTCTTTGCTATAAAAAAAAATGCAGTAATGTTGATACTTGATTGTTGTTAACAATTGTTAGAGTAATTAATTTTGTAGTGTATATAATTTGCAACTTAGATATAATGAGAAATTAAATGGATTGACTATTAATTATCACACAATTTAAACTTGTCACATGGTATATATTTCATGATCGACCATCTCAACAGTTTTCTTTTTCATGTATATTTCTAAGTCAAAATTTTTATTCAAACATATCTATCCTGGTTATTTTGGAAGACAGTTATTTTATCCTGATACTTATGACTGGGTAAGAACTTAATAGATTTTTAAATACTTTTTAGGACTATCAACCACTGGTGCAAGAAGCAAATGATATACAGAAAAATATAGAAGTGAAAGAAGAAACACAATCTGACATTGAAGATATGCAACTTGGCATAAGGCAGCGGGGTAGGCGCACAGATAGACCCCGGCGGTGTTTTAAGCCACCTTTGAAGAAGACTAAGAAAAAGGACATATGTTTTAGTTTCATAGATGATCTTCTTATAGCGATGAAACCACTCACAGCAGTTCCATGTCCTGATCACAATGTTCAGTACTGGTTCTTCGGCAAACACGTAGCAGAGAGACTTAATTCTATGAGGAAGATAGATGCATCATGTGCCTATAGAGACATTTTGTCCCTTTTTAATACTCACAGTGACATAAATGTAACGGCTGTTAAGAGTGAAGAAGAGATATCAGATTGAGCAAAGTATGAATGCATTTACAACTACTTTTCACACCGAGCAATGAGTCAGTTTATCAATCTGTAGATTCTGATTCTGTGTATAGAAAGGTCTGCGGGCAAATGTGCCTTCACAGTGAAGTGGTGGTCCACTAGCAGAGGTCCCTGGCTTAAGTCTGGGGATATATGTAATTTGGTTGTTGATAGGAATTTTTGGATGGCTTCAGGTATCAATAACCAGAGGAATGATGTGATCGGCAACTATAATAAATAATTTAAAAGTGTAGCAATTTCAGTGTTTTATTTAAAATTATATAAAAACTAGAAACACAAATGGGATGTTTAATAATTAATAAATATTTTCTGTTTATTAGTATACATAAGGTCGTTGGTGCAGGCATTAAGACGCGACGCCATCGTGCACTCGTCCCTGCTCTTGGCGCTCGCTTCGATGCACCGGTCCAGATTTTTCTCCAATTTTTTCATCAATCTAGTATCTCTTGCAAAAAATTTACTCACCAGTTGTAATAAGTTGTCTGAAATTAAATGTATTAAAAATGCAATACTTCCAAAGAGGTTTATTCCATAGACAAAAATATATTCTATTAGGACAGTTATAAAACAAACTGGTGGTAGGTTCCTGTTGCTGAAGACCGTTAAGATAGGTACCACCGCAGCGCCTATTTCCGCTCCTAAACAGTACTATGCATATTACTGTACTCAGTTTCAAAGGGCGCTGTAGCTGCTGAAATAACTGCAGTAACGAGACTTGCATGTCTTAAGGCGACGAACAAAACGAGGTGCAATGTACACCATTCTTACTAGTGCCGCATCGTTATGGGCAGGCGTATCACTTACCATCAAGTGAACAACTCGCTCGTGTCGTCGCTGTGGAATTTAAAAAAGAAGTAATTACGAAAATAAGGAATTACCTTTATGAACCTTTCCATTACTTATGACTCCATTCCGCTTTAAGACGCACGCGATGAGACATTCCCCGTGTACAGGCGATTCCGTTTTCGGCGACAGTCGTTTCACTGTCTTCTTATCCTTAGCCTGCACTTCTTTTAAGCATTCCGTCATATTCCTCTTAAATTGCTCGACGTGAGGTGAAACTTCCTGAGAGAACGAGTTGTATGACCAGTTGGGTTCCGTTACATCATCCATTTTCGTTTTATCTGTAAAAAAGACAGTTAAAAGCAGGTCGCAGGTAGTTGAAGTATTATCTGATTATAGCAGCTGATTGACAGTATGGATGGAAACAATCCTCTTCGAAAATACCGTAGAACCTAATGCGAACTCCACCATTTAATTTTTTTTATTATTCAATTAAGCGATAAGACGAGCTTAATATTCACCTGATGGTTACAACGTGGCGCTAGTAAGGATGACATACTGACATAAGATATTGAGTCTCATCACCTCAGTAATTACACAAACAGGAACACAGTAATGTTTGTACATCGCTGTTTGACGTGTACCTATTTAGACGATCTCCGCCAGCACAAACCTACAACGAGTATAACATACCACCAGTGCCTTCGATATCGAATCAAGAACCTTATAGAGCAAGTAATTATCTCCAGCTCCACGATAATAATGTCTTTCGGACATGTCTTCCATTTATTTCCTGCTCATATGTTAAAAACTTCTTTTTATATGACAATAACTAGATTATTTAATGAAAGGCTATTTTTTAAATATTATTTAAAGAAAAAAAATTAAAACTATCGCAGATGAAAGAAATGAAATGGCTATAAACTCCTGGAAGAAAGAGTAACTGAGTTTGAACGATGGTAGTTTTACGATTATAAATATAAATAAAATTGTGTATTATAAACAATAAAATCTAAACCACTTAAAATAATAGAAATATTATTAGTAAAAATATTTCTATTATTTTAAGTTATAAGTAAGTACAAAAAGCTACATAACGTCTTAACAAACCTATGGGCTTTTCTTTCTTGCCTATTTTCAAATTTCTCGTTATTATCGTCTCTTTATCTATATTCACATTATGAACCGTATCTAATCCTACCAAACGGTTTTTTTCTTGTAATCCTTTTTTTTCATCCCCGAAGGCTATTGTTAACAAATTCAATAACGAAAGCAGTAGTTTACACTTCATTTTCCAAATTACAATGGATGAAAAAACACAAAGCAGGTTTTGGTATTAAATTCGCTATCGAAAAATTAACTGCCAATCATTTTTTCACTAACAATCCTTAGGCTGCTAACTTTATGTTCTCTCTTTTAACAAGCATAGTGAATAAGTTAAATCTGGTTTTTTATGCCTTTTCAATGTTATAAATATCTTCAATATGCAGACAACACGATATACAGGAATGTTGTAAAAATTAAAGATATATATATATCTTCATATATATAATGAAAATGGCTTTTTTATTCGCAAATCACATGAAAACTAGTGAACTTATGGACACGGGAACAAGAGCATTCGTACAGAATTATTTGTAGATGGTTATAGGCTATATTTATGTTTTGAATTTCATAGATCTTTTATCATTTTATTTATTATTAACTTTGATAACCATTTTCATTTTGTATTATTTATGCGATTTCTATAGTAACGGTTGGTATACAAAGTCATTAGCGGTTGCGGTTGCTCTCGAAGAATATTTCAGACACATTTCTAATCTAGTTTTATTTTATAGCCAGCAAAGCGGGCGAAGAACAACTAGTATTGATATATAAATAAAGAGAATAAATAATATACGTAATATCTATGCTAAACCTTGGGGCTATAAGCTACTTGCGCAGACTCCGTAATTTTCTTCTAACAGCCACTAAGGTTGCGCCTACTAATTCTCTTCTTCTGCCTACTCTCGACTACGCCAATGTTTGCTATCTTCACTTAACTGAATCGCAGCTCGATAAGCTTGAGCGTATTCAAAATTTTTGTATACGATTCATATTTGGGTTACGCAAATACGATCACATCACTGAATTTCTCAAAACAAATCCATCTTCACAGAAATACACACATTCTCTCTGTTCTATACAAGATATTGTTCAATCCTCTAACAACTTCCTACCTTAAAAATCAATTCGAATTTATTTCCGATTGCCACAGTCGCACTCTTGGCTCTTCAATAAAACTTTCCCTTTGCGTCCTGGTGCATTCCTCTTTATTTTTGCAAAACTCCCTTTTTCGTCACGGCGATTCGCTTATCGAACTCTTTACCGAATCGTATTCGTATCGCTAAATCCCTATTTTCTTTCAATAGATACTTAAGTAACTACTATCATAAAGTTTTAATTATATATTCTGTCTAATTGTGCTATTGCTTCTATCTGTCACCTAGTTTTAGTTTTTAATAATTTAGTGCACCACTATCTTATCTTTGCTTTTAGTTCACGTCTTCCTTGCCAACGGGTTATCTGGAAGAAATTGCTTTTTGAGCAATAAGACCGCCCATTATACATTTTTGTATATATTTAATGTATTCCCATATCTTGTCACTGGTGTACAATAAAGAATAAATAAAATAAATAAACCATCTCCATTTGTTTACTCGAAGATCCCCGGATCGTTACGTGGCCACATATTCAGGAATTTGGTAGGTGGCAGAGTTTTTGGAACCAGCTAACAACCTCTGTCATATTGTATATATTCCGCAATAATAGCACTGCTCTGTTCCACCTGGTAAAAAAAGAGCCAAAGTACTCTAGATGAGCACGCATAACCTTCTAATGTCTCATTATTACTTAAAGTGAAGTAAAATAGCTTTTTTAGCCTTTGTTAGCACCACGTAGATAAAAAAAAATTAAAACATTTACTAGCATCATATTAAAGCTAGGGCATAAACAACAAATGCGTTAATAATTATAATTGATTTTATTTTAAGTAACTATGAACGTTTTTATCTATGATTATTGTAGACAGTGTCAATAATTTGTCTTTTTGCTATTATTTTATACCAAAATGATGTTTAGCAAAAAATATAATTATAAGAGAGAAATCAAACACAAATGCCCATGTGTACAGAAACCAAAATATAATCTTTCCGGAGTTGGTTGTGCTGATGACGCGAAAGCGGTTGCCGTGCTTCCATATCAATGGACTCCGAAGCCTGGCGGCTCCATTCTTGCTAACTACCTCAAAGAAAGGGAAGAAAAGCACATTAAAACACTGAGAGATTTAGAAAATAAAACGCAATTAGTCAATAAGGAAATTGAAACAAAGATCAGAAACTTGGCAGAGAAGCTTCTCTGCAATATTGACAATAACCAATACGACATAGATAGTGTGATAAGAAAATATAATTCGATCGAAGGTCCGTTGCCACACGAAATTTACTATCAAGCATTAAATAATATAGAAAATATTATTTCAAGCAGATTTCCAGACATAGATGAATTTAAAGAGCAAGCGTTGAAGTTGGAAAAAGATCGCACCGACGGCTTGAAAAAAGTACTACATGATAATTTCCGCAGTATAATAGCTGCTGGTCTTATATCTCCAAAAGATGTGCTTAAGGAGTTTGATGATAAAATTTACGAAGTGAACCAGCAGTTATTAAGTAATTGTTCAGCCTATATTGAATTGGAGACACAATTGCGCGCACAAGCAGATCAAAGTCGACGAAAAGCGCGTTCGTTAGTTAACCAGCTCAGGCTTGGAGTAGCAGTAAAACAACGAGGCGGCAGTGCATTATATAGTGAAAGTGACAACAGCATCGTCCAAAAACGATCCAAAAGTGCTGATATAAAAGATGATTCTTGTTATTTAGTAAATAAGAAGAAACCAATAAACACCAAAGACTTACAAATCTTTGTTACAACTTTAACGGAAGAATATAAAACAGCGATTTCTAAATTGTACAAAGATTTTTTTGATAAATTTAATGATTTATACAAAGGTATCGGTGATCTCAATTGTATAGAAAAGCAATTGTCTAAAGATGGACTATCATTGTTAGATGAAAACTTTGAAGAGCCAATTAAACACTTGCTGAATATTAATTTCTACAGCATAATGCATAGTAACCAAAATATTTCTGAATTAGACGACTACATTAAAACTATACAAAAAAGTTTTAAATCAGTACATAATGAATTAGAAAATACGTATTTGCTCTTACACGAAGCGTCTCACCTTTGGGACGCTCACATGGTTCGTGTAGCTCTCGCACAAAAACTTACATTAGCTGCTGTTGAGGAACTTGTGAGTAGACATGATTCGTTGGAACTCGACAATGAGATTACTTTTAACGTAGCTTTAGAGCAAATGGTGACAGCAAATGATGTAGTAAAATTAAATCAATGTCATGATATTCTAATCACATTCCTTCAACAAAAAACCGATGAATACGAACAACATAGTAATGCTGAAATAGAACGACTGAGTGAATTTTTAAATCTACAGATCCCTCTAAAAAACACCGTTCAAGCCGAGTTTAATTTATTTGTTAAAAAATATCCTATACCAACTTTTGCATTAATTAATCAAGACGACTCTTCACAGGATACGCGGCTACACATTTTTGGGAGTAATGTAAAGGACGTTTTGTCGCGTGAAATATTTCTAACGGAATTTCAAGAAGTAGCCCTCAAAAATTGGAGAAATGGGTTTTTAGAAAAATTTGAAAATCGTTTAAATTCTCTTTCGGAAAAACTAGATCGTCAATTACGTTTTTGGGTGAGAGAACGATCTCTGCCGTTACTTAAACGGCATTCGATGAAAAGCATGACTCACGAAATCAGAAAGGAACGTGTGATTGCAGCCAAACGATTACGTTTAGAAAATCTTCTCGAACAAGAAACCTGTTTAGATGCTCACTTGAAAGCAGAAAATGAATTAGTTAATGGTTTGCCTACTGAAGTATCAGAACATATATCATTAGATGCGCTTGGTTGTTATCCAATTTGCCAATGGATTAACGGCATTGCACAAGGAATAGAAGATCTCACGGCTCCTGAAGTTGATGAAGAATTAAAGAGGCTCAAAATGATGAGTTCTGCCGCTCGACTAACAAAACATCGGGCACTTTTTGAAGAAAGTTTAGAGCCTATCTTCGATTTATTAAAAAAGAACATTGAAAACCGCATCCAAATAATAAGAGTTTCAAATTTCCAATACATATCTAGTTTAAAATTGCTCAACGAAGGTGGGAGCCAATCCGCTCCTAAAGCGGTGGAAATCAGTGCTCTCCTAGTCAACAAGAGCCATGCTTTGGAGATATGTTTAAATAAAGCATGTGATGTGCTGAAAGAACGTCGCAATGAAATAACTGCACAAGTGGATACGATGATTAAACCTCTGCAGATTGCAGCCGAAGAGACAAATGAGAAAGTCAAAAATAAGATGAAAAAAGACGTATGTAAGAACAAGAAACAGGGTAATAAAAAGTAGAAGTATTACGTTACTTTGATAACATGATAGATACCAAGGCATTGCTATGGCCTTTTTTTTTTTTTTACGTGGGGGAAATGCCTACGCATACTCGTCCTCGCAGGGGCAAGGACGAGTTATGTCGGACTTGCACCGACTAAAACCCCCACGATGTTCCGCCTCATCGCCATGATGGCAGGGTCACGGGAACGCATGCACTCAACCGCGACCCTGCCGGCGCTGGCCGCTTGCGCAGCCCCACCTCGGGAGGGAGGGATGAACCCTCCCTTTCCAGGGCGCGCCGGAACATGCAGCGCGCCCCCTCCTCGACCTCATGCGTGTGCGGGCGACCGGTTCCCCCGAACCTGTCGCCCAGAGGCCATGGGAGCCACTGGAGAAAACCTCTCCCGGCTCCCCGCGGCGGAGAGATGTTAGGCCTGCCGCTACCTGTCAACGGCCGCGGAGGATAGGGAGAGCGGCGCATCTCAATACCGGCACTCCTCTTCCCCCGCGGCCCCACCGCCGCCGCATCGCCGGTGCGACACCGGTTGGCCGCAGAGGGTACTCCCTCCGCGACCCCACCTCGGCTGCAAGGGGCGGTATGAAACCGCCCCTGCAGCCGGCCGCTAGGGCAGCACACAGCCGCCCCTGCGGCCCCCGGCCGCTCCGGTGAGCTCCAGTTACCCCAACCGGTGCTCGAACCTGGAGCGGCCGCTTCGGCCAGCCCTTCGCCGCGGGCCGGCCGGGTGGGTTCCACTTGGCTTCACCGTGTACCGGACCACGGTTACTAAGCCCCTCCGCCACGACAAGGCGAGAACCCGTTGGAGGGGATTGCTATGGCCTGAGCGAGTGATGTCGGCTTACAGATTTGTGTGAAACTATCTATAGATGTTGATGATATTTTATAAAATTTATCTTTTATTTTATTTCCTATAATAGTTCTCATGTCTACATACATCTTTTAATGTTTTCTGCTGAAACAAGTGTGTTAAAATATATTTTTTATAGTTGAAGTTATATTTGAGTAGGTACATATATTATTAATTTTTCATGTTATTTGAATTTTTAAAGTTACTTTCGTTATTTTAATAATTATTATATATTTTATAAAAAGTTAAAAACATCTATATTACATTGTTTTATTTGAAATGATACCTCTTGGTGACAACCAAATAGACACCATCAATCTTCTTTTTCTTTTTTCATGTAATGACAAAGTGCGTTGTGGAGAGAGTTAAATTTAAAATAAATAGACAAACATCAAATAGCGCACTTCTCTATCTTATTCCGTATAAATCTAAAATATCTCATTAAAAAGAATTTTTTTTTTAACTAATCTGAGTTTAAACATTATGGACGTTGGCCTGGTCTAAAGTATAGTAAAAGACCCAACATGACGATAATACTACTTGGTGGTAGGTTTCCGTTGCCGGAGACCGTCTTGGTAGGAAACAGCACATCTATTGCAGCCGACAACCAGTACTGTGTAAACGTTACTGTTTTCCGGTTTAAAGGCCGCTGTAGCTAGTGAAATTACTAGGACAACGAGACTTAATAACTTGTCTCGGGCGACGAGCGCAATGTGGTGCTGTATATAGCATCCTAACTAGCGCCACGTTGTTATAGACCGGCGTATCACTTACCAGCAGGTGAACATCCCGCTCGTCTCGTCGTTTAATTGTTTAAAAAGATATATAGTTTTTGTTATTAATAGATATTAAAAGGTACGATGTGATTGGTATCCCTTTAAAGGCAAAAATCTTTAAAATGAAAATTTGTTTCATCACATTTTCCAATTTCTGACTAATCTCTGCAACCGTTATTTGTTCCCATGGTTATTTAATTTTTTGTTTCTTTTCTAAGCATATTTTTAATTTTAAAGCAGCAAAAGTTCCTATATAGTTCGTAGTACAGACGACAATAATTTGACTTTGATTGTTTTCTTTTGTCAATTGTAATATTATCGTCAAAGATGTTCGGTAAAAAGGACAAAGAAAATAAATACAAATGTAAATGTGTTCAAAAGCCGAAGACTAAACTGTCTGGAGTTGATTGTGAAGATGATGCTGCAGCAGTGGCTGTGTTACCTTATCAGTGGACCCCAATGAGAGCAGGACCTATTCTCGCAAAGTATCTTAAAGAAAAAAATGAAAAACATATTCAAGCTGTAATGCATCTGGAAAATTGTATAGAATTAATCAATAAGAATGTAGAAACAAAAATTCGTATTTTAGCCGAAACTTTGCTCTGCCATGTTAATAATAATCAATGCAAGATAAATTGCGTAATTCAAAAGCATAAATCGATTGAAAGTTCAATAACTAGCAATGTTTTTAGAAATGTTTTAATAAGTATTGAAAACACTATTTCGGATAGAATTCAAGACATTAATGAATTTAAAGATCAAGCTCTGAAACTAGAAAGAGATCGCGCTAACGACTTAAAAAAAGTACTTCGTGATAATTTTCGTGTCATAATAGCTATTGGCAACATATCTCCGAAACATGTTCTTAAGGAGTTTGATGATAAAATTTATGAAGTGAACCAGCAGTTATTAAGTAATTGTTCAGCCTATTTTGAATTAAAGATTCAGTTGTGTGCACAAGCAGATCAAAGTCAGAGGAGAGCTCGTTCGATAATTAACCAGCTCAGCCTTGGAGTAGCAGTAACACAACGCGGCAGCAGTGCTCTGCTTTGCCCAAGTGACAACCGTATCGTACGTAAACGATATAAAAGTGCTGATGTAAAAATAAATTCTGATGAATTGTTAATTAATAAAACTCGACCGAATATAAAAGATTTTGATACTTTTATGACAACATTAACAGATGAATATCAGAAAGCCATTGCCGTCTTATATAAAGAGTTTTTGGAAACACTCAAAGGCGTCTATAATAACGCTGGTTATTACCACACAATACACAATAAAGATTCCTGTAAAGTTGTAGTTGAAGTTTTGGATCAAAAGATAGATGAAATAATTACGCATTTATCGGAAATAACTTTTAACCATGCAATCGACAATATTGTAAATTATAGTATTGTAGATTGTATAAAACTAGCGAAGAGAAAGTTAATTTTTATTGGGGACGAACTCATTGTTACCTATTCATTACTACATCAAGCGTCCCACCTTTGGGACGCTCACATGATACGCGTAGCACTCGCACAAAAACTTACATTTGCTGCTGTCGAGGAACTTGTAAGTAGACATGATTCTTTGGAGCTCGCCAGCGAGGTCACTTTTAATGTAGCTTTAGAGCAATTAGCGACGGCAAATGATATAGTTGATATAAACAAGTTTTATGATGTTCTAGTCACACTGCTTCAACAAAAAACAGATGAGTATTTAAAACAGAACAATGCTGAAATGGAGCGTTTGAATGAGTACGAGAATGTTCGTATCCCCTTAATAAATACTATAAAAGCTGAATTAGATTTGTTTTTGTCTATACATCCTATACCAACTTTTTCTTTAATAAATGAACATGATAACTTGAATATTACATGTCTAGATTTTTCTGGGAATAAGGTAAGAGATGCGTTCGCACAAGAAATTTTCCAAACTGAACTACAAGCGCATGCTCTCTCTAATTGGAGAAATGGGTTTCTAGAAAAATTAGAAATCAATTCATCATTAATCACTGGAAAAATTGAACAGCAAATTCATTTTTGGGTGAAAGAACGATCTTACCCATTAATTAAACGACACTCATTAAAGATGATGTCACTTGAAATAAGGAAGCAACGCGTGACTGTACTGCGCGACTTACGCATGACGAAGATTCTGAAACACGAGCAATGTTTACAATCCCATTTGGAAGCAATAGATCACTTGACCAAGAATTTGCCGACAGAAGTATCAGAATATATAACCTTAGACACACCTGGACTGCATCCACTTCATCAATGGATTAATAGTATTGAAAAAGGAATGAAAGAGCTTGAAACATCCGAGGTCGATGACGAGGTCAAGATATTAAAACTTATGAGTTACTCAGCAAGACTAGCAAAACATCAGCAACTTTTTGAAGAAAGTTTGAATCCAAAACTTGACTCGTGCAAAAAAGTTTTTGAAAACCGCATTCATAAAGCGATGGCGTCGAACCTTTGTTTTATATCCAGTTTAAAATTGTTGCATGAAGGCGGAAATCACTCGGTTTTCGAAGCGTTAGAGATCAGTTCGTTCCTCGTAAACGGAAACTACGCTTTGGAATCTTGCATGCATAACTCCTTGTCTGCTTTACAACAAATTCGCGTTGATATACTTGCACATGCGGATAAGATAATAAATCCTTTACAGATATCAGCAAAGGCAACGTTAAGTGAAACAGGAAAAAGTGTTAAAAATAGGCGCAAATCAAAGTACGATAAGAAAAAATAATTGATACAATTACAAGTAATTAGCATGCGGATTTGAAAAAATGGGTAAAGTATGGATCTTTGGAAAATTTGGTAATGACTCAATAATTTTTATCGTAATAATCTTTCTGAACACACACGTAAGACTGATCTGTTGAACGTCGCAGATACGATCGGTTTGGGAATCTTTCCGGAAGACCTATGTCCAACAGCGGACGTGTAACGACTAATCATTGAATCATCATCATTGCAGCTTAATAATAAATTTTCATATTTATTCACAATGTCTAATCGATTTCGGTTTAATCGATATTTTCATTTGTAGATGTTTATTCAACGAAACGACGGGACAAGGTAGACGTTCATCTGGTGGTAAGTCATGCCTTCCAATATCTGTGGTGCTAGTTCGGTGTTACACACTACATTGTTCTTATGGCCGTGACACGTGAGATATTAAGATCTTTACTCCAAATATTCACTTTCTACAACGCACTTGAATCCGAAACACAGTAATGTTTGCACACTACTGTTTGTCAACTGCAGTAGGAGCTGCGATGGTACCTACCTTTTTTTTTATTAAGCGACGTGACATGCGACATGTTCATCTGATGGTAAGAGATACGCCCGCCTATAACAACGTGGCGCTAGTTAAGACGGTATGCCCTGCACCACATTGCGTTCGTCGCCTGAGACATAAGATGTTGAGCGTCGTTACCCCAATAATTACACTAGCTACAGCGCCATTCAAATCGGAACACAGTAATGTTTGCACACTACTGTTTGGCAGCTGCAATAAGGGCTGCGGTGGCACCTACCTAGACGGTCTCCAGCAACAGAGACCTACCACCAGTGATGTTATTTATGAAGTTTAGTTGTAAATACAATGCTTTATATAATATTAGATAATTTATTTCACTATCTTGTAATTAGTAATTTTTGGTTAATTTTATATATCTTCTTCTTTTTAAAAACAATAAATGATTTTGTTAAGTTTATTATTTTTATTGCTTCTAATACAAACACTGAACGTGATAGTTCAGTTTGTAAGAAGGAAAACTTCGTTACTAAACTGACATCTTTTTAGTAAAGCTATTATCATCATCATCAGTCAATAAAATTCCACTGCTGGACATAGGTCTCTTCCAAAGATCCTCATATCTGTCGGTCCTGCGCTGCCTGTATCGCCGAGCGCTAAGTGCCGTCGTTTATAGATGTTCATATTGGGGAATGTGGGCCATATCCCACCACGCTAGCCTAATGTGAGTGGGAGCTAGAGCCTCGTTTGTTGATTATCAGGGTGCAGCACGAGCTGGTGAGGTTGGCTTGAGTCCCGTGACTTGTTATGCGGAATCCCTGACACCCCTCTATTATGGACCCTCTAAAGCTGTTATGGGCATGTGATATCCACAATCCAAAAAATATTATTTTATCTGTGGCGCTGCGGTTCTACTTTCGGGGTATCCAGCAACAAAGGAATCAATATGAAATAACATTTGTATAACCTTAAAATATTTATTTTATAACCACATTATTATTTACAATATACAAACAATATGGATTATTTCTTCAGTTATACACATCAATGACAAATATTGAAACATTTTCTAATCGAATCGGGTTAGAATATCTACACAATTACATGGAAAAGGTTTAATATGGTGACCCTCATCAGTGTAAGCGCTCGCCGACGTGTATACCAGCGAGTACGGAAATACTCCAAATAATAGAAAAAACTCATGTAGAACAGTAGCCATTTATTGGGAATGATGTTACAAATCACAATAAAAGTCCTCTTAACTGAAGTTATAAATTATTATTTTTTTTTATAATTCTGCGAATTCTATTTCCATTACAAAGCGACGAGCATGATTTTCATATAATAATAAGTGATACAATGTAAATCTGCTTAAGATGATGCTCGTCGTCTTATACTTGACCTTCTCCTGAGAGAACGCCGCGAGTTCCATCAATGGTAACATTTTATCATAATTTGTATATTAAGATCAAAATGTATTTTTTATCTGTGGCACAATATGGCGGTGTTTTTATTTCACCTCTTAGTATACACATAAATATACATAAGAAAAAATATCCTATTATTCTGAAAGGCTAACTTTGTTGACATGAAAATTAAATGCATTGTGCTTAATAAATCATATTTACAATTCGTTACTTACGCTATGAATAATATTTTTTTTTGCAATTACAATTGCAGGTTTTTTCTTTTTTTTTATTAATATTGTTCATTGGAATTCTAGTTCGCTGGTGTGGCAACATCTGGAAAAAAAACAGTTACTTTATTGTATAGAACATAGTTCGTTGTGAAATTAGAAAAAAAAAAGTCAAGTTATTAAAGTTGTTAAAGTCAAGTCAAGAGTCCGCACTTTTTATTTCAGTATTACATAATTAGCTAATAAATGATATAATACATCGAAAATGCCTCCGTAGCGCAATGGATAACCGATTGCCTGGTACGGCGGAGCTGTTCGGTTCTAATCCAGGGCAACATGTCGCGCGTTCCTTTGGTGGTTGGCTTTATTGAAACGTTCCTAATTAGCGCTATTGCTCTCCACTTTGTCGTCATAACAGTAATTCTGTGTTTCGGCGGTTAATATATGAAAGTGGCAGTATTCTTCGATTCCAAGATTACGTGTGTGTGTGCGTGCGTGCGTGCGTGCTTGCGTGCGTGCGTGCACGTGCGCGTGTGCGTGTGTGTGCGTGTGTGTGCGTGTGCGCGCGCGTGTGTGTGCGTGTGCGCGCGCGCGTTTGTGTGTGCGCGCGCGTGTGTGTGTGTGCGCGCGCGCGTGTGTGTGTGCGCGCGCACGTGTGTGTGTGTGCGAGCGCGCGCGTGTGTGCGTGTGCGCGCGCGTGTGTGTGTGTGCGCGCGTGTGTGTGTGCGCGCGCATGTGTGTGTGTGCGCGCGCGTGTGTGTGTGCGCGCGCGTGTGTGTGTGCGCGCGCGTGGGCGCGTGTGTGTGCGCGCGTGTGCGCGTGTGTGTGCGCGCGTGTGTGTCCGCGCGTGTGCGCGTGTGTCGTGTGTGCGCGCGTGTGCGCGTGTGTGCATGTGTGCGCGTGTGTGCGTGTGTGCGTGTGTGCGCGCGAGCGTGTGTGCGCGCGTGCGCGCGTGCGAGTGTGCGCGCGTGCGTGTGTGCGTGTGTGTTCATATGCATGTGCGGGTGCGGGAGCGTGTGCGTGTGGGTGTTCGTATGCATATTCGTGTGCGTGCTCGTGCACGTGCGCGTATGCGTGTGCGGGTGTGGGAGCGTGTGCGTGTGCGTGCACGTATGCGTCTGCATGTGCGGGTGCGGGTGCGTATGCTTGTGGGTGTTCGTATGCATGTTCGTGTGCGTGAGCGTGAGCGTGTGCGTGTGTGTGTACGTGAGCGTGTGCGTGTGCGTGGCTATGTGCGTGTGCGTGAGCGTGCACGTGCGCGTATGCGAGTGCGGGTGCAGGAGCGTGTGCGTGTGCATGTGCGTGTGCATGTGCGTTTGCATGTGCGTATGCGTGCGCGAACACGTGAACGTGCGCGTGTAAGTGTCCTCGTGCGTGTGTGTATGCGTGCGTGTGTGCGAATTTCCGTGCGTGGGTACGCGTACGCGTGCGAGTGCGCGTGTGAGAGTGAATGTGCGTGTTTGTTTGCGTTTGTGTATGCGTGCCTGTGTGCGAGCTTACGAGCTTGCGTGTATGGGTACACGTGGACGTCCATGTGCGCGGCAACGTGGGCGTGTGCGTGTGCGTGCGCGGGTACGGGAGCGTGTGCGTGTGCGGATGCGGGAGCGTGTGCATGTGCATATGCATGTGCGTGTGCGTGTGCGTGTGCGCATGCTTGTGCGCGTGCGTGAGCGCTTGCGTAAGCGTGTGTGTGTGCATGTGCGTGTTTGCTTATTGACCTGGTGTCGTGGGAGCGCAGGCCGCGCACAGCGGGACGTGGCGGGGCGCTGCGAGCGCGGGGAGTGGCGCGCGCCGGCACACGCAGCGCGTGCACACGCAGCGCCCGCAGCCCCAGCAGTGGTGCTGAGGTAACATATATAACAATAACACATATATAACAATAACATTAATACACTATTTGAATGTAGTGAAAACCACAGCGACCTTTTAAGTGTTGTCTATGGTTACAGCATACGGTTGCGTGCCAAAGCCATTCCAAATCTAACCCTGTGGTTACACAATGGGGAACATTGTGGTTTACTAAGTATACTTTTTGCTGCAGAAACAACGAAATTGATAGAATTTCCATAAGCTAATATCCCTCTATAAATACTAATATAGGATTTATATACAATTAAATTTATGTCTGCAGGCGATGGTCACTTTTCATTAAACAAAAAAATTGCAATAATCACTTCTGCGAAGGACTGTTCAGCCGTGAGCGACAGTCTTCGCCTTTGTTCACTCATCCATAGAAAGTAGATCTCACCCAAGAACCCTTCTCAAATTTCCGTCCCACTGTTCCGAATCATATTCTCACTCTTTCGCTATACACACAGTTAGACCCTGGAATGCACTTCCGCCGGTGATTCGCGAGGTTAGATGGCACTATTTAAAAAGCGCATTAAAGAGCATCATTTTGCGCTATCCAAATTCCTATAAATTTGATTTCTTTTACTTTTTATTTATAACCTATTCTAGATTATGTTAAGTCTATTAAGTTTTGTTCTATAGTATTAACAGAGTGCACCAGGTTCACTGTCACTTTAATCAAATCTCAACCACAGGGCAACTGGATGAAATTCCATATAGGAATAAGTAGTGCCTTTGCACTTATGTGTATGTTATATACTTATTCTATGTATGTTATATGTTTATTGTAATTTCTGTGTGCAAAAATAAATAAGTTGAAACGAAGACTACGTGAAAACCAACCGTAGGATACTGAATCATCTCACGACTAGCAACGGGAAGGTCTCTGTTTCTCATCATCAGTCACATTTTGTGGTGTTTGGTGGTAGTTCCTTCGAACCCGCGTAACTGACTTTCACCGTCCAGTTTGTCACTATACCAGTAATTCTGAGCTTAGGCTGTCAACATATGAGATCCCGAGTATTCTATACGGCCACGCTTCATCGTCTTAGTCATTTAAGACCAGATAAAATTGAGAACAGATGGAGATAAAAAATGTTTAAGACACTTACCTTCCTGCTGTAGTGGTCTAGCGGTGTGGAGCAGCTGCACTCAGTGACGTTCTTGATGCTCTTCCAGTCCAGCGCTACAGTGTTCACCTCGCTCTCGAGCGCTGCGAAGCTCGTAGGAATCGAATTCTCGACCCTCTGTTACGCATACAATAAAGCTATGACGTTCAGCTGGTTGGAAGCGACACCCTAGCCCATTACAGTAAGAGCTAGTGTAATAGAGTATGTTTACACAACACGATATTGCGCGACCTGGCTTTATATCAATGTTAGATGGTTTTAGGTGACAATGTGGCCGTGAATGATGAAACCTACACAGAATTCTCTGGACATTATCTTGACAAACGGAAACCAGCACTGCTGTTACAGGGACTGATTTACAATATGGGTGGTAGCTAGTCAAATATGTTAGAGAACACACTCCTACCAATCGGACTCCATAACGTGGTACGTATCCAAAACTTCGTCAAACCAGGCAACCGCCCAGTTACTGCGCCATTGAAGTAGTTTATATATATATATGTATGTATATAATGAATAAATTTCAACCGAAAAACTGATATATATTTTGTCTATTAAATATAATTCCAATCTCTTCAACAAGTAATAACATATATGTACCTCAGTTATTAGTGGTATTTTGTTAGGTTTAGTGATGGTGCGTTGTGCTTCCTTGAGAGGATGGTCGTGGTTGGCGCATTCTAGCTCCGAGAGGCCACCGGTCGTCTCGTACAGTAGTCTGTAAAAACAGTAGTAGTGGAACACTGTGAATTGTATGGCAAGGTATATGTATATTTGATAACATCGTGGATATTAAGAACCTTGTAGACAATACATAGGCCTCCTAGTCTAGCAACACCACCAGAACGGACCCACTATAGTTAGCACCATAGAGGCAACAATAAAATGAGTCATTATTCATGAAAAAATCAACACTTGTAGTGGGTAGTAAATAAATGTTATAGGAAGAGGTTATATGTTAATACCGTCATTAGTGGACGTGGACAAAGGCAGTGTGCGGCTAGGATTAAAGAGTATGAACATCTATGTCATCTTATTAAAAAGATATACCACAACAACTGTAGTGACTTTAGTCGGTAAAAATCCAGCATCATTCTTCTCTGATACTTTTGCAGAGTCAAGGTATCCGGCAAGAAGGATTACTAACGGAAAAAAAAAATTATGGGTGCATACTTGTTGTCTATAAGCAAAGCCGCGGTCTTCTTCTCAATGTCTCCTGTATCCACTTTCCCGTTCTGATAGTTGACCACGGCGACAACCCTGTCCTTCTCCGCCCTTTTGCCCGACAAGAGGCTTCTGAAGGTTGAGATTCTCTGCAGAATTACAATTTATAATATACCACCAGCAAATTAAAGACGCAAGGATTAATTAATCTTAATTTTAATTTTGACACTAGATTAGGATTTTATAGGGTCATTAATCAAAAAGAACAATCTATTAATTGGCTCAGACTCAATATTATTACAACACCGACCAGTACAGGAACTTTTATTAAATAAATTTTTATACTACTAAAGTGACTAACAGGCAGCATGGTGGTAAGAAGTAACCGTGGTCTATGGACACCTGCAGTACTAGAGACATCAGGAACACCTGGCAGACCCCAGAGAAACCTTATTACGCCATTTTTGTAAAACCTCATTCTTTACATTTAGGTCAATGCTCAATCTCTTTGACAAGTACAAAATAAAACAATCATTATCATCATTATTATTATCATTTCAGTCTATTGTCATCTTCAGCTTAACATGTCGAATTCCTCTGCGTCGAAGCCGGTGTCACCTGCATCTAATGACTTCCCATGATCTTTATCAGCTCAGTCAATACATCATTTCACCTTGGCTAAGTAGTTGATGTGATGTTCCAGCGCTGTGGAGTGCTCGACGGCAGCAGGCAGCAAGTCGCCAAGCGGCTCCCGAGGGTGCACGCCGCCCTCGTGTCGGCAGTACATGCCGCGCCAGAAACTGAAAGCCGTAGCAAGTGTTTTAGTATAATTTTTGGTATATCGTAGGTGTGAATACGAAAGACACCGAATGTTCAGTAGGTATAATAGCAAAGGAGTAGAGTAAGGGGAGCCATCCTTTAAACAATCAATGAGAGGAACCCCTCCCTAATCTTATTCTTTAATTGTAGCGGAAGTCATAACGAACGATAGGTTGCATAAAAAATGTAAGTCAGTACCGTATATTCTGAGCGCTAAGGTCCGGTTTCAGTGCGTCGTGATGCGCCTTAGGGTTATAGAGCGGGTTCTTGTACTCGTTCAGGTGGCTCGCCATGTAGCCCCACAGCGAGAACGTCCGCTCCGATAGTCTGTAAGATAAAAATCCAAAATCCAGAATTAGTATCCACATTAGATATATTTTCAATTACAACGGTGGACACCAGGCCCCAACTACCAGGATGTATTACGCCTTCCAACATAACCATAACAGATGCCATGGTGGCGGATTCTGGGGTAATCTGTCACGAAATATGAAAGGCCTCGAGGTGATGCGTGCGGTACTTCAGCCTTACACTTTTATAGTGGATGGAGAGCAGTAGCTTCCCTATATGTGGTCTTATCAAGGCTTCTCGCTCTCGGAGCCGCGGTTACATGCGAATGCGTTTCCGTGGTTCCGGCCCAAAGCGCCGAGTGAGAAACCGTGGGGTTTTAGCCGGTAAGAGTCATCACTCTTCTGTTGCTACGACATCCACCGTACTCCCCGGACCTTGCCCCAACAGATTACCAATTTAAAAAAATTTATTAATTCTCGGGGGCATGGTTTAATTAGTAAAGGGATCAATGACTTACCTATGAGATGGCAAAAGTGCATAGATAACAACGGTGCATACTTTAATTATTAAATATATTTTACGAAAAAAAATTTACTTTATATTCCTCCCGTACAAAACGCCAGTTTCATATGTATCGACCTAATACCTGAGATCCCGTCTGTCTTTTTGGCAGTTGCCTATGAACGTGCCGTACTGGCATGCGTGCGCATGGTCGTGCAGCGTCAGCAGGAACCTCTCGTTGAACTGGAACGCCTGAAACAGTAAGTGATAACGTTTTTTAAATTTCTACTTCGGTATTTACTATTACTAAACTAAATTATTTAGTACTACGGATTGTAATGGGTCCCGCACAACAACTCATGGAACTCAAGCCAGCCTCACCTGCTCGTGGTGCACCCAGCTAATCAAGACCGTGGCTCTGGCTTCCAACAAACCGTACTGGACCAGAGTGTTGAGAAATAGCTTAAGTCTTCCAATATGAACCCCTACAAACATGGGGTCTTCGGGAGCCTATATCCAGCATTGGACGTCTATCAGCTGATGATGATTTAGTGTTACTGAATGTAGAATTGTTATCCGCATATTAAATTACAGTTATTTAAAAACATAAACATGTACAATGAAAGAAGTATATGTATATAATAAAAGATAAAATTTATCAAAACTTGAAGTAATCTTTCAAGGATATTATAAAAATTAGTTTAACGTACAGACGAATTTTATTTTATATACTGATTAGGGAACAAAGCGCTACATCATAGAACCAGGCGGGATGATTCGCGTCCGCTCATGCTGGTGCGCATGCGACGACACGGACTGTTCCCGCTAATGCCGACTCTTATCTTGTCAGCCGAACCTTCTTCATTTCATCATCGTTAAACCGTTGTAGACTTTTCCTCTATATTATTCTCATTCTATTTTCTGTTTGTGCATACTTATTCTACTCATGTAACTGTGTATTGTGGAATAATCTCCTATCCTTACGAGTGGACCATTGTTTGTGTTACCCACTATACAAATTATTTACAAACGCACTCATACTCAACATATCTAGTTCATGGAGTAGACATCTCTCTTTCAGACTGCGTCCTGATCTAAAATATATTTCAGCAATGTGTAATAACGTAGAAAGGAATACATTTTTTTTTTAGTAATAATTGAGTTTATCATCATCATTATCATACATTTTTTCTTATTGCATTAGTAGCTTAAATAAAGGACTTATACATATTTTTTTTTTGTTTAAAATAAGGTATCCAGGTCAGCACCTGCGGCGCCTGTCGAAGCAACTGCCAGGTGCAATCGAGCAGCTGGGTGAAGACAGGCGCGCGTTCGCGCATGTCGCACGCCACATGCCCGCACCGCGCCGCGAATTTGTGCCCGAACGACAACCAGTCCTTCTCGATGAGCGCCTGGTGGCACACAAGCACAAACACTTCACAACTTACGTTCATCATAAGTAGGTAAAAACATTTAATGCTAATAGGTCTACATTGCTGGAGACCATCTAGGTAGATACCAGCGCAACGCCTATTTCTGCCGCCTAACTGAAATGTGCGAACATTACTGTATTCCAGTTTGAAAGGCGTTATAGCTAGTGAAAACAAAACTCCTCGAACAAGTGCTTCTAGTAATCAGCTAAAAAAATGGTTTGACGACTTAAAAGAGTGGACCGGACTTAAACACCATCAGTTAAAAAGAACAGCTGAGGATCAAATTAATTTTCTCAATCTGATCGCTTCTCAATTTTCAGTTTAAAGAGGACACCTAATGATAATTATGATAATAGCTAGTGAAATTACTGGGATAACGAGACTTAACATCTCATGTCTCAAGGCGAAGATCACAATGTGGTGCAGTGTTTACCATTCTACCTTGCGCACATTCGAATTACTACGGGCAGGCGTATCACTTACCATCAGGTGAATGTCCTGTTCGTCTCATCGCATCGTAGAATACAAAACGTGTCACTTACTATTAGTGTAACTTCATCAACAGCCAACTTACGTCGCCACTGTTGGGGCACAGGCCTACCCTCAATATGAAAGCGATGAGCCAGTCACCACGCGGGCACAATGCAGATTGGTGACTTCACACACACACAGAATAAATTTCAATTCATGTGCAGGTTTCCCTTCACCGTTTGTACTTCGCTGTTGTTACTAAAGTTCATATGTGCGTAACTTAAATATTAAGTCATCAGTGCATGCCGAGATTCGAACCCGCGACCTTCGGAATGAAGGCCGCACGCTCTAAGCATTAGGCCAACGAGCTACATTAGTGTAACCTACTAAAAACACCAGCTCGCACGCAAACAACATGTAGAAATTTTTACTAATTTATTCCTTGATGAGTCCAGCAGTACCTGATACCCATTGATCGTGCGGTAGTGCGGCTCGAGGCAGAGCGCCGCCAGCGAGCAAACCTGCGCGGTGCGGTCCCACCCGTCGCTGCAGTGCACGCACACGCTCACACCGCTCTCCAGCGCACTCGCGATCCAGCGCGACGTATCCAAAATAGACCTGGTGATAACAGCATCATGCACTCCCTAAAGTACCTCTCAATTTCATTGGATTTGAAAACGTTAAGGTACTAACATCGGGGCGCAGTATAAACCTCCGTTGCCAATTATTTACTTCTACCGACATATAGGTAGAAGTGTGCAAAGATTATTATGTTCCGGTTTAAAGGATACTGTTGGCGTTCAAATTACTACAATCACCGTACTTGTCTCGGCCGTCAGTATGATCAGCAGCCGATAGACATCCACCGCTGAACATAAGCCTCCCCAAAGATCTTCATATATAGTCAGCATGGCCTCCAGTACCGCTGAGCACTAGGGGCTGTTGTATGTATGGATCCATATGGTGGTATTTAGGTCAATTCCCTACACGGACTAATACGAGTTGGCGGGAGCCAGAGCCTCGTTTGATGATTAGTAGGGTGCACCACGAGTAGGTGGAGTTTGCTCGGGTCCCTTGAGTTGTAGTGCGGGACTCCATACTCCCAGTCAGTATAATGAAGTATGCACTTCAGGATATGCATCCTATGTACCACCTCAATCATAATCATCCCTTCATTTTGCTTCGCTGTGTGATTCGTGTTGCCGGAAATGTATTTCTACCGACCTACAGCAGTATACATTCATCACTGTCATTACACTTGATACGGGTGCAGTTATTAACACTACACAGATAACCGGACTTTCCTATCTTAAAAATAACCGTAATAGTGCAGCATTTATCCTAACTATTACTCTAGCTCTCTTCTTATTCTTTGTTTTTGTGCGTAAAGAATTTAACAAATGTATAACTCTCTCGCTCCCTTTCTCTCTCTCCTTCTTTCTCTTTCTCTCTCTCTCTCTTTATTTCTCTCTCTTTCTCTATCAAAGGTCGTTCCGTCGTGTCTGTGGATCGTCGTCAGTAAACCAAAACAATGAAATGTATTACAACTCACTTTATATGCTTCAACCAGCCGGACGATTCGAGGCCGCTTAAGAAGGAAGACATAGACGGTGTGCTTTGTTCGCAAGCTGGAAGAAATTACAGCAAAGATTATAATATTGCAACAGCTTCCTAACGAAAAACCAACAATAATATCAAGCTGTACTTAAATAAAAACGAACCCTACCGAAAATAAATTCTACAACATGAGGCCCCCGAAAAAGGCAACTTTTACTGGTGGTAAGTCTCTGTTGCTGGTGACCGTCTAGGTAAGTATCACCGCAGCGCCTATTGCAGCCGAAGAACAATAGCGTGCAAACATTACTGTGTTCCGGTTTGAAGGGTGCAGTAACCAGTGAAATTACTGAGGTAATGAGAGTTAACTTTTATGTCTCAAAGCGATGAGCACGTTATCATGTAGTGTTCATTCTAACTAGAGCCACGTTGTTATGAGCAAGTGTATCATTTCTCATCAGATGAACGTCGTGTGTACGCAGGACAGATCGATGTGGAGATCTTTGGGGGAGGCCTATGTCTAGCAGTGGACGTCTATCGGCTGATGGTTATAGTGATGATGATGAACGGCCTGTTCGACTAGTCGCTTCGTAGAATATAAAAAAAAAGTAACTCTTACAACAACGCAAGCGGTTAGGCACTGCACCATGAAGGCGCTAAGGATCCTGATCAGAACATCAAAGTCAATGTTCCTAAACATTTCCATAATCATTACTAGATGAATTTTTAATAGTAAAGGTTTTAGAAATACATTTCTACTGGCTAGTCAAAGAAACAGTCCAATTTTGCACCACACAATGTTCCCATATTCGATAAAGGTAAAACACTCACTTTCGACAAGCTTCTGAAGGCTCTTCCTCATGACGTGAATGTTGCCGATGCCCATGAATTGGAACTTGATATTCTCGTAGAACGCTTCATTCTCGTAACCCTTTCCGGCCGCGCGGTTCACCATCGCATTGATCTACAAGATTTTTTTTCTTTTTTCAGTGACGTTATTACTATTACTATATATTTCACACGAAATTAAGCGACTATGAGACTGAAGATGGTTAAACGTAGTCGCCCAGAATACCCTCGCTCTAATGTCTCACTGAAGTAGTGTATCAATATTCTTTTGTCGATAGATCGTGGACAGATAGACTGTCTGACGAATTCAAACTAACTTCATCTCCAGCCAAAGCGAACTACTTAAGTGGTGCTGGATTCAGTGAATTCTTGGTACTCAACTTGGTATCACTACATTTTGAAATTATATTGAAACCTAAGACATGATTAGACCAAATTTTTAGATATCACCGCACCTCTTTTATTTCTATCCCCAAATCAACTGTTGTAATGTAACTAATATAATATACCATTAATATGTACAAATCCCATGACACTGTGGTGCTGTATAGTCGCATTAAGTGTCGCTTTAATAATATATCATTTAATCACCATCACACGAACGGTATACGAAGAGGGATCAAGAAGTAGTGAGAATGAGATAGAATATAATTATTATTGATAACTTAATAATTTAGTTTTCTACATAGTCTCCGAGTCTCTCTGCATACCGAGTCCAGCGCTTTTCCAAAGCCTCAATCCCTTTCAAAATAAAAGTTTTGTCTTGGTCCTGCAAAACGCTCTCCACGGCATCCATCACCTCGTTATCGTCTTCGTACCTGTTTCCCCTTAAGTATTCTTTCAATTTGGGGAACAAATAAATTTCGCTAGGCGTCAGATCTGGTGAATAATGGGGATGGTGAATCAATTCAAAGCCAGCTTGGTGAATGGCAACCATCGCAACTGCCCACCTGTGCGCGGGTGCGTTCTCGTGATGAAACAGCACGCCCCTTCGAAGTTTCCCTCTCCTTTTTTCTCTGATGGCATTCCTCAACTTGGGAATTAAAGTTGCACGATATTGGCCTGTAATAGTGGTTCCACGCTCCAGGTAATCAATCAACAATATCCCTTCCGAGTCCCAAAATATTGAAGCCATAACTTTGCCAGCCGATGCCATGACACGAAACTTCTTCGGGGTCGGTGATGATGGCCGTTTCGACTGCGAAGATTGCTGTTTTTTCTCAGGATCAAAATGGTGGACCCATGTTTCGTCCATTGTTACGAAACGAAACAAAAAGTTTTCAGATTCTTCTTGAAACTTGTCCGACAATATCTTCGAAATGCCAAGTCAATTTTCTTTCCGAGTGTCGGTTATCATTCTCGGCGCCCATCTTGCGGAAACTTTTCTCATATTCAAAGATTGTTTCAATACAGATTGAATACTTCCATATGAAATGCCCGTTTCTTGAATTACGAGTAAGTATCGGATGGTAACTCTTCGATCGCTCAATACAATTATCTCGACTTTCGCAACATTTTCTTGGGTGACTGACGTCGATGGACGTGGTGACGACCGCAACGATGTTCGCCTTCTGTGCTCGTTCTCCCTACTCGGAATTGAGAAGCCCACCTTGCGACAGTGGAATAACGCGGGGCAGACTCTCCTAATGTTGACTCCAGATGGCAATGAATCTCTTGCGTCGTTAATTTTTTTAAACAGATTTATTTAATAACGGCTCGCACTTCGTTTTTCTCCATTTCCGAGAACACGTTCCGACACGAAGCAAACAAATGACTACATTCAGAAAAAAACAAAAGAAATCAAAAATTTTTTTGTTTATTAATATTACTAATATGTATCTGAGCTATGCCAGTATTTATTTTTTTTTTTCTTACCAAGGAGTATATATGTCGTTCTCACCACTCTTTGATCCCTACTCTTATTATCTATCGTTTCTTCATTTAGTATTTATACAAAATCTCACCCTTGGCCTTGTGTCCACCACATACATATATCCACAGTTAGGGTTTGCCCGTCGTATAAGATCGAGCATCTGTTCGTCTTCCATGCATCTGAAAATATTTTAGTCTTATAAATTTTCACTAAGGATCAGAACAATTACAATCCATTAAGATTTACAGGGATCCATATGGACACATAAGATTACAAATACCAGAGCGTTCACACGGGAAATTACCAGAGGTCAGGTCTTAGTCTGGTCAAGTGTTTAAATAATACCTGGCTGAGAATCCGCTTAAAGGCTGGCTGCAGCGCGCGATAGCCGCCTTGTTGTGGTGCAAGTAAGCAAGCACGGGCAGGCGGCCGCGGGAGCGAAAGCTGGCGCTGCCCAGCAGGATGGCGGTAGTCGCGCGAGCTGGTACGTAGATCTCGCTCGGATACGTGTCGCAAAGCTGTGGAGCATTGATCAACATTCATTCCTGTCCTCATCATCATTACCTTATCCTATTCTCACTTCATGTAGGACCGTGACAAAATATATCTTCTTCAGCCATTTCCTTCTGTTAACCGGTAACACATTTTACACGCATGTCCTAATTAATCCATTCATCTGTTCTTTCCATTTTACCTATCTGCTCATTATCATGCATAGTTATCATTCTTCTAGTAACATGATTTTCTTATATCCGCTTTATTCTGTTTTTTTTTTTTTAACTTTATACACATCGTGTAAAAGTGAACTTAATACTATTGGCCTTATCTTGGGCAATACAGAGATAATGACGAAGGTGCATCAAAGAAATACAAATATAATACACACATATATATATACACACATGATATTAACTAAATAATAAAAATTACTTCAACGAAGACTCATTCCTAATTTCATTGAGGTGAATTTCCCCTACATTCTGCTTTACGATCTCCAATACGGCCATAAGTAAATAAAAAAATTTTAGATATGAATTGAGAGATAAAAATAATAGTAAAACCTTTATAAACAAAAATTTATGAGATTACATCAAACGACGATGATACTATTGTGTCTCTTTATTTACCATTCATCACAATAAATACCTTATTGAAGGAACACAGCGCTTTGGCTACAAGTAAGTGGTAGCTACCCAGGTGGTGTTTGAAGAACAGTACCATCAATCAAACACAATCATTTATATGGGCACATGATGAATGAACGTAAAAATTTATAACAAATCAATTTGCCAAAATATGGTACAAATGGCACGCAAATATTATAATGACTTTAAATTTAAAGCCAATTACATATTTAATACTAAAATTTTAATTATATATTAATCGATTTACAAATCAGGCGACGCTAATGGAAGTGGATCGGCTATACTCTACGAAGAGATTCCAACCATATTTTCAAGAAGGCGTTTGATGGGAATCTGCAAGGAAAACGCAAACGCGGTCGCTCCAGACAGACCTGGCGCCGCATAGTAGCAGACGAGGCGAAGATCTCGAAGACATGGAATGAAATTAACGGTGAAGCCCAAGACCGAACGCGACGGAGAGCCACTGTGGACGCCCATTGCCCCATCTTAGGGCCACAGGATGTTAATAAAATAAAATAATATTTAATTAATATAATTATAGTACTGTAGTAACATTAAAATTATTATAATTGAAGGTACACTCTGTTGGAACTCTTAACTATACCGACTTTGCTATCTATCGTGGAAGACAAGTATTCCTACTAATAATAGACATCGCGTTCGTAGTCTACTAGAAAATATCTATTTAACTCTTGCCAAAGAAACTAATCAGAATGAAATTAACTACAGAATCATTATACATGCACTGTAAAAGAAAGGTAACGTTTTAATTCCATACCTCGTATTCCTTATTCGCATTGCAGAGTACCCAGTCCTCGTTCGGCACGTTCATCCTCTGGTACTCTGTCTGTATATCGAAGAAGTTCCATCCAGCTGACTTAGGTAGGTCATCGGGGGTGGACTTGTAGTGGAAGCAGTACAGCTCTTCGATGTGAACTGGTAATAGAAATAACGTCGGTGTCGTCAAAGTATTTGCAGTAGATAGGCAAGAGAACGAAGAATCAGAATTAATTTAATCTAGACTAGTAATTAATACAGATTTTATTATTAGCAAAACAAAATTTAGGACAACTGACAGATAAAAGAGATGCTTCGTGATGCCAAGACTTAAAATCTATATCTTATCATTAAGATAATACAAACTGGGTAGACTAAGAGAGGTCAGAAGAAAGATTCTCTTTTTGTGCATCGATTTGACATATCTTCTGAAAATTTTAGAAGTAGTTCATAAACATAATAAACGCTTTTTCGGAAAAATTATTAAATAAATTTGTTTATTACAGCCAATCAACTTTGCCTACTTTAGAAATCAAGAGCTTAACGAATTAAGTAATTAGTTAAATTGTAGTTTTAATAGCTCGAATTACTATGATTTAAGACGTCAATTGATTTTTACGAACACCCGGGTACAACAAACATGCTGCTAAGTTCTCTCCTGTAATGTATCTTTACTATATTGGTTAATAAATCATCGGAATTTAACATAATATTAAATGAGAATAGTTGATATATTTTTGTCATAATCTCCACCGGAAATAGATGTTATGACTATACATACACTTACAAATATGAGCGACTCTAAAATTCTACCCACATGTAACTTAGAACCACCGTGTTAGAAAGCACGCGATCACTTGCAACGCAACGGAGACGGTTAATGATAAATGTTTAATAATATGTTATACGTAAATTGCTTCTCATCTAACCTGGTTGGCTGAGCCTCAACAGAGTCTGGTGCATTTCGTGACAGTCCCGCTCCCGTGGGATCACGAAGAACACCGACTGGAAGGTCTTCGTTCGTACCAGCAGAGGCGAGCCCGTTGTAGTGATCGGCAACCGTTCCACCGAAGATATATGCATTAGAAGTATCTAACGTTGAGGATTACAATATTAAATAAATAAAATGGAAAACACAATCAAATTTAAACTAAAAAATAGTTGATAATCTTTAAAATACTAGCTCTTAAAACAATTTACTTTTGCTACTGGGCTCAAAAATTATTTGGAACTATGGTAATTTGAACGATACCATAGACAAACAAACTGATGTTTCTAACGAGGCTTAAAAGCTTCTATCTCAAGTCATCAGGCACAATGATATCCTCACCAGGGCCACATTGTTATGGGCAGCCGTATCACCTACCATAAGATAAACGTTCTGTCCGTCTCATCGCTTCATTATATAGAAAAACACATACCCATGTTTCTTTCCTCATCTCATGATCAACAAATATGAGATGCGTAGTCGCGAAGTACAATGTGCCTTTTGACGGATTTCGAACATTGTATTTATCCAAAAGCTGCACATTCTCCAACTATAAAAAAATGTGAGATAAAGAAATAACGATAAAAACTAGAATTCGAAGCAATTTCATCCTTTCAATACCGTTTTAAAATCTGACCGTTTTCTGGTATTATATATATCAGAACAATTAACAGACGATTTCAAATGGTCACGGGCACATTTAACTACAGTTAAATTTATAACTTCAAAAAATCTGTTTATAAACTGGAAAAACTTTGTGATACAATATTTAATAATAAAACTACATATCAATATAAAAATATAGTTTAATATATTAAATGTCATATTCGAAATATATTAATAGCAAACTAAAACAAAATGACAATATAAAGCACATAGAAATAATATTAAAAATATGTATAAGTGTACAATCTACTTCTTTTTATTGCGCTGTTTATTTTTATCCAATGCACCCTTTCCTGTTTCTCTGGCCGTCTCTTCAGCTGCCATTTGCAGAGGATTAAGTAGACGGTCCACTTGTGAAAGTATCTCTGAGCGACAATTACGTACTACATCCAAAGATTTACTCATGCAACTTTCCAAAGCATCGCCTCCCTTTGCGAGCGATGCACAGACTTTTGCAACTTCCAGTACAGAATAAGAACCACCTTCGTAAAATAATTTTAAATCGGATATGAATTGACAATTTGAAACTCTGGCCATTTGGATCCGATTTTCGATAAACTTTTTGAAGAATTCGGTCAGTGATTCCAAAGTCTCCTCAAATAGTCGTCGATGAGTTGCCAGACGAGCCGCGTAACTCATCATTCTCAACCTCTTTTCTTCAACATTAACATCAGATTCCTTAAGCTTGTTTATACCTTCTTCAATATTCTTAATCCATTGAAATATGGGATATAAGTTAGGAGAATCTATTTTAATATATTGTGAAACGTCTGCCGGTAAACTGTTAGCCAGTTCGTTTATTGCCCCGACATGAGATTTCAAACACGCCTCGTGTGTTAAAATATCTGCCAAACGTAAATCGCGCACTGCAATGACACGTTCTTTGCGGACTTCAAGTAACATCATCTTTAAAGAAAGCCGTTTCACCAATGGTAAAGATCGTTCACTTACCCATAAACAAACTTGATGCGCAAGAGTGTCCGAGAGTAAACGTAAATTATAATAAAATGATTCTAGAAACCCGTTCCTCCAATTATTAAGAGCAATCTCTTGAAATTCTGTTTGGAATATTTCCCGTAGAAGGGATGACTTTTTATTACAGCTAGAAACACGCGGGCGAACGTGTAATAAATTGTCATCGTCCTGTCCAGATGGTGGCAGATTGAATGGTAAAATTGGGTGACTGCTCATAAACAAATCAAATTCACCTTGAACATATTTCGCTAAAGGTACATGTAAATTTATAAATTCATTCAGTCGTTCCACTTCAGCTTCACTGTGTTCTGCGTATTCAACTATTGTTTGTTGAAGCAATGTCATCAGAATATCATAGCATTGATTTAATTTTACTACATCATTTGCAGTAGCCAATTGTTCTAAAGCTACGTTAAAAGCGACCTCATTGGCGAGCTCCAACGAGTCATGTCTACTCACAAGATCCTCAACAGCAGCTAATGTGAGTTTTTGTGCGAGTGCTACACGTATCATGTGAGCGTTCCAAAGGTGAGACGCTTCATGTAAAAACGAATACGTATTCTTCAATTCGTTTCCTAGAGACGGTATACTATTTCGAATCATTTTTATACAATCGCTTAAATCGAACAAATCTTGTGTACATCCACTTGTCCAATGCACGTTTATACCTGAAAGAAGGTCCATTGCTTCCGCAATTTTTGTTTCGAGGACAGATATTTCATTTTTACAAGAAATTTCCTTATGAATAAAACTTTGATCACCAATACGATTGTATAAGCGTTTTAGTTTATCTAAAAAATCTTTATATATAATATCAATCGTCTTTTGATATTTTTCTGTGAGTTTTTTAAGGGAATCAAATTCATTTTTATTTGTTTGTATTCCCTCCGTTTTAAATTTTACAGAGTTTGTACGAGCGCTAATGGACCGTCTATTGTTAATATGATTATCGATGGGACAGTACAATGCACTTTGTCCCCGTTGCGTCACCAATACTCCAAGGCTGAGCTGGTTAGCTAACGAACGAGCTTTTTTATGACTTTCATCTGCTTGAACGCGCAATTGTGTCTCCAATTCAATAAAAGCTGAACAATTACTTAATAACTGCTGGTTCACTCGGTAAATTTTATCATCAAACTCCTTAAGTACCTCTTTTGGAGATAAGTGACCAATAGCTATTATACTATGGAAATTATCATGAAATACTTTTCTCAGGCCGTTGGCGCGATCTTTTTCTAATTTCATAGCGTTCTCCTTAAAATCACATATATCACGAATTCTGTCTGAAAAAAATGTTTCGAAGGTTTTTAAAGCTTCGTTACGATCTGCATTTGATAATGAGTGTTCGGTTAAATCCAGTTTTTTAATTACAGAGTTCATTTTGCATTGATTGTTATTAATATGGCAACGCAGCTCCTCTGCTAATATCCGGATTTTTGATTCAATTTCTTCATTAACTATTTCTGCACTCTTTTCTAATAGCTTTAAAGCTTCAGTATGATTTTTTTCTCTTTCTTTGAAGTAATTAATTAGAATTGATCCGCATTTTCTAGGGTTCCATTGATAAGGTAGCATAGCAACTGCTGCGGCATCGTTTGAGCAGCCAACAGCCGATGATTGTTTAACTTTTTGTTTACGAATACACAAGCATTTACGTTTTGTTACTTTTTTGAAAGAGAAATTTTTACCTAACATTATTATAAAAATCTCAGAAATATATAAATGACATTAAAAAACTATAATCATTGACATCTTTTTATTGCCCTCTACAAAAAGCATAAATATTTAGTGATGTTGATTTCCATACGGAATAAAAAGTTTGAATATATATAATATATATATTTTATTTATTCTAGACGCGATAATATAGTAATTCAATATTTTGACACAAATCTCATCGTCACTCTAATTTATTGGTATTACATTATAAAACATGATGATACAAAAAAAATATCAGTGATATTTTTCGTATTACTACTTTAAAACATTTTTGTTCTTTCTCGATTATAGTATGTGATATATAACATTTACGGCATAATCTATAACATATGAAACTGAAGTTTATTGATCACATCCCTTGAATCAAACCTGCTTATTAGAAGCCAAGGGGTTGCGCCATGGGGACAGTAAATTTTTGTTCCTTCAAGTTAAATTTATTAAAAATGAGTTCAAATTATTTTATCTATTAGAGTTGAAATCTGCACCTGAAATTAGGACATTCCACTTGAGCTAGCATTTAAAATGGAGTAGAGGTAAATGACGCTTAATGTATATATATTTTATGATACAAATTCACAATGATTTTAGTCTAAAAGTTTGTTACTAACAACAGCTAAACGATTTGATAACGTTAGGAAAATATTTATAGGTCGAATAACTAGTTGGTTCATTGGCCCTTCAAAGAATCAGAAAGAAAGAAAAAATAACTTAAATTCTTGGCAGCCTTGAAACTTTTGTATTAAGTTTTTAACATTCGAAATAAATAGGGTGTAATATGCTCCCAATAGCTCAATAAGTAGATGCGGTTGTGTATTACGGCCATATGTAGAAAGGCGTAGGTTCGATGTCCGATGAGTTTGTGTTGAAAGATAAAACAATTGCAAAGAAATTATTCATACTATATTTTAAGAACTTTATAGAATTTATTTATTTACTACCCCGATGGTTTGGGCCGATTTGCAACATACGTGTTTATAAGAGGACTAAACTGATAGATGTCCGGACTCATCACGGAGTATCTACAACTTACCATAAATAATTAAATATAGTTTTATTTAATGTACCCAATTCTCGTAAATATACAAGTAATAAAACATGAAGTCATGTTGTCAAGAATATTGGTTCCAATGTAGTTGTGGTCCATTAATAGATTTCTCTGAAAAAACCCCAAGCTCCAGGGTCACATGCCATCTAGTAATACGATTTTCGTCCTTAAGGACACGACCTAACCGCACTCATCCCTGGGATAGTCCCATTTCAGTATTATCCCGTTATCTAAAAATAAAACCGGCATTTTCTCTTTATCCTTTAATCCGACAATCCTTTAAAGCTTAGGTGGATCGCGCTTTAGAGATTTATCTCTATTCAAATACAAAGATTTCTCTTTTATGTGACACAACGTAATATCTTTTCTTTCTTTAAATCTTCTTTCTTATCAATCTCAAAAAAGTTGATACCATAAAAAATATTATTAAGAAATGTTGAACTCGTATATTTGTCTAAAAGCTGCGGCAGTTCAGAATATTTGATTGAAAAAGAAAAATACTGTACTTATATACTTTTTTTTTAGTCGACGAAGCGATGATACGCAAACATACACCTGGTGGTAAATGGTACGCCTACGCGTAATTAAGTAGCGCTGCCTAGGACGATATGTACAACACAACATTGTGCTCGTCGCCTTGAGATATTAAGTCTTCTCACCCGAGTTATTTTACTAGATACAACACCCTTCAAAAAGAAATATACTATCGTTTGGCGGAGGAAAAAGAATCTGCGGTGGTACTTACTTACCAGAGACCAACCACCAAGGGCAACAGTAATACTACTAAATACTTACTGGTACCAGCGCTGTGCCTATTTCTGTCATCAAGGAACTATGGGCAAACATAATTGTGTTCCCATGTGAAGGAAGCTTTCACTAGTAAATTTTGATTTTGTAGCGTCCTTCAAATCGGAAGCCGATTGCTACTCCATTCAGACTAGATTTCTAACTTCTTAAAATAAACACAAGTTAAAACAAGCACAATATAAACATTCTAACTATTGCTTACTATATATTGTTATTGCCGAGCGTATCATTCACCATTAAGTAAATATCCTCGTATCGTGACATAAATATATAAAAGAAGCTGCTTTTATTTTTTCTAAAAGTAAATATAATAAATTGCTTGTCACGTGATTGGATCCTCCATCCCTTTTAACACCCCTTCGAGTTTTTCTTCAACGACACAAAATGGCCTGTGTCCTTCATAAAGATAAAATCAACGAATCTTAGTACAGAGATAGATTTCTGTACTAAGATTCGTTGATTTAATTTAAACATAAAGCCCACACTTTTGCATATATTATATAATATTACTATCTCTACCAACAACCCCTTTTACATCCCGCTTAATCCACTCACAGCGGGAATAATGTTTGTTGTGTATCAAGTTAATAACTCCAGGCGAGGATTTTGATACTACAACAAATCAAACTAAACAACATATGTCGACGGCTTTATCTGGGTTAAATTTGCGTATAATTTAACAAATTTTAAGTGATAATTAGTGTTACACACATTTTTGAAAATCTGTGCCGTTTACAGTCAATAAGACCATGTACTGGTCGTAGATCTCTATTGCCGGAGTACGTGTGAGTAGGTATCACCACGACTTATTTCTGCCGACAAATAGTAATTTGCAAACATTACTGTGTTACGCTTTGAAGGGCGCTGCAGCTGGTGAAATTACAGAGGTAATGAAAGTTAACATCTATGTCTAAACGCGACAAGCACATGCAACACAGTGTATACTCTCCTAATTAGCGCCACGTTGCTTTGAGCAGGGGTATTACAATTAGGTGAACGTTCTGCTCGTCGCGTTACTTCGTTGAACAAAAATAAGATATGATAATGGTAAATGGAATTGGAGTATCGAACAATTCATTGAAACCTTCAAGATATAACTACTTTTCATAAAGTCCTTTTGGCAAGAAAATTCTACAGAAAAAAGAAGAAAAGAATGACTACAGAACTTAAGTTAAATATCTTATAATAATAGAATCAACGCAACCCATACAAACTCAACGTCAGTAAAAAGGTGTGTATTTGATCTACTCGTACCCCTACAATATGGGTCATGGGGTCAGATAAATGTCAACAGTGCACCGGACGTAGTGTTCGAGTGTTTTATTCACTACCCACATTTGCGTGATTCCGGCAAGTGAGATTTAAAATACGTAATGTGGCTACGCTTGTAACAATATATCTCAAACTTTATGTAATTGTAGAAGATGGAAGTTTAGGGTCGTATGAAACTGGCGTATTTGATAAGAACAAAACTTATCAGATAAATCAGCATCATTAGCCCCTGGATCCTTAATGAAATTAAACAATAACTTTATTATTATCAACTGAGTAACTCGTAAGACAGCAACTCTCGTCCTTTGTGGGTGTTATGATTACATGGGGTTTCCAGCTTTTAAATCCCTCCCGATGATCTCAACTTTCCATAAATACTTAAACTTTCTAAGATTATTCAAGATATAATACACCTATCATATGTAAATTTAACAACTTCTGTGGCGTAGCAGTTAACCGCATTCTCACACTAAGGTTCCAGCTTCAATTCTGAGCTTATTAATTACAATGAGCGAATTGATGAGAATAAACGTGGATGGTTATAAAGGTAGAGGAAGACCGAAGAAAGTGTGAATGGATTGTGTGAAAGATAACATGTGTAGGAAGACTGTGAATTCAGATATGAGGGCTGATAGAGGGATATGGAAGAGAAGTATATACTGTGCCGAGAAGGGCAGGAGAAAGGAAGTAGAATGAGCCAATTGATAAAGTCAACATACAAACATTTCTATGTTACCAAATAGTTAGAAAATTAATCTCATTCGCTAGTTCCAAGATTTAAGAAGGATTCAATTAGTTTTAGGCATACATACATATATATCACGCCTCGTTCCGTGGGGTAGGCAGAGACCACCTCTCTCCACTTGCTACGATCCTGGCACACCTCTCTCGCTTCCTCCTTTAGGCATAGAGCTAGATAAAACCCAGAAGCCTTCGAAAAACTAGTAGTTATTAGTAAAGTGAATTGCAAATGAACTACTACACGATGGACAGCACCAAGTTACTGCCTTCATATACCGCTACAAAGGAAATTAAGAACAGAATAGAAAGGAAACACCTGATGGAAGATATCACTAAAATATTTCAATGAAGACTCGTCCGAACGGAGAGAGCGACTTTGATGATAACGATGGTGATTAAGACGTCAAATTGTGTTAACTTAGTCATGTTAATATAGCGAACAATATGATCGAGATCTATTTTTGTTTCGTACATTGAAAATCAGGCAGATGTGAATAAATTACATCCGACTGAATTATTAACGCTCGTCGACAACGTTTTTGAGGTCGTACAGCCCGCTGCGGGAATAATTAATTTGACTTTTGACTTTTAGCAAGGGGTAAATATCAAAATCATGATACAGAAGAATACATATACAATTACTATATATCATTAGATACTTTTTTATATTTGACTAACGTAGAAGCTAAGGCTGTATCACCACACAACCCAGATCTAGACCGTCTGGTTAATACAGTGATGTAAACCAAACATAATAAATATTTTTTTGTTATGGTATATACATCCAAATGATGCTTATAAAGATGAGGTGAAAAGATATTAAATTTCGTTAGTTCAGTAGGCAGTTAGGCAGTCTGGCAACAGAGGAGACCTACTGCTAAATATTTTAATGGTGGAAAACTTTATCATGTTCCGGTTTGAATGACACGGCATTTAATGAAATTACTGGGATAATGAGACCGATCGATGTTACGTCGCAAAGGCAACGAACATAATATGGTGCTGTGTATATCATCCAACTGTTATTATAGGCAGGTATATTTTACGTTCCATAATGTATCAACATTATCCTCTCAGCCAGAAAATTTTCACTGCTGAACATAAGGTTCCCCAGCTGGAGGTTATTGCCATACTCACTACGTTTGGCTTATCAAATACGATTGACCCTTACTAGGAACTACACTCGCCCACTTGCAAGCACATATTCTATAATAATTTTAAGACCCCTTTAAACATATATATAACTAACTATTACCACCCCCTTTACTATTCGTAACACCCCCGCAACTCCCTTTAGGCCAGGTATTTTGTTAAATCCATTTTTAAGTGACCTATATGTAAGTGTAAGGCGTCCCGCATAACAACTCATGGGATCCAAGTCAACCTCACCTGCTCGTGCTACACCCTGCTTATCAAAAGATGAAGCTCTGGATTCCACTAACCCGAATTGCGCCAGCGTGATGAGAAAAGGCCTAAATTCCTGCAATATGAATCTCTACAAACGACGACCGCTAATGCCTGGCGGTTTTGCGGGCAGCACAGAATCAATCGATGTGAAGATCTTTGGGGGAGGCCTATGTCCAGCAGTGGGCGTCTAGCGACTGATAATGGTGAAGTGACTTTTGAATTGCAGAAGAAATATCTCTACTAAATTTTGAATGTTAACGTGTAATAGTTTCGGAGATCTGATGATGAGTCAATAAATCTCTAGATATCTTCTACATATATATATGATTCAAATATCTTTAATACTTTTAAATTAATATCAGCCGGAAATGGCTGTAGAAACTCCAGGTAGAGCATTAAGTCCTTTAAATGAACCTTTTCCTATTTCATCATGTTTGTTAATTATATTAATTGAAGAGTTCCCAGTTCGCAACAAGTACATTTTGGAAAGTCCATCCATTCATACTAATATTTAATGCTTGCGCGAGTGAGAAAGAGAGGGAGAACAAGGTTTATACAGCGACGTGATTTTGACCGTCGACCTCTTCAATCTTGTCAGTGGAATTAAGATTTATCGCTGCTTTTCGAGATCTTGCCTGTACACTTTTTTTCTGAATGGTACCGTAGTATTGTGTACTTTAACAATTTAGATATCTAGGTTTACACACACCTCTGTGTTGTAGTCTCCGGCTACTAAGAAAAAGACTACGTTATGCCCTTTCATTGTCAGCCAATAGACATCCACTTGTGGACATAGACCCACCAAAGATTTCCGCATCGATCGGGGTTCAACGTTGTTCGCATCCAGTGGCTTCCCGCGACTCTCCACAGATCGTCGCTCCTCGATATGCCGTGCTTATCGTAAAAGGGTTTTTCGTGGGCTTTAAAGCGAACCCGGAGTAAACGACAAGTACGAGGTGGTCCGATGTTTGTTGTAGCAAAGACAGGGCAGGGCGCTGGAGAAGTTTACGGCACTCCACGGGACTTGATTACGTGAAGTGCTGAGAGGCACCGGTGTGTTCCATAGGGAATCCCGTGGGTACTTGCAGTGCGTTATGGATGACCACCGAAGGGGTTTATATAAGGATTTTATTAGATCATTTCCTATTATTAATATTTTACACAGTATACCCTATAACTCGATTTGCATAGTCTTATTCTTAGTGGTGGTAGGTTTTTCTGCTGGAGACCGTCTAGGTACCACCGCAGCACCGACTTCTACCGCCAACCAGTAGTCTGCAAACGTTGTATTGACATATATAATATATTTACTAGGGTAACGAGACTTAACATCTTATCTCTCAAGGCGACGAGGACAATGTGGTGCAGTGTAACCATTTTTACTAGCGCTACATTGTTATGGGCTGACGCATCACTTACCATCAGGTGAACGTCCCGGTTGTCTTGTCGCTTCGTAAAATAAAAAAAAAATTGTAGTCGAAGCTATCAGAATAATATCGAAGAAATTTTTTTTCAAATCGAATGATTGGTGTAGTGTAAATTTTTCTTCACCTAAAGGAATTGAAATCAGGTCAACGTCTTCCTTTACTCCGTCATATAAAAAGGCGGGATTTTTTTTTATTTTGGCAAGTAGCAATACTAAATAATAAATATGGGATCTCTTTATAGCGATAGACGGTATGGCCGACATCTTGACCCACTTCGCGAACGTCGAGTGCTGTCCAACTCATGCCTTTCGCAGTTCACTTTCAGAATATTACATTTATTTTATAGTTATTGCCTTCGGCAGAGAAAACCACAATCTGATACACAATTCAATGCAGTAAACCTCATGGTGAAAGACAAATTTACAGGGGAGAAAGAAACTTGATGACAAGTCTTTTATCAGTAGTCCTGTAGTCTCACGCTGATAAGAATAAGACTAAGGTAAGCTCTGTCGGTGGTAGAAAGCGACTAAAACTGTTCGGGTTCATGGTCTTTACAAGTGGGGATCTTCATAGCTCAATAAGCAATCCCTAGAAGGTATTTCGCGTGAGTATTGAGGACAGTTTTACCCTTCCTTGGGGCTTGTTTAACTAGAGCGGCGTAGGGTACCAATGTTCCGTTAGAGATTCCTAGCCGGTGAGAATGGCTGAAGGGGTATTAGTGGTGGGTATAATCCCACATAACCATGTCTTCTTCCCCATAATCGGGGTATCTTTATATTCCCCCCTCCCCCTCTTTACAAAAAGGGATCTCTTACCAGACTGTCTCTGTAAGATAACGCAGTATCTATTGACGTCAAACAATATTTATTTAGCAAATATTGCTGTGCTCTGAATTCTTTAATCAAGTTTAAAATTGTGGTGAGTAAACTAGTCACTATCCTCTTTGGTCTAAGCAGCCGCTTGGTTCACCACTGGTTTCCTTTAGGACCATTAAGTAATCCTTCTAAACAAATCATTGCTTAGTTATATAATTAAATCAATTCATTATTGCTCAAAAACTTTACTAGGCCTCTGTTGCCGGAGACCCTCTAGGTACCATCGAAACTCCTATTGCAACCGATAAACATTAATGTGCTCCTGTTTGAAGGGCGCTGTAGCTATTGAAATTACTTGGGTAATGCGATGCTTCTTTTTCTCGTTTCTCCGGGCATTTGTGGGCCTAAGCTTCATTCCATTTATTTATTACAATTTTTGTTTCCTTTTTCGTTCTCTTCTTCCATCCTCGCGAATTAACAGCTTGTCTCGAGGCAACGAGCGGAATGTGGTGCAGTGTACATCATCCTAACTAGCATCACGTTGTTTTGGGCAAGAGTATCACATACCATTGAGAAAACGTTAGACGAGTCTCATCGAGTATTTTTTTTGTTTAAATATATTTCGGTATAACGAATTTCATTTATTATTAAGGATTCATTTCCCTAGAGTATATGTCAAGTTAAGTAACTTACAAAGGGAACAATACAAATACTTTTTTAATTAAAATCCTACTCTATAAAAAGTTTTAAGATTTACTTTCAAGACCCATATGTATCATGGTGATGGTCAAAAGCAGCATAAGTAAAATATTATACGATGTAACAACGATTCATAATATATCAACATTTACCACTTTCTATCAAGCCTTATGTCAAGTCATCAGCTATTAATATTAAATAAGTTGTCCAGATCACTGTTTTAAAAGAAACATGTCGAAATGTATGATTATGTAATTTATATATACATAGCTGTTCCTCGATCCCTTTGCTACCGGTTACACCCCTACAACAGCATTTTGGGAAGGAATTTTGCAAAATCCATTCTTAGCCACCTATGCCTCATGGTACCAGAAATATCGTGACAAGTCTCTACATTGGTGGACACTTATATTTATATATAAATAAAAATTCCAGAAAACAAAGACGTCCTCATCTTCAGATCCACACTGGACAAGGTTTAGGATATGAAAAGCGACCTAGATACTGTTCAGATACCGTACCCTTTTCCGGGTACTCATTTTATTTGTTCAAAATTTAATGAGTTAATATAAAAGGAAATAAATAAATGAGCAACCAGGGTCCCGAATGTATACCAATAAGTATTAACTTAACAGCTCCAAGGACGTAACCTTACCTGATATCAAATAAAGAAATACGAGAAACGTGAGATAAAAGAAACGACAGCATTAGCTAAATTACTTAAGTAACACAGATCAGACCGAAGCGTAGAAAGTATATATATAAATTCTGTATACAAATGGACATAAGATTACTTAAGATAATACCAATTATTATAAAAAAAAGGAATGAAGCTAAAAGAAATATATATATAATAAGATACAACATTCTTTAGAAATACAGACTTTTTGGAAGCCTATGATCTGTGAACGTCTGATGATGACTCTTGGGAATTCAAAACGTTCTCTAGTGTGAAATATATAGGAGTATATAATAAGTATTCATCTAATAGCCGTTTTACGCAACTTTGATCAAAACAGATCGCTATCATTTATCCCCTTCTTCAGAGTAAACCTGGCTGACGTAGAATAAATGTTATTGCGGACGATACGCTATTTCTTTTCATTTACGTCCTTTAAACCTGTCTATACGCTCGGAATAACTTAGTATACAAAGCGATAAATAAAACAATTTTTCATAAATATTCATCAAATGTAATTTATATGAAAGATTTTGATTTAGAAGAATCGTTGGATAATCTGTATCAACTTAAATGGTACCTGAATCTGATTATGGCTTAACACGCTGAATAATAGAAAATAGTAAATGAGATAGAGTAACAAAAAATTAGATCGTTTAAAATCTTAATAATTCAAAACTCTCTATTAAACTAGGATTATGTATTTGAGCTATAATGATGCTTTATATCTTCAGATACATACCAGTTAAAGTCCCGTTATAATCGGTCCTATCATTTCAGACATTATTCAGGAATAAACAGACAGACAAAATAAATTACGTATGATTTTGTTACAAGTATTATATAATTTGATAACTATTATTTTGATAGCACTTAAGAAAACTTGAAAGAATTTTATGTACACCAGCGGTTCCCTGCCCGCTTTGCTGGCCATAACACCCACGCAACTCCCTTTGGAGAAGGATTTTTCTAAAATTCTTAGCTGACCCTATATTCAGAAAAAGGAATATTTCTACCAAATTTCAAGTTCTCTACATAGGTGAAAATCTCATATATATATATATATAAACAAAAAAAAACTACAAGTTATAAAGGACACGTCTAGTAATGGATCTGTAGAGATGATGACGACAGTAATTATATATCTATTCATTGATATATATTACGATATGAAACACTTTGGGATCGATCGATATGGAGATCTTTGGGGCAGGCCTATGTCTGGCAGTGGACGTCTATCGGCTGATGATGATGCAACACTTTTGGTAATTGAAATAATAGGCTGTCTTAATCTTCATTAACTATATGGAACAGTAATAAAAGGTTTTAAAGTTTGAGTAAGGGTAATCGATGAAGCGCTGGTTAAGTTATGCTCTCCGCGAAAATGAATTTATATCTACGTAACGATCCGCAAGGTCAAATTTTGCTGTAGAATCGATGGAAAGTTACTTGGCGCTGCTTCAGCTGTTTAAATTGTTACCATTACTGTGTTCATGTGGGAGCAAATTAAATTATATAAGTATCTTTTAAAGTACGACACAGCAGGACGAACGAAATCACCTAATGATGGTTAGTGAAAATTTTTCTTCACAATGATACAGAAACAAACTCCGCAGTAGGTGCAGTACCTTTAACATAATATAGCATTACCCACAATTTCATTTTGGCGATTCCTGATAGCTACAGCAACATTAAAACCGGAACGGGGAACTGTCTGCAGTGTGTTACTTAGCATCACCGTCATCATTATCAGCCGATGGACGTCCATTGCTGGACATAGGCCTCGCTCAAAGATCTCTACATACAGTCGGCATGGCCTCCGGTATCGCTGGGCACTAGGGGCTGTCGTATTCATATGGAGGAATTTGGACCATTTCCCACCACGCTGTCCCAATGCGAGTTGGCGGTAGCCAGAGCCTCGTTTGTGTCCTGTGAGTTGTTGTGCGGAACCCTTTAGCGACATATATAAAATCTGTGGTCGTGTGTACCTGCAGATATTTACCTAGAGGAACCTTTTTTCGAAAGGAAATCTCAGAGCCTGTTCACTATTGTACAACTAACGGGACCACTTCGTATTGGTCGTCCACTCGGAGTTCGTTTATTGGGTAACGAAGAGCCCCAACCTTCAAATCACGCAACCCAAACCTTAGCTTAGTCCTAGTAACAACTCTAAACTACAAGTTAGCTGCTGAAAAACCAACCAACATCGATACAACCTACGAATAAAAATATTTTCGGTCTAAATATTATAGTTCACTTAAACATATATTTAAGTGAGGTTAAGTTGGATTTATATAAAATAAAAGTAATCAGACGTTTCCAACTTGTAACCATACCATTAAAACTTCTTTGAAAAGAGGATAGCTGAGCTCTAGCGGAAGTTCACCCCACTTTAAGACTTTGTCTCTCGAGTAAATTATTTATTCACGTCCGGAAGCTGCTACGCGATACGACAGATAATGTAGATGAATTATAAGTTGAATTTTATAATATTGGTTCTTTTAATTACGGGAATACGAGTGTTTTCTCGCTATCATAGATTTATGTGATGAAAACGGAAAATATTCTAGTGAAAGACAGGTTATAATTTTCCCATCGAACTAGAACCAATGAAAGGGCAACGTTACCTGTAACCTGAACTAGCATCATGATTACAGCATAGCGAGTATGAGAAAAGAGAGGTGTAGGAATTGATCCGGTCGTGGTGAAATCGTCGTCATAGATCTTACATCTTATAGATGATCTGCCTACGATAACAATTATAGATACACTTCTCCTTATATACCTTATTTATATGTAGCGGCGTTCTAAATTGTAAAGTACGATTTAATTGTATTAATGTTAAAAGCTCTCAACTCAGATTAATAACCTGAAAATACGTGAACGAGCCTTTTAATTATCTCGAAGGACTCTCTTTGTTACAGAAAGAAACGACTTTGATTTTGAGAACAAAGGACACCCAAAATATATATGCAATAAAGACACATCGAATTTTTGTTTTAAAAAATTCGTTTTCGCATAATTATTAATTTAAAACAAATCATTCCATTATTATATATATAACGAGAGAAATCAATGGTGATTAGATTTGTTTTGCTGGTAGCGTTTATTGTGAGATAACCTTCGAATAACGCAACTTTCGATCGACTAACGTTTCGAACAACAATTGAAATTAAACGGTTAACCACAGTACGTTACGAATTAACTAAAACAAATATATTGGAAATTGTAGTTAAACAGTTCCATTAATTAAGTAAAAATTGTCACTATAAGATAATATCTTTCTTACTTTCACCAGACGTGTCAAAGTTTCCTTTGAAACAGTGTATTTCTATAGCAAACAAAACATCATTATTGACGTATTCTCACAGTGTGTAAGGCTTTACAATAGCGAAATCTTCACAAAAGAGACAATAAAAAGGATCCATTTCATGGATATGATCCATGAAAGAGAAACGTCGGAAAATTAAACCGCATTAATGGAGCAATTGTTTATCCATTGCGTGAGCTCACGAGCTCTATACAAACTACCCTCAAAAAATTTAAATAACAAATTTTAATTTTACTATACCGTATCGTTACTTCAGTAATTTCACTATCCACAACATCAAACCGAAACACTAATGTTCGCACAGTAGTGTTTGTCAGCTGTAATAGGAATTGCTGTGGTACCTACCTAGACGGTCTCCAGCAACAGAGACCTATCACTAGTAATCAATTATATATAGATGATATTACTATTAATTAGTTAGTTAATAGTAATATCCGTATTAAATTTAAACCTCTGTGATATTAATGCTATGTAAAAACGCTGTGGGCAGGCCAATCACTCATCATCAGGTATTGTCCGTCTCGTTGCATAAAAAAAACTTACTACATTGATAGTTCGGATTTTTTGGGAGAATATTTCCAATGTTATCTTAGCATTATATGGAAGTTAGAAATGCCGAGTTTGATTTACATTCTGTAAAACTCGATGATAGCTTTCAGATTCAAGTCTATATATATTAAATATTCTGTACCAATAATAGAACTTAACAAATAAATACGCGAACAAGTAACTGTAAATAATCGGATCAAAACTGATTAAACTCGGCTCTACTGTACGAGTTTCGAGTAACTGTCATGCGAAGCGAGATCGTTCAAAGAGACAGAGATTTAATTATGAAGGCGATCACGTCAGGAATTTAAATGAATTTGTTTATTGAAATATCTTTTGAAAGCATTTAAATCTTGCAAATCTATTCGCAGGTTCGATTCTACCGTTAGGCTAATGTTGTAAAGCATCTACTTCTGTTTCTCCTAGCACACGTGTCCGTTAAACCTCCTCTTCCATACATTAACAGACGTTTAAACATAGAGCATGATTTTTTGCTTGCTGTCATATCCCCAGATAGTATAAAGATCAGGTAAATACTCAGAAACATTAGCTCCGTCCGCATCCGAACCAACTCCTAACAATAAGGTTTAATTGGAATGGTTATGAATGTTGGTATATAACCATGCACCGTTTTGGTAAGAAGATAACTGCATACAATATTAATGTACGAAGTATTACATGCAGAACATTTTAAAATTTCTGTGGTGTTCATTAATCACCACTTCAACAGCCAATTTAAGTCTCCACTGTTGGGGCACAGGCCTACCCTCAATATGAAGGCGATGGGCCAGTCACCATGCGGGCACAATGCGGATTGGTGACTTCACACACACCTTACGATAAATTCCAATTCACGTGCAGGTTTCCTCGCGATGTTTCCCTTCACCGTTTGTATTCCGCTGTTGTTACTAAAGTTCACAAATGTACATAACTTAAATATTAAAGTCATCGGTACATACCGGGATTCGAACCCGCGACCTGCGGAATGAAGGCCGCACGATCTAACCATTATGCCAGCAAGCTACCATTAATTACCACTATCGACCATTTATTTAACATTAGTCAAGTGGAATACTAAAACCAATCCTGGGAAGCACTGAGAATTTAAAAATATGAACAGTATGTATTTCCCTCAAGAGTTTAAATTATTGCCCCAAGGCGAGAAAAGATATATGTCGAGTGTTAACATTCTCCATATTTCATCATAAAGTCAGAATCAACTGAAATATAAAATAATCATTCTCAATGGAAATATTTTACTTTTAATGCAATATATAAGATTTACTATTACATAGTTATAGTGCCTATAGTTACCTTGGGACAACGAAACGGGGACGAAATCAATCAATACAGTTTAATAGGCACTAACGAGCTCAGGTGCCTTCATGTAACCTAATTTCTGTAGTTTGTAAAGGTCTATTGAAGTGCGAGGAGTATGCGGTAATTAGGTAGATCAGTAGATATGCGTAAATGGATGAATCAGTAGGATGGTTTATTTTATAAGATTTGACGTTGGAACAGTAACACTAATAAATCTGGTGTTTCATTCAAATAAACCATTAAAGATTATAAAGAGTGGCATAGAGGGTGTTTTCTTCAATTTTAATAAATGTTCTGATATAATCATTTTCCTAATGAATACGAACATATTTATAATTTCGTAATACAAGTATATTATAATATAAATTAAACCTAAATGAAATGGGAAGGGAACATTGTTGGCGCGTCTCGTGTGAAATTATTTATGAACCTCACGGGTCCTAAATACGAAGCGCTTCAAACCGAAGGGCGGAATTCAAATACATTTTCCATATATTAAATGGAGAGAGCTATGCTCGAAGTTTCTCTGCGCGATCGAATCAGAAATGTGGAGATCCGCAAAAGAACTAAGGTCACCGAAATAGCCCAAACGTTTGCTAGACTTAAGTGACAGTAGGCAGGGCATATTTTTGGAAGGCCCGACGGCCGATGGGGCAGTAAAGTCCTCGAGTGGCGCCCGCGTACCGGTAGATGTAGTGTTGGAAAACCGCCTACAAGGTGGACCGATTATCTGGTGAGAATCGCGGGAACCCACTAGATAGGAGTAACGCGTAACCGATCGATATGGAGATCTTTGGGGGCGGCCTATGTCCTGCACTGGACGTCTACCGGCTGATGACGATGATGATGACATTAAATTATACATTAAAGTGGTATACTAATATTTCACTGATGAATAACGTGTTAAGATTTTCAAATATTTAATCCTACGCGAAAATTTCTTTCTGCTTACCACCCAGCGTGCTAAGCAGCGATACGCTAGAACTTGCAAAAGGGTGGAGTTCGTTCACCACTGAACCAAAGCGTCCGGGGTAGAAAAACAAAATACAAAAAACCTATATATCTAAACACTTATGAAAATAGTTCTTACGTAGGAAACCTCATAGGGCTCAACATTTAACGTTTCGAAGCGATGACTACATTATTTTATCTTAATATAATGGAAAGGTTGTAAAGTATATTCGTTGATCGCAAAGTATACATTCTACTACTAGAGTTAATTACTTTTTATTTGAAGAATATAAAAGACCAAATTCTGAACCACCACTAAGAAAGATTCTCTACCTTTCGTATTAGGGGTGAACAGTTAAATCAAAACATCATTATTACACATCCAAAAATGTCAGACTTCATTACGCTAACTAAAAAATTATTATTTATATCCAGGGCAGGCGGACAGTAACTACTCGCACCCCTTTGGCCTGAATAGGGGTGTTGCTGCTATTTCTGTGCCCACAAACTATCGGGAGGGTGTATCTATCGATCACATTCCGCACCAGTGTCCTTGTAACTCAGCCCACGTGCAAAACACCTTGTATATTATAGGCAGGTTGTTATGGAAACTAAATGTATTGAAAATGAAAATATACCAAATAAAAATTTCACGCCGCAATTAATTCTGAAGAACACCAAGACGAAATATCTTATCAGATCTATGTGGAAATCTTTGAAAGAGGCCTAAGTTCAACAGAGAGCACGAATATGTTGGAATGATGATGATGACGTTAAACATTCCATTATCATTATCATCATCAGCCGATAATATTCACTACTCTTTTTATTCAATTAAGCGACGAGACGATCGGGACGTTCATCTAATTGTAAGTGAGCTGCCCATAATAACGTGGGACTAGTTAGAATGATATACACTGCACCACATTGCGCTCGTCGCCTGAGACATAAGATGTTGAGCCTTGTTACCCCAGTAATTACACTAGCTACAGCGCCCTTCAATCTGGAATCGAGTAATGTTTGCACAGTACTGTTTGTCGGCTGCAATAGGCACTGCGGTGGTACCTACTAAACAGTTTCCGGCAACAGAGACCACCAGTAAAGCTGGACATACGCGTCCTTCAAAGATCTCTACAGTAATCGGTTCTACGCTGTTCTCATCCGGTGACAACAATCGTTCAAACATTCCAATAATACAATCTTAATGTCATTCAATAGTATTAGACCATCATTAAATTTCGATTGCGTGATACAAATTTAACAAAATTGCACATTTTGCCGTTTAGACAAAAATAATATCATGCTAAATCCGTAGAAATCCGGAGATCCGCTGAAGAACTATTCACCGACATAGGTCAAAAGATTACTAGACTTAAGTGGCACTGGGCATAGCATATTCCTCTAAGGGCTGACGGCCGAAGGGGCAGTAAGGTTGTCGAGTGGCAGCCACATACCGGTAGATGCAGTACTGGTGTACCCCCAACAAGTTGGACCGACGATGTGGTAAAGATTATAGGAAGGCGCATGATACGGGTAGCACAGGACCGATCGGTGTGGACATCTTACGGAGAGGCCTAGGTCCGGCCTTAGATATCTATCGGCCGATGATGATGACGCATATCATACTAATCATAATTTCATACATTTTTAGGTCAACGGAAATTGTCTCGAATAATCTACGACGATATAAGATTATCCAAACAACCGAACATTTCAAGTACTACAAAAGTGATTAAGTATCGGTGAAGTGCCCCGAAATTGAAGCTGATATGAAGCACCATGAAATTAGTCTAGTATTTTGTTATATTGCTATTTTATATTAAATTTGTATAGTATAAAATAGCAATTTTAATACTCGTAACACTTGTTTTTAAAAAAAATGGCCTTGGTGACATTACTTTAAAAGATTCATTAGAAGAGCAAGATGTCCACGTGATAGAGATATATCATAATAGTAACAATACACTGGTTAGGTTACCTGATGCAAACGTATGGTTAAGCCATTGCAAATACTTTCCCATGATCGTCATCATGTAACCATTAATTGACGTTCACAACTCATTTGTCAAGATTGAAACTATAGAGAAAATGGTTGTATTGCAACAAGCCCTATAATATCACATTTTTTTTTTTATTCAACGAAGCGAGGAGACGAGTGGGACGGTCTCCTAATGATAAATGATATGCCTGCCGATAACGTCACGCTAGTTAAAAGGGTATAACACTGAACCATATTGCGCTCGTGGCCTTGAAAGATGGGATGTAAGTCTCGTTACACCAAAAATTTCACTAGCTACAGCGCGCTTCACACCGGAGCTTAATAATGTTTGCATACTGCTCTTTATCAGCAGCAATAGGAGCTGCGGTGATATTTAGTGTCTGGCAACGGAGACTTGTAACCAGTGTAGACACACGGCCGACTTTCATCCCTGCGTTACTGTTAATAGATCCTCTGAAGCTAACGATTGAACAGAAACGGCTATAATTGACCAACAGAACAAGTGTCGTCTTCCAAGAGGATGGCACCAGGCCCTACACGTCTATAGCGATTCTCCGAAACCTCCATGAGCTTGTTTGGTAAGTTCTGATACATCAAACCACAAGCGATTACATCTTTTTCTTAATTTGCAAAACTTTTTTAGTGATAAAAAATTAGCATAAAAACAAGATGGTGAAAACCAATAACTAGAGTTTATCGTAAATAGGGACCAAGACTGTGAGAGGGTCATTAAGAAGCAATCTTCAAAATAGAATCAGATAGAACAAAATGGTGCATATCTGATCCAAATCGGACAACCCGAAGTATACTAAATAAAGTCTAGAAGTCACTATTGTAAGCTATATATATAGTAAACTATTTTTCTAAAAAAAACTGAAATAAACAAGTTTTCAATCAAGAAATAGGTTATATACCATCAACAGGCGATAACGGGATACACTCTAGGTTAGTATTTCCGGAATAACTTCCTGCTGGAGATTGCGTACCTAATATCATAATCGTTGTTATTGAACCCGACCAATGTCGTCTAGGTATTGTAAATTTATAGTTACTTCTATACATGAGAAAATTATTGGTTGAGAATATTTATTTATCTACAATGAGATAACTCACATGACCTCAACTTCACATGGTGTTAAGATACAAGCAGGGCATGGACGATGATCCCACGTCATGGTAAGTGAATTTTTGGTCCTTTGATGGAATTATTTGTAATGAACTTACTACCAATGGTTAGTCATGAGTACATTAACTGTAAGTTATGCAATAACCAACAGGATTAAGTTACAAGCTTTCTTAAACACCGTCGTGGAAATCTCGGTTGAATGCTCCCCGTAATTAAATTAGCCAAGTCACTGCTACGCTAATGTGAAGAGCTACTCATGATGAAACCAGGATAAAACATATAAAGCCAGTACCAACAACCAGTCTATGTTAATAAAAATCTAATGCATAAGATAAGCTCCAATCATCACCTCTACGCCAAGCTTATATCATTATCACCAGCCGATAGACGTCCACTGCTGAACATAAGCCTCCCGCAAAGATTCCCACGTCGATCGGTCTAGATGCGAGCAAGTTTCTATAGATATTAATATTTATTGATTTTGTTTTATGTTATGTTGATAACGTACCGTACAGGTTGATTTTGTCTTCACTTTGAGTTATAAAAAAATTTTATTTGTTTTCATTTCTCAGAAAATTATACAGACGCCGCGAAACCTCTACATTATCAAAATAAATACACAAGTCACGCTCATTATTATTTCTTTTATAATTTCCATAACATTTACATTTGTCTAACTTTCACAAAAACGCCTGAACAAATACACCCCCTTGTACAAAGTTCCTTACCCAAAAAAGGATCACGGCGAAACCTTTTCATGTTTTTTGGTACGAAACATTGTTCTCTTTCTCGTTAAGAACAATTTCAGAGAACCATGAATTATTAACATTTACCAATGTGGACCAATGGCTTCAAAATCCGGAAGAGGAAAGTTTTCCAGGGAACAAGGTGAATGAAAAAAATTATTTATTAATTTTTTCAATGAAAAGGTTGAAGATGAAAGATATTTTCTAAGAAGCCGTTAATGTAAAAAGTTTAAAAAGGTCTGGACTATAGCAGAATAACTTCAAGTCCACAAAATATCTAAATATCAGACTATGTACAAAAAAAGCAATTTAATCAAAGCAAATAGGTGAGTAACCCATTGGCCGATACGACCGCAACGAGGCGATATCTAGATCAATTCAATACTATTTACTTAGTCCCCGCAAAATACCTAAGCCTGTAACAAGAGGATCAATCAAATAGAAAGGGAACCTTGAAGTAAGCGCCATTTGAGATATACAATTTATCTGACTTGCTTTAGAGTTATAAAAAAATCATGTTATAATGGATAAACTGGGGTTCAAAGGGTCCCGCAGAACAACTCACGGGATCCAAGCCAACCTCACCTGCTCGTAGTGCACTCTACTGATAAACAAACGAGGCTCTGGCTTCCAGGCCAGGGTGGTGGGAAATGGCTCAAATCCCCCCCCGTATCAACCCTAATAAGCCTCCTAGGCCCGGCGGTATTGGACCATTCCGATTGTCGCAGGAAGCCGCTGGATGCAGGCAAAGCAAAACCGATCGATGTGGAGATCTTTAGAGTAAGTCTATGTCCAACAGCGGACGTCTATCGGCTAATGATTTAATGGAAAAACTTGTTGAAGTTGATAGGCGTTGTGTAGACTTTAGTTCTATTAGAGTAGGAAAGATATAATCGCTAATCCTTATTGGAAATGATAACAGTTTAAAAATAAAAAAAATTTTTTAGTCATCATCAACCGTCAGACGTTCATTGCTGGACATAGGCCTACCCCCAAGGATCTCCACATCGATCGATCCTGCGCTAGCCGCAATCGTATTTTTCTTGTCCGTAAACAGTAACATCAAATATTAATTACTCTTATATTGGTGATACCATGAAGAAGTTAACGGGAATTCCCATTTTTATAATTTTTTTGAGTTCTAATACTTCAGTAAATTTTTTCTTATTTAGTGACCCTTAACTCCATGTATAAGAATTATTTCCCGTATGCTTTGTGTCTGTTCACTGGGATTCGATGTTCATTTATTGCAACAATTACATTAAAACTGATACCCTCCAAAGCATTTATTTCGTGAAATTGTAAAACTTGTACTTTATTACTAAAGCATTGAAAGCTATATTCGCTAGCAAACGCTAGTAATCAAAAAGCCATTTTTCAGGTCAAATACAGTAAGAGTACTAACAACTGTTATATAGTCTTTGTTTAACAAAACGATTATTTATTAATATTAATCATTTAATCGTTATATTATCGTGTCCGATATCATAAGTTGAAGCTAAATAATGAGAAGACCAGATAAAGACATAAGGGCGTAGATTTTAATCTGTATAGACAAGATTTTATTTTAAATTTGCAACAATTTTTTATTTGTTATAAATTTTTAAGAATAGACCCTAACCTGTGACAAAATATTGACACCGATCGGTACGAGAGCGTAAAAAAAACTTATTAAACATTTTTCAGATTTTTTTTAAATATTCCAAATAATACATTATCATCTTCAATGGCTTATCAAAACAATAAAAGTAAGGGTTATATTATTATTTAATTGAATTATTTTAAATAAATATATGTATTTTTTTTGTTTCACTGTTCTCATTGTCAGTCGATAGAAAGTTGGACATAAACCCTCAACATCTCCGCACATCGGTGCTACAATACTCTCTAGATGCGAGTTTGTTTACCTTTTATTATTAGAAACAAATTTTATTTTGCCTTAGAAAGGTAAACAATCAAGCGTAACGGCTTTATAATTTTTTTTTTCTTACCTTTTCAGTGACGGCAAGGCCGGCAAATTCTTCGGGCGCAACGCAATCGCCTTTCAACCAGCTTGCAAGACGACCAAGTTCACCAAGCATATTTGACGGAGACAAGGAACTAAGAGCCATTTTTGTTTTTATTGGAAATGTCACGAACTACAATAAAAAAAGCCGATCCGACAATAGCAGTACTATTACTCTAATCGATTAAAAATTCATTGTATTTATTTTTCTTCGATGTTATACAATAAAAAAAAGAAAACAACGCTCGTCTTTGATCTATGATGCAATTTATTTTCCCGCCTTCCACACAAACTTGAACCTTCCCCTACAGAGCCACGAATAGAACTAACAAAAATCGGAACTGCTTAAATCTCGTTTCGTAGTAAAGCATCCAGGTTTTGACACTCGCTAGTGAATTTAAACTCTATTCAGATGACATTAAGCTTACTTTTAAAAGACAAAGTTTCAAAGACGGAGCATGCGCGCGGGTGATCATCTCAGTGGTGAGGTACAAACGTAAATAAGTCTTTGAATTTGAAGTTATTGCTTCAGTTCATATTTTCTTTATGGAATTATGTCGCTTTTTGATTGCAGTAGTTAAAAAAATATTTCATGACGTACAAGATGTTTTCGACATACAAATCTATTGCTAAAGAAATAAGCACCTCAAAATGAGAACGACAATAGTAATTGTTATAGTGTTATAAATTAATATTGAACTAAGACTGTTGAAAGAAATTACCGAAGAATATTTCTCTAATTATAACAATATGAGAAGTAAAGGCCATAAATGACAAAATTAATACAACTACGATATATTATTTACAATGAAAATGTATTGGATATTAAATAAAAATAAGGAAAATTTAATGCAAGAATCTAGAAACAATATTATGAAAATTTAAACACATGAAATTGAAAGAAAATATATATGTAAAAATTATACAGAAATAAAATGTAATTTTATCTGAGTTTGGTATGTTAATGATAACAAAGTAAATTAATGAACAGTGTTGCTTTTAAAAATTGGCAATGTTATTCTCTAACGATAATCCTTAATCCATTTATTTTTTATATTTATCAGTATTTGATAAAGTAATCATAGATCATATATACAGGAGTATATTAATGAATAAATAATGAAAGAACATTACATAAAATAAATGAAAAAATAGTTTTATTTATCTAATGTGGCTGCTATATTGATGTAAAAAATTATTTTTTATATGAGTAAACAAAGAATGATAAGACTTTTTCAAAAACCGTTTTTAAACTAATTATGATAATTAAATACTTTAATAATAACTATTATTAAAGAATGTTAAAATTTTTCAAAGTAATCTAGAATAAGCTATCAATATAGAAATTATTAATTATACAGAAAACTGTATGATTTTTAACACAAGTCAACATCTAAAATTTATTTAATTCTAAATTCCTTTTGTGATTAATAATTAATAGTGATGTTTTACTGGTTAATAAGTATATGTTTTTAAAGAAAGAAACTAATATATAAAAAGTTATTATCATAAGTTAAAAATGCAAAATGACTTTGGTATCTCAATCTAGTTAAACAGAATTTGTTATATTATACTGACAATGATAGATAACACTCATCAACCTTATCACTTTACTAAAGGGAACCAACAACAAAGCTGAAATACATACTAATATCTAAAAGCTTCATAAAAATAATGAATCCTAACATTTATAGATACATTGTTTACATATACATAACAATATTTCTCTATTTATTAGAATTTTAATAACTTATGAAAGTGAGGCAAAAAGTACACGCGAACCTATAAATAATCCTAACCGTTATCTATATTTATTTCTTGTGTATAAATATGTGTAAAGCACAGTTATTCTTACCTTAGGAGTTTTGATGATATCCAAATCCATGGTAAAATTAAGGAAAAATCAATAGTAAACACAATATTCGCGTTATCATAAAAAGCAATGAACTTAGAAGTTATAAGATCGTAAGAGTTAGAGTAACACGTTAAAAAGTTTTACATGTAAATGCTTTGAATTTATTCAATAAAAATACAAAAACATTACTTTAAAAAAATAAAAACTACATGCAATGTAATTTAAAAATACAAAACTTAATACATTTGACGTTCATCACTGACACCGTGACAGCTGTTGATCGTTCGAGAGAAGATATCGTTCAGTAATTTTTCCAAAAATTTAATACATAAAGCCATGTATTAAAGCTATATCTAGCAATCGACGTCAATCGGCTGATAATGATAATGATGATGAATACATAAAACCTATTTTTATCTTGAAATAATACAGTATAAGTACGAATAGTATTTCTATTTTTAGATATTTCTCATCTGACCAATGTTGTTTAGAAAATATCTCTTCAGTTAGAAGATCGTTATTTTCATTCATAAGTGTATATATGTTTATTTTCATTAATTAATAATTATTTTATCTTTATTTGTCTTACATTTAATTATATTTCTGGTAGAAGTTTTAAATACAGTATGTACTATAATAATTTGAAATTCAGTTGCTATTAACTCTACAACGCTTTCCATTTTTAGTCATCTTAATTAAGTACACTATAAAAAGGAAGTATTTCAAAAATAAAGAAAAATAATTATAGATTCATTCTTTGAAAGCTTAAATTTATTTTATTTTTATTGTAACCGATTTTTTATCTGTTATCTCGCTATTTCATAAATATTATTACTCTATGTTTTTATTTGTCATTTCATGATAATATAGAAAATACGTCGCAAAAGTTTTCTTGAAAACAAAAATCTATATACTTTTACAAAGTGCACTTCCGAAATTAAATATGACATCGACATTACCTTCGGATAGGAATGAAGAACGCCGTCGAAGGGTGAGTTAAAGTTTTTATAGGAATTTAAAATATTTTAAAATCAATCGAAATTAATGATTCATGAATTTGGGTTGTATACAAATTTGTTATAATCTTATCATTTTGTGAACAAACTTTTTTAACGTTAGTATGTAGCTGAGAAGTGAAAGTTACTTCAGGCTTTTTATAAAATATCAAGACAATTAACGGTTTATTATTTATTACGATTAAATATTATTTCACATAAACCGGATTTTACCGTCTATAACTGTTACTGTAATTTTATGTAGAAATTTTTACCCATTTTTTCGGCATTATTAAATCGATTTCCTTTGTTATAATGTTAAAATTTTACATAAAAAATTATATTTTTCGCTTTCTACTTATAATTAACGAAACAGATTTTTTTTATTTCCATATCTCTGTATAGTTAACAATAAATATTTTCAAAACGTATACGAAAGAAAGCAAAATAGTCTGTTTATCATTCTCAATATTGTGATAGTCATAAGAGATATACACTCTTTTTTGATATTCTTCTTTCTACATTTTTAAACAGTACAATAGGACATTACTATTATAGTTCTCTGATAAATATGGATGTTATATAGTGTTGCAAAGTTTTAATAAGAAATGTTCACATAGGTTCTCTTAGGACCATTGCCAGCTGGTTTCTTGCAAGCAGATGGTACTGTAGACAATGTTGATGCTGACTACCAAGCTGCCCTTGCACTACAACAACAACTTAGTGGTGCTACTGTAAGTACTACATTTGTAATAAATATAAAACTTATGTGCCACATTTGTTTTAAACAGGCATTGTAAGATTTAAACAATTGCAAGATAACTAGCTAAAATAAAATAAATTTAAATTGTTTTACTGTGGTATTGACTATATTTATAAGTAATAATAAAAAAGGTGTTTTATTATTATCAGCATCATTTTATCTAGTAAATTATACTGATAAAAATACAAAATTTGATTTTAATATCTGTGTTGCTGCTGAGTATTTATTTACTTTTCTCTATCTGCTACTAAGGGTGAACTCAATGCCTAAATACATAGCAATCTCTGCTAATCAACCCTGAGGAGTTGATAAGGTTTATTTTTTATACACTAATTATTTACCTTAAAATCATAATGAATCCCAAAGGCTTGTGGCATACATATATTATACATTATCTAGTGCCCCTTTCCCCTTCAGTTTAAGTTTACTGTAACTAATTTTGCCATGTACTTAATACTTTTGTGCAATGATATAATCATTTTAAATTATGAAATTGCTTCATAATAATTTATAACAATATTCTTCACCAAAGCTCTGTTTAAAATGTCAACAGTTACTTAATGCAAATTCTATATCACTAATAATAATGCTTTGCTTTACTAATTTAATAATAACATTTTTTCTTAACTAAATTGACAGTTAAAAAAAAACAGTATAATTTTTGTGTATCAAACTTTTTTTTTGTAGTGTGCTCTCAATGAAAATTAGATCAAATTATATGTTGAGCTTTTTTTTCCCAATTTAAACTCCTGTCAGTATTTTATGCCAAAAAAGAGGCTGTTAAAATTTAACAGCACACCTCCGACATGGAGTTTAGAAGTTTGCCACTCACTTGCCCAAGGTTTACATGGGTGGTAGATTCATTAAATTTTGATATCCTACAAATAGAGATGCTTTGCTATTTATTCCTTTTTCATACACATACATGGTAACAAAAGTAGGCAAAGAACTGTAGTTTTGTAGAAATTATTGACAACTGTGAATTTAAACTGAAATAAAATAACAACCAAGACATATAAGATTATATATTTTTTTTCTTAGGTGCCACCTACTGGACCACCCTTGACGGCCAGGCTCAGCATCACAATTGTACAAGCAAAGCTTTCCAAGAATTATGGTTAGTGAAATTATTTTTATCATAAAAATTGTTGTATAATTACAAGTAATTTATAGACCACCCAAAAGAAATGATGGTAGTTCTGTGTTGCCAGAGACCACCGAGGTAGTGACCATGGCAGTACCTATTTGTTATAACAAACAGTAGTTGCAAACATTACATTATTTCACTATGAAGAATGTTGTAACTAGTGGAATTACGAGGGTAACAAGGCATATCATCTTAGCACAGAATAATGGTGCAGTGTATATCATTCTAACTAGCGCCACGTATTTACGGGCATATCATTCACCAAGAGAACGTTCTGCTTGCCTCATCAGTTTGTTGTCTATCGAAAAACGTAATTAAATGGTTATAAACCTTAATTAATACAATAATGTTGAAAATGTAGTACAAATTCGCTGTTCTCTGCTGTTTTTTTTAACGAGTCGTGGAAAAATGTTTGTGGCAGTGGTGTTCAATCTTTTTTTTTTTTTTTTGAAATTTTCGGTTTTCTTAATTATTTAAAATTTTCTTAAATAACTATGAATGGATGTATCGCGTATGTAATAATGTAATAGGATCCAATAGGTTATTTTTGATATTGATATATAAAATGAGTTTAAATAAACAACTCATGGGACCCAAACCAACCTCACCTGCTCGTGGTGCACCCTGCAAATGAACAAACGAGGCCCTGGCTTCCACCAACACACCGAGCACATACCGAGCGTGGTAGGAAATGGCCCAAGTGTCCAATATGAACCCTTACAAACGACGGTCTCTGGTGCCCGGCGATGCGGACAGCGTGGGTCCGATTACTGTGGGAATCTTTGAGGAAGGCCTATGTCCAGCCGTGAACGTCTATCGCATGATAATGAAAATAAAGTAACACTAGATGGGGCCAATTGCAAAAGGCCGGTTGGCTGCAGGTTGAGTACAGCTGGTTTATGATAATAGGAATACATTTTAGCTGGAATTTCGCTTACTTGTATACATTTGCTAAGTCACGGCCAATTTATAAACAGTTTACGTGAAAGTATTTTATAATAGGAGATGCATTGCGAAATGTGTTTGAATCATGCAAACACAAATATAACTTACACAAGTACTTGCTTAGCACCTTATGTATGAAAAGTAATTAGTTTGCTTTATACTGGATATAATTAAGTAGGGTCTCAAATTTTTCCTTTTATATATTCCTGGTTATGTAAACTTTTAAATCACATTGAGAGGTGTGCCAGGATCATAGCAAGCGGAGAGAGGTGGTGTCTGCCTATCCCATTGGGAACGAGCCGTTATATATATATATATATATATATATGTAATTTTTTTTTATGGTGATGTTTGCGTCGCAGTTTTATTGACAACTATAGCGGCTTCATCGGACTCAGGGCTCGCGGATCTGGTATCCGCGAGCTAAAATGTATGTAAATTAAATCACATTTTTAATATACTAAACAATCTTTTCTATTAAATGGACGTTCACCTGATGGTAAGTATACAAAGCACCACATTATGCTTATCGCTTAAGACATAAGCTGTTAAGCCTTATTTTCTGGTAATTACACCAGCTACAGCTCCCTTCAAACCGGGACACAGTAATGTTTGCACACCACCAATCGTCGGCTGCAATGGTACTTTCTTTTCCGTGGGGAAATCCTGCGTTAGATACCCTTCTGCTGTCGGGACAACAGAAGAGTTATGCCGGACTCTTACTGGCTAAAACTCCACGGTTTCTCACTCGGCGCATTTGGCCGGAACCATGGGAACGCATTCTCACACAGCCGTGATTCCGAGAACGAGAAGCCTTGATAATACTACATCTGGGAGTGGAGTTACTGCTCTCCACCTCCTATAAAAATGTCAGGCAAAAGTATCGCACGCATCACTTCAAGGCCTTTTCATATTTGGTGACAGATTACCCCCGAATCTGTCACCATGGCCTCTGTTATCAGGGTTGGAAGGCATAAAACATCCGCTGCAATGGTACCTACCTACCTAGACAATCTCCGGTAACAGTGACCTACCACTAGTAAACTTTTGTCTACTTTTCGCTATCATGTTATTTTGTTCAATTAATATGGTGCAATCACTCATCAACAAACATTCTTTTTGCCTCACTACCCCTTTCCAAAAAACATTTTTAGAGCTCCACAGAAATAATATTTTTTTGTAATTAAATAATATTTGACTCCCCCGTAAACAAGGAGCGAAGTAGTGGTTTGCCTGTCTAACTGGCCTACCAAGCATTTATGTCCTACAGTCTGCTATAGGACCATCCACCAGGTCACTCTACAAAACCTGAAAACATCCCAGGAAAGATACGTTTCTAGCTGAAGTTAAGCTGGCTATCGTAAACAACGATCATCTTTGAACTGTCTTCGTGGCACACTGCAACCGCTTACCTCGTTGCTTCGTCGAATAAAAAAAATGACAGCATTGGTATACCGGTCGTGTTCTTCAAATGGTAACCCATTTTCTTATGCGCTTCATCTGCTCTATTGCTACTTGATCTCAAACCTTTCTCTGACCATATCAATCCACCTCATGAGTGCTCCACTTTGCTAATACCTTCTATTAGAGTATTGCAAATGTCTTCATGAGGCTAGGTGAACGTCCGCTCGTCTCATCGCTTAATTAAAAAAAAAACATTAACATATAGAGGGGATCGGAATATTCGGGATACGCCATGTATAATTGAAGTCAAGTGCTTTGTGTGAGGCCTATGTCCAGCAGTGAACGTTTATCAGCTGATGATAATAATTAGTTTGTAGTCGTCAAATAAATTTAATGGTCTTCTAATTTGACTATTATTTCCTATGATCAGATTATCTTAACTTTGCAGTCAATAACTTAATAACTTATAATTGGATAGGGCGTTTAAAATTACGCAGTAATCTTCATCCTGTTAGACACTTACCTAGGTATGTGTACTATATGTATAAGTAACTTATTACTTAACGTAACTGCTCTTGTGTTATTGTATCTTTTTTGGTTTCGGAAGGAAAAACTTCGAAAGATACTCTGCTTCTGAGAGAAAGTCAGGGTTATGTAAGATTCTTACTAAAACTCCCTCGGTGCTCTGCATCCGTGCATTCGGAGAGACTCGGGGATATCTTATAGAATACACCGGTGTCCAGAGGGGCCCACAGGGTACACTTTGTGTTACCAAATCTCTGAAGAGGAGCGTAACCCTCTTAGGCACCATCACTGAACCATACGCTGTTCAACGCAGGTTCGCTTATTGGCGATAAAGGCCCCCACCTTCAAGACTCGCAAAACTCCTAGACCCTTTTAGTCGCCTTTTACGACAGTGCTTACCTTAGTCGTATTCTTACTAGCCCGAGACTACAGGGCTGGTGTTATTGTACCTAGTTTAGATAACAGGGAGTCATTGACATTAATAGGTTATACAAGTGATCAAAAAGTAGGAGGCTTATCTTCTGCAGTGTTTATCGATTGGCTGTGATGAGGATGTCATGTAATAAAGATTCCATCTGTTATTACGGCGACACTTCCGGAAGGAAGCTATACATATAATACTATCAAGGGGGACATCTGTTGTGGGATCGTCTATTAGCCTTCGTGTGTGAAGAAATACTTTAGGTATTTTAAGTAGCGAGCTATTTTTATTTCTTTAGCTTAATAACATAGTAGGCGATGAATGTTGACAGGTTCATCTTCATGTTTTATATATCTGTATCAAGGTTATTTTTAATGAAGTAATTAACTACCATTTAGAGAGGTTAATGCCATGCCATTTTGCGTCTATCATCAAACTTAAATACATCCAGCTTTAGTGTCCCGCTCGCAATATAATATTGTTTTTTTTTATTCAACGAAACGATGCGACGAGACGAACATTACTATTTTCCGTTTGGATCCAACGCAATTAAAACACTGTTTCCTGTATCATCGATTAGATTTATTTTTGTTGATGGACAAATTAAAATTAAAATAAGAGTTGAATAAATAAATAGTATTTTCAGCCATCGCTGAATATGCTATTTATTTATTTAACACTGTACACACGCCGCTAAGGTGGATTTAATGCCACTGGCATTATCTTCCAATCTACTTTTGATAATGCAGAGATGCTATAAGGTATTTAATCACAGTTCATTAAAAATCGCTCCATATCTAGTACATTGACATCATAATTCTTTGTTATGATATAATGGAGATATACTACAAGTAAAAATAAGTACGTCCTTATTTTTTTTAATTATTAATCATTATGATAACTTTGCTATTTTCGTGTTAATAAATTTTCTATTGTTATTTTATGTCCATAACAGCACTGCTGTATTCCGGTTGTCATCAAGTCAAATTATTGTTTTGTTGTGCAGGGCTAACGCGGATGGACCCGTACGTGCGGCTGCGGGTCGGACACTGCATATACGAGACGCAAACTGACCCAAGCGGCGGCAGGACGCCGCGGTGGAACAAAGTCATACATTGGTAAGTAATAACAACTCTAAACTATGCCATCGAATTGGTGGTAGACGCCTGTTGTCAAAGACCGTCAAGGTAGGCACCACCACAGCTTTTATTCCGCCCGCCAAACAGTGCTGTTCAAACACCGATGTGTTCCAGTTCGAAGGGCGTTGTAGTTAGTTAAATTATTGAAATTAATAAACGACGAGCATAATACGGTGTAGTTCATCATCCTAGCGTCGCGTTGTAACCAGCATGTCTATTATTTACACTTAGTTGAATATTTTACTCGTCCCGTCTCTTCGTGGAATTAAACAATGCTTTATTAAAAAAACGGGCTTTAAGAGATCCCCCGCACGACAACTCACGGGACCCAAGCCAACCTCACCAGCTCGTGGTGCACTGTGCTAATCAACACAGGAGGCTCTAGGTTCCACCAACCCGCATTGGCATTGGGCCAGCGTGGTAGTAAATGACCCAAGTCCCCTCATATGAACCCCTTCAAACGACGGCCTATGTATGTGGGAATCTTTGAGGGAGGCCTATGTTCATCAGTGGACGACCATCGGCTAATGATAGTATATAGATAGATATTAAAAAAATTAAATATGTTCAACTAACAAATGTTGAAAAGAGCAAATCCTTTTCTCCCTCCTTTTTCTATCGGTTACAATGTCCATATATAACTTACTGCTGAGCGAAGACTAACTTTGTTTTGTGGCCTCGAAGAGCCAACATAGGGTGTTAAAGAGTCAAGAAATAGTAGCGATTTAGCAATACTCTACAACTATATAGGATGCTTAAAAAAAATTAAACTCTTCTCCAGCCTGCTCCCGCCAGGTGTCAACTCAATCTACCTGGAGATCTTCGACGAGTGCTCCTTTACCATGGATGAGCTGATCGCATGGACCCACATCACCATACCGCAGGCCGTGCTTAATGTAATTTATTTCGTTTTGCTTAATGTAATTACCATCTAAATAAATATTTTCATTGTCAGTCTGCTACTAGATAGATATTTCAAAAGAATATCAACATTAGTCCAACCTGTGCTGCTTCAATCCAACAGGCTCATCATATAGAACTTGGCAGCTGATCGCCTTTTATCATTTGACAATGTTGACTTGTGAAAATTCTATTATACCAATGTCAAATTTTCTCCATACCACTACTTACCGTTGACTGAATTTCGTGATTTCACCCTATAATTTTTATTTCAGGGAGAAACCCACGAGAACTGGTACCCGTTGAACGGTAAACAGGGAGATGGTAAAGAAGGCATGGTCAACTTGGTGCTTAGCTACTCGGTAAGTTCGCTGGCCAGATTGAAATAAAAATTGCCAGACACTATATAATATACAGACAACATAATCTCGAATTTGCAATAGGTGGGCCCGGCTGCGGTGGCGACCTTCCCGCCGGTGCTGGTGGTGCCGAGCACAGGCATGGGGTACGCAGCGATGCCTATGTACCCTGCCCCGCACCCGGCGCCCTACCCCGCACCTCATCCCGCTCAGCAACAGCCTCCCGCACAGGAGATCTCCGCCGAGCAGCTACAGCAGGTACATGTAGTATTTGTATAGTTATGATTTAGACTCCATGACGACAAAACGATGAGGTGCTAGTTAATATGTTTAAACAGCATTACATTACCTTAGAACATCAGATTCTCTTGTTACCTCAAAGTCTTCATTGTTGTCATCTAACCAGATAGTCTCTGAACATAGCCAATTGTTGTCTATCACTAACAATTACAGTATTTTTATTAACAATGGACTCACAATAACATTTACTGGTAATAAGTCTCTGTTACCGAAAACCATCAGGCTAGGTATAATTGCAGCGCCTACTGCAGCCGCCAAACAGAGTGCAAACATTACTGTGTTCCCGCTTTAAAGGCTTTGCGGCTCTAGTGTAATTACTGAGGTAAGGAGACTCAACATCTTATTCTCAAATGACAAGTGCAATATTGTGCAATATATATCCTCCCAACAAGCACCACGTCGTTATGGGCGGGCGTATCACTTCCTATCAGGTAAACGTCGTTTAATTAAACAAATAAAAATTCTATGTACTACATAATTATAATATCAGATTGAGGAGATGTTCCCGAGCATCGAGAAGGACGTTATCAAGTCTGTGCTGGAAGCTAACCGCGGCAACAAGGACGCCACCATCAACTCGCTTCTGCAGATGTCGGAATAAATTTCTCCATTTCCTCTATTTGGGATCATAGCATAAGAAGAAAGAAAACGATATCTACTTCGCTCACAGTACCCTATAGTATACACAAACTATTGGCAAATAGCCATAAATCCATGAGCCGAAATATAACCCTTATCTTTGTAGCTTCGTACCAATTAAATATCACTTTTGAAATTAGGGGTTGTTATATATTATTAAACGTTTAAAATCTTGTTATAATTAAAAACCTGTACTTGTGCTATAGTTTATTGAAAAGAGAATATTTCCGCTTGTCTATGGTTCAGAACCACTAAATATGTAACATGCTAAATAATTTTTATATGTAAAGAATAGGCTGTATGGGCTAATTCCTTTTCCATTTTTAATAACAAAAATTAATAATTAAAATTCGCGTATTATGAAATATGTGTGAATATATTTTCATATATGAAGAGTTGGTTCTATGAACAAAATCCTTTGCCTTTTCTATTACTACATATATGTTATTATAAATATTTTCTTTTTGTTATTGCTCAAAAACGGTGTTGTATTTTTATAGTTTATTGCTTTTATTTAAATGGTTTTGCACCATTAGGGAGAATAGTGTTTAACTCTATACTATTTTTTTAAATCGTTATGATTTATTATAATGTATAGACAAAATTGCAGTTAAAGTAACAATTTTTTCCTGGTTCGAAAACAATGTGATATCTTCTAAAATAATTAACTAAACATTATTAACAACTAACATTATTTTAGACTGAAGAGATATCTTTTTTTTAACTACCTTTGATTTATATATTAAAAAAAAATCAACGCTTAATACTAAATAGATTATCAATTAACCATTTCTAATATTTGACCTTCGCTTTAAATTAATAGATAACTTGCTTTCATTAACAGTTCCAAATATTATTATTATAAATCCATCACATTAGAGTTAATGCATAGGAGAGTACGCTTCACCATCACAAGCTCATTATCCTTAAACATCATGTGAAATTTAAATGGTAACCTGATGGTGATAATACAAAACATTATCGCATATTAAAAAAGTTTGAGATAGTATATTTAATAAAATAAAACCTGCAAGTACCACTGTGTATCTTAAAACCTAAGATATTTCTAGATCATGTTCATCATCAGTCACCTGTATAAGGGACATTATAAACTTAACTATCCACTCAGTTTAGATAACTATTAATAATACAGACTTAGACATTCCTAGATTTAGAATTTAGTTATGAATCAAATTATAACCAGACTCATCGCCGATGCTCTAATAATGGCTTTGTAGCAATTGAACATTTCATTTAATCGTCTATATTGTTACTAAAGTAGATATTAATCAATAACCTCGTTACAGACATATTTCACTCATTTTTAAAACATCATTTTTTTTTTATTCATTATTTTATACACGTTTCTTGCATTCGTTATAATTTATATGGAAGGCAACCTATGACCAGCGAACCGATAATATCCCATTTAACATATTCATGTTACTTTACTTATATATTACATATATATTATATATATAATACATATAGATTTCCTGTCATTATCACACTCACCACGATCTCTGTGTAACCATTATGGTTTGCAATTTGGTATTAATATAAGGATTTTGTTAAATTCCTTCCTCGAAGAGAGTTGCGGGGGTGTTACGGCAGCAATGCGGGCGGGAACAGTTAATTAAATCTAAAGTTTCTATGACAAAAGAATATTTTAATATTGGAAATAATTTGTTCTACATTTGCGCTATTTCGGATGATTTTAACACGGTACCAACTTTGTGGACTCCTGACTTAAAGATTCATCGTGTTGCCATGTGCGTCATGATTTTAATAACCTTTACTATAAATGTATGGCCATTGTTAGGTCGACTAACTAATACCAGCAAGAAGTAAACACCGTTTCATAAATTTCACACGCTGCACATTTCTAACTCACACAAATATGCTTGAATACTATATTATACTAAAATATAAATATCTTTTATTAATATTATCAATATAATATAGTTTAATAGATTTAAGATTTAATGTATTACAAGATGAAGTAAATAGAGCTCTGTGAAGACACACGTTACGTCTCCAGGAAGAGAGGGTTCGATATCCAGAGTCGATGAAGAAAAACATCATGAGTAAAACGACGGCTTGATTTGTGAGCACCACTCACACTTGACCAGCATGGTGGATAAAAGGTCTGAGACTCTTCTTATAAAGCCGGAGTCTCGATAGTGATTTGAAGATCATATATTTTACCAAATATACCGTCGAGGTCATTTTAGGTGCATATATATTTTTTTTTTCTATGAAATATAGAAATTTCTGTTTTTTTTTATTACATCATCTCGCTATTGCCAACAAGCTTTGTCGTTTGCTAGTTTTGTGCCAAAAATCATTTGCCATCGGAACGTACCGTCGCTTGTACCGAACAATTGTAACGTATTTATTTGTAATTTAACATTGTATAAATAAATTATAATTATATATACTGTTTTTTCCTTATTTGGTTATGTACAAAATCATCGCTCCTGCTGTCCAACACCGTTTGGGTATGTATCACAGCAGCTCCAGTTTCTGATGCCAAATAGTTTTGTCTTATTTTTACAATTATATAGACTAGCCCTTGACTGCCGTCTTACCTAATGGTAAGCGATGATGTTGTCTTTGGTGGTATAACACTGGAAGTAGCCTATTCTCTCTTAAAAATTCCGACGTCATACGTGGACGGAAACACTAACGTCGGCAAGCTGTTCCAACCCTCCGCTATTCATATCAAGTAATTAGTATGCAAACATTACTGTGGTAGGAAGACGACATCCTGTCTGAAAGCGACCAGCACAATGTGGAATGTATGTCATCTCAACTAGCGACATGTTATAGGCAAGCGTTTCACTTGCCATCAGGTGAACGTCTCATCGCTTCGTCAAAAAAAATATTGTACGTGCTTCTATAGTAATAATAGCTGCTAAAGTACTCTGGAAATAAAGCTTCACCATCCACAGCCTCGATGGCACTTAACTTGATTTGCTGGTGATAGGTCTGCTGTCGGAGGCTGTCTTGGTAGGTACCACCATAGCTCCTATCGCCACCCCCGAATAGTACTGTATTACGGTTTGAAGTGCGTTGTAGCTAGTGCAATTACTGGGGTAACGCGACTCGACATCCTATATCTCAAGTCGATGACCACGTCGTGATGCAGTGTATAACATCTTAAATAGCGCTACGTTGTTATAGGTAGGCGTGTCGCTTACCATCAGATAGACAGACCGCTCGTGTCGCCTCTTCCTTAAATAAAAAAAAACTTAATCATATAAAATAGAGATCACGTGGTAGGACATTGAAATAAAAAAAAAAACAACTTAATTAAAATTATAAATTAAAACTATTTAATCTTAAGTACTAACAAACTTTTTTTTCTTTTTCTTCTTGATGCCGTTCTCTTCTACGAGCTTCTTTTGCGCGCTATCTGCTTTACGTTTTATCTTGCTAATCTTTCCAATGACGTTCTTGAACCTTTCGTCCTTCCTCATGAGAGTCTTGTTGACTTTCTTCAGTTCGTTCTTAATAGACGAGTCAATGTCCTGCAGGCGAGTACTGGCCTGCTCATTCTCTTTTTTATTCTTAATCTGCTCTTGAATCTGCTTTATCTTCTCGAGCTTCACTTTCTTGGCGATTTTTACACGCTTGCGGCGCAACTCCTCCAAGCTGTTGAATAGAAGTTAATAAAATAAGAAGCTATATTAAGCTTTAAAAAATTGATTACTAAAAGTTTGAGCTGCGGCGTCGAGCGGTAGTGTGCAAACGTTACTGCGTTTCTTTCATGATGGTGAATAACCAGGTGGATTTAAAGAAACACTGCCACCAACCAAACTCGTCAACATGAAACTCCGGAGTCATACTATGTACTACAGAACGTTGATAACCGTACTTCCATGTAAAATTATTTTATTCTGCATATGGTTTCCCAAGAATACTTTGGCAGTAATAAGTACTGGTCAGGATGGCACTTATTTTTGGTTCTACATACCCTACTTTATATTAGAACCACAAGAAATCCTTTAAACATCTTCGCTTCTTGTATGTAGTGTGTGGAAGATCATCTAATCAGCTCGTGGGATTTTCTCTTTATTTAGGCAAGCACATAAACTGTATAATTCCTACAGTATTTAAATATACTGTTTATAACAAATCTGTATGCAAACACTGACCCCTGCTCCATAACCTCCGGGTCGACGCCGGCCATTATCCAGCGCTTGTGCCTGTAATTGCGCCTGCGCTGCTCGAACTCCTCGTTATCCAGAAGCGCCTCCTGTTCGCGCCGTGTCACACTCACCGTGGTGAAAACCTTTACCGCCTCATCGTCTACGGAACACCATGAGTTTTAAAACAAAGGTTCAAAATAATCTAAGGATTTTAATTTGTTAGTAAGCGTTACGATTGTGCATATTAATGTGACGCTAGTCAGAATGATATACTCCATCACTTTGTATGCTCGTCACCTGGAGACAACATGTAAATATCCGGAAACAGAGATCTACTACCAAAAGAAATAATATGTATATCTCACCATCAATCTTGTATTCGCTAAGCTTGGTCTTTATCTGGTCTTCGATCTCGCCGAGACGGAGGATGTCGTACGGAGTGATGAGCGATATCGCCAGACCGCTTCTGCCGGCGCGCGCTGTGCGACCCACCCTAAGGGGGTAATAGAGAGTAAGGTAATACATTACACCGAGGCCACATACTATATATAATTTCTATATATAGTATGTGGCCCCTATTATAGAGATAACGCTTTTATTACTTCTCCAAAAGAAACCTTCTATTCGAAGAGGTAGACCAGGTTATATGAGATTTCCACTCGCTAAAGCTCCATCGGTGCTTGCTTTCAGTAGTTTAGGTGGGGGCCATTGGGATCCTCTACAGAATACACCGACGTCCTTTTGTACATTAGTTAAACAAGAGCATTCTTATCATTCTAGCTGAGCACTATTTATTCTACTCTTCACGCTGAAGATAACGTGGTGACATCGTAGTTTACTATTTTTTATTTTATCGTAGTAAACAAATTTCATTTAGGATTTTTAGAAGAAATCTTGTAGACCGAATGCAAATTGTGAGTTGTTTTTTTTTTATACGTGTAGACATTTATATTGACAAATTCACACAGCTGATGGAACGCTGTCGTCTGCGTCACTGACCTGTGTATGTACTCCTTCGGCTCCAACGGCAGCTTATGATTGACGACGAGATGGACGGAGGGTATATCGAGGCCACGAGCAGCCACGTTGGTCGCAATCAGCGTACACCTCAGGTTGCTACGAAACTGCGCCAGCGCGGAGACGCGCTCGCGCTGCCGCATGAACCCGTGCAAGCACACGTTGTCCATGCCGATAGCGTTCAGCATCATCGACAGTACCTGGCACTCTCTGTACAATAAATATTGCTTCTTATATGTTATAAAGTTAATAAACATTCGTGTAGTATCAAAATCATATCTGTGCCGTATCACTTAGATTAATTAAAAAAATATGAATCTTAAAGGATTTATAATAACAAACATATTATGAAAGTGACATACTTCTTGGTATCCGTGAAAACTATAACGTGGGCACTCGGTTTCGTCTCTCGGTACTTTCGCAGAGTCTGTACCAAGTAAACGTCCCGCGCGTACGCCGGGCAGACCACGTAGCGCTGGTCCAGCGTCGAGACAGTGAGCTGAGTGTTTGTCTCAGACCATCTAGTGAGATGCTAGATGAGAAGAAATATGATCATAAATTTAAATCAATAGTCATTTAACGCATTTTTGCACAAGGTAAAAGAGTCCTCAGTTTTGTGTGGTGTTAAGTGATAATGAGAATAAGGATAGGGTGTTCAGATGATGAGTTGTAATAGGCGCCATTTACAATATAAAGATGGTAACTAACCAGGCAGGATTAGGATGAACCCTATCACCAAATAAACTCCATAACACATCAGGCAAGAGTGAGAGTTCTCCAGAGTCCCAATAGGGGGGACATATAATGTTAATGCTTTTTGTTTTAGAAAGTTACTACAATCAGAAACAAAGTAATGTTTAAGCTACATATTTTTTAATAGATAGAAAACTATATTTTCCACTTACATCTTTGTTCAATGGTAGTAGTGTGGAGTCTTTGACATCTGTTATGGTGGCTGAAAACAGTAAATTTTGTCTTCTTGCAGGCAGCACATCAAAAATGGTCTCCAGGTCTCCTTTGAAAGATTCACTGAACAACCTGAAATTATTTATACAGATATTAGGGAACAGAAACATTTTAAAATTCTCATTAATTTCAAAGTGCGAGAATAAGTGGATTGGGCAATGTTCTTACTTAAAATAATCTCACTCAGGTTTCAACGGCTAGATTACAGTAGCGCTGCTTCATATATGAGGCAGATTCGGAAATACTTTAACATATCTAAAATAATGTTATAAAGGGGATGTTAAGCTACTGCACCTTGAAAGCAATAACAATATAAATAATACATGATTTTTATCTTCTTATTACCATATTACATTATGCTAATAGCTAAATTCATATGTCATTGAAGAAACCTCTTTACAAATTTAATTTAGTATGTACAAAATTCCTTTATGTAAATTTAGTACATATTTAATTTACATTTCAATATTTTTCTCAACAAATTCTTTGCATCTTTTAAATAATATTTAAGAACGATTAATTACTACAATATATTAAAAGTAGATGTAGGTCAATTGTTTTTGATTGTTGTTCTATCACCATTGGGCAGGAGATTTGGTTAAAAGAAATGTGTATGTTTCAAATATATAATAGCTCTAGAAGACATATAGTATTCACCAGACATCACAGGGCCAACAAAACTTAGTCCATTTACTCTAGCTCTATTATAATATATTCCATGCAAGATGTTAGCAAGGGATCTAGCAAATTACCTGTCGGCTTCATCCAATACCAGGTACTTTATCTTTTTCAAACTAAATGTATCACAACCAGTAATATGATCAGCCAAGCGACCAGGCATGGCTACAACAATATGAGGTTTTTTGGCTAATTTGAGTGACTCTTCCATTTGATCTGATCCTCCTGTTACTATACACACTCTTAGATTTAATGGTTTGCCTAGAATACTAAACTGGTCTGCTATCTGTGGAAAAACAAATAACATTAACAAACAGCTCATTGCACTAAATATCATCTTAAACTAGAATGGCTAAAATTTATTTTTATATAATATTAAGTGACAATGAATTTGAAGATGGTGAAGCACACTTGGTCGGAACACATAAGCTCTTAATATCTACTACTTTTAACAAGAAATTTTTATTTTCATTGTGATGAAATATCCCACAAAAATCCAAAGTATATAGTGAATACTGGGAATGAAACTAAGTCACAAAAGTAGTTATTATGTTCCACAGAAAGAAAGAAAAAGTTACATATAGCCTAATAATTAATGTTTTTGTTTAAAATCATACGAGACTTTTGTTCATTGGCTTTACCTTTAAAGGTTAATATTACATGGAAAGGAAAAATTATTTTTAAATACCTGATAAGCTAATTCGTGTGTTGGTGTAAGTATCAAGGCGTAAATTCCATAGGGATCTTCAGCCAAATTCTGAAGTATAGGCAGGGCAAATGCAAAAGTTTTTCCCGAACCCGTCTTTGCTGCTCCAATGCAATCATCTCCAGCAAGGATTTTGGGAATACAGGCTTTTTGAATAGGCGTTGGTGTTTTTATACCTGAAATTTAGCACATAATGATAAAATGAACCATAGGGATAATTCATGTATGATTTAATTGACATGCAATGTTGTTTCAATTACTTGTGGCTTATTGTAAAAGGTACAACAACAAAAATTACACAATTTGTTTCCCGAAATGACGCCAACTATTGTTATATTAATTTAATGAATAGAAAAACCTACAAATAGGAATAAAATATATGTGAAAACTTTAGGAAAGCTATTTATTTACCAAGGGTGCTAAGTTGTTTAATGAGCCATGTTTTTACGCCCAATTCAGTAAATTCTTTTAAATCGCTTTCGTTCATTTTATGGACAAAATTATACTATAACCGTGACCATTAAAAAGCACGTTGCGATTGGTACCGATGTGTTTATATCACGTCAAAATATCATCACTGGCATAATGTCACTGTCAGCTGTAACATACGTAATTTTTTTGTCTTTGGCTAAGACGAATGTAACTATTAGTATTTTTAATATAGTAATTACAGATTAAGTAGAATGCAATAAAAATAAATTTTATATTGCTATTATAATTAATGTATTTTTTTGTATTGATTACGATAATAATTATTATAACTCTATTTTTTCGAGTAATGAATATATGAGTTATGAAAGAAGTAAGGTACAATTTGCAAATAAAACACTTTGTTTAATTATGTTCATAAATTCTTCCGCTAGAGTTTACTCACTAATTACAATTAGTTTACAATTTAGCTCAATCTTTAGCATTTTTTATATATTCTGATTCTGTAACTTCATAGCAAAACAAAACTTAAAAGCATAAAATTGTTATCAAGTAATTAAAATTTTTCGTAACTTAATGAACTAAAACCTGTAGTATTCATTATTTATTTATTTATTTAACTTTTTACACCATCTTTAAAGGCGGAATTAATGCTATTGGCATTATCCTCCAGTCTATGTTGGGTAATGCAGATGAGATGATGATGAATAAAATAATGAGATGTAATTATTTTATTTATGGGCAATTGTTGGAAAGTTAAATATTTTTTTCTTGTTTTTGAAATCTATTGTTATTCTAATCTGTTCAATATTTATGGTTACTTAGTGACTAACACGCGGTGTTTTATTTAAAACTTTACGCAGTAAGTCACGCAATATGTGCGTGGTAGGGTGTTAATTTTGTTACGAGTGTTAAATTAACCGCATGATACACTGTTGTCTTTTTTGATATTAAACAATTTTACAGTTTATTGTAATTTTTAAATTTCTTTCTGACCAATAACAGCGCTATTTCAATGTTAACATAAAAATGTTATTTTAAGAATAAAACTTAGTAATTTAGTAAAAGAAAAATAACTAGACCGTAATTTTCGATAATATTTCTTCAGGTAAGTTTTTACGTCTAGAAGACGGTAATATTTCTTAGTATAATTGGAAGCTTATATTTAAGCGTTTAATAGTATGTGTAATAGTAAATCACATGTACTATTATTATACACAATAACATTTCATAATTTATGTTGCGTAGGGCACGATGTTATTTTAGCTGACATATGCAGTTAGGATTGTGAATTAAAGAAGTACTGATCGTACTATTTCTAACGTCACTTGGCACTAACAATTATTACATTACATTCTATGTTGTAATGCATGCTCGTTTGTTTTTTAACATCAAACAAGTAGCCATCTTTGTACCGTGGCAAAGTAAAAAGGTGTACTATTATGTTTTAAATCATTTACACCGGTGCTAATAAAACAATCTTATGAGACGTTTCCTTATTTATTTGTTACTTTCTAACCACACTCTCCTATATCTTCCTTTTCGATTGTTAAGTGTTATATTTCCAACTTTACTAAAAAAAGATCCATAATTGGAGTTCACGCGAGTTTTACATATTGTAAACTATTAGGCTTAGTAACTTCCATGACGAAATTTTATCTTTTTATTCATACATTTTTCGCTTGTCTAGTACTTATCATCATTGTAAATAGTTTTTTAAAACATGGAATGCAAAGTGGCATTCCACTTTGTACCATGTTTTAAACCACTTTCAAGCTTATACATTATATATGCTTGAAAAACGGAGTTATCTATATCTTTACATTCCTTATATCTAATATATTGATCCAACTTTTATTTGTCGTTTCATTTTACTAAGAAATTGAAGGTGTTTACTACAAATGTCCTTTTTTAATTTTTCTAGTTTTGTTTTGAATTTAAGAGGGCTGTATAAAGTTTAAATAATTGATTTCTTTTGTGATGTCTTTTCCTGTTCTCATTCTGCTTGGTTCTGGTTTTTAACATATTATAGCCAGGAAATTATGAATGACCATACTTCATCATTTTGGCTGCCATTGTCACTACGAACATAGAATTGAATACAGAGTTGGATAACATAAAAAGATTTTGTGTGGTATGATGATATAAAAAATAACATAAATAATCTATCATGGTAGCTTGACATAACCTTCCAGTGAAATTTGTTATTTTATGCAATAGTTCATGTAACAAAGTTAAAATACAAACATATCTAAAATAAATTTATGACATAATTGATGGAAGTCTATTTATATCATGCCATAATATTTATGTTTTTGATGGTATTCTATTAAAGAGATCTAATGGTCTGTTATAATTTATGGTTGCATACAGATTTTTTCAAATATACCTGTTTAATTGTTTCAGGAATATTTTTCACAATGAGCCTCTTCAGAACTTTATTGACGGCGGTTACAAACAATACTAAAGTAGCAGTAAGAAGCAATGGAAACGTAAGTTATCATTATTATTCATAAAACTTTAATACTTGCAAAAAATTTACTATAAATTTTCTTAAGAGCATAATATTTACAAATATTAAGTATAGTTTGTGTAAAAATTCACAGTTAACTTTTATATTACACAAGAAATTCACTTGATTTTTCAGAGATTTAATCTATGTAAATTTATTTAAAATTATGTAATTTCCAATAACCTTAGTTCTTTTCCTTACATTTTGTTTTTGTTGAATGTTAATGTTTAATATAATCTATTAAATACATACTTTGACTATTGGTACTTTATTAGGAAGTACTATTATAGGACTTTTATTTATTTGCTGTCATGTATTTAGTGCAAGCATTACCAAGCTCTGGTTTAAAGGTTACTGCGGCTCATGAAATGTGCCACATTAATATTCAAACCAGACTTTGTGACTATGCTCTGTAGTGTAATTATATTTACTAGTGTTGTGTTTAATCATACAATGTTGTTTCCTTTAAATTTATTCTGCGAGGAAGTATAGATGCAAATGTAATAAATATATTTGTCCTGCTTACTTTAATTATGTTATCTTCTCATAAAATATGGTTTGGTTGACATATAGTTTTTGGCAGGCAGCACTTACCATCAAGTGAGCATACTGCTTGTCTAGTTGTACATAACGACATTTATTTTTATATAATACCATTGTATAATAGATTATATAAGCAGAAACTGTAGCTACTTCTCTAAAAATTATGGAGGGATGAAATGAACATAATAGAGAAGAGAAGTACTTTAACTCATTATCTAGTCATAGCCTAGTAAATTTTCTAGCCGTAGCACCTAACAATCCGGAAAACAATAATGTTCGTAAATTACCGCTCGGCAGCGGAAATAGGTGTAGTCCATACACAGCAGAGACGTAAAACCGGTAACACTTCATTAACAGTGTGTGGGCATAAATGAGGCCCATTAGCGAGTTTAGTACACTAATAGTGCATAGCATATCATATGTTTCAACGTAGTAATGCAATCACTTTATTTGACCCATATTATTAGACCTTGGCAAGATATATCGTTTACTATCACGTGAACGTCTAGCTTCTTTCGTTTCACAAGAGACGTGATGGTGGTACCGCCACCCAGAACAATGTGGTGCTAGTTAGGATAATGTATACAGCACCGCATTACGTTCGTCGCTTTGAGACATGAAATACCAAGTCTCGTTACTAACATATTTCGCTAGCTACAGCGCCCTTCAAACCAGCACGCAGTACTGCTTGTCGGCTGCAATAGACACTGCGGTGGTGCACTGCGGAGACCATCTGGGTAGGTACCACCGCAGCACCTATTGCAGCCGACAAACAGTACTGTACAAACGTTAATCTGGTCCGGTTTAAAGGGCGCTGTAGCTAGTGATATGACTGAGGTAAAGAGACGTAACATCCTGTCTCAAAGCGACGAGCGCAATGTGATGCGGTATATACTATCTTAACTAGCACCGCGATGTTACGGGTAGGTATATCACTTATTAAGTAAATGTTCCGCTCATAACTTAGCCCTGTAGTCTCAGGCTAGTAAGAATAGGACACAGGTAAGCCCTGCCTGTCGTAGAAGGCGACTGTGAGGGTCTATGGGTTTCGCGGTCCTTGAGGATGGGGGCCCTTATCGCCTAGGAGGGTTAGGCTCCTCAGAGACGTGTTAACACTAAGTGTAGAGGGGCACCGGTGCGTTCCATAAGCGATCCCGGAGCCTCTCAATGCACTGATTCCGACCACCGAGGAGGTTTTAGTGAATAAGAATCTCACATAATCCTGACTTTCCCTCAGAAGCAGAGATCTTCCAAAGATTTCCCCCCGAAACAAACAAAAAAAAAAAAGCTAGGTGGTAACTATATCACAACCGTAATCGAACTTAGGGACCTGGTACGAAGCGGTTAACTGTTATGCCGCAGTTAAATATATTGTTTAAACTATTTGACGATTATATATTTGAGTGATAAAATTTGAGCCCAGGTTATACATCAGTTACTGATAACAGAGTACCCATTAATACACTTTACCGTGTAAACATTTTAATGTCCATTTCCATGCGACACTTAAAGGGCAACTATATTTTTATCTAATCTTCAATTATACGAATAAAGTAAAATAGTTTTATTTATTTGATTAAGCGATGAGACAAGCGGGACGTTCACCTGATGGTAAATGATACTACGCCTATAACAACGCGGAGCTAGTAAGGATGATATACACTACATCCTAATACACTCGTCGCTTGAAGAATAAGATGTTCAGTCTCACTACGTTCCGTAATTACACTAGTTTCAGCGCCCTTCAATGCGGAACACAGTAATGTTTGCACACTACCGTTTGTTCGATGCGATAGAAGCTGCGGTGTAGTACCCACATAGACAGATATATATATACAGGGTGAAAGGTAATAGGTGTAAAATATCTGGAGGGTCTAAAATGTAACTCGTATCTTATCCTATTTATCCAAAAACAATGTTTCTGGAGTTATTAATTTTTTCGAATATTTTTCGAAACATTTTCAATATTCTAAGAAAAAATTCGATGATTTTATTTCTTACTTATTTCTACATAAATTTTAATGTAATAATTATTGTTTAATCATTGTTTTATTAAATTAAATTAATAATCATCGCTTAGAGGCTAAAACTTTTAAATTAGGTTCTTTGAAAGTCGTGACAGTAAAAAATAAGGCGTCATACTTACATTTTTATTTAAACTTAATATAATTTTTTTTTATAAAAAATACGTATAAAGCACATAAATAAGTACCTGACTTTAATACCTATCCGACAAGATATAGGAAAGTACATAAAGTTTCCAAAATTTAGAAAAAGAAACACTTTTTAGGTAATGAGTCAGTACGACAGTTAAAATTTAACTAGTTTCGTGGGCGGACGTACATTGTCGGTGTCTACTTAATTCTGAATAGTTTTTCTTTTCTATACCAAATTAATTTAAATTCAATGGCGGTTTACGGTAATGAAGAATACGCTGACATTTTCTATTGTTATGGACTTAGTGATGGAAATTCTTTACAAGCGAGAGGAGAATACCAGCTACGTTTTCCAAATCGTCACCTACCAAGTCATAGTGTTTGCTGCGGCGTATCAACGCGTCAGGGAAACTGGCAGCGTTCAGCAGAGGCGACATGACGCAGGTAGGCCACGCTTCTACGATACTGAAGAAGAACAAGGAATCATAGATCATTTTGTTATACACCCGACAACGTCAACCAGGGTCGTGGCATGATTGCTGGGTTTAACGCAATGTAAAGTGTGGTTTACTTTGCATACGGCAAGGCTCTACCTCTACCATTATGCACCAGTTCAGGCTCTGGAGGAAGGAGACTCTGCAAGTAGGTTAGATTTCTGTCGTTTTCTGCTGCATGCAGACAGAAAATAGTAATTTTCTTACCAAAATATTATGGACTGATGAATCGAAGTTTGACAGACACGGCATAACAAATTTCCATAATAGTCATTATTGGGTTCTGCGAATCTCCTCTGAAAATCCCCACGTGATTAGAGAAGGAGCTCATCAGCGAAGATTCTCCGTAGACTTATGGATGGGCATAATTCATTCCGACTTGATAGGTCCAATTTTCTTGCCCAACAATTTAAATGGGGATTATTTGGAGGATGTACCATTGGTAAACAGAAGAGAAATGGTGTTCTAGCATGACGGTCGTCCCCTCCATTTTCGTCTCGGCGTAAGACAGTGGTTGGACACTACTTTCCCTTAGCGATGGATTGGCCGAGGCGGAGCAACACCGTGGCTCGCAAGGTGTCCTGATTAACACCTTGCGATTATTACTTATGGGGTCACATGGAAACCTTTAATGTACACAACACCAATTAACGCGTTAGAAGATTTTAGAAGATTTAAAATCACCCATCATCGTCGCTGCTGACAAAATAAGAGAACAGCTCACCGGGCGAGTCACTCCATCTGACTTGCGAAAGAGGCTTCGTGCTTGTATCAGGAATCGTGGCTGTCAGTTTGAGCAAAGTGTTTTTTTTTTTTTTTCAAATTTTGGAAACTACTTATATACTATACTACTGTGTGTACTATACCTTGTCCGATAGGTATTAAAGTCAGGTACTTATTTATGTGCTTTATATGTATTTTTTATAAATAAAATTTTATTTTAAGATTAAATAAAAATGTAAGTATGACGCCTTATTTGTTACTGTCACGACTTTCAAAGAAACTAATTTAAAAGCTTTAGCCTCTAAGCGATGATTATTAATTTAATTTAATAAAAAAATAATTAAACAATTATTATTATATTAGAATTTGTGTAGAAATAACTAAAAAATAAAATCATCGAATTTTTTCCTAGAAAATCGGGAATTTTTTGAAAAATATTTAAAAAATTTATAACTCCAGAAGCATTGTCTTTGTATGTTGTATTCCACACATAGATAGATAGGATTCGAGCTATACTTTAGCCCCTGCAGGACATTTACACCTATTACCTTTCACCTTGTGTATAATGACCGATCGTCGGATCGATGTAGAAATCTTCGACGGAAGCCTATGCTCAGCGGTGGACGTCTGTCATCCGATGATATTTATTTAATGAAACCGGGTTGTTTGTCCGCCAAACACGTGAATACTAATGAACGTATCGACTCGGGAAGGGACGAGTCTTCGACGCGGAATGATTTGTAGCCGTTTATTTTTTGAATTTCATAGATTCTTCATCATTTTATTTCCAATTAAATTTTGTAAACATTTCATTTCGCTTTAAGTTACTATAGTAACGGTTGATATAGAAAGTCATTTGCGTTTGAAGTTACTCTCAAGGAATACTCATCATCATTATCAGCCTTTGTTTATCCACTGCTGGATATACGCCTTCCCTAATGTCTTCCACCAGATGCAATCCTCTACTTCTCGCATCCACCCACTTCCGACCGTTCTGCCGATGTCGGCGGCCCATCTATAAGGAGAGCGTCCTACACTTCTACGACCTGTACGCGGCCTCGTCTCCAAGACATTTCTCCCCCATCGGCCGTCACTGACACGACAGACATGGCCGGCCGTCTGCCATTTCAGCTTGCAGATTTTGAGAGCTTCGTCGACAACTTTAGTTCTCCGTCCAATTTCTTCATTAACTTTATTTGTCTAAAGGAATATTTCACACAAATTTCAAGTCTAATTATATATTAAGGTCAGCAAAGCGGCCCGGGAACAGCTAGTATATAACATATATACTATAATATATATATACTTCCCGTGTTTAACTTGTTCTATATTCATTAGTTCGTAAATAGACGTTACAAAGTTGCATCGCTTATATGACGTTCGATAACACACAGAATACATATATATATATGTATGTACACAGTATCGGATGTTTGTTGATGACTCGTCTTAAAATAAAATAAATACTATCTCTATTAAAAGAGCTAGATAACACTAGCTGCGAAATTAAGTGAAAGTATCCTCATTTATTAAAGTTACAAATTTATAGCTGGTTAGTCTCTGTTGCCGGAGACCGTCTAGGTCAGGTACCCAACCTATTGAGGTACCTATTGCAGCCGACTAATGGCACTGCAAACATAACCGTGTTCCGATTTGAAGGGCGCTGTAGGTAGTGTAATCACTGTGGTATCGAGACATCATGTCTCAGACGACGAGCGTAATGCGGTGCAGTGTACAACAACCACGTAGTTAAGAGTCATTTATCATCAGATAAACGCCCCGTTGGTCTCGTCGCTTCGTTAAATAAAAAAAAATAATTAAATACTAATCTAAAGACATCGTCAAAAAGGAGTATTGTTTCATATCATTATCATCAAGAATTGATTGGCATCATCAAATTCGAGTGGTCTGTTGTTTTTTATATTCAACTACGCTACGAGACGAGCAAAACGACCTGATGGTAAGCGATACGCCTGCACGTAACGTAGCGCTAGTTAAGATGAGGATGCACAGGACCACATTGTGCTCGTCGCGTTTTGACATAAATCTAGTTACTCGCAGTTTCACTAAGTACAGTGCCATTTAGACCCGGTATTCTCGGGCTATGAAGAATAGGACTAAGGTATTCCCTTCCTGTCGTACAAGGCGACTAAAAGGGTCCTCGGGTTCGTGAGCGTTGAGGGTGGGAGCCCTCAGAGCTCAATAAACGAAGCCTTAGGAGGACGGCAAATGCATGGTGGTCTTCTATTTGCCGTACGGCAGCGTGGGTGCTAACGAGGGTTTTGTCCTTATGTAGGATGTTCTAGCCAGAGTACAGGGAGGTACTGATGAGTTCCATAAGAGATCCCGGAGCCCCTCCTAATGCATTGAGGGAGACCATCGAGGGAGTTTTAGCGAGTAGAAGCCCCACATAACCTTGTCTGCCCTTCAGAAGAAAGGTATCTTTTAAGAAGATTTCCCCGCGATAAAAAAAAATATAGTTGCTGCGGTGGTATCTACTGTTCCTGCAAGAGACCTAGAAGTAAACTAGTGCATATATATTGAATTTTTCGTTGACCATATTTGTATCGAATGGATCGATAAGAATATGTACGTTTGTGTGAAATATTAGTATATCGCGGTACTCAAGTTCAAGGTCCCGCAGTAACACCGGCGCGTGGTCTACTGCATCGAACGGATATTTCCACTGCGTCACCGAACATGCACCGCTGTTGCCAATCGCCAATTAATCGTTCGTCAAATGTTTGGATAAGGATTTGATCAAATGTTTGTCGTCTCCAGTGCAACGCGGGGCGAAATTGTCGGCCACTTTCTTTTAACGCTGTATCTGATGATAAATATATGTATCTATACGCCTATGTATATGTATATATATATATATATATATACAGTAGACGTAGTGTTGAGAGGTTCCCCACAAGGCGGATCGACTGTCCGGCGAGTCGGGAAACCACTGGATGCTAGCAACGCGGAACCGATCAACATGGAGATCTTAAGGGGAAGCCTATGTCCAACAGTGGACGTCTATCGGCTAATGATGTTGATGAGTATATATGTTAGTTCAGCTATATCGTGTTTATCTCAGGACATTGGTTTCTCCATTTTTCCACGCCTGGCCGATTCCTTGCCGTCTGCATCCATCCTCTACCCACTACTCGGCAGATGTCACAGTTTCATCTTTTCGTTGGTCTTCCAAATCTGCTTATCTGTACCCATACATATTTAAGAGATTTCCACCTATATAGAGAATCATCGCAATATATCTTAAACCATAAGACCTAGAGGCTTGAAATTTGGCAGGTACATTCCTTCTGTCTAGTATAGGGCAGATATGAACAGATTTCACAAAATTTTACCCCACAAGAGGTTGCGGGGGTATTACGGCTATGAAAGCGGGCAGTGAATAGCGAGTGTATACATATAAGTTTTTTTTAAACCATATTTTTAGTTTATTATATGAACTATTCAATAAATGGAATAGCTAAATATATTATCATCATCAGCTGATAGACGTCCACTGCTGGACATAAGCCTGGCACATATCTCCTCGTCAATCAGCATGGCTTCCGGTAGCGCTGGCGCTAGAGACTGTCGTATTTAGGGGTTTATATGGGGGGAATTGGGCCATTTGCCACCACGCTAGCACAATGCGGGTTGGCGGGAGCCAGAGCCTCGCCTGTTGATTAGCATAGTGCACCACGAGCAAGTTGGTTTGGGTCCCGCGACTTGTTGCGTCCCCCTATAATAAATATATCATACCCACACTTAAAATTTACTTTAAATACTATTAAAATACGGGCGTGTGATTTCAGGTCCATGTCCGTTAGTGGACGTCTATCGGCTGATGATGATGTCGATGGTCCGATTTATGTACAATTTGCATTATATAAGAGTTATATATATCGCGCTAGTAATTAATCAATATAGCTGTAACATTCGCCTGTATACAAAGAGCGCCACTGTTGATGGAATATGTTCGAGGGTTTGTTCCAACGTTCGATCCAACACCCGTACAATGTTTCATTGTATTTAGGAATGCTATTCTATTTTATATCTTCATTTGTGCTGTACAGTGCTACCAACATTTCTTTTCATTATCAACATATACAGTCAATCATTGTATTGGGACTAACAAATACTCATATGTATACTTTTTAACCAAAAAGCTTAAGGGAAGAAAACAATGTCTATTGCCTGGTAGTAGGATGCCTGTCTAAGTAGTCTAGTCTAGCCTTTAAGAATAGGACTAAGGTAATCCCTGCTCGTTTTAAAAGGAGACTAAAAGGGTTTTCTGGTTCGGAAGCCGTGAGCATGCCTTGACAGGACACTAAATGCAAGATGGTCTTGTATTTACCGTAGCACTGGGAGAGTACTAAAGAGGGCTTTGCACTGCGTACGGACGTACTTAACCAGAGTGCGGAGAGAGATCTTTGTTCCGTAGGAGATCCCGGAGCCCCTCCTAACGCACCGAAAGAGACCACCGAGGGGGTTTTAGTGGGTAGAATTCTCGCATAACTATTTCGGAAGCAGTGTATCTTTCACAGATTTTCACCCCGAAACAAAAAAAAGGATACCATTTCTGCCCCCCAAACGGTGCAAACATTATTGTGTTCCGGTTTGAAAGGCGTTCTAGCTAGTGAATTTACCGGGGTAACTAGTCTCAACATTTAATAGCTTAAGGTGAAGATCTAAATGTGGTATTAATGTGATCGGGCGTATCACTTATCAGGTGGAGGTTACGTTAACCCTATCACATGTAATGTATATATACCACGTATTACGCACAGCACGAGTTAAAAATTATCATACCTTGCTGCATTTTCTTATTAATCTTCGTCCATCATTCTTAAAGAATGATGGCACCAATCTGGTGCACAGGTTAACTTCAACTAGAATTTTTTTTATAAAATAATTTCGATAAATTTTTTTCTTTTACGTTAATGTTCTCGGTTGTATTTTCGCGCCGAATCAGGTTCTTCTTGGATCTAAATGGAGACGGTGGTCGGGTATGTTTTTTCTTTACAAAACAAAGTCAAAGAAAAAACCTACCAAGGTCATGATTCTGTATTTTACTGCGAGAGCCGACAAAATAGGTAACTACCAGTTAGTTTATAAACGATTTGGTTAATATTATGCGGGTTTTTTATTTCGCTCATAAGATCACTTCCGCTTCACTCGGCATTCAGAGCTAGCCTAAACTATGTAAAAAAAATAAAATATTTATATTAGGTCCTTTCATATGAAATTGGCATTTTGTACGGGAGGAATATGAAGTCAATTTTTTTTGGAAAATATATTCAAATAATCAAAGTATGCACCGTTGTTATCTATGCACTTTTGAAATGTCATAGTGTTAGCGATTCTTATTAACGCCTGAGCCCTTCCATTCGTCACCAATATTAATGTTCAGTGATTGTAATAACTTACCTTTCAGATGAAACACTTCCTACATTCCCATAAGTACAGTAGACTAACAGAGCAAACGCGCTCTCGTCCGACAAATATCATACTACCCATTGACGCCCGCACCGGTTGCTTTTATACTATTTTACTTATTGATTATTTACTACTACCCACATTAGTTGTTGAATGTCATATTATCAAAACTGACCGTCAATTTGTTCTCAAAGGAAACTCGACATTGCTTTACATAAACCATTTTTGATCCAATTAGCTTTACAGATGGCGACACTGCCAACAATAGGTAGTTCATTTGATCCCTTTACTAAAAAAACCATGGGGGCGAGAATCAATAAACTCTTTGAAGGCGGCTTGGACTGCCGCATCGGAGTTAATTTTTTTCCGTGTAAGAAGTTGTCCAAATTCCGGAAAAAACAGTAATCTGTTGGGACAAGGTCCGGGGAGTACGGTGGATGTCGCAGACATTCCAGTTGTAGCTTATCTAAATTAGTAGTTGTTTCTTGTGCAGTGTGGTGTGGCCTAGAGCGATTGACCAATCTCGGATGTTTAGCAGCTAGTTCTTCCTTCATGGTTTGCAGTTGCTGACAATAGATATCTGCTGTAATCGTTTGGCCAGATTTTAGAAAGCTGTAGTGAACGACACCGGCGCTAGTCCACCAAACACACAACTAACTATGTCTGAGTCAATTTACGTTTAGGGCAGGATTAGGCTGGGTCTCCAGGGTTCAGCCACATTAGCCTTTAATTCTTCATTTTCCACTTTGGTCTCCGGCCGTCCACGGGGTTGGTTCTGAAGGTCAAAGTTTCCAGAACGAAAACGTTAAAACCAACAACGTACCGTGCGACACTATCGCCGTGCACATCATTAATCCTTCGAGCTGGTTCTGCAGCACTGGTACTGGTGCCACGGTAGAACTCGTATTCATAAATATACCAATATTTCATGTTTTCCATTGCGCGGCAATTAGCGACGCCAAAGAAAAAAATATGAGGAAAAAACAAAGGAATGATTGTTTTCCAAACTCAAATGTAGCAGCTAAATGAATTTATAAATTTGAATTTGGAATTCTTAACCAAAGAGGAGATATTTCAGATCAAATGGTCAGTACGACAAAACGCTAATTTCATATGTAAAGATCTAATATATTCCCAATTGTACTGTTTTCTTTAATTTCCAATCTATTTGTGTTTTATGTTCCAGTCGTCAATCCGGCCGCTTCTGTCGTGCGCACCGGTTGCAATGGTGGGCTTCGACCGCGGCGCTCACAGCCAGGACATCACTAAGAATATCCAGTACATCACCAACGACAAGGTCAAGCTAACAGCCGATCCAGAAACCATGAAGTAAGAATTCACCACATGCCGCCGTTATGGCGTTCAAAGTAACTAAGCTGTTTATAATGTAAACCTTTTCTTTTGTGAGTAAATTCTCTATTGGATACTTTTCGCTATGAGGACATACTCCTCGGGCACAACGACCCAAAGTGAACCATGGCTTCCGACAAAAGAGAACAATGAGGACATACTCCTCTGGTGCAACGACCCAAAGTGAGTCTTGGCCTCCGTCACAATAAAGCGCCAGCGTTGTCTGTTTCATACTGCCTGTTGCCAATCCACTGCTTGAAGCTCGCGTAGGTCTTTCTTTACGGCATCTTTCTAGGAATATGGTCAGCCGTAAGGTCGATGGCCAATTGGGGTTCCGAGGAACGCTTTTTTGACGCTACGATCGTCTCTCATCTTTAAAAAGTGGCCCATCCAGGGAAGTCTCGGCTTTGGCTTCTTTCCTACCATGAGGACATTGAAAGGATTTTCTTGTTTTATTGTCCCCATTATTCCGAACTATAAGAACTATTTGGCGCACAGTAATCGTGTGTGATAGGCTGATCACAGGTCATTAGCATTCGGCCGACGGTCACTAAGCCACTTACTCAACAGGTTAATCCATTGTATTGGTACGGTTGCGCGTGGCCTGGCCCTTATTGATGTCAGCCAATTGCGCACTCGAATGGAGTAATAATACTTGGATACGACACAGTAACAACAATGAGGTTACAAAGATACACTAAAAAAATTTTATGAAAACATCGAAGAAACCATCATAAATTACCCGGACTGGTCCACTGATTCAACTTTACACAGAGGAGATACTTTGCTAAGTATTTCTCAAAAATACAAGAAATGGCATTAAGTAATATGACGGAAGTAAAGTTGTCGATATACATGTTAAAATCTGCAGGCTGAAGTCGCAGTGATCACGTCTGTCGTGTTAGTGACAGCTGATAGCAGAAAAGTCTTAAAGTGGAGGCCTCCATTCATTCAGGACCGATGATATATCCTAACAGCTGAAGGCTGGTTTCTATGGAAAACGTTGAGGATGAAATATGACGACTATATCCAGTAATTGGTCAATAAAAGCTGATGATGATGAAGCAGTGGTATAGGAGTCGGTGTAGTTCTACTTCTCTTATTTTCAAAGATACTACTTCCTATTTTTTTAATGATCATTCCATCAACCGATGATCGTCGGATTAACTTTCTTACAAAATTTTTTTTTTATTTATGTTATCTTCTTTAACCTTCAAATGCTGTTGCATGTATCTTTTATTTCCTAAGTGTAATATATTTTTCATACAACCGTGGTGATCTTGTTTGGTATCGGAGGATATCGCACAGTGCACCGTCAGATATCAGACGGCAGACATTTATATTACAAATTGAACGGTTCGAAGTCCGCTCGGTGCTCATCACAGCTTATGAACTTTGATAAGAAACACACATTACCTACTACTGTATCCTATCTCAAAAAATTTTAACGTTGAACAAGTTAAGATTAAAAAAATATAATAAATCTCGCTTTTGATTATCACATATTATACACATTGAAGAGGGCAGGGCACAGTGCTCGGAGGACCGACGGCCGATGTGGCAATAAGGCCCTTGAGTGGCCCCCGCGTACCGGTAGACGTAGTGTTGGGGAGCCTCCCACAAGGTGGACCGACGATCTGGTGAGGATCGCGGGAACTCACCAGATGCGAGCAACGCGGAAACGAACGATGTGGAGATTTTTGGAGGAGGCCTATGTCCCAGCAGTGGACGTCTATCGGCTGATGATGATTACGATGGCACATTGAATGATCTTCAGTAGGAAACTAATATATCTACCCACCATTCTATGCTCAGCGTTTCGTAAAAGGCGACTAAGACTGAACAATTCTGGAATAGATTGTTTTTTATTCATCGAAGCGACGAGACGAGTGGGACGTTCACCTGATAATAGTGATACGCCGGCCCATAATAACATGGGTCCAGTTACAATGGTATACACTACACCATGTTGTTCTCGTCGCCTTAAGACAAGATATTTAGTATCGTAACCCAAGTAATTACACGCTACAACGCCCTTCAAAAAGATATTTAGTATCGTAACCCAAGTAATTACACGCTACAACGCCCTTCAAACCGAAATACAAGGAGGGGCTCCGGGACCTACGGAAGGGCAAAGCCCTCCTTAGCACCCACGCTGTACTACGACAAATACATGACCACCATGCGTTTGCCGTCCTCTTAAGGCTTGCTTATTGAACTCTGAGGGCCCTCTCTCTCAAGGCTCATGAACCCTAAGACCCTTTTAGTCACCTTGTACGACAGTCAGGGAATACCTTAGTTCTATTCTTAATAGCCTGAAACTACAGGGCTGGGCAGCAGATATCTACCACCAGCAGATCAGTAACATGATTATATCTATACAAACAGAGCATTCTCCGACACGCATTCAACGTGTGGAGAAAACGGCATTTTCTCCTAAATTTGAAAATTTCTTATTAATCTGTGAACATAAACCAACATGATGACCAATAGTCCACGACCAAGGGGGCTTCATATGGCACGTTAGAGCGGCTAGCTACTACAACATGAAAAGCAGTTCAAGAGAACGTGCACAACGTGATACTATGTCTATCATCCTTGCTAGTGCTATATTGTCATGGGCAGGCGGATCACTTACTATCAGGTGAACATTCCGCCCGTCCCGTTACTTCGTCGAATAAAAAAAAAGTTAACTACTGATGCTTTTCTAACTCATCTATACTTTCAGATTGGACAAACAGCTGAACAGGCCCATCTGTATAATGATAAACTGGCTCCTCGCGCGCCAGAAGCACGTGTTGAAGTACGCATCCCTTTACCTCCAGCAAGGATTCGACGTGGTCTCCGTGTCCTGCACCCCGTGGCAGCTCATGTGGCCCGTTAAGGGATCGCAGGTACTAAATACTTGGTATTCCGTTAGGTAAATTGGTACATTTTTTTTAACCTCCACATGGCTTCTCTATATTTCTTGTAATGACTTTTACAATCTTTAACAGATATCTTATTTTCTTTAAGTTCTTTTTTTTTAATTTTCTATTTTTGGATTCTGGAGATGGAAGCGGTACAAGCCATTGCGACTCTTACAGCTCATCTGATATTGGGCTTGTGGACCCAGATCCACGGTCTGGTGTAGTTATCCGATGGCGGATTTACGTATTGTGTGTCTGGATTTCTTGCTTTCTGGTGAATCTACTCGGTCGTCGAAGACGGGCTCGGGTCTGTCCTCTGAGCGTCTTCGTCTCTATCGATTACTGCGTGAAATTGTCTATTGACATTGAATGTCTTCCTAGTTGATGTATACCAATGCCGCTTCTTTCAATGCGAGATCCGTTCTAGCACTTTAAGTCTCCTATGTAAACATAAATTGTACGAGAGATGGAGACCTGGTGTTTATTACCTCCAGACACGGGTTTATTTCTTTTTTTTATGTGAGGAAATCCTGCATGGATACTTTCTCTAAACATGGCTGCAAGGAACTCCGCCTCTAAATCCCATGGGACAGATTCTGCTAGTACGCATGCAGCCTCATGTGAGACAGTACGGTACCCTCGTATTACCCCCACGGCCATCGCTCTTTGCGGTCTTCAGAGGTCCGCTATAGTGTGTTCCGTCAAGGCTTGCGCCCATTCAGGTGCTCCATATAACGCCATAGAACGCACTACCCCCAAATAGAGGCAACGGCTACTTGACTCGGGTCCTCCGAGATTAGGTACTAGGCGCTTCAAGGCCGCAACTACTCCCATTAATCGGCGAGTTAGGAGCGAGAAATGCTCACGGAAGTTCCAACGGCTTTCAAGAGTGAGCCCAAGGTACCTCATATTAGACTCAACCCTGATGTTGGTATACAACAACATGGGCTCCACGCGGCGGCGCTTTCTGAGGTCTGTGGAAGCAAATAGCCTCGGACTTGTCCAATGCCACCTTAAGTCCCAACGAACTAATTCTATCCACAACTTGTGCCACTGACGCGGTAATCAGACGTGAAACTTCCAAATAAGTATCACCCTGGGCTATGACTAGTGTGTCATCCGCATAGCAGGTGATGTTCACGCCCGCAGCGACTGCCTCGCAGGACGTAATCGTAGCCAATATTCCACAGGACTGGACCTAATACCGAACCCTGCGGAACACCGCATGTTATTTTCCTGCGTAGTAATTCGCCTTGGTGCCCTCGGTACGACACGTATCTTTCGGAGAGGTACTCATTAATAATTCGGCACAGATAAAGAGGCACATAATGATACTTCAGCGCCTCCCTTATACACGTCCAAGGAACAGTGTTAAAAGCATTGGCGATGTCGAGAGAGACCGCTATGAGCACCTTACCCTGCGCCAATACTTCATCTGAGTGAGCCTTGACATTTTTTATGGCATCGATAGTGGAACGACCCAGTCGAAAGCCATATTGAGAATTTGACAAGTCAGGACCCACTTTACTAAGATGTACCATGAGGCGACCAGCAATCACTCTTTCAAATAGTTTCTCAATCTCATGGAGTAGCACTATTGGGCGGTAGGCGGAAGGTGAGCGTTGCGTCCCTCCTTTTTTATCAGGATTAAACTGCTCGTCTTCCATTGCGTAGGAAACCGACCCGTTTCTAAACAAATACCAAACAGTTGGCGGAGTCGGCTGCCCAAAGACTTGATGGCTTCTATCCAGACACAACCAGGTACGCCATCAGGACCAGGGGCTCTCTTTTTAGCCCGCATTTTTGATATGCCCGCTCGGAGCTCCATCTCTGATGTTTGCGGCACTTCAGTATCACTATTTCTTTGACTTCTACACAATTTTGTTTATTTGTTTTTCCATATAAATCCCACGAGTACGAAAAGAAATAATCGTCGACCCAGGCAGAGTCTTCATAGCTTGGAAGGCCTAGCATAACCCGTCAAGAAGTCGGCTGGTGTCCTGACGGAGGACATCGCTAGCGACTGAACTTCCCATCAGCCATGCATCCCTTCGCGGCGAGCCAACGCTTGGGATTCGGGTGTTTTTTTAGGAGGTTAACAACATCCTCGCGGCCCGGACGGTTAAGCCAAGACCCTCGTTCCTAAAGACGCCCCGAGACGTGATCCACGACACGTACATAGGGTTTACGACATTTGAGACCGTAACAGAGTCGACACTGGATCTTCCCCGCCTGCCCGACGACCGAGTTAGGGAACACCGAGCCCGCCGTCGCCTCACCACTGTGCCCTCTGCTAGTCAGAGGGACACGCATGGAGACCCTTCTCGCCGGGTTATTCGCCGCCAGACGGCAAAATCGCTGCCGCCCGGCGCCCAGAGCGCACCGGCCCGATTGTTGTTCATCCCAGAGTGAGCACCAACAAGACAGGCACACGTGGAGGTTACCCGGCATAGCGCCCCACGGGTTTATTACCTATCACAGACACCAGCGATCCACAGCCACATTGTAAAGTTATATGAATTTAAGAATTTTATATGTTAATTACTTTTGGTTCGTGGTGACAAATAAAAAAAATATTATTATTTATTTATTAACACTTGTTACATATATATGTTACATACTGGGTGTTAGGAGACCGCTTCTGAAAACGAAGACAGACGATATTAATGATACCTTTGATGATGGACGGAAAAGAATCGATTCTGATTAAAAAAAAAAAAACATATTTTTAAAACGTTTTATTACCATTATTTACGCTCCATCACGTTAGTACAGCTAATAAAAAAAATGAAAGGCTAAATCAAAAACAGCCGCTGTTTGGATCAACGCACGCGCGGGCGAGGCGGGAACTTGAGATGTTTTTGGTTTCAATTTTAACCTTATTCCATATAGGGCCACGGAGCATTTAGATTGGCGCCTGGGTTGGGCCACACTAATTAATCATAAATATTAAAAAACAGTTACAATTCGCAGATAAGAAAGGATAATTATTTAAAATTGTTTAATGGCTGATAATATTTATGTATTAACGTCGTCACGTTGCAGTTGGTAGCCGCCGACCTGATAAAGCTAATGGCTGCGAACGAGAACGAGCAGCCGATGGTGGTGCACGGGTTCTCGGTGGGAGGGTACATCTGGGGCGAGGTGTGCGCGCACGTCATGAACAATAGAGAAGTGCAAGTATTTCTCGATTTTCTTTTATATTGTATACACTAGCGCTTGACTATGATTATGATGGTAAGCGGAGATATAATCTAGTTGGACACCGCACTAGTCTAGAAGTATCCTATTCACTCTTGTCTTCTAAGACTCCCACGTTATACTTATACGGAAACACCAACGACAGCAGCTGTCTGCAATCCTTCACCGTTCGCGTTATGAAAGACTAAGAGAAACGCTTTGTCCTGATCAACGAAGATTAATAAGTTTTACAATACAATTCCGCATTTCTTGAACAAAACTTGAATGAGGAGTTACGTTTCTTTGGCATCACTCAAAGAAAGTTTATATTGAATGAAAAGAAAGGAATGTCTTCAGAGTAGGAACCATTACAGGCAAGTGCAGCATGGCGAGACCACCAGGTAAAGAAAGCAAATCGTTGGATCCAAGAGTCATCGAACTTATTTAGCTGGTAATGATTTAGGAAGGCGCGTGTTCAGTATTGGACAACAGAATTTTAATAAAAAAAAATCAATCCAGCTATATTATATACTACGCTCAGGTACATCCGGTAAAGGGTATGACCCTATTGTTTGTTCTACGACAAATACATTCAAACCGGACTCAAACGAAACCTAGTAACGAACAGCAAATAAATTTTTCCATTCTAATTAAAAACGGAAATAATTCAATTGGTTTACCAATGTTTACAGATACCAACCAGTGCTGGATCGCATCACTGCCCAGGTGTGGGATTCCGCCGCGGATATATCCGAAATCTCCATCGGCGTGCCGATCGCAGTGTTTCCCAAGAACAAAATCATGCAGAAAACTCTCAAGGCGTACATGGAGTAAGTCCAGAATATATTTATCTTCATGTTGGTAATGTCACACACATTTATTTTCTCGACGAGAAGCGCAACTCGTTCCACCAGGTGTTTCCTGTTAAAAGACAATATCTTTACTAACGCTCCAGCAGACCTAAATATTTTTAAATACAAAATAATTAATTAGATAGTAAACTTTTTAATCGCGACGAAAAATTATAAAAGGTACTATTTGTATAAAAAAAAAGGGGATAAGGGTAGGTGATTGAGCTGATAGATATTCTACCGTCAGTTACCATGGAGAAGAATTGCAGTTATTAATACTGTCTTTGAAGTCTTAAATTTCATTGTTAACGAGATCCCAAGGATATATATATATATATATATATATATATATATATATATATATATATATATATATATATATATATATATATATATATATATATATATATATATATAGACGTTTGGGTATGTTTGATGTTTTTTTATTTTCACAATATTGCTAATCACCCTGTGTAGAAATCAGTGTTTTTGCAAGGATTTGTATCTAATTAAATCTACTGATAATGATAGACGATCCAATATTGCAAAAGCATTCTAAACATGATTCCGACTCGTAAATAAATGAATACCACAAAATGTATGAAAACTCTACGTAATGCTTAAAAACTTAAATAAACAGAGGAGAGTGCATTAATTACGAAAATTTAATTAAAAATATACACTGCTTCTGGACTGTCATGTCTTTGAGAATATCATTTGTTACTATTGGCTAATATCACTTTGAATCACGTGACTATCATGTCCGTCTCGACTGATAAAAAAAACCAACATGCGGTATGATTAATTATTTAATCAAAAAGATATTGCATCGGAAAAAACCGCTTTTTTGATATTTACGTAACTCCTTTATCTGCAAACTGTAATTTATTGATTGGTATGATTAATTTGTATGAGATAAGCGAATTATTTGATAATTCTGTCTGACTGTATACACACATATATATATATATATATATATATATATATATTATATAAGTATATATATATATATTACTAATAAAATATCCTAAGCCTCTCTTCGATATGGTCTTGGTTGGTTTATATAGTTTTAAGCTTAAAGAGCTCTCGAAGAGGTCAAGACCGAGGAGTGGGGGTACAATGTGTTGCAGAGTAATATCAACCTAAATAGCACCAAATTGTTCTGCCCGATCCAATGACTGACCAGCAGATGAATATCCTGTCGCTCCGTCGAATAAAATGCTCGTTTCCACGATTTATAGCGAAACAGAGAAATAAAGAAATGAAGGTTACATTCACCTGATGGTAAGTGATTCCTCTGCCCATAACAACGGGGCAATAATTAAGATATCCACGACATTGTGTTCGTCACCTTCAGATGTAGAAATTTGTATCTTTACCCGAGTAATTTCGCTACTCACAGCGCTCTTCGAATATACACAGGTACCACATGAAGACCTTCCACGACGTGGCGACGGCGCACTACATCCGCTCCTCGCAGCTGTTCCACACGAACCTTTGCCGCGCGCCTGCGCTGTTCCTGCTCTCCCGCAGCGACCCAGTCGGCGCCGAGAAGAGCAACCGCTCCGTTCACGATTCCTGGTGCGAGATGGGAATAAAGGTAACTACATACGACACCAGGTGGCGGCTAACCTTTTAAAATAATGTTTATTTTCTTTAAAAACAAACATCTTAATTATCACCATGTATTTTATCAATGGATTTAACTTTTGATCTTAATTTCATATAATGTTATCTGACAATGAACTCGTGGATGCTGAAGACTGCTAACTCAGAATACTCCTGCTAGAGTCAGGCTAATTAACAAACAATATAAACTACATGTGCAACAGAATCGAATAAGGGTCCTCCATTTTACTAAGCCAATGGCTAGTCACTGTTCCCACAGTTGTTACAGATAGACCTACCCTCGGACATTCTACTTAAGTACTACCTTCACAAGTACTATAGAGATAGCGTTCACCTGACACAACACTATTTTTCAGTGCACATGGCAGTGCTGGGATCGGTCGCCGCATGTGCAGCACTTCACCAAGCACCGCGAGGAGTACCTGCAGCTGCTGATGGCGCACCTCCGCGAGCACGCGCAGCTCGCGCAGGAGTCCAGGGCGCACGCTTAGTGCAGCCGCCAACCCCGTCGGCTCTCAGCGTGACGCTACATCCACGATAACGTCCATCGATCCACAACAATACCAGGCAACGGCTGAGCCATTCGAAAACTGTTAATAAAAGTGGTATTCACAAAGAGGGGTGACGATACTAACATCTCTGCAATGAGTGCCACATGAGTATGGACAGGCTCATCACTCACTATCAGGTGAACATCTCGCCGGTCTGATCGCTGCGTCGAGTTAAAAAAATCTTAAAGTATATTTTAACTAAGTATATGAATTTACTAGGTAACATTTAGTTTATTTAACCTTAAGGGTAGACGCTCCGGCTTAAGTATAATATACTCTAGAAAAACATTTTTTAAGTAATGTAAATGTAAGTATAAGCTATGAATTGTTTTTTTTTTTACTATACATACATATATAATAATTGTTTTAATTAAATAAAGTTGACAACTATTTCAGGCTGAAACATAATTTCTTTGTGGCAACCCTTACTTTTAATATATATATGATTCCTACGTATGTAGATAATCATCAGGATATCTCAGGAACCATAAGGTCTGGACACTTGAAATTTGGAAGGAATATTTTTTTGCAGAGTATAGGTCATTTAACCACGGATTTTACAAAAATTCTTCCTCCAAAGGGAGTTAGTTACGAGGGGTGGTATAAATTAAATCAATATCGTTTGTTAACGCCGGCATGTATGGTACGCGGAAATAATTTTTACCTAATATTTTTTATTATAATTGTTTTGTACTTCAACATGTCCCCACCCGGTATTAAGTGGTGGATAAACTTACTAACCCAGTAATAACCAGACTTGATATCAAATATTTCGAAGCTACGAGCTCAATTTGGCGCAGTGTTGTATCTTAACTACCGTTACATTACTATGTAGAGAAATATTACTATTTGGTAAATGTCCGGCGAATAATAAAGTTTCGAACGACAAATATGAAATACCTAGTATAATAATGACCGTATATTAGGTATTTTTATGTGGTACGAATAACAATTTGTAAAAATCGTATCGATGATAACATTTTTTAGATTTTAATGAGCATCTTGAACTTGTAGCACCGCAGCTTCTTTTTGCTACCGACAAACATTACTGTGCTCCGGTTTGAAGGGCGCTGTCGATAGTGAAGTTACTGGGGTAACGACTCAATATGTTCTGTCAAAGCGACGGGCACAATGTTGTGCTGTGTATATCATCCTAACTAGCGCCACTTTATTGAACGTCTTGCTCGTTGCCACGAATAAAAAAAAAATGTTGGCAGCAATTAGGACTACACTGTGAACTATTAAGCAAGTTAACTGGTCATATTTAACCGAATGGTTCAGATTTAACTGTTTTAAGGAGATGAGTTAGTGCTTAAAATAAATACTTATATTTTGAAGAGTTCAATTCACTCCACAGTGCCACCGTTTGTCTGTACATGATCAAATGCATTCTTGAACCATGATAGGTTTGGTTTGCAAGGCGTACGCGCTAACCATGTCGTAGAGGCGCGGGTCCAACCCTTACTGAACTTCAGCTTCCGGTCAACAAAACATCGTGAAGAAACCGACATGTTCCAGGAACAGCTTCCGTGAACGTGTGACATCCGCACTCGGCCGGCGCGGTGGACAAATAGCTTATACTCTTAAGATACCTAGAGTCCCAGCTGTGGGAACAATTGATAGATTGTTTTTTTTTTATTTAGTATATTTAAGAGTTGGTAGGAAAAATATAGTTGTAAGATTGTGTGATTTTGTTATTAATTTTATACACACACATATGCATTGTATGTTTTTTTTTAATAAATATGCATTAAAAAAAATGTTTTATTGTACCTTTATAGTTTAATTAATTATTGATTTTTAAACAAGTTGCTGGTGGGCGGTTTGTAAGGTTCATATAAGTAGAGGTTATGATTGCGTTTAAGTAGAAGACCACCAGTTCGATCCTAAATAGTCTCCACATTTTTCCTCCCACGAATGAATACTGGTGGTAGTTCTCTGTTGCCGGAGACTGTTTCGGTAGATACCACCGCAGCGCCTATTGCAGCAGACAAATATTATTGAGCAAATATTACTATGTTCCAGTTTGAAGGGCGGTGTACCTAGTGTAATTACTGGGTTAAGGAGAATCAACATCTTGTCTCAAAGCGGCAAACACAATATGAAGTAGTATATATCATCCTAACTGGCGCAGTGTTGTTATCGTTAGGCGTATCACTTACCATTGTTTATTTGATGTCAGTGATACGTCTCGCTGATCTTCTAGAATGAAAAAAATAATTCAGCATAACCGCAACACGATGTACCGTAAAGAAGATCGTCAAGTTACAGTTGAGTAGGAGGAAGTTGTTCCGTTCCCTCGACAATTTAACAAAATTATTCACTTGAATGTTGATCAAGTATTATGTAAAGAGTCCAATACTTTCTTAATTAATGTAAAACCTTTCAAACTTGCATTGCATCGCTAACAATGCTTTGATATTTCCAATTTAAATAAAATCGTTGTAATTAATCCAAAAATATATAATGATGAACTAGATTTGTTAAAAAAATATTGTAAACAAAAACAACTTCAAAGATATTTGCGCGAAGAGGTCTAAGAACCGGGTATTTACATTTCCAAATACGCGCACTAGGTACTCGAGCAAAAAAGTACATATACTATATATTTTATGTTCCACATTGGGTACTTCTTACTAAGCTTGTACTTCTGATGAGATGGTCGTGGTAAAGATTCTATTCTCTTATCAAAATGTGATAAAGATCTAAAATCTATATACATATAAAGAAAATGGGTTTTGTTTGTTCGCAATTAATTCGCATTCGACGCGGAATGACTTGTAGATGGTTATAGGCTATTTATTTTTTTAATTTCATAGATCCTTCATCATTCTATTTCTAATTAAATTTTATAAACATTTTTATTTCGTATTATTTATGCGGTTGCTATAGAAAGTTATTTGCGGTTGAGGTTTCTCTTCAGGAAAATATTTCAGATAAATTTCAAGTTTAATATTTTAGTACGGATAGCAAAGCAGCCGGAGAACAGCAAGTACATATACTCGGTTATGTAAAATGTTTTAATGTAATATATTAAAAAATTGTAAAGCTGTTGTATGAGAGGAGCAGGATTTTTTGGGAGTTCCTTGTGGAATATATTCAGTAATGAGGGTTTTCCTGTTGACAATGTAATATATTCATCTAATAGTTATTTTCATCAGGTTGCAATAACGACTCCGTGGCGCAACGGTAGCGCGTCTGACTCCAGATCAGAAGGTTGCGTGTTCAAATCACGTCGGGGTCAAGATTATTTTTTTGTGAATTTATTCTTATGTATTTTTCGTTATGTTATTTTATTAGCTGATTATATCTTTCCTACAACACCTTACCGCTTTATTAATTTAAAAATAATTATATAATTAATTCTCTATTTATTTATTTTTTATTATACGAAACGACGAGGCGAGCGAGACGTTCACCTGATGGTAAGTGATACACCCACCCATATCAATGTGACGCTAGTTAAGGCGCATAACAACATATATTTTTATATTATACTATTGTATAATAGATTATATAAGCAGATTCTGTAGCCATATCTCTAAAAATTATGGAGAGATGACATGAACATGAAAGAAAACTACATTTTTAAGGAACCATAGTTTAGTGGTGGTAGGTATCTGTTGCTAAAGATCAATTTGGTAGTTACCATCACAGTTCATATTTCTGTCGGTAGCAACGTGGCGCTGGTCAGAATGGCATACACCGCACCACATTGCGCTCATCGCCTTGAGACATAAGATGTTGAGTCTTGTTACTCCAGTTATTACATTAGCTTCAGCGCCCCTCAAACCAGAACACAGTGATATTTGTCGGCTGCAATAGGCGCTGCGGCAGTACCTACTTAGACAGTCTCCAGTAACAGAGACCTTTTTTTTTACATGGGGGAAATGGTTTTGCGTACTTTCTCTCGCGGGGGCAAAGATAAGTTATGTCGGATTTGCATCGACTAAAATCCCCACCATGTTTACAGCGCTACCCTCATGACGCTTTACGGTGAGGCCAAAGGAACGCTTTCGCACACCTTCGCGACCCTGCCAATGCCGACTGCACCGTGCAGATCCATCTCAGGAGAATGAATCACTCCTTTCCACCTCTGTAAAGGCGCGCTAGGACATACAGTGCGCCCTCCTGTCGGCTTCTTATCGTCACTTGGGCAACGGATCCTAAATCCGTCACCCAGAAGCCATGGGAGCCAAGAGAGCCCTCATGTCTTCCTGCGGCGGAATTAATCATTAGTTCCGCCGCCAACCATTATACGGATAATATAAAGTAAGAATTCGGATAGAATTGGAAAGTAGGATAAAAATTTTAATTTCAAAAGAGTGAATAAAAATGTAAATAAAAATTAAGGAAATGTGATATAAAAATAATGGAGATAGACTAATTAAAAGAATGTGATAATAGGCTAAGTAAAGTATGAATAGAAGTAAGATAATTGTAACGTGGAATTCATAAAGAAAGATTGTTTTTCTTATTTGTGAGAGATGCATGTTAGAAGGAATTGGGATGGAGAATGATAGTGAACCCCAAAAAAATGTGAGAGCGAGAACTGGTATTAAAAGAAAGGAAGGATGGAAGAGGAAAATGGAAAAAAGAGGATAATTAAACTGATGAAAATGATTTTAAATAAACGACGCCCTAGACCAACAAAACTGAGGGAATACTGAAAGAAAAAAAAACTGTTATATGGCCGCGGAGTACAGGAAGAAAGGCAAAACATGATATCGACACTCCTCTTCCTCCGCGGCCCATCGCTCCCTGACCAGCGGCGCGGCACCGCTTAGTTGCGGAGGGTAGAGAGAACTGCAAATCACAACAACGACACTCCTCTCCCTCCGGGACTCTACCTCGGATGCGAAAGGCAGTCCACCGACTCACATCAGAGATGCACTTGCGGATCTTACCTGGAGCGGTCACCTCGAGCCGCTTCTGAGCCTCGGACCGGCCGGATAAGTTTCTCTTAGCTTCACCACGGGTGACCGTGCCACAGCAACTGAGTTCCACCGCGTCACAGCGCGATACTACTCGATTTGTAATACGGTGGTAATATGGTGTGGAGAAATGTTTTCACGATGTGAATCAGTGTCAGTTAAATACCTTCAGTTACAAAAGACAGCTGTAACTTTACTCTGAAGAAGGCATCTTATGATGATGATGAACATGGTTTACACCGAGCACAGAGAGGTTTACACTTTGCTGGTAAGCTTTATTCGAACCTGCCTGTATAGCTACCATCCTCGTATTATAAATCAGCCCTATAACAGTATTGCTGCCTACCTATACCTGCATTGACACACAAAATGTTAAATCTCATTACCTCAGTAATTTCACTGGCTACAACGCACTTCAAACCGAAATACGTTACTAATGTTTGCACACTACTATTTGGCGACAAGAATAGGCTCTCTTGGATTGTCTCTGGCAATAAATAACTTAGGCGTTGATGGAAATGGTTTTTATATTTTATAAATTTATAAAAGTTACAGTTTCTGTTGGCGTGTTGTTTATGTAAGCTTTCCATTCAATAAAACTCAATTCTTTCTCACTCTCTCAATGAGTGACAATGGCTTCCATTCGATCCCTTTTAGTCGCTTACGACAAGCTTGGTTTACTTCTTCAATCTTTTTTTCCAATCAGTCAATCTTCTTAACCATGGCCACATAAATTAATAAAAAATATTGACTTTATTTCAGACTTTCGGTATGGTTTTAGATTTTCTTAAGCTACTATGAATGAGTTAGCGAACAAATTCGCTACAGTGTAGTTATGATAGTTTCGTCGCTGAACCGAAAGCGAACATGTGTTGACACTGGCTATTACTCGCTCGCGGCTGTACAAGCATATCACCTACTCGCTCGGCAAGTGCGCCTGCTGTACTGGTGGCGTGTATCCAGCATCACGACAGTACCGTCGCGACCGTCGCTCTGGATGAACGATCCATATTCCTTCGTCCTGCTCTCGCCCGACACTCGAGAACTAAACAACCGAATCTGATGTCTATAATTATAAACAAATGTAGTGTTATTAATTTGTTTAATCATGCAACACGTGTAAGGCAACCAGATCGCGATGTCATGTCGTGCTCTCATAAAAATGTATTAACTGTAAAGATTGTCGTAAGTAGAAATCACTTGGATTCTATGACAGCGGAGTTAGCTGGACATGCCAATGTTGATTTTCTTTTATGATTGTAATTGGATTTTTAAATAATATATGGGTACTGTTTGAAGCACACGTGTTTTATTTATAAAACCACAAAGCCCCATAAATTAAATATCGCTCAGCGATTCTATTTGATAGTTGTGGTCGGTGCGGCGAGACTAGCAGTCTCGTCGGCGGCGTGAGCAGACAGCGACCAACTATCCATATATCTTTTTCATTCTCATGCGATTTGTATATACTGTAAGTTTCTTGAGCGAGAAAATATTCGATGGTTGGTCGATTTCTCGCCCGAGATAAGTGCCAAAGGAATATAGGGATGAAAAAAAAAACACATTAAATTCGGTAACATTTATTAATACCAATAGTAATTCACAAAGCAGTGACCACCGCGGTCACACAAACGTACGGATTTACGATCCATTGAAACGCTAACAGAATTACTTCGACACTATTATTAGTTACGACGTTACACTTAGACACCTGTTAATTTATTTTTTACGTTTACCGCTGGTGGTGTGAAGTATACGAATTAATCTATTTATTTATTTTATTTGTAACATTCATTGGCTACTGTGTACGATAGATTAATGTCTGGATCGACAGAACGACTATTTCTTTCGAAGCAAAAATTACCAAATCGTGTGCCATCGACAAATTGATAATTTAAAAAGTTGTTTTATAAACATCAAAAATCTTATACATACGAATTATTACTACTTACATTGTATGTGTGTATTAGTGTTTTTTAATAATACATACACAATGCGACGGTTACCATAAAAATTAATTTTAAAAACATTTTGGAGCCATAGCGATCAATACTTGGGCAGCCCATTCAAACCTGCCACAATACTCAGAATAATAAAGAATAGTAGTAAATAGTAGTAAAGTTTAACATCACAAAAATAAAAACATTTCTTGAATATCTTTTCATTTATTCTTCTATTTCATCAATAATTTATTTGCCGACTAATACACAACATATTGAATACGTTAAAGGCCAATGGTTAAATATTTTTTTATTATCTGTTTTAAATAAAAAAAAAATATCTATGTATTTTTGCAACCGTTATTTTCTCTCTGCACAGCTCAAAATTTGAAAAGAATTTTCCATAACAATTATTGTTTAGTTGTATTATGTTTGTCCGTTTTACTTTTTAAAAAAAAATCGTATATAAATAAATCTCCCATCACCAATTATCGTGGTAAAGGATGACACCGGACCTTTGTCATTACGTTTCCGCGAGGGTGTGATTATTATAAAAAAAAAGATGTGTTGAACATGTAACGATCATTCATTCGAAGGAATCATTTCATAGAAGTAATAGTACTTATTGGTAGTAACCAATGCTGGTTCCGTTTCCTCGTTTATATGCGGCTGGGGGCTCGTTACAGGTAATTTACACCAGGACGTTATACGATAACTAAATGAGAAAGTAATATGTATGAGTAAGTTTGATATCTAATATCAATATTCATACCTTATTATAACACCACATATGCGGACATTTTAAATGGTTTCCGAGTCGGTGAGGTATCACGCGTACAGACCGGCGGAAGCTAAGATCAGTATCTGTTATATATATTTAAATGAGTCTTAGATAACTTAAATCTAAATTTGTTATGAGACTACTTCTCTTTATAAACACACTGTAAAATATACAATTTATGCGTAGACATTGGGTGTGCAAATATTAAAAAAAAAAAAAACAATTTCAAATCACGTTAAGATCAAAGTTTCCTTCCTTCGCGCCTCCTAGATTAGATAAATGTAAATAAAAAGAAAACAATATCCATTAAAATCAAGCGTAACGCATTTTATTGTTAGTCGACGGTTTATATCAATTAATTTGCGCATCAGTTGGCAACATTGCGCGGGGATAGAACCTTAATTATAAAAACAACGAGAATCACAATAGCGCGCCGCGCGTCGAGACGCATGCGCATGCGCAGTTAATTGCTTTTAGTTTGAATAAGTCCGCAAGTTGCGAAACGTGTACAACTATTTACACGCAATGCCCGCACGTGCCGATGTTGCTGCCCGGAGTTTACGAATATAACTTAAAAACAAAAAACACCACATCTCCGACATGACGCTAACACTAGGGGCAAATCATAATACCGATTATATCACGAAGGTGTTTCACAGTTTGTATCGAACCGGTTCCGTCGGCGCGTCGGTTGCGAACCGCAGCGGGCGGTTGCTCCAGGTTGACCTGCAACGGCAGTGCCCGCCGCAAAGTTGAAACGCGCGTATATATATATATATATATATATATATATATATTTATATATATATATATTTATATATATATATATTTATATATATATATTTATATATATATATTTATATATATATATATTTATATATATATATATATATTTATATATATATATATTTATATATATATATTTATATTTATATATATATATATATATATATATATATACACACAAAAGAGCTCACCCGTCGCCATGCGTTCAAGCTCTTTCACGAGGATAAATGAACCTTCCGCACGCACGGAAGCACGATCGCTCTAGACCGGAACCATTTCTTACAATGAGCGCACATATCCGCTGTGTTTTTCACTCTCATATTCCCGACGGTATATTTGATATGAGAGCGGCAAATTGCAATGTCATTGTATGAAATGTATCAGTAATCAGGAATCTGGACTCAAGCTGCCAAGAGGTGTGCGCGGTAACTATCGCTCTACTCGGAACGATCGCGTCGGCGCGTAGGTCCGCGTGGTCGCAGGACGTGCATTGGGTGAGTGCGGTGTGGCTTAGATCAGCAGGCCGACCTCCACGACGCGCGCGACTCGCACGTAGCTCCGTGGGGCGCATCCTCATCCTCACATGTTTTGCCACGTGTTCGCGACCACCATGTTTGCGTCGAGGCCGCGCGCGATCCGCTCATGGATGCTGTGGCTGAGCCACAACATGCGCAGTTTCTCGTAGCGCTCTGGGCAAAGGCGAAGCGGGTTGCCGCGGCGTAGACCCTAAAAAGTTAAAATTATCTCTTAGAGGTTATTCTTTAAAACGTGAGGAGATGGAACTTAAAGTTATGTGGGGGAAAAATATTTGATAGTAATACTAATAGTTGGAGGAATGTCTTAAATAAAATAATAATTTTAAAACTACATACACACACCATTATTAATTCAATCGTAGTCGGGGTGTAAGGGCTCCCGCACAACAACTCACGGGACCCTAACCAACCTCACCTACTCGTGGTGCACTGTACTAATCAACAAACGAGACTTTGGCTTCAAAAAACTCGCATTGGGCCAGCGTGCTGGTCAATGACCCAAATCTAACATGTGAACCCCTACAAACGACGGCTCCTGGTGCCCGGTGACACGGGCAGCACAAGACCGAACATTGTGGGAAGCCTATGTCCAGTAGTAGACGTCTATCAGCTGATGATGATAATGAATCGTAGTCACCTGATCGGTCTCGCCATAAGAGTCGAGGTAGGGCGCTGGAAGCATAGCGCCGCGCGAGGGTGCCGGCGAAGAGAGTAACAGCAGCTCGCACTCACGCACGCGCAAAAACACACCGGAGCCGCCGCCGCAGTCGCTGGCGTGCGCGACCACCGCGCCCACGTGCTCCGTGCCGCCGCTGCGCCTGTTTACCTAACACGATACGGACATCGCAATGAAATGAATACGCTCCAATAGAACCAGATAAAAGGTATTCTTAATAGTAAATCTCTGTCGACGGAGACAATTTACATACCTACGGAACACCGCTTTCTGCCGCTAAACAGTAATGTACGATGACTACCCTCTTCTAGTTTGAAGGGAGCTTTAGCCAGTGTGATTACTGGAGTAACGAGATCTGGTGTTTCAAATCAACTACAATGGGGAGTAATGTTTATTATTCTATCTATCACCACAATGTTATGGGCGAGCGTATTATTTATCATCATGTGAACATCCTGTTCGTCTAGAGACTTCGTGGGAATGAAAGTTAAGTTAAAGGTTTTAAAAACGGTACAAAATGAACATTTTGCGCCATCGCAGTTCATATAGTGACTTTGCTATGTCAAATCACCATCATCATCAGCCTACAGCCCGCTGTTGTTGTTATCATATGAATGTCAAGTTAAAAAAAAATGTTAACCTATTTGTTTGTTGTTTCTATTTTATTTATTCTTTATTATACACGAATTACAATATATGGAATATATTATATATATACATAGATATACAATGGGCGGTCTTATCGCCCAGAAAGCAATTTCTACCAGACAACTGGAATAAAAGACGAACTGAAAGCAGAGAAGAAATAATGGTGCACTGAATAATTAAAAACTAAAGCATTCGGCTAAAGAAGCAAGCAATAGCACAATTAGAAAGAGATTAGAAGCTAAATTTTATGATAGTAGTTAGTTAAGTGTATTTTGAAAGAAAAAAGGGATTTGGAGATACAAATATGGTCCGGTAAAAAGTTCCATAGGCGAACCGCCGTGACGGTAAAGAAGTTTTGGAAGAATGAAGAGGAATGCACGGGAACGCGAAGCGACTGTGGCAGTCGGAAATAAATTCGTATTGATTTTTAGGTAGAAAGGTTTTAGAGGATTGAACAATATCTTGTATAAGGTAGAAAGAATGTGAGTACTCCTGCGAAGATGGATTGGCATCCACTTGAGTTTTGCGAAATTCAGTGATGTGATATTTGTATAACACAAATATGAATCGTATACACAAATGTTGGATACGCTCAAGCTTATCGAGCTGCGCTTCAGTTAAGTCAAGATAGCAAACATCGGCATAGTCGAAAACAGGCAGAAGGAAATTAGCGAGAGCAACTTTAGTGACTCTCAGAAGAAAATTGCGGAGTCTGCGCAAGGAGCTTATAACCCGATACATCTTTCTGTTAACTTGCGGTGTCCACGACAAACAAGAGTCAGTGTAAATACCTAAATCCTTAACTTTGCTATTATAGGAAATTATGTTACCGTAAAAAATAATAGGCGGTACGACGGACCAGTTAATGATAGAGATTAGTCTTTTATTTATATTGCTACCGCTGAAAGAATAAAAAGATTACTCTATTTAGTGCACCTGTGATTCTAGTAAACTTAGAATTATTCGTATTGTAAAGGCAAGCACATCAAAGAGTTTACACAACGATGTTTTTTTTAATGTTCCAAATATTAGCGAACATTCGAAGGAAAGCGAAGTGCATAACAATGCCTACCTACCGCGCACAAATTACAAACCTTCCTTACTTCGATCTGGCAGCAGTAGCTCTGTGAGCACAGAATCTGCCCGCAGACCAGGCACATGGTAGGGAATTTGCTGTCTTCGCGCTCCGAATTGGGGCAGGAGAACTCTGAGACCACGTTCATCAGCTCGGAGAAGTCTTCTGGCAGCGTTACGAGTCGCGGGGGCTCGCACGACGCGATAACCACGCTGGGTTTGAGCTCGCCTGCGAACCACTGGCCCGACATCTCCGACCACTCCATCGCCTTCCTTCTACCCAGTGGGTTATCTATCAGCTCTTTGAAGGTGCAAGGCAAGTCCAAGTAGCCGCACATTACTTCCCATGTATCACCGTCGATGACGGTTAGCTCAGTGGGTGGTATTATATCACTTAAAAAGTGGAAGAATAGGCAGCAACACCTCAGAAAGCATTGGCATTGACGCTTCATACGCTCCCAAACTTCTTCAGCGCACAGACTGTCTATATCTAGATTGCCCCTACGGAGCTCCTTCATGAAGGTAAGCAGGTTCTCGAGATCAGGTTTAGCTTTGTAACCTTCCTGGCCTTCCATCGGCTGACTGGTGCAGGATGAGACGTCGACCGCTATTAGTGATTTGGTAAGTTCAGCTCTAAAGGCGTCCAACACGATCTGTCGAGCCAAGTGTGTAGGACGCGCCGGGCCCGCGTTTCTGCAGAACAGGGACGGCACTGTTAGCACTAAGGCCACAAGTGTACCGAAAACCTCGTGCGTCAGAGGCGAGGATTTAGCGAGCTGGTGCAGCGTGCTGACGGCGTGATGGGACACATGCTTTGGTGTGGCCCATAAAGACGGGATTGCCGCTGACAGTCTTATGAGCGCCTGCAACGCGTCCCTAAGTCTTGACGGCAGCTGGTCACCGAGCAAGGGCCTCTCCTCAGCCTGCAGTACCGCGTTCGTGCTCATTATCGTGTAGGCGGTGGATCTATATAGCGTGGCGATGCATACTGTCCCACTGTTCTCTAGCGTATTACAGATGGTTGGCAGCATCTGATGGAATAAATGGTATTGTGAATGTAGATGGTTAAGTTAACACGTATGTAGCTATGTAAAATTGCAGTATATATAGTTCCAGAAAAAAGCTATGAACAGACAGACAGACTGACATACTTTACGGATTCCGTAAGAATAATAAATATATATTTAAAAATAGTGGTGATATGTGTCTATAGTACAAATTGCGAGGTTTGACGAGTTCCAATGGCAAATACGTACGCGCACAAAGTCTTCCACGAGCATGGCGGATGGATGATTAATGGCGGCGATACCGTCAAAGTGCACGAGCAACTCCGCTGGTAGCACCGTCTCTGCGTGTGTGGAGGCGTACACTTCTGCTTCCGCCTCCGGTTCTTCTTCAGCCTCAGAGGACGCTGCTCCGACACTTCGTGCGCGCGCCACGCAGTGCATCTCCTCGCAATACTCCGTGCAAACATGCACCGCCTCAGAAGACACCTGACGGAAATAGCTCATTACAAGGTATCCCCCTAGTTAGGATTTTAAACATTGTGCTCGACGCTCATTACCGGGGTAACGAGACTATATTAACTCTAGGTACCCCAGTAATAATACTTGCTAGAGCGCTCTTTAAACCCAAACATAGTAGTATTCGTACGTTTGACGATAGAAACAAGACAGCCCCTGGCAACAGAGACATAACACCTTTATTAGAGGAGTATAATAGAACCTTCCGTCCGGTTAAACCATATTCACACGGATAGTAAGAAATGCGGTAGAGAAATTCAAATTATTTAACTAATAGGTAAAGTAAGTTAAAAAAATATTGAAAAGGGTTTGAATTGGAAAAAAGATAATATAACAGATATAGTCGCATTAAATTTGGCAACGTGTGACCTCGGCACAGAAGCAGGCAATTGTGTGCGATAAGGTAGCAGCAGTCAACCACTGCGATATGCAGGGGCCTGCGCTCCATATAAGCAAATAAACACTGCATACCCAAACTCGCCATACCTATCAAAACAATGATCTCTCAACTCTACTATGATCAATTGAGATCCGCAAGTTTAGTTTTAAGAATAGATGAGAAGGGATTTTGGTAAGTATGCATACCACACCCGACATCTCTGTCTTAGAGTCAGTGAAGAAATATGTAAGCTTTATTAGTTGTAGATCCATCCGTGCCATAGTTTATAATCCAAATACGGCTATTACCTGATGCCTAAGCTTCAGTATGAGCTCCACGGACTCATTGTAGGTTTTCTCGCTGAGAGGTGGCGGTGTGCCCGACGGTAGCGCTGGAGTGGACATCAGCGGCAGAGCGGTGTTGCACAGCCTCTCGCACAATGGACAGAGATACTCTCTCTTCTCCACGTCGAAAGCCGCTGGTTGACGGAGCCGATATGGTCTAAGCCAAAAAACATTAATAAGATTCCTTTCACTTACATTGAGCTGATAACCTCCAAATAAACTATAAATTACAGTGCACAATATACTGTATCTTAGACATTACATTCAGGCCATGCTAAATTCAAAATTGAATATGAAAATTATCGAGGATAATGAAAAAAAGAGAATTACCTAATTTTCTCCTTGTCGCGCACGCCTTCGACGTACTTCCTCCAGCAGCGCGAGTGTAACGCGTGCCCACAACTGGACACGTGAGGCTGTGCTCCGAAGCCCGCCGCAGACCAAGCTTCGCGCGGACATGTCGCGAATTTTTCCGTGCGATTCAGCACAGTGGAATACTGGATAAAAGCCACTAGCACCAGCGGCTCTGTCTTCGAATCAACTCGAGCCTGAATTTAAATTCGAAATGTGATTTTTTTTTTGTCGCGTAACCTTCGTCTCAGATGAACGTTATATTAAGTTTCTATAATCTTGCTCAGAATACTCTGTCGCTTCTACATTGACGGAAGGAAACGCTTCTTTACACATGGAAAAGTTTGTATGTTGGAGTTACCTATCTTATTGTAAAATTATCTCAACAGTATTGCTGTTCTGCGGTTACCAACAAAGAGACATATTTTTTTTTAAATAGGCTAGGTTAGTACTTATCCACGATCCCACCTGGTGTTAAATGGTGATGTAGTCTGTGGTGATAAAGCGCACTACCTAGTAACAGCCTATTCCCTTTTTTTTTTAGAGACAACACTTCGGAACGATGGGGACACCCTGGGATTATTCAGTTGGCGGGATGGCCATTCATAAGTATTTCTCTCACTAATTGGGCCCCTTACTACCTGCGGTCGTATAGAAGCATCGTGCTTCGAATCCCGGTATCATCCGCGACCAAGACGACGCAATGTCACCAATAAATGGCAGTCGATGATACCCCGCATAGCAACAGTTCACGCCCAACCTTCATCAAACATCACGCCGCAACACGACTAGGTCATTTGACGTCGTATCTTTGCCCAAAGGGTGATATCATGAGCCATCAACCGAAACTTACCACCGGAAATGGGTTACTCGTTTTGCACCACCCAGTGGACACGAGAACGGTAGTTATAATGCATGTATTTTCTACGGACGTGGGTATCATCATACGCAGAATATTTTGAACGACTCTATTTAACCAACATTGTCTCAGTATCACATAATACCATGTGTCAAATTGAGGTAGTGTTAACCTGTTGTGAATCAAAAAAAAAGTTATAACGTTTTTTTTACTCAAGAACAAAACGTCGATAATTACCTCCTCCTGGCACATGATGCAGACGCGTGGCGGGTCCGGCACGCCGCCGCCCCACACGCCAAGCGCCGCGCCAGCGTACAGTGGTCGAAGCACCTGTTCCTCAGCTGTCACCTGTCCCAAACATACAGAGGCATTTTATCAACTAAGCAATGTACGCACTCTTAAGAATTTACTATATACCGGTTTCGTATTACGGTTATAACTTTCTTGCTGCAATAAACTATTTTATAATGTTCTAACGGATGGTTTCGCGGAATTGAGACTGTCCGACAGTAAGACGATCAGTTGTTAATATGTACTTCGGTATTAGTTTCTTCGAACAGCACGGCATTGTTTGATATAAAGTTATTCATTTGCGCTTTCATTTGCGCCATCAGTTTGACACGCCGCTCGGCCGCTAGCATGGACCGTCTGTTTTTCTCTGCATCTGTGACAGAAATTAACAACTGGTGAGAAAATGAGCCATTCGAAACGATAGATCCTTTATGGGAAATTCATCAAGAACATTATGAAAAAGTAAATGACAAGATCGGTTCTTACGGTAATTATTTACAATTACAAAAATAACGTGGTATAAGAAAAACCGATCCATGACCTCACGATCTATAACGATAGCCTAGATATATTGAAGACATTATTGTTATTTACCAGCTAAATCATCAACTGACTCCTTGTCCTCTTGATCTGTTTCCATGTTGTCAAACTCTCCTTTAGTATCTTCGTTTTGCCTCAGAAGTGCCCTGAAGATAATAAAGAACATTCTCAGTTATTGTTTCTCATTTAATAGTACATTCTGCCATGATAACACAGTCACTCAGACAAGTATGCGTGTATCATTCGTCTATTTGCATAAAGGATAAAAAAAATAATGCTGACTTGATTCTGGTAAGCAGCCACTTAGCGAGCGGCAGGTGCGGCTCGACTCGTGGGCATGTGGACAGCTTCTGCAACAGAGCTAGTAACCCACTGCGCTGGGCGCTTTCGGCGAAAGCGAGGAACTCGTAGTGACCGCTTTCCTCATCGCGCACTGCATACCCGATTAAATGGAGTGCCTGCAATGAGTGATAGCTTGCTTAATACGATACGGTTCAGTTCTATAAACAAATACAAGAGTTCATAGATGATAAATAAGCTCTGTAGTGATACAGGTAGTCCTCGAAGAGATAATCCTAGTATCAAGAAGTAGTAGACATGATTCGTTAAACTTCATCATCGACAAGACAGAGCAGATTGAGATACAGACACGTGACAAGAGTTTATTAATTAATAAGAGATAAAAATCATCAGCTACAATGCTGCCGCTGACCTTGTGCACTTGTGTTTCGGTAAACGCGCGCGCACGCAGGTCGAGGGCGCGCTCGAGCACGATGCGCAGCACGTGTAGTGCCGCGTCGCTTTGCAGCAGGCTCGCGATCAGCCGAAACGCAGGCGATAACTTCGGCAGTGACGGCGGCGGGCAACACTCTGGTTGACCTGTGAAACATCATCATGATAATTTCAACCTACTGTCGTCCACTGTTATACAAATACATAAATTAATATGTAAACGCCAGCTCTCATACTTTATCAGAATAAATCAATGTTTATATAGCCGCGGATTTTCAGAGTGGTAACTATCTAAGCAGGTACGTAAAAAACCTATCACCAATGTAAACCAATTTTAGGCGATCATCGTTCTCTATTTACGACCTCATTGTCACTTAACACCACGTGTTATTATAATAAAGATTAGACTTAGTGTATATTTAAAAAACCATTAATGTGGAATAACGTTTGAAAAAGGATAAAGGTATAAAATTGTGTCCAATAAAAAGTGTCAGACTTTTATTTGTTTCTGCCAATGTGCCTTTCATTTAGCGGTAGCAAATTATTAAAACCTTTTAATTATTAGTTTATAATAATAATTCTCTGTCGTCACAGTCATGGCCGATGGCGGAGAAGTCTTGGAGTGGAGGCAGCGTACAGGTCGCAGAAGTGTAGGATGCTCTCCCTCCAGATGGACCGACGAACTCATTAGGGCGGTCGGAAATGGATGGGTGAGAGAAGCTGAGAATCGCATTTGATGATAGACATTGGAAAAGGCTTATATTCAGCAGTGGATAAACAAAGGCTGATAATGATGATGAATATTGATTCTATTAAGGAAATTAACTGATTTAGCTACCGAAACCACCACCAATAAACATTTGTAAGAATTGAATAAAAAAAACAAGAGCTGTAGAAAACTAAAGTAGATGTAGAAGAAAGAACTCACCGAATGCTTTCCTTCGGTTCCTTTGTTCCTCCTCGCTCTTGGAGAGCTCCTCCTTTGTGTAGTGGTAGAAGAACGTGTCATATTCGTCGTAGAGGTGCGATTTGAGTTTGTACAGACCGCGGTTATTACCACCCTGTGGCTTTACGAAGTCAGCAACATCGTCGATCACCGCCTCCAGTCCGGTCTCGTGGAGTTGGTCTTCAGGAAGTGATCTAAAAGAGAACTAGTCCTTAGAGTTTCTTATTATGAGTTTGTCAATTGTATACTTAACATCAATCCTTATGCCTGTATTAGATTATTGGTGTCAATGTGGTGTTACCTATTGAGTTCAGAGTGCGGCATCGGTTTCACGCACAGCATCTGGATGATTTCCTTCTTCGTGCGGTCCTCATTGGTTACCTCGCCAACGCCAGGCACGTAACGCGATCCGACAACTGACAAATAAATGTACGTTAAAAGTTAACACAAATTTAATAACTTAACACAGTTACATAAAGCAGCAATCTGAAGTAGATAAAATACTTTACAGATATGGTTATATAAATTTGCATAACTATGATGTATTTGCTCTACGTAAAATTTGCTTTTTTTGCTTTCTCTATGTAAAATGTTTGTTGAAAGAGCCACACAACTTTTCTTTACCTGTAATGAGCAGTCCGAGGAACTCCTCGACCATGCTGGCGGTATGCCGCAGTGTATCGTACTCCGCGTTCTGCTGCTCGAAGTCTGGCGCCGCCCACTCCAGCAGATTGAACTTGTTCAGCACGTGGATTATGAACTCGTTGCTCTCAATCAGAGAGGCCCCGATCTACGATCAAGCATGTTTTTTTGGTGCATGTATCACAGGAATAATTTAACAGATTGTAACAATATACTGTGAATTATGAAGATAGTAAAGGGAATTTTCTTTATTCTACTAAATGGCAAGCTTGTCCATAACAATGTGGCACTGGTTAAGATTATAAGCAGTGCACGACATTGTATTTGTCGCTTCGAAACGGCTCTTGTTAGTTGATAAGTTAAGCTTAAAAGAAAAAGTCGTTGAAATTATTGCTTTTTTCTGTGACAATTACCAGCATACTGCGCAAGCGCAACTTGCACGGCTGTGCCTTACATATTTTGCATCAAGGTTCATTATTATAGATATACACTGCATTTCATCAGGTGATCGTCGACAATCAATATACTGAAAATGACGATGATAAATTCATGGGCTATTTTACAAATGTTAGAACATTGCAGATGGTTACGATGGTTTATGGACGAATATAGATTTTCTTGTGGGGTAGTTTCCTTTTGCCGGAGACGATAGGCAGTACTATGCAAACATTACTGCTGCGCTGTAGCTAATGTAGTTACTGGGGTAACGAGACTCAACATCTTATGTCTGAGGCGATGGACGCAATATGGTGCAGTACATCCATCCTAACTAGCGTCATGTTGTTATGGGCGAGCGTATCACTTACTATCAGGTGAACACCCTGCTTGTCTCGTCACTTTGTTGTATAAAAAAAATTGGAAAAGTTATTACCTGCAGCATTACAATATCCCGGTCTAGCATCTCAGAGCGGCACTTGACGTTGTGGTAGAAGTACAGCTGATTGAGCAACGCGTACCCGTTGCGTCGCCACATGCCAGCGTGTACTTGTGCGATCATGGCCATAGTGCACAGCACCGGTTCTGAATAAAAGCAGGTAGATGGCATAAATCATAAGAACAATAACATTGGTGTCAGATCACTGTTACCGAGTGAATACTACGTTGATATTACTTTTTAAATTACATAGATAATGGAACTTTTCATCTTTCAACATCTCATGTCTTCACACAACTTGGACAATGTTGTGTAGTGTTCATTTTTGTTCAACTTTACTCAGTGTAATATTGGAATTATAAGCAGGTATATCTCTTCCCATCTGGTATATTGCATTCATCGTATTGAATAAAAAGAAAACTAACATCTACGTAGTTAAGAAGAGCAGAATAAACAATTAATAAATTGTAACTTTTAAGGTCGGGTGTAATGGGTCCCGCACAACAACCCATGGTACCCAAGCCAATATCACTTGCTCGTGGTGCACCCTGCTAATCAACAATCGAGGCTCTGACTTACACCAACACGCATTAAGCCAGCGTGGTAGGATAAGGCTCAAATCTCCCTATATGAACCCCTACAAATGACGGTTCATGGTGTCCGTCAGCACCGGAGACCATGCTGACTGTGATGGACATTGGCTAGGCGCCGGAACCAGAGAAACATAGGACCGATCAATATGGATATCTTTGAAGGAGAGGCCTATGTCCGGCAGTGATAAGATGAACATTTAAAGTTGAATTTTCTTAACAAGACCAACTTCAAATTAGGACAATTTTTAAACAAAACCCTCTCTTAATTACATTTAACTTATTAAACATTGGCGTCGCTCGTACCAATAAGTTCCTCCGGCGTGGGCTTTGGGTGGTCGTGGCGGTCGAACTCGCGGCTGTGGTAGGAGAGGCCGTGCTGCTGTAGATGCAAGTGCAGCCCCGCGATGAAGCGTGACAACGTGCGGTGGATGGACACTGGCTCGCTGGACACATCGTACGGAATCACCAGTGCGCTCTGATTGCCGAGTTCTGCAAGAATATAGCTCTCATTAGTCGTTTTGTGGGTGGTTTATATTAACGCAATCATATGCAGTAATGTTTTCAAAATATAGCTTGACGACAAAAATGGGAGCTGCGATCGTTATCTGTATTGATGGTATACAACAAGAAAGTTTTACCAGTCACCGACAAATGGTAGAATGATAATAAAAGTAAATAGATAGCAATTTTCTCGATACGAGTGCGTCTTAATTGATGCATGTATTGAATTGAATTTTTTTAATTTCCATGAATACAGGTACACTTACCCCTCAACTGGTGCGGCTCATGTGTACACGTCTCCGAGTGACGGCGCAACACCGCGCGGTACGCTGACGCGAGTAGCCCGCGCTCCGCGCTGCACCACTCCAGCGCAAGCGTTATGCTGTGCGCGAGCTTCACGTGAAGATTAAATGCAGACTCCCACTCTGGCTCGTATTCCATATGTTGCCCGCGCTAGTGACAATTGCGAAAAGTTTAATTGTCTCATTCAATTAAGATTAAGTGTTATTAACTACTTTTATCTGGTTAAGTATTTAAACTTTTTATAAAAATGATTATTATTATCCTACAAAGAGAAGAGCGAATTTATAAGTCCTGAAGGATTTGAAAATATTTCTGAATATCAACACGTCTGAGAGTAAATAAATTCTAATAACATTTCTTAAATCCACCTCACCTGTCTAATAACCGAATCCATGCCCTGCATCATCACGAGAAGAGAGATGATCAACGAAAGGCCATGCATGAAACCTTTACGTAGGTCGTCGTCGAAGGTGGTCGGAACACAGCCGAGTAAGTACTTCACATCGTATAGTATAAATTGTGCGCGCTTGAACGTCATTGAAATGTGGTTACGGTCGAACTCCAAGCGACCCTAAACAATGAATAGTATGACCTTACAGTAAAATAGGTAAATAACATAATAGAATGGAAATACAATGTTAAAGTGCCAAGTACCCAACATATATGTCCCTAGAATCAGACCAGGGACTTTCGTATTTACAAGGTCGGTACTTATCCCCTGCATCACGCAAGAAATTAAAACATAAAACTCACCTTGCTATTGCACCGCTTGAGACACTCACTAAGGAACGTGTTCATAACTATGAACAACGTGTCGTGCTTCGCGATCAGGTAGTGTGCGAGGGTGGGCGTGGTGTACAGCTGCACCGACAGTGACGAGATGGAAAACGAGTGGTCGTGGTCGTCACGGATGAAGTCCTTCAATATCGAACCTGTAACAACCGGGTGAATCTATAAACTTTCATTTAAATGACAAAGAGGTGACAGTTCAGTTAGTAGTTAGTGGATATCTTGAAGAATTGTAGATTCAATACCCACTAAGCTTAAGATTTTTGTGAAGAAAAACCATATGATGAAATAGGGGTTGTTCCAAGGGCAACAACTTTTTTGTATGTTTGATATCTTTGTATAAGAACTAATCTGGCCAACATGGTAAGTAAATAACCTTGACCTACACCTCGAGGGCGAAGTTGTAGTTTCAAGTTTTAACAAAGAGTACATAACTAAAGTTTGTTTTTATGTCCCTCACCATAGTTTTTGGTAAAAAGGATCGCCATGGTGCGTTTTGTCTCGTAGTCCATAAGAGTCGTGGCGATAAGTAGGCGATGCCAGGCGGTTCGAGCTGCCTTCCACATGCGACAGTCATTCTGCATTACTCCTACGGCAACGCTGCCAACCCCTGTTCCATGGTCCTCGCTTAAAGCAACATGGCTAACGGCCAGTCGCAGTCTTGGTTCGTTACATACGAAATTTTGAATCCTGTAAACCAATGAAATACGCAATGGTTTATTAGTATTCTAGTGGTTTTATCATAAAATGCACCAACCAATTCGAACTTAAGAACGTGTAGTTTAGCCTAAGCTACCTAATTCGTTAGTTCTCAAGTTAGAATCTGCCTAGAAGGGACTATCATAACAGTGTTGGAGAAGCCATGGTTGAGTAAAAAAAGAAAAGCCCTATGCTGCATTTATATTGTTGTTCCACTAAGGAAGCCATTCCTTAATGATAGTAGAAGCATAAATTTTAAACACAGACAAGATTCTCATCAGTCTCTTAAAGAAAAATTATAATAATAAAAATACTATGAATTAGTTACATACCATTGCAGTAGCTTCATAGCGAAGGTCTGGTGAGCGATGACGTGTGCGTGCATCACGAGTACCTTCAGCACGGGTCCGTGGTGAGACGTGAACCTTTCGAACATCGTCTTGTGGCTGAGTGTTCAACAGTGCACAACAACAACAAACAAACGTGAAGGCGCACGTCCAGGCACGCGTGCTCTCTTGTACCAAGCACGCTCGCCACGCGCACCCTCATAGTGTTAATAGCTTTCTTACAATAGAGGAGAATTAGTTTAGAGAATAAAAACTTTTCCAGATTTCGTGGCGCAATGGCTAAAAGCCTGCCTTGTGACACAAATATCTGCGATTTGATTACCGACAATGTATTGTGGGATTTCGTTGGTAGGTGGAGTTTTTGAACCCGCCTAGAAACAAGTGGTCACCAATCACCGCATTCATACAGTAAATCTGCTAACATAACAGCGTTGCTGTTTTGATTGTTAACATATGATCGCTGGTTTTCTTCTGGAGAATATAACATTAACATGATCTTTTTTTTGTTTTGTTGACCTTACCGAAAAACATAAGAACGTGTTAATGACTATTTGACTATATTGTTTAATTACACATTTATTAAATAATTTAATTAGTCTTATGCGCTATGCGACTTGAGATGCTGATTGAATCCAGACAGATATTGAGCTTCCGGTGAAAGTCAAGGTCGAGAATCAACCGACCTGTTGCGACATCATGGTAGATAAATTAAATTACTTTGAGTCTCTCCTTGTGAGAGAAAACCTAAGCAGTGGGAACGTTGTGGGCGTATTTTTATTATCATTTCAGGAAAGGTTAGGCACTGCTCATTATAATGATGGGACAGAAATACGTATGTGCATTACTCACGTTTCGATATCAGTCTTGAGCTTTTCGCAAATCTGATATGAGTTGCATTTGACTAGCGCGCGACCCTCGCGGTCGATGAGGCTCACCAACTCGACAGAGTCACGGTGGTTGGATTTCAACACGCGGTTCAGTGTCGCAATCACCTACGAATAAAGTTGTTAGTTATAGTGTATATTTAATAAGTAGTTTACTTAAATGCAATATTTTACACTAGTCACACATCGTCTTTCCTTTTAATTTTAAAGAAAAATTAGAAATATACTGTGTAGAAACATGAATACATCAGACACTCTTCAAACATGATTTTGGAAGCCATGGTATCCTATTATTAAGGAAAACCTCGTTAGGAAACCGACATGATGTGATGCAACATTTCTGTGGATATCTGACAGCAGCTTGCCTGCTCTTGGCTAGCATGGTAGGTAAACTGCCATTACTCCTTTGTGAAAGACTCTCCAAGGCTCAATTGGGAATATATATAAAATAGAGCTGGTTGTTTATTAATTAAAACCATGATAAATACGAAAATAATAGCTTAATCGATTTTCAGAATTCAATTGGGAAACACTTTCTACCAAGCCTCGCTATTATCCCGCGCGATAAGACCCCTATAGAAATTAATACACAGGCTGAGGCTTTAAAACCCTTCTTTCCGAGTGTTTGATTAATGACTTTCGTTAACAAATACATTACCTGCTCGAAGGTGTGAGTCTCGTCATTATACAAAACCGTGCAGTAGCAATCGGGCTGGTCCAGTATTTGCAATAGATCACGTTCAACATCCTTTAATCTGAAATCAGTTGTTAGTTTTTTATACAATTACTACAAATAAAGACTCGTAAAATATTATCATTCTTAATAATCAATAGCCAATAGACATCTCATTCTGGATATTAGCATTATCTTTGCATATCATATTATTTGGTTCTCTTCTTCGAATGGGGCAGTGGTTAAAATATTTTTGATGTGATAAAACGATTAACAAAGACCACCTACAGAAATGAGTCTATCACTTTTTCAGTAGTTGGTTCCTTTTAGACGCTAACATATTGTGGTCTTCTATCCACAACAATAATATTCCCAAAATTAGAGATGCTTATTTTCAGCAATGCATATTATTATAAGGTTTAGATTATGAGAATAATATGGCAATTTGTTTTTACAACATTAAATAGATAAAGGTGAAATCGGTATAATGGTTTGAAGTTAATAGTTAACATGATCCACACTTAGGCAATTTGGGAAATAATTAGCTTTGACTCGCTTATGAAAGAAGGTCCTGAGAGCCAGCAGTGAACTTATTAAGCTGTTTCTTGGTATGGTTATGTTTGAATTGATTGACGTTTTCTTTTATCAAAATTGGTGCTATGTGACCATGTTCACACTTTAGCTGGTAAAAGCGCAAAAATCTAAAAGATAGTATGTTTTTATAAAGGAGGGAGAGTTAAGTGATATATACATCAACAACATTATCTCGGCTGGATGGAGGATACGTTTCATTCACACCAGTCGTACCTGAGGTCGTTAGGCAACCCCGGCGCGTGGTCAAGCGTGAGCAGTCGGAAGCAATATGTCAGGCAGGCCGAAGCGACAACTTTCATCCGCTCTAGCACATCAGGCCCGACATTGGACTGCGACTCCTGCTCCTCGTTGTCGGGCGCCTGCAACCGTATCATAATAAGATTATGTATGCAAATTGTGGTAGTGTATGCAAGATAGCGTCTAATCGAATGAATTTGTTAATGTAACAAACAATTACAAATGTCTGTAGTATACTTTTATAAAATGACTTTCATTTCGGAGTAGGTAGTTTTTTTAATGTTGATATTTGCGCCGCTGGTTTTATTCACAACTGTTACAGCTTCATTGGACTCAGGGCTCGCCGATCTGGTATATGCGAGCTGAAAGTAAGTAGTTAAAATTGGACTTAACGAGTAAATATGTAAAGAGAAACAGTATTAAATATTACCGTGTGCAATTTACAGAATGGATCCCGCTTCCACGCCTCCGTATCGCCACAGTCGCAGCAGCCGCCGCCGCTGGACTGGCCCATCTTGTACTTGTGGTGTCGATGAGGTGACACTTTGAAGCACTCCACGCACAGCACGCACGTGTTGTCCATTCCTAATTTAAATGTAATTCCATCAGACTCAAGTAAAGAAAATATTCATCCATGCGAAATTTTCTTTCGTCTTAGCGGCATAGAGAAATCCAGCCACCAAACAGCCGACTTTCTGCTATTAAAAACCCGTTCTTCGCGTCTGCAAATATATGTAGTCGATTTTCAGTCATAAGAGATAATATTAATATATATATATTTTTTTAAATCAGTTAATTTTTCACTTAAATTAGTTATGATTAAAAGTACGTCCTTCAATCATAAAAATATACGAGGATCGAATCATGAGGCGTTTCTTGGATGACAACTCTGCCCAATAATAGAGTGCCGAAGATTGATGATGCAAAGTTAAACACTTTACACATACGAAAAATTCCATATTTTCGTTTTCTCTTGGTAATATTGTGTTAAAGTTACTGACCGCACTCGCGGCAGCTGTAGGCCGGCTCCCCTTGTTTGAAGACATGACCGCAGAGAGTCGAGCGGCGCGGCGGCACTACTTTCGAGCCATCATTGCTGCCCCATATGAAATGCTCCAGCGGCTGGAATAGCAACTTCTGTGCTAGCTCCTCATCGAAAGACGAATCTGAAGGTAAGGCGTATTGTTTTACATCATATAAATCGTGATATTTTTTACCTTTTGGCCGCAACACCTAAGCAGTCTTTAGTAAGAGTACTAAAGAATTTATATATTAATAATTAATTTATTATACAATCTATGTGTAAGTAGAGACTTACACATAGGTTGTATAATAAATCTTCATGAATCCTAATTAAAATAATCTTGATGATACTGTCAGTTGGCGAGACTTCCCACGAACTTCGTATTTATATTTATTTATTTATTATTATTTATTACGCCAATAATTTATTTAATGTATTCGTTATCATATAAACATTAATCGGATCAAACTAAGTTCGGTGCAAAATTGAGGAAAATCTTGGGTATTAATATTTATCAGCCGTATACAATTTAAAATTATTATTAATGTAAAAAACAAATTGCAAGATAATATTTAGCTTACATTGAAACTTTGGAGACGGGTGGTTTACTATCGATAGCGTACTTTGTTACCGGAGATCGTCTAGATAGGTACCACCGTACCTCCTATTACTGCCGCCAAGCAATAGTGTACAAACATTACTGTGTTTCAGATTAAAGGGAGTTGTAGCTAGTGAAATTACTGTGGTAATCAGACCCTTAAGAGTCTATATCTTAAGGCGACGAACGTAATATGTTGCAGTGTACAACATCCTAACTAGTGCGACGTTGTTATGAGCGGGCGTGTCACTTACCATCAGGTGAACATCCCGCTCGTCTCGTGTCATTGAATAAAAAAAAATGCATGACAAAACAAACAACACTAATTGTAAATTAAAGAATAAGTCAATCTATTTACATTATTTGTGCAAAAGAAGTTATGCATTAATACCGAGGAAGGTCCTGTTTGGCTGCGGCGAGAATACCCTGGGAACAGTCACTCTCCAGTGTTCTTGGAAGTGAGATAGTGACAGCACACCCTCGGCCATCTTGGCTCGCCACATCTCCACCGCAGCATCAGCGCGAGCTGGCAGCGTGAATCTAAGCAGAAAATTTCTTTAATTATTTAGGTGCATCTGAAATAAATCTGTTGTCCAATGGTGTGTCCGTGTGTCCGTAGAACCGTGGCACCTTCTGTCACCAAACAGTAGTGTGCATATATTTCCATGTTCCGGTTCTAAGGATTTATATTACTTTTATTATAAATATTACAAGTTAACTCAAATATTTTATATTTCTAACTATGCTAAATCGTACGTTCTATGGACTTAAAAAAGGGAATAAATTGTCTTTCACGTATTAATATATAGATTATTAATAATATAAACTGACTTTTCACCATCATTGCATTCCTCCATATCCAATATATCGTCACTGCTACAAATACAACATAAGCACTAATGGACCCTAAAATATGATTATTTTAATACAAAGTACAACCGAGCACAAATATGAATAGAGAGATATTTCTATAGAGATTGAGCAACATCTTCTATGCGACTAAAAAAATCACTGAACGTACAGCCCAACAAAATTCATATCTATTTATACATGCGAAACTGGTCGCCCAACCCGGTTTCGTCTGCAATTTTTAAAAATATAACAAGTATCAATATTTTTTTATATAACATATACGACTTTACTCAATAGTGTAGTATTGTAGTGGTTCTGTAGCCAATAACGTTAGCTCGAATATTTATTATCTACAAGTATCACGAACATGCGTTAGTTTAGGTACCTGCCCCGTATCAGCGACTCCTCCGATCTGTTCTGGTATCTCATGTGGTGATGGTAATGGCGTTTAACTACCTCTATATTTGACATCAACCAACACAAATTATTGCCGTTTCGTTTCTCAGTTGGTTTATTCTAGAAAAACGTTCTAACTCCGTTCCTACTCGTACAGTGATTTATCACTATATGATAATTAGAATGTTAAAACATTATACTAAAATTGAGGTCAAGTTATAGCTAAGAGTAGTTAAAAAAAATACTGCCGCACAGTAAGTTCTAAGTTTTCACTTTTGCAATCGCTGTACAAAGCGAACAACACTATTGCCAAGTCTGTAGAAATGCCATGGCGAAAGACTTCTCAAGGATATCGTCAGGAAAATCCTTTCTTTTGTTTAATACAACTGTAAATTATCGAGTGGTAAACATGAAAATTTTAAATTAACACTACGTTTATCTCAGAGAACGAGGTTCTATAAATAAGACATTTTACGTCATTTATTCAAACGCACATTACCCTCATTTTTTTACGATCCATTAAAAATAAAATGTATGACTCCGAGATCAGCCTAAGCGGATAAAGCCTAAAAGGTGTTCTCCAATGTTGATTTCTAACTCTTCCAGATAATTTGGCGTAAAAACTTAATGAGTTTTATCACAAAGAACATTCCAGTAAACACGTAGGGTACTAGATTTGAAACACTAAAACATAACGCCCGCAAGTTAATTATTTACACAGATGGATATTTATTGCGTAGTTTAGATCTAGAAAAACCATTAAATGTTACAAAACCTATAAATTCAATATATTTACATATACGTATATATACATATTTACGTAGAGAAGAGACGTGCAATACAGTGCAGTGGTATTACGGGACATCGCGCGAGTCACCCCAATAATTTCACTAGCTACAACACCCTTCAAATTGGAACAAATTAATATTCAAACCAGTGAATATTCTATAGCAATACGTTATAAAAAAAAACAAACGTAAAAAAAGTGTAACAAACCTAAACGGACGAGAGAAAACAAACGAGCAGTCCAATAATATCTTGGGGCCAATGACTTCAGTGTTTATATTTACATAGCGAAAAGAGAGTGGAATTTGCACTACATTTAAAAATGACGGATAGTGGTTTGAATTGCATAAACAGTATGAACATAACTGACAATTACAGCTACTAGTTAAACTTAGAAAGCGGTGACAGAAATTTGTAACCAACGAAAAAAGGAGGTGCCCAATACACAACCTATAATCTATACATGTGCATATTTCAACTAATTAACGTTCATTGCCTGATATAGAGGTCTAATAATATATATATATATATATAACCAATGAAAATAGATTTCCTTTGTTCGCCAATCATGTGAAAACTGGTGAACATATCGAGACATGGGGACATGAGCATTCTACGCGAAATGATTTGTAGATGGTTATAGGCATTATTTTCTTAATTTCGTAGATCTTTCATCATTTTTTTTCTAATTAACTTTTAATGACATTCTCATATGGTAACGGTCGGTATAGAAAGTCATTTGCGGTTGCGGTTGCTCTCCAGGAACGTTTCAGACAAATTGAAGTCTAATTTTATATTACGCCCAGCAAAGCGGACGGAGAACAGCCAATAACTTTATATATATATATATATATATATATATATATATATATATATATATATCTTCTTCTTTGTCTGTATCACTCTTGACAGAGAGGTGGCGGTCATCACTTTAGGTTCTGGTCGCAAGCTTAACATCACGTCGCCATTCTCCTCTGATTTTGTTCAGTTATGTATACAGTACAATGTTCTGGATATCCTTGGTGGTCCTTTTATAATTGAACGGTATACAAAGTTCAGTCGCTCAGTTATCAAGTGGAAATATAAAATGATTTAAAACAGGTTAATTTAAAATATGTTTATCGAGTAACAGTAAAGTTAGTTTAAAATACTTCTGGTAATACCAAATTGCACTTTACTAATGTCTAAAACTGAATGCAGTATAATATGAAATATCTCTTCAGTGAACATAACGGAAGCTGGCGCTGTACCAAGAGACGCTAAGGGCGGGCGTGTGGACTCCCTCAGGGAACCTTGACGCGACATTGAACCCGCCGCGTATGACTTTCACAACAAAGCGTAATATTTCATGGAGATACGTTCTAGATTTATTCAAAACTGCCTGAGACGAGTTTCGCGCATACAAATAAATTTTTTATTTCAATTATGCGTCCAGACGAGCGAGACGTTCACTCGATGATAAGTGATATGCGTGTCCATAACAACATGGCGCTAATTAGGATATTTACTGGCACTACATTGCGTCCGTCGCCTGAAACGTTAGAAATCGAGTTTCGTTACCCCAGTAATTATACTAGCTTCGACTCCATCATACCGGAACATAGTATCTGCACAATACTGTAAGGCAGTAGAAATAGGAGCTGCTGCGGTACCTACTTGAAGATTTACAACCAGTGAAATGTTACCACCGCAACTCATATTTCCCCGCCAAACAGTTGTGAACAAACATTACCCTGGTTTCATTTACGGGGTGTTGTGATTAATAATATTACTGGGGTAATGAGACATATCATAGCTACGGGTACAATGTGACAAACAAATCGTTGGTAATAACAAGTTTAAATAAATAAGACACAGAAACACAGTCCAGTTAATATTCCCAATGCTGGCAGCACTCGGTCTTTGGACAAGATTAAACTTGTAGTTGAGAAAACCATCGTGAAGAGCTCGATATGTTCCAAACGCCACATAACTTTCGTCGGCAAGCAACATTCGCCAACCCACATTTGACCTTCACGATGGATGAATGACCCTAACTCTGCTTGTGAGAGAAGACCTAAGATCCCATGGTCCCATCCGCTTTGTTGGCCGTAACACAGAATTAGATTTGAAAATTAGAGTAGAATTTGACAGAAATATTCCCGCACAGCGGCAACCCGCCGTCCACCTTCTCGGTGTTAACCACCCTCATAAGCTCTTTTTGGAGTAACTTCTCTAAGATCCGTTCTTAACTGACCTATATTCGGCAAAAGGAATATTCTTACCAATTTTCCTCCAGACCTTGAGGTTCCAGAGATGATACATAGTCGTCGGCGGACATTATTCAGTCGGTACGATGCTCCCTGGTTTGTAAATATGCTTACTGATGAGGTCATGCCGCTATTTCGGTTGAGAACTGGATATAGAACACACGTTCGCCCCAACGTGAACATTCTATTCGCGCGTGGCCATGTTGAGCGACGGTGTGATAAGCGGCCGCCGTTCGTCTTTGCCAATTTAATACCGCATGCGATATTTCTAGACATTCACGCGCTGAGAAATATCTGCGGAGTAATCTAGACCGCGTGCCCATTGTGATCGACTGTCAATAGACAAATACATATACGGTATGCTAGCAAGTATCCATCCTGTACATACCGTCATGCCAATTGTGTATTTATCTCTGCGTATACATGCTCTAACTTGACCTCAATATCACACGGGGTTTAGTAACAATGAGGCTGTAGATTGTGTGCAATCTCTAGATTACTCCGGCTCTCACAAGTTGATAACCGGAATACTGCAATACTGTAGTAGGACGGCAGATTTAGAATATGTAGGTGATAGCTGGCCAGGGGTATTTCCTAAAAATCCTACCACAACCCATACTCTACAAGATATGGCTCCGGTGATGAAATAGGTACCTTCGTATTATAAGGCAAGGGGTTTAGCGTTTGCGCTATAGAAGCAGTTGATTGTGATGGATGTTTAATACATATCATCTACGTCATGAAAACTTAATTAACGATATAGGAGTTAATAACAGTACTAATATTTGGTGATTAGTTACAATCATATATAATAACATGATAACCATCTTCTTAAAAAAATACTAAACTACAGCGTATTTTAGTAACTAGCATCACTCAAGCACCTCGCAGTCCTGTAGTTCCAGACTATGAAAAATAGGACTAAAAAGGATTTCCGGTTGGAGAGCATTGCACTTTAAGCAAGTCCTGGGATGGAAGACATTAATACAACTGCTTTTTTATTTTGATGTCATTAACAGAAATTTAATTTTTAGCATAAAATAACATAATAAATGTACACGAGCAGAACAACGTGCACTGGTAACAAACAACATTATTATGATTCAGATCAATCACAGTCCGGAAGTTTATTATATGATAATGTAAAGGAACGCGTGATAACATGTTACACTTGCAATCGCAATAGGCTCGTGCTGGCTCACAGCGATAACGAACTGTAGTTATATATATTTTTTTAATTTAAAATACGAGCGAGACATTCACCTGATGGTGATTGATACGCCTTCCCATAAAGTGGCGCTAGTTAACTACTGGTAGGTCTATGTTGCCGGAAATCGTCTAGATGGATACCACCGCAGCGCCTATTTCTGACGCCAAACAATAGTGTGTAAATATTTACTGTGTTCCGGTTTGAAGGTCGCTGTAGCTAGTGTAATCACTGGGGTCACTATACTCAACATCTTACGTCTTAGGCGATTAGCACAATGTAATGCAATGCATACCATCTAAACTAGCCCCAGTTTATGGGCAGGCGTATCAATTACCGTCAGGTGAATATCTCGCTTGTCTCGTCGCCTTAATACATAAAAAAAAATAGGATAATGCACCACATTACGTTCATTGCCTTGAAACATATGATATTGCCTCTCGTTACCACAGTGATTTCATTAGCTAGAACGTCCTTCAATATACCAGTGTAGTTCGCCACACTACCGTTTGTCGATTGCAATATGGTCGTGGTATGGTAGTGGTAGCTACCTAGACTGTCTACGGCACCAGAGCTATCATCATTAATATAATGGGAGTTCAGAAAATATTTGAATGCCATGTATAAGTCACACGTCCTGCGACAGCGAACGCTTGTGCATCATAACAAAAATTGCAAATTTCAAAACAATTTCATTGGACGGAAATGATTTATACAATTACGAATATACACATGCACTAACCATTCCCCTGCTTTTTTTTTCCCAACGGCCACTACGTCCCCACTGTTGGGGCACAGGCCTACCCTCAATATGAGGGCGAGGGGTCATAGTTGCCACGCGGGCCCAATGCAGATTAGTGGCCCACCTGCTTTGCTAACCTTAATATAGAATTAGATTTGAAATTTCAACTTGAAATCTATCAGAAATTTTTCAGCCCCCTCCCATTATAAACACCCCGCAAATTCAATTGGGGAGGAGATTTTGTAGAATCCATTCTTAACCGACTTCTAAACGGCAGTAGCAATATATTTATCAAACGTTTGAGTGTACGTCTAATAGTTTCGGAGATCTCTCAGATCGGTGATGTGTCAATGAATTTTTGGATATCACATATATATGTATAGATAATTATCACAATAAGATTTAAAAAAATTTCTTCCTTTCTAGCAACGTGCAATTTTTTAAGTGAAGTTAAGTTTAATGTATATGCGGAAATCGGAACAATATCCATTTTATCATTCACAAATAACACTTGGACAAACATAAGTGTATTTATAACTTAATGACAGTGTATTCACAACTACCTCGTTAAGTTTGCTCCTATCACATGAGTTTGTTGAAAATCATTTAACATTCATCAACTACACTAATGTGATATCTGCTTTGTTAAATTGTTGGTACACATTAACTGTGTTTGTATGACTATTGTTACACATTACTGCTTTAAGTTCTCTTTGTTGGTTAAGATGTCGGGGAGGAATCCGTTGCAAGGAAAACCTCTCAAATTTTCCATAATTTTTCTTTGACGAAACAAGCGCGAAACGTTTACATGATGGTAAGTGATACGCATGCCCATAACAACGTATCACTAGATAACATGATATACACAACACTTTGCTTGTTGCCGAGAGACATTAGATGTAAAGTCTAGTTACCGCAGTAATTTAACTAGCTACACCGCCCTTCTAACTAATATAATATATTTGCACAGTACTGTTTGGCGGTAGAAATAAGGCTGTGATTGTACCTACTTAGAGAGATCTACCACTAGTAACCAATATATAAACATCTTGTTTATCTAAAAATGATGCAGTGAAAAAAATAATAATAATACCTTAAAATATTAATTCTATATTTATATACCTGTTCACCGTACAAAGAACCTACCTCTTAAGATGTTTAGCCGAGAACAGGAAACCAAACCTCTTATTATATTCAGTAAATCAAAACTATGAGATATCAACTATAGGTGTATTTAAGTATGTTACTGTTTACATGTTTTTTTTTTTTGTTTTTATATCTAATAGATAACAGTAATATAAATGAAAGAACAATACGGGTATTGTTCTTTTGAAACTTTTAAAATAGAATAGATCAAACACTGATATTTATGTGATATTTCTTCTCCTCTATCATTTTATTATAACGATATTACAAAGGAGAAATAAAATCTCGTAAAATACAGATTTTTTCTTGGAATTAGTTTCAAGGTCGTACGGTTCAGTGTGACGTCATATCCCGCATACAGTTACTTGGAGCAGCTACAGCTTTTAAAAAGTATTAATCTTACTTGTCTAACAGATCTTGCTTAAACTAGAAGTTAAATGTATATTCTATGGCGTTTAGACTACCCAGACTTTTTTTGGTTATCAGGAGGGAAATCTTCTACAAAGATGCTCTGCAAAGACAAGGTTATGAGGAATTTTTACATACTAAAACTCCCTTAGTGGTATTCCTCACTGCGTTGCGGGGGCCCAAGTATCTCCTACGCATCGGTGCCTCCTCGCACTACGCCTAAAAGCAGGTCTCAGGGAGGGCCGTAAAGGATTACGGTCCCTGATTACGGAGGAGGAACTCGGCACATAAATTTTTTGTACGACAAGCATAAGACCACCTTGAACTTATCGTTCACTTCGGGCTCGTTTAATGAGGACCCTCACGTTCAAAGCCTATGCACTTGAATACCCCTTTAGTTGAATTCTCTACGTTAAGGCTTACCTTAGTCTTATTCTTAATAACCGGAGAGTGCCCATAACAACGTGGCGCTGGTTAGGATGATATACACGAACCACATTGTCCTCATCGCCTTGTGACATAAAGATGCGAAGTCTCAATACCCCAAAGATGCGATTGGGATTCTATCCCATAAAATATCAGTGAATATGATAAAAAATGAAATATAAATAAAAAAAGAAACACCGCCATTATTTTGTTAGCAAAAAAAAATACGTTGTAATATATACTTACTTCCTGAATTCTTCAAGTACATCACTGTGATAAATATATCTGGATGGTTCCTCATCGTTTCTGCATAATATCATTTTCAACATTTGCTTGACTAACATGTTTACTAAACAATAGTAAATATTAAAGCCCCCTCTGAATACACGTGTACTTTTATTATTACACCTTGCAGCTATATGCCAGTGGAAAGGCCATCGAAATCGATCATGACCTTTGGGAGATTGTTCAGAACAGAATGACAAAAATTTGTAAAACGTAAGTATCGTGTTCATATGAAGTAAAAATCTGTTGTTTCTATATTACAAACAAACATTATGACTTTTTTATATATTTAAGCTATTACTTAATATAACACTGCAGTAGCACATCTGATGACACATTGCACTCGACCGAACTTAGCTTCTGTATATATCATATATATGTAGTATCTCATTGACTACACTACAATTATATTAGCAGACTACTTGAAATTAAATGTTTCGTACCGAGTTATATAGTGCGGGATTACGATGCAGTGTTTTTTTTTTGTTTTTGAAAACATTATTACAGATAAGGACTATCTGTGTTAGACGATGTTGCTTTGTTTGATACTGCAAATATTACGCACAATATCCTCTATATATATATTATAAACGCTAAAGAAGATCCAACGTCGTCTGAAATCATACGTAATGATTCATAAAGCTAAGCTTATAATAGGTATAATATTTTACAAGCAGGACGTCGTAACCAGCTGGGCATAGACCTCCTTCAAGGATCCTCATTGAGGGGCACTTACGCCATAGATCCACCACGCTGGCTCATTGCGGATAGGTGGGTTTGACGAGGATGTTTACCTTGTAAATTATTTGCTAGTCCATAACGGTATTCTAAGTTGAAACGTATACACAGGCGCCACATTGCGCTCGTAGCCTGAGACATAAGATGTGAAGTCTCGTTACCCCAGTAATTTCACTAGTTACAGCGCCTTTCAAAATCGAACACGGTAATGTTTGCACAATGGTTTCCTGGCTATAATAGAAGCTTCGGTGACACCTATCTAGACGATCGCCCACAACAGAGACCTTTTTTTTGGTTTCGGGAGAGAAATCTTGCAATGATACTCTGCTTCTGGGGGGAAGTCAGGGTTATGAGATTTTTACTTACTAAAACCCCCTCGGTGGTCTGCTTTAGTGCATTCGAAGAGGCTTAGGGATATCTTATAGAATGCACCGGTGCCACTCTACACTGTGTTCACACGTTTCTAAGGACCCTTAACCCTACTACGCTCCATCGCTAAGCCATGCGCTATCCCACACAGGTTCGCATGTTGAGCAATAAGGGCCTCCACTCTCAAGACCCACGAAACACCTAGACATTTTAGTCGCCTTATACGACAGACAGGGCTTGGCTTACCTTAGTCCTATTCTTACTAGGCCGAGACTACGGGACTATAACAGAGACCTACCACCACTGAGTTGATGAGTTATAGTAAGAATTGAAAGATGAGTTATAGTAAGAATTTATTATATTAGTAATTTTTAGTTTTACCCACACTTCAAATTATTGAAATAATGTTTGTTTTAATAATTTTAATAGCTCAGTTAAAAGCTGCGTGGTATTTCACGCTATATGATCCGAAAATATTATATATGAGTTTCATCCGCACTGTATTTAAGCTTCTGATGACGGAAAACATCATGAGATATCAAGTACAACAGTTTCCAAAGAAATGCAATTCTTGGCTAGCGTGGCGGTTTGGCTATAACACCCTCCTCGTGTGAGGTCTCGTATCGCTACAGTGGGAACATCCGATATGCTGTTTATCTATGTTACATATATTCCGAATTCAATAATCGACATGTTTACAATCTATTGTTGTAGTAGACTTGGACAAATACTACATTAAACTGAGATGAGGGAAATTGTGTGTTGGCTGCGAATCAATACATATTAGAACCTGGGGCAAGCTCCGCGCATGCGCGCTGATACTTCAGTACAAATTGATTATGGAGTCATATTTACTTTCATACACAACTACACTACTATGCGTTCATTCCCAGTTATATAATGTCGGTCTTCCTTGTCCTGAGTTCCCAAGAATTACGAATTGTGGTGAACGGAGTGAATATTTACTTTAATACAGTTGGTATGTCATTTTTGCTGAAGACCGTCTGGGTAGATACCCACTGGTTTTTTTTAGTTAGCTACCACACCCATATTGTAAAACTGACTCGAAACAGTATAATCAATATAAGGGAGCTGAAATATTCTGGTGGTAGATCTCTATTATCTTGGTGATTTTCACCCCAGTTCTTATTTCGGCCGTCAAACAGTAGAGCGCAAACTTTACTGTGTTGCGATTTAAAGGACACTATAGCTAACGAAATCATGAGGTAAGGAGACAATATGTCTCAAGGCAACGACCACAATGTAGTCCTGTGTAAATCGTATCATTTACCATCAGGTGAATGTCCCATTTGTGTCTTGGCGTCGTAGAATAAGAATAAAATACTTCAATACGCGTAACGTTTATGATGTGATAAAGTCAAACAATTTCACGAGTAATTGTCACTAATGAGGAAAGAGAAAACTGATTATGTGATCCGTAAGTAAAGATAACGCCTTTGCAAAAACAGTCCACAGCTGTTTACTAATTGTGTACATTGTAATGTGGGAAAGAGACAGGAGACATTTACTAACCACAATCACTTGTAAGATAACGTTTTGCAACAAGTCGTTACCTTTATTAATAAGAACAATGTACTCGTAAGGTTAACTTGTTTTAAGGTACCTTTTAATCAAAAAAACACCCAACGGGACAATGTCATAAAAATATAACCATCATCGAACAGGTGAACTGTTTTACTTTGGATTATGGCTGTAGCCTATATCTAGTGGTAATTTGCCGCGAGCTGATGATGGTAGTTAAAATCATTCTCAATCGTATCACTACAAACAAAAATCTAGATCTGAATGGGACCAATCGTTCGATAGCTACTATAAAACAGACCGGCAAACCAATTGTATTGGCCTTAAATTTTACCAGTATTATTTTTATCTGAAGAGTTACAGCCTATTTGGAGCACGATCATTTGAACACAAGAAAATTTTATTTATGTAGCTGGACTTTTTGCTATCAAAACGTTGTGTTCTTTTATCATCATCATCAGCCGATAGACGTCCACTGCTGGAGATAAGTTTCCCTCAAAAATCTCCACATGGAACGGTCCTGCGCTGGCCGCATTCAAAGGCTTTCCGCGACCTGCTGGGTATCAGGAGCCGTCGTTTATAGGGGTTCATATGGGGGAATTTAGGCCATTTGGACCAGGGCCTCGTTTGTTGTTTAGCAGGGTGCACCACTAACAAGTGAGGCTGGCTTGAGTCCCGTGAGTTTTTAAGGAGACTCCTTATCCCTTGTGTTCTTTATTTATATCAAACCATGTTGACTACTAACATTTGGTCATATTTTTCAAAAATTTAACTCTTGGATGTTATTACCAGACACGATTCAGTTTGATATTAAGATAAATTGTTTATGAGTCATATAAATACTTTACTAGTATTATAAGAAAAAACAAAGTCACGTAAGTCACAGCAAGCTATAGGTCAATTAAGTTATACAAACTCAAAAACACTAAACTCAGGTAAATGACCGATTCGAGTAATGTTTGATGCCCTAGCGAACATAACACACACATATATATATATAATAAGAACAAAAGATACTATTTATCACCACACACATTGATCTGTATGTTACATACAACAAAAATAAGAAACTTATCTATATAATGACGTCATGACAATCAATATTTATTTTGAAAGTACCTGATACTCTATAATCGTTTTCCTTCCGCGTAATATTTTTTATCTCCACGTTTATTTCAACAGTACACATTCATATAAAGTTATAGTAAGTGTAATACCGTAAATTTACTATACACAGTAATACTGCAAAGTGAGTGAAAGAAAATTATAATAGTATATATAGGGTGGCGCAAAAGTAACCTTCCGATGTTTTTTGGCTGTAATTTAAAAAAAAAAATGAAAAACTTTGATTCTTCTTGTGGATTATTTTTATTTGGTCTTTTAATTTTTTTACATCAAGGCAAAATTTATAGCATTTTCTGATAGGAGGATTACTTTTGCGCCACCCTGTATTAGCTGTTCCCCGCCCACTTTGCTGGCAATAACATCCCCCAACCCTTTTGTGAGTAACGTTTCGTATATTCCGTTATCAGCTACCCTATATACTAGCCAAAAAGAAATTTTCTAACTAGAGATTTCTCTTTCGACACCCCTTGTTCCATATTTATTTAATACTCTTTGTTTATAAACCTTCTTCTAATACTATGTGTTAATTCACTTTATTTTTAATTAATAATATTTAACTTTCTGCAAGCAACCTATCTATCTATATAATATTCAGAATTTCATTGACTGACCACGAGATCCTCGAAACTATTATACGTAAACACTCAAATTTTGGTAAAGATATTGCTTCTGTAATTTAGAGGTCAGCTACGAATTAAATTTACACAATTCATTCCCCAAAGGAAGTTGCGAGGGTGTTATTAACAGGAAGAGGGCCCGGGGACGGTAAATTTTTTTTTGTTTTACGTGGCACAAATGCCTACGTATACTCGTCCTCGCGGGGGCAAGGACGAGTTATGTCGGACATGCACTGACTAAAACCCCCACGATGTTCCGCCTCATCGCCTGATGGCAGGGTCACAGAAACGCTTTTGCTCGCAACCGCGACCCTGCCGGCGCTGGGCGCTTTCGCAGCCTCACCTTGGGACGGATGGATGAACCCTCCCTTTCAAGGACGCGCCGAAACATGCAGCGCGCCCCCTCCTCGGCCTCCTGCAATCGCGCGAGTGACGGATTCCCCCGAACCCGTCGTTTAAAGGCCATGGGAGCCACGGGAGAAAACCTCTCCCGGCTCTCTGCGGCGGAAAGATCTTGGGCCCGCCGCCACCCGTTAACGGTCGCGGAGGACAGGGAAAACGGCGCATCGCAATACCGACACTCCTCTTCCCCCGCGGCCCCACCGCCGCCACATCGCCGGTGCGATATCGTAAAGAGTACTCCCTCCGCGACTCCACCTCGGCTGCAAGAGGCAGTACGAAACCGCCCCTACAGCGTGGCCGCTAAGAGCAACATAAAGCCGTCCCTGCAGCCCCTGGCCGCTCCGGTGAGCTCCAGTTATCCAATCGGTGCTTGAACCTAGAGCGGCCGCTTCGGCCAGCCCTTCGCCGCGGGCCGGCCGGATGGGTTCCAATTCGCTTCACCGTGTGTCGGTCCACGGTTACTAAGGTCTTCCGCCACGATAAGGCGGGAACCCGTTGGCGGGCGGGGACGGTGGGTTGCCGCCGGACGTGAAAATTTCAGCCAAATTACTAATCTAGTTCTCCATATAAGTTAATCCATTATAACTTAAAGTTAATCACAGATTCTACTAATGTATATTAAACCACATACATTGTTCCTTTGTTAACAATACGTTTCAGATTGTAACATTTTGTTAGTATTAGCCCGAGTTTGTTACATATTACGTATAAAGCAGAATTTCATCCTCTAGTTATATCTAACTTCCAGTTAAAGATTTAAATATATGTATTTATCAGCTAACCTGCCAACAGTAAACCAAACAACTATTATATAAATATAATTCATACCTGTCGGCCGGTATCATCTCGGCAGCGTCTTCTTCCATGGAGTCGTCCACTACCTCCACCTCGAACTCCACCGGGGGCAGAGAACTCATTTTAAACGCTCCACTTGTGTCCCGACCTGTTACAAATATTACAACAAATCATCATACAAAATATAAAAATCAATCGATTTAAATACATATATATATATATATATATATATATATATATATGTATGTATATATGAATAACGCTATTACATATAATGATACAACGAAATCTCTGTTTCACCCATTGAACTATCATTTCTGTAACTGAAGAGTATATTTATAAAAACACTTGTTAAAATTTATTTTCCGGAAATAATTATTGTTTTTTTTTATTATATAAATGTAAGCTATAAACAGAATCACGACTGCGGTTAATTGCGACGATGTATTTGTGGTAAATCGCATGGCCCAGTTAATAGTATCATAATCATTATTATATATTTGGCCTAGTGAAAGTAATTAATAATATAATCTAGATAATATATATTTATACACATATATATATATATGCATACTTTTTTCTGTTATTATAGATCAGTGTGTCCAGTACACTGTCAAAGGTAAGTACCACTGTCGCGCTTTTGTCGCTGTCGTTGAGCGAACAATATCTATATATACATATAGTAGATATCCAAAGATTCATTGGCTCATCACACGATCTCCTGAACTATTAGACTTAAACACTTAAAATCTTGTAGAGATATTGCTTCTTCACACCATCATCACACACCATCTTCAATCGACCAACCCATATTAGGTCAGCGTGGGGGGATATGGCCCAAATCCTGCCATATACAAACGACGGCCCCTGATGCCCGACGATGCAAGCAGCGCAGAACCGATCGATGTGGGGATCGTTGGGGGAGGCCTATGTCCAGCAGTGGACGTCTATTGGCTGATGATGATGATGATGATTGCTTCTTCCATTTAGAGGTCAGCTATAAATGAATTCTATAAAATACCTGCCCCGAAGATAATTGCGAGTTGTTACAACCAGCAAAGCGAGTAGGGAATAGCTAGTATACAGTTTTTTTTACATTTATTAGAACGTTATTCAGAATAATTCATGTTTTCAGACGATTAACATATTTTGGTGTTATATAAACATTACTTACTTAATTTTAATTGCAAACCGTCTAGGTAGGTACCACTGCAACTATTTCTACTGCCAAACAGTAGTGTGCAAATATATATCTTACGGTTTGAAGGGCGTTGTAGCTAGAGAAATTAGTGGAGGAAAGAGACTTGATTTCTCATGTCTCAAGGCGACGAACAGTGGGGGCAAATGGTACAGTGTATATGGCTAAGCGTCAAGTTGATATAGGCAGGCCAATCACTTACCATCGGATGATCGCCTCTCTCATTTCGGCGCTTCGTCAAATAAAAATTATTTCAAACCGATAATCCAGTGTAAACCTCCTAAATATCAGATGTACAACAATCACCTCGTCTTTTCGCCCAGGTTTAATTAAAAAAAAATCTAGCGTTATTGTTATGCATGAGCCACGACAACTATACGTACTGCTCCGATAACTCGTACTGGTTTTTGTGTAGTAAATATTATATATATTAATATATTTTAACCATTTTTTAGAAATTAATAAAAAAAAAGTTCCGAGTTCACCACGTGGTAATAGTGTAATTTAGTATTCTAATTAATTTGTATAAGAGAGATGAATACACTGTGAAGGTGAAAGAAACACGAAGACACGGAAGGGAAGGAGAGAGGGAGAGTGGTTGGCGGGAAAAGAGAGAGGAGGGGAACGTGAGATAGGAGAGGAAGGAGAAAGACGAAGAGATGGAAAAACAAAGAGGGAAACGGTGAGAGTGAGAGAGAGACAGATACAAAGCGATTGATGGCGAATATTTTTATAAATTGAAGTAAGAAAGAACGATAAAGTAACATAATTAGTTAATATAGAAATCGGTCAATTCAATATAAAAAATATATATATTCCAACATCCGGCTTATGTTTCCGTGTTTCAGCTCTCATATGGCGGTACAGTAGTGGGCGCACTGCAAGCCATTGAACAAAGTGGAGACAAGAGATATGGGAACTACATAGAAAGTCCTTTATCGCGTTCTCTTTCAGCTTGAAGCCCGTAAATAAATTTATAGACCCAAAAGAAGTTCATCGTCATCATCAGCAGGTAGATGTCCACCGCTGGACATAGGCCCCAAAATAAGTTACATTTTAAAAATCTTACAAGCAAACAACGTTATCAGCGTAACACAGGAGCAACCGGTTTCTTATCGTACTTCCGTTTACAGCACTCGCGCGCGAACGTAAACGTTTAGCGATATACTCGTGACATTCGAACAGCTAACAGCTTCCGGCATTTTTTATTCGGATAAGCGACGAGAGGAGCGAGATATTCACCTGATGGTAAGTAATACGTCTACCCATTACAACGTAACGATTGTTAGGATGATAAACACAGCACCACATTGTGCTCTTCACTCTTAAACATAAAATGTAAAGTTTCATAATCTAAGTAATTTCACTAACCATAGCGCCCTTCAAACCAGAACACTGATATTTGGTAAAAATAGGAGCTGTGGTGATGGCCACCAAAATAGTCTTCGATAATGAAGACTTGCTACCAATAAACTTTCAGATTTTAGTAAATCTCTTTTCTGACGATACCTTGACGATAGACTTTATAAGAACCTCACTGTCTATCATGAACACCAGCGCCAGACTGAACGAACTCTTTTCACCAGGTTCGGTCTCATTGGCATTTACTGGTAGTATGTTGCCGGAAGCCGTCTATTTAGATACACCATCGCAGCGCCTATTGCAGCTCCAAAAAGTAAGGTGCGAACATTAGAGTTCCGGTTTGAAGGGCGCTCTGTGGCTGGTGAAATTACTGTGGTAACGAGACTTAATATCTTATGTCTCAAGACGACGAGCGCATTATGGTGCAGTATATAACATCCTAACTAATGCCACGTTCTTGGGGGTAGGTTACCATCAGCCGCAAGTCCCGCTCGTCTCGTCGCTTCGTTAAGTGAAAAAAAAGTTAACATCACGTAATATTGAGAGGTCAAGTGTTAATATGTAGTGTGTCAAAAGAATTATTTGCAACTACTTCCGGTTACGTTATGGCAAATTATAAATCGCTACGATAGCACTAAGAGATCTCGGCGCAGTATTGTGCATCGATTACGGCATCAGTTTATTCTATTAATAACGATAACATCGACTATTACGTCACGATGACGATCATGATCATGGCGAGATCACGTCAAAGGTACAATGCTTAATATCCGATTTCGGAAGAACTAAATGAACATGATGAACAGTATATATAGATATATAAAAAAATATGATCCGATCGATGTGAAGATCTTTGTGAAAGGCCTATGTCTAGCACTGGACGTCTGTCGGCTGATGGTGATGATGGTATAATAGAAATTACTATATGTTTCATGATATAACCTTAACAAAGTGGCGCTAGTGAGAATGATATACACTACACTATGTTGTGGTCGTAGCGTCGAAATACAAGACATTAAATTTCTTATTTCAATAATGTTACTAGCTACAGCACACTTCAAACTGGTACACAGTAAAGTTGACACACTGCTGTTTAGCGCTAAATGTAGAAGTTACAAAGATTCTGAATGGATTCCAGCAGATATCTTGTTACCGTAACAATACCTTGCTATGGGAGGAATTAAGGGTTACGTGAGATTTCTATCCCCTACAACCCCTTTGGTGATCTTCATCAGTACATTAGGAGGGGCATCGGGACCTTCACGGAACACACTAGTGTCCCTCTCTATCCCTATAGTTATCTGATCCCTTTTAGTACCCTCGCTATGCTACTGCAAATAAAAGAGTACCTTGCACTTGATGTCCTCCTATGACACGCTTATGGAGCTGTGAGGTATCCTAAGCTCAAGGTTCGTAAACCGGAAAACCTTCTCGTCGCCTTCTATGACAAACGGAGCTTACTTTAGTCTTATTCATTTTAACTCAAAACTACAGGTGTTAAGTAACAGATACATCCCACCAGTGAAGTTCATGAATTATTTAAGGTTCCTTACAAAAAATCAAGTTTACGTATCAATATATACATATACAATGTTGTTATTACATAGTCTATATCCCAGCTACCAGATCAAAACTAAATTAAATAGAATATATGAACTCTACATTGATAATATTTATCTGTCTACGTGACAAACATTTTTATACCTCATTATAGATGTGAGGTCATTTTAAGGCACATGTGTTATTAATTAAAACTATATTTTAAATATAAAACAACATTTAAATTATAGCAAGACATGGAGACCTACTGAGGGGTACAAGAAAATAATATTTGAATGGTGGAAATATCAAGTAGTAGTAGTAAGTGAGGATGATAAATATTAAGTATTATCCTCATCAGCCTTTATTAATCCACTGCAGCTTTCCATATCCACTAGTTTTTTTTCTTCTCTTTCCTGTGGGAATTTGTGGTCCTAGGCTTCATTTCTCTATTTATTTACATTAATTTTGGTTCCTTCCTCAGTCTCTTCTTCCATCCTCTTCATCTCTTTTACCATTTTTATCTTTCACTGTTATTTCTTTCATCTATACTCCATTCTAATTCCTTCTTTCATTCTTCCTTTAAATAAGTTTGATACACATACTGTTTATTTATCTCTATATTCTTATTTCTACTTTCTTTTACACTTCTTAGTCTATTGCCTATAACTGTATGCTATAAGATACTCTTGTTTTTATCTCTACCCTGATTACTATAACCTGTACTCTTTTTTCTTTTATAATTTTATACCACTTTATCTAACATTGTCTTTTCTTTCTTATATTAATCTCAACTATGTTTTATTCTTTTTTATAACATGTGTTAATATTTGTTTGCAGTAGCATAGAAATGCTGGACTACTTATCAGGGAAGCAATAGTTCTACCATTAGCCCTGTGGCTATTTCGAGTCTACTCTCTGCACCCCATATATGGAGCAGTAGTCACATCTAATAGTTATAATAATGTATTATGTCCACAATATGTACATTAAAATTAACCTTTAAATAATAACTTACAAAGATGCTAGAGAACAAAGGGAGAGATGAAGAATATATTTCAAAGATAATATTGACAATAGTAAGAGTTTAAGAGAAACAAAACACATTGTTTAGGGGTAGGTAGAGGAATGTCAGGGGAAGACACTCATAAATGAAAAGGGTCCAGACAGAAACCATTGCAATATCTGTTTCTGTCCCATGTAGTAATATTCAAATACTATTGTATTCTAACTAAGAGAATGCGGTAAATTACTATAGTAATGGGACTTAGCATTTTATTTTTCAAAGTGATGGGCACAGAGTGGTTCAGTGTTTATCATCCCAATAAAAAACACATTATTATGGACAGACTTATAATTTACATCCTACCTCATTTGTCTCATACTTCAGTTAAAATAAATAAAAATCTACTAAGCCAATAACGTAATGGTTATAGTAATGCTACCAACTGTATTTTTTATGTATTACAACAGTGATATAATGAATATAAATAACTCTAAACCATAACTTTTTTCTTACTGATGTTTCTAATACATCTATCCAAATTCAAATATAAGGGAAATGTATGTTGAGCACATAGAGTATTGAACATAGTACAATTTTAATTAAAAAGAATATATGGAAAATAAAAGAATATTTTTCAAAATTAACTAAATATCTCTAACATCAAAAAACTAGAACAATTCCATTTTCATTCCATTAGACTTTGACTAACTAAAAAATAATAGTGGAGGAGTTCAACTTTACTTCCAACAGTATTGTAAATCATAACTATTGACATAGCACAAACAAATCCAGTTATAGATAAGTTTTTTTTAGGATGTAATAATAATCTACCTTAAGCTCATTTATCTTTCTTTACTGCAAAACAATGATGCAATTCTATAGTAGTCAATGATCATGTGTTCTGTTAAAAAAAAAAATAACCAACTAGAATTGATTAAATCAAGGAGAAATGAAGAAACCACTTTTCCTAGGTGGGTACACAAGTACCAAATATATATATAAACTGCGGAAGTTTAATTGAAATACACAGAACTGTCTTAACCACCCCATCCTCGCATTAAGTAATAGAGACTCAACTAAGTTTAATACATGTATATACACAAATTTATTGGTTTCTCATTGTATCTCATTTTAATATATTTTTCTTATGAATATAAACTTCTTTTGCAATTCTGCATAGACACTTCTGTTTTCTTTCTAAAATACTCTCAAACATAATATGTTGTAATATTATTAGATTTTTTTAACTCATTATCATAGTCCTACTCAGTAAGTTGAATTTTTGATTAAACTCTTTCTAAAAAAAACTATCAGTTTAAACTGCTTGTCTCAAATAGACACATTTGTCACAACTTCTGGTGTAATGCCTCGAACCTCAATAAAGTGGTCCAACAAAATAATTTAACATGATCTTTTTGCCCATGTTTAATTTAAGACCCACTTAAGACCATTCTACTCATTGACCATACATTTTGTTCTCCAGGGTCAGCTTAATTTTTCAACATCATAAAAGATTACAATAATCTTAGGTATATAATAAATTATGTGAGTAAATATTCGATACAACAAACAATATCTTTTTGTATTTACAAATTTTGTTATTTGAGTATTGACATTTTCTTTAATATTTATGTAATTTACAAAATTAAACATAATTAATAGATATTATATGATTGTTATCATCAATGTTATAATTAGTAGACAACATTAATTATAATAAATAAAAGATTTAAATCACTAACTATGTGGCTATTAACTTGATTTTCTTGTTGGTAAGATACAAATTGTGTTAAGAATACATATTTATGTATAATTAACTAATTAATTCATGATTTCTTGCTTTTTCCTTTAAGTACATTTACACACAGTAATCAACAACCATAAATTATAAAATTTAAAACTAATTACATAAGATTAAAATGACTACTACTACCAATTATTACATTAAAAAACAAACAAATTTACTTTAATAGATTTTATAATTAATGTTTGTCCTATACAACTTTTTTATAAATAACTTTCTAATTTACTTTTATATTACATATAAAATAAATAAATTCGATCTTATTATAAAAACATTCAATTGATGGGTAGAGACACAAGGATGTAAAAAAATTAAAAGCGAGTTCGAAATTAAATTTTTAATTATTATTAACTGGAATAATAAATGATAATAGAAATTTATTTTTAATAGTTTCAACCATTATCATGTTTCGTTGTTATACGAGAAAATCGATTCGGAACAATATGCGATCAGGAAATCGCCATTATGTAAAGGATTTTATATTTACAAACATTGTCTGTATAAATATTACATTGAAAGTCGTTGTCGTTGTACGCATGACGAAGTAAGACAACAACGTAACAAAAGAAAATATCTTACCTTCGCTCCTTCAAAATTGTAGAATCATCCAATCCTATCGGACTATAGAATTTAACTGAAAATTTATCTCGAAATAAATTTACAGTGTTAGAAATAACTCTCAAAGTTTTAGATACCATTAGTTTTTAATAAAACTGCACAAATAACAAATTTTCACACCAGCTACAATTTCTTAATCATTGGCACGAATCCACTGAATTTTTTGACATTTCATTTCATCACTAAGTGGATAAGATAATATCCCTAATTTAGTTTAGTGCGTATTTAGCAAAGGATTTGGACACCATATCCAGAATTAACATTAATGCCTGCTGACGATTACGAAGAGAAATTTATATTTGTTATAAATCTATGATACAACACAACAAAAATAAAAATACGCAAGTCAATTGACTATAGCACGGACAATCGAATCTACTGCGATAATGTTGCCAATACATTCACCTGTAAAAATAGTAAAAAAAAAGATTTAGATAGCATTTATTTAGTAATTTATTACAAAATTAGGTTTGTTTTTGTTAGTACTTTCTGGATTTTTAGATTAAATAAAAAAATTATTCAAAAAATGATTGAATGTTTATAGTCAAGTTTTCGAAGAATTTAGTATTTTACATCAAAGAAGTAATTTTATATTTTATGTAAGCTTATGTACTCGAAACCACGTGGTAGATAAACAGAAAACCGAGAAAGTATTTTTTATACCGCAATATATGATTTTGGTATTAAATCACCTATTTTATTTGTATATTTTAAGGAACTCCAATTTTTTATACTGACAAACTGTTTTGACGTAAAGTTAGACTAAGATAAACTTAAATAAGTTTGAATGTTGGCGTTTAACAATGTTAATTAGTACTCCAGAAAAGTTACTGATATATATATATAATATATATATGAGAAATACTAATATCAATAACTCATCACGAGATCTCCGAAACTAATAGACATAAACACTTAAACTTTCAAGGTCAGCTAAGAAATGATTTTAAAAAATAATTTGATGTTAATAACCGTAAAGGTCCTGGAAACGGCGGGTTGTCACCGGGCGGGAAAATGTCTGACAAATGACAAATATAATTCTATGTGACGACTAGCAAAGTAGGCAGGGAACGGTTAGTTCTTTACATGATACATTTATCAATAATAAAAGATAGATTTTATTATTCTGTGATTCACCAGAAATAAGTTTAGGAGTTACATACAATTATAAATTAAAATTAGGATTGTCTTAAGCATATTTTGTACTTGAACATAAATCGTTACGAAAAAGACGCGACTAGTTGAAACCATAGTGCGTATTATGTATAATTCTCTTACATAGCGAAATTTTTCTGCATATCTTTCTGTCCTAAGTAGTTTGATATAAATTCATCAGACAAAATGTTTGCTTTAGAATTTGTACTAACTTTCTTTATTATCGTTATATAAATTTTCCACATTACCAAACAAAATTCCATACTAGCGGTTATCGAGGTAATTTGGAGCCTGTATAATTTGGCTAATGATGTTGATATTGTCAAAGATTTCATGCATGATGATATTATGTAATTATAACTAAGTTTAGTTATAATACTGTATATAATACTTCTTCTGTATATATAATACTGTATATAATATAATATAATACTTCTTCAAATAGTTCCTTTTAGTTAAAAGGAACTATTTGAAGAAGTAGTTTAAAATTAAATAACATTAAGATAAAAAAAATTACATTGATTAAATAACAAATAAGGGATCTTATTTTCCTATACTCCGTTATTTCTAATAGTTGTAATGAGCGGAATTTAAACTTTTAAGTGAAATTTATAATAAAGTAAATAGTTACACAAAAAATTTAGATTCACCTCAGAAATACAATATCCCAAATAAAATCAAGTTGCCTAAAGCGGTGAGTACATCTGATTATCTAACTTATACTATTGGAACGGTAGCAGCCCCACCGTTTTATCTGCTTACCTCATACGGTGTATCCATTATTAACTCCATATCAAGTTCAAATAGAAAACTCTCATATTCTTACATTACGTACGTGTGTAACCACACGGTCTACTGTTTCGTAAATATTAGGTCCTTACATATGAAATAGCCTCTTTGTCGTATTGACCAATTTGATCTGAAATATCTCGTCTTTGGTTAAGAATTCCAAATTCAAATTGATCAATTCATTTAGCTGGTACATTTGAGTTTTGAAAACAGTCATTAATTTGTTTTTTCCTCATTATTTTTTTCTTTGGCGTAAACATGAAATATCGGTATAAAAGAAAACTTGAAATATTGGTATACTTACGAGGACGAGTTTTACCGTGGCACCAGTAGCAGTGCTGCAGAACCAGCTCGAAGGATTAATGATATGTACGGCGCTGGTGTCGCAAAAGAAAGCACGGTACGTTTTTGGTTTCAACGTTTTCGTACTGGAAATTTCGACCTTCAGAACCAACCCCGTGGACGGCCGGAGACCAAAGTGGAAAATGAAGAATTAAAGGCTATTGTGAAAGCGGATTCATCACAAAGCACTTCAGAGATAGCTGCAGGCTTCGGGGTAAATGACAAAGCTGTTTTAATCCACTTGAAGCAAATCGGGAAAGTAAAAAAACTTGAACGACGGGTACCTCATGCATTGAGTGAATCAAACTTGCGAACACGCGTCCACTGCTGCTGCTGTGTTACTTTGCTCAACCGACACAATGATGAAGGGATTTTAAATCGAATCATTACTTGTGATGAAAAGTGAATACTTTACGATAATCGGAAGCGCTCGTCGCAATGGCCGAACCCTGGAGACCCAGCCAAATCCTGCCCTAAACGAAAATTGACTCAGAAAAAGTTACTTGGGAGTGTTTGGTGGACGGACTAGCGCCTGTCTTTCACTACAGCTTTCTAAAATCTAGCCAAACGATTACGGCAGATATCTATTGTCAGCAACTGCAAACCATGAAGGAAGAACTAGCTGCTAAACAACCGAGATTGGTCAATCGCTCTAGGCCACTGCTGTTTCACGACGACGCAAGACCACCACCACATACTGCACAACAAACAACCACTAAGTTACATGAGCTACAATTGGAATGTCTGCGACATCCACGTACTCCCCGAACCTTGCCTCAACAGATTACCATTTTTTCCGGAATTTGGACAACTTCTTACAAGGAATAAAATTCAACTCCGATGCGTCAGTCCAAACCGTCTTCAATGAGTTTATTGATTCTCGCCCCCATGGTTTTTTTAGTAAAGAGATCAATGAACTACGTATGAGATGGCAAAAGTGCAGAGATAACGGTGCAAACGTTGATTTATTAAATATATTTTACAAAAAAAAATTACTTTACATTTCTCCTGTACAAAACGCTAATTTCATATATAAGGACCTAATATAACACCAACAAATGGTTTCACATTTAGTCGGAATAATTGTGAAAATCTAACACAAAGTAAGCTTTTCCATGGACTACTTTTTATAAAATGCTTATTATAATGTTAATTTATTAAGCGTTCACATATTTTTATAAATGAATATTTTTTTTTTTTTTTATATTATCACGCCTTTTTTCCCAGTAGGAGTAAGCAGAGGCGAATGAACACCCACTTTTCGTCAGATGTGGTCAGATTAGGTTCCATGTAACAGGGGGCGAGCCTATTGCCACTTTATTGGGGCCACCACACACATCAAAGATAATTTCAGTGTGCAGGTTTCTTCGCGATGTTTTCCTTCACCGTTTGTATTTCGCTGTTGTTACTTAAGTTTACAAATGTACATAACTTAAATATTAAGTCATCGGTTCATGCCGAGATTCGAACCCGCGACCTTCGGAATGAAAGTTGCACGCTTTAACCATTAGGCCATCGAGCTACCTTTATTAATAACGACTATAAATAATAAAAGATCCTTTTTTAATATTCTTACAACTAGAACTCTAAGTCTTCTCCATCAAACAAGTCCAGGTCATTTATATCCAAGTGAGGGTTGATATATAATTCATGAGTAATTTTAAAACAAAATGGGTTAGTACATCTTCAAGAAAATAAAAAACGATTTTGCCTACAACAAATGTAATTATATTAATTTAAATAACTTATATAAACTCTTTACTTATCAGTATCACTAGCAAATCCAAGAGGCGGAAATCTCTCTAAAATAGATGCCATTGTTGATGGATAGAAAGCTAAGAACTTAAATCTTTCACCCATTTTCTTAGGATCAACTAGCATTTCATATGCACTTTTGATTTTTTCTTTTTCTTTCTCTGATTTAGCGTTGTCCATTAACACCTAAAAGCATTTAAATGGAGCATTAAATTTACAAAAAGAACCATTGTATTCAGATGAGAGTTTTCATTCAGAGTATTCATATGTTAATATTGTTTTATTAATGTTTCATCATCACAATCAGTCGATGGACATGCATTCCTGGACAATGGTTAATGTTTACTTACCTGTAAACGAGCCTTGGCATGCAATCTTTCAAGGAAGATTCTCTGTTGGATGGGACCAGCGACCACGGCATAGTTTTCGTTATCTGGAGTCTTTGAGGCAGCCATCTTCAAATGACTGAAGTCAACATCAGCAGTGAGATCACACTCTCCAGGATTCTCGAGAGGATTCACGACTTTATGTTTATGAAATGCCTGTGGTAACAGATGAACTTCATATTCTTATAATGGCTTTTAAATTTCAGAGAGCAATTTTATTTTCACTTAATATGTATCTACTTCACCTGATTAATACTCTCTTTGTAAATAATTGTGTAAGTATGTATGTATAAGCAGTTTTTATATTTAGAAGTGGAGATAGCTATTTCTAAGTGTAATCGAATTACAAGGTATTTGAATCAGGGTTGTGGATCTAATCTTACCTAGCTTAAATTTTTGAATAAGGAAAAATTAAGAAAGCAATCAGCATGTTCTAATATCAACAGCCAAAAGATTAGGCCATTCAATTCGCCAGGATGGGAGATAAATGGGATAAACGAGAGAGCTGCTCTAATTTTCAATAAAGGAGGCATTAAGACATTGGTTAAATTATATAATATATATTAGTACAAATTACTACGTTCTTACTCTGAATGTGTCATCTTTTTCTCCCTCATGTCCATAATCAGCTATTAATGCCAAACCACCATATTCATCAACACGTTGGGCTAACTGTCTGGCTATTCCTAAACTTCTGGCACTTATCTCCAATTCAGTTCTGTCGCCAGCGTCAATAGGAGGACGTATTAAAACTTTTGTAGCTTGTGTTTCTTTTCCTGATATTCTGTAATACAGTTTGCCATTATCATCCATATCTATTAAAATTTCTCTCCAGCCGTCTTCAGTTTTCTGAAAATATTTTATCTTGATTTACATCTTTCATTTACCCATCTTTCCAAAATTATAATAATTAGAGATAATTGATGGTGTATTAAAATTAAAGTATGTAAATAACTCTCAATCTTTTTTAACATAGTTGTGTGCAATCATGCTCTAATGAATATAAATATTAAAAAGGAATCTATGTATATATGCTGGGTGTTAGGTGACCGCTTCCCAAAACGAAGACAGACGATAGTACTAATGACACCTTTGATGATGAGACGGAAAAAATCGATTATGATTAAAAAAAAAACATATTTTTAAAAAGTTTTATTAGCATTCTTTACGCTCCATCATGTTAGTACAGCTAAATGAAACGATAGTTTCATAAAAAATATATTACTTTACTTAAAAACAAACTAGCAATGAAATACAAAATCAAAAACAGCCGATGCTCGGATCAACGAACGCTCGGGCGCGCAATCTAAATGCTCCGTAGCCGTATGTAATAAGGTTCAAATTGAAACCGAATAAATGTCGAGTTCCTGCCGCGCTAATAACGCTAAAAACGTTTTAAAATCTATTTTTTTTTCTGTCCCATCAGCAGAGGTGTAATAAGTACACGGAGGAATCAAAATGTAGTGAGATCGACATATATACTCCTTGGTAAGAAAAAAAATAAATACTGGCATAGCCCAGATACATATTTTTAATATTAATAAAAAAAAATCTTCGATTCTCTTTTGTTTTTTTTTTAATGTAGTCATTTATTTGCTTCATGTCGGAACGTGTTCTCGAAAATGGAGAAAAACGAAATGCGAGCCGTTATTAAATACCTTTGTTTAAAAAAGTTAATGACGCAAGAGATTCATTGCGATTTGGAGGCAACATTAGGAGAATCTGCTCCGCCGTATTCCACTGTCGCAAGGTGGGCTTCTCGATTTCGAGTGGGGAGAACGAGCACGGAAGACGAACATAGTTGCGGTCGTCCATTTACGTCAGTCACCCAAGAAAATGTTGCGAAAGTCGAGAAAATTGTATTGAGTGATGGAAGAGTTACCATCCGATACTTAATTCAAGAAACGGGCATTTCATATGGAAGTATTCAATCCATATTGAAACAAACTTTCAATATGAGAAAAGTCTTCGCAAGATGGGTGCCGAGAATGTTAACCGTCACTCGGAAACAAAATCGATTTGACATTTCGAAGATATTGTTAGACAGGTTTCAAAGAGATTCTGAAAACTTTTTGTCTCGTTTCGTAACAATGGACGAAACATGGGTCCATCATTTTGGTCCCGAGACAAAACAGCAAACTTGGCAATCGAAACGGCCATCATCACCGACCCCAAAGAAGTTTCGTGCCGTGACATCAGCTGGCAAGGTTATAGCCTCAATATTTTGGAACTCGGAAGGGATATTGTTGATTGATTACCTGAAGCGTGGCCTGATTACAGGCCAATATTATGCAGCTTTAATTCCCAAGTTGAGGAATGCCATCAAGGAGGAAAAGGAGAGGGAAACTTCGTAGGGGCGTGCTGTTTCGTCACGACAACGCACCCGCGCACAGGTCAGCAGTTGCGATGGCTGCCATTCACCAAGCTGGCTTCGAATTGGTTGACCACCCCCCCTTATTCACCAGATCTGGCACCGAGCGATTTTTATCTGTTCTCCAAATTGAAAGAATACTTAAGGGGAAACAGGTACGAAGACGATAATGAGGTGACGGATGTCGTGGAGAGCTTTTTGCAGGACCAAGACAAAACTTTTTTTTTGAAAGGGATTGAAGCCTTGGAAAAACGCTGGGCTTGGTGTGCAGAGACTCGAAGACTATGTAGAAAAATAAATTATTAAGTTATCAATAGTCATTATATTCTATCTCATTCTTACTACTATTTGACTCCTCCTCATACCATTGTCTGTCTGTGTTTTTGGAAGTTTTCTCCTAATACACAGTATATAATGAAAATGAGTTTCTTTTATTCACCATTCATGTGAAAACTAGTGAATGTATCTACATGTGAACATGAGCATTCAATGCAGAATGATTTGTAGATAAAGTATATTGCTATAGATAGCCAATTGAAGTTGCAGTTGTTCTTAAGGAATATTTCAGACAAATTTTAAGTCTTAATTTATATTACTGTCAGTAAAGCAGGAAGGGAACAGCTAGTACTATATAAAATATTTTCACAACACTCACTTGAAACTTATGTATTGGCAGTACATCAAAGAATTCATGAGCCATAAACCATGAGAAATTATTAGGAACTTTTTTCAAATCATTATACCAATAAACCTTTATTCCACTAACTGTTTCACCCTGTAATATAAAGAAATTAATTTCTTTAATTGATATAGTACACATTTGTGTAGTTTGTTCCAAGTTAAGAATAATGTTCTTACCTCATAATTATATGCAAGATCAATGTTAGTAGATTTATGTGTAATACATAGCCTCCGTGCTTGTAATAATTGCATTGTTTCTGAAATTTCTACTAAATGTAGTGAAATATCATTTGATTTGTAACCTAGGCGTTCAAGTACCTATTAAAAAAAATTAAGTCATCATCCTCACTTTATTTCTATCTAGAAGTTATTAGAAATAAAATGAATATTTTTAGCACAATTTTTTTCATAATTCTATAAACAAGTGCTTGATTTGTGTCAAAGCAGTTTTTGAATAAACCATACATTATCACTGGTAAAAACTAGCACAGAAGTCTGTTCATGTAAAAATTGCCACACTGTAAGACATAATGGAACACTAACATTTCGTTCTTATGCCCAGAACATTGACAATAGAAATGCTTGCCTAATATAATAATTTTTATTTAAAATCTTTATTAAAACACCAAAAAATTAGGTTACAATAGATACACTTAATGCCTACCACCAATCTGTATCAATCAACCTAGGGAGAGTGGAGACAGTGATTGGTGACATTATTTTAACATGTATTTATTTGTCCAACAGTAAAAGGATGAAAGCAGTACAAAATCATGTAGTTTCTGTGCATACTCTCAGAACTGCATTTGGAAGAATAGAGAGGCATCTTATCCAGTCGGTAACTTAAGCTATCAAGTGCCACATATCAGCTCAAATTTATTTAAAAGTTCAAACAATACTAACGTTTCTCTTAATAGCCTTTTAAAAAAGATTACGGATAATTTGAAAATTTTATGAAATAAAACTGTATTTACTCGCAAAAAATCCACCATTAATGTACCATTTCCAGGTCCTAATTCTACTAATTGAAGTGGTTTCCCAGATCCCATTTTTTGAGTTTCCGCATAAAACCAAATTGCAATTATCTCTCCAAAAAGTTGACTTATTTCTGGGGAAGTTATGAAATCTCCAGTTTGTCCAATAACATCCTTTTTCATGTAATATCCTTCAGTAGGATTGGTAGAAACTATATGCATGTACTCAGCCACTGTAAGTGGACCATTCAGTCGTAATTTTTCTTTAATTATTTCCATTAAACTTGGTGCAGAGCCCGGATCTGGCATTTTTAACGTACTTGGATCTGGACGGTTTATAACTTTGTAGCCTTTATTGCGTCGGCTAAATGTAGTAAATGCGTGAGTTTTCGTAAATGTGCGGAATAAATATCGAACATTCATTTTTGCAAAACAATCACAAACAATATAATAGGTTAATTTACATCACTGTCAACGAAACTTCACTGTTAAGAGAAGAATAGTAATTTAAGGTATAAACTTTTTAGGTATTCTTTTGCATAATAAAGTATTAGAATTTTAAACAAAAAAAATCCTTTTTTTACAACACATATTATAAAGAAGAACTATACTGATATATATACTTTAAAATTTTAAAAATCGTGGTATAGATAATTTACAATGCTGTCCGTGATCGTGAACCGTCAAAATTTAGAAAATGACACCAGCATTCAATGCGATTGTAAACATGTGTTGTAAATTAAATTAACAACAAGTTTTAATTATATTTACTTTTTTTTATTGTTTCTTAACTTACGTTACCTATGTATTTAGAGGAACATTAAGATTGAATTTAAAAATATCTAAAATTATATTGTAGTAATATAATCAGATGATCGCACGTGTTTCGGTTTCATAGGCGATATTTTGTGACAAAGTTGAAAAAATGGATGAAGATGATAGCGTGATGGATGTTGATAGCAATACGAAGTACAAAAATGGTGTTAACAAGAATGCACGATTAATTGTCAGAAACATTTCTTTCAAAGCCACAGAGGAGTCATTAAAAGAACATTTCTCTTCTTACGGAACCGTAGAAGAGGTTAATTTATTAAGAAAACCCGATGGAAAACTGGTTGGTTCTGGTTTTGTGCATTTCACACATGTCCCTATGGCAAGCAAGGCTCTATCTGCTACAAATAAGAAACCTTTCATGGGTGAGATACATATTTTGTATCAGAAACTATTAATCACTCATCAGTCTTCCATTATATATATATAGTTATATATATATATATATATGTATGTATGTATGTATGTATATATTCCTCTGTGTTTATAATTTGAATCAATTGATGTGGAGATCTTTGGGAGAGGCCTAAGTCAAGCAGTGGACCTCTATCAAATGCTGTTGACATAATTTGAATTCTATTCAAAGTACTTGTAAACAATTTATCTAATTGTAATTTAAAAAGGTATTGTATATTTTATTTCTTTGTGTTCGGACAACTGTCATTGTTTGACTTTTACTAAAAACTGGTAAATATAGAAATATTAAAGAGAGTTTGAATTTTAGATAGACTGTAATTGGTTATACTTTTTTCCATTGTACATTTAACCTAAATTTCAGTTTTTACTTATTACACTGTTACTATTTATTTGAACAGGTCGTCCAATTTCTGTGTCATGGGCAGTTCCTAAACATAAATATATTAATCAAGTTGAACAAGGAGTTGAGCGAAGAAGTCAGATAAAAAATACTAGTCCAGATTTTGAAGAAGGTTAGTTAACACTTCGATAAATTATTAGAACCATTATTTTGTCCTACCTATGATTAGCTAAAGATTATTGTGGTTTGGACATCTTGAGAATAGAGAAAAGAAATGACACAACTTTTAAGATTTAAAGTGAAATGTCTTAAACAGTAAATGTGGATAGAGTTTATATTACATAATGTTAGAGTGGTGTAGAGAATTTACTTGGATCACATAAACAATAAGGAAGGAAGGAGATTGTTGTATATCATACCAATTAGTGTCATTGGAATTAGTGTTTATAAAGGATCTATTTTTTATTACAGTAAAACGAGAAATCTTAATACCTGAAGCAGAATCTAAAAGTAAAACCAGGATTAATAGAAATGCACGACTTATTGTACGGAATGTATCTTTTAAAGCCACAGAGGAGTCATTGAAAGAACATTTTGAACCTTATGGTAATATACACGAAGTGAAACTATTAAAAAAACCGGATGGAAAGCTTGTTGGTTGTGCATTTGTGCACTTTGGTAATGTTCCAATGGCAAAGAAGGCACTTTTGAATACAAATATGAAACCATTTCTAGGTAAGCAGAAAAGGACTTCTTTTGATTGTGTCCTTATAAATGAAGTCCAGTCATGGTTGTCTTTGTAACCCAATTGATTTCCCATGTTATTTTAAGAATTTATTGAAGATTTGAACTTGTTATATCTAAATACAAAATCAAATATTATACTATTTTGTATTATCTTTTATCTATATCCTATACCACAACTGTCTTTAAACCTCACTGTTTTGTAAAAATTCTACAAATAAAGAAACAAAGATTCTCAAAAGAACTTTAATCTTTTATAAGGGAGACCAATATCAGTGGATTGGGCTGTAGCTAAGGATAAATATATGCAACATGTAATTAATCAGCAGATTGAGATGGAAGAGAAAGTGAAAAAAGAGGAATCTGACAGTGATATGGAGGATGATTCCCCATTAAATGTCTCTAATGAGGACATAAAGCAGAAGGTTAAGAGTAAGTTTTTTTTTTATTTCTAGGATACTGGTGGAAGTTTAAATTAAAAGAGATATAAATTAATTTAACAATATAACTTTAAACTAAATACCTAATCCTATTTCTACTTTGGTGTGACTGTAATTTTGTATATTTTGAATAGGTGAATCTGAAAATAGTTCTGATGGAGACAGCAACAATGAAGATGAAGATTCTGATGAGAAATCTGAAGATGATGATGAGGATGAGGATGAGGATGAAAGCAATGACGAGGATTCTGATGGAGAAGTGGATGAAAACATTGATGATGACAGAAGTGTTACGACTGAACAAGCGGAGAGGAAACGGTTAGTTTTTCTTTCTGTATACTTGTAATATCTTGTGTTATTAGGTAGAGAAAATCACAATAGTAGTTAAAAAATAAAATCTTTCTAATTACCATATATTTTTATAGCATACAGTTAAATGATGCAGAAGATGGTCTCACAGTGTTCCTCACTAACGTGCCATTCAGCCTGGATAATGATCAACTCAAAGAGTTCGCTGAGAGGACTGGACCAGTACAGTATGCCCTTATATGTATCGATAAGCTGACTGAGCACTCCAAAGGATCTGGATTTGTTAAATTTGTGGTAAGTCATTGTTGTAATGTTTTTGTATTATGTAACCAAACCTACCTTTATGATGTATTATTATTAAAGCACAATTTATATACATATTTAAAATAAATCGGAACTCAGGATAGCTTACTGAAAGATGATCCTAGGCAGTTTACAACCAATGTTCTGCGAGTTTCATCTCCCTTGAAGTACCAGTAAAGAAGAACATAGTAATCAAACCCACATGTTCAAAGAATTAGTTTTCATCCATCCAATCCTGATGATATCCAACAAAGCATACTTGTCCAATATGATATATGTGACCTTGTCTCTTTGTAAAAAGAGTTCTCAAGTTCTAGTAGTAAAGAGAATATGATGTACCTAAGCTGTTAAAAAAATTATAACTGATAACCACTGATAATTTTTTTGCAGACAAGGCCTGAAGCTAAATTGTCTAATTGATTGTCATTTGGTTACTAGTGAAGAAATCCTTTATATACCTTGGTTTAATAACTAGTGTATATATTGCGGTACATATACAATATATAATAGTCTTTGTAACTGTTTCCAGAATCAAGAAGATGCAGATAGATTTTTGTCCTTGCCGCCGGACCAGCTGCGTGTGGAAGGTCAGGTGATGCATGTAAAGCCTGCGTTGAAACGCGAAAACCTGCAGAAGGGCAACAAGAAGCAACCGAAGGACAACAGGAACCTTTACCTTGTCAAAGAAGGAGGTAATGTTTTAATTTTTTCCACCTGTTGGAAAACATGAATATGGTAGTGTGTAAGCATCAACTATGTTATATGTTGGTATTATGTGAAAATATATGCATAACAGTAATCGTGGCCGGAACCAAAGCGGCAGAGGGTGTGTCCGCGTCGGATATGTCCAAGCGGCTCGCCCTTGAGCGCAGCAAGACGCAGATGTTGAAGAACTTAAACAGATTCGTATCGCGCTACCGGTTGGTTGTGGCCAACCTGCCGCAGCACTGGGACGACGCGAGGCTGCGCCGGGAGTGCGTACGCTTTGCCAGCAAGAGCGCTCGCATTGGGGAGGCGCGCATCATGCGCGACCTGAGGGCGCCTGTCGACCACACCGGGAAACATCCGTGAGTATTTTATCCAAGAGTTACGTAAAACGGTTGTAAAACATTATTCAAGAAAATACTAAATCAGTAACAATCAGAAACTGATCATCCTATGGACTTCAACAAAGAACTTCATTAAATTAAGAGCAACACTCCAACCCCCCTTAGCTCCACAGGGTCACAGGTCATACGGTCCGAAAGTCGGAAAAGCACGCGCGGTCTTGATTCTTGAATCGCACCACCGCGTTCGAAAAGAAGCTGAATAGAATAGCTCTCAGATTTTTGAACCTACATCCATCACACTTGCCATTCAACCACATCAGTGTCTTAAATTCTACGTTCAAGCTTGCTCAGTTATCTTTTGTGGGATTTCCAGTAGCACTAGAAATATAAAGAACTCGAGTAGTCTTTCTCATTTATATGAATCGTTGTCGATTACAGGTCTAAAGGTTACGGCTTCGTGATGTTCACGCGGCATGAGGATGCACTGGCTTGCCTGCGGAAGCTCAACAACAATCCGGACATCGTCGACAGGAATAACGTGAGTTTAACCGACGCCTAATTTTTTTTTTATTAAGCGCCAGGACGTGCGAGCCTTTCATCTGATGGTAAGTGATATGCCCGTCCATAACAACGCGGCGCTAGCTAGAAATGTACACACTGCACCACACTGCGCTCATCACCTTGAGACATAAGATGTTGAGTCTCGTTACCCAAATAATTATACCAGCTACAACGCCCTTCAAACCGGAACACAGTAATGTTTGCACAGCATTGTTTGGCGACTGAAATAGTCGCTGAGGTGGTACCCATCTAGACGGTCTCCGGCAACAGAGATCTACCACCAGTAAAACAGAGATCTACCTCCTAATTTTTTTTTTTTTTTACGTTGGGGAAATGCCTACGCATACCCGTCCTTGCAGGGGCGAGGACGGGTTATGTCGGACTTGCACCGACTAAAACCCTCACGATGTTGCGCCTCGTCGCCATGATGGCAGGGTGACGGGAACGCATGCACTTAACCGCGACCCTGCCGGCGCTGGCCGCTTGCGCAGCCCCACCTCGGGAGGAATGGATGAACCCTCCCTTTCCAGGGCGCGCCGGAATATGCAGCGCGCTTCCTCCTCGACCTCATGCGTGTGCGGGCGACCGGTTCCCCCGAACCTGTCGCCCAGAGGCCATGGGAGCCACTGGAGAAAACCTCTCCCGGCTCCCCGTGGCGGAGAGATGTTAGGCCCGTCGCTACCTGTCAACGGCCGCGGAGGATAGGGAGAGCGGCGCATCTCAATACCGGCACTCCTCTTCCCCCGCGGCCCCACCGCCGCCGCATCGCCGGTGCGACACCGGTTGGTCGCAGAGGGTACTCCCTCCGCGACCCCACCTCGGCTGCGAGGGGCGGTATGAAACCGCCTCTGCAGCCGGCCGCTAGGGCAGCACACAGCCGCCCCTGCGGCCCCCGGCCGCTCCGATGAGCTCCAGTTACCCCAACCGGTGCTCGAACCTGGAGCGGCCGCTTCGGCCAGCCCTTCGCCGCGGGCCGGCCGGGTGGGTTCCACTTGGCTTCACCGTGTACCGGACCACGGTTACTAAGCCCCTCCGCCACGACAAGGCGAGAACCCGTTGGGGGGTCTACCTCCGTATTACACTGACCTATTACAGCTTTAGAAATTATTTTTAGGTATTTCTTTATTTTTAAATAATTTGTTGTTTTAATTAGCATTTGATTGTGTAATTAACACATGTCTGTTAATTTAATTGCAGCGACCCATAGTGTCCTTTTCAATCGAAGACAGAACAGCCTTAAATGCACGAAAGAAAAGATTGGAGAAGTCTAAAGCTAATAATCCACTAGCCAGAAAAGACGTTGATGATCCTGAAAATAAATTTGGCAAAAATAGAAAGAGAAAGCTTAAAGCAGCACCCGACGAGAGTTACATGAAGAAGGGAAGATTCGAAAAGAAGTTCAAAGAACAGAATGGGCCGGGGAAATTTGTTAGAAGACCGACAGACGAGGATGTTGGAGAATTTACAGGACTAACAGCTAAAGAAGGAATTCAGCATAAAATGAGAAATAATCACAAACTTCGCGCGCAAGCAGAAATCCACAGACAGAATGTGAAGAGCGAGAAGAAGAAGAGCAAGCATTCGCGGCGTCTCAAAATGGCAGCGCGTGAGAGGATAAAGCAGCCGAAGCAGAAGATTAATAAAAACAAGAGTACCAGTGAGGGCAGGAAGAGAAAGTTTAAGAACAAAAATCCTTTTTAAATGAATGTGTAAATAAAATAAATGATGTATAAATAAAGTGCATTTCATGAATTGATTTTATTTAGTAGAGAAGCCTTTTTCTTTTTGATTCCGGGGAATGAATCTTCGATAGGTACCCAGCATTTGGTGGGAAGTCAGGGTTATGTCAGATTTTTACTCACTAAAACCCCCTCGGTGTTCTGCGCCAGTGCATTCGGGGTGACTCCGGGATCTCTAATAAAACACACGGGTGCCCCTCTACACTTTCTGTTACCCGTCTCTGAGGAGAAGCCTAACCCCTCCTAGGCACCATCGCTGAGCCATACGCTGTCCCACGCAGGTTCGCTTGTTGAGCGATAAGGGCCCGTGCCCTCAAGGCCCGCTTACTAAAACTATATTAAAACGCAAACTCCTAGACCCTTTCAGTCGCCTTCTACGACAAGGGCTTGCCTAGTCCTATTCTTACTAGCCCGAGACTACAGGGCTTAGTAGAGAAGCCTAGCGGCACGCGTCTGCCTCAGTGACCAAGCGATTGCCTTGTCTTTGACACAGCTCCCAGGACCGATTACGGGGTCAAATATGTTGGAGTTTGGTTGGAAATTGGATGACTGGCGATCCTCGACTGTGCATTGCAACTGAAACATTTTATCACGCACTACTTGTTCGTGAAACCAATGGTCGCGAACGGTATTTCCTTAATGATCAATAACGCAGCTGCGCCCTTCTGATGTTGAGATTGTCGTCGAGACGAAGTCGCGAGAGAAGCAAGACTCCCCTGATGATGAACGCTTGTTCATAGCAATATATTAATATACATATATATAGTTAAGATGATATACACTGCGCCACATTGTGCTCACCACGGTGAGACAAGTAATAATTTCTTTTATTCAATTAAACGACGAGACGGGCGGGATGTTCACCTGATAACTGATACATCTACTCATAAGAACGTCAAGTTGATATATATCAAGTACTTCATTACATTTTGCTCGTCGCCTGACACAAGATGTGGAGTTTCGTTAGCTCAGTAATTTCGCTGGCTACAGCGCCCTTCAAACCGGAACAAAGTAATGTATGCACAGTGCTGTTTGTCGGCTGCAATAGGCATTGCGCTGGCACCTACCAAGACAGTCGCGGACAACAGATACAGAACAGAACAGTAGAATTTATACGATTATAACCAAAAAATATGCATGACTATTCTAGTTTGACTCACCCTATGTATCCAACTTAAAATTTTTTAGCGACTGCTCTCCGATGTCTGCTTATTTTGAAATTCTGTCGCACTGACGACTACCGCGGATGGCCTTCCTTTGGCCGACTGTAGTGTCAGTTGTTCTATGCATTAAGTTTATGGAATTTCTAGTCTTTCTTTGTACGCTCGTAATTTTAGCTTAATCTATTGCTTATTGTATTCTCGCATAAGTGAATTGTATATATTCTTGTGAGAAATAAAGATTCTTAAATCTCAAATTGTTAGAGGTATGAATAGGCTGTTGAATATTCTTCTTGTTCGTTAAAAAAAAACATAATATTTCTTAATATTTATTACAATAATGTCATCTTACAATTATAATCACATTTGAACTAATATTAGTACAAAGAAAATAATACGACAGTAAAAAAACAAATATATATTACAAACTATCACCATGTGCAAAACTATATTTTATGGATTAAATAAATTGACAGCGCTATGTGTTTTTGTTCTCTTACCGTAACAGGTGCTTTACGGGCTTGCAAGAAATGTTTCAATGGTTATTAGCAATAGGGCAGCCTAGAGCCTAGGGTCCGTAATTTTTGGGGCTCGAAAATTAGACCTAAATGATCAAATACAAAGTATGTGTCATGACTGAAAAACAGGTCTGTAATGTTGCCTAGGGTTCGCTTTAGCCTTAGTCAGTCACTGTGTATGTACGAATAAGGCAGAATATTAAATATATGGACCTTAGGCACTAGTGGCGAAAAAAATGAAACCTATTTAGAGAACTAGTAGATTAGCATGTACACGTAAACGTTTAGCGGATGTTAAGTAGTTGTGATAATTGGTAGCATTGGTGTATTTTATCTCTTGTTTCTAAACCAGTATTTGTATTGAAAACATACATTAAAAAAAACTTAATCAACCTCTCCTCTTATAAAATAAGTTTAAATTACTGATTATATGAATAAGTACAGTTTTAAAAAGCGCTTTTAGAAGATCGCTTGCGCGTGAGCAACATATCAGACTGCGTAAGGTCCTCCATCAGTATCATTCTTGGTCCCCGATTTTTTTTTCGTTGTTTATTAACAACTATTTTAAAATTACTCTTAAAAGTGATGTCAGGTTAATAATCGTTATAGTATTAGTTTACTAGGTTATCACAGGCCAGGATATCACGCGGCCGCCCGTGCGCGTGCGCATACGTCCTGGGGCGCACGCTCGCGGAGTACGCTCGTGTGGTCTCGCAGGTGCGCCAGCAGCAGCTCGGTGTACTCCTCCGTGTAGTACAAATAGTGCAGCACATGGGGTGAATCCTTCCAGCACTTCCACGAGCACTACTCACACAACAATATATTATACAATTATGTCCATATATTACAGATTAACGTATGGAAACATTTATTATTTAATTGAAAGAAAAATATATGCGATGACTCTATGAGGGGGAATATGTAGATAGATGTGCAGGAGTTTAGTCACTACCCGAAAGATCCAGGTAATGTGATTAAACTCGGTCGCACACTGCAGAGGTACCTAATGTTTTAAACTGACGCTATCCAAGTGGTTAATGGCTTCGCTAATAATAAAGAGGTCCTTATTTGGATTTCGGGGCCTTGTGTGGAGTTTGGACGGTAGTCGGGTTAGTTTCGAACCCACCTGGCAGGCTGCCCTGTTCATCTTTGCAAATCTGACGACATACCAGTAATACTGTGTATCGGCTTCTCCCATATGAGAGTCCGAGTATTCTTAGCGAGCGCACCTCAACATCCATGGCTTTTTTGCTAGTAAACACAATGAGATAAGACTCGTGCTCTGAATCCGGCAAGCAATGATTATGAGCTGTTACCTTGATCCCCATCTGCAACCAGGTGTTGTGCGCGTTCCGGATATTCGTTTCCGTGCCGACGGGGTCGTTGCTCGAAAGCAGGAAGAGTGCAGGCGCTCGACACGGCGTCGAGTAGTAAGTGTCGGACGCGCGCTTGTATTGTGCAGTCACCGTGCTGAACACGCGGAGGTACCACCTGCGCATGACAACCTCATCATCATCATTTTCATTACAGCCTTGTAATATCCACTGGTATATCGCCGTGCTCGCCACGTTTGACATGTGCCTTGACGAAAGCAATATGCTGATACCTGTCATTAGGAAATCTATTGCCTGGTTCTAGAACCCATTTTTAGTCGCCTTCTACGATACGCCGAGAGTGTTGGTAGAGATCTTCTAATTCGTCATCCACATGGGATTACTTTTACGTGTAAGTTATATTTGAATGAGGTATGATTTCGAGGACTGTTTTAATTCACGTCGGTGCAAACGAACTACTGGAATATCTGATCGAGGGTTGCGCGATGTTATCCCGTGACCCTCGTGCATATTTTCGGAAGTGATTGGAATACCGTGTGGAGGTTTTTTGTCGCTTGGAGTCCGACACTACCCCGCTACCGGCGCTTCTGGTTCCGAGGTGTGCGTCCGTTAGCATTTTGTTATACACGTTAATAAAAAAAAAAAAACTACTGGAAGATATCACTATGACATTTCGAAACGGACTCAATCTTCAGTGATGGAAGTCTTTGTTGACGAATATAATAAAAGAGAATCGGAGTTTCAAACGGAAGAATTTTTTTTATATAAATTTACTTACTCTAAGAACAAGTGCATGGAGTTCCGCAATAGTTTATTGTTAGGGAACAATGCTGCAGGCACTCCCACAGTTACCGCCGTTATGTCCGCCACGGAGTCCCACACCTGGGCTTCTACGCGGTTCAGCACCGGTATGTATCTGTATTGTCATAATCATTGGGGTTTTATTATTTTTCGTGGAAACGAAGTTTTATAATGCAGATATGAATGGATCTCTCTTTACTTTAATGTGATGTGCGTTATCAATGACTTCATCGACGCCTTGCCTTGAGCGGTGGAGATGTAGGATGAAAATGTTTCTTACCGTTATTGCAATAAAAAAAAAATAATAATATAGGAACGCTGTAGCTATTGAATAAAGCCGACTTATTTCCGTATCTTTGTCCGTTTTGGTGTTTAGGTCCTTACAGGATATTTAACATATAGACAACTCCAAAATATAGACAAACACAACGACTACTTATTTAGGATTATGAATATTGGAAAAACGACTCCAGCGATATTTTCGATTGGTGGTGATAACATCACACCATTTCTTAAAAATGGTATCATCATCAGCCGATAGACGTCCACTACTGGACATAAGCCTCCCCCAAATATCCATATCGATCGGTCCTGCGCTGCAATCAGTATGACTTCCGGCACCGCCGGGCATTAGGGCTCGTCGTCTGTAGGGGTTCATATGGAGGGAAAATGGTATGTTGAGCCGATATATATAAGAAAAACTAAACCGACGAAATAATTTTTTTAAAAATTAAGCTACTTTTTAAGGACATTAATCAACAGAAAAAACTTTGTAGCTACGAAGTTGACGCAGCTTCATTTGCTGACTGGTAGGAAGTAATTATATTTTTTACAATAATGAGGTAGATGTCAATATTACTGTGTTCCGGTTAGAAGGGTTTTGTAACGAGTGAGAAATTACTGCAGTAAAGATACTTAACGTCTTATGTTTTATTGCGACAATGACTATGCAGTGTTGTGTATATCCTAATTAGCACCACATTGTTAAAAGTGATCACTTAAGATTATTGAACGTCCGCATTGTAAAGGTGTACAGAACTCGTGTCCAATCATCACTAGTTGGGGCAGCACAAGAAGACGGAGATGTTGTAAAGTATGCCGAATAAGTGAAGTTTTAAAATACAAAGTAACGTACAAGAATAATGATGATGATGAGATCATCTAAATGATAATAGGTCATTGTTAGCACATTTTTTGTAAATTAACTGGATTTCGGTTTTCATTGTAAAGGCAAGGTCGGGCGCTGTGTGCAACGTTCCGGTTTCATAAATTATTGTATTTGAATAAAAATCTGATAAAATGTCACTCGAGTACCTATACTGCATTAAATGGACTATTTTTTATTTATTAAGATGACATACCCAACTTTTAATATTTATGTAGTAATAAAAGAAACCTTTTAAATCTTATACAACAAATTAATTATTTTCATTGGAGGCCGTCTATAGTACAATTACTGAATTAACGAGATTCAACATTTTATGTTTTAATTCCGCGAACACAAATTGGTACTGTGTCATCATCCTATCTAAAGTCGTATTGTTATGAGCAGGCGCACCACCTACCACCTCGTGAACATCCTGGTCGTCTGGACTAGCGGTCAAATAAAAAAAGTACTTATCCATTCGTAGTAGTCATACTCACAATTCCTTATTGGCGACAGCGTACACCAGCCCCTCGGACCATACGTAGCCTCCCACTGAGAAGCCGTGCACCACAAACCTGTCGCCGTTCTGCGACATAAAACGGATCAGGTCGCGGGCCACAACCTGTCGCGAAAGCTTCCAGTTACACATACAACTTTACAGATCGCATTTTGTACTTTAGTATATTCTAGATTTAATGAAGCCAACTGCCTAAGAGGGAAATACTTGTCTTGTCACACGGAGTTACCTGGTTAGATCCCAGGGCTATAGAGCATGATTGTACGATATTTCTGTATATGTTGTAATCTACCACTCTGTTGTAAAACTGTCGCCGTGACAGCATTGTTGTCCAGATGTTAACATATCAATGTCAGTAGGTCGGCGAGAACGCTAGACAAGAAGGTCTAGCTAGGTACCATCGCAGCTTCTATTATTGCCGCCAAACTGTAGTGTACAGACAATACCGGGTTCCGGTTTGAAAGACGTAGCTAGTGAAATTATTGGAGTAACGAAATTTATCATGTCTTACGGCGACGAGCATAATGTGGTGGTGTGTATACGATCATAACTAGCTCCACTTTGCAAGGAGCAGGCGTGTCACCATCAGATGAACGACCCGCTCATCTCGTCGCTTCGCAGAATAAAAAAAAGGGTATCACTGTATCTTTATTTTCCGCCGCTAAACAGTAGTGAACAAACTTTATGATATTCTAGTTTGAAAGGCGCTGTAGCTTATGAAATTACTGGCGTTACAAGACTTAACCTCACACCTCAATATACTGGAAGTTAGGTGACCGCTTCCCAAAACGAAGACGGACGATAGTACTAACGATATCTTGGATGATGGGACAGAAAAAAATTGATCCTGATTAAAAATAAGTAATATTTTTATAACGTTTTATTAGCATTATTTACGCTCCATCATGTCATTACAGCTAAATGAAACAATAGTTTCATAAAAATACATTACTTTACTAAAAAAAAAACCAGTAATGAAACAAAAATCAAAAACAGCTGATGCTCGGATCAATGATCGTCTGGTCGCGAAATGTAAATGCACCGTGGTCCTATGGAATAAGGTTCAAATTGAAACGAAATACATCTCGTGTTCCCGCCGCGCCCGCGCGTGCGTTGATCCGAACATCAGCTGTTTTTGATTTTGTGTTTCATTGCTGTTTTTTTTTTAGTAAAGTAATGTATTTTTATAAAACTATCGTTTCATTTAGCTGTACTAACATGACAGCGTAAATAATACTAATAAAACGCTTTAAAAATATGATTTCTTTAATTAGGATCGATTTTTTTCCACCCCATCATCAGAGGTGTCATTAGTACTATCGTCTGTCTTTGTTTTCGGAAGCGGTCTCCTAACACCCAGCATATATACAGCCGATTGCCTCCTTAGGCAGAGGAACCTGGCATCGAGACCGACATGGGCCGTCAGGGCGGCGCCCCCCTTGGAGAGGGTTCCCGAGATGTATCTGGCGGCACGTCTCGTATTCCGATGCGTCGCCATGTAGGGATTTTCTGTCGGGAGGGGTGTTTCACATCCCTCCTCAAGGCGGGCCCGTTCGATCCGGGCGCCGATCGGGGGTTGCGGAAGAACTGCTCGATGTTATCCCGTGACCCCGTGACACCCATGCGGAAGTGATTGGAATACCGTGTGAAGCTTTTTAGTCGGTTGGAGTCCGACACTACCCCGTTATCGGCCCTTGGTTCTGGGGTGTTCGTACCGTTAGCATTTTGTTACACACGTTAATAAAAAAAAACACACACCAAAAGTGCCTACACCAAGATTGTTGCACTTTTTGCCCATTAAAACCTGCTGTTCCTGTTCATAAACAGGTCAGCGACCACTTATACGTGACACATATAACAACGCTCTGAGCAAATACGCTCGTATTCTTTTAGCTTGTTGTCCTTCTTAATATTATATAAAAACAAAGAAAACATTACATCATTGACAGAAATATAAGCATAAAATTAATATTACAATTTTTTTAATGACGTAAATAGACTAAGGAACTATTTGATAATGTCCAATTAAAGTCTAGAATACGCTATTTGTAATTGACCTGTGGAATAGTCATCGTTAACGTTTCACAATCTGCAAATAGGTTTATCTGGTAAATAATTTGCCGGGTTAAAGTTGAAAGTTAGATCGCCTGTTTGAGAAATTATTGGCTGTTAAATTTGACAGATCATTTTAAAGAAGGGATAATGTTTTTACATATTGTGAGATCTAGAAATATTAAAAATGTATCTATTTATTTAATAAGAAAGAAGCGCTAGTTAAGGTGATATATATATTGCGCCACATACTGTGCTAGTAGCTATTAGAAGAAATTAAACCTTGTTACCCCAGTAATTTCACTGGCTATGTTACCATACTACTGTTTGACAGAAACGGGCGCTGCGGCGGTACTCACGCTGTGGTACTACGAGTAACAATTAAGAGTAATTAATAAAACTATATTAAGATCCCACGATTTTACGTCCCCATGTTTACGCTCTTCAAGATATTTGAGTGAACTTATTTTTAACTTGATATGCTATTCTCTAACCTTTACTCCGTTCATGGGCCTCATGACCTGCCACGGCGTGCACGACACGGATACGACGTCATACCCCCGCTCCAGGTACAACGAGGCGTACTTCATCATGTGCTTCGGCTTCGATAGCAACCAGCCGAGCATGATGCACATCGGCCGCTTCAGTGGCTCTGAACATCTGAATTTTAGATTACATCAGATATCATCAGCGTCTAACTGAAGATTATGTGTAGCCTAGTTTAGTTGTAATTTATATCCACGAGTGGACTGCAGTCGCTTTAAGAGATCAGGTTGTTGTTTCCGTGACGAACCTTCGAAACACGGACTTTTTAACATAGAATCCTCTAACTCGATTCCGGAACCATATGTCATGGGAATGAGACACAGTCAAGAGTTTGGATGGTTGTAGTTTCTTAAAAGACACTATCATGGCAATTTGGTTTCATAACAGCCTCAACGTGCTCCGGCTGTCGACATATGACAAGCCGGTATTATGCAACGAGTACGTTTCACCATCCAGTCTCGATATCATTTAACATCATGTGAAAAAAACGGTCAAGTATTGGGTTCTAGTTGGTGAAAACTACAATATATTGATAATGGCGGAAATACTGAGAAGTTAAAACAGTTAACTTATATAAATATAATAATGTATTATGTCTCTTTGTCCTCAAATCATATTCCTTATGTCTGAGGGTCATGATTATCTCCACCCATCACTCTTGTTCTCATGATGTCTCTACATGTATTAGGTCCACATGTAGTTTAAAATGAACGTTATAACTTAATGTGATAGACAATAAAGCTAGCGATAGAAGGTGTGTTAAAAAGTAAAGATTGACAATAGATGGAGGTTAAGAGAAAGGAGACGCAATGTTTTCAAGTAGGTGAGGATTTATCAGAAGGGTACTCAAAAATTAAATGTTTTATTAACAGGTACGCAAACGAAAATAGTACTGTCATCGCATTTTTTTTAATTCAATTAAGCGTCCTATAACAACGTGGCGCTAGTCAGGATGATATACCCTGCACCACGTTACGCTCGTCATCTGAGACGTAAGATGTTGAGTCTCGTTACCGCAGTAATTACAATAGTTAAAGCACCCTTCAGTCCGGAACATAGTAGTGTTTACACAGTACTGTTTGCCGGCTGCAATAGACACTGCCGTGGTAATTACCTAGAATGTCTCCGACAACAGAGATCTATCACCAGTGAAGTAAAAGTATTTACTGTAAAATTTTAAAGGTTATAATTTGAATTTTATTTGTTAATTAATATAATTAAAAGGTTTTTTATATGTCATATCGCTCACTTCATAGTTTCAGGGTCGACTTTGAACTTGAGCCTGTCGTTGCTGATGTGCTTGATATAAGGTGTGATGTTCTGCGTGTGCGCACCGCGGTCTAGCAGCAGAGTCGCGGCCGCGGCAGGCTGTACCAGAGTCCGCTTCACTGATTTTAAAATCTAAATGGGAATATATTATTATATAAAAGATAAAGAAGATCTTGAGGTTTTTACTGGAAGGGCGCTGTAGCTAGTGAAATTACTGGGGCAATGAAACTAAAGATCGTGTCGCAAGGCGACGAGCTCAATGCGATGCTGTGTAACATCATCCTACCTCATCACTTGCCACCAGGTCTTACTCGCGTTGTTGCTTCGTGGAATAAAAAAGAAGGTTAAAACTTAAAATTCAGTAATTAGCGTTGTTTGTAGGGTAGTAATTACTGATAATGCAATAAGGAAATTATTTACCTTCATTATGCTACAAGCATACTTAGGAGTATATACCTTGCTGTAGTCTTCCGTCGTGGTATAAAAAAGTAGTATATAATTAATAGTAGCCTTATTTAAAACGATACGAACATTGGAGAGAAAAGACAACTATTATTTTTTTTTATCAATAATATTAATTATTATTTATTTACCTTTAGTGATCATTAACGTTTAAAAATAAAACTAACTACTATTGATGAAATACATTATAGTCAAGATTAGTTATCGTATCACTTATTCTGTCGTTTTTTTTAACATCGGTTAAATTCTTTGTTAAAATATTATTATTTAACAGCAGTCATCATCTGAACGAAGGCCGTCAGGTGTCTTAAAGTTTATTACATAATAAATTGTATTTTAAAGATGCACTTTATTGACGATGTGGTATTTTATGATTTGTTTGAAGCCAATTTTGTTGCTAACATTATAAATATTGTTGCGAATTAAGAATACAGTATGAGGTTAATGATCAATTAATCTTCATCATCATCAATCGATCATCTTCATCGTTCAACGGTAGAAACGATTAGGCGACGGTGTGTCGCTTGAGGTCACTCGAAGCTTTTGCATCGTGGCCATTACTTATTATGGACTAATACAATTTATTGATGTGATTAAGAGGGAATAGCGTTAGAAAAAGAGAAGCAGCTTATTCTGTGATCGTTACAGTCGTACTGTGCTTCTAGACCCAAGCCAGGCTAACTATTAAAACGAATACCCTATTTAGAAAATGTTTAGTTAAACAAACGTCGGTTGAGATTTTGTTCGTCATGGTAAACTTTACCTGTTTTCTTATGTTGAAACCTGGTTTTCCGTAATAGACTGTTAAAGTCATCGCTCTCCCTATTTCCCACATTCCTCAGTTACCTGAAATCAGTTTATACATTTATTTGGTATTTACAAAAGTTTACAACTAAAACATATTTTAAAGAGAGTATTAAATGAAACATATTGAATATGAAAGCTGTAGTGTATACACAGAAAATATAAATATGTAGTGGAAAAATGTGCATCAACATCATATCAACCGTTGGATGTCCATTGCTGGAAAGTGGTTATTCAAAATTGTTGTATGAAACACAGCCTTGTGCTGCTACAGTCCAGTTGGTCATTATTATATAATAATCAGAGATTACTATTCTAGCATTAGTAAAAGCCAGCAAGTCCATCGATTTTACGAAATTAAAAAGATTATACAGATGAATTTGCATTTGACTCCAAGTACATTGTGTGCTGTGTGGTGGTCTCTCGTTTTTGTTAAACAATTTAAACAACAATTAATTCTGTTTTATAATTAAACGTGCTTAAGAAAATATTCACAATGCTATATAAAACAAGAAATAAAAAACTATTTCCCCAGTGACCTTCTAAATTGTAGCAGATTTAAAATCAATTTTTTTTAAAAAAAAATAACCTTCGAAGCGGAAACACGAGAAAATAAAAACCTGAAGTGTATTTTCAATGACATCGTAGGTATTGTAGGTGGCACAGAGGGTAGAGAGCAGTAGCTCTAGCTGGAGCTACTGCTCTCTACCCGAGATGTGGTCTTACCAAGGCATTTCGCTGTCGGAACCACGGTAGTGTGCGAAAGCGTTCCCGTGGTTCCGGCCAAATGCGATGAGTGAGAAATCGTGGGGTTTTAGCCGGTAAGAGTCCGGCATAACTCTTCTGTTGCTCCGACAGCAGAAGGGTATCCAATGCAGGATTTCCCCACAGAAAAAAAAGTATTGTAGATGGCCGCTCTTTAGTAATAGGCTAACAAGAATAAGACTTAGGTAAATCCTGTCCGTGGTAGAAAGCGACTAAAAAAGGACACCTTGAGAGTGGTGACCCTTAGCGCTATATCAGTGAGCCCGTGAAGGACAGCAACAAAAGACGATTGGCGACGGTTTAGCTCTTCTATGACACTTGCTAAGACAACGTGTAAGGAGCCACCAGTGCGTTCCGTAAGAGATCCCAATGCCTCTCCAAATGCACTGGAGGAGACTAAGGAGAGGATTTTATTGAGTAAAAAACTTACATAACCGACTTCCAACCAGAAACAGGGTACCTTTAGATTTCCTCCCTACACTAGAAAAAAGGAAATAAAGGTAGTTACGGATATAATATAACGGATAGGTTATTTAAAGTGATTTTAATTATTGTTTAGAAGATAATTTATTTAATTATCTATTTATTTACTCTTCCAGTAATAGCATTGTGTGCAAATTAAACCCGGGGGTAATACATATTGTAGGTAGTTGCAAAACCAAGTTAAAACAATAAGATATTGTAACTATAACACAACAAGCAATGACATATCGTTATTAAAAACAAATGAAACCTGAAGTTGTTCGTTATAAGGACACGTATTTATAGGTGTTCATCGTGCACTTTGAATGTCGCGAACGCAGTTTGCGCGTCCGCTCTAATACAGTTGTCAAAATCTAATCAATATGAATGTGCCTTCAGTTGAATAATTTGTTAATAACATGCATGTTATTATTATTATTAACAAATTACGTTAAAAACATTCATCTGGCCTTCGATGGTAAATCAACATCATCAGCCGATAAACTTGTATCTTTAACAGCTCTATTAATGTTTATTTTTTTTTTGATTAACGTGGAGGAAATGCCTGCACATATCCGTCCTCACGGAGGCAAGGACAGGTTATGTCGGATTTGCACCGACTAAAACCTCCACAATGTTCCTCCTCGTCGCCTCATGGAGGGGTTACGGGAACGCTTTCGCACCATCCGCGACCCCGCCGGCGTTGGCCGCTTTCGCAGCCCCATCTCGGGAGGGCGGAATGAACTCCCGTTTTCCACCTCCGCAGGGGCACGCCGGAACATGCAGCGCGCCCCCTCCTCGGCCTTCTGCTGTCGCGCGGGCGACGGCTTCCCCCGAACCCATCACTCAGAGGCCATGGGAGCCATGAGAGAAAACTTTTTCTGGCTCCCTGCGGCTGATCCGGTGTTGGGCCCGCCGCCACCCGTTGTTAGTCGCAGGAGTACCTCCGTGACTCCACCTCGGCTATACTCACAACACACAACTATAACCCGAGGCTTTTCTCACAAGGAGTATCAATGAATGTAGCGTTCGCCACGTTGGATTGGCGGTGAAATCCACGGAAGCTATTGTTCTTCATGTCGGTTTCTTCGCGACGTTTCAAGCACAAAAGGGACTTCTTCCTTTGACTCCAAAAGTCGCTGTTAGAGGAAATGAGCAAGGCACATGAATTAAAGGACGAGAGGAGAAAAATTATTCGAATGGTGATCGCGATCGTGTTAATATTGGTCTACCTATATTTGGTGCTAGACCATAATCAAAGGGCGGACCGATAAACTAGATAAAGTCGCGAATAGGTGCATATAGGTGTAATAATTTATCAAAGACCTATATGGCTGCTTATGAGCGTCTGTCGGCCGCGCATGATGTGATAAATTGTAGGCTTTTCATAATAAGTATGAAATTCGTGTCTCACTCCGTAAGTTGTTTCTTCATTGTTAAAGGTTGTAACCCCTTAGTGACAACCTGGTTCTTGTGACGTTGAGCCAACTGTTTTTTTTTTTGCTTTATGTACAGCGTCTTTAACAGGTGTATCTGCAGCCTGTTTCACTTGATCCGTCCCATGCCTTGGGCTTCGACTACGCAGCATCTTAAATTGTTTCTTATGTTTGTTGTTGTGCGATTCGAGTATTGATTTCTTCTTTTCATCATTTAATGTGTTGTTTTTATGGCAGTCAGTAATTATGACACTAAAACTATGAATTTTTAGTTTTTAACTGTAAACCAAAATGTATAATACCTTTATTGTGCACTAAAACATAAAAAGACAGCAAAGGTCTTAGATTTCGCGACTGAAGGTATAAAATAGAAATATTGCAGTTTAAATATAATACAACGAATAACCCACAGAGTGATTATAAGTCGGAGCGGGATTATAATGATACGAAATTGATTAGAAAGTAAGTAATTTGTTGTTATTTTTATTAAAGTATACTTTAAAATTTATTTAGTGTTATTCTAATAATGATGGAGCGGGTCGCTCACTTGATGGCAAGTGATACGCCTGCCCATAAAAACGTGGCGCTATTATGATGATATACACAGCACCACATTGCGCTCGTCAACTGGGACAAGATTTCGAGTCTCGTTACGCCAGTAATTACCATAGCTACTTCAAACTAGCCCTTCATATCGGTAATGTTGTTTGCACACTACAGTTTGTCTGTTGCAATAGGCGCAGCGGTGGTACCTACCTAGACAGTCTCCGGCAACAGAGACCTACCACCACCAGTAAATCGAATAATTCTTAAGAAAACTACTTTTATTAATTATTATTAATTACATGGAATCGCTTGAAATTAACAACCTCATTCAATTATGTGTGTCATTTTTACCCAAAGTAACGAATTTCTTTAATAATTACCCAGTGGCACATAGTTTTATGTATACAAAGAGTTAATAATTCATCATAATCATCAGCCGACAGAGGTCCGCCAAAAATCTCCACGTCAATACAATATATAAATAACAGACAATTATAGCCATGAAATAATTAAATGCGAAGTACAAACAAACACGTTGTATGATTTGTTCATACGCATGCAATCGACACAATGAGAAATCTCTTTAATACACATCACGCGAACACCGAGCTGCGTCCCAATGCACTAAAAACGCGTCTTTTTTTAATTTTATGGAGTTACGTGATTTATATAAACAATTTTAGGTATTTCTTTTTGCACAATTGAATCGCTTATTATAAATTAACTGCGACTGGAATATCAATTGGGCGGGGGTCATGATGCCTTTGCATCTATTAAAACTTAGAATCTTTATAAAACATTTAATAATACTTGACGTTAATGATTCGTATCAATAAAGAGTGAAAAAAAAGCACAAATGTTTTCGTTGATTTTGATGAAGGTCTTATAATTCCGATGATAATCTTTCATGGAAACATTCAACGATAATTTTATCATCAGGGGCAAACACTGAATCGACTCCTCCCTTTATTCAATAAATTTGTTAAGAGAAAGAGAATTTTAACCTTGTATACTATACACTCTATAGTATTATCCAAATAATACAGTGGTGTTCCGTTAAAAGATACTGACGTATTAAATAATAATGACGATAACGTAATATGGTTATTATTTTTTAGTAAAAAAATCTTATTTGATAAACCGAAAAAGTTAATGTATATTTGACTTCTTAAAACTACTGCGTCACCGCCAGACAGACAATGAATTAAACATCAAAGTTCACGAAGTACTGTGTAATACTCGTTTGACGCCCCGTCTGTATGAATCACCAAGACGAACAAAGGTTATAAAATACTTGGGTGAGGAATAAACGAAAATTTATTTAAATTCTGTCACTCTCGTCTAAATTAACAAAGACTGCTAAGATCGAGAGAATTCATTTGGCCTTATATTGATACAAAACAATGTAGTAAGGTTTTGTTTAAGCCCTAACGTTGCGTGCTGGGACATTGCTGTTAAATCGTTCGTGTTGAAAGGCGGAAGAACAACTTTCTAATTTGTAACCAATGCTCCAAAAGCCATTCAGGTACACATCGACGTTCGTATTTCATTAAGCTGGTGTTTTAAGGACACGTAAACTTTTTATATTTAAAGCAACGCTATTACAACAATAATTTATTTTATTATAAAATATCACCAGTATTGCAGTTACGATTCAAATAGTTATATTGGAAGATAATGTGAAATTCGTATTCATCAATAAATTCGTTAAAAAAAAATTTTTTTTTGTTAAATTGTACATACATGTATATTACGCCTCGTTCCCAATGCGATAGGCAGAGACCACCTCTCTCCACTTGCTACGATCCTGGCATACTTATCTTTCTTCCTCCACTTTCATGAACGTCTTCACGTATGCTCGTCGGTTGTGAGTACTCAAGACACGGCCTTTCTTTAGGACATCTTCGATTTGATCGGAATATGTTCGCATAGGTCAACCTGCACCGATTTGTCCAATCATTCTTACCTTGTATACATCTTTCGTTAATCTTCATTCATCCATTCTTTCAACATGACCAAATCATCTAAGCATCCCTTTCTCTATCTTTGACACTACATCTTCAACCAAGCCGCACCGCTCCCTTATCATACCGTTCCTCACTTTATCCATCAGTTAAATTATAGACATAATAAAGTCTTAAAGATAACAAGAAACTTCTGAAGGACCACAATGGCGGTGAGTACCTATGTTTGAATGTAAATTTGCCAGATGCGAGATAATTTTGCCCTTTTTAAACTAAAAAGAAATAAAAAAATAGTTAGATTGTTGTAACTTGAATTATTTAAAATAAGTATTATTGGAATTAATAAAACATATGAAGTTTAACATTACACATTCATTTTATTATGTAGCATAAACATTGATACTTATTTTCAATGAATAATACTAAAACAAATACACCAATTTTAATGTTTCCAACTAACATTTGCTACAGTAAGAACACTAAGCAAGAAAACATTAAAGAAGACTAAAGCTAATTATTTATAAAATTTCATTTGACCTAACTACTAATCCGTGTGTCGTGTGTTTTATTTCATAATACCATTTTTGGTACAGCGTAGGAGACAACGCGAAGAAATCCTTCTTTATTATATAAATCACTTTCCTCGAAATGTACATTGCATTATCATGCAAGCTTGCATTCCAGTGTAATAACACTGGATTTCAATGGGATCCAGCCACTTTTTTTTCAGGACTCTTATTTCTTGAACTCAATCGTTCTTACATGTATCTTTTGATAATGGAAACCTTAGTAAAGTTAAAAAAATCATAGGATGTAAGTTTATATTTGTATTGAAACAAAACTATCTGAATTAATTAAGAAATATAAGTGAATAAAACAAAGATTATCTCCCACATTTAGACTAATTTGAAAATGATGGCAAGACAGGCTAATGTATTGTTTTGGTAAATTAATTTCAGTGGAAATAGTTAGTTGATCACAATAATTACTGGCTTGACTATACAAAGTGATTCTATTTTTTTTTAAATATTTTACTATGATTCCTAAAACTCTGGTTTATTGTTTATTTTTTAGACTGCTTTATTAGACGGTGCAGCCACGGTGTGAAATGACGGGCGTACTTGGCCGACTTTCTATACTGCGAATATGTGCTGTCCGTATACAAACTGATTCACTATAGGGTACTTCACTGTATAGTCTAGAGGCGGTGTCTAGACTTTTTTTAATACACCTATGGATTAATTACGTTCACTAACCTATGATATACCCGAAGGCCTGGTAAAAATTCGAACATAGTATATAAGTAGTGAACGTATGAAATTTATTGACATGTACGTAGTCATAACATTTTTATATTTATATACATATTCTCTTATGTCGTATCATAACTTGTATTCCTTTATTTATAACAAATATTTATAGTATAAAACAATTTATTGTGAAACACTGTAACTGTTAATAAGATAAAGGTCACTGTCGATTAAAAAAAATTACGTGTAGCTTTGTACTGAATTGCCTGCATTTCCCAATGCAGGCAATTCCTAATAAGGAGCCAAGAGTTAATTTTTTTTCATATTTTTAAAAATTTCCTTCAGATCTTAGTTTTAACACATTTTCTTTACAAGTTATTATATGGCTTTTAAATTACCTTTTATTAATTAGATAAAATACGCATTAACATATCATTACTACATTATTTAAATTTACTGCTAAACGTAAATAGTTAACACTAATGCATAATAAGTATTTTTTTATCATAAATACAAAGAAAATTCTACTTATCGGGTACAATTATCGCAAAATTCATACGTTTACACAAACGTAACTAATATTGTATTATCTTTTATTGACATTTTAAAAGTTAATTCGTTCATCAAATTTATAAAAAAATTGTTTATAGCACAAACTTAAATTAATGGTCTTGAAGTAATAAAACTCACCGGTATGCTATGGTTTCGTAAATTCTTTAAACCAGAGTTATTTTCAAATGAAACGACAAAAATATCACATAAACACTAAACGATATTAATATTTATATTATTGTTTATACGCAATATAGAATTAAAGCAGTTTTAGTGAAATAAATAAATATATAATTACAGCGTCGCTCACGGAGCCGTAAAACAAACTGGAATTATCCGTCGAGTGCGCATGTGCAGAGTGCGTGCTACGCTTTCCGCCATACGTGTTCTTATCTATATACCCAGTGTGTGTTTTTTTAGGTGCATTATTCGCGCTGCAAATAATAAAGGTTCGACGAAACGACCGGAACGTGATGATAAAAGATACGCCTATAGGCAATGCTAGTTAGGTTTATATACTCTGCATCATATTGCGCTCGTTGCCTGAGACAAGATCTTGTCTAGTAACCCCCGTTAACTTCACTAGGTATAGCGCCCATACCCTTCAACAGATTACCGCCTTGTCGTGGCGGAGGGGCGCAGTAGTGACTTGGTCACCCACGGTGAAGCGAAGAGGAGCCTACCTGACCGGCCGCTCCAGTTTAGAGCTCCGGTGCTCCTTGAGCTCACCTCGGATGTGTGCCGGTGGGCTGCAGGGACGGCTTTATATTGCCCTTTGCAGCTGAGATGTAGTCGCGGAGGGAGAGGAATGTCGGTATTGCAATTCGCCGCTCTCCCTATCATCCGCGACTAAAAGGTGCCGGACCGCTAATGCGAGCGGCGGTGGGACCGCGGGGGAAGATAAGTGTCGGTATTGTGTTTCGTCGTTCTTCCTATCCTCCGCGGCCGTGGCGGCGGAACCCAAGATCGGATCCGCCGTAGGGAGTCGGCAGTTTTCTCTCTGGCTCCCATGGCCTCTGGGTGACGGATTTGGGGGAATCTGTTGTCCGGGTGACTGTGAAAGGCCAAGAGGAGGGCGCGCTGTTTGTTCTGGCGTGCCCATACAGAGGTGGTAAGGGCGAGGGGGTGTTCTTTCCTTCCTCCCGAAGTGGGGCTGCGTTGTGCGGCCGGTACGGGCGGGGTAGCGGATGTGTGCGAGAGCGTTCGCATGACTCTACCATAAAGCGACGAGGCGGAACATCGTGGGGGTTTTAGTCGGTGCAAGTCCGACATAATCTGTCTTGGCCCCTGCGAGGGCGGGTATGCGCGGGCATTTCTCCCACGTAAAACAAATAAAAGTATAGCGCCCTTCATACCGAAACACAGTAATGTTTACCTAATACTGTTTGGTGACAGAAATAAGCAGTAATAAGTGGTACTTACCTAGACGGGTCGTCAATGGAGCCCTACCACCAGTAAGTCTTATTAACACACTAATTTCACTACCTGCAACATCCTTCGAACAGTATTTGTATATTACAATTTGGTAGCAGAAAGATGCGGTTATGATGGTATTGCCCTAGAAGGTGTCCGGCAAAAGGGTAAAAGTTATACAATGTTAGGGAAGTATGACGGCTAATACGCTGCTGTAGTCGTCCCTAGTGTCCCATCCAAATGAAAGCATTCTTAATTCCTAGTCTTTTAATAATCACTCGTGCGATACGGATTGTAACGCCCCGTCTCACCGACTTCGACCCTCTGGACTGGCACTGCTCTTCCTCTCTTTTCTCGGCTGCTGTCAGAGCTAATTCCAAATTCAACTTCTGTCGTGGGGTGCGTTCGGAAATCGAACGCCACCACAAGGTTTTATACAGGTGAAAGGTAATGAGTGTAAAATATCTGGAGGGGCTAAAGTATAAATATCTATCTATATATGGAGTACCCCATCCTAACACAATCCTTCTGGAGTAATTTTTTAAATATTTTTCAAGAAATTCCCGATTTTATAAGAAAAAATTTGATGATTTAACTTCTTACTTATTTCTACACAAATTTTAATGTAAAATTATTGTTTAATCATTGTTTTATTATATCAAATTAATAATCAGCACTTACGAGGCTAAAATTTTTCAATTAGGTCCTTTGAAAGTCGTGAGAGTAAAAAATAAGGCGTCATACATTTTTATTTAATCTTAAAATAAAATTTTGTTTATAAAAAAATACGTATAAAGCACATAAATAAGTACCTGTCTTCAATACCTATCCGACAATGTATAAGAAAGTGCATAGTTTCTAGACTTTAAAAAAAAAACACGTAATAAAACCAAGTACCATGAAATATCAAACTGTAGAGATTCATAAAAGTAGACGCCGCGCCGCCCTTAATGTGACCCTTTTGTTATTGTTGTAACACGTGTGAGATTATTGTTGTCGTTTTAGATATTGAGTACAGAGTAAAAGTTTAAAGTAACAATTAATTTAAATTTTGCTCAAAGTGACGGCCACGGTTCCTGATACAAGCACGAAGCCTTTTCCTTAAGTCAGATCGAGTGACTGGCCCTGTGAGCTGTTCTTATTTTTTTTTTTTGCATTCCCTCTGCGTGGTTTGGGTCAGGGCCTATCCGTACAAATCACTTATCATCTAAGTCTGATTTACATTTTTCCTTCATACTCTGCTTACATTCTTTCTTATCTGTCTTACCATACTTATCTTTCTTACTTTTGCTGTTATTCATACTCCATCCCAATTCCTTCTGCCATTCCTCCCGCTCATGAAGACCGTCGCCGTTGTATCCTGGAACAAGCATCCCTTTATCATACATTCTTTTCTTTCTTCTTCTTCCTCGTCTTCTTCTTTTTTGTTTTTACGATTTAACTATTTCTTTTCTTTTCTTACATTACTTTATTTCACATTTACTTCTAAATTTTATACATTTCTCTTTGGATATCTAATAGCCGTTTTGAACTCTTTTATTTAATTTATTTTACCATTCCTTTTTATGACATCACTTACTATTATTTTACAGAACTCCAGGAATTTTGGGCGACTTACGTCTTCATTTATCAGGGAGGCAATGGCTTCCTCGGTGAGCTGCCTGTTCAGCTCTACGTCCAGTTCCATCCTTCTTCTTCCATACAAGGGACAGGAAGTGAGGATCTGCACCACGGTCTGGTCCACCGCTGGGTCACAGAGGCACGCGGGACTCTCCTTGAGCTTGAATCTGTGAAGGTACTCGGAGAATCCCCCGTGCCCAGTGAGAATCTGGACCAAGACCGCGTCGAGCTCCAATCGGCGAAGAGTCCGGTATGCTGACGCGACGTCTGGGAAGAAAATCCTCGTTGTCGAAGCCGTCGTACCTTGCACGTACCTCCTGTTCCATTCGTCAAGCGTCTTCAACCTGAGCTGACGCTTGACGAAGGAAACGGGGCAGTCCAGTATACTGGTCTTCTTTTATTCTTCAGGGCCACTTCCTTGACCAGTTGGTCCGCCCTTTCGTTTTCCTCCATCCCCACATGCGCCTTCACCCAGAATAGCCTTACATTCGTCCCTTTTGCCCGCGCTTTCATAATGTTCTCTTTTACCCGGAGCGCCAGGGGGTGGAGGGTGTCCGATCTTGCGACAGTTTCAAGGGCGGACCTCGAGTCGCTAAGTACGGCGCATGACTGCGCCGACCCGCTGGCCGCGTACCCCGTCGCTTCTACTAGTGCCAGCAGCTCTTCCTGGTATACGGTGCAGAAGTTGCCCAACTTGAGTTTCTTAGTCGCAACCTCTGCGGCGTTCCGCATGACGCTGAACGCCGCACCCACCTTGTCGTCGATGCGGCTGCCGTCGGTGTAAATGGCCGAGTCGGCAGCCGAGGTGGCAAGTTGGACCTCCTCTGCACTTTCCCCCGAGGAGGAGAACTCCACACCAACCTGTTTAGACGGGTGTGGTAGTTTCAGATAGCTGACTGGAACCTCCGGCTCCCGGTCTCCTAGCACTTTCCGGGAGTGACTGCGCTTTACCTCAAATAAAGTGGCCGCTTCTTGGACCCGAAGGTCCAGAGGAAGCAGTCCGGCAAGTACTAGGGCCGAGTGCAGCGACGCGGTTCGGTGAGTTCGCGCAATTTTCTGCGCGAAGCCACGCTGAACCGCATCGAGCTGCTTTCGGACCAGCAGCTTCTTAGTCGCCGGCGCCCATGCATTCGCTGCATACAAAATGATCGTCTCCAACACCACCAGATACATCGTTCTGATCACCTCCGAGTTCAACCCCCACGATACCTTTGCAGCTCTGCACAGCTGACGATAGAGCCCTTGGGCCTTCTTGCTCACGTTCTTCACATGCGTGTTGAACGTGAGCCTATCGTCAACTGTGAGGCCTAGTATCTGAACCTCACGAGTTCGACAAAGGGGCTCTCCACCCATACTCAATATTGGGTTGTCGTACTTCCGCTTATTGGTTAGCACCATCACCTTAGTTTTGTGTGGTGCGAACCTAAGCTTGTTTCGGACCCCCCAACCGTGAATATCGGCGAGTACCGCATTTGCCTTTCTCGTGATGTTCCCGGTCTCTTGCCCCGAGAAGATCAGAACGACTGTTCTCTTATTTTGTCAGCACCGACGATGATGCACTCAATTTTGTGGTCGGCGAACCACTTGGAAATTGCATTCCATTTGCTTTTATCCTAGGGGACAATCGAGGCAGGCGGCTTCGGGCCACGTTTTTCCAAGATATCTTGCGTTTACAACCGACACACAAACTCAACTATCACTTCAGTTTTTCAAAAATTTATTATAAATAGATATAACATTGAAAATTTATACAAATTCATATGAAACATATTTAACACAACTATTTAACTTAACTTTATAATGTTAATTTAATAAATATCTGAAACGCATTGAACAGATTTTTGGCATTTTATTTACGAAAGATTAAAACGAGCTCTATTCCACATGTTCAGTGACAATGAGACTGGATGTTGAAGCGTGCTCACTCGCTTTACTGTTAGTAGGTCTTTGTTGCCGTCGACCGTCTAGGTGGATACCACAGCAGCTCTTTTTTATGCCGCAGAACAGTAGTGTGCAAACAATACTGTGTCCTGGTCTGAAGCGTGCTGTAGCTAGTGTTATTACTGGGCTAAAGACTCAACATCTTATGTCTCAGGCGACGAGCGCAATTTGGTGCAGGGCATACCATATTAACTAGCGCCACGTTGTTATGGGCGGGCGTATCACTTATAATCAAGTGAACGTGCCACTCGTCTCGTGGCCTAATTAGCAAAATAATATTCGACGAAGCGAGATGTTCACCTGATGGTAAGTGATACGGTTACCCGTAACTACGCGACGCTAGTTAGAATATCATACCGGCCACATTGTTCCCGTCGCTTTGAGATATAAGATAATAAGTCTCGTTACCTCAGTAATTTCACCTACCACAGCACCTTTTAATCCGAAACACAGTAATATTTTCAAACTACTGTTTGGCAGAAATAGGAGCTACGTTATACAGATCTACCACCAGAATAGTCCGGCTCTCATGTATTGTTATAGCGGCATATTTACAATGTGAGAGTGGTGAGTTAGGAAATTAACCAAGAACCATTCAGTGATAATAATTTTCTTAATGTTCCATAACAGCCAATTTACATCTCCACTGTTGGGGCACAAGCCTACCCTCAATATGAGGGCGATTCTTAATTATTAATGTTACTATAAATGAAATAAAAACACAAAAAAAAATGTCCGAATTTATATTAAGAGGTAGAATATTTTTGGCACTTCGAAAATTTTTGTGTAATGTATACACAACTTCATCATTATCATCAGCCAATAGACGTCCAGTGCTGGATATAGGCCTCCCCCAAAGATCCCCTATTGATCGGTCCTACGGAACCTGCATTGTCAGGCATTAGGGTCCGTTGTCTGTAAGAATTCATATCGGGGGATTTGGACTATTTCCCACCACTGGCCCAAGGCGAGTTGGAGGACTAATACACAACTTCGAATGATATAATTTCCAAGTTGTAAGAAAACAAATACTATATTTAGTAAATTAAATATCTCAAGTAACCATAATGATTTCTAATATATAAATAACCTTATTTAAGGATAATACTTAACTTCTATCTTCACTTTAATCATTAAATGTGTTTGTGTATGAATACTATACTATTTACACTGATAACTTTTTCATAAAAATCATCTTGATAACATCATTTCATTCAACCATGTGGTGAGAGCAGCATTTGTGATTTATTCCATGAGATAGCACTGTAGTTACCACCGGCTGCATAAGATCTTTGGCATTCTAGCTGCAGAGGCAGTTGTCGGTGCCGGTGGTGGGTGGGGGTCTTCGCTGCCTCGGCAGAGTCACTAACCCATACCCTGGCTCCCCCTGGAACAGAAACATAAGAACACATTAAGTTATGGATCATATGTGAACATTTTAATAATAATAATATTACTAATAATAAATGTATGACCAAGTTTTATGAATTTTTAAATACATAACTAGTAATAAGTTATAAAAAGTTTTTACTTTACATAATTTCTAACTTAATTTCTATTATTTGTTTAAGTTACGTATATAAACATAACAACAAAAAAAAATTTTGATATGATTATAGTACCCAATATACATTTAGTAACATCAAGTAAATAGACACAATCAATTAGAAACTTAAAAAATACTTTGTTAAAAAAATTATATTATAATGAAAATATTATTGAACTTATTATCACTTATTACAACTAGTACAGGCACCGAGCTCGCTAATTTATCATCATCATTAGATGCCCTCTTCAAACTGAAGTTTGGTTTGAAGAAAACCAATACAATCCTCAGTTATTCTTTTTAACCGAGAGTGCAGAGCTCACTAAATACATTTCTTTTAAAAGATGCTAGATTATCTTAAGACAAGCATGTATATTTTTTAATTTTTTACACTTTTAGAAGAATGCACAATAACTCTCCAAGTTAAAAGGTATCTTAGAATAAGTTTGCCACATCATTACGGGAAACAATATTACAACAAATATACATAGAGAAAGAAAAGGTAAGGAGAAACATAGATTTCCCGAAAGGTTTGAAGAAAAAGTAGCTTTGTAGATTATGTTAGAGATGTCCGACTATGGTTGTACATTGGATGAGATAATTATAAAACTTCATAAATAATATTTTACTTAATAAATTTTTAATTAGAGAATAAAAACTAATCCTAAAAATAAAATCATTCAACATGTATAGAGATAGTTGTACATATTCATCACTTACCTGGACCCTCACAACACGCAGGGGCTGCTTGGAATACAATTTGTGCGCCAGCGTCATGAATATAGATTCCACATTATCACATTCGCTCTCCAATAAAGCTGATGTCTCAAACAGCTGTAAAGATAGGAACAAGGGCAATCTGTAAAAAATTTACAGAGAGACAATCATGCATGGTGGTAGGTCTCTACTGCTAGAGAAAGTCTATGTGGGTACCACTGCAGCGCCTCTTGCAGCCGCCAAAAAGAAGTGTGCAAGCATTACTGTGTTCCGGTTGGAGAGGCGTTGTAGCTAGTGTAATTACTGGGGTAACACACTCGAATCTTGTGTCTCGAGCGAAGAGTGTGGTGTGACCCTATCATGGGCGGGCATATTACTTACCATTAGGTGAGCGTATTTAGTTTGTCTAGTCGCTATATATTGTAAAAAGAAACAAGATCATATATCCAGCCTGCTTACTTAATGCGAATTAGTGTCTATCATATAACCACAAAAGTTATTGTGTGGAACATATTGGTTTCCTCAGGTGCCCTATCCCAGAAGGATAGGCTCAGTGGGTATCTAAGCCACACCTATGATACATATACTATGTATGCACACTCTCAACTCTTGGATCCAACTCTCTGTTAGTCTAATTTAATATAACAATAGAGGCATGTTCATATAAAGGAAGTTGCAATATGCGTGAAGAAGAATATTATTAGATTGAAGAACAAGGTTTATGGTTAAACGTAAAGTTATTATGGATATCATCAGTCTTGAAATGGTTGAAGAGATTTTGTGAAAACATACTCACTAGAGGAACTTATGGAACAAGTTCCTCTAGTTAGTATGTTTTCGTTAGTATTTCTTAACTAGCTCATTTCATTACATATAAATATATTGTTAAAATGTATCTATTTACCGGCATTCCATGTTTGTCCGCTAATCTTTGTGCATATGAGGTTGCTAAACGTGATTCAGGTGTACCACAATCACACTTGTTCCCTACCAGCACTCGTGGGGCACCAGATAGCCCATGTGACTCCACCTCCTGCATCCAGCTCGCTATTGACTGTTGAAGAAAAATAATTAATCTAGTGATCAGAACAAACAAATTAAGGATGCCATGGAATTTAAATAAATATAGCCATTCTTTGTGTTAGTTTGGCAAATAGCAAAGATCGCTGCAATATCAGCTAACATTGTATCTACTAGCCTACTACAGCCATGTTCTAGTTAAGGAATAAATTATAAGGTAGCATGAAATGCTAACTGACCTGATCAAGTGATGATCTGCTTAAGATGTCTTATAGCAACTTGATAAATAAAGTCAAAGATAGGGCTAAATGGTGTTCCTCAGAAAAAACCTATGTCCAGCAGTGCACTGATAATGATTATGATGATGCAAGGTGAAGAGAAGGTAGGAAAATAAATTATTCTCACATGAAAGGTTTCCGGCTTGGTGACATCATAAACTATAACTACAGCATGAACATTCCTATAATAGTGTTGCACCATAGATTTTCGGAACCTCTCTTGACCAGCTGTATCCCAGAGTTGAAGCTAAAAAATAGGTACTATAAATATATAAATTTTTCAAATATAATAAGTACTTTCATAGATACTGGTTGTCTAAGTATTTGGAGGTCCCTCACTCAAAACCATTTTAATTTTAGAGTTTAAAAATCATATAAGAGACAATGTCAAGTACATGACAAACAGTCCTGAGAAACAATCACCTGATTTTTGTAATTGATAGAAAAATATAAGAATCTTGCACACAGTTTTTTGTAATTTATGCTATCATTCTTACTAAAAATATATATGATTAATATCAATTAAGTGTAATAGTTGTAAACAAGTTCAATATGAAAATAATTGTTTTTATATTTGTACAAAAACTTTATCTTTTTGGCAGAATGTTTTGTAAACAATCTAATCATTCATGCAAACAAAATTTCCAAAACACAAGATTACTTGTCAAAGGCTTGACAATAGATAATTCTGAATTATGAAATAATTAATAAAAAGTTTTATGTTTTTTATTTGTTTACTAATAATTATTTACATTATAATAAACAAATTAGCTGTTTACAAAAAAATTATTTGAAGGCTCAAAATAACATATTCCTGAAAGTTGAGTAAATTATAATAATGATAAAATTATGGTTCCTATATTATGTTCAAGACTATTACCTTTATGTCTTCATTACATATTCTAACAGTCCTTTCTCTGAAATCTACGCCGATCGTAGCCTCTGATTTGTCTAGGAATTGACCTTCGCAAAAACGATACGTTAGACATGTTTTACCAACACCAGAATCTCCTAAAACTATTATTTTAAAAACTTTCCTTTGCTTTAGGCCCGGAATGTGATCGTTATTGGAATCCGTCATGCTTCGAAACAGTAGAAAAAGAAATTTAAAAATATTTTATAACTTTCATCAAAATTTAGACATTAATATTATTTTCACATATTTTTTTAACTTCTGTTTAATTTGTTCAGAGTGTATTTGTGTATTACATTCTAAACATTTACGTCCGTTAATTATAATACTAAAGTTGTTGGTGTTATTAACGTGGAAGAAAACTAAGTTACCTCTGAATAGGGATGGACATATTTAGACAATGTGGTTTCAAAACCAGGTATTTGCTTAAAACTTTGTAGTAAAGCACAGCGTTGGCAGATCCCGCACTAAGTAGACAGACAATATAAATATAATTGCTGGATGCCATAGGATTCAAACAGCCTAATATTGTGCTTTGTGGAACGCATTACAAGAAATTTACGTACACCAGTGGACGTCTATCAGTTGAAATGATTCGCTTTAGTAAATACACATACTAGGTTCCCGAACAAAAAATAACGAGTATTTAATACTATATAATTTTTGATATCATTTTAGGCTCACTATATACCTACACAATTTGTGTATTAGCTGTTTTAAATTGTGTGTATTGTTAATACTGTAAAGTATTATAAAACCTAGTTTCTAGCTGTCATTTATAAAAACACACCGGCGTAAAGTTTTGCAAATACGATCGTATTTACTTTAGAGTATAAACATAATACAGTGTTGTAACAGAGAAAATAATTACAATTTTGTAAGTTTTAATAAAATGTAGATATTTTGCTCTTTATGTCTTACGTGTGGGAAATTCCTTCGTATAACATCCATCGCAAAGGCAAATGTATATTATGTTAGACTTGCAATATTTAAAAACTTCACGATATTTCTCTTCAGTTGATTTAGATAAGGCCGCGGTGACACTTTCGCATGGATTTCAGTTAAGATTTCTCATATTTTCATTTATTGATACAGCATTTTAGAATAAAGCAAGCTTTCCTATCGAGCTCTGATCTTTAATTGGATTAAAAGCAGTGAATACAAAAGATCACGCACTCCCAGGCCCTGAGGTTGATCTGGTCTCCGCCATGTAACGATTGGCGGATCTTCCGCGAATCCCTATAGTCGCAAAAGATAGGAAAAACGGTGAAACGAAAAACTATCGATATTATTCATTAAGATTCAACGTTATAATGTTTAAACTACGTTTTATTCGTTGAGGTACAAGACGTTGTCTCACAGCAATTGTTACATTACTTACAGCGTCCTCAAAAGACTTTACAATATAGTTAATTATAACTAAATAAATAATTATGTGTTTGGTTCAAAATAGTTAAAAAATAATTAGTTTTGAAATGTTAAACAAACAAAAATGCGTATATTATAAAATTAACTGTACGGATCAAATATGATATATTAGGACTTTATTTGCTATATGTAGTTTAAAATTATTTCTAAATACATTATATTTAGGGTTTACATGTTTATTTAACATCATTTATACATTATAATAACGTTAATAATTATTAACATAGATACTGTAATATCGATGAAACTATTAATTAAGACATTTTTAGAATTGGTAACACAGTTTTAGTAGAAGGGATTTTAGTATTTTCAGTAGAATTGTAGTTTTTGACTAGGTCTAATGGTTGGGTATGTCCTCTGTCTATTTATCGCTTTTTATGACGATTTATCCGGAATTATTTTAGAAAATCCTAATAGTTTATAATGTAGTTGAAATAACGACACTTTTTAATTATCTAATTGTAGTTGATCGATTACCGTCATCAGTGATTTGAGCCATAACCTCTCGATCGGAACTATTAATTTGATTCATGTAATTGATGATAGAATTCGTTTAGTGGCGATAAAAGAAAGTGTTGTTTACATTCCGGAGAGTGTGAAATATAATTGTGGTGTGAGTGCGGACGTTTAGCGAACGAGCCGATGATATGTGAAGTAATAAAATGTGTTTAATTTGGTGTAATTTAATTACAAAGTGTTTTTGCGGTGATCGTTATTGGATGCTGCCGTAGGATTGCAATGTCCAGGCTCGTCGATTACTTCGTCATTGTGGGCTTCGACCACGAAAAAGAAAGTAAGTTTTTTTTTCTGCCAATACTGTTCTTTTAAATTAAATCCTATTAGAAACTGGTAGGAAATAATTTTTTTTAATAAAATAGTACAAAAAAATTTTTTTTTTTATAAATATATAGGTTGCTACTAGGTTAAAGCGCCTCATCACCACAGATCACATCACCACTTTACGTCAGGTGGGATCATAGTCAATATCATGAATTTTTTAAAAAAAAAAACAGTTTTTTATATATTTTAGTTACTTCTCATTTACACTATAATCTGCAGTAAATGTCACCAATATAATGTAATAAGAAATTTGTTAGTTGAATTGTAGTATTTTTATTATAGATGTGCAAAAATTTATTTAGTTAAATGATGCTTTCAAATATAGACAATAGTAGCAATGTCATCTACTCCAGGACAAACTATAGCATAAATTCATAGAATAGAATCAAATGATAATGTTTAAATATACCAATTAATTGATTCAAAAGATGAAAATATGTGTAACTTTTTATAAAATTTATAGAATTAAACTATCAAATATTTTTGGTATAACTATGATTCAATTATTTATGTTCAAAAAAGTAAAGACTAAAAAATTTTAGTAATGTATGTTTACAACTTTGCTGAACACATTCATTAGATATTCTTGTCGAATCTACCTTATTTACAATTTAAGAATATTTAAGAGTCTGTAGATGTTGTTTCTAGTATTTAAATTAGTATTATGGTAAACACAATGTTCTCCTGATTGTAAATGCATTTTGTTCCTTACATTATGCTTGTGGCCTTCAGATGTATTAATGTCTCAGTATTTTCACTAGCCTTAACTACAGCATCTTCAAACCTGAATATCATAGTATTTACAGTTTAGTTACAAGAATAACTGCTCGTTTTTTACCTGCCTAGAGAGTTTTCAGTATAATATGATATAATTTATATACCAATTGATTTATAATATATTTGCATTATATTGAGCACAGTGCCCCCTTTTTTTTGTAACTTATTAGTAATAAATTTATTTTGGTATTATTCTTAGCAAGTTGTTTTATTCTTTAATGGCAAATAATGGAAATAGTTTATACATGATAAATATGCTAATGAATAATTGAGGTCAAGAGATATTGCTTTTTAACAAAACAGTCCCTTATGATAAGTTATTTTGTATATTAAATGTAGTTTTATTTATATTAGAGATGAATTTATTTAATTTCTAAATATTTTTTTAAATTTTTATATATACTAATATTTATTATTTATGAATAATCACCACCTTTGTACGTTTTGAACTAATAATAATAAATTATCATTTGAAAATGTGCAAAGGAATAGCTTTGCATAAATCTTCACCAAGCAATCTTTGCAGTGTGGGGCTGTTTTTGTTGGCAAAGTTATACACATTGTTTTTTTTTTCTTTACCATATAAATGGTGTTTTTCTCTAAATTACTGTTTAATTCATCTGGCCTTCAATCTACATACGTTAATAGATTGCTAGAGCTGATTTCATTGAATCAATTGTTTGCTCAATACATATTTAGAGCTTGTTGTGTTGTATATGATTTCATGTGATACAAAAATGTATGTACTAAATATAAATACTAAATTAATTTGTTGTGTTGTAAAAAAATAATATTATGAAACTATTTAGTATTTATTAGTTTTTGATTTTATTTAATTAACATTTCATTATCACACTTTCCAAGTCACAGTCTGTAATCCAAGAAGTGTATAGAAGACCAAATATAGCATTATATTTTATTTTGTTATTTTTATATTATATTGATAATTAGTTGACTATAATCCTGCCTGATGATAAGTGGTCAATACAGTAACATGCTCTAGTCTAGAAGAAACTTACTTTTTATAATACTTTGGTGGAAACACTGATGCCAGTAGATAGTTCTAATACTTTATTATTCTTATTTTGAAGGTTAAAGCCAAATGCTTTAATCTTATGCACATAATATTTGACAGTGAATATCTCTTTTTAAATTTTTCTATGAATTAAAAAAAAGCATTGTAAAAGTAATGATGAAAAAAGAAAAACCTCTATCTCAACAGTTATCTGTAGAGGGTGTGTTGGAGAGTCCACTTAACTATAACAATCATTTAAGTGAGAGCACAGAAAGATACTATTTGTCATAGAAATTTTGATAATAAGAAACTAAATGTTATGAACTGTGTCACAAACATTACGATTTTTTTATTTCAATGAATAGTAGCTGATTATTAAAAGGATTATTTGTATTTTTTTTTATATAAATGCTTATTTTAACATCTATTTTGAGTTGTCCTAAAAAATAAACGAAGATCGGTGTGCAACCTTTTTGGATAATGTCGTAGTACACTTTCAGACTTGCGCTGGGTGTGGCGTGACCAGTATTTTTAAACCGATAACGGTACCCGCCGATTTCATTTTTTTTTAATTCCACAAGGCAACGAGATAAGCGTAAAGTTCACTTGATATTGAGGAATACGTCTGACCGTAGCACATCACATCAGCAAACCGTAGGTGCGATAAGTGCTCGCCGTTAATGTTGATGCCCCGTGTGTTTCAATCTAGAGTCTTAAATACGTCTTCCAGCGCAGTTTTGAACAGTTTCGGGGATATTACATCCCCCTGTCTCACCCCTCTCTGCAACTTGATAGGCTTCGAGTGCTGTCCTTGGATTCGCACGGTCAGCGTTGCCGTGTTGTACAGGCACTTAAGGACATCGATGTAGCGGTGGTCGACTTGGCATCGCTGTAAGGTCTCCAGAACTGACCAGGTCTCAATGGGGTCGTAGGCCTTTTCGTAATCCATGAAGGCCACACAAAGCGGCATATTATACTCCGTAGATTATTGTATAACCTGCCGCAGAGTATGCATGTGGTCCACGGTGCTGTAGCTTTTACAAAACTAGGCCTGTTCTGACGGCTGGTATTCATCTAGTCTTCAGGAGAGACGGTTTGTAATAACCCTAGAAAAAAGCTTGTAGACGTGGGACAGGAGCGCAATCGGTCTTTAGTTCTTCAATAAGAGTTTATCACCTTTCGTGAAGAACAAGACAATCATGCTTCTGGACCACGACGATGGTGTTGATACCTTCATGGATTACGGAGTTAAACTGACAATGCAGCTCTTTAAGGACTAAGGTCCCTACAGCCCTCAGCAATTCTGTTGTAATTCCGTCCTCTCCAGGAGATCTACCATTTTTCAGCTGCTCAAGAGCTATTCTAATCTCTCCTATGCTGATGTCTGGAATGTCCTCCGTGTGGTGTCGCCTTAGCGGAGCTCCGTTATCACCTGCCCGAGAGGCAGGTGTGGATGATAATTCGTGGGCAGCATAAAGTTTGCTATAGAAGTTCTCTACTTCGGCGGATATCTCCGGCATAGAGGCAACTATACGTCCGTCCTCTGTCTTGACCCTCAACAGATTGGCACTTCCGGATGGAGTAGCAAAGATCTTGGGGCCCTTGGTACACTCTATCGTATCTTCAATTCGTTTAGAATTGAAGTAGCGATAGATCTGTAGTAGTTTCCTAACGGGCTGAACCGAGTTTTTAGTTCTATCTGGAACTTGTCAGGTATAGGATTTATTTGGGGTAGATTAGGGTGCAGAGCCGACTTCATCATTCGGGATCTTTCCCGCTTAAAATCAATAGTTAAGGTGTCTCGTATAAGTCTATGGTCGCTACCGGTATTAAATCTGTTGACCACCAATACATCCTTAAAAATATGCTTCTTATCCATCACGATAAAGTCGAACCTGTTCCTAGTCATTTGATCAGGATTTTGCCAAGTCTATCTCCTTTGGGGCTTCTTTTTGTAGAAAGAGTTCATCAAAAAGAGTCCTTCTTTGTGAAGGAAGACGATTAGCATTTGTCCTCCGTGATTTCTCGACTCCGAACCAAACCCTCCAATCATCGAATCACCGCCTTTTTGTATTCCTGCTATGGCATTGAAGTCCCCAACAACGACAGTGAAATGGGTCTTGGTGGTGCCGTGGATGGCCTTAGATATATCATCATAAGTGGCATCGATCTGTTCATCTAAGTGAGTCGCTGTTGGAGCATATACTTGAACAATTTTCAACGAATATCTGTTTGTCAGTTTAAGTACAAGATACGCACCCTCGGCAATATACTAGAAATTTCCACTAAGTTGTTAATGATACTTCTGTGGACAAGGAACCCGACACTGCCCTGGGCGAGCCGCTCTCCATCGCGATAGTAAAAAAGGTGCCCCGATTCAAGGACTACGTTATCCTCACTCTGTCTTCGGATTTCCGATAGTCCCAAGATCTAACATCTAACTGACCTTAGTTCTACTTCTAACTCTTCCAGGTCCTCATCTCGCCTCAGTGTCCAGGGTTTTTCAAGTTTTCCTTACATATATAAAATTAGAATTATTATCTGTTATATTATTGTTTCATATTATGTATTAGTGTTACTTCACCTTAATGAAATAATTACGTTTAATACATGTTATAATTATGTGTTGTTAGATATAGAAAATATTTTTTAATTTCCTATAGAATAACGAGTATAATGCAATGCAATACATAATGCAAATGCACAGTTACACAACTCCGTATTACTGTATAGTTACAATTATTTTCGTAAATGAATATATAGATAACAGGCCGCCCGTACGATTCCGGATAGATGTTTTAGATCAGTGATGGGCAAAGTACGGCCCGCGGAAGGTCCATCGACATGGATAGCATATGACCCGTTATAATTACGTTTTGACGGTTGAGAAGTATAGAGTAGATTCTACTTAGTGGAATAATAGATGCATAATCTAAAGGTAACGCTAAACTAGCCGTTTATTTAATTTTTTTCTATAATCCTAGTCCTCTAGAATTTCTTCAATTTTGTGGCTCTCCATTAAAAAAGTTTGCCCACCACTGATTTAGATCGTCCACTAGCTGACTTAATAAATCTTCAATCCTTTAACTTGGTATTATAAGTATAAGTACACTAAGTGCACTAATCTTATACTGGTTGTAGGTGTCTGTTGCCGGAGACCTAGGTAAGTAAGGTAAGTAACACTGAAGGTCCTATTTCCGCCGCCAAATGTTAGTGTGCAAATGTTACTGTGTTCCGGTTTGAAGAGTGCTAAAGCTATTGAGGTAATAAGACTTAACATCTTGTTTCAACGCGATGAGCACAATGCGCTTTACATCATCGTAACTGTGTTGGCATGAGTATCACTTACCATCAGGTGAACGTCTAGGTCGTTACGTCGCTTTATCAAATAAAAAAATATACATAATATTGGGTATGTTATGGATATTTTGTTTATATGTGTGTTTGGAGGGTCTCGTGATGAGATTGATTGACTCATTACAAGATCCTCGAAACTACTACACGTAAACATTCAAAATTTGGTAGGGATATTGCATCTGCCATTTAGAGGCCAACTAAGAATGGATTTTACAAATTTCCTTCCCCAAGGGTGTTGCGGCCAGCAAAGCGGGCGGGGAACTGCTAGTAGTTTATATATACAAGACATTACGGCTGTCGGGAACTGGTTTATTATTCAATCAGGTTTTGGTCTGACCGCTTAGATGTGAGAGCGATCAACACAAGATTTCTAGAAAATTTTTCTTCTATGTTCTAAAGGGTATGTTCCTTATTTATCAATAGGTAAACAAAATTAATCTTAAGACAATTACAATTAATATACTCTTTATAGGCAAATAGACTTCATCTTCAGCCTCATTTTTTTTCGTGTGACAAAACTTTAAGCCTATCGTAGGTATAAAGTAACAGGTCTATATTCCTAAGCTATTAAAAATAGGACTAAGATAAGTCCTACCTGTCGTAGAAGACGACTAAATGAGTCTTCAGGTTTCATAGGGCCCTCATTTTATACCAAACAAGCCCAGTGTGGGTTGAGATAGTCTTATGTTTGTATAGCGGTGTGCTAGGGAGGGTTGAGATGTGCCTGGGCGTAGTGTAGGGAGGATCGGTGCACTCTGTAGGCAACCTCCGCAACGAACTAAAGATCCTCACTGAGGAGGTTTTAATGGGTACAAATCCTACATAAATTTATCTACCCGCCAGAAGCTGGATATCTGAATGTTTACTCTCCGACAAAAAAATGGTACAAAGTAAGCACATATATTAAAAAAAAACTGGATTAGCTTTATTAAGGATAATATGGGGAAGACGTCATTGTAGAATATCACCACAATATAACTAGTATTACAGTAGTATTATATTCCATATAGTGCAACGCTACCATAAAGCACCAAAGGTCTTGGATTGTTTCTTAGCCAACGTATCGGCAATACGAGCGAAATGTACATCTGGTGGTAAGTTAGACGCCAGTTCATAACAACCTGGCGGTAGTTAAGATGGTATTCGTAGCACTACACTGTGCCCGTAACTTTGAGAAATAAGATGTATGTCCCGTTACCCAAGTAATTTCACGTACTCCTTCCTTCAAACCGAGACACTAAGTAATGTTTGTGCACTAGTGTTTGGCAGCAGAAATACATGATGCGGTGGTAATCGTCTGGATGCCCTCCGGCAACGGACCATCACCGTATCCTTTAAGGATACGACTCCTTTAGAATTGATGGATAGATTTAATAGATTGATAGAATAACTAACTGGACAATTAGGAGTAACTTTTATATTGTAATGAGAATTGAGGGACCCAATTGTAATCTGATTAAGGGCACACTCCCCACTGTCATTAGTCAGGACCGCCGTTCCCTTAGGCTCAGAAGTAGGTCGAACGTACTTAAGGTCGAAATATTTCTTCCATTATATTACAATGTCATTACTCTTACTATATTCTACCCCGTATATGATGAAATGTGGGGGTGACAAATGCTTTCATGATTTTCGTCATATCTTTCTAAAATTATAAACATTTGTTTTAAAATAAACTGTCTTAATAAATCATCACATCAATACAAATATCGTCAGAAAATACATATTGTTAATAATATTTCAAATGTATGTACTGAATTATGTTTACATTTGTATATGATAATATATATATATTTTTTATTATTAGTTTAGTTAGTCGACCGGGAAGTTCCGGTAAGTGGTAAGTTATACGCGTGCCCATTCGGTAGAAATACGAACTGCTGCCGTACCTACCTATACGGTTTCTAGCAATAGAGACCTACCACCAGTAAATTATTTGCTTAGGCGATAGAAACAATATGCCAAAGAATTTAAAAAAATACAAAAGTCGTCTCTTTATTAGAAATGATCAATAGTTCTAAAATCAATTCTTCCCGTTTTCGATTGAAATTTTTGAAAATTTATAGGTGACATTGATTATTGAGTTACACGTAAATATAAACTCAATGAAAATTTCTTTTTTTCTTCATTCATTAGCCGATAGACGTCCACTGCAGAGCATAAGCCTCCTCCAAAGAGGTTCATATGAGGGTATGGGCCCTTTCCCACTACGCTGGCCAAATACGGGTTGGTAAGTAGTTGAGGTTGACTTGGGTCCCGTGAGTTGTTGTACGGGACCCCTTACACCCCTGATTGATTTACAACTTTTAATTTGTTATACAACTATAAACATTTGCTGTTTAATAAATAAATTATTCAATTCCTAAATATGATTTGCATTCATTCCTGCAGCTCCGTATTAAAGCGAATGACATAACGTTATGATGTCATATTTTAACTTTTGAGCTTCTCGAAATATATTCAACAATTTCAAGTCCTTCATTTTTCTCATCATACTAAAAATATTATCTTTATAACAGTGCTTTTAAAAAAAATATTGTTGTATTAACTTAAAGAAGATTAGGTAGGCCTCTGTTGCCGGAGATCGTCTAGGTTGGTACCATCGCAGCGCCTATTGCTGCCGACAGACAGTACTGTGCAAACAGTATTGTGGTCCTGATTGAAGTGCACTGTAGCTACTGTAATTACTGCGGTAACGAGACTTAACATCTAATGTGTCAAAGCGACGAGCACAGTGTGGTACGGAATATATCATCCTAACTAGTGCCACGTTAAGGCAGGTGTATCACTTACTATCAGGTGAACATCTCGCTCATATCGTCAAATACATAAAAAGAATTAACTTAATGACTTACTCGTATCTAACAAAGTAACATAGTGTATGTATAAGTTAATTTATGTTATGTAGGCCTACCGTTATGCTATGCGCTGTAAATGAACAGAAATCTAAGTAATAAATAAATAAATAACAAGAGAATGTAATAGACAAGATAAGAAACCGGTTTTCGTTATGTATTAATAGTGTGGGGAGGAACCGACGAACCGTTGTGCGAATAGTTCACCGGTTGAACTTGGTTACAAAACTCGCCCACCAATATTCTGTGTCATCATAATTCTCGATCATTAAACCTCCTCCCGATCAGTACACGGCTCCTTATACCTTATTTCCTGAGGGAAATTAAAGTTATGTTCCTACCCAATAAAACCTCGCTAATTAATAGTTGTCGCGACGGGACACTAGGATCTCCTAAGAACTCAAGCTCGGTTTTATTTTCGACGAGACCAGCGAGACGTTCACCTTATGTTAAGAGATACGGATGCCCATAACAACGTGGCGGTAATCAGGATAACATACACGACAACACAATGTGCTCGTCACCTTGAGACAAGATGTAGTAAAGCCTCGTTTCCCTAGTAATTTCACTGGCTATAGCGATCTTCAAATCGGAATACAGTAATGTTTGCACACTACTGTTGTCGGCAGAAATAGGAACTGTGGTAGTACCTATCCAGATGGTCTCCAGCACAAGATCTTTAATCAGTAGCATGACAAGGTAGAGACAACCACCCATTGGTGATTGTATTTCGCCAGATTTTTTCACAGCATAATTGATTTTGATCCTATCAAGTTTTTAACTATATCAAAATTTTACTTGTTTTATAATAGTTAACACACGCTATAATTTTTTTTAAAAAACTTCGCACTATATAAAATATCTTTGTTTCATATTTCATTAGTTTTAACAGGTGACCTCAATCGAATATGATATGAGGATGGAAACTAGCTGAGAGGATTCGAAAATGCTTACCGCTATTCAATTCAGCGGTGGCTATCGAACCAGGCATCTCCTTCCTGATAGTCAAGTGATTTGTCTCTATATAACTAACTTGTTATTACAAATGGATCCATAAGTTCCATGGTCTTTCATACACATATGACGAATTCTTACGAGCAGCGAGTTGAAAAAGTTTCTATTGTCCGTTGATGCCGAGCCTTTGCCACATTGTCGGTAACAACTTGGCTTTTATGATAACTTATGCTACTACACATATTGTATTCTTCGAGCTTTGTCCCTTTCATAATGCTGCAGTGCGATAAGAACAGAAGATGTTGTTGAGAACAGCAATGTCATATTTTATACGAACCAGCGCTTTAAATATTTGAGATGTTGATTTTAATAGAATCGATTCTTGTTGTGAATGTAAAAAACGGCGTTGAATAGATATCTGATCTAGCGAACAGCTTTTAAAAATAAGAAAGAAGGTCAGCTACAACAGGTCCTGGAAGTCTATCTTGATTGGTATTTTAAAGTATTAAAGATTTATTTTATAACTGCAATGGACTATTTCACCTCAGTTTCACATGGTGTTGTGCGATAATGAGGCCGTGGATGGTGAACAGTGCCCGCTCAGAATATTCTACTTCTTATAAACATACATATTTAAAAAAAAAAAACAGTTTATTTGAATGTGAACATTAAGAATGAAACCAAAATTAATACCGTACCGTATATAAATACTCTTTACTCCTATATATAATAATACTCCGTGCGTAAATACCGTCTCCGAATTTCCTGTCAGTTCTTCGCAGAGAAGGAAATTTGATTTAGCAATAAGTGATCGATGATTAGAAATGATCGTACAAATCCAATTAATTGAAGAGAGTTTGAGCGTTGAGTAAGTCTGTAGTTGACAATCTTGATATCTTCAGTCTTGAAAAGGACTTGTTCCCCTTAATTTACTCTGTTACTCCCCACTTTAGTATTATTTCGTAGTAAATTGTATCCCCTGCCGCACACTGTTTTTGTGGTGTGGACGTGATGTAAAAGTATAATGCGGATTCCGCTAAATTCGGGCGACGGTGCCGCATACGTAATGAGATCCACTTAAACTGGGAGCCGGCTTTTGTATACTGTAGTGATTCTTCACTTTAGATTAGTATGCTGTTAGAAATGTTGCTGTACTAAAAACTTATAACAAGTGGTACGTTTGTCATTTCTATAAACTGCTGTTTTCTTGTGTTTCTTAAGAGAGTCGAGGTTATTTATCCACCACGCTGGTTAAATGCGAATTGGTGGCTGTCACATCCACGAAAGCAGTTCTTCTTGTAACACATCGGTTTGATTACTATTCTTCAGAACATACATTTTTTTTCGAATCATATTATATTTATGTTGTTAGTCTTTTTGACGACTTTTTTCATCGGACTTAGGGTTCACGGTGTACTGTCACTACCTTCTAATATGAGCTATCTTGGTTTCCCTAAGCGAATGATATAGCAGATAAGAAAACCAATTTGTAATAATTATGATAGATTATTCAAAATTACAATGAAGTTCAGTTTAATTTCAACTGTGGTTGAATGTTAAAAAAAAGTAACAAAATTTTATATCTTGGGATTGATGGGATATTTCTAAAGTTTAAATCCACAAATGGATATTTGACCTCCTACTCGATTTTAGATGGTGTTAGTGACAACGGCCGTATATGGTAACGCCTGCCCGCACAGAATATTTTTATTCTCATATGTTGAGAATCTGACAAAACGCGATGTGTTTTTTTTCTTACTTGGTAGATAGAAGCGGCGTACGTCTTAAAGACACTCGCGGTGAAAAGATAATTACAACTCTCCTTGGTGCACGGAGCGCCTGCAGCGGTGAATGGCTGCAAGCTCCTTTTTAAATGGTGCGCTGTTTACTTTGAAGGATTTTAAATGGAGCCTTGAATGTTATTCATACTTACATCTCCCAGTATGTTTAATCTAAAGCGGTATTTCATCAAGACACTGGTGTTTCTCCTAGTGTACTAAACTAGAGTACCACCGGTGGTTTTATTTTAGTGGGTGGAAACCCACATAACATTGACTTCCACAGAAAAATATGACTTCTTTTTTATTTTATGAACCAACAAGACAATCGAGACGTTCATGTGTTGGTAAACGATACTTATCCATAACAACGTGGCTCTGGTTAGGATGAAATACACTGCACTACATTAGTTTCGTCGTCTTGAGATATAAGACGTTCAGTCTCGTAACCAAAGTAATTTCGCTTGTTATAAGGCCCTTCAAACGGGAACATAATAATGTTTGCACAGTGCTGTTTGTCAGCTGAAATAGGACCTGCGGTGGTACTTACCTAATTGGTTTCCGGCAGTAGACCTATAAAGATCTTTCGAATATTTCTTTCACGTACCAAAAAAGTATCAAATCCATTATAACATGTGGGACTTGGTCAAACAGATAAATCTATTTTCTTTTGGTATCAAGTTTATCATCATCATTTATCCACTACTGGATATAGACATTCTCTAATGTCGTCCACCAAATGCGATCTATAGCTTCTCGCATCCATCCACTTCCGACCGCCCTAATGATATCTGGAGGGAAGCGGTCCTACACTTTGCGACCTGTACGCGGTCTCCACTCCAAGACTTCATCACGATTGGCCGTCACTGACACGACGGACATGGCCAGTCGACTGCCATTTCAGCTTGCAGAAGTTGACAGCTATGTCGACAACTTTAGTTCTCAGTCGAATTTCTTCGTTCCGGGTTTTGTCCCTTAGATAAATTCCAAGCATAGCTCTGTCCATCGCTCGCTGCGCTACTTTAAATCGGTGGACCAGCCTGATGGTCAAGGGCTATGTCTCTGCGCCGTAAGTAAGGGTGGGGGACGTCTTTCGTCTTCGTCGGTATCAAGTTCTTTGAACGTTATTAATAGTATGTCGCATTATCCTTTGTCTTTCTGGAAGTAGTTACTAAGGTCGCATATAATCAAATTTACATGTTTATATTTTAAAACGACAACTTTAATTAGAAAAGGCACTCTGATAACACAACAACGTACTAACCTTGCACAGTCGAAATAGTCATTTGCTGCGGGATAAGCGAACTTAAAAGTGCCGCTGTGAAATATTTACTGTTGAGATTCGCTTGACGAAGTGGTGACCGTCCGAATGTGCCCCCGGGTGGCCTTGACCCCCCACCACTGCTCATAAGTGAATAATGACAAACTGATGGTTTTTGGTATAATGTTATGTGCATAAAATTAGCAAGATTTGTTTTGTTGATTTTACCCTGGTCATCTTTGTTTCATTTACAGACGACCGAATCAGTTTTGTTATTATCGCATCGCATAGATGTAATCCTGGAAAGCCCCCCACACGCTATCCGATCTGACGATTTAGTGAAATTCGTCGGATCCCTGTAGGACCGATCAATGTGAAGATCCTTGAGGGTTTATGCAGTGACATTTCTCAGCTGTTGTTGATGATGTATTTTATTTGATGTTATCCAGCAGTCAGAATACTAAGTTTCTTTAGAGTAGAACAACCAATGTATTTTCTATAGTTTGTGGAGTAAATTGTTGAATACTATTGTCCGACACGGTGAACTCGTGACCAGTACATGAGTAGTTGATAACGGTGTCAAGTACAATTTATTGCGCACCGGAAAACTGTTCAAGTGGACCTCGTATCAATTGGACTCTATTCAGCATTATATTTATATTAGATTGAATCATTTGCACACAGTGTTTCTTCGCCCACAATTGGCAAATTTGTCTACCAGCTCAATTTGTGACCGCCATATCTGAACCACAGTTATAGCCAGAAACGAATGTTTGTAATAGATTCGTAAAACTAGGATGTTAATTGTTATGTTTCTTGCAATATTTTACTGCCATTTCATATAAAAATATAACATTATATTATAATGAAGGGTATCACGCGTACCGGAAGACGTAGTGTTAGCAGGCCCTCCACCAGCTGGTCTGATGATCTGGTGAAGGTTGCGGGTAGCAGCTGGATGCGGGCAGCGCAGGATCGATCGATGTAGAGATCTTTGGGGAGGCCTACGTCCAGCAATGCATGGGGGTGTAAAGGGTCGTGCGAAACAACTCACGGGACCCAAGCTAACCTCACCTGCTTTTGGTGCACCTTGCTAATCAACAAACGAGGCTCTGATTCCCGCCGACCCGCATTGGACCAGCGTGGTAGGAAATAGCCCATATTCCCCATATAAACCCCTCCATACGACAGCCCTTAGCGCCAAGTACCGGGGGCAATGCTGACTGCATGTGGAGATCTTTGGGGGAGGCTGATAATAATAATGGTGATAATGAAGTGTATAGTATGATGTACACTTTAACTGTTTGCGGCTTATATATTCGTCATGAGTGATGATGACGATTATATTAAATACAATGTAAATGTAATTGTTTTGATCTTTCGTGAACATGGCCAATATTTATTGTTTTTTTTTTAAAAAATCTGATTATTTGTTTGATAAGAGCTGCAATGAAAAAGTTAAAATATTTAGTTCAAGATTATAATTTTTTTTTATTTTGAATTGGTTACTTATATTACACAGCAAGGTTCACAAAGTTTAAGTAAAGTTTTAATATTTAGTTAATATCATGTATGTATATATATATATATATATATATATATATATTTATAGAAATATGTGTGTTTTTTATGTGTATTATAGTTGTATTTATTTAATGCAGCTACCTCATCATCTCTGCATTACCCAAGGTAGATTGGAAGACAATGCCATGTTAAGTCCACCTTTAAACGATGTGTATGAAGTTTAAAAATGAATAAATAAATAAAGCCTTCAATATATATTCCTGCTGTTGATTGATGGAAATACAACTTAAATGAAGATCGTTTCTTAATCGCAGGGGGCGGTCTGAGTAACGGCGTCATCCTCCAGCGATTCCCGGAGACCAATTGGGACGACACTCCATTCCACGACGGGATCGAATGGTTCTGCCAGCCGCAAGGATGGGCTCTCTCCACGGAGCGTTCGGAGCCTCGCTTCTATGTTTCGGTGCTGACCGACGTGGACGCGAACCGGCACTACTGCGCCTGCCTCTGTTTCAACGAGACCGTCGCCATCACGCCCACCAAGCCTGCCGACGAGGTCAGTTTCAGTTTTATTAATATAGATAAACGTACGACTAGACATCCAGGTACTTAACCTGATTTCAATGTTTGAATTCCGCTCATTAGTGACTCTTTTTAATATTCGTGTCTTTTCAACATCAGGACGTTCCATAGCACATCGAATATTTGGTGTCGTTGTAACACAGTGTGACTAGCTACAACGCCTTTTAAACCGGAACACAGTAATTTTTGTACACTATTTGGCGGCAGAAAAAAGGACTGCGATGATACCTACCTATACTATATCCGGATGAAGAGGGACCTGCCACCAGTGACTTTGTACATTTTTTTAAATAAATAATGGTATAGGTTAAAAAAACGTTCGTGTAACTAAACGATGACTGACGGTGGCTTCGGAACTGTATTGTGATGCTACGGGCTCGCAGCGTCGCTCTGTTTCCGGCAGATAACGGTTCCGCGTCACCTCGTGTCCAACTATGCAAAGGACGGGAAGGACACTATGAGAAATAAGTTGACGTCTATATACGACATTCGTATCATTTGTAATATTGTATAATAGACGAAAAATTAATTACTCCGTTCTGATCACAAATAATGTGATTTGGATTCAGAAATCGTTTGGTATTGTTATGTAGCAAAAAATCATGTACCTAGAAGTCGTAACTGATGAGCAGTTATTAGTAGAAGGTCACGAAAGACAACAGCGCACATCTGAAGACGTAAGACAAAATAATCGGCAACTGAGACTAACACGCTGACGAAAGATTTTAATGGAAACATTTCTTAAAGAATCATTTATAATATACTTTAAGATCTGAAATTTAGTTATAATCCGTCGTAGCTTACTGATAGGGTTAATGCTTTTGTATTAGTCAATTATAAATTCTGTGCCCTATATATAGTCTTATTGTTTCATCGCTAATACTTCTTTTCATACATAAACACTTTGAGACTTCAAAAAAAAAATTGTATGAACTTCTGAATAAATCCTCCTGTCTTATAGATAAACAAGCCATACAAATCTGAAACGTTGTATCTTTGTGTTTATACCGAGCAAGGACAAAGATATATTTTGTAGAGAAACATCCAGGATGTAAATTAGAATAAGATGTAATCACGACTGTACTATTCAGATAAACTATACTAGTTTCCAGTTAGTATAGTAAATCTTAAGTTTTTATGCTTTAATTAAGGACTAAAAATATTTTCTATTACAAATTACTGAAAAAACGAGATTCAACATCATGTCTCAAGGCGACGTGCGCTTTGTGTTTGTGTACACCATGCTAACTAGAGCCATGTTATGGGTAGACGTATCACACCCTCAGGCGAACGTCCCTCTCGTCTTGTCGATGAATTGAAAAAAAAAAAATAATAGATTTTTTTTATTCAAAGAATCGACGATACTTGCATTGTTAACTTAAGGGTAAGAATTACGGTCTGTCCATAACATTCTCTACTATTGATAGGATGTTTACACTGCACCACCTCGTGACCCAGTCATTACATCAGTTACTGTACCTTCATCATTATTATCATTATCATCATTATTAGCCTTTGTTTATCCACTGCTAGATATAGGCCTTCCCTAATGTCTTCCACCAAATGCAATCATCAGTTTCTCACATCCACCGATTTCCGACCGCCTTGATGATTTCGTCGGTTCATCTGGAGAGAGGGCGTCCTGTACCTTGTAAATCATTAAAAGTTCATCGATTCGCGATAGTTCGTTCGCGCTGCGGTAGTACAGAGCCAGCTTGTTTCCGGCAGTAGAGATCTAACATTTTCCTGTTGGTTAAGTAATGAACTGTAGAATAACTCCCAGGCATATATCTGAATATGAAACGTTTTAAGTAAAAATGTTGTTCGCTAGTAGTGGATTTATAACAGTCTGACAGCATGCTCCTTTGCCTCACACTGAACACGCGGCCTATGTTTATTTATAAGGTTCGCTTCCGGCTTTTGTTTATAGGCGAGCCGCTTGGTCGACGTGCCAGAGCCCTGGCATTTAATATATAGCACAATTTTTGAAGGACTGGCATCTTTGTATAGACTCTTGGGTCTTACAAAATATATGAATCTTCCATATACATATGTAAGTAGTATGGATATATATCCATATTTTAAAAACACATTATATAATATAAAATGCATAGTAATGTATACAGGCATAAGCCTGTGTAAAATGAACCTTTCAATAAACCTATATATGTGAGAGTCCTTTTTTTATCAATGTTCTTATAATTAATTGTACATTACTTTAAAATTTAGAGAAGACATTATTAAATTTTATTTTTTTTTTAATTTTTCGTCAATTGCATTAATTTTAAAACAAAAAAACAGAAAGTAAAAATTAGTCCTAAACCTTTCGGACACGCCTAATTATACCATATTACAAACACACGCTGAACCTATTTTTTTATATATTATAGTTCAGCAATATAAAAGGAAACTATGAAACTATGTTTAGAGTTATTTGGTACGGTTCCTTGTAACAGTAACATCAGAGTTGGAATGCGGAATCTTAATCGGCACGGGAGTGGTAATCTAAATAGCGATGTTTATTTTTATTAACTGTTACACTATTTTTGTATACCGTTTTGAGGACGAGGTGGTAAAGTGTTTGATATCATTTTAACAAATTAAAAGCTTGAACAAAATCTGATCAGCGGAGGAGACGGTTTCGAGTATACCACCCCCCATTTTACCGTCGGCGGTGATAAATAGTTCTCAAGACATTTCAAGATAAACACGATAGAGAGAGAACGGCGTATTGAGCTTCAATCATGTAATTAAGAAAAGCTGGTAATGCACTATTTTAATGACTACGGTTATTGAAAGTCAGAAATAATAATTATTGAAAGATTAGTAAGAATACTAAACACACAAATAAGAATTACTTCTTTAATATCAATTTTAAAACCGGAGGATCAGGTAAGATTTGCAGGGATTGTCATACATCTAACAAAAGATAATATTACGGAGGACTTTTAAAAGAAAAATAAAATATGCAGTTTTCCTTCTGAAGCCTTTTCTGAAATACGAGAAAGTTTACAGCAAATAATTCTTAATGGACGAACGATCCTTTTCAGTTGGCAACTACAAAGGAAACTAATCCGTTATTAGACTACATATGGAACATTCCTGTCTCCCTTAAGTGCCTTCGCCCTGCCGCCATTTTGTGAGCCTTTTTACTGATTTACTACCTATTGAATATTTTCGGTTCCTTTGCGGGGTATAACGATACTTATTTTTATACATTTGGTAAATTCGATATCGTTAAGCTTTCTGGTGAAGTAATTTTCACATGTTACTTTATATAGCACTTTTAATTAACGCGACTTTACCAATTTCTCCTTTACTTGATCTTTATCTGCCGTTCTATGTTGTACCCTTTTATCTATTTTTCTCGCGTTCCTTTTATGATATTTTTTATAAAATATCAAGCTTTCCTCTTGTTAATGGTTTTTATTTTCGTTTACTTTTTTTCTCTCCAAACATCTGCAGAACTTTATCATTAATATTTCTTTCTGTTCATCTGACCCTTCCCATCCTTCTCTTATATTCATCAAAAGTTTCTAAAATTTCTTTATCACGTATTTGTGTGAGGACTGTCTTATATACATCCAGGCTAACTTAACATTATGTTACTTGAATATCTACTTCCATGTGCTCTCTGAGATCTGGATGATTCTGAAGACTGTATTATATGTTTTATGTGTAGTTAATTTTAACGTCTAGGTAAGGAAAGTTGCAGAAGTGCTGGTAACCTTAAAGCGAATATTTCTTTTTAAAAATAATTATTAGAGACCCATTGTATTTTCAACACAATAGCTCAGTAGTCATACTATCGACCCTCCGATACCCGTTACTCTTAACTAAGCATAAACTTTAACGTTTCTAAACTATCACGTCACCGGATTTATCGTGTTTACGTTGCTTGAAAAATATAAATAAACATTCACTTCCGCAACATTCCGTCAGGTAGGCTAACTGCGATTTCATTATTGGGGGTGCAACTGTTAATCGATTTTGAAGTTTAAGTCGTTACAAATACGGTTCAAAATAGCTTGATCCTGTGTAACTATCTCACACGGTAAGGTGGACACAGAGTAATGTATTGACAGTATAACCAATTACAAAATATTGGTTTTGTGAATGTTTGGTTTAAAAAGCTTTTTATTTATTATTATGACGTATATAATATTAACGGTGTTAAGAATTTAGTTGTCTTTTTTTTGTCCTATTAAATCTTAGTTTTAAAATTGGTTAATAATAGCAACGAATATTCCGATGTGTGATGACGCCATAAGGTTTATGTTGCATTTGGATGATCTTTGTGAGCCATATGTGCCTTCTCAACCATGTCTCCTCGCAATGTAAGTAATTTGAAATTTAATATAAATTTGAATGTCCAAAATGAAAGGTTGACCCTGGAGGGTAAAATTCCTGAAAAACGTGCACCTGGTAGACAGACGACATAAAGGAGTGGACCGTGGACCGTGTTTAAATACAGTTAAAAAGAATAGCTGATGATCGAATTGGCTTTCACAGTCTGATCGCCAAACTTTAGTTTGAAGAGGGCACCTAATGTTGATGAAAGTGAAAACGAATGTATTGTTCATTATTGTTGAAAAAGTGACCAGACGTGAGTATCGTTTACCTGGTACCAATGATATACTGGTACCATGTAAACTTCCTGCACGTGGTGGTAGTTAAAATCCTTAGACAGCACAGCATTGAGTTCGTTATTGATATAGTTATATTTTGATTTTATATAACTAGGTAGTTGTGAAGTAGTGGGCTGTGTTACGTGTACAAGGTTTCGTATTACCGGTCACGCTTGGTGGTCGAAGGGTAGAAGTGGGGTCCGTGCGGGGTGGTACGCACGGAAGGAAGCAGTCAAACGCAGCAGGTGGTTGCATCACATCGCTAGCAATTATAATACACCAGCTGAACCTCATAATCCATCAGTTCATTTCTCTTTTCATATAGAAATTAATGGTCAGTACAATTTATCTGATCATTAATCACTCGAGTTTCTTCAACAGCACAAGTCTGTGTTTTGTAGAATATCTAACAAGAGACCTAAGGCCAACAGTTGACGTCCATCGGTTGACATGTAATAAATTAATACGCTACAATACCGTCGAGTGGTATTTCAATTTAAATTTTATCATCATTATCAGCCGACAGATGTCCACTGCTGGACATAGGCCTCCCCAAACATCTCCACATCTATTCAAATCTAATAATACGAAAATTATTTCCATACATATTGTTGATAAGGATTCTGAAACTTACTGGTGGTAAGTCTCTGTTGCGGGGACGGTCTAGGTAGGTATCACCCCTGCGCATATTTATACCGCCTAATAGCAGTATGCGAACATTACTGTGTTCTGGTTTGAAGGGCGTTGCTAGTGATATTACTGGGGTAACGAGACTCAACATCTTATGTCTCAGGCGAGGAGCGCATATAACATACTAACTAGCGCCACGTGGTTAAGGGCAGGCGTATTATTAACTATCAGGTGAACCCCTCGTTAGTTTCGTCGCTTAAATGGATAAAAAAAAAATTATACGGTCATTAATCTACGTATAGATTTTATTTGAAACTAAATAATAAATAGCAATAAGCTGTTGGTTCCGGTTACGCGAGCCGTCGATCAAATGATTAGTAGTAGCACTATACGAGTAGATAGTCGGAGACGAGAATAAAAATAAATAGTCCTCTTAATGTTCCCACTCCTGGCTCTGCGTCTTCCCACAAGGAGAGAGTGCGGTCAATTTGGATATTTTCAATGAAATAATAAATAACTTTAATAAGCCTTAAGTTATGGTTCCCTCAATTCCAGATTTCCAGGTTATTTCTTTCTGAAGACGACGTTAGATTTCAAACGAGTTTTGTTAATAATTCATAAGAAGTTAATAAAACAACGACTTGCATAACAGTATACATGTTATGTGGTAGGATCTTTGCACTTCCGCTGCTCTGTTCAGAGAGTTCGCCAAAACTGTGCTGGGCACCGCGGCGCAGGTTGTGTAACTTGTTCAGCAGGCGTCTAGTGACCAGGTGGATACTAACCAAAACTGGTTGGGCGACTTTCTGTTATGAAATCATTTTGAGTTTGATAAGGCACTGTAAATTTACTGGTGGTAGGTCTCTATTGCCGGAGAATCTTTACATTGGTACCACTGCAGCGCCTATTTCTGCCGTAAAATGGTGCGTAAGGTTTACTGTGTTCCGGTTTGAAGGGTGCTGTAGCTAGTGTAATTACTGCGGTAAAGAGATTTATCATCTTATGTCTCAAGGGGACGAGTGTAATGTGGTGCTGTCTGTCCTATCCTAACTAGGTGGACTGACGATTTGGTGAGAATCGCGGGAACCCACTGGATACGAGCAACGCAGGACCAATCGATGTGGAGATCTTTGGGGGAGGCCTATGTCCAGCAGTGGACGTCTATCGGGTGATGATGATGCCATTAAAAACGTTTTTTTTTATACTACGAAGCGACGAGATGAGCGGGACGTTCACGTTGGTTATTGATGTGCCTGCCCATAACAATGTCGCGAACTTATTGCTCTCCATCAAGTGAAAGTAAAGTGAAAAAAAAATAAAAAAAAATATAAACTTATCTTCACTGTTACTTATCCTAAACATAAGTTTTGTGTTGCTATAACTTATCTTGCTTCTCCCCACTCTCCATTACCCCTTGACATTTCATGACAAATACGTTTTTTTAAATTGCTTTTAGAAGAGATTGAAATTCAACCATAATTACTTAAATTTTGAAACGTGACCTTATTCGACGGTTTAATTTTTTTTAAATAAATTTTAGGTGAACTCGTCCAAGAATTTTCTTCGCACCCCAAGTGGGTGGTGGTAAAATAGTATGTACATATAGGTTAGTGTTGTGTAAAAGTGCAATAATTGCCCAATTGGTTTTGATTAGAAATATTTGTTGTAAGTATCGTTCCGATGTACGATTTGTTTGTTTATACTAAGTTGGCTCTAAAAATACATAATGAGTGAGTAATACTCTCCGGTTGCTTTATTCGCTGGCCCACTTGGCAATGAACTTGCTGTACCATGCATTCCAGATTCCGATTCCACCTTGTCATATACGTATTAAAATGGATTTTATGAAAAATATAAAAGTTTTCTGTTATAGTTAATTACAATATTTTGTACTCTCTTTTCTACTTTATTAAATTTTATATCTCTTATTGTAATTTTTTTTTATTTAAGCCTTAATGTTTTTATATAGCAGAAGAGCCCCCCATGCAGGATGCAGTTGCACCTTTGTTGACATTGCATGTGATGAGTGAAAGAGACCAATGCAAGCTTGTTCGTAACTTTTATTGCCAACTAAAGTTATCAAGGCCTGTACAATAAGAACTTCTATTGATGATAGGTTTCTGTTGCCGGAGATCCTCTAGGTAGGTACCACCGCATCGCCTATTGCAGTCGACAGATAGTATGCAAACATTACTGTTTCGGTTTGAAGGGTTTCGTGGTAATGAAATTATTGATGTAACAGTAATTAATATCTAATGTCTTAAGGCGGCGAGAACAATGTGGTGCTGTGTATATCATCCTAACTAGTGCCACGCAGGGGTATTGCTTACCCATCAGGTGATCGTCTGTAGCGTCCCGTCGCTTCTTCGAATAAAGGAAAATAGTTTTCCTCCCAAGATCATGTAATTTTATTTAACGATTTACCGTCACAGGCAGTTAATGCAGGTCTATTGCTGCATATAGGTCAGACCAAACGGTCCTAAAAGACACTACAACGAAAACAATTTTCATTTACAAATTCGATATGTCTCATCTCCTCTAATGCGAACGCATCCTAATTTCACCTTAATAGAACTGACTATACACCCACAATTGTGCTCTTGAGAACTTGTTGGCATGTTTGCAAGTTCATGAATTACTAATTTGTATTCGAATTTTGTTTATAGCCTTGTTATCGTATTAAATTTTATTAGATGCTAACTATATCGACGCGGAAGTAGAACATTTGAGTAATTAACACAAAACTTATTAATATGGAATTTAATATTGTTTTAATCTCTAATATGTAACAAATAGGTGGTTGCTTGATACTAGTTAGTATAATCATTGTAATGGACTCATCTATAACAATAGACTGATTTATAAAAGAGAACTGATTGATTTTAACATTTTAGAACTACGAGTAAGGTCTGATGTTAAATGTATTGTTACCCTTTAAATGCTTTTTTTTACTTTTTATCTATAACCTAAGTTAGAGTGGTTAATAACAAAGATACATAGCGAAAATTTGCAAACAATAATTGTATCAAAAATAGTAAATAATAAAAAAATAAATAAATAAAATAAAAATATTTATTGACGCGTTACCTTAGGATCTGTGTGAATAAATGAACTTGTCTTTAACCTGCAAAATTTTTTACGACATTATTTTGTAGCTAAATCGCATAACAATATAATGTTTCATGATTATTTTTTACTAGACGAAGCGACTTGACGAGCGAAACCTTCGTCTGATAAGGGTAGGCGACACGTCTACCCTTAACAACACCGCGCTAGTTACGATAAAATATACACTGCAACATATTGTGTTCGTCGTCTTGAGCCATAAGACGTCTCATTACCTCAATGTATGCACACTACTTTTTAACAGCAGAACCATGCACTATGTTGGTACCTACATTTTTCTTATCGCGTGGGAAATCTTATTAAAAGATACTCTGCTTCTAGGGATAAGACAAGGTTATGTGGTGCTTCTACGCACTAAAATATCTCCGTGGTCTCCGTAAGTGCATTAGGAGGGGTTCCGGGATCTCCAACAGAACGCACCGGTGCCCCCCTGCACTCTGGCTAAAGCGTTCCACGAAAGGACAAAGCCATCTTTAGTACTCACGCTGCGCTACAACAAATACAAAACCACAATGCATTTGTTGTTTTCCGAAGGCGCCCTTATTGAGTTTTGAGGGCCCCCAACTTCAAAGCTCACGAACCCGAGGACCGTTGTAGTCGCCTTATACGATAGGAAGGGCATACCTTAGTCTTATTCTTAGTAGCCCGAGACTACAGGGCTGGTGGTGGTAACTACCTAGCCGGTCTACGGCAGTAAAGACCTACCACTAGTAGAAATAAGAAAAATAAAATAAAGTAACAAAAAATATGAAAGGACTTCTTTTTTCATCATCATGTAAATACATTCATTATTAATTATTAATTTATGTTAAATATAAAGAAAGTGTTAAGAGTAGCTACGCCATTGTTAAGAGTTGGCAAGGTTCCGGTCTGAAGCGGGGTGTCACGAACCCGTGCCCCAAATTTGAAACCGCTTTCAAATCTCCACCGCAACAGCGAGAAATAAGACAATGCGGGGAGGAAACGGATCTGTGGAAGTCTTTTGTTTGATTGTTCAAAATGTTTTCTCTACAACCTATAGAACAATCTTTAAATAGCAAGATAATTTTCATTTACAAAAACAATTAAGAATGTTACAGCCTGAATTAAGTTGACTTGTTTATAATATATATAACTATAATTCGTCATCATCATCATTATCAGCCGATAGACGTCCACTGCTGGACATAGGCCTCTTCCAAAGATTCCCGCAACGATCGAGTAGGTTCATATAGGAGGATTTGGGCCATTCCCTTCACGCTGGCCCAATGCGGTATGGTGGTAGCCAGTGCCTCGTTTTTTGATCCTCAGGGTGTACCACGTACCAATTACATTTATATTTGGTAATATACTATCATGCAGGTAGATAATGGTCAAAGTGCTTCTCTGTTAGTGGAGGTTTTGGTCGTCAGATTTGGTGATATCGAGTATGTAACAATGTGACTAAATCGTACGAGATTTAAAAATAAACATTACCAAAAAAAACAAACCTTACTCAATATACATACTGTGTTAATATAATATAATTTGATTATATGAAACCAGCTGTTCCCCGCCCGCTTGCTTTGCTGGCTGTATCAGCTTCGTAACCTCCCTTTGAGGCAGAAATTTTGTAAAATCCATTCTTAGCTGACCTATAAATGGCAGATGCAATATCTCCACAAAATGTTCAATGTTTACGTGTAATAGAGTCAATGAATATCTGCATATCTCCTACGAATAGATAATCAGATATATATATATATATATATTTAAACTTCTGAACAGTTGTGTAGTTTTTCGTTCGTGATGACTATTCTTTGTTATTTGTCGGCCGAAGGTTCACGGTATAATGATGATGACATTTACAGATTATATCATGTATACGTTTTCATAGCATTGTTTTTAACTTATTATTCATCAAAAATTTTTTTTTATTGGATCTTTTGTATCAATTTCCGTAGTGCCATCGACATTTTATTTTCGACGTGTTAAAATGGGAGAGAAATAACTTCAGAAAATGCAGCATACTCTGCTCAGCTGACCCCATGTCTAAATGCCTGATTTCAGGAGTTGAGTTGGTTGGAGTTGATAACTGTTTATTCCGATCGAATACCGATGATGGAAACGTTCACCTGATGATAAATGTACACATCACCAGATTGTTCACATCGCTTTCAGACATAAGATATTAGGTCTCGTTAATTCCGTGATTTCACTACCTACCGACGTCCTTCAAATCGGAAGATAGTAATATTTCAACATTACTGTTTGGCGACGAAAGTAGGAATTACTGTGGTAACTATTCATGATTGTGTCCAGCAACTGAGACCTATCAACAGTAATTATGACGATATTATATCAAGCTAGCTAGCATTTGACAGATATGAGTTGAAATAATTTTCGATGTTATAATTATATTATGGATGATCTTCGAACGTAGTTGTTAATACTCCTGGATCGTGAATCCGAATCTGATCCTTTGCGATGAGTCTAATCTAAATTGGTCATAATTGTATTTTTACAGCGGCGCTAAATTAAGGCTAATATCGTCGAGTAAGTGATTCAGTATAGATCACCTCGTCCCACCCATAATTATTCCCATGCTCTAGTTTATGATCACGAGAATATCTTTTTGCATAGTATTGTACTGTAAATTTGTTGTCTCTTATTATTGTTTGCGGGCAGGAGTATTCCTTCAGGTTATTAATTTATAAGATTCAACAAGGGACCTGCTACCGTAGAAAATTGAGAAAGATCGAGATATTATTGATTTTTAAATTATAAATAAAATAAAAAAAAATTATAATGGTTACTATACATTTTAATTGTTTTTTTTTCTTCTACGAAGCGATGAGGCGAGCAAGACGTTGCACCTCATTGTGCTCGTCGCCCTAGTAATTTCTTTATCTAATAAATACTCTTCCAACCAGAATACAGTAGTGTGCAAACATTCTGTATTCCGGTTTGATGGGTGTTTAAAGTAATGAAATTACTGGGGGTAACGGGACTTATCTTACGTCTCAAAGCGACTAGCACTATGTGATGCAATATAATACTTACCATCAAGTAACCGTTTCTCTCTTATGGTCTCTTGTTCGAATAAAAAAAATCTGTTTATATTAAGTTTATTAATTATTTATACAAAAAAATGTATAATTACTTTAATGTTTGGAAAGCGGTTAGTTTTTGAGTTAATACCAATATATAGAAACTAAACAGAATCCGGTTTTGTCTCTATTCTAATAGTTTCTAATAATTACAATAATTTAACATGAATATGGCAAATTTTAACAATTATATTTATTTAATTACTCTACGTTACGAGCGGAATGTTCACCTGATGGTAAGTTAACAACGTGGCACTATTAACGTGATTTTCACAGCACCACATTTCGCTCGTTGTCTTGAGACATAAGATGTTAAGCCTAAGTAATTACACTAGCTACGACACCTTTCAAACCGGAACACAGTACTGTTTGACGGCAGAAATAGGAGCTACACTGGTACCTTCCTAGGCGGTCTCCGGCAACGGAGACCAACCACCAGTGATTGTTGATTGTCATTTTAATTTTTTCCTGTTTCTCGTATACCTAGTCCAAAGTAATTTTACTCATAATTTGTTTACTAACAGGTTATAGAGATATATTTTTTTATCGCTAATGGGCTACCATAATCTTGACACAAATCTAATATTGTATTAAGTGAAAATATGACTGAAGATAGTGAAATGTGTTCACCCAGAATATTCTTCTTGTATGTCAGATAATTAACATTACGCTGGTGGTAGATTTACAAAATGAAGATTGTAGCTAACTAGAGACCGAATACGATCATCACCATCATTAGGTGTCCTCTTCAAACTGAAGTTTAGCAATCATATTGAGAAAATCAAGTCGATCCTCAGTTATTCTTTTTAATTGGTGCTATTTAAACCCGGTCCACTCCTTTATGTCTTGAAATCATTTCTTCCGCTGTCTACCAGATGCTCGAATACTTTACCACCCTCTACACTCCACAACACGTAGTCGAACCACAGCATAGCTTAGCATATCCTGTTTCAATTCCGGGACTAGAACAGTCCGGTAGAGATTTATCTCTGTTGCCGAATACCATCTAGGTAGGTACAAACGCAGTTCCTGTGGTCAAAAAGTAGTGTGGCAAATACTACCGTGTTCCGGTTTGATGACTGTTGTAGCTACTGAAGTTACTGGGGTAACGAGACTAAACATTATGTTTTAAGGCGACGAGCATAATGTGGTATTTGTATATCCTACCTAGCGTCGCGTTCGCCATCAGATGGAGGTCTTGTTAGTTTCGTCATTTCATCGAATTAAAAAAAAAACTTGGCACCTACGGTACAACCTGAGAAGTGTTTAGCTACTGCACTGCAAAAATAGTGTATTTTGTTTAACTTATCTCGCTCTTCTATAATACCTTCGTTTAATGTAATCTGGGGGACGAAAACAATTTGATCTTTATTTGTCTGTTCACATGCCGTTCATCCGGCATCAGCCCCGTCCCCTAGCTCGAAAATCAATAACCCGTAAGAAATTGATGCCGTCCGCGTCGTTTCGCGTTTTATTGCGGCCCCGGCGGGCATTCACAGAATTTCACATCGTTTACAGCCGGGGACGTTTCCTGCGAATTCCTAAATTATTCTCCCTCGGGGAAAGAAGTCCGGATATGAGTGGTATTTGCTTCTTTACCGTCTACCGTTAATCGACTCCATTGTTTACTTTTTATTCGTCATATTTACGACGACCAGGTTTTAAAGTTATATTATTCTCAATCCGAAAAGCGACGAGACGGGTAACACGTTCTCTGGTCACATATCATTACTAGTAACTAAAAGCCCGGCAGTCAACAGAATTGATTGCTGTTCTAGTAATTATTGTGGGAATTGAATTAAATCAGTGAATATTTTGTTTATAAACAATCTTATAATTATTACTAAATGTTGTTGAAATCAGTGAAAATGTATAGGTGTATATGAACAACTGTTGTTCATTAAAATCTTCTAATTGTTATCAATGTTTAATTGTTATGGAAATTGAATTGAATAATGATATGTATATATTCCATGCATGATATCACTATTTGAATTGCAATAATTTTAGTTTAAAGTCGTCCACTGCTGAACATAGATCATCTGAGTGATAGGTACAATATCAGCTGCGTCCAAAGATTTCCCGCGATCTTCACCATGTGTATAAAAACAATAATGTCACATTGAAAATTCTAGCCATGAATATGACATTTGTGTGGCTAATTATATAAGAGCAGGGAAAAAACCTGGTAATGTCGCGACAGCAAGCTGTCTGTCTCACCACCGGCCTAACAATAGCACGCCGGCGCGCGCCGCTGCACGCTCGTCAGCGTGACAGAAAGCGTCGCGGTATGCTTCATAGACACACATACATACACTTGCCGGATCGTCTCTGATCGTTTCACAGCGCTCTAGAATCTTCAGGAAGGCGGTATTAATCCGGAAGCATACTCTACCGAATGGCATAACATGACTTTCGACAAATCGAACCGAATAGTTCAACATGATAACAGGGTTGTACCACCCCGGAATGTTGAAATCAGAAATGACGTTCATATTTATTTCACTATGGTCTTGTTGATGGTAGAGTTTTTTTCGTAATTGTCTGACTAAATTCACTACCGCCATGTAAACTATAAATGTACCACCTTAATAGACAGAGCCTTATTGTCATTGGACCACTGTAACATTAGGGCCAAGTACAATCCAAGTATTATATTATCATTAAAAAAGAAGCTTTGATTGTTAAGTGAAGAGGTGATTATTACAGTTGAAGGAGCTAAAAGACTGGAAGAAACGCTGATTTATTTCCGCTGATTGATGAAGCAAAACAGGGAAACCGATATGTTCCAATAACAACAGCTTTTGTGTATATGTTTTTATACGCCAATCCGTACCAAGGCAGTGTTTGATAAATGGCTTTTCTTTTCTCTTGGTGAGAGAAAGCATGGATTTCCTGCATCGGGAACATGTTATCTCTTGTTATACTGTGGCACCTTTAATTCATCGATGTATAAGAATAAAGATACATATTTGTCGTTATCGTTATCGATTATATTTTCATATTACCATCGTCATTACAACGGATGGATATCCACTTATGGACATAGGTCTCTTGTAAAGTATTTCACGAAACACGGTCTTGCATATTATTTCTTCTAATGTTATCAATTTTTGGTGTAGTCTGTGTAGGTCGTCGAAGTGTGTTTTGGAAACAAATGTAAGTATTTCCGGAGGATGTGTGATTTATTAAAAAAAATAAAATACTAAAAAGGATCAGTTATAAAACTATTATTTTCGAAATGTATCGTTATTTTGTAAAACTGTCGTAACTTGATGGCGGAAGTATTGCGAAAGAGCACCCACTAACACAACCTGTTGGATAATGAAGTGATGAGAGGTAATAATGAAAGAAAAGAAAAGCATGTTAATAATTGTGTAAACATAGCTCACGCGAACTGCACGTAAAAGAGTTTATCGCGTCCGACCTTGTTTTTCTAAACAGTCGACTTTCTTTGTAATCGGTAACAATGCAACCTTCCGCAGCATGAGTGTTATGTTGATTATGTGGCCTTAAGTATAGCGTGCGGCGACTATTTTTTAATTATAAAATCAGCCAAAATGTTTTACTTTTTAAAAAAAAGGACTAAAATATTAAGACTAATTTATAACTACTGGTTAACGTTTATCTAGACTTAAGCTTTAACTCACAATTGGTGATCTAGGTTTGTTGCAGGACAAATTATTCATTGTGAGTTATATAGATATAGGTTTATACATGAGTACAAATATATATGTATATATGTAAATGACTTCAACCTAAGTAGAGACTCATCGTGCTATCTCTGATACCCATAACGCCTAGACACTTAAGTATGGTAGTAATATTCCTTTTAACCAATTTACCGATTTTAAAAATTCTTTCCCAAAGGGAGATACGGGGGTGTTACGGCATATCGAAGACACCCCCGCGGGCAAAGCGAACAGGGAAGAGCTAATGTAATTATTCAATCTTAGTCCCATTTATTTTTACTGCTAATGACTCATTTTTGCTGAAGCAATAATTTTAATGTTGTAACCTTCCGACAATGATTACAATGATTGAAATAATTAGACTTAACGTTGAAATAAAATCAATCATTATTATAACAAAGATACCCGTTTTGTGAATATTTAATGTTTTACTTGAATTACTGTGAGTTTTCTAACTATAATGGGTTAGTAGTTAAGGTGGTAGGTCTTTAATGCCTTAGACCGTCTAGGTACTACTGAAGCGCCTATTTCTGCCGTTAAACAGCAGTCGGTAAACATTACTGAGTTCCGGTTCGAAAGGCGCTCTAGCTAATGTAAATACTGGTGTAACAAGATCTAACATATTATGTTTCAAGACGACGAGCATAATGTGGTGCAGTGTATATCATCTTAACCAGCGCCACGTTGTTAAGGGTATCCCACTGGTCTCGTCGCTAGTTCGAGATCGCGGACGGTTGCCGCCTAGATAATAGACAGATCGTTTATCAGCCTTCGTTTTGTGAGTAGCCGTTTAATTTTACCATTATTTTTTATCTCGTACTTCAAATTCAGTATTGAGATCCAGTCCTAAAAAAATGTCTTCACAATTTACGGTTCACTGTTCCCTTCTTTTCGCCTTCTACTTTATGCTGGGGGTGAGAGACAGTGCGAATATTATAATCCGTCTACTACATTGAGGGTATCTTAAATTTGTGTGGTAAAAAAAAAAATACTGAAATGCCGCTAAATGCTCCAGCTCCCATATGTGTTAATACAGCAATACTGTTGCGTATGTTGACGGCTGTGTCAACATTTCCTCCGTCATACGGAACAAGGGGGTTTCGTGTTATAAGGGAAGGGAAGTAAGAGGTTGATAATGTGCAAATAGACATTATGCAGGATGTGTTGCAAGGTAAATTCAGCGGTGGTTTCGTTTCGATTTGTCACAGTCTAGCTGTCGCAAAACAATAGGTTGGGGCATAGCGTCAGCCGACGAGGGCGACGACGCCGTTCCCATTGTGCGCGATGTGCGGACAATGGGCAAATAGTACGCATAGCGGCTAAGCCGATAAACAGCTACAAGTACGGTTTGAACATCATTTGATTCACTCTCTATTCTCGTACAACGGATAATTATCTTTTTTTATTCAATTAACCGACGAGACGAGACATAGGTAACAATACATTTAACAACAGACCATAGTTCTAAAATGTTAAAACTAATCAGTTCCTCTTTTACAAATCAGTCTATTAATATGGATGAGTCCCATTACAATGGTTATACTATTAGTATCAAGCTATCGCCTATTTGTTAGATATTAAAGATTAAAATTATGTTAAATTTTATATTAATAAGTTCTATTATAATTACTAAAATTTTCTACTTCCGTCTCGATACAGTTAGCATCTGATAAAATTTAATACGATAACAAGGCTATAAACAAAATTCGAATTCAAATTAGATAATTCATGAACTTGCAAACATGTTCTCAAGAGCATAATTGCGTGTGGATAGTCAGATCTAATGATATGAATTTAGGACGTGTTCGCATTCTAGAAGATGGAACATATCGATTTTGTAAATGATAGGCCTGCGTGGCGATAGTTAGGATGATATACACAGCACCACATTTTTCTCGCCGCTTTAATACATTAGATATTAATTGCCGTTACCCCAACCACCAAACCCACCAAAGGTGCTTCAAACCGAAACAGTAATGTTTGCATACTATCTGTCGACTGCAATAGGCGATGCGGTGGTACCTACCTAGAGGATCTCCGGCAACAGAAACCTATCATCAATAGAAGTTCTTATTGTACAGGCCTTGATAACTTTAGTTGGCAATAAAAGTTACGAACAAGCTTGCATTGGTCTCTTTCACTCATCACATGCAATGTCAACAAAGGTGCAACTGCATCCTGCATGGCGGGCTCTTCTGCTATATAACAACATTGATAATGTTTAAATCAAAAAAGCTTACAAAAAGAGATTTTAAATTTAGTTAGTAATCTAGAAAAAGAGAGTATAAATTATTGTAATTAACTATAACTGAAAACTTTTATATTATACATAAAATCCATTTTAATTTGTACATGTGGAATCGTAATCTGCAATGCATGGTACAGCAAGTTCATTGCCAAGTGGGTCAGCGTGTAAAACAAAAGGCGTGTAAAAAAAGAGCTTTGAGTATTTCTAAATTGGTACTAAATTGTTTAAATAAGTAAATTGGTAAGTTTATATTTAAGTAAAGATAAGTACGGAGATTTCGGGTGTGGTGTGCATATTCTACTCGAGATCTTTGCGCACATCCCTGTATGCCGATCCCTTGATCTGGCATTAAATTTTCGATTGTTTCATTGATTCGAATATTTCGCTTTTACAGTTTTTAAAACACAACAATTTTTTTTTGTATTTATAATAGTTTGTAGTCAAAACTATCAGAATAAGATAATAAAAATTATGATTTAAAACTGTGAATTAAGAATATGGAAATTGAAGAACTGGTGTATTGCATAAATCAAAAATAAATATATGTGTTTTACTTCCTGGTATAATCTCGTTGAACAATTAACGTAAAAAAGAAATATGTTCGATCAAAGCTGCGTACTTAAGAGTAGACGCCATACCGGCTGGTCACAATGGGTCACGCCTATCTACCAGCTCATTATAATCTAATTGCTATTGTGCAATAACTACTTGTTATTAACAATAATTGAACGTTGACGTCATACTTTTTTGTGATCATATCTTTTAACTATTCATTATATTCGTTTGCTAACAGTTATTCCTAGTGAAATATAAAAAACAAATTCAATAAATATATAAAATTATTTCGATATCTCGATGGTAAATGGTCAGATATTATCTATGGTCATGTTTTTTCATCTTGCTTCAAAATACTGGAGCATAACATAAAAATGTTACATACATTTAGTCTCATAATGTCCTTTAATTCTTTTGTACAATTTTTTTACATACTACGCTACGGAAATAATACTGCATACTGTCAGATTCTTAATAATTACCATAGTCTATGGATGCCTATAATACTGGAGGAATCACGGGTGCATTGCCTCCGGTATAATATTTCTTTTTATTTTTAAGGAAAATCTTCAAAGGATACTCTGCTTCTAGTGGAAAAGTCTGAGTTACATAGGATTTATATCTACTAAAGCCCCTGAAATGGTTATCCTCAGTGTGTTATTAGGGGCCTTTGGTGGGACCTTTCTAACTATGCTATGATAAACACGAGGCCACTTTGTAATTGTCGTCGACCTTAGGATCGCTTTGTGAGCAATTTATGTGGGCAAACATTTAAAGCCAACCCAAACCCTCATATCCTAGCAGCGCGAGGCTCCTGAGCACATTCCTGATATGAACTATATATAGATTAATTAATATAATTACAACTAAAATAATATAATCTAGATGACTAAATTGACTAAGTTAGTCGTCTATAACTCTCATTGTGACAAGCAAGTTTCTTTGAAACTAAAAAAGAAGTCATTAATAACGTCATCAAAATTTACTAATTTCGGTAACTCGCTAGGCGATTATGGACGTTATTACCTATCAGTAAGGTAGAGTTTTCAGTAAATTTTATACATATTACTAATATTTAAGAACACCGGTTGTCTGTTAGTCTGTTTATGAGCAAAACCATACATGTAAACAGTTCTTTGATGGAAGGGTAATAGCCCGCTCTCGGTTCCAAAGCCAGTATTGTAATCTTTATATTTATAGCCGTAAAAGGTAGAATTGCTTGAGGTAGTTTTATTCAGGGTAATCAGAGTGCCCGGAAATTCTGTTAGAGATTCCGTCCGAAATGTAATCAATGTAACATTGTATTAATGACGGACGGCATTCGGATGGCGAATTAGTGATAAATATATTAATTACTGCCAATTCTACACGATATGTTTTTTATGTAATGTGGGTGGTAGGTCTTTGTGCCAGGGAACGTCTAGGTAGGTGCAGCAGACACGGCCCTGTAGTCTCGGGCTATTAAAAATAGGACTAAAGTAATCTTTGCCTGTGGTATAAACCGACTAAAAGAGTTCTCAGGTTCGTGGGTTTTGATGGTGGGGGCCCTCAAAGCTTAATAAGCGAGCCATAGGAGGTCGGCAAACGCATGGTGGTCTTGTATTTGCCGTAGCACACCATGGGTGCTAAAGAGGGTTTTGCCCTTCTGTGAGATGTTTTAGCCAGAGTGCAAGGCGCCCCGGTGCGTTTCGTAGATCCCGGAACCCCCTCCCCTCCCCCTTACGCACCGATGGAGACCACCGAGAGGTTTTAGTGGATAGAAGCCTCACATAACCTTGTCGTCCCCTCGGAAGCAAGGTATCTTTTAGGATTTCCCCCGCGACATAAAAAGATAGGTGCACATAAACAATAGTGAGCAAAGTTTACTGTATTCCGGTTTAAGGGCATTGTAGTTGCTGAAATAACTATGGTATTATAGATTTAACATCTCATGCCTTGAGACGACAAGCACAATAAGGTGCAATGTATATCATCGTAGCCAGCGTCATGTTGTTAGGGACAGAAGTACTACTTACTACCAGGTAAACATCCTTGTCTCATCTATCCTATTTATGCGGCAAAACAGTAGTATGCAAACATTACTGAGACATAAAATAACATGTTTATGTTGTCTCAAGGCGGCGCGTATAATGTGGTGCGATGAATATCATCCTTACGAGCGTCGTATTATTACGGGTGTGGGCATGGGTATCACTTACCATCAGGTGAACTTATCACTTGTTTTGTCGAATTAAAAATAAGCCATTTAACGAACAACGGAATTAATAAAGCGTAACTACTTTGACAGATTGTGATATTTTTTCTGTCTACTATAACTAGTAATTACAATAAATACACTAAGTACCAGTTAAAGATGCAGATGTAAATGAGTATGTTATGTATGTCTAGTTTTATAGCGTTCATGAACGGTCGCTTTCTGGGGTCGGTGTGCTCGGCGCTGGCATGTCTCGACTGTTGATCCCGCTTCGATTTCATTTGGCACACTTCCCATGGTTACGCTTGACGAATACTTTTACTGGTATATCCTATATAAGACTAGGGATCTTTATGTTGATACGTTTATAAGAAAAATTTTCAGACTATAAATTAGATGATCAACCTTAAATATGCACAGACATTAGAACTATATATTGGATGTGGCCGTCATTGTTTGTGACCAACGTGGTCTGGTAATCCATAAATTGGCCTAACAGTTTTCATTACAGAAAAGTAAATTCTTGAATTAGTCAGCGCTTAAATGAAACTAGGCAAGAGCTTAATACTCGCTGCCAAAGGCGACTAAGGAAAAAATTACTCCAGGGAGAAGTCAAAAGTTTACAATCAGATGTCGAGATAATGCACACGTTATCCTACATACTAAATGCGGAAAACCCAGGATATATCTCCTTTCGGTATTGAGATGTTCATCAGTAGGCTGAAATGAATGATGTAACTATAATAGTAGGAGTAATAGGTATCGTTTAGGTTTACTTTTACAATCAGCCGTTGGTTTGAGTTTTTTTTTGTGAACTTTATCTCCGCTTGTTACCATCTGTAATGCCTGTTACTAGTTACAATTCAAACAGGAAACGTTGCAGCGGATAGCGAACATAAATTAGATTAATTTATTCAAGCTTACGGGAGATCATGTCCAACAGTGGATGTTCATCGGTTACTATTCAAGCTCTGGCCTACCCAGATATCGTTATCGGCGTGAATATATCTTTATATATTATATTTGTATAGACGATATCCAGAGATTCATTGACTCATCACCAAATCTCCGAAACTACTTGATGAGTAAACACTCAAAATTTGGTAGAGATATTGCTTCTGCTATTTAGAGCTCAGCTAAAAACGGATTTTATAATATTCTTTCCCATAGAGAGTTGCGGGGATGTTAATAACAGGAAGACGCCTGGGGATAGTAGGTTGCAGCCGGAGGATGATATTTCTGACAAATTTCAAGTCTAAATTTGAAATATAATTCTAGCTTTTACGGTCAGCAAAGCGGGTGGGAAACTGCTAGTTCATATATATTGCTGCACAATATGTTCAGTTTTTTTAAACATCTCACACCATCGTGCTCCCGTATCACTCTACAAGTGCATTATAATAGCCCGTCTATTTATATCCCGATAACGAGCGTTATGAAGACAATAACCTATCTAAACGAAAGTGATGAATAGGGCGAGGGCGACTAAATATTTTATCCAATATTTGTGTCAAGTGTAAGTAATACATTATTAACGTTCCATTGTAATTTTTTTCTATAAAATCTTACGTAGGTAAACATTTGAATATACCTTTCACTGGTACTAGAAAATAATCTTAGAATCTTCATGGGCGCAACAGATTATTTTGGTAAGAAATCCTGTAAGCGAGGGTTCTTACAAAAAAAAAAACATCATATTTGGTTCAGCTGCGTAAGTTATAAGTAACAAGTGTATTTTTAAGTATTACTATAACACGCGGTCAAGTTTTAACGTACTACTTTTTTTATTCTGCGAAGCGACGAGATGAGCGGGACGTTTGATGGTAAGTGATACACCCGCCTGTAATAATGTGGTGCCAATTAGCATATTATACACTGCACCACATTGTACTCGTTGCCTTGAGACATAAGTTGTAGTCTCGTTACTTCATTAATTTATCTAGGTACAGCGCCATTAAAACTGGAACACAGTAATGTTTGTACACAATTTTTTTGGCTGTAAAAATAGACGCTGCGGCGGTACCTACCTTCCTTTATTTGTCGCAGGGGGAATCTTCTTAAAAGATACTCAGCTTCTGGGGATATCACGGTTATGTAGAGCTTATACCCACTAAAACCCCTTCGGTGGTCTCTCTCAGTGTACTAGGAGGGCTCTGGGATCTCCTACGGACCGCACCTATGCACGGTGATACCTACTTAGACGGTCTCCAGCAACAGAGACTTACCACCAGTGCTACTCTTTGTATTTAAAGTTAGAAACAATAACAAGTCTGCTAAGCGGGTTTTAATAACGGTAAATTATTCCATAGTCCATGTGGTGGTTTTATGAACATCGCACAGACCACAAAAGGTTGTAAACTCCGTGCACGTTGGATAAGCTGTGTCAACAAACGCGTGTGGTCCTCGCTAAGCTCTGATCGGCGTACCAATTTGTACCATGAAACTTTATCGTTAGAATCTATTGCCATCGTATGTTTGGTCTTTGACCTTATTACCTATGTGAACAACGATCTCTATTATTATAAGTATACATGTTATCTTATAACATCAACACATATTATAACAGTTTATATTTCATAACATCTTCGAGATGAACACACTTGTTCAATGTCAAGTGTTTGTGTTACTCTCAAAAAAAAAAACGAAGCTAATAACGTAATACTATGCTAATAATGGATTAACAGACTTTAAAAATAACTTTTATAGTAGATCTGGATTATAGAAGAGGTTCTCAATTTAACGCATATGTTTGATGTTTTAACATATATCGGACATGTTGAAAATTGTACGAAAAGAAATATAAGGAAGGTGAAGAAAGAAGTAGTTATAGAATTTTAGAAAAAAATCATATCTCTCTCTATCGGTTTCCGCATCGCTGTTAGTCGTCATCCCTTCCACTGATTAGCTTTTGATCAACTTGATACAAAATCGATCAAAAACGAAGCGAAACTTTCCATTTATATGAGTAAGTGCATTACTAATTATTTGGTGTTTACTGGTCGCAGGTCTCTGTTGTCGGAGACCGTCCAGGTAGTTATCACCGTAGCGCCTCTTTTTGCCGCCAGTGGTGTGCAAACATCATTGTGTTCCGGTTTGAAAGGCGCTATAGTAAGTATAATTACTGGGGTAACGAGACAAAATGTTACGTCTCAAGGCGACGAGCGCAATGTGGTGCAGTGTATATCTAACTATCGCCATATTGTTATGGGCAAGTGTATCAATTGCCATCAAGTGAACGACTTGCTCGTCTCATCGCTTCGTTAAAATAAAAAAAATTACTCTGGTGAAAGTCGATTTTTTTTCGCTTTTTAAATATAAATGCCGTTGCAACGATCGCAGGATGCATCTCGGAAAATTGTAAGTTTTTACCGACCGTGAACGTGTTATATGATCTTATCGGCTGCGGTTACCTTCAAGTTTTTCAGGGTTCTTCAGGAGGTTAACATAACATATAAAGCACTATTAATATTCTCAATACATACAATAGAATATATTCATATTTATTCAATACGATAACCAAATGCGGATTGATGATGCACAAATTTGTAAAAAGTAAATTAACTTTTCGAGAGGGGGTGTAAGGTCCTGCACAACAACTCACAGGACCCAAGCCTACCTCACCTGCTCGTGGTGCACCCTGCTAATCAACAAACAAGGCTCTGACTCCCACCGATCCGCATTGGGCCAGCATAGTAGGAAATGTCCCAAATCCCCCAAGTGAACCCCTACAAACAACAAGGTCGCGAGAAACCACTGAATGCGGGCAGCGCAAGACCGATCGATGTGAGATCTTTGGGGGAGGCCAATGTCCAACAGTAGACCTCTATTGGCTGATGATGATGAAATTAACTTTCTTTTTAAATTGCCGAAGCAATGAGACGAGTGACGAGACGACGTTCACCTAATGATAAATGATACGTCTGCCCATAACAACGAAGTGCTAATTAGCATGATATACATAGCAATCTTGTGCTCGTCGCCATAAGACATGAGATGTAAAGCGTCGATTTCCCGGTAATTTCACTAGCTACAGCGCCCTTCAAATCCGAATACAGGAATATTTCCACACTACTGTTTGTCGACTGAAATAGTAGCTGCGGTGGTACCTACTTAGACGGTCACTGGCAACAGGAGACCTATCACCATTAAACCTCTCTCTCTATCTCTCTCTTTATCTCTCTCTCTCTCTCTCTCTCTCTCTCTCTCTCTCTCTCTCTCTCTTTCTCTTAACTCTTTTATCTTTGACAATAGTAATACACGTTGAACATATAATTAAGAATTAACATCTTCATAGACATTAATTCTATTCTAATAATGTTTGTTCAACGAAAGTCCTTATGTGCGGAACCCGCACGAGAAATCGGAGCCCAAGCGTTTGTAAAAGCCATGTAATGGATGTACTGCGCTTTGTGTTTGTTAATGGAGTATGTGGCTAGGTTTGTACGAAGTACTAGAAATAAAAATATTCTACTACTACATAGCAATAAAGACTACTACAGGCAAAAAGAACCATAAGTGAGCAGACCATAAAGAAATGGCAAGACACGTATGAGGACTACAATAAGGAATCAACAATCAAATTGTTTTTTCAGAACGTAAAAGCGGTTTATTTAGTTTTCAAGGGTGTCAACCGCACAAACCTCAGGTTGCAACTATTTACTGGACACGGTGGTATTAAATTATACATGTATCGGTTTAAACTGACCGCTGATCCAATCTGTATCTGCGATAAGGCCACTGGGGAAACTGTTGAACACGTGTTATTAAAAAACACCAGATTCTGTCTGGATAAATACAAGTGTGAACAAAACATGAACGTCGAGTTTAATAAAGGAAATATAATGCAAGACGACTTCCTAAGGGAAACATTTGTGGACTATTGCCTAGAAACGGTAGAACGAAGAATACAACATAATTTAATGGTTCCATAAGCGTTTAATGGGGTGTAAGGATTCCCGCATAACAACTAATGGGATACAACTCAACGTCACCTTCTCGTGGTGCACCATGCTATCAACAATCGAGGCTCCGGCTCCCACTAACTCGCATTGTGCCAGCGTGATGGGAAAAGACTCAAATCCCACCATATGAATTCCTACCCGGTCTTTGCAGGAGGCCTATGTCCAGCAGTGGACGTGTTTTTTTTTGGTTTGGGGGGGAAATCTCCGAAAGATACCCTGCTTCTGTAATGGTGAAAAAGGTAAAAAAGTAATGGTTATGTGAGATTCTTACTCACAGAAACCCCTTCGATGGTCTGTATCAGTACATACGGAGAGGCTCCGGGATCTCTTATAGAACGCACAGGTGCCCCTCTGTATCTGCCACACTTTCTGTTACACATTTCTGAGGAGAAGCCTAACCCTCCTAAGCACCATCGCTGAACTATACGTTGTCCTTCGCAGTTTCGCTTGTTGAGAGATCGATAAGAGCCCCCCAGCCTCAAGGCCCGCGAAACTCCTAAACCCTTTTAGTCGCCTTCTACGACAGGCAAGGTTTACCTTAGTCCTATTCTTACTAGCTCGAGACTACAGGGCTGAGCAGTTCAGTTGAAAAAAATAGTGAACGAAAACCAACGGATCTAAATTCGGCATCAAATGTTACTGCATAAGTAATAGCAGTAGCATTACCAGAAAAAAAAAATGCATAGTAATAATATAAGCATGTACTAAAACTACAGTAGTAGTAGTAGTATGTGGTAGTGCGTGTAATCGACAGTTGTGTATATGCGAGGAAACATCACGCATGTAATTCAGTTTTATTTTACATTATAACTAGTTTTTTTTTAAAAAATTACCTAAATAATATATTAAGCTGGTGGATCGGCGATCTAATGAAGATTGCGAGTAGCCTCTGGATGGAGGCAGTGCAGGACTAGTTAGCGTGTAGATCTCTTTAGGGAAACCCGTGCTTAGTAGTAGCCATATTCCGGACGATAATGATGATGATGAATGTAATTTAAAATTAAAGTTAAATGCTCTTCTGTTAGTACAAGCTCATAAAGTATCATGCCGGTGGAGGATGCACAATAGCAATGCTCACTGGTAGCTCGCTGGCCTAATGGTTAGAGTGTGCGGCCTTCATTCCGAAGGTCGCGGGTTCGGTTTTGTACATTTATGAACTTTAGTAACAATAGCAAAATCAAACGGTCAAGGAAAACATCGCGAGGAAACCTGCACATGAATTAGAATTTATTCTAAGGTGTGTGTGAAGTCACCAATCCGCATTGGGCTCGCGTGGTGACTATGGCCCATCGCTCTCATATTGAGGGTAGGCCTGTGCCCCAACAGAGAAGACGTAAATTAGCTGTTGGTAATGCCTATTCTTCTTTAAAACCTTTAGAGTGCTTCTATTATATATTATAGGAGGTTTATAGATTTGCGAATTTGTGTCTGTCGTATGCCATACGGAACAGTTATTCTGTTCATGTCAGCCTAGTTATCTTCAAAAATGTCTTATTTTTTTCGTATTGTTTAAGATCCGTTATACATACAATATTTTCAGTCATGTGTATGAATATGATTACTGGTGTTAGGCCTATGTTGCCAGAGTTTAGGTAGGTACCATCGCAGTGCCTATTCCTGCCGCAAAATAGTAGTGTGTAAACATTACTGTTTTCCGGATTGAAGTTAGCCAGTGAAATTACTGAGGCAACGAGATCTAATATCTTTATGCCTCAGGGCGACGAGCTTGATGTGGTGCTGTGTATATCATCCTAACTAGCGCCACGTTGTTATGGGCGTGCGGATCGGTCACCACCAGGTGAACTTATAGATAGTCTCGTCGCTTCGCAGAATAAAAAAAAGAATGAAATGTTGTAATAATAATTTCTTTACTACATTACACAGCAACGTGCACAGTTGTACAAATAAAACAGTTAAAAAGTATTTCCCTCTTTAAGAGGTTGGATAATTGTTATGATTTTCCCGACGGCATATAATTTTCATACTAAAAACTCATCCGTACGCTTGAACGCCGTCGGGAGGTTGCCTCTCATAAATTATCATCGTCAGACGAGCTCATCCCTTATGAATACATAGGCTTTTTGTTCGTCAAGGGCGGTAGAGGCTGCGTAATGAAATTCGGTCGGCGACCCGCCCTGGGGGGCTACAGACTGTTTACCGCCGTTGTTTATACAGGGTGAAAGGTAATAGGTGTAAAATATCTGTAGGGGCTAAAGTATAGCTCGTATCCTATCTATCTATGTATGGAATACCTCAACCAAAAACAATGCTTCTGGAGTTATTCATTTTTTTAATATTTTTCAAAAAATTCTCGTTTATCTAAAAAAAATTCGATGATTTTATTTTTTAGTTACTTCGACACAAATTATAATGTAATAATAATTGTTTAATCATCGTTTTATTAAATTAAATTAATAATCATCGCTTAGAGGCTCAAACTTTTAAATTAGTTTCTTTGAAAGTCGTGACAGTAACAAATAAGGCGTCATACTTACATTTTTATTTAATCTTAAAATAAAATTTATTTTATAATTATACATATAAAGCACATAAATAAGTACCTGACTTCAATACCTATCCGACAAGGTATAAGAAAGTACATAAAGCTTCTAAAATTAAAAAAAAACACTTCTTTGCTCAAACTGACGGCCACGATTCCTGATACAAGCACGAAGCCTCTTTCGCAGCGCCTATTGCAGCCGACAAACAGTAGCGTGCAAACATTACTGTATTGCGGGTGGAAAGCATCGTACCTAGTGTAAATTACTGGGGTAAGGAGACCTAACTTCTTACTTCTCAAAGCTATTAGCAAAATTTGGTGCTGTGAATAACATCGTCATTAGCGTTATGTTATGAGGAAGCCTCGCCGAAATGTAGTCTCGTCGCATAGTCGAATAAAAAAATACCGCTATGTGGTTTATAATATTAGACGATGTATAGACAGGATGTGAGTGCAAGTTAAATGTCCTGTGAACGAGTATAGAAGTTCTTTCTTTTCATTTTTACTTAACGTTGGTACAGTTAGATGAGCAACGTTTATAATTTTACATTACTTCGTTTAGACTTGAAAAGCCGTCTATGACTTAGGGAATGAACCCTTCAAAATTTAAAAACATCACATTACTTATAATCTTATAATAGCTCTGCGAGCGTAATAAAAGTGATTATAATTTCTTTGTTTGTATATATCCTTGCAGAGTTTATTAAATTGCATTTAATATAACATAATTTTTTTTTTCTATACCTATCAAAATTTCCCTTTTTCAGGACGAGGAGTCGCTGGAGTCCTCGCGGCCGGTCGCCAACATCACCCACCATAGCATTATGTACGCTCCCAAGTGTCTCGTCATCGTTTCACGGCAAGACTATATTGACACATTTCGGGTAAGCGAAATTACAATTTATCATTATCAGCCGATAGATGTCCACTGCTGGACGTAGGCCTCCCACAAAGATTTTCACACCGATCGGTCCTGCTCCGTCCGCGTGCAACAGCTCCCCGCGACCGTATAGTCAACATGGCCTCCAGTACCGCCTGGTACTAGGGGCGGTTGCCTATAGAGGTTCTTACGGGGGATTTGGGCATTAGGTACTATATAAATATTTTTTTATGTAAAGTGAAGTTTTTATGTGAAAATAATTGAGAAGTTTTCATTGTTGTTGTTGTTGTGAGTTTTTTTGCCAATGACAAAATTTCTAGTCGGGCTGAACCTGTTACAATTACGAAATTTTGTTTGAATTTTCACAGAACTGCCTTGGAATAATCTACACTGTATGGGTGGAGAATTTGGGCGTGCCCCTTGAGACACTGGTGGGCAACCTGGTTGGCTGTGTGCTGGTACCGCCTGCTGGCGGGCCGCAGGTGCGATTTAGCATCGGCGCGGGTGACCGGCAGGCGTTGCAGCCGCCGGCCGCTCCTCCCATGCCGGTCACACATACGGCGGTGCATATGTTGCTTCGGCTACTTGGTAAGCTAGACAACCATGGCTTTATTTCGTTAGTACGACGTGTGCATTAAATAGCCCCATTATTATGGTTGATGATTATTCCAGGCATACACAACTCGGTGACCCTATGGTGCGCGGTGATGAGCGAACACAAGGTGCTGTTGGTATCGCTGGCGGCAGCTCGTCTTTCCGCTGCTTGCCGAGCCCTCGCCGCGCTCATGTTTCCTTTCAGATACGCCCACGTATACATTCCTTTACTGCCCGCCGGCTTGGCCGAGGTGCTGGCAACGCCGACCCCATTCCTCATCGGCGTACATTCCAGCCTCAAGGAGGAGGTCTCGGAACTGGTTAGTATTCTTTGATTTACCAACTGAATTATTAAACTCCACCATAATAACATTTTTAAATTGTTCTTCAGAATGAATGTGTTTTAGATAGCTATTTAACATAAACATGGATTAATTTAGGATACTTGTTTGTTCTATCTAAAGATAAAAAGAAAGAATGTGAAAGAATTAGAAGACCTGTGAGAACTATGATACAATAAAAAACAATGTAACAAATTTGTGATTGTTATATTGAAATCGGTTTATGATAATGATTTAGAAATATTTTATTGTGATTGGAACTACAGTTTAGTAGATTTTTATAGAAATTTTTTTTCGATATTATTATTTTATTTTCACCTGTCATGAAAAATATTTCCTACAGAGGAAATAAATTGGGAAATTATTATTATTACACAGTTTCTACGTATTTCCAGTTGGACGTGATCGTTGCTGACTTGGACGTAGGCTCGCTGCACATTCCCGCGGGGGTTAACATCCCACGCCCCGAAGGCAAGTTGCTTTCCTCGCTGCAGGAGGCGCTTGCGTTGGTGTTGCAGCCCGAGCTCCGGTCCGCGGACTCGGCTTTCGCGCCTCCGCCACCAGCCGCCTCCCCGCCGCATATGCTGGACAAGGAGATTCGTGCGGTTTTCATGAGGACTCTAGCTAAACTTTTGCAAGGATATAGGTAAAATTTTCTATTACTGCTAGTATAATATTTATTATTTACAGTAAGATGCGGGGTGCAAGGGGTTCCGCCCAATATCTTATGGTTCCCCAAAATCAACCTCATCTGCACATGGTGCACCCTGCTAAATAACATACAAGACTGACTACCCACCAACCCGCACCGGGTCACCGTGGAGGGCTAAAGCCCAATTCCCTACAATAAATTCTAACAAGGAGATCTCTGGGAGAGGCCTGTGTCCAGCAGTGGAGGTCTTTAGGCTGGTGATGATGACAATAAGACCAATTGTTACAAGACCATCATCACATATTTGATAATGTCATAATAAATGAGTCTTGCTAATGCATGTTTGTGCATTTCAAACTATAGGAAATAAAAATTTAACATAATTAAAAAAAATATTTATTTATTAAAAAAATTGCATTATACTACTGGAAAACAAACACATATCAATATTAAGCTGTAGCTTGTAAAAATCTTTAAGTGTATTCTGTAAACATTTTTATTAACACCTCATTGTTATAGATAGGTGTCACTTGACCCAGATGAAGTTTTTGTTCTTGAAGCGTTATTTACTTCCAGGCACTGTCTGACGATCATCCGCATCCACCCGTCACCCGTGCTGACTTTCCATAAAGCAGGCTTCCTCGGCAGCCGTGGATTAGCGAGCTGTCCGTTTGCAGTGCGCCTGCTAGACTCCATGTTCTTCAACGGCCTCGTCGGTGAGCGCGGTCCGCCGTGGCGGCCCACTGACATATTCGACGAACTTGTGCAGTGAGTTTTATCCTTTGCTGTAACAATAATTAAAAGGAGATCCACCAGATGCGATGGTAAGGTGCCATGTCTCTGCGCCGTAAGGGTGGGGAGGACGCACTCGTTAAAGACTTTCGTCTTGAGACATTGGGGTATTTGCGATGTAAGGATGTGGCGGAGTTTCCCATACGCTGCCCAGCCGAGCCGAATGAGTCTATTGTGGTACTATGTACACATTATTTTTTGAAGCAAAAAAAAAGTATGGTAGGTAAGACAGTATCTACCTAAACTGACTTCAACAACAGAGACCTTTTTTTTGGTTTCGGGGTGAAATCTTCGAAAGATACCCTGCTTCTGGGGGGAAGTCAGGGTTATGTGAGGTTCTTACTCACTAAAACCCCTCCGTGGCCTGAGAGGCTCCGGGATCTTTTATAAAACGCACCAGTGCCCCTCTACACTTTCTGTTACACGTCTCTGAGGAGGAACCTAACCCTTTTAAGCACTATCGCCGATCCATATGCAGTCCCACGCAAGTTCTTTTGTTGAGCGATAAGGGCCCCCACCCTCAAGACCCGAAACAGTAAAGACCGACCATACACTATGTTACACACAAATTAAGAACTATAAAGAACTTCTTATTTGTCCCACATGTGGAGACAGGTCAAATATCACATTGCCAGTTTATTTCGGTGCGTCGTAAAGGTCGACAAAAAGAGAAAATCATTTTATGGAATGTCTGTAGTATTCCGCTAACCCATTTCTGGACATTATTTTGATATGAATTAGTTGTCTGATAAGTAAATTTGTCTCCTAATTGATATACCATTTTCTCTCTTAATATTCAGAAACTTGCCAGAGCAGATAAGGCTGGAGTGTTTGAACCCGGATGTGGAATTACAGCACATACAAGATCTGGCTATGCAGTTGCACCTTAATGAAAATCCAAATCCGCAGGTAAATATTTATAGCATTAATATTTACTGAACATTTAATAATCTGAAAGTTTCAAGTTTTCAACTTATTTGCCTATTTACTGTATTAAAATTCTTTTAGTTATCTTTATACGAAAGTCTACTAGTTGCTTGCTGTGTTGTAAGAAAACAAGATGTAGTGTATTTATTTAAATTGATTTTTTTGTAAATTAGATTTAAATTCTTTAACATGCCAGAGTTGTGTGTCGTGTGCGTTTGTGTATCTGTATATGGACACTCGGTGTCTGGACAGGGCTCTAATTTTAAACGGCGGTCCATGATATGAGGTGCAGGTTGTGTCGCAGGCATACCAGCAGCGGGTGCTGCGGCCGCCGGCTGGAGCGGAAGCGCGCATCCACCAGCCGCCGCTGCCGGCGCTTGACGGGGCACGCGTGCACGAGGTCATACGCGACGTGGCGCAGCGCAACGCGAACAACACCAAGTCAGTGCCCGCTTAATTAGTGAACTAAAAGAAGAAATATTGAATCGGCGATAGCTTAATTTCCTTTTAAACATAAAAAGCTCTTTTTTATGACTATAAAACACTAGCTCCAGCACTAGGGCATTGTCCAACTTGATAGTGAGCGACTAAGGGTTTCTCTATTCGTCCTACTTTTTATTACTCTCTATTAAAATTTTATTTCTGCCTGTATATGCTAGAGCGTGGCATGAGCTTTCATTCGAAATAACCATTAAAATGTCGCGGACAGACAATTTTTTTACATAATCTTAACACAAATATACAAATCATTTAATTTTGTAAGTGCAATTATGGCCTTGTGTGAACACTGTATGAAATGGCATTGTTTGCGGCAGACTGGCAGCGTTACGGCCGCCGCAGGCGCGAATCGTGCCGCCCGCAGCGCCACCGACAGGCGGCGAGGAGCCTGGGCAATTACTGCTGACCAACTCCGCGCGCCGCCTGGAGGTATTAACATACTATACTTATGAGCGTTTTAAATTTACAAAACAATTAATTTAATTATTTTGCCACAGGGATACTTCATTTTTAAGGGGGTATAACAGGTTTACTTTTAAAGCGGCATTGAATGTATTGGATGATATCTTTGGGTTTGAGTCTTAAGCTAAAAGACATCATTTTATCATCATTTAAATATAAATAGACATTTAAACAAAATAATAGAATATTATTTACAAATAGACTGTTAATAAATGAATCTAACATATAAGGGTTATTTCTATTGAAATTTAATTTTGTTCTTCGGTTAGTTTGTTATTTTGAATAAAAATTTTTTTGGGCAATTTCCATTCTTACTAAACAGCTCCATAGCGAAGTGGCTACGTGCCTAGTGACACACAGAGGTTCCCTATTCGATTTTGAAGTCACATCTGTGCCTAGCTACCACCCCATTATTGTTAATTTGTCGGCTGTTTTGGTTGTAAATATAACGCGGTCAGAGTTATGTTGAAGAGCACGTTCCACCATCCACGGTCTCTGTCATTTAACACTACGTGTAGTTGGCCTCGTGTTAGCCCATTGTAAATAAAATAAAACCTGGAAGCGCAGTTGTGTGGTTTATGTTACAGTAGTTTATTGCTTTTAGGTGTTGCGCGCATGTGTGGCAGCTATCTTTGAGGGTCGGTATGCGGACGCGCGCAAGTCGTTCCCGGCGGTGCTGCGTGCGCTGCGCGCGCCGGCCGCCCGCGCGGCTCTCGTGCGCGACCTTGCCGCGCGCCTGCCCACCAACAAGCACGTGCTACAGCACCATCAGTTCGAGCTGCTAGTTAGGTGAACGCTCACACTTTTCACCACATGTTTTGATTAATGTGCATTCATGTACATATGCATTTAATAACAAAATAATCATCATAGGAGCCCCTTTTACTAGAAAGTAAGTTATGCGTGGTCATATATATGGTTATGTATGGGTGTATCACTTACGGTTCGGTGCGCATCTGTTGAATTCAATACGTCAAAAAAAAAAACATTTGAAACAAGGAAGAAAATACAATTTTTTTATTTTGTTATGATTTTTGAAGTCAAGAATATTAATCGTCATCGTCATCTTCGTCGCACTTCTCGAACTTCGCGGCCACTTTTATGCACGCAAACTCGGCACCATTCTTTATAAGGAAGCCTTTACCAATGAATTCGCCGTACACTGCTTTCTCCGGTAGCTCTTCCAAATTGAATACGTAGTCATCTACGCTGTAATCGTTCTGGAATCGCAAAAGTTTTTTTATGACCACATTACATAATTAGCATTTAAAATTAACACCTTGTTTAAACACTGCTTCAAATACAGTTTAATTTTTGAGAATAATTTGGTCTGAATATACTCCGTTACTCATTTATCCGTCTACACGTCGCCTATGGGCGACCTTTTATCAATGGATATATTAGTTTCATATTTGCAAACATTATTTGAGAAGTTAATAAAAAATTAAAGTTTATTGTGTATTTTATTATGCCACAGGAACAGCTATAGAATAAAAGATATATTGAATAAGCTATAGAAAATTACCACTAGAAGTGGCCACCCATCAATCTTTGCCATGATGAAGCCTGCTTCGATGTTCTGCTTCGCAAATTTTTCGCAGAAGTTGATTGCACAGTTGTCCGCCAGCGTCTGATACGCTTTGCAGCCACCGTCCACGTACTTGCAGATGTCCACGCGAATCTGCGGACAATGTTTCTACTGATAGAAAGCTGTTCGTCTTCGAAAAGCACTTTAGCTAACCAAGTTACTGAAGTAGCGAAAAACCTCATTTATCTAAGTATTTTGCCTAATGCGCTTATCCATTAGTTTACCAAGGCAAGCGTTAAACTAATGACATGCACCTGAAAAATGAGCACTGCAATAAAGATAAGCTTCTCGTGTAAAACAGTTCTCTTATTACGAGGCCACTTATGCACTACGCTGGTACTCGGCTTGGCGACTGTCGTGTGTATGAGAGCTGCGGTTTCGGTTTTTCCTTCACCGAAAGCTCAAGTTCAGTTGGCATCGAAACCGTAATTATTTTTCGTGTATGCTCACTGAAACGCTCTCATCCAATTGCTCCGCGAGGTGCACGTTGAATGCGAACGCGACGTGCGTCCGGTTCACTCGGTGCGTGTCCACGTCGATGTTGGTCTCGAACATGTCGTCCTCCTCACATCTCTCGATGTTTATGATCACCCACTTTCCGGGACCCTGTCGGCGATAATCATGTACACATTAGCTACTGTCTCATGTAGCTTACAATCATATGCCTCAAGTTAGTTAAAATGTAACCTGTGTAAAAGAAACGCTAGATATCCATTGATATATATTATAGATAAATGACGGCTGTTATCTTACCAACGGTTTATTTGGAAAATAATACGTTTGATGCAAATTTTTATGAGGCAATAAATAATAAGTCAGATATGTCTTAAAGTGTGCCACATTTAAGATAAAACCATGATTGCAATATATATTTTTAAAACTCGTTGTACATCTTGAGGTATCTAGAAAATACTCAAAATGAAAACATAACAAAAAAAGTTGTAATAGGTATTCACACATGTATTATATATACACACACTTACCAGCATCTCATCTCCCTTACAGAAAACAAAAAGGGCGAACAGGCTGCATAAAACACGATGTAACACCATCCTGCACAAGTCGCGACGGCCGACTATACAATGGCACTTTACACAAATGTTTCCAATATATAAATTCGCGCCTATTAACTCGTGACAGTGTCGTGCAGATGTTATCGTGAAGTATATTTTACCACGAGATAACATCATTAGTACTCCATTATACACATTTGTAAAACTCGCTCCTCAAGTTTCATGTCAATAATTTTATATGTAATGCTTTTTTATATAATAAACCAATTGAGGCATTGCATTGGCCGGCAGTGAGATATGGACTGTTGGGGCGACACCAGAAAAAATTTGGAAAGAATCAGGAAAAAACGACTAACGGAGAAGTGATGGAATTGCTTTAGAATAAGAAAGGTAGAAAACAGTATAGGGAACACCAGAAAAGGTGTGAGGACATTTCATACAACCGGACGACTTCATAATCAATAAAATGCAGGACAGAGGTACAAAGAAGAATAAAAAAGAGAAGACAAAGATAAATGTTTATTAAACAAATGAAGAAAAATTAGATTTCATATCATATTAGGAAATTAGAGATGATTATGTGACGGAGTAATCGTAGTAGCGCCAGTGAGTTGATATTGTTAATAAAAGGCAATATTTGATTTTTATTCTACGTAATAACAGTATATGTACAATTTATCTAAATATCTACTGTTACAGGTAAACTGTGTAAACAAAGCAATTATTTTAACTTCCGGTTTTCTTATCAATAATGTGTATGTAAAACTGTTGTCGGATGTTGAACAAGCCTTGCTATCTATGGATCTGATACAAACGCACGCCATACTAGACCTTGATTATTATTACTGTTTCTCTATATTTATTTTTTATCTATAAAATGCTAACAGTTGTCGTCAACTTCACGTGGTGATAATACGACCGTAGATGGTGAAGTATGTCACACATTATACTCTGGCTCATATACATATACATGCATGTGTATTTTAAGAGTCTGAATATTGCAAAGCTTTTATGTTGGCAGATTTACAATATCAAGGTGGTAACTAGACAGGCGGATTCGAAAAACCTTACCATCAATTAAACTCCATAATATGTGGCTAATGCCTCCAAATGAACCCCTATAGACGACGGCTCCTAGTGCCCGGTGGTCCGGAAGTGTTGTAAACTGTGGATCGATCGATGTGGAGATCTTTGGGGGAGGCCTATGTGTAGCAATGGACGTCTATCGGCTGACGACGATGATGATGTTGAATATGTGGCTCCGCAACCAAACCAGAGATCTCCGTTTAGCAAGGCGTTTAGCCTGCGACACGAAAGCTGTTAGATATATTTTACTGGATTTAAAAAATATTTACTTTGTCTTACAAAATACGGTTGGTGTCGTTGTTACCGGAGTTCGTATACATCGATAGGTACCATCGTAGGTAATGAGATCATCTTATATTTCAAGGTCAGATGGGTAATGTTGTCTTGTGCAATATTCTCACTACACTACAATTACATTATTATGGGTAGGCTTATTACAGAAGTTTGAACGTCCCACTCAATTCGAAGCTCTGTAGTGTAAAATAAATATTTTTTTTTCGGACTTGATAAATTGAACTATTAATTATTGAATTAGTTAAATTATTTGAATATATTGAATGGTGGTTATCTTCACCAGACTGATGAACTGCGCGCTGCAATCCGCCACTGCGCTGGACGAGCACACTATCGCGGCCGCCATGTTGCCTCTAGCCACCGCGTACTGTAGAAAATTATGCACGGGAGTTATACAATACGCGTATATGTGCATACAAGTAAGTTTTGTAATAAAAAACGTAATAATAATATAGAAAAACAACATTGTTTACTACATATGGAATCAAAATAAATTGTATTTGATTGATTACTTTATACATTTCGTAGTATAAACCTATATTGCCTTAAAGAGAATGTCGGAAGTATAATTGTTAATTACCATTAAACCTTTCTCCGATGTGTGATTTTGATTTCAGGAGCACCAGGTGTGGACTAGTCAACAGTTCTGGGAGGCTGCCTTCTATCAGGATGTACAAAAGGACATTAAAGCTTTGTATCTGCCGAGCCCCACTCACCACCAGAGGGTGCCGAGCCCAAGGTAAAATAAAATACGAGCAAATGGGGATCGGCAACTCATATTTATTCTTCTATAGTTCCAATGGTATTAAGTGGCATAGAAGCCGTAGAAGTTGTATGCCCAGAATATATCTGCTTCTTACATACTGACGTAAGAACACACCAATGATTACAGCCGTTGGTTTATAATATGAGGGTAGTAGCCAGGTCGATCGATTTGAAAAAACTACCAACCAAATTCCTTTAATTTAGAACCTAGTTATATGTACTTATATTGGCAATAAATTGTTAGCCACGGTGGCACCTAATTGCATTAATATGCAAGGCTAAATAAGTTCAGCCCTCAAGTCTTCTAAGCCCTTATCTTGGAAGAAATCATTTGTTCTTTCCGTGCGTATTATTGACACCAGTGTTGAATGCTGATAAAGGTAACAGGAAAAACTGTGTTAATCTTTTACGATATCTTGAGTATATAGCGGCGATGAAGATATACTAAACATTCTCCACATTGTGGATTGCAAGTAACATACGCGTTTTCTTTCAGGGAGGACGAAGAATACATATCATTGTTGAAAGCGCAAGAGCCGAGTGCATTAGAAATAGCAGCCGAGCAAATGCGGCTGTGGCCGACGTTGCCACAAGGTACCGACACTTTTTTTTAATATATTCTATAATAAACAATTTGTTAACCGATATTGTGTGTAAGTTAGCTGTAGAGAATGCAAGGTTTTTGTATCTCAACAGAATTATCAATGAAGAGTTATAGTAAACTTGTGTCAAATTCAGTTTTTATTCCAGTGATATTATTAATTTATTTTTATATCATGATGAAGTTGGTAATTATTACCCAAGAAAGAAAATAACGACTAGAGAGGATTACCTAGTAACTTATACTGTAACTAGTTAAAGAAATCGTATTCGTGGCATGTTGCAGTAGACCGCTTACACGGGGCGGTGGTGTTCGCGCTTAATCGGAATTTAATTGTGATCTGTGTCACAGTTGAGAGTTTAACTCATAAACACTTAAACAGGGTCTGATCAAAGAGCAGTCCCCGTAATAAAATCGATACGCGAACCAAATTTATTATGACCCGTTTGTATACTCGAACTGTAACGTCAAGCTTCACGTACGCACTATTAAATTAAAAGTTATATCAACGGCTAACTTCATAGCTGCGAAGTGGTTGATAATCATTTAAGAATTTTATTAACGCAAATTTGTTGTCACATTCCAGAAAAACAACGAGAATTGATAGCTAGCGAGGAATCTACTCTGTACAGTCAAGCGATTCACTATGCGAACCGGATGGTGTACCTGCTACTGCCGCTGGAGGGCGCCGGGCGGCGGGCAGACGCGCGCGGGGACGATGCCGACAGAGCCAGCAATAGTATTACAAATAGGTAAGATTTTTTTTTTAATTCTATTAAGCCACCTGCGCGGAATGTTCACCTGATAATAAGGGGTACGCTTGTCCGTAACAATATGGTGCTAGTTAGAATACGTAACACTGTACTTGTTGCTTTAACGTAAAAGATGTTGAATATGGTTACCTACGACATAAGTTCTGTAGTTATAGCACACTTCATACTGCAACACAGTAATGATTGCAAATGGGGTTTTTAGAATATATGCTCATGCATATATGAAATATTATACCATAACTATTTCAATATGTCCCTTGATAAAATGAATACTTGTTTTTTAGCGTGGCGGAGTCAGATAGCGCAGATGCGGAATCTGGTTTCGAGGAGGCGGACCCTGGTGAAGCAGGGAATAATGTTATTAAAATGGTTTCGAGATTTGTTGATAAGGTGCAGCTTTCATTTTATTGACTTTTTTAAAAATACTTTTTTCCCTTATTCTCCCTTATCTCAGTTGATTTTTATTTCACGCCCTTTCTCTTTTTCTCTCCCTAAATATATCGGTCTCGCTCTGTACTGCAATTGTATGTTTTATTTCGTATACGATTGTCCCATACTGTATCACGCGTGCATAGATAGATTTATTATAGGATATCCACATGCAGTGGAGCTACATTGATCTTATTGAAGCGCGGAGTGAGTAGAGATAGGATGCACCAATATAAGGTACCGACTCTCTAAATCTACTAAATATTTGGTTTTAGTGGGGCTGGGAGGCAGTTGATGGGAAAAACAAAGTACTGTATGATGAAAGGCACGATAGAAACGTTACTTTCAATTCTTCTCAATTTATCTTATTAAAGACTTAATACGAAGCGATAAAATTTTTGGAAATTGAATAATAATTATATCGATTTTTAGGTGTGCACGGAAGGTGGTGTGACTGCTGAACACGTCCGTTGTCTACATCAGATGATCCCAGGCGTTGTTCACATGCATTTAGAGACATTAGACGCGGTGGCGAGAGAAAGCAGACGTTTGCCGCCTGTCCAGAAGGTATATAGTCTATTATCTCATGTAGAGTTACATGTTATAGATTGTTGGAAGATCTCTTTCGCCGGAGACCTACTAGGTTACTCCTGCCATTGCATCTACTTCCGTTGTTAAACAGTAATATGGTAACATTACTGTTTCGGACATTACTATTGTGTTATGTTTTGAAACTAGACACACTCAGATCTTGATGGACGCCTTGTTGCTTCATTGTATGGAGAAAATTGTTACACGTTGCCCGATATAACAGACTGATATTGTGTTAACACTGGTGGTTCGATGTTGATGTCCAGGCACGTATCGTGGCGCCGACGATGGTAGCGGGCGAGGCGGGAGCAGCGCCGGCCTTGCGCGCGGTGCTAGTTGCCGACGGCCGCGCTTCCCCGCTGCTGCCAGCCGAAGGCGCTCTCTTCCTCACAAACTACCGCTTAGTCTTCAAAGGCACGCCCATTGACCCCTTCGGTGAGTAACTTCATCATATCATAATTTACATAAAATCATCTAGTGTCTTATTTTTTAATTTTTAAATTAAAGAATTTCAAATATGTTCAAATTAATAAGACATTTAATTTTTCAAATGTATCTTCAAGAACAAAATGGCTATGACAACTTTTTTTTATAATATACCGTTGTGCCTAGTGGTCGCATCTAATAACTTTTTTTATTGAGTACTTCAGTTTAAGTTCTTTGTCTCCAGTAAAAATAATGTTTGACAGCATGCGAGCAGACGGTGGTGCGGTCGTTTCCTTTGTGTGCACTAACAAGGGAAAAGGCGGTCAGAGCACATGGACCGCAGCTTGAACCTCTCTCCGACGGCTTGCAACTTCGTGCGGCTACTTTCCAATTAATCAAGGTCATTTGGTTTTTGTATTATATAGTCTAATTAAATATAAATTTTCCAGATCTTTGGGCTGGTGAAATTAATTATTGAAATATAACAAGGCGGTGGATGAAGAAAATGCAGTCGAGTTTTATTTTTATCATCATTTGCTCATAGACGACCACAACTTTTCATGAATCTTCCAAAGATTTGCTCGTCGATCGGTTATAGGTTGTCCGTATACAACGGTTTCCCATGATCTTCGCCAGATTGACAGTTCAGTAGCTTGAAATGGGTATAAGTAAATAAAGCTAAAGCACTATTAAAAATAAATTAATTGTGTTTATAGATAACGACTTACAAGAAAAGTATGTTTATGCTGTCTAGGTAAATTCTGTAAGTTGTTTAAGTGGGTTGCGTGCTCGGATTAATACGTTGCCCGCTGCGCAGGTGGTGCTGGACGAGGAAGTAGGCGGGGAACAGGCGGAGGCGTTCCGCAAGCAAGTGGCGCGGCTGCGGCACCCAGCCTCCGCCGTGCTGCATTTCGCGCTCGCGCCGCGACCTGTGCCACCACCTGCCCTGCATGCCGCCAAGCACCACACATTGAAGTAAGTGCACACGTACGCCATTTCCGCCAAAATATTGTTGTGCAGGAAGTGAAGTTATACTGGCAGATACAGGAGATATACGAGACATTCACCACTAGGTAGACTTCTTACGACACTACCAAGTGACAAGTGAAAATAACGTTTTGTGATATGAGATCTTCAAGTTTTATTACTTTGATTAGTTTGTGAATCTTATTTTTGGAAGCGCTTAGTTCAATGAAAATTATAAGCTAAAGCGTTAGATCAGCCAGCAATAAATTAATTATTCTTTTCAGAGGCTTCGCGAAGAAGACGTTATTGAAGACGGCGAGGCGAGCGGGCCTGAAGCCGAAACCGTCCAAGAGGCAGAAGTACGTTCTGCCGTCAGCTGACGCGCGCTCCCTCACTTCTCCGCCGCTCATGTCCTCGCTCTCCGCCGACACGCTGTCGTGTGAGTGTACGTTGATTCGCTTCATTGCTTCTCATATCTATACGCTTCAGGCTCATTATAAAGTTATTATTTTCATGCTCTCAGTGAAGGTACAATTTAAAGTTTTTTCTATATGTGACTAACACTTTTACATCCTTATTTTTATATGGTGTTAAGTGACTATGTAGCCGGAGATGGTGAAGTTGGCTTCCTCAAAATAATTCAGCTCTAATAGGTATAAAGCCGACACAGCGATACTGTTATAATAGGAAATTTACAATGTAAGGATGATTACTAGGTAACAACAAGATATAAATTTTTAGTAGTTTTTTTATGTTTTAATATGTGATAGGCTATTAAAAGATATGCAAGAATATGACTTATTATATTTTATACGTCACATGTATATTGTTCGTTAGTGGAGGAGTTGGAGCTGGGTGGACCGGAGAGCGCGGAGCCGCCGGCCGCGCGGACGTTGGAGCGCGTGCGCGAGCGGGTGTACGCGCGCGACTGGGCACGGCTGGGGCTTGCTAGTCCACCTTTTCGGCTCACTCATGCTAACGCGATTTACACATTGTGTAGAAGGTTCGTTCCTTTCATTATTGATATCAGCTAAATTTTGTCTTTTTGTAAATGCCACGATTTTATATATAAATCCTCTCATATATTAATAAACGTCGAACATTGCAAGAAAATCACGGCCTATGTCCCCAGTGGACATTTATCAGCTGATTATGATAACGACTACAAAAAAAAAATACTGTTACAATTAATACACAACGATATTATTGTAATGTCACCGAACCAAATAATGTTAAAAGTAAATTATTGTCATTTCTGATGTCTGTTCTTGCTACGGCAATAACTAGTGATAAAGGTTCTGAGTAATCCATTGAGTGACAAAAGAAATGTAAGACATTAGGGAATGAATATCTGCGTAACTTGTAATATGCCGGTTAACTTTTGTAATATGATTGTGCAGTTACCCGTGCGTGGTGGCCGTGCCAGCGGCGGTCAGTGACGAGTCGCTGCGGCGCGCGGCACGGTGCTATCGGCAGGCGCGGCTGCCCGCACTCACCTGGCGGCACCCGCGCACGCACGCGCTGCTCGCGAGGTACGCACGCGCTCACATTCAAAACAATAAACACACGTAAAGCTTTAATCAAGGCATTTATTATGTTATATAATACTTGCGGTCAGTTTCCATCCGAGGACTGTCCAAATTGATATCATGGCACCATATTTTCTTGTCAATAGTAATGTGCAAACGTAACTTGTAATGGGGTAACTACAAAAAAAACGTGTATAAGAAAAGCATCATTAACTTTTTTTTTTACCTTTTACGCTATCGCTCTAAATAATTACCTTTTAGAATAAAAGTATTTCCTTTACGTACGGCAGGTCGAGTGCTTCACACCATAAGGGTGTGATGGGTATGTTGAAAGGATCCAGCCATCAAACTCCGGGCACCGCGCAAAGTGGTACGGAACCCACCTCAAGCTTGGAACAGGTATAACTTAGAACATTGTCTAAAATGATTTTTTTTTTGTCCGTAATTTGATGATAATTGTTGGAGCAACGAGAATGTGAGTAAATTAGAACGCTGTTGATAACGCGTTGCATGTCGCAGGAGCGGTACTTGGCGGCATTGGTGGCATGCACGCCGGCCGGGCGTGGCGAACTGGCGGGCGACTCCTCGCTTAGCCTTGAATCGTTGTTGCTGTCAGATGAGCAGCACCACACGCCGCTGCTCAGCAAAGCCGCTGGCACACTCGGGTGAGTACGCATCATCAGTCTATCAAGCACGGTCAGAATTCAGTTTTGTCTCGTAAATTTTATAGTTTATAACATAGATATTAATGTGGAGGATCTTTGTAATTTTAAAATTTTATAAAGTCGGTACAATATAAAATTATGATTACAATCAAAATTAATAAATAAAAAACGCTCGTTTATATCATTCTTAATTTTACGCAAAAATCTCAATATTCTTTATTTAGTATTTAATTGTTATTCATTCTTAATTAAAATCGTTAGAAACTAGTCACATGTTAAGACATCGTAGATAAAAGTAGCATGTCATTTATTAGTTTAACGGTTGACATTCAAATTTCATAGAGTTTATTTTGATCAAAAATTTTAGATACGTTTATAAATGAGTAGGGATATAGGCGCGTTTTGAACATGAACTAATAACGTCAGGATGTTGGGGCGTAATAGCGGCGGCAAAGGCGGCGTGGGCGGGGCGGGCGGGCGGCACTTCGGCCGCTGGGGATCCCTCAAGGACCGCCGACAGGCGTCACACCTCGAGCTGTACGCGCCGAGGCAGCGGCTCTCCACCGCGGACATAGATTCAGGTCAGTGTGAAAGTTCATTGACAAAGCACAAAAAGTCATGCACAGGAATATAGACGGCATTGGTGGTCATAATAATGAGTCTAAAGTACGAATTTTTACTTAGTACTTCTCTTTTTTTGACACAGTAACGGAACGAGGTAGAAGTTCACTTAATGGTCATATAAACCCTGTACCACATTATGATTGTCGACATTTTAAGTCTAATTTTTCGAAATACAGGAAATATTCCTAGTTCGGCAATCACGGACCATGACGACTCTGTACATAGCTGTAACTTTTATAAGAAATAAATAAATAAATTACCCCAGTAATTTCAGTAGCTACATCCTTTGCTCCACCACTGTTTGACAGCAGGAATAGGAGCTACGGTAGTACTTACCTAGAGGGTCTTCAGCAACAGGAGACCTACCACGAGTATTCCATTAACCCAGTGATTATATCGTAATATTTGGACACTGTTTATCTGGATAAATAAGCTCTGCGGTGGTATTTGTCTATCACCGCGTTTAAACCTTGATAAAATGTGCAATTTTATATGCTCTAAAAAATTTACCCGTTTATTCAGGTCACTGTAAGAAGTGGAGAAGTCTATCAGGAGATACAAAGACTTACATTCTATTAAAAATTTTCTTTATTCGTTGAAATAATTATTCGTGTTCATCATTATTAAAATATTACGGTTGTTCATTTTATTATATAAAAGTTTTAAATTTTAGTGTGCGGTGAGAACAGCGGCAGTGCCGGTGGTCGTCGCGCGGCTCTGTACGTGCTGACGGACAAGGGTGCCGCGGGGGCGGTCGGCGCGGGCGGTGGGGGTTGCGGCACCGAAGCGCAAGCCGTGCCCGTGGAATATCCTGAAGCGCGCGCCACCAAGCACGCCTTCAAGAAACTCTTGCGAGCAGCGGCACCATCATCGCCCCCCGCACACGATCATCCCGGTTTTTTGCGGTGAGAGATTTCTCTTTTTAAAAAAGGATACTGTCTAAATTTAATGTTATCTCATTTTTTGTGTGACATTTTAAATATAAATAGATGTTTTTCAGAGAAAAACTTTCTTATGAGTTTTATATAAAAATTTATAATTAATATTTCCTTCGTTTCAGACTAGTGGAAGAGTCGGGTTGGTTGTGGCAGCTGCGGCAGTTATTCCAGTTGTCGGGAGCAGTTGTGGATCTGCTGGATTTGCAGGGTTCTTCAGTACTGCTCTCGTTGGAAGATGGGTGGGACGTCACTTCTCAGGTATATCTTTAGAATGTTCAGATTGTCCGTCAACGTATGTCTTGATATAAATCGGAATTTATAGTATTCAGGAAAAAATTATGTTTGAGCAAATACAATGTATTTTTTTTATGTTAAATGTGTTTATTATCATCTCGAACATCACCGTTTCAGATATCGTCGCTGGCGCAGATTTGCCTAGAGCCGTACTACCGCACCTTAGACGGATTCCGCATCCTGGTAGAGAAGGAATGGCTGGCGCTGGGTCACAAATTTCAACAGCGCTCGAATCTCGCTGCTGCGCCGCAACAGGGCTTTACACCAACCTTTCTCATGTTCCTCGACGCGGTGCATCAGGTGCGTAGCCTCTCAGTTGGCGGGAAAAGTCTGCTGTATTACACGTTCATTTTATTGTGTTGTAGTGTTAGCTAACGTACGTGAACTGTTTGCAGTTGCTGAAGCAGTTTCCTCTCGCGTTCGAGTTCAACGACTACTACCTGCGCTTCGTGGCGTACCACAGCGTGTCCTGCCGCTTCCGTACGTTCCTGTTCGACAGCGAGGCGCAGCGCGCGGAGCTTGGCCTAACCGTCGCGGACGAGCGGCGCGCCGACGCGAACCGCTTGGTAGCGTACTGCTCGCCCTTAACTAAAAACCGCCCCTGTGGTTATTATGCTCCTGAAACGTAAATCCCTACTTCGATTTCAGAGCCACGTGTGTTTAAGTTCCACAACCATATGGTAGGGTTTTATGACTCGGTAGGTATCACCCTTCTGTGATAATTTTTCAGCCAAAATAGCTTTTATTTAGTCATCTTTATGGGTTTCAGCTATTTTAAACAACTCGACGGAATCCTCATTTTCTCAGGCATGTCATACACCATCAAGTGCAACAGTTCGTCTCGTCGCTTTCTTGTATAAAAAAAATTTATTCCACTAGGGTGTAGAGACTGGCGCGGGTGAAGAAGAGAGCGGCGCTCGCGCTGCAACGCACGGGGTCTCCCTGTTCGACTTCGTGGACCGGGTTCACCAGCGGGTGCCGGTCTTCTATAACTTCCTATACACGCCTGATTTTGACAATCCGGTGAGTAAACATAGGAACGGAGACACACGATTATTTCGTCAAAATATTTTTGTCATCATATTTTCAACTGATGGATGTACACTGCGGATAATAATAAAAAATATGTGTAATAAAAATACGATAATAGCCCTAAAAGTATTGCGTACTTCTTGAAAGGTTTTAACCCACACCTTAACCAAAAAAATATAGTTTTTTTTTTTATGAGGTTATACTTCATCGACGCTGTGGATGTTTCATTGTTAAAGGTGTTGAGGCCGGTGTCTGCTATAAACTGCCTGGAGGTGTGGGAATACTACGTGACGGAGGAGCTCTCGCACGGCACGCCGTACGATCTTGAATTGCTGCCTACCGAGCCCGAGCAGAGATCTGTGCGCCGGGTCGTTACCGCGGGGTGAGCAGTACAGACAGTATAATAGAAACATCACGATTGACACTGCTGAACAGCTTAAACCGCTAAACGAGGTACTTGAAATTTAAAAATAAGTTTGATAAGTTATGTACTTAAAATATAAAAGTAAGTTTAGTCTCTATAAAGATTATAAAATTAAAACTCGGAACTAATAATGATGTTATTCAATAATTTTGAAATAAACTAAACCAAACGACTGTTTTTTGTATTATACGCAACTAATAGCTAGTCGATGGTTGCAGGTATGATAGCATAGCACGCTGCATGCCGGACGCCTTCAGCGGGCTGTTGGAACGCATTCGGCAACTGGAGCTGGAGCTGGGCCACCTGCCACAGAAGTGGCGCGTGCGCTGGGACCAGCTCGAGCTACCCAACACACTAGAACTGCAGGTGAGAGTGTGTAACGAAAATATGTGTAAATAACGAACTGGACTAAGTATTTTATTACTTTGTATCAAAGAATGATATAATAATGCTGTAGTGAATTAAAGTTATAAACTCAATTTACAAAATGTTTATTTCAGCGTAATGCGTCGATGTGCAGCAGCGTAGTGCGTCGTGCGACAGCCGCAGCGCACCGACGCGGTACGTTAGAGGTGCTGGTACGCGGATTGTCGGCTGCGCCTGCGCACGCTCCACACGCCGCGCACGCTCCGCACGCGCCGCCCGCACACCGCTGGGCACCTGCCGCACACGCCGCGCCCGCGCGTTGCGATCACTGCGCGGATCTGTTGTGGGGACCGCTCGAGGTGCGTCTTTAGAACAGTGTGGTACATAACTATAAAGAAAATTTAAGTATTCCTTGGCACACTACAAGTATAATTTAAAAGTTGAGGTTGGTTTCAACCATCAACATGTAACTTTTTAAATTTAATACCCCACTTTCTATGGTTTACAAGTTTGTCCTCTTGTTTTAATTGCGTTTAAAAGTAACATGGAATGCGTGTACGTTCCCAGACGGGTGTGCGGTGCGTGGACTGCGGCGCGGCCTGCCACGAGCGCTGCGCAGAGACGTTTTCCTTGCCCTGCACTAAGTATAAGGCGCCGCCGCCCGATCGCGACCGTGACCTGCGTACCAACGTCTCCAACAGTACGTGCACTCATGCACACACACACACACACACACACACACACACACACACACACACACACACACACACACACACACACACACACGCACACACACACACACACGCACGCACACACGCACACACACGCACACACGCACACACGCACACACGCACACACGCACACACGCACACACGCACACACGCACACGCACACACACACGCACACGCACACGCACACGCACACACACACACACACACACACACACACACACACACACACACACACACACACAAATGCACCGTATTACAGTTTTTACGGAAAAACATACAGCATGTATAATTCATCCAAAACTATCTTTTTTTTTTAAATATAATTGGTTTTGGTAGGTAAAACTTTTGTGTTTTTTTTTCTTAATAAAAGACATTATAATGGTACTTTTAATACCAATCGGTTGTTTATAGTTTCTGAGACTGAATTTATTAAGTTTCCAGCACATTCCTATTTTGAATATAATAAAATCTTCTCGGCAAATGCAGTGAAGAACAACTGTTTCTCAGTTGACCTGGTGACGCTCGCAGGGAGTCATTAAATACGTACGTCATTGGACCGGTCGCGCTGAAGATTGATTGTCGAGGCTCGTGTCCTGCTGTGTACAACGATAAGCCGAAGTGATAATAACGACGATGAATATATGCTTGTACTATTTTATTGTGGTGAATATGTGTTCGCGTGTGCAGGTGTCGCGACGCTGCAGTCGTCCTCGCAGCAGTACTACGAGCAGTTCTCCTCCAACGTGGCAGAGAACCGCACGCACGAGGGGCACCTTTACAAGCGCGGCGCGCTGCTCAAGGGCTGGAAGCAACGGTGTGTACGTTATGTATGCCAATGCAGCCATCACGTTCACCTATTTGGAAAAAATCTGTTAAAAGGAAACGCAAATCCTTTACATCTTGTTTAACACTAGATTTTCATTTTACATTAACGTCACTCATTGTTAAAGATAAATTGACTCGGTGGAAGTCATACCATGAAACAACTAATAACAAATCATTAACAATAACATTAAAAAAATTAAAATATATTTAAGTGGTTAACCGCCTGCCTTTGAGGTAACTCACTGCCCTAATGGTTAGAGCATGCCGCCTTCATTCCGAAGGTCCCGGGTTCGAATCTCGTCATATACCGATGACTTTAATATTTAAGTTATGTACATTTGTAAACTTTAGTAACAGCAGCGAAATACAAACGGTGAAGTAAAACGTCATGAGGAAACCTGCACATGAATTGGAATTCATTCTAAAGTGTGTGTGAAGTCACCAATCCGCATTGGGTCCGCGTGGTGACTGGCCCATCGCCCTCATATTGAGGGTAGGCCTGTGCCGCAATAGTGGGGACGTAAATTGATTGTTGGAAAAAAAAAGTAGCATTCAAAAATGGGAAATATATTTAAGTGGTTAATGGCTTGCCTTGTAACGTTAAGGTCCTTAGTTCGATACCGGGGCCACATTTTTGTAGTACGTTGGTAGAACTATCTTCCTGAGATGATCAAGTACCAGCTTCAAATTGTAACTCCACCACTGTCATATAACAGCTAGAGTATTCTGGGCGAGTACACTTCATCATTTGCGATCTCATCGTTACTTAATAAGACGTGATACTGAAGTTGAGCGGTGTGAGATAAAAAAATCTTCTCTACCTTCTTTCAAACCTTCTCCACCGCAGCCAGTTCCACAGCTGGACTACCGATCACACTATAAACGTTACTTTTTGGTATGCGAGATGAAGCTGTATGTAATTGCCTAGTAGCTGCTGTGTCAAACAATTTAAACGTGTGTTATCCCCACACTCGTCCAGGTGGTTCGTGCTGGACTCCATCAAGCACCAGCTGCGCTACTACGACGCAATGGAGGATTCACACTGCAAAGGTTTCATTGGTATGTGTTTACTAGACACAATTTTATTTTACTGTTACAATTACATATATAATCTCGAATTAAGACGCTCCTCACTAATCTGCATTGCACCGCCGTGGTGGGAAAGGGCCTAAATCTGGGAGATGTATGAACTCCTACAAACGAAGACTCCTAGCGTCCGGCTATGCGGGCAGCGCAGGACCGATCGATGTGGGGATCTATTGTCTGAGGATGATGATGATTAAGAGGCACAGCTTTGAAGTTCATGCTTTTGTTTCAATTAAAGCACATCAGTGAAATATATGTTGTTAGTTATATATATATATATATGTTTGTATTAGGAATATTAAATAAAGTAAAAAGTTCAATGGTAGCGAGCGATGACCTTTAGTGACGAACTAAATATTGCAATGAATCTATATATCATCTTGTTTAATTGTAAAACGTATATGTACAGCTGATTATAAACGTTTAAATATTTCATACTTTGCAGACCTGGCGGAGGTGATCACGGTGACGCAGGCGCCGCCGGCGCCCGGCCCGCCCAAGAAGTGCGACGACAGGTCATTCTTTGACGTGAGTACATCAGCTTACATAATGCCGGCATTCTACAAATTGATGATGATAATTTACACGACTTCCCGTCTGATGAAGTTTCAATTCACCAGTAATTTCATTAGCTACAGCGCCGCGCCCTTCAAACCGGAACACAGTATTGCTGTCGCGGTACTGTTTGTGAGCTGCAATAGGAGCAGTGATGCTATCTACTTAGATGTTCAATAAGTGAACGAATGTTCCCATGTAGAATATTTTTTTTACTTTGACGGTTTCCGATAGAAAAGCCCTTCCACAAGTTAACTTTGTTAGTTATGACACTTCCTTGATACGTGGAAGCTGTTTTATCAGATTATATTTGTTGAGACATGATGAGCTGTCGCATTGTGATAAAACAGAACAATTCGGTAGATCAACAATTTACTCCTGCATCACGTCGCATTGCAGCCGACAAATAGTAATGTGCAGATATTACTGTGCTCCAGTTTGAAAAGGGTTGTACCTAGTGAAATTACTGGGGTAACGAGACTTAAAATACTATGTCTCAAAGCGACGAGCATAATGTGGTGTCGTATATATCGCCCTAACTAGCGCCACATTGTTATGAGCAGGCGTATTATTTACTATCATGTGAACATCCCGCCCGACTGGTTGCTTCATTAAATAAAAAAAGTCAATCTCCTAAATTGATTCCGCACTGCCCGCAGCTACGGACGAGCCGGAGGACGTACAACTTTTGCGCGAGCGACGCTAATGCTGCGCAGGAGTGGATCGAGAAGCTGCAGGCGTGCTTGCAGTGAACGCGCCGCTCGCCCAGCGGTCTGAACGTAGACCGCTATCCGCCAACACGTGAACAGAGCCACGATTCACGACGACTCTCTGAAGTGCAGTTAACTTCACCGAGGATAAACGAAATTTGATAACACGTGTGACGCGCCGCTGCCGCTGCCGCTACACGCGCGGCATTGTTGCACGCAGTGTATATTATTTAGGATTTGACACAGGTAGTTCATCTGACGTTTGAAACGAACCGCCGCAAAGTTCGCAATAACATCGACTGCGGTTTCGATTTTGTTAATAATTTCAAAACTTACCTCCCACTCATTTAACAGTTGCCGCCGATTATAACTTAAGTAGTAAGTGGTCGTAGTCGCTCCAAGTACGCCACGTAGTTGCAACGCGACGCGACCTGAAGGCGCGCGCGTGCGCCGCGCACGGAGTCCGATCGTTGCGATACCTGGCTATAGTGTCCGCTGCACCAGCAGTGTAGCCGTGTGTTCGTGTATTGTATAGTGGAAGAGAGATCTGAGCGCGGTCGGCAGTGGTTCCGTCGATACTGAGATTATTTACACGCATATAGTGTACGCTTTGTCTGTAAGAGCGACGCGCCCGCCCACCGCTGGGCGACTGGAATACATGTGAAGCGAGCAGATATCGGAGTATGAGCTCCGAACACTTCAACTGTTGTTATGGACAAACATAGTAAAGTTGTGCGCTTGGTGTGGAGGTGCGTCGGTGGGGGCGATGGGGGCGGGTGCGTTTGGTAGAGTTTATTGTTACGTTGGATATTTGTAAATACTTTATCATTAATTATTATTATTGTTGTGTAAAGTCCTCTGTTTTAATTGTAAACAATTACGTTTTCCCATTTGTACATGTTAATCGCATTTACGTACGCGTGCGCGTTACCGTTACCGCGGCCGCTCGGCTCTGTTACATTTGTAATTATTTTAACTTATTATTTTCTATTTTAACCAATTGACTGTGCACCGACACCGCACCGTACGCGGGCAGGTTGCGCGCGAGAACACTGCAATTCGGGTGCAATCAAATTCACAATCCGAATGAACTTATACAACACTAGTGCGCGTCTGCCGGACAAAGTGCAGTTACGTATACACAGTTGTGTCCCGACTCACTTTATTGAATTTATGTTTGTGTAAATATTTACGTTTACATATCATCGAGTGCCGCCAGCTCGCAGCAGCACAGGCAGCGGGGACTTATACTTTGTTTCCGATCATTTCGTACACGGCTTTAGAAGCGACGCACGGACAGACAGCGCGGCAACGGAGTCTATATGAATGCATTTATAGATTCCCTATTCCTAGTAGATTTACATCATTGTGCGTTTTTTTAACATATTTACTATAAAACGAATTTCGAGCGAAATAAAAAGTTTTTATTTGTATAAAGATTATTTTAGTTCTTAACAGTGTTTGAGTGACTCCGTGGCGCATTAGCTAAGCGCTTGCCGTGTAACACAGTGGACCAGTGTAAGCTGCAGCTCTCATTGCTGTTCCGACTGTCAAGTTATAGAGTCAATATTTCTTTCTGATCGAGCGAACACGCTTCACCGTGCACGGCCTCGTTGTGGTTACGCCGTGTGAAATTAACGTCACGTGTACACTTACAGATCCGAATTGCTCATGTTATGATTAGGCAAGATGCAGCCGATTTAGATGTTGTATCTCGAATTGTATCTGTATCTCGTGCAGCGCATGCGTTAGCTCTGAAGATAAACCTCAGCGACTGTTGTTACTGTTGTGTTGCTATGCGACACGTTTGTTGTCTGCTCGTCTGTTGTGTGCGTACGTTCGTGTTGTTTCCGTTATAAACTCGGCGCCGGTGTGACCAGTAACAGTGCACCGCGTACAATGGAAATAAAGAGATTTTTAAATTAATAATGTTGTTTCTTTTATATCTATATATCTTTTATATGCACACTTAGCCATGGTACACGCTGCACCTGCTCAATGAAAGGTTGGCTCACACCGATCTACAATGGATAGAAGTTTGAATTTTTTTTAGTGTATTCTTCATAGCGGTGTGTTGACCAGAAATTGAAACGAGCAAGACGTTCACCTGATGGTGAGTGCTACGCCTGCTCGGAACAATGTGGCGCTGGTGTAGACGGTACACATCATATTGTTTTTCGCTTTGAAAAGAGACATTAAGGCTCGTTACCTCAGTAATTGCACTAGTTTGCAAGCTTGGACACTACGTTCTGATCGGCATCAGAAATACGATCTGCGTTGGTACCTAACCAGACCGTCTCCGGTGACAGAGACGCTGGGTATCCCAGTGAATACTACACCAGTATAAAGTACTATGCTAAATATAGTGACTACACGCGCAAGCGCAAACATTAACTGTATATATGTTAGAATTTTCTCATGACGCTTTATTAGACAAATTTGTATTGTATTTGGAGGCAAAAAGCTGATGTCGATGATTAGTTTAAACACCTAAGCTTTTTGCCAGACTATTTGAATCACAAATTTGAAATATTGCTCACCAACAGTATTGACATCGACAGATGAGTAAAGTTTTTCTGCATTGTCGTGTGAACGCGAACCGCCATCCCAAGAGTAAAGAGTTCGAATATGATTCACGTGGACACTGAAGTTCATTGTCTGATTTTGTTGATGCTTTTTTGGCGCTTCGTCGTGCGGTCACTTTAATATGAAGTTTTATCGAAATTTTTTGTGCACTAATTTACCTGTAAACAATAGGTATTAGTCACAAAGTTGTATTATACTCTTTGTCAAGTAATTTCTTTTCAGAGGGTTTTGAGGTGTAAAAGTAAAAGACGCATATCATATGTAACAATTTTTATTTTACCAATATTAATAATATATTAACATAATATGTGGTCCATAACCACCCTCTCTCTGATAATATTATAATACAATGAATTTTCACATGTGGTCTCTTAACCCATAACAAATGAAACGAATATAGCTACCGCTAAATCTGAAACTCTACGAGCGACGATAACGAGCCGAGCGACGGAGCCGCGCCCGCGCACACGAACACTCAAAACGAAGTAAGAAAAAACAGAGAAGTAAAGATAAATATCTGTTATATATTAATTATATCTAGCTAACCTAGATGGGGGCGGGGCGGCGCGTGCGCGAGGTGGCGCAACGCTTGAAGGAAACTAGCACCCCCACTCGGCTGCAAATCTATTCGGGAAGTCTGTAAAAGTTACGCTCAAAAAAAATTAGGCCGAGCGCCGCCCCGCCACCCCGCCGCGTTACACCTCCCCGTGCCCCACGCGCCCCGTGTAAACATCATTATACATTATATACATTAGGAAATAAATACTCTATATGCAAGAGGGCTACGTCCGCGTATGTACACGATCACGCCGGCCGGCCGCCGCGCGCCCGCGGGGCTGTCACGCGATCGCACGTGACCACCCCCCCGCGCGCGCTACCTGTCCGAACTATAAACAACTGAATTTCAGTTAAACGCGTCACTAAAGCAATAAACATCTATAAGCTAAAGTTAAATATTTTCTAACATTTAAGATAAAATAAAAAGCTTCGAATGTAAAACTATTTATACGACGCGCACTGCACGGCGGCGCGGCTGCGCGGGCGCACCCTCCGCCCCAGCGTACACTATTTGGCTTAGCTAAGGTTTGAAGGAGGGCGGAGATCGGGGGCGCGGGGCGCCGTTCGCTCTCGCGGTGCAGCAATGTAATTATACAACAAATTGCAACGTCACTAAAAATTATAAAGCATTTTTTTTGGTTTCCACGTTGTACACAAAAATTTCATCAAAAAATACGCGTGTACAGCATCCGGCGGGCCCGGTGCGGCACCGAACGCGCCGGAACACAAATAAAAACGTATAAAATTGTCCGCATCGATACTAAATAAGACCTCACACGTAAAGTGCGTCAAAAACGTAAAATCGCGTCGGCGATCGAGCGGCGTTCGATGTGATCAATGTAAAGTCGTAAACATGAGGCAGCACGCGCCGGGCCGAGCCGCTGCAGCGCACCAGCACGCTGCATTCATCGGCATGCTTCGCGAGTGCGACGTCCCGGCACCGGCGCCGGCAGCGCAGCCTCTCCGCACTGCGTCGTTACAAAAATAAAACCGCAAAGTAATTGCTATTGCAATGTCGTCTTGTTTTCAATTCCACATAGTGTAAGTATTGAAAACGGCGCACGCGCATGTGGCGCACGGAAGCGGCAACAAAGCATCTCCCTCAGCCCGTCTGTTCGTTGAGGTGACGTCACGCGCCCGCCGTCCACCCCAGTGCGAGAACACAGATACTGCAGTTAGATATTACGCACAATTAAAACGTCTTTAATTCTCCTCAATAGTAACGCATAACACTGCTTCGGCGCGTGCGCCGGTCGCGGTGCTGTGCGTCGGCGGGCTGCGGGCGCGGCGCTAGGTGCACGCAGCGGCGCTAGTGCCCCACCGGCTCCACGTAGTTGGCGGGGTAGAGCCCCACGCGGCCGTCCTTGCGTCCCTTGCACCAGCCCTGCTCGTCTTCGTCCTCCAGCTTTTCGAATAGGTCGCCTGAAAAATTAATCACTCGTTTAACTATAGCTTCAATAATTTTAATTGGAAAAGGAACCTGCGATGAACCCTGAATACCCCGATGGCGACATTATGAGGAAGTTGGCTTTGAGTTTCGAAAATATTGTACTGAATGAGATGGACATTTCCGTGCTGCTGTGAACCCTAATTCAACAACGAACGACTGGTGATCGGTTCGCGTCTATTTAGCGGAACTGTTTATTTTTGTGTAGCGCAGCGCTGCCTCACCCTGGCGGAAGCTGAGCTCGTCGCTCTCCGCGCCGGTGTAGTCGTAGAGCGCGCGCACGGGCACGCCCGGCTCGCCGGTGTCGGTGAGCGCGCCGCCCGACTCCTCGTCCCACTCCTCCTCCTCGAACGGGTTGTCTTGCCGCCCGCTGTCCTTGCCCGGGGAGGTCTTCGCCGACTTGGGCCCGGCCGCCGTGCCGTTCCTGCGGCGCGTGCGCGACAAACATTAACATATTATGAAAACACAAACAACTGTCACCTAACTATACAAATATGTATCTCATACCTTTTGATTTATTTATTCTCTTATATAAACTTTAAAACTAGAATACACGTGACTAACTTAAAACCTAAGGACATCCCTCAACCCCCTGATCAGGCGAAAATTGGAGATACACGAAAAAACTGGCGGCAAGTTTTACTTGTCGGAGCCCGTCCAGGTAGGTACAACCGCAGCGCCTATTTCTGCCGCCAAACAGTACTGTGCAAACATTATTGTGATCCGGCTTAAAGGATGCGACAATTAGTGTAATTACTGAGGTAACAACATGTGCAGTATTTTCTATAACTAACAAACCTAACTGGCGCCACGTTGTTATGTGCAGGCGTGTTATTTGTCGTCAGGTGGAGGTCTCGCTCGTCTCGTCGAATAAAAAAAACTATATAACACACACACGCATGCATACACACGCATGCACACACACGCATGCATACACGCACAAAGAGCACAGTATATCGTCAACTTTGATGCTCGTGTGACTGTGTAGATCTTTTCTGTAGTGTAACTTTACTAACTACAACATGAAAGCGTGTAGCTACTAACGCAATGAACGGGTTCATGTCGGTCACACTGTATAAGGGGAAGCCCCGCGAGTCCAGCGAGAGCAGCGCGCTGGCGACTGGGGGCTGCCCGCCGGTGGAGGGTGCCCGCGATGCGCACACGTACACCTGCAGCCGCTCTATGCTGGACGGATAGGAGAGGTTGTGGAAACAGGAATACGAAAAGGTTGTGGAATGAGGGGGCTGGTTGTCAGTGTATCCAGGCATAGGATAGGACGATAGGAGTTCACGACCCTCCCCGTAGTCTCGGGCCATTAAGGTAAGGGCTTTGAAGGTGTGGCGATCATTGCGTACTAGGCAAGCCTGGGGTGGACGACAAAGACGGGATGGTGATGTCTTTGTCGCAGCACAGCGAGGGCGTCGATGAGGGTTACGGCCCTCCCTGGGACGTAATTAAGCGTAGCACAGGGAGGTACCGGTGCGTTCGGCAGGAGGCTCGGCCCTCCGCGACGCACTGAAGATGACTAACGAGGGGGTCTTAGGATGTTCAAAACCAAACCTAATCTTTCAGAGAGAAGGGTCTTTTGAAGATTTCCATTTCCACCATAAAACAATGGAGTTGGTAGGACGGTAAGCCGCGTGGGGTTCGGCCGGTACTCACGTGACCGCGATGGGTGCGCTTATGCTCTTCTTGTCGATGGTGTTGTTCGCGCTGGTGCTGTTGCCGGTGACGGCGCCGGCGGTGCTGTTCGCGACCGGCGCCGCGTTGTTGCCGGCCGGCTCCACGCTGTTCGCGCTCTTGCTCGACTTGTTCGTGCTTATCGGCGGCAGCTCCTGTTGTGACGTCACCGTTGTTATTCTTATTGTTATAAAGTACATTTTACATTAACATTTTTTAGAATATAGTTTTAAACTGAATAGATGTAATTATCAAATATATATATATATAATCACACATCATCAGCCGATAGACGTCCACTGCTGGACATAGGCCTCCCCTAAATATATATATATATATATATATAAGAACCTGTAATTGTTTTTTTTTTACTTTTATGGACAAGTAATTAATTTAATTATAACTTTGACTTCTTTAGATCTTTTTGATTATATATTTAGTGTTAATACTAATAACAAGATAATTCTTTAAACTATTTATTATTAACTATGCATCAATATTTCAAACTAATTCATTAAGCATTATATTTAAAAAAAAATGTGATATCTTTAGAATCTTTCAGATAAACAATTGATTTTGTGTTAATACTGGTAATGTTACTCTCGTGCCAAAATGCAGTGTCTAAAGCTACATCCGTCCATGCAACATTTAAACGATACATAAAAAGCTGAACTGTCTGCTATATACGTCTTACAGATTTAAACGAGAATGATCTATTACCGCAGTAATTAGAAGCATGCATAAACAAAAACTTAATAAATGCAGTTAAAAAAAAAAACTACTTAATTTTCAGTTTCATTCTCATTTGAATCCCACTCGAGGTCTAACCACAATACTTTGGCTGCTTGTGTTATGTGCTGCTAAGTTATCCTGAAGTTATAATGTAACGTTTTAAGTTTCTACACAAGTATCAAGTGTGGTTAGTCCCCGGTGCGATGCGCTCAAACAACTGCGGTTTTCCTGCAATTGTTAACCTTGACTGCAGTACAGCTGCAGTTGCAACGGACAGTTGTTTTCGCGCGATTGGAAATTACTTTACTTACAACTCGCGCCATTTCCACTTGACAAAGTTCATTTATATAACTGAATGTAAATTATAAAAAAAAATAGCGACTTGTCCGCCATTTTAATGCAATAATATATTTTTAAATATTTTTTTGTTTTACCGATAACCTGTTAAAAAAATGAACAGAGCTACTACTACTAATGGGATTTTGAACCTCTCGCTGAATAGTCGACTATCTATGGTCAGTTAAGTGCGAGCTGGTGGATGTGACATGTCCGAGATAGATGTTGAACATGTTTGTAACTTCACGATGTTTCCAATTATAATAAGCTCAAGCTCAGCGGTAATCGAACCCGCGTCTCTGAGCCGTATTATACTTACTATGACCTTAGGAACTAAGTTACCATAGTTTCTTCTAACAATATGTACTTGATTCGGGAGCCATTTAATCTTTTTTCTATATATTTCTTAAATTATTATTTTTTTATAATTTGATATTACATAGGATTGGCGTAACATCCCTAGATTCAAACCCCCTAGAAATAGTGAAGAATAAAAAAAAAATTGCTTTTTGTGTAGAGTGGTGACTGGCGCGAGCTGTGTATAGGTTGTGACGTACGTCCTCGCTGACTGGGCGCTGGTTGAGCAGGGTGATGGGGCCGGTGGGCAGGCTCTCCTTGGACTTGCCCTTCGCGATGTCCCGGAACTCCTCCGTGTACTCCTGGTCAGCACACACGCGGTCACGGGCGGCACGGCACGCGGACGCGTTGGGAGTCACATATCACCCCGTGTGTTTACACTGCATTCTGTGCTTCACAGTAAACCCTCGCTGCGAACGCTCCCAACGCGTCGGCGTGTCGGCGCAGTGTCACAGTGAACAAATGAAAAGTAATTCATATGGGAAAGAAAATAAAAATGGGGTAAAAATCCAATTAAGAAGCAGGTGTTGATTAGACATGAAGCAGCATTGCGGTTTGCGGATGCGTCGGCGCAGCTTGCGGCGTGGTGGTGCGCGAGCGGACTCGGTACATATCCAGTGGGAGGAAGGGATGTGATACATCGCTGTTTTTGGACTGTCGGTAAGTAAAGAAAAATCCTAACTAATAACTGATCGGTTACCGCAACAATTAAACTGATTAATAGTGTTTTTTATTTATATCCAATTAATCAACGAGACGAGCGGGATGTTCACTTTATGATAAGTAATAGGCCCGCCAATAACACCGTGACGCTAGTTAGAATGGCATACACAGCACCACCTTGTGATCGCCTTGAGACATAAGATGTGTCCTCGTTACCACGGTAATTTCACTAGCTACAGCGCCCTTCAAACCGGAACACAGTAATTTCACACTACAACCATTTCTACTACAAATTATTAAGAGACGACAAATTAATATTGTGTATATATATTTTCTTACAAAAAAAAAATAATTAAAACTTAACAATTTCAATAGCATATTAAGCTTTGATACGATCTCGCGTTTCCTGGATCCTGATAGTACGAGTACATGCGATAAGCTGCACCAATTCAGGAGTGAACGCGCGTGCGCAGCGGTTGCATATGTATTGCCAGTGCTTATATTGTTTCAGGTTCGATCCCCAAATACAAAAATATTGTTCATCGATATTTAGTCAGTTATTCAGATATATGCAAATTATATCGACTTCATCATTATCAATATATATATATATATATATATATATATATATATTTTTTTTTTTTAATATTACTGAAGATTGATATTATTATTGTTTTTGATTAGTTGAATATTTTTATGCAGAAAAATCATTTGTGCAATGTTAATTGAAAATATCTAACCTAACCTAACTTTCCTATAGTTTCGAAGTTAAACTTTATAAACCAGCGGGATGGAAGTATAATGGGGTAGGTTGTGCCACCTTGTGGGGGTTGTACGGTCGTGCTACTTCATTGTTACCCGCCATCAGATAAACCGTCGCGACCCTTCGAGCAGCGCTCCGTGCTAGGGATATGATCTTAGGTGAACTATTCTAGGGAATATACATTCGTGTATATATCCTAAGCTTGTACTTTAATTTATCAGTCCGATACTAATATCGGATTTTTTTTTAAATATAAAGTAAATAGGAAGTAAAAATCAATAACTTGAATGATGAAGGCGAGTGGTTTATTAAGACATTAACCCTCAGCATTCTTTTTGTAATATTATTTTAAAGTGGTTGGATAATGTTGATTTGGACATGTTTAAACTTTTGAAATGTTCATTAAGTTGCAGAAAATAGGGGTTGCTTGAGGCTGCCACAATTGCAAAGGGTTAATACATTGTATGTATAGGATGCCTCCGATTCCGGTGCTGTGGTGCGTCTACTCCCGTTTGACATCAACCCCTTGCACTGCACACCGTGAGTTCGTACCGGTATGAAAATGGGGTTGGTGTAGCAACCGTTCTGTACGTCGTAGCTACAGACGGAGGGCGCCACTCGCGACTTGCTCTCATCGCCTCCGAAGCAGAGGCAGAGGAAGAGGGCGTCCCTGAGCCGGGAGGTGGGGATCCGAGGCCGGTAGGCCGCGACGCGCTCTACTAGCGTAGCGGCCACGCCGAGGGCGGCGAATCGCGCCCCCGTAACTTCCGCCGTGGATTCCTTTTTAACGTATCAGCATCAGATAAAGCACCGAAATACTTTCCAACCAATCACTTTATTTTTTTCACTCATGTATATATCTGAATTTTATTCTATAGTTATTTATACACTTGCCATTTAAATATTTCAACGGGTTCTTCATTTCAGACGGCCTACCAGAATAGCCAGTATATGCGAAACGCAGTAAACTGTGTTTCACGTATATACTGGTAGGCCGTATGGTATGTATATATTTGATTATTAATATTTACAGGAGACAGTTTGTGCCCAGCTCATTTAATCAAGCGCTGAAGAATGATTCGAGAGGAAGATCAATTTTATTACACTCGACTTATAAGATCCTAATCTTCAAAATGTATGATAATATTGTTTAAGGGAAATTAATCTTATCTACAATAGGACGAAATAAATTAATACACAACATCGCAGGTCCAGGCGCCAAATACCTCCCCGCTTAGCCGAATAGGTACCGACATAGAACAGAATACTAAAACTAAAACATGCTTGTAACTTCTGCATCGAGTAGCCTCTAGAAGGAGTAACGTCTAGAATTAAAAAGCATTCGAGTTAATACAATGCAAACAACATCGCTGTTACGTTGAGAAGGCATTGCATGGACGCGACTTCCGGAGGAGTCCATGTTTTAAGCTGACACCTAAAATCTTTTAGAATTCTATATCTACGCTGTGGACTCGTCCGTCACGCCCATGGACAGTGGGGACAGGTAAGGTTACCTCGAACTGTGGCCACGCCATCGCCATATTGACTCCGTGGTTGTTCGCCCACCACTTGAGGTCCTTCTGGTGGTCAGCATTATTTATCGTATGATGGAATTCTTCGTATATCTGTGGTAATCTGAAAACGGAGAGATTGTTTTTAAATCTTTAGATAATACAGCTATGAAGGTTTTTCTCGAAGTCAGTTACTCCAGTATTTTTACTAGTTATAACGCTCTTCAAACCAGAACACAGTAATGTCTGCGCACTATTGTTTGTTGACTGCAATAGGAGCTGCTGAGGTACCTGCTTAGACCGTCTCCGAGAAGAGAGGCCTAGCACTGGTACAAAATTGATATTGTCCATTCGAAGCCGTCGCCTTCTTAAAAACTTCTCCTTTCGACCATGGATGTGATCAGGCTACGGCCACTGAATCCATTCGGTAAGGTTTTGAAAAACAAATTACCAAAGGTTGTATTTAAAAGTAGACTTATGGGCAAGAGGCTGTGCATTGAAAGCTGATGTCAATCAACATATACACAGCGGCTGCGTTGCTGCGTATGTAAAGCCGTGGAACTCACGTGGGCTCCTGGCTGATGTTGAGGCATTTGTGGAAGCTGAAGAGCACGTCCTTGAAGAAAGTGAGCCTATGCGCCTCCATCTGCTGGCAGCGGTCGAACACGCCAGTCATGTCCTCGATGTAGCGCGGGTTGTACGCGGCGATCTCCGCCAGCGCCGACTGGTACTTCTCGCGCGACTTGGACACCTCCTCGCGGCACTTCGCCACGCGCTCCGCCATCTTTTTCACCTGCACACACACACATAAATATATAAACTTTCATAAACAGAAGAAAAACTATCCATTTATTTACATACAAAACAAATTACAAAAAGGGTAGACTTTCTCTCTCTGTCTATCATAGGATTGAGCATATAATATAAGGGTGCAGTAACCTGAATGTATCTAATATATTGGTACATATAGTACAATATAAATATATATATATATATATATATATACATATACTAGCTGTTTCTACTACTATATATATGTATAACAGGTTTTCAGAAATATTCCCGCCGGCGGCAACCTTCTACTTAGCGGGATTCTTCCCGTTATTACCACCCCCAAAATTTCCTTCGCGAAAGAAGTTACGTAAAATCTATTCTTAGCTGACCTCACAAACGTAGAAGCAATATCTGGACTAAACGTTTGAATGTTTACGAGTAATAGCTTTGGAGACCTTGTGATGAGGCTGCGACTTTATATACACACCACAAGACAAGAATCTTTGGATATCTTATATATATAATTACTAGGACATTTACATTAGCGAAATAAAAAAAATTAACACAACAGGCGTACATATATACAAGTTACAAAATATTACATCGTGAATTGATTTTATACGTATGAGACAACAGTTATATTATACATATATATGTATTTAAAATTTCAGCAGTAATAACACAAGGACGGTCCAGTACAAAACATAATGATAGCATATATGTTAGCTTTATAATATATCTGGAACTGGCTGTGTGAGGGTAAAACACAATTCTTACCAAAACCATTTGCTGTTTGCCGGGAAAAGAAAGTATGCGATTAATTATTATAAATATGCGGGTTAACGATATATATATATATATATATATATATATATATATATAACATGGAAAATACATGAAATTATGTAGTTCAATTGTATAGATTGTACTGTTCTTTGTGATATAAACTTGTAGCAGAGATTGCGGGAGACCGACTTAGGTGGGTCAGGTCACTAGCAGCTCTTATTCCTGCCAACAAACAGCAGTGCGCAGACATTAACCTTGTTTTGGTCTAAAGGGAGCTGCAGCTAGCGTAATTACTGTGGTAACTAGGCTCAACATCTTACGTTTCAGAAAGTCGAGCATTATGCAGTGCTGTGTATATCATCCTAATTAGCGCTCCTTTGTTATGGGCAGGCACTTACTATAAGGTGAACGGCCCGCTCGTCTGGTCACTTCGTTAAAAAAAATATTTAAGTCGTATTTTTTTTAATTTTACGAAGCAACGAGACGAGCCGCACTTTCACCTGGTGGTAAGTGACAGGCCCGTCCGTAACAAAGTGGCGCTTGGTTGAATGTTATACACAGCACCACATTGCGCTCGTCGCCTGAGACATAAGATGTTAAGTCTCGATACCCCAGTAATTAGGTACAGCGCCTTTCAAACCGGAACACAGTAATGTTTACACAGTATTGTTTGGCGGCACAAATAGGCTCTGCGGTGGTACCTACCTAGATGATCTTCGGAATCAGAGACGTACCACCAGTGTTTTATTTATATCTGTATTCATTGTTATCAGAACTAATAATGTTTTAGCAACGGTGTTAAGGTATCATGTGACATGGGAGACGTTCAGCCGGCAGGATATTATGAAAACTTGAAAACAAAGGAAGTATGCGACGTACACCGCGCAACTTCCGGCGCGAGCTGACCACACGCCGTCAAGTGCTGTACGACAATGTTATACTGACTTATCAAGGGCGGCACATTGTTAAACTTGAGAATATTACAAGGGGTATATATATATTATACCATCGCGCCATTTTTTCCAGTAGGAGTAGGCAGAGACGAATAAACACCCACTTTTCGCCAGATGTGGTCAGAAAAAATGGATTATCAAGACCAGCAATTTCCTAGTCTTGGCGATGTATTATTAGTTTTCCGAATTATATATAACTTGAACTTGAGTTCGTCGATAAGTATTTAATAAATTAGGAATAAGTAATATATCACAGATGTCTGTAGCATTCTGATCCAAGCGTTCCGTTCCCCATTGTATTTACATCGTTATGACATAATATTGAATTGTAAATACCCCAGTAAAAATACCAGGTAAAATAACATTTAAGCTGTAACACAGTAATGTTTGTATACTGCTTAACGACGGAACTACTGGTTCGTTTCTGTTGCTAGAGACCATCCAGGTAGGTAGCGCCTGATTCTGTCGACAAACAGCACTGGCCAATATTACTGCGTTCCGGTTTAAAGGACGCTGTGGCTAGTGAAATTACTGGGGTGACAAGACTTAACATTATCTTTTTTTTTCATTCAATTCATGATCGTAGTATCTTGTCGATCACATATGTGATAGCCCTTTTTGCCGTCACTAGCCTGTAAGATTAGTGACAACCTTTGAAGTTTGACAACCCCTGAAGCTGTAGTCAACCAGTCACTTTGTTTGATTGTGTGTATACCCACAAAGTGTCTTCGTACTCTCCTCCCCTCTGACATCCGGCGCCCACCGCCAGCATCTGTTGTTTCTCTCACGGTTCATCGCAAACCTTTTCTACTTACATTCCTTATTCAATGCGAAAGTAGTTTCCACCATTTACCTATAATTCATTACATCATCACTACCAGACTATGTACGCTTGGCACATTAGTAAGGGTCAAAGAAAAAAACTATAGCTATTTTCGTGGTGTATTATTCACCATCTTGGTTAAGACTTGCAGTAAGGATATAGATACGAGGATGTTATGGCCAGCCGACAAAGCGGGCTGGTGACAGCTGGTGTGTTTATATATATATATATATATATATAATAAAAATGGGTTTCCTTTGTTCGCCAATCACGTAAAAACTAGTAAACGTAATTGACACGGGAACATGAGCATTCGACGCAGAATTATTTGTAGATGGATGATTTTTATTTCGTATTATTTATGCGGTTGCTATGGTAACGATTGCTATAGAAAGTCATTTACGGTTGTGGTCATCAAGGAATTCTCATCAGCCGGAAAACGCTCATTGCTAGGCATAGCCCTCTCTCAAGGATCTTCATTGAGAGGGAATTTCGTAGGGAGCCTCGTCTGTTCAGCAGGGTGCACCGGAGGCGGATGGGGTTGACTTGGGCTCCGTAAGATGTTGGGCCAAACTCCACTTCTTACACTCCTCTCAAGGAATAATATCGGACAAATTTCAAATTTACTTCCACGTTATAGCTAGCAAAGCGGGCGGGGAACAGCTAGTATATATACCAGTTGTTCCCTATGTATCTATATAAAGTTAGTTACTGAAAAACATTGAGTTTTCTGCGCAATATAGTGTCGGCCCTGTTTGCTCGGATTTGGATAATGGTCTCGCGTTATCTGCGGAATGTTCAAATATGTCTGCGCTTGTGGTTTCAGGATTAGGGTCGCCAGCATTACGCTCAAGGTTTACGACTGCCTAGAAAAGTGCGTACCACCGACGATTATATATGTTCACCGTGTCGAAGCAAACACACGTTATCATATCTCGTGTAGCCGCAGCTCTGAATTACACGGCGCGTACGATTTTTTTAAGTATCCACTTACCTACTTAGATGTCGTTTTTAAAACATGTATAACAGTCGCCAAATATTATTAAAATATTGGAAATATTCCATCGGTTGAAATGATCATGATTGCAAATAAGCTATAGTTAACGCTATTAGAGGAAATGAGAAAAATTAGAAACATAACAAACTGTGATAATAGAATAGGAAATAAAATGTGGATGTGAATTTAAGTAAATGTAAATAAATAAAAATTGTAAAGAAAAATACAAAAAAGAAGAAGGAGAAAAAGAAACTTAGAAAAAATTGGATGCCTTATGTTTTCCAGGTTCCCTTTTAGGCTAAACAAATTAACAAAAGTCGACTTGTCTTCACTTGCGAAGGGTGTGAGGAGAGAAGGAAATGGAATGTAGAATGCTAAATGGAAAGAAATGTTTAAGACGAACAGATTATAAAAGTTAGAATAGAAAAAAAAGGGGATGACTTGGAGATAAATTGTACTGATGGTAAATGCTGCAGTAAAATTAAGGCCTTGACCCACCACACGTAGGGAGAATTTCATAAAAAAAATATTTTAACAATTTCAAGGCAATGTCATGATGATGAAACTACTTGTGTTATGACAGACTTTCATTGAAGCAAGAAAAATACTACGAGAACTAATTTAACTTAAAATATTCTTGAAATAATAAGTTAGGAATACGATAGACTCACGAATGTACGTAAAGTAAACGTAGATAATTTAATGTACCAATAGCATTAAGAAAGATTTTTTTATACGATCTTTAAGTATAAATTTATTGTAGATTTATTTTAGTCTAACTTGAGAATAATCATTATCGTTATCCACCAACGCTTTATATTTAGCCTGATCTTCGGACATACGCAATACTTAGTTGCTTCCATCCACCTTGCACCGATCGCTGCTTCATTTAGTCAAATGGCCTAAGTCTTCCCAAATATTCTAATTTCTCATATTAAGATCAACTTTTCATTATTTAATACAAAACAGTGGAATGAGTTGATGTCTCAGACGATCTACACTCTGAATGACCAACAGTTTTCGTTTTTAATAATAAAGGTCACCGCCAAGTACGTTGGTTACGTTGGCAGGTGTCGTTAAAGAGACACTCGTCAGAGTGTGAACTTCAATTTCCTCCGTTCCGTCCGCCACCCACTTTCTGGGTCAACATGACAACATTACATTTATGTTACCGTCAGGTACCGTGAATATATTTTAGAATTGTAATCGATACTCTACACCACCGATTTCTAACTGGTGATACGGGTATCCATAGAGGAACATGAAAGTTATGTTGGAAATAAAGGCGGAGGTACTGAAAAGTTAAAACAGTTGATATATATATAAATATTATAATAATGTTTTACGTTGGGATGTAAGGCGTTCCACCCAACACCTTACAGAGCTCCAGTCAACTTCACCTACACGCGGTGCACCCTGCTGAATAATAGACGAGGCTCTGACCAACCGCATTGGGCCAGCGTGGTGGGCTAAGGCCCAATTCCCCTCAACGATCTCTGTGGAGATCTTGAAGTACTGATCTACATTAGCATCATATATATAGTAATCACTACCAGGTCGTTTGCACGTGCCTCCCTTTACTCCATTTTTAGTATGATACGAGCGCGATAGGCGCATTCCTGCGTTATAGAGGCTGCGCTCTACAACGGCGAGATCTAACGAGCTGATAAGATGGCCTTTTAGAAAGGCCTTTGATTCAACATAATGTTTCGCATTAAAAGTAATGTGATCGTAAGAATATGAGCGAATACGTTTTAAGGAGTAGGAGCAAGAGCTTTACTGAACGACATGAAGCTGAAGTGATGATTATGATAAAACGATCTCACACTCTTATGTCTGCTCTACTGAATCTCAATTCTCTCAGGTCTAGATAAAATAAGTTTCTGAAGATACGAAATATTTCCCGACGAGTGTATAAGTGATACTATAGTAAATATATTTACAATCCGCTGGGGACACATGAATACTCTACTCCAAGTAGAATCTCCTGTTGAAGGTATCACAACTGTTACTAGCATTGCAGCGAACGGTTATGTTATTGGTTCCTTAATATGAGAAAATAGTTTAGTTGTCCCTTCTCTTTATAAAGGAGTGCATATCCCTTTTTAAGTAATAAAGGTGGTATGTATTTCGCACTGAGGGTAATCACTGTAGGATTTTATGTGAGTTCCTATCAAACGCATAATAATTATTGTAGGTTTTCTCTCCGAAAACATGAATAAACATCTGTAGGTATAGTGTGCAAATATTACTGTGTTCAAGTTAGATGCCGTAACCAGTAAAATTAGATGTATAAGGAGATTTAAGATGTAGTCTCTTATTGACGTTAAGTTTGTGTTTATTCGACAAGGCGATTAGATGAGCGAGACATTCAGCAGGCGGTGACTAATACATCCGCTCGAACGGTACACACAGCATTCTGCTCGTCAACTTGAGATATAAGATGTTGAAAATAGGCACTAATTTCACTAGCTGCAAGACACTTCAAACTGGAACACAGCAATGTTTGCACAGTAATATTTGTCGGCTGCAATAGGCGCTGCGCTGGTACCTATCTAGACGGTCTCCGGCAACAGAAACCTACCAACAGTAAGATATCTTTTTTTGGTTTCGGGGGAGGAGCGGCCTAACTCTCCTAGGCACTATGGAGCACTGAGCCATACGCCTTCCCACGCAGGTTCGCTTGTTGAGCGATAAGGGCCCCCACCCTCACGGCCCACGAAACTCCTAGACCCTTTTAATCGCCTTATACGACAGGCAGGGCTTACCTATTCTTACTAGCTCCAGACTACAGGGCTGACCACCAGTAAGATACCTAATGCATATGAATTAAATGTGTTAAGTAATAATCGTTAAGAGATAATTAAAAAGTATTAACTATGAAGTAGTTATAAAGTTTTAATGAACACCAATGTAATAATGAAATCTTCCTCAACGGGCGGCGCGGGCGGGGCTGGCGCACTGCCAGGCGCCCTGACCTTTACAAATATACTCCGAAGGTCGATATACTATACATGCATTGTTATTTTTCAAGATACGTTGAAGATGAACTTTCGACTGATGGTAAGTGGTGCTCGCCTATAACAAAGTTTCCATGATGATAAACAGTTCACTTCATTTTGATCGTTGCCTTAAAACATTTCCAGACTAGAATCGAGCCTTTCAAACCGGAACTCAGTAATGTTTGCATATTACTCCTTGATTTAGTAAATATATGTAGAGAATATATTCTTCAGTTTGATTACTGTAACGCCATATAATATTTTCGATTCGCCATATATTATTTAGGGGTGTCAAGGGTTTCGTCCAACATCTTACGGAGCCCAAGTCAACCTGACCTGCACACGATGCACCCTGCTGAATAACAGACGAGGCTCTGACCACTTACCAACTCGCATTGGGCTAGCGTGGTGGGCTAAGACCCAATTCCTCTCAATGAACTCTTCGATGTGGAGATATTTGAGAGAGGCCTATGACCAGTAATGGACGTCTATCGGCCGATGATAATGACGAATATTTAGCATATATTTGTAGTGAACCTAATGTACTTTGAGTAAAGCTCTTCGCGATCACGATAAATACTCGTGTAGATCCTCTATCATCACTACGACAATTTAATTATTTTGATCGACCCGGATGGGGTATACCAAAACGCGTTTATACCATTCAACCGGTTAATCAGACAGTGGAGTGTGTATTGGTTTGGAAGGAAATTCGATCTATTGTAGTCCATCTATTAATAACTTATGTGCTTTATGAGATCTAAAGGATCTCATACAAGTCTTTGTCAGCGCTCAAAATAATGTTCTGTCTTTATATCTTTGTCTGCCTGTCTCTTGCTTTCAGTTAGATTCAATAGTTAAATTAAAAAAATTGAAGACCGTTTAGATCTAATAGATCATCGACGTTCTGGCTGTAAGTCTTCTGAAAATGACGCTGCAGCTAATACATTAACTTAAGAATATGTATAGTCAGGGGTGTAAGAGGTTCCGCACAACAACTAACGGGACCCAAACCAACCTCACCAAATCGTGGTGCATCCAGCTAATCAACAAACAAGGCTCGGGCTCCCACCAATCGGCTTTGAGCCAGCGTGGTGGGAAATGGCCGAAAACCCCCCCATATGAACCCCTAGATATGACAGGCTCTGGTGCCCAGCGGTACCGAGGCCATGGTGACTTTGTGGAGATCTTCGGAGGAGGCCCATGTCCCGCTATGGACATCTATCGGCTGATGATGATGTATAGTCAACTATTTAATTGTTAATTCCAAAACAAACAATGTTTGAAGCATAATTATCTACGAATTCTACAATAACATAAAAAAAAAAGTTTTTTTCAGAACAACAAACATTTTCTGTCGTTGTCGAATAAAAAAAGTGTATAAAAGAGAAAATAAAAAAAATGTAGTTGGGGCTCCGGCGAAGTTTTGTTTTTGAAAATAATAAGCTGATAACTGGGGCACAGTGAGCCGGAGTTTGCTTTGTGAACGGGAACAAGGCGGATTAAGTGATCTGCTTCAAAAGAAAGAGGAAAATGGATAAACAGGATGAGTAATCCATTTTTTTATAATAATAAAAAAAGAAAGTTTCGTTATAAATAAGATATTTTATATTTAAAATCTGATTGATTGGATCAGTACCACTGTCTATTGTACATGTAAAGATCAAGTCTTGTTTCTGTTTCCGTCTATCTCATCTTGCTCTTGCTACAAATAGATTCCGTAGGAGGATAATAAAGACGATAATGCCAAAGGACTTCCGTAGATCAAAAAATAATCGTTTAGGACGTATAGTTTTAACTAGTAAGATAGACTGATGGTAGGTCTCTATTGCCGGATACCATCTAGATAGGTACCACCGCAGCGCCTATTTCTGCCGCTAAACAGTAGTGTGAAAATATTAGTGTTCAGGTTAGAAGGGCGCTGTAGCTAGTGAAATTACTATGATAACGAGATTTGACATCTCTCAAGACGACGAGTGCAATGTGGTGTATTGTATACCATCGTAACTAGAGCCACGTTGTTACGGGCACACGTAAACAGAATCCAATGATTGTCTTCGTGGAAACGGATGATTAAAAATTATAATATTGCAAAACGGATGTCGTCATTTACATGATGTGAGCGTAATGATTAATGAATCAGACCGATATGGAGGCGGCTGCAAATATTTTATCATTTAACATGTCGGACGTTATCAGGGATTTATTGGCGACGAACAAACGCGGCCCGTTGCGATGGAGGTCACAAGGACTCTGGCCGAATGCAATATTTTCGTAACAACTTAAATATTTCAATTATAGTATAAAATTCTACTTATCAATCATGTTATATAGTTAAATTGATTTTTTATTGTTATTTTAATAGGAGGACTAAAAAAGGAAAAAGGCTTTTAATTCGTACCTGATGCCAGTGATGACTTACGGCACCGAGACGTGGCACCACTTACAGTGGGCGTTGTGAAAAAAAGGCTTCAAGTTGCACAGAAAGCAACGGAAAGGGCTATGCTCGGGTTTCCCTGCGTGATCGAATCAGAAATGAGCAGATCAGCAGGAGAACAAAGGTCATCCATATAGTCCAAAAGATTGCTAGCCTCAACTGGCAATGGGCAGGACATATCGCTCGAAGGACTGATAGCCGATGGGGCACTAAGGTTCTCAAATAGCGACTGCGTAACGGAAGACGTAGTGTTAGCAGGCCCTCCACGAGCTGGTGAAGGTTGCGGAAAGCAGCTGGATGCGGGCAGCATAGAATCGATCAATGTGGAGATCTTTGCTGGAGTGCCTATGTGCAGCAGTGAACGTCTGTCGGCTGATAATGATAATGAATGGGTGGGGTTGATAATAATATACATACATCCTTTGGTGGAACGGATAGCTTGACAAATATAAGGAATTATAACTTGTCTTCTTCAAAGATGATCACTTACATGAAATTAAAATTTTGTTAAATTTGCTACTTGTAGATTTACATGTATAGAAAAACGGGAAATCATACAAAAAACACTAACCGATCCATGCAGATGATATCATGATCATCTGCATGTATCAGTTACTAAAAGGGGATAATAAATAAAATACTCCATGATAATATATATGCGGTCTAAATGGTGTTAGAACATAGTGGTTTCGAGATTGGCCATACTATTACATTGGTTATACAGGTGTAACATCATAAGAAGTAATCTATCGTTCAGGAGTCACGACCCTGAGCACTTAGTAGATAACAGAGAGAGGAATAGGCTGTGATCATATCTTGAAACCATGCGTACTGTATTGCCATGTTTTATTTTATTTAGATATTAATTATACAATTTACGCCTTGTATTTGTATCATCATCATCATCAGCCAATATGTATTTGTATATACATATATTTTAAATGCGTTACGACAGTAACACAGAGTGAGCTGTAACAACGGAACTCGTTCACGACTCCGATAACGTGCGATGGCTGCTGATAAGAACGTTATCGGCGGCTTCCACCGCGGCGGCGGTCGGCGCTCACTTCTGTTACGTAAACCCACGTGTGACTTGGAAAATCTTTAAGAGAAGGCTGAATAGGCCACTTCTAGATTAGCCATCAAAGACCACCACCGTGTTGTAGCCAAGCATTAGTCTAAATAACCTTACTTTGATCTGCCTGATGACTTACAAGCTTGCCTTGTTACAAGCTTGACTTACAAGCTTGCCTGTCTGTATAACAACCAGAATATTCTGAACTAGCTTATTTCACCATCCACAGTCTTTTCTCGGACTGTCAACATCTTATGAAAATGAAGTCTAGTTTTACCCTATTGTAGATGTAGACCAAAATTCATGAACTAGTACATAGTTCATTAGTTGTAAGTCTCTATTACCGGAGTCCGTCTAGGTAGGTACCATCTCGATGCCTATTTCTGCCTCTCTGAAGAAGCTAGTTACTATTTTAGTAGAAACAAAACGGAAAAGTTTATTGCATGCTAGAACAATAAATGTTATATTTAATTATTTCAAAATTAACACGATAACATGATATGTTATCTCTGATGACATGATGAGATGTCGTGCATTTAAATTAGATGAACGCAATAAAATTGTGTCAAAAAAATATCATATTTTAATTAATTAATAAATATTCTTATCTCACCTACTTCTTATATCTATCCTGTCCTACTTTAGTTGTATGAACATCATGTTATCATACTTCTCACTCTGTGGTAGGGTTGTTTTTATTGGCCGCGGTGGTGTTCCGAACGGAGATCTCGAAACCTCTCCAAACGCCGAAGGTGACCACCGTTTAGTGGGTAAAATATCAACATAACTCTGCCTCCTTCCCAGAAGACAGAGTATCTTTTCGAAGATTTGGAAAAAAAAAGGGGTTCTTTGTATTAAAATAACATCAAATCTATTTGGAGCAGACTAAAATACTTCTATATCAACGTTGTCTTTATAGATAATGGTTGTGGTAATAACTCCAAGGATAAGATAGATGCTTGATTTATGTACATTAGTATACCACAATTGCTTTGCATCTTAAACGAGTAGAGAAATTTCTCCTTCATGAGGTCTGTAATCAGCAGTGGACATCAGTATGCGGGAACGATGATTTCTTTTATTCCAAAAAGCGAAGAGAAAAGAAAAACGTTCACCTGACGATACCACCGGTTTATAAAAACTAAACAAACACAAGATATACGTCAAAAATATTATATTTTTTAAAACCATGAGGGTCTTTTTAAATCCAAAGTACGATCTAAAAAATAGATAAATGTAATCATCATCATTATCAGCTGAAAGACGCTCACTGCTGGATATAATCCTCCACCAAAGGTCTACACAGCGATCGATCGTGCGCTGCCCACATCTTCAGCTTTTTCCCGGACACTTCACCAAGTCGTCGGACCACCGAATGGGGGGCTGCCAACATTGGCTGTCAGTCCTTCAAGCGATGTGTCCTGCCCATTGCCACTTGAGGATAGCAATAATAAGATACTGAAACAAATTTATATAGACCTCCAGCCTTTGGGCACATATCAGAAACCTTCATAGTAAATCTGATAAAAATATTTATAAGTTTCCAAAACAAGTTGGTATAACAATAATCTCATCAATATAATTTTAAGCAATCAGCTTTAAAGTTATATCGCTCCATAACCGAGACACTGTTTAATAGGTTGCAATTAATATTAGTTACCCGTAACATGTTTTGGTAATTCGCCAACGTTACATATCCATATATGGCACTTGGACAATCATAGCGATGCCCGTTTTTGTTACCGAAGGCGTCAGAGCTTCTTGTCTATTGTAATGAAATATTCTTTCAATTGTTAATAAATAATAATACATTATAGAAAGTATATTTTATCTTAATATTATATACAGTTTAGTTATAGGTGTAAGAGGTAGTCATCATCATCAGCCGATAGACGTCCACAGTTGGTCATACGCTTCCCCAAAAGATTTCCACATCGATCGAATAGGGATTCATATGGGGAGATTTGGGTCTTTTCCCACCACGCTGACGCAATTCAAGTTGGTGGGAGCCAAAGCCTCGTTAGTTGATTAGCAGTGTGGTCCACCCTGATCGAGTTGTAGATTTTTGGAGGAGGCCTATGTCTAGTAGTGGGCGTCTATCAGCTGATGAGGATGACAGTTAGTTAAGTTTTTTTTATTCGGCCAGCGGCGAGACGAGCGAGACGTTCATCTGAAAGCAAGTGATCCTCTCTTATAACTAATTTCCACTAGTTAAGATGATATACACGGCATTACATAATGTTTAGTTATTTCAATAGTTATGATTTTTAAACCGGAATATTGTAATGTTTGCATAGTATTGAAGGAGAAGCGATGGCACCTACCTAGACCACCGCCAACAGAGATCTACCATCAGTATATATTTCATGAAACTCCCTCATTATTATATATTTTGTATGTCTCTTCTTATACAGATAGCTATAACAGACATATATTAAATATACCAAAATTTTTTTTAAAAAATTAGGTTAGATAAAACTATTGTTATAGCTTTTAGAAACCCATTATATCGTGATGCTGCTAAGGGTATTTCAAAATAATGGAGACTTTATAACGGTTAAATGTCCTACTAGCTCTCTACAGTTATAACATAATACTACTTATCTAATGATATATAGGAGGTGTAAGGGGTCTCACACAACAACTCATGGGACTCAAGCCAACCTCACTTGCTCGTGGTGTTGTCTGATAATCAACAAACGAGGCTCTAGCTCCCACCAATCCGTATTGGGCGAGCGTGGTCGGAAATAGCTTAAATACGAAAAATATGAACTCCTACGTATAACACCCCCAGGTGCCCAATGATACCGCAAGCCACGCTGATTGTATGTGGAGATTTTTGAGACAGGCCTATGTCTAGCTGATGATAATGATGAATGATATAGTATAAGTATATAACAATGATGCTTAGTTTGGCTCAGTTTTGAATTCTCATGGGTGCGCCGCATTTCAAGACGATGATAACGTTATCACTATTACAACAAGTGTTCTTTCAACAACAAATAGTAATGTAGGCTACGGCAAAATAAATTATAATATTTTTTTCTTTCTACGATTACCTCGGTAATTTTACTAGCTACAACTCCCTTCAAACCGGAACATAAAAATGTTAACTTACTACTATGTTTCAAATGAAAAATCTTTAAAAGATACCCTGCTTCTAGAGGGCAAAGATAGGGTTTTGCGGGATTTGCATCCACTGAAACCCTCTCGCTGGTCATCCTCAGTGCTTTCCAAGAAGCTTTGAGATCACTTATAAAACACACCGGTGCCTCCCTCTACCGAGCCTAAGCATGTTTCGGGGTGGGTCATATAACCCTCCCCAGAACCCTCTATTTGTTACGACAACTACGAGACCACCTCCTACTTGTGGTTCACTCCGAATTTGCAGTGGGCAATGAGGGCCCACGATGACATCTACTTATCTTTTTTTATGTAATTAAGTTACGGGTCGATCGACACGTTCACCTGAAGATAAGTGATACGCCTGCCTATAACAACGTGGCGCTAGATACTCAAAATCTTATGTCTCAGGCGACAAGCGCAATGTGGTGTAGTGCATACCATTTCAACATTACCCCAGTAATTAGACTACCTATAGCGCCCTTCAAACCGTAACACAGTAATGTTTGCACGCTACTGTTTGACGTCAGAAATAGGCGCTGTGGTTGTACCTACCACCAGTATAAGAGTTTGAAAATCATATTACAGCTCATCTGATACTGGGCTCGTGAACAATAGAAACTTATCACCAACTTCTAACTATATTTTTAAACGCGATCTCATTTGCAAAGATTTACTATTTGTCTGATTATTTACAACTTTGCTTCTTCATCATACCATCTGCGGTAGTTCTTACTTAGGCGGTCTCCGGCAACAGAGACCTAGAATCATAAATACTGTATGCATTATTTTACTTTATGAAAATATCAGCGTGCCACAAATGAGGTGGTTATAAAGCGTTGACCAATGGGTAAACTGTACCGTGAGACAGCCGATGGAGAAACTCTGAGAACAGCTGGCACCGGCGAGGTCAGGGTCACGGCATTTGTACTATCTTTATCGTTTGTTAATAAACACTATCTACTGTCCAGCAATTATAATCTTTACAGTAATGTTGTTAAAGTTTATAACTATCTCCTTTGAGTTAAATTTAACTTCTTGCTGGTGGCATACCATGTTTATTTATTATTCAATTTAACCGTATAATCTTAAAAAGGTCCTTTTAAAAATAACTAATAGTTAAATAGCATAACGTTAGTTTACTTGGATGTAATGAACTGCTACTCAACTTATGGTATTTTCGTGTTATAAATAGTGTTGTTGCGGGACCGATCGATGTGGACATCTTTGAGGAAGGGGCTTATGTCTAGCAGTGGACGTGTATCGGCTGATGATGATGATGATGAATCTCCTTAGAATTTTAATATCTTTAGGTGCAGATATAGAAGACGTTATTAATGCATGTATCTAGTATATGCAGTTTTAAGGATACCAGGAAATAATATTGGGTACATTCTAAATTTTTTCTAGACAAGAAGAGCCAGACATGACCTGGATGGTAAGTATGTATGCCCATAACAATGAGGTAACCAGCAGTAAGTAGTCACGTACTCGAATACTATTTATTAAAATCCTCTTTTTCTATAATCTTATCTTGACATTTAACTTGAATACACAAAAAATACCCCCCCCCCCTATCGTTCGAATGGAGTGAAGGGAGATGTTTAAGGGTCCTCGGAACGTGAGTACCTGAAGGTACGAATGAATGGACCCCTTTGAATTCCGCAGTATCACACCTGCTTAGCAGCGTGTCGATTGTTTGAGAAATATTTGGAGAGTTTGTCGATACCAAATAAATGGCAGGAATGTTACAATATATATATATATAATATAGGAGATATCCAAAGAATTATTGACGTATCACGAACACTCACACAATGTGACGAGGGGGCCAATTCAATAACACCGAAACTCAATACTTTGAATGTCCAAAACTGAATTTTTACTTCAAATATTAGATTTGATCTCATGATGAAAATACGTTGCTTTTTCTATTCTCCGAGGCATGCGAGGCATTCACCTAATGGTAAGTGATACGCCTGTCCGTAACAACGTGGCACTAGTTAAGGTGACACACACCACCACATTGTGATATATACATCAACACATTGTTATCGTCGCTTTTGAGACAATATCTTATTTCCCGTTATCCCTGTAATTTTACAAGCTCCAACGCCTCTAATACCGGAATGTAGTTTTGCAAATTGGTACCGACTTAGACGGTCCCCAAAAAGAGAAATTCATCACCATTTAATTAGTTTTAGAACACTGGTTCTAATTTTTTTAAAGCTATCATTTCCACTTACTATATTTATAATAACGGCAAAAGCTTCTATTGAGAATTATGATTCTTATGATCCTCGTGATTACTGCATCCGAATCCTTTCATCTTCGATATTTTATGGGACGCTTACGATTAATATACCGTTCGTTATAGTAACTTGAGGTGTAAGGGATCCAGCACAAAAACTTATGGGATCCAAGCCAACCTCACCTGCTCCTGATGTACCCCGCTAATCAACAAACGAAGCTCTGGCTCTCACCAACCCGCATTGGGCCAGCGTTGTGGGAAATAGGCCAGATCCTCTAATATGAATCCCTACCGGTGTGGAGATCTTTGGAGTAGGCCTATATCCAGTAGTGGTCATCTATCGGCTGATTGTGATCGTAACTTTATTTGAATGTAAGCATTTAATTAAACTGGTCACTATATTCATATGGCGGTTTGGTTGTTTGGTATAACTGGATCACCTCATAAATATTGCCAGGTTTAATATTCACGGATTGGAAGCGAGGTTGCGACACCTCGGGCCCACTGGGCCGCACTCGCAAATTCATTTAAATGGAGATTAAAGGATAACCAGTCGCCGGCTGAGGACGTAGAAGGGGAATATTCAAACAGGCTGATGTGTTAAATCGGAACGTGTATTGAACATTCAAATGGCCGGCTTGGTGCTCCGCTAAGTCTGCCGGAACCGGAACATCGAGAGGCATATAAGTACTTATAACATGAAACATTCTAACGCTAGTTTATAAACAAAACTAAACTACGCCACTTTTACTGGTGGTAAGTATCTGTTGCTGGAGAACGTCTAGGTGTCACCACAGCTCCTGTTTCTGTCTCCCAACAGCATTGTCCAAATATTGCCGTTTTCCAGTTTGAAGGGCGTTGTAGCTAGAGAAATTAGTGTAATAACGAGGCCCAACACGCGTCTTAAAGCCACGAGCGCAATGTGCTGTAGTATATATCATCCTAACTAGCGCCACATATAACTTTGGGCAGGCGTATTACTTATCATCAGGTAAACGTCCCGCTAGTCTCGCCGCTTTAGAATAAAAAAAACGTCGTGATGAGAGGCGTAGAACGAAACAAGATACGGTTTAGAGCGGAGGAACGTGGGTTCTAGGTTTGCATGGAGTATGGGTAACTGGAAACCTGAACTCCACGCAATTATGGAAAGGTTTGGAGGAGGCTTTTACTATTTTGTGCAGTGTATATTTCAATGACATAATATGGGTACGTATATCATTTACCACCAAGTGGACGTCGTGCTGGTTTCATCGTCCAGTGAAATAAAAAATACAGTCTTCTAACAATTTATCGAGTGGTTACTGACAATGTGGTGGCCTAACGTATTCGTTATATGAGAGTGGTAATTAGCTCTTCACCATTATCTAACTTGACCCCATGGGGCTACTCGATCTAACTGGCCTGCCATTTATCTCCGTGCTACAAGGGAAATGTCCAGTGCCAGCTGCAAAGTATTGGGGAGACTTGGATCAGTCTATAGTAGTGAGTCACCATTTCAATTCTATCATTCATTCATTCGTATTAACTTGGTACATAACCATGCTTTTCCCATTGTATAGCCCATTCAATGCAAAGCAGTGTCACGCGATGAGGGGGGATTCGTGGGGGACATTAAACGGTGTCGTGCCGGTGTGGTAGTAACGAAGTGTCTAAATAATCGTTATCGTACACGTTTTTGTTGTTAGAAAGACAGTGATTATTCATCTTAGATAATACCGTTTTTTATAATTATATAGACTAGTGAGATGTAAAGGGTCCCGCATAACAACTCATAGGACACAAGCCAACCTCACCTGTTCGTGGTGCACTCTGTTAATCAAAAACCGAAGCTCTAGCTCCCCCACCAACTCGCATTGGGCCAGCGTGAAGGGAAATGGCCCAAATCCCCCCATATGAACCTAGGGCAGCCCTTAGTGCTCAGCGTTAACGGAGCCATACTGACTGTAAGTAGAGATCTTTGTAGGAGGCCTGTCTAACAGTGGACGTCTTATCGACTGATGATAATAATAGAGTAGCGATTGCCTCCGACCCCAGCTGATGGTACGTGGCTATAAAATCTTTGATGGTAAAGCTCACTATTCGTTCGTCTCTTAAAGACACGTGATACATGGACAGCAACATTGACGGCGGCAGACTGTTCCTATCGCCCTCGGCATTCTCTCTACGTTACGACAATTACATCACCACTTCGTCTTTGTCATCCACCCCGGACGCGCTGAATGGGCATTGAGGGGCCCCTACCTTCAAATCCCACGAACCTTGACCCTTTTTCAGTTGCCTTCAACGACACGCAGGGATTACTTTAGTCCTATTTTTAATAGCTCAACACTACAGGGCTAATATACTAGTGTTTAGTTTTTATTTTTTACAAACTCTTCCACGTGATTGCTAGATTCAAGACGTGCTTTATCTTTTTACTATAAATTGAGGATAAGAAAACCATAAAATTAGTGACCTAGTAATAGTGTTTTTCAGCGATTTTATAAATATAACGCCACTCGGCTGAAAATCGATGTTGGGCGCGTGGGCACGTAGGCGGCGTGACGTCAGAGCATCCAATTATAACTATTTCGGGAGCGCCCCGTGCGGAACAGTCTAGTGCTTTCGTATTTATCAATCGAGAGCTTCCAGTTTTGTTTACCTTCTTTCCCTCGTCTACTGGGTATATTTAGCAGCAACTGAATTTTAATGTAATTTATAAGAATAAATGTTTGAAATGATAATTTTGTTCAAAGGTAATAGTAGTATAAATTAGATGTGTACTGCCGAAGATCGGGCTAAGTGGCCTTACTTGGGAGGGGCTTACGTCCAGCAATGGACGCCGCGAGAGTAATACCAAGTTTTAAAAGGAGATAAAAATAAATTGAGGTGGTATTATGCTGGTCTAATCAATCATTGAAATGGAGCACTTTTAACATCTATACCTAATCATAATAATAAACTTTGTAGTTTGTGTAGAGTAACATATGTTTATTAGGGGTGGAAGTGGTTCCGCCCAACATCTTACGGAGCCCAAGTGAATCTTACCTGCACGCGATGCATCCGGCTGAACAAAAGACGAGGCTCTAATCAGCCACCAACCCGCACTGGGCTAGTGCGGTGGGTTACGGCCTAATTTCCCTCAATGAACTCTAATATGGAGATCTTTCGGAGACGCCTATGTCCAGCTGTGGATGTCTTTCGGCTGATAATGATGAAAAAAATTTAAATGAATGGAATGTACGGCGTATGTGTATGTGTATATACGGCGGACAGGAAGCGCATAAAGGATATAGCAAAATTACAAAATGTCGAGGAGTTGTAGTGACTCTTCCATAAAACGGATATGATCTATTGTGTATGTGCAGTAGATTCACTGCGACCGAAAGCTTAGGTCTCTTATGCGACATATGAGCTCTAAGTATTTTATTTAAGGCAAGTGAATTTAAATTCAATTGGGACAATCTAATCGAAGCTAACGAGGTCGCACGCAATTAACTAACGCAAATAATTTCAATATATGATATCGCGTGATAATCACAGTAATGTAGTTTGTAATCAGATGTCAATGATAACCAATTGAACTCATATCATATACAGATTACTGTATATGTTTGTTACTAGTATACGCATTTGCTCCTGAGGACTGACAAGAAATTTGGGTTTTCTCTTTTTTGGTATCATCAATATTTTTTTTTAATCGACGATGTGACGAGACGAGCTTGACATTTGCCTGATGGTAAGTAATACGCCTTCCCATAATAACAAGACGCTAGATAGGATGATACACACAACACCACATTGTGCTCATCGCCTTAAGACATGTATGTTGTCTTAGTAATTGTACTAGCTGCATACTATGACGGTTTCTGGCAGAGACCTAGCGCCAGTAATTATCATCTTTCAAACAATAACATGCTTTTTTGCATTAGATCAGTTATATAATTTAATTATATGAATCATCATCATCATCATTATCAGCCGACAGACGTCCACTGCTGTACATAGGCCTCCCCCAAAGATCTCTACATAGATCGGTTTCCCATTGCTCGCATTCAGAGGGTTCCCGCGATTGTCACCAGATCGTCGGTCCACCTTGTGGACTCCACTCCACACTCCACTCCAACACTACGTCTACCGGTACGCGGACGCCACTCGAGAACCTTACTGCCCCATCGGCCGTCGGTACTTCGAACAATATGCTCTGCACATGCCACTTAAGTCTAGCAATCTTTTGGGCTATGTCGATGACCTTAGTTCTGCGAATCTCCACATTTCTGATTAAATCACGAAGAGAAACTTCGAGCATAGCCTCTCCATTCTCCATTGCCTAATGTAGAGCTTTTATACTTAAATAAATGATATTTATTTATATAAATGTTGAGCTACAAATTGGAAGCTTTCAGGCACTTACACCTCTCTTCCTATATCAGTCAACGATAGGTAGGCTATTCTTCTGGTTTTAGATAACCTATATCTAGAAGTTCCCGTCTTGTCTTTACTAGAGCATTTAATTCGGCGTATCACTAAACATTTTAACATTCTTATCGAACCGTAGCCATACTACTTTGCCTTATTCATGTTTGCTAAGATTCTAGTGTCTGCAATGTACACATTAAAAAACAGCATATAATTAATGCCAAGAGTTCTAGTTCATATGGAGCGTTATAAAATCCTAAAAAATTACTTGTTCTTGTTGCGGTGAACACAGGTAAACAAGAGTCCTTTCTGATATTACTACAGCAACACAACCTCGCTCCGGTTCTAACTTGTATACAGCAATGCCTTCGCCGCGTACACAGCATCACCACTACACTGATATGTTATCCAAACATTTTGATACCAGACCTACTGACCATTATCATTATCATAGTTTATATTGATATAAAAGTTAGATATTGTAAATTTAGATGTATCCCAATCCGCCGCATTGGGCCAGCGTGGTGGGAAATGACTGAAATACTCCCATATTAACCCTTTCAAACGACGAGGCCTAATGCCTAGCGGTGCTAGAGGCCATGGTGACTGCAGCGCAGGACCGATTAATGTGGAGATTTTTGGAGGAGTCCTATGTCCAACAATGGACGTCTATCAGCTGATGATGATGTGTTCTGTTTATTGCTTTGTACGAATAAGTTGGTCAATAAACACATATGTATATGTATATATATATATATATAATTAATACAATCGCTTTCCGGATGCTTTATGTAACAATTTAGAATCATTTACTGATAATGTACAATCAAACATATCTTCACTCCATTTAGTTTTTCATGAGAGAATATCCAAGGTGTTAAAGGAATTTACCTACTTTCTAAAACTACTTTCAGATGACATATACATCATCTTAACGAAAATATAATGAAACCTATAGAAATAGTTTGTCTACTTAAAATTTTGTATAGAACTTACATCCAAGTTAAAATTTCCTTTAAAATTCAATAACAGAAAGTAAATGTTATGAGTAGTTGGGCATCACAGACATCATCATCATCATTTACATCGATGGACGTACATTGCTGAACCTAAGTACCTTGTGATATGTTCCACTTGTAATAGACTCACAGTCGATAAATTTCGATTGGAAATGGGTCGTATGGTCAAAGAACTCGCAGAGCAGCCGGGTCGATATCGGGCAAGACGGTGCTGTTCTGATATCTGAAGCCGGAGAGGCTAGCTCCTTAGCAATGAGGGGGTGGCGATTACGAACAAAAGTATATGATCTACATTTTGTTTTAATTTGGTAGTGAAATATTCAATGATAATATATTTACCAGCATTACATTGTTCTCGTCGCTTTGAGGCATAAGATGCTAAGGCTCATTACCCCACAAATGTTATTAGCTACAACACCCTTAAAACAGTATGCAGTAGTGAATGCGGTAATATTTGCACACTACTTCAGGTAGATTACCTCCCAAAAAATTATCTTTATCAGAGATCGTGTAGGCAAGTTCGTATTTGTTGAAATGCACAGTAGCTGGATGAACTACTTGGATATATTAGTTGTGATAAGCTTAACGTTGTAGATACATTGTAAATAGTGTCCCTTTGTTATAAGTGATAACTCGTTCGGTGAATGTGAACGGTTCGTGTCGTTGCTTTATATTATGGTGGGAAAGGATAAAAACCTCACCAATGTAATCTCGCTCGCTGCTTATCCGTCGGTCACAACATAAAATGTACATTTTCACTCGCTAACAAGCGTCCGCTGACATTCTCCAGATGCCGTGTGTCTCATAACGTACCCCTAGGGGAGAGCATTTGAGAGAAAGTAGCTCATCGTAAGGCACGGTTCGTCTCAACCACAAAAACAAATAGGTAAATCATCAATGTAACAAAACAACGCGTTTATGAAATCAAGTGGCATGAAAGTCGTGGAGAAATATGAGTAAGATATTATAAATATTTCATCGATTAATCATCATTATCAGCCGACAGACGTCCACTGCTAGTCCTATGTCCAGCAGTGGACGTCTGTCTATGCCTCTCCAAAAGATCTTTACATCGATTGGCCTGTATGGAGCGCACGCCCCTGCTACAATGTGTTGTAAATCTTCTACTATAACCAGCACTGTTCTGTTTCGACTCACTTTTTTGTCATTATTATTGAGTATAAGTAATCAATAATTAAGTAAAATAGCGTAACTTAGAATAAAACGTTCATAACTTTGAACGGAAATTATTACAAAATAACGTTATGGAAGTATTCATATTTGTCAACATAATGAAGGATGTAATAGTAAAGTAAATTGCTTCTTGCTCTGAAGCTCTATCCGGAGTCAATCGATTAAATCTAGGGGTTGAGCGCGCACCCTCCTTGATTGAGGGGTAATAAAGTTATAAATTGGCGGTCCTGTTCGTTTGAAAGGATCTTAATTACTACCCTCCTGTCGGGAGCAAGTGGCGTTTTAAAGGGAACGAAATGACGCCTGTCGCATCTTACTAGAACAGTGATGGTTATGGGAGTATGGTGAGGCATATTCCTTAATTCAACGAACCTTTCTATGGCTTTTCATAGCATCCCTTTTTTAGTACCTGTAAATTTTTAGTTGGGGTTTAATAACTTTTATGTGACACCCACCGTCCGTCTTCTCCTTCTCCAATATGGAAGGAATTATGTCACAAGTTTAAGCTATGTATATATCAGATCATAGCACTGAAACAGCTGATTTGTAGTAAATAATAAGTAATCTTTGAACGTTCTTCTTCTTAAGTTTCCTAGGTTTTAGTTTTGTGTATGGGGAAGACTAGTATTTATTTATTAAATTAATATTACCGTTTATAACGCTTTCGAAATTATGCTATATCTTATATAAACACAAAAAGGCTTGCAAATATATATATCTATTCGTAAGTTAGAAATAATCTAAGTTATTTATATGTTATATCCGCGTTAGAATAAGGCATTAAAGACAAAAATGAGGATATCCGCGTTGGGCTGTGAGTCATGACCTGCAGACGCGTTAAGATGAGAGGAATCATACGACCCACATATATCTTGAGTCAGATCGCTGATACAATACAAGTTATTAAATCATTCATATATCGAGTCGTGTATGAGATTGTTACAGTTTACTGGTGTTAGGTCTCTGTTGCCGGACCCCGTCTAGGTAGGTACCACCGCAGCTTATATTGCAGCCATCAAACAGTACTGTGTTCGTTAGAAGGGCTATAAACTACTGCTGGAAATAGGCCTTCCCCAAAGATCACCACTTTTGTAGGGCTTATATGGGGTGATTTGGGCCTAAATTAAACATAGTATGTATCATTATCATCAGCCGATAGACGTTCACTGCTAGGCATAGTTCTTCCCGAAAGATCTTCACATATAGTCAACATGACCTCCGGTACCGTTGGGCATTTAGGGCTGTTGTATATAGGGGTTCATATGGGAGGATTTGAGCCATTTCCCACCACGCTGTTCAATGCGGGTTGGCGGGAGCCAGAGCCTCTTTTGCTTATTAGCAAGACGCACCACGAACAGGTGAGGTTGGCTTGGTTCCCGTCAGTTTTTGTGCGGGACCCCTTAAATCCATAGTAATGTAGTTGTTCCAAAATATCTTTGAATGACTATGAACCTGTCAACCAGTTAAACAATGACGTGGTGATGTTTGGGACACAGACAGGAGTGTAATGACCTGCCAAAGCCGTAACACGTTTCTATGTTATAAAACAAGTTTAACAATACCATCTTTATTGATTCATTTTATTATTAAAATATAGTTATTGTCTAACGCTAATACGTCGCAAGTTATCATAATATGGACAACTTATTCAATAGTTAACACGTAAGTTAAAAATTAAGTTATTAGATGAATGTGTTAAAGGTTGGTGCTGTTTAACACAAGCTTTAAAAAGGTGACTCTGGTGGTCTCTGTTGTCGGAAACAGTCAAGGTAGATACCACTATAGCGTCTATTTCTGCCGTCAAGCAGCAGTGAGCAAACACAACTGTGTTTCGGTTTGAAGGACGCTGGACGCTGTAGCAGCTAGTGATAATACTGGGGTAACGAGACTTAATATCTTATCTCATGTCGACAAGCACAATGTAGAGTGTGTATCATCCTAAATAGCGCCACGTTGTTATGCGCAGGCGTATCACTTACCATCAGGTGAATGTTTACCTCGTCTCGTCGCTTCGTAAATTAAAAAAGGTGGTTGAATATTTAATTTTAAAAATGAGGACTTGGCGTAAAAAAAGACATTTGCGTGATGATGTGGGCGTCCACTAACTCGCATTAAATAATCAGCGTGATGGATAAATCGCTTCAACTCTGTTGTTGTGACTGAAGGTCTAAGTACTAGTGAGGGGAATGATATGAGAGCTGTATATTATTATTATGAACGACGACTATGGTCCTTTTTTTCACATATTTAACGACACGAATAGAAAATCCGCTTGGTGGTAAATTTTATGACGCTAGTAAGGATGATGTACACTGCGCTCACGCACCGATACAAAGAAGACTTCTCTTACGAATTTTGTAAAGACATTTGTTATAGTTTGGTAAATAATGCTAAAAATCTAGATATGGCATAGATGAACTGACCTGGTCGGGGCTGAGGGAGCTGTCACCGCTAGCGTTTCTCTCCTGGTTCTGCGCCGTCCGCTCCTGTTTGCACGCGGTGTGGTACTCCAGCCTGGTTCGCTCCACCTTCTGAAGTAGTTTCGCCCACGGCTTCTGCGCCTTCTTGAACGCTTCGTCCATCTCCTTTCGCTCTTTGAGTTGGATCATTGACTGCGGAGAAGCAGAATCGATTAAGATTGGAATAAGTTAAAGGGTAACTAATCTAAGTACGTTTACTGAATATATTATTTTATCTTATTGATGTCGTATGTTTACGAGTTGTATCATCAATACTGCATTTATAATGGACCTCCAGAACCAGTAATTATTTTGCAACACAAATTCTTAGATTCGTAATTTGCTCGCGGCTTCGGATTCCTTTCACATCTGAATTTAGATAACGCCAGCAATAAAGTTGCTGAGGCATTCCGGTCTCTGAACGTTTGCTCAATAGTCGTGACACGATCGCGAATAAATTGCAAACCCATCCTTGTAACTTATAATCAAGCGTTGAGCTGGTTCTCATAAGCAAATTGAAGAGTATTCAAAAGGGGTTGTCAGTTGTTTTCCTATAAACAATGGGATAATAATTGACATTAATCATTTCCATGTTGCTATCTATGTAAAGACAAGATCAAATTTGGAGGAGAATTCTTGCTCTCATAATATTTATAAAGTTTCGTATGTTAACAGTTGGAACACAGTAATATGCTGCTTGATATAAGAAAAGACTGATAACATAACAGTGGTAACCACAGGTTAGTTCAAGAAGACCCTACCACCACCAAAACTACAGCATTGCTGCGGCCCGGTATTGAATTTGAGATCTGTCTTAGAGGATGAAGTTAGTCTAATCACCAAGGAGGTGGTTAGTTACGAAGAAAGCATAAAAAATATTTTACAATATCAAACCCTAGGAAGATACTAAGACTTCTAGAGTATTATTGTCTAGAGTTTATGGTTTTATATCTGAATGAATCTTCATATACATGCATAAATATATGTCCATTGCTTGATAACAGATTGCGTGATGATAGAACTATGTATATGTGATAGATGGGTTCGAATCCCAATCCTCGTATAGAACTGACTTATCAACATTATTAATATCGAGTATGCGATAGAGATTGTAATAATAAATAATATATTCGATATGGTTTTCGTTATGGTGATTACTGATTCATCATCATCAGCCAATAGACGTGCACTGCTGGACACAGGCCTCCCCCAAAATCTCCACATACAATCAGCATGGCCTGTGATAACGCTGGGGCATTAGGGATTGTCGTATATAAGGGGGTTTGGGCCATTTCCCACCACGCTGGCCCAATGCGGGTTGATGAAAGCTAGAGACTCGTTTGTTGATTAGCAGGGTGCACCACAAGCAGGTGAGGTTGGCTTCAATTCCGTGAGCTGTTGTGCGGGAATGCTGATTATCAAAGGTTAAGTACTCCATTTGTATGTACTCTCTATGAATGAATAATATCGTTGCAATTTTATAACGATTCTTCCGATTGTAATAAGTCGGTAATGAGAATGTTTATACTGCGCTTAATAATATAAGATGAATCACGTCAGTTTACAAATACATAGTTGTAATAAAAAACGTAGCATACTGTGATTGTAGATGATATCAGAGTTTACAATTTTGTCAAAGGATACTGCAATGCGCTATATATTATCAAATAAGAAAGCATATTCTATATTACGACAATTACTTTGCGTCTTAAAATCGCGTTTCAGCTTATACATACTAATAGACTTTTTGATTGTCAGAGATACGAGAGCGAGGATTACGAAGATTAAGATATTAAAAAAAATACGAGTACGTTATTAAAGATAAGACTACCTTTATCAATTGCGATCTATAACGGATAATCATCAAAACTTTCGCTATGTATTTTTTTTTTAACCATCATCATCAGCCGACTGCTGGACATAGGTCTCCTCCAAAGATCTTCAAATACAGTCAGCATGGCCTCCAGTATTGCTTGTGTACTAGAGGCTGTCGTATGTAGAGGTTCATAACGAGATTTGGCCCATTTCTCACCATGCTGGCCCAATGCGGGTTGGCGTGCGTCAGAGTCTTGTCTGTTGATTAGCACGGTGCACTACGACCAAGTGAGGTTGGCTTAGGTCCCGTGGGTTGTTGTGCGGGACTCCTTATACCACCCAAGTTAATCCTATGCTACGTATTAATGTAAAACATCTATATAGACCACTGATGTATAAGCAATTTCTGAAGTTCACGTATAAATGTACTAGTTGCGAATAATCTGAATACGTCAGTTAGAATTCACCAGACGTATGTAAAAGCAGCAGAAAATATTCGCGAAAGTCACTTCGTATTCGTTGCTACTGTCAAACTTTCAAACTAGATATATACATTTATATATATATATAGTAAAGCGTGTAACTATTGCAAAATACATAACATTACGTGATCGTAAAGTAAATTGTGGCGGGCGGGGTGTACATCGTTACGTTTAATAGGCTGTTAGCTGGCTGTAATCTAGAAGTCAACACTTCCGCATACTCGCGCTTTATCTATTTACGCGCTAAATTTAATACTTATCTAGGATTGACTTAGCTGTGCCTGTTAACAGCTATTTTGCTCATTATTTGCCATTTTCCTCCCCTAATAGCTTCTCGGCTATAGATAAAACTAACAACTAATCGGCACGAAACTAGGTGTGTTAGGCTCGCGTTTAGTCTTGTCGTCTCAGGCTAGTAAGTATAGGTCCAAGGTAAGCCCTGTAGAAGGCGACTTAAAGGGTGTAGGTGTTTCACGGGGCTTGAGGATGGGGTCTCTTATCGCTCAACAAGCGAATCTGTGTGGGACGGCATATGGCTCAACGATGATGCCTAGGAAGATGTGGCTCTTCCTCAGAGGTGTAACACAAAGTGTAGAGGGGCACCGGTGCATTCTATTACAAATCCCGGAGCCTCTCCGAATGCACTGATGCAGACCACCGAGGGGGTTTTGGGGAGTAAGAATCTCACATAAGCCTTACTTACTCCCCAGAAGCAGGATGTGTTTTTAAGATTTTTCTACCGAAACCAAATAAAAAAATAAAAAAAGTTCGTGTTGTCTAGGTAGGTACAACCGCAACGCCTATTAAAGCCAACAAACAGTGTACAAATATTACTGTGATCCGATTTAAAGGACGCTGTAGTTAGTGTAATCACTGTGATAACAAGACTCGACAACTTATGTCTAAGATTACGAGCGCAATATGGTGTCGTATATATCATCTTAACTAGTGCCAATTCATTATGGGCAAGCGTATCACTTACCATCAGGTAAACGTCCCGCTCTTCACGTTGTATAATTGGATTAAAAAAATCAAGATGGTATAGAGGTCACTGGAAAAATCAGACGCACTTTTATCATTTACTTATTATATTACTTTTCTTAAGCTCTCTTTACGATATCCAGAGGGCAGGATAGCGTAGAGGGTATTCAAATATGCCTTCCTCACAAAGTGTGAGCACCTACTTAAATAAAGGTCACACCAAAATTGTGCAAAGTTCTAATTAAAAAAATTACTCTTCGGTCGACAAAAACTAGCGATAATAAAGCTATCACTGTAAAAAGAGTGTGTGAAATTGTTATTCGCGTTTAAACGACATTTTACGAGACAGACAATGCCTGAAGCGAGACAAAGAGTCGACGGGCGGGGGACCCTTCTTTGTGACGGATTGCGCAGCCAAACTGACGAGCTCCGCCGTCCCCTTTTATTATATGCGAATATTAAAATACCGTGTTATACATTTTTTATAGTGTGAATGTAGGATGTGAATCATAGCAACAATAATAACTTTCTTATTAGTGGACCGGGTTCAAATACCGTCAGTTAAAAAGAATAGCTGAGGATCGAATTGGGATTATCAATCTGATCGCCAAACCTCAGTTTGAAGAAGGTACATAATGATGATGATGATTATCGACACTAAGTTTCGTTCTTTCTTCATGACGCGAACAGAGAAGTATTGGAACAGTTTGCCAGCGTCAGTGTTTCCTAAGAGAAATGATTTGGGAGTTCCGTAAGAGGAGAGCGCTGTCTACAATCATAGATAGGAGAAGAATAGTTTATATTATAATATTACCAGCGGTTCCCCGCTCCCATTGCTAGCCGTAATATAGAATTAGACTTGAAATTTGTCTGAAATGTTCCCGCCTAGCGGCAACCCACGGCCGACTTCTCGTTCTTAACACCCCTCCAACCCCTATTGGATGTAACAGTTAAAATGTAAATTCCATTCTTAGCTGACCTACTCTTGACAAAGGAATACTCCTACCTAACATAACTATATATATCTTTTTAAAGTGCCTCTCCAACTAGTGAAGGTTGGCGATCAGCGTGGTACATTCTATATATATATATATATAGTTTATGGACTCGTGCTTTATATGTTATTTATTTCTAACTTTTATTTACATCTTCGCTGTCCATGGCAATTTCAACCTTTCAATATTGTACGATAAAATAAAACAGTAAAACTAGTTATAAATAAAATAAAAAACAATTTAATTATTTGCTGTAAGAAGATATTTGTGTTTCCAACGTGGGCGGTGTCTTTGGTGTGGGTGGGAAAGGTAACGAACTTAATTTCAGTTAGATCCTAGTGTAACATAGATCAATTTGGATTTTTTTTAAAAACAAATAAAAACTCAGTATAGACATAATTACTTGTATTATAACATTTGAAGGAAATGGCAACGCATGATCAAACGGTCTATAGATCTTAGAGGACTTTTTTTGGTCCCGGAATCGTCAAGACACCCCCCTGTTTCCGGGGAATCATCCTGCATCAGCATTCGGGGTCTCTTATAGAAAGTATCGGTGCCCCTCTACACTTTGTATGAACATGTCTCTGAGTAGTGGTTTAAACCCTCCTAGGCACCATCGCTGCGCCATACGCTGTCCCATGCACGTTCGCTTGTTAAGCGATAAGGGCCCTCACCCTCAAGGCACGCGAAACTCCTAGACTTTTAGTCGCCTTCTACGACAGGCAGGGCTTATCTTAGTCCTGTTCTTACTAGCCTGAGACTACAGAGCTGCGATCTCAGAGGCCATGTACAACAGTGGTTGTCTATCAATTGGTAATGATGATGATCATGATTATATATACTAAATTATTCCAAGTTTAGTAAATAAGGACAACATTTGGACTGCGTGTGGACTGGTTACCTAAATAAATAAAGACGTAAAGAAATCGTAAAGTTTACGGGCGTATCGAAACTGCAACGCTTTACGACCGAGAAGGGAATTAGTTAAGTGCAGAGGTAATATATATGTCCAGCGGTGGATGTATATCAGCTGATGATGAAAGGAAATGTATCCGCATCGAGAGTATAACAGAACTAACTGTAATATACAGTTCCATCTCCGTCGCTGTATTACGGTATCGGATAACGATATATGTTAAAAGTTGTTTAATATTCCCAATTATTAGTGAAGAGCATTTTTCTATCTGTCTAAACTCTACCCTCGCCGTTGGATCGCGGTTTAATGGCCGGACATAGCACTTATACATTAAACGTATACATAAAACTGTTAATGACGATCAAACTATTAATGTATAAAGTGTGAATAAATTGATCATCGTAATAACGTAGACTAATCGGCGTTGAGATATTTAGAGAAAATCTATGTCCAGCAGTGGATGTCTATCGCCTGATGATGAGCGGGACGTTTACGTGATGGTAATTGATACGCCTGCCCATAACGTGGCGCTTGTTAAGATGACACACGCGACCACATTGCGCTCGTCGCATTGAGACATAAGACGTTGAGTCTCGTTACCACAGTAATTACAATACCTACGATGCCTTTAAATTCGGAACCCAGTAATGTTTGCACAGTACTGTTTGTCGGCTGTAATAGGAGCTGCGATGGTACCAACCTAGACGATCTCCGGCAACAGACACATCATCATCAGCCGATAGACGTCTCCACAGCTGGACATAGGCCTCCCCGAAAGATTCCCATACGATCAGGTGAGGATTCATATGAGAAGATTTAGGCCATTTCTTACCACGCGGGTTAGTTGGAGCCAGAGCTTCGTTTGTTGATTAGTAGGTGGCACCACGAGCAGGTGAAGTTCGCTTGGGTCCCGTGAGTTGTTGTGCGGGAACCCTTACATTACTACATATATATTTTTTTTTTAATTTGGCAAAAAAAAAATATTTATTTAGGAGGTGATTTTTATATATAGGTATTAAAAAATTTATATTTCTTTTAATGAAAAACAGGTTTGATGAGGGTTTAGAAACTTTATAAAACAAGCAGGAGCAACAATAAGGCTTCGCAGCGAGTGCTGCTGACCTTTATGTAGTTTAAGAAGTCTAAATTTTGTAATTGTACTCCCAGAACAGTAATAGCTTGTATTGTTTTCGGGTTCGCTTTCAGTGCAATTACGTGGGCGCTTCGTGGGAGTTTAAAGAACAACCCCTATCGTACAAAATGTCTATTTATATATTCTAAGTTTCTTTTTCCTCCTGCCCTTCTCCCAGTTATGCGAGGTCGGCACAGTATGCACTTTTCTTCAATATCCCTCTATCAGCCGTCATATCAGAATTCACACTCTTCTTACACATGTGTTCTTTCACACAATTCATCCACACTCTCTTTGCTTTTCCTCTACCTTTACAACCATCCACGTTCATTCTCATCACTTTCTTTGTTATATGTCCTTCATCCCTCCGCATAACATGCCTGTACCACGCTAAATTCTTGCTCCTCCACTTTTCTATCACTGGAGCAACTTTCAGATTTTCTCTATTATATTATATATACTCATTCTTAATTTTATTCATCCTCGTCACACCACACATCTATCTTAACATTAGCATCTCGGCCACATGTAATCTTATTTCATCCGACCCTTTGGTGGCCCACTGACTTGAAGATCTGTTCCTTAAGTTTAAGAGGCATTCGTGGATCACAATGCCAGTTCCAGTGACCTGTCGCCATTTCATCCAACCTACATTTATTTTATCCGGCTTCTCACATCTTGATCAAAAAATAAATTCATGTGCAGGTGCTGGAACGAATTCACATATTCTAAGTGTTATGTGAAATATAATGAAGTGTTTGTAAAAAACAAATCACTACTTTAATCTGAAGAAGAACCTTCAGCTCAAACGTCTAAGGTTTTCTAGATTCGAACTCTCTTGGCTATTGTAATATAGATGAAATGAACTGTATGCTAGTCATGGAGATAGGGAAAGCTACTGCTGCTATTTACCTAGACTTATTCCTTCCTCAGTCGCCTTTTACATCACGCCGAGCGTACAATAGGGTCTTTTGTATAACATGGTAGGCCTTTATGTATATGCCTGTCCTATTTCAATGAAAGATAAGATCTGCATATGAGAAATAACTTGTCAAATCTCGTTAATATAATTTCCAGTAATAACAAT